>JARGCU010000001.1:11421250-12815000 GCA_029227775.1 Morpho helenor
ATTATTTGTTTATTTCAGTAATTTAAGGCGTATTATTTATCAATAATAGTAGTCATTGGTCCTAGACTATATTGGAAAATTTATAAATTTATACTAAATTGAATAAAATCAATTGTCGTTGACGGTTCAAATTATAAAAATAGGAAACAGTTTGATAATAATCATTAATCATACATTAATAAAAGAAACTAATAAGAATGTGTCAAACTCAAGAATGAGAATAAACCGTGCATCTTGCAAACATAACAAATATTTTTTGTATTCTTTACGCAGATACATAGGTATACGTCCATATTCGCTCGCTTAGTATTAAAGTGACCTAATTAGAAAAAAAAATTGTCTTAAGGTAAATTGCAATTAAGCGTAGCGTAGCGCGTACAAAACTCGTAAGTGTTAAACGAGGCCCATAACTTCGAAGATCAAGAAAACTCTAGTTTTATTAGTTCGTAGCGTGATGTCTCAGACGGCATTGAAATAAATATGTATTACAATGTATGGAACTCAATGAAACCTGTTGAATTCGGTCACTTTAATACTAAGCGTTCGATATGTAATGCGTGAATTAATTTTGATAGTTTTCATATAAAATATATGATTTATAGAAGCAGACGTTACTTTGCAGAATTCCATAGTACAGAAGTTATAATAGAATTATTTTGCTGTAAGCAAAAAAAGCTGTAGCAAAATAATTCTATTGTAACTTCTTATAAAATACAATAAATTACATAGAGCATGAATCTAATTTTTTTTATGATTGATATACCCGAAATTCGAATTTTTAAAAAAGTATTCAAATATTCTTCTATAAATACTATGAATCGTCTTTAAAATACGTACATATGACATGTTTTGTTAAAAAATTTAGTGACAAAAAATGTTCGAAGTGCTTGAGTTTGGAAACCATCGGCTCTTTGTACCTTACTTTATAAGCGCGCGAACGAACACTGTCAATGTGACTGATTATAACAGCCATCCAGATATATTGCTCGACTCGCTTTAATGGCCCTCCGATTCGAGATAAAGTTAAGACAAAGACTAAACGATATAGAGACTAATTAATGTAGAATCGACACACAAATTTCCAATATATTTATTGTCCATTGAATATATTACTTGTGGGTAAGTCAAAATAATAGTTATTATTCTGTAGATCACATTACATTGCTTCATCAACTTCATCCTCCTGCCCTTATCTGACTCTAAGTTGATTCGGCTCAACATGTTATAAACATGTCACATAATTTGGCTTCGTATTTTACGACCTGCCACCTGTCTGACGTCAACTTACCTTAGTCGTATTCGTACTCGGTAAGAAATGAGGGTGGTCTATTCTACTCAGTGATGTACCTTAGTTGTATTTTACTACACCTCGGTAAGAAAGAGGGTGGTCTATTTCACTTAACCGGATACCACACGGCGGGTCGACTTAACTTATTTGCCTTTTACGACACCGCGACAAGAAATGAGGTGGTCTATTCTACTCAGCCGGATATCATATTACATTGCTGCATTATAACCTTTTATGAAAAAAACTTTTGTGGTAAACTTATCATCTACTTATCCCGTTATAAAAATAACGCGCTTTAGTAACATTCAAATACGAAGTTCTATTATTATTCTATTTTCACACATTACAGCACCTGTAAAAAATTATTACATAATAATAAATATAAAAATTGATATCTGTATTTAAAATATAGCGATATAAAAATATTTTTGTATCGAATAAGATTCTCTGTGCGGAATCGCACGATAATAATGAGATGATAAAACTAATTCGCTATAATCGGCTATGAATAGCAGATACGATGATTCCATCTTGGATTATAGCAAAGTAATTTGATAATTATCTTATATAAATAAAAGCTAATACGTTTATCCTATTTCCAAACAGTACTTTGTTAAAGGACTTCCCTTAACGTAATATTAAACATAGCTCTCGTAAGTAATTTAATAAGTAGTAAGTAAGAACTGTATTTTATGTACAGATAAAATACGAATACTCACGATAGTTTAAATTCAAAAAAGACACACACACACAAACAAACTCTTCAGCGTTATATATTATTATAGATTTATGACTATAGGGTGACTGAAAAAACATGGAGATTATATGAAGAATGATGCATATAAAAGGAGTAACACCAGAGTTGACAAATGAAAAAAAAGAATGGATGATTAAGATTTAGTGTACTGATCCAACTTAGAGTGACATAAGGGTAAAAAACTTGTGCTTGTCTTCAAATCGTATTAGCATATTTTTTGTGCTTCAAACCAAAGTCAAGTCTAATGTAGACTGTTTAGCACAATAGATCACATTTTCTTAATAACTTCATAATCTTTGCCAAGATCGTATAATATCTAGTGTAATGGCACTTCGTGATTATGTTTATTATATTAGGTATTGATTTTACGATCATCTTAATTCAAGTTTTCTCGTCGTGGCATAATGTGTGGTATTTTGTTGACATCGTTGTTCATTAAGTAGTTATTTATAATCTATTAGTTGCTTTAATTACGGTAGAAACTAGTTTTGAGATCGAGTTTTATCGAATATCGGCTTTTAAACATTTTTTTATTTGCTTCAAAGTAAGACAGGGCTTACACGACAGAAATTCATAAATTTGAGAAGTTTTTTTAATATTTCAAAGATAGCTCTTCTACTGTTTTCAATAGTAACTAATATTTCTTAAATGTTATAAAGTTCATAACTATCATTTTTCTGTTGGGCTTGTGGGCATAATATGCCTCCTCTCTCAGTTTCTTGAGAGAAAGTTCGGAGCTAAGACCTACCACGCACAATGTAGGTTACACATATTTCCAATATTCTCTAGAGATATGCAGGTCTCCTTGCGATGTTTTCTTTCACCGAAAACCTTATCATAAATTGCAGTTATCAATTAGACACATAAGTTTTATTACAAAAACTCATTGCTGATTCCACAGGGTTTGAACTTACCACCTATTTGAAAGAATAGGTCGGTCTCACCGTTGGACTATCTTAACTGTATATATATCGATCTTCTGTCTTCTATTCAAATTTAATAATGTGGTACAGTAGAACTGATCAAACCGTGATAGCTGAGAAAAACTACGTATACCTGGAAAATCTGTAACCAATGTGTTGCACTGAAGCCACGTGGTTGGCGTCAGCTTCATCAGCCTTCTCTCATAAAGAGGATAAAGAACTTTTTCTAGCTACTGTTAGAAAAAGCACGTTTCTACTGAAATGTGCCACTAATCTGGACAAACCCGTCTTCTTTAACTCTTAAAACTATTTAAATAGTCTTATAGTAGTTAGATTATGAAGGGATTTTCTAATTCAAAATAACGATATCCTATCCTACTAATATTATAAATGCGAAAGTTTTTCAATATGGATGTATGTTTGTTATTCCTTCACGGCGAATCCGCTGAACCAATATCGATGAAATTTGGCACAATTGTTCCTTATACCCGTAATAATAACATATAAGCTATATAACTCCTCTTAATTCTACAGGAAAAGGATGGCATTGACAAGTGCCATCTATTATCGACCTATCATACGACAACAGTCTACACGAACGAAGTCGCGGGTAAAAGCTAGTTTTATAGTATTTCCAATAGTGGCAACGCTAAATTTGCGATAAATAAGGCAAATAGTTCGAAGAACCGATGGAAGACTGATGGATGTGCAAAGGGCAAAGATGTTTGTCTATAAAGTTAACTTATAGTTATATTATTATATCATCAATAGACGTATTTACTCTAACAAGACGTAACAGTTCACACGGCCAACTATCATAATTACAACCAGTATTATCTAAAAATCTTAAGTGGGCAAGTCTTAACGTATCAATAGAATTAAATCTTCGAATGCAGAATCCTGTTCTGTGATTAATTCGCCACTCGGTTTTAAATAATGAACTTGTCTAACATAATTAACTGTGATCATTAATTTAATGTAATATATTTCCAATAAAATTCCAGCGCCCACATTAATGTTTATTGGACTTACATGTATCCGACAAGGAATGAGATAAATATTGATTTATGTTTGTAGACATGCTTTAGTTAAATGATATACACGTTTGTTGGATATTTTTCGACGACATTTGTGGTACATTGGGGCAAATATTTGACATATAAAGATAAATTTACGCTATACAGATATGACGTGGATGGACGTCGCTCTAAAAACATGTGATACACACGGTCATTTTGTATATAAACTGGATCGAATTAAGTGCTTAAAGTGATCGCCGTGCGCTGTTGTTTTAGAAACAATAAATAATCGGTAACTCATAAGTTATATTGGAAATTCGATATATCATCATCATCCTCCTACCCTCATCCCGTACTAACTGGGGTCGGCACAACATGTTATAAAGATGTTGTCACATGATTTGGCTAGGTATTTTACCACCGGCAGCCTACCTGATGTCAACTTACTTAGTCGCCTTTTACGACATCTCGATAAGAAATGAGGGTAGTGTAATCTATTTAGCCGGATAACACATGGCGATCGAACTTACCATAGTCGCCTTTAACGACACCACGGTAAGAAATGTGGGTGGTCTATTCTACTTAGCGAAATACCACATGTGGATCAACTACCTTAGTCATTTGGAAACGTATGCGAGAGCGGTTATTTCTTACTGTCTGACTTAGTTATTTATATTTTTCATATTATTTCTTTAATTTGATTGGCCCGTTGGCGCAGTGGGTAGTGACCCTGACTTCAGAGTTCCACGGGTCGCGGGTTCGATTCCCGCCGAGGGCCAACATTTTCTATAAATGAATTTGTTGGTCTTCGAGCCTGGGTGTATATTTGTATTTAAGTATGTATTTAAAAATATATATAAGTTATATTATATATTCACCAGTTATCTGTCTACCATAACTCCAGTATTAAGTTACTTACTTTGGGGACGGACGACCGTGTGTGTAAGTGACCTATATATTTATTTTATTTATTTTTTCATTTACGGTTTAAGAAGTCAATGTCATTTCCATGTATATCTAAAAGTGTAAGTACGTTTATTAAATTGTAACTCACTCATGTGCCCTACAATCCATCAGTCATTGGTATTAATTACACGTTAATTGGTCGCACGAAAAAAATATTGCAATGCATCCGGGAAACCGGTGTGACCTCACTTTACAAATTAATGATTCGTAATCGTGTGGAATTAGCAATATTTTTAATTAATACTACTTATAATCCGTTAAAACAACATATATAGGTCAATTGAGTATGACGGGACCGCGATGAGGAAGCAGATATGAATTAGTTTAGATAATCTTAGTACTATATTTTTAGCATAATTTTCAGAATTAGGCGTTACTTTGCAGAGATCCATAATACAAAGATAATAATAAAATAATTTTTCTATAATCCGCGATGAAGTAAAATAGAAAATATATATAATGCTTAATGTAGAGTGGGGACAATTCGTTTTCATATCTGATGTATGCAGGATTCGTAAAAACACGTACACAAACCTCCACCACCGCTACCACAATACACAAGCACTAAATACGTTCACTATCACAAACTCAACAATCGTTTCGCCCCGCAACCGAAACATCATCAGGAGATAGACTCAACGACAAAATCGCAATGCTTTGCGATTGATTTGATTTGAGATAATACGGAAGCCTTATCAAATCTGATGTAGTGTTTGGTACCTGAATGAAACATGGTCCCCTATGGAGGACATATTGGTATCCATATTTTTGGAATTTTATTAAAGAATCGTACACCAAAACCCATAAACATGCCTGTAAGACATTTTCTGCTCACCATATTTAGCAGAGACCGTCCGAAGATATTGTACTAAGAATTAAAAAAAAAAAATTAATGGTTCGTTCTTAAGGCCCTATTTTTAGGTATAACTTCATATATGAAAGATTATTTTCAAATTGCAAATAAAGTATCGGATCTATACTCCATTGACGATTTCTCTTCTTTTGCGAAGCCCTTTCTCGACTATTTCCTTTAATTACTTAAATCCCAATTTTAACTTCCTTAATTTGCCTCACTTAGATCGGAAATGCCTGAAATTTTAAACTTCTTACTATTTCCTTTAAAGGTTACTTTAACAAGATGATTAATATACTATTGAAACATAGCGACTTAAAATTAGCTTAATTTATCCATTTTTATAACGACATTTTTGTTATTTTTGTTATTATTATATTTTATATTATATGGTATATTTTACACTATTATACACTTTTTTATTAATAATATTTTGCAACGTTTTTAATGGTATATAAATAAATATAATACTTGCAAATGAAACACCAAACATAAATTAAAAGTCATTTTTATTTCGTTTGTTTCGTTTCTAACTCAAAGAAATTTTCTCAATTTTTTTAATTTCATCAGTGGTATTAATAGGTAATGTATAGAATACGTGCGTCTTATTCACTGATTCACTAAATTATATTGAACTAGAGAAGTTTCCGTGTCGATAACGCTGTATAAAGAGCTCATGAATAAGGGACCCCGATGGGCTTGAAACTATTAGAAAAAACTTGAAACTTTATTATCCATGCGTCCGTACTTTTATAGTTACGTATCGAGTGATAAAAGAGTATACTATCAGTAGCATTATATTCAAAATTAGTAATTAGGATGCCACCTACCGTTTCTCTGATTGATTTCAATCTCCTAGCTCATCGATAAAGCACTTATCAACTGCTTATCAAAATATAGCAGCAATAACTACCTTATACCTAACAGAATAAAGATTTCATAGTAAAACGTAAATACGGGATGACAAAATCTGTAACTGCGATAACACAATGTTCTTCTTTTAAATTATGTATCAATATCCTTATGATTAGTTCATAAAGCTTATATTTTATTTTGTGGACAGCAAAGTAAAGTATGTCAATGTACAAATGTTGTCTATTAAAATCAAGCGGGAAAAAATCGATGAATCGTACTTTTGGGTTCCCATCGACGTTTGGTTATAACATTCGTGTTCCTTCAACTGTGAGATAGATTAAGTTTTTGTTGGATATAGGCAGATTTAATAATTAAATAATGACGAGGCATTGAAACTTGAAGGTTATGATACGATATTATGTTTCCACAATGTTAAAGTTTGTCGATGACAAGTTTTTTTCAATATATTCTGAGTCTCGGAAAAGTTCCAACGATTCCCAGAAATTCAGCATGTAGGGCTATGGGGGAGATAAATCCTCACTTTATCCCTGTTTTCGGGCACTAAACATTTTTAAAAAATTTACGCGGAATAAAAACAATTTTCCGCTGTCAAATGAAAAGTTATGGTAGCTCATTTGGAGAACGGGTGGTCTAGAGAGGAGTTAATACCTAGGATCGTGCCCAACCTGCGCGATTATTTCATTTTTTTTTAATTTTTAAATTTTTTTTTTATATCTTTTAAAAAAATTCCGAGCAAGGCTCAGTTACCCAGGTACTATTCTAAAATACATTCTTTGTTTTAAACACCTACCGGCTCTAAAAATGTATTTAACCAATGGGGGAACTTTTTAAATATTTCAACCCTTTCCAACGGTGGAGGAATTAATTAGGGCCGAAGATCGTGATTTATGCTTTCATTTTTAAGCCCCGATGTCCCTCGGAGTTAGTACGAAAACACTTTTCTTTAAGCCGTCTGCTAAAGTGTATGGATATTAATCTGACGTTGCTTTTTACAGCGCTAAGTAATTTTTATTATTTTTAAATAAAATTCCTTTCTTTTTTTACTTATGTATTCCAATTATGGCATAAATGTACAAGTTATATCTATCTTAAACTATACTTACACGCTAGGACTATACAAATCATGCCCACGTGGAATGGTACCAAGAATGCTGGCAGCGTTTCCGCGCTGAATCGCTAAGCTGATTCTTTGTGCGAAAAAGAAGCCTGCCCTCTTGTCACCTGAAGAGGCAATTAACCGAGGTGTTAAAACGGATTATTCCAATTATTAAAAATATTTGGATAAATAGTCGGCAAAAGAATTTCCGTGTGGTATCCGGGTGAGTAGAATAGACCACTCTCATTTCTTACCGAGGTTTCGCAAAACGAGACTATTGTAAGTCGACCCGCCGTGTGATACCCGGCTGAGGACAATAGACCACTCTAATTTCTTACCGAGGTGCTGTAAAAGGCGACTAAGGTAAGTAGACCCACCGTGTGGTGTACGGTTGAGTAGAATAGACCACTCTCTTTCTTACCGAGGTGTCATAATATATGACTAAGGCAAGATGACGTCAGGCAGACGGCCGGAATACCTAGCCAAATTATGTGAAAACATGTTTGTAACATGTTGTGCCCACCCTACTTAGAGTGGGATAAGAGTAGGAGGATGATTCAGCAGAAGAAGGAACAGTGGTTTCTTTCTTTAAAAAGAAGAAAAGCTGGTTGGTGTAATCTTCTTTTCTATGCTGCAGTTTACAATTTTCCAAAGTCGTAATCCGTAAACGTAAAAGAATGACTTTATGCGGTTATTCTGAAAACTAGCTCTTACCATTTCTTCTTTAACCAAAGGTTATCTGGTAGATCAACGCCTTTGCAAGTCTTATGTTTCATTAGTTAAGTTTTAGTAATTTATGTAATGCAAAGTGTTTGCTATAAGGAATTTCTCTATATCTAGCCTATTGATAATTTGTTTTTAACTTCTTATAAGTATGTGCCAATTTTAATGTAACAATTAACTTGGTACAAACAAAATCCGATGTTTCACATAAATATATAATAATTGATTATATCAAAATTTTGTAAAGTTTAAAAGGCTTACTCGTGTATTGAAGCGGTGAAGCTGATCTTTTATTTTCATCTCTTTTCCATAGCTTTGTAAGTTATAAGCGTGCTTTTCTTAGACTTATTATAGCTTTCGGGTACTTGTGTTCCGCCATTAATTAAATGGTACCAGTTAAAACTTTTGTAAAAGCTCAAAGCAAAAGTCCCAGACTCTAATTGCTAACTTCATCATCATTCTCCTGCCCTTATCTGCACTGTGGGGTCGACACAACATGTTGTTACATGTTTTGGCTAGTTATTTAACGACTGGCTGCCTGCCTGACGTCAACTTACATTCGTCGCCTTTTACCTCGGTAAGAAATAAGGGTGCTCTAATCTACTCATCCGGATATTACACGGCGGAATTGCTAACTTACCTATACTATAAATATATTGTCAATATGTATTACCTACCTAGTTTAGCAATGAAATTGAAACTATAAATTTCATGTACATAAAAACGAGCAAAGAAAAACAAAAATAGTCTTATGTATGAGTGTATACAGTAAGTAACCTAAGGAAAGATATATATTTAGGTAGGTATAAAAAGACAAAAATCAACGACAAATAGAAAAAATACATCATCATCTACTCTACAAATATATAGAAAATTTAGGAAACGATTTTATTTTTATTTTTTCACATATTTTAATAAAAGCTTATGACCGCTGTAACTTAAGCTAAAAATATATACTTTTAGCTAAGTTAGGAAATACAAATCAGCGACAACTATTCCACAAACATAAGAAACAGCAAATTAAAGAATAATCAAGTTTATTTCGAATGTTTATTACTTACATGTTGTAACTAAAATAACATCTAACTGAAAAGGGTCCAATTTCACACATCTTTGAGTCAGACCTATTTCAAGTTAAATCATATAATTCAAAGACTAACCGATTCCTTTAATAAGTACCTACCAAATAAATAAACAAACAGACCTCGAATCGGTGGCAATTTAGAGTCGTTCCGATCGGCATCCGCCTGCCAAAATCAATTAAGTCCTTGTAATAAGCCGTATTACAGACGTTTGCCAATAAAAAACTTATTTCCACTCGAAAATAGCCCCTCTTACAAATAACATAGAGTTCCTAAATAGCTTTGGCAAACGAAATATCAATTTTGATATACATCAGTAGGATATAACTAAAAGAAGACTTGGATTACCCGAAATGACGGCCATTACAACATTTTTTCTTAGTTTTCGATATGAAAAAAGTAAAAAATATGCAATGCATTGACCGCGGTCACTTCAAAGGCGCGTTTATGTCCTTTTATCCCCTCACTCGTGTGTAAAATGAAAGGGATGGATACACGTTAGGACTAAAATGTTTCCTTTGATATACAAAGCCGCTGTATGAAAGGTGTTAATCACTTTCAAATATGCAAGTTCAGTTATGCGTGCAAGAAACGAAGACGCGTTGCATATTTGTTTGTAAAGTCGTACGATATTAAATTATCGCTCTAATAGTGCACTTGAATGCCGGGAAGGCTGAGTGTAATGGGAAAGCTTTTCCCGGTCCGTTTCCTCTATTGCTAAACTCACCTGCGCGCGGTATTTTTTGCCAACAATCCACCGATCTTTAGCAACTGAGTACATTCATCATTTATTCAGATCATTACTTATAAAAGCTGATCCGCATATTAACGATAACTAGCATTTATTACCAATTCTATAGCGGCGGCATAGTCTTCATCTACTTGCAGATTGTGGTAATTATCGTTTTTAACATTACAGTTGTTCAAAATAACTATTGATAGTAGATTCATACAGAAATATCAATATTACTATTGAGGACTATAAATAAATATGATAGATGCTTTCTCTTCTTGGTAGTGGTAAAAAAATGGAAGGGAAAGCTGGTCCGACCATACAGTCAATGTTAGATGTTAAGTTTAAACTATTGTAAATATATTTACGTAGACAGTTGCCTTGCATGATGAATCTAATCATTAAAAATTAAATAAATGTGTTCCCGCCGCGATAACGTATATACATTAACTATAAATAAATGACATTAAAATTGTTATCAAATATACCGAAAAAAAAACGACACCTAAGTTTGTATTGTAGATTCTTCTCGACCTTTAAAAAAATTATAATATTCTGCGCTGGTACAAAATCAGTAGGGAAAAACCTTATTGCAAGTAAAATGTGTGTTCGAAAGAAGAAACAATAAACAACAAAAACGTAATAAAAACGAATGACCAACTAAGCCCATCAAAGAATTGTCATTGGACAAACGCAAAATTTGGTGGAATCGCACAGCTTTTGTATCTAAATGCTCAAAAGTTGATTTTCCTTTCAGGTTTGTCCGCAGTAAGCAAATTTCTAATGTTGACGATTGACGATGCCTTGACGATTGAAAATTGCATGTGGGCCTTTTGAGTCGTCTAGTGCCTACAGTATTTTTCGTTTTATAGGTACTGTATATTTTGAATTCGTGTATAAACTCGACTACTTTAGCGAGTGCAAAGCTTTTTATTAGATTCAAGACCCAACTTACATCTCAAACTTTACATAAAAAGTTTCACTTTTTATAGTAAAGATTGTCAAATGCATGATATGCTAAATTTCACGGATCATCTTCTAAGAATATTTGATGAGGAACCATTGCTTAATTACCATTCAGTGCTTTCCACTTTATGCAGTTTTTATATTTTCACTGTTGTGATAAGTGCTCACTTATAGCATAAAAATAACTGTTAGCGAGCATAAAAATAACTGTTTTTTTGCTGTCACAACATCTGTTTTTTGGAGTCATATAGCCCTATATTTACAACCAGCTGTCCGCGCGCTCGTTGCTGCGGCCCAGTCTGGTTTCGAATTCCCCTCAAAGCAGAACTCAACAGTTTAAAAATATTCCTAAAAAATCCTAACGCCACTTAACTTTACAGGATCATCCGCTGGATCATTCTAAAGATTCTAAAAATTTCAATAAAATCGGTCCAGCCGTTTCGTAGTCTATATAGGACAAACATTCATTTTTATATAAAAAAGATGGTTGGATTGTGTGAAAAATGATATGCATGTTAGAGGAGTGGCACCAGAGTTGACGAATGATAGAGGAGAATGGAAAAAGAAGACATATTGTGCCGACCCCACTTAGAGTGGGATAAGGGTAGGAGAATGATGATTCATTTTTATATACAAGATAATGCACAAAGTGACATTTAATTTATTAAACATTCTATACATATTTTTTAATTTTATTTGAGATAATCGAGGATCAAACCAATCGACTCTAGTACCCTTCGTGTGATCAACTGGAAAATGACAAGTGAAAAACAAGATCCTTCGAGATCGGCTCTTATTAGATAACATCAAATTACAATCACTTACTATAGCGATGATATTGAACATGTGTGAACACTCCGGGGATTTCAGAAATAATTCAGAAATATATCTCAACTCAAAATCGAAAACTAAAATGGAATGAGATACCTGACCTAGATAGTTTTATCTAATTACATTACATTTTGCAAATTTATGAGACGCTTTTCAGTGATAACATTACATAATAATTATTTTGGATGCAGTTCACCCTCATTTCTTACCGAGTTGTCCTAAAAGGCGACTAAGGTTAGGTTAGATTACAACCAGGAGGAATGCGCAAAGCTATACAAAATCTAAAAGTACTTTAAGAATTTGTTTTTAGTTCTGTATGTTCTCCTATTTGATCGATGCATTGATAAAACATTTTCAAAACATGTTGTGCCGACCACACTTAGAGTGGGATAAGGGCAGGAGATTGATGATGATTGTTGGATACGGTAGTTCCTTTTATAAATGCACGAATTAAAATATTTTCATTAAAAATTGCTATCACGAAGTCGCAATTCCAACACGTAACAAGGCGATCTGGAGTGCCAATTGGGATTTTCTACAAATCAACTGTTGTAAAATTTTCGTTTGTTACAACCCTTTGCTTTGGAGGGCCCTCGGTGACCCTCAGGGTGACGTCCCGACTCGAGTGCTGTTTTGATTGTAGCCTCTCGACAGTTGAAGATTGTTATAAATTTTGTATTGGATTGCTTTCTCTCTTTGATTTGGATATAGACGTTTTGAATTTTATACCGAAAGGATGACTAGAACCTGATAAACACTATGCATGATTTATCACTGAATTTGTATTTGCTTGCGTGAGTGGATAACAATTTATTAAATTATCATTTTGAGTCGTGTATAACGTAGCCACGTCATGTGGTATCCGGCTAAACAGAATAGACAACCCACATTTCTTACCGAGGTATCGTAAAAGGCGACAAAGGTAAGTTGACCCGCCGTGTGGTATCCGGCTGAGTAGAATAGACCATACTCATTTTTTACCGAGCTGCCGTAAAAGGTGACTAATGTAAGTCGACCCGCCGTGTAGTATCCGGCTTAGTAGAATAGACCACCCACATTTCTTACCGAGGTGTCGTAAAAGGCGACTAAGGTAAGTCGACCCACCTTGTGGTATCCGGTTGAGTAAAATAGACTACCCTCTTTCTTACCGAGGTGTCGTAAGAAGCGATTAAGGTAAATTGATGTCGGGCAGGCGGCCGGTCGTAAAATATGTAGGTAAATCATGTGACATCATGTTTATAACATGTTGTGCCGAACCCACTTAGAGTGGGATAAGGGCATGAGGATAATGATGTTAATTAAGGTTGCCATCTGTTTTATGTTACTTATCTTTTAAACATAAGACTCTTCCATTGATTACTTATACCATTTGTGGGTAAGGCAATTGCCTATTTCAAGTCACATCTTCATCTACCAACTTTCTTCCAGTACAGGTTTGCTATCAAATTATCTTACCTTACCTTAGAATCCCAGGATACAATCATTTCTTGAGCTATCCGCTCCAATACTCTACCTTCGCAACTCGTCTATGTGCAGAAGCTTTAAGTCTTCTATCAATCTCTTTTTATCTGATTACTTATTGACATTTAAAACATTTTCTTCGCCTGCTGAGAGACTAAAAGATTTTTAATGAGTCTTATCTTCAGCGACTATGTATATAAAATTTTTGTCTCGTTGTGTAGTAGTAAATTTAATGAAAGCTTTGATAGTTTTAGTATATAACTGGCCATGTATTTTAAGTAATATTTAAATGTATGTAGTTTAACACTTAAATTTAAGCTTACATGCTACTTTATGCAAAGAAAATGTTGGAGTAAATATACTAGTGTCAAAGCCTCTAATCATTTCGTGATTAATTGATCCCTTCTGCAACCAAGACTTTACAATTATACAGATGCTGTTTATTTTACATACATCCAAGAAACTTCTGATGCATTTGTATGTATGAAGCTTCAGTATTTATTAACTTGGGTTTTATCTATGTAATGAGGCAATTTTGATAAAAAAAATATTTTTTGTTGTTCACAGAAATGACTTATAAGTCGCTTTCTAACATTAAAAAAAAACGCTAATCTTAATGGAGTTCTTACAATAATACTAATTACTTGCTACCGAATTTAAATACAAGTATTGGTTGTTATTATGGTAGTGTTAGAAAAAAAGTGTCTCAGTAATTTTTTACTAGTTATATTTTATTTGAAAAACTTAAATTTGTATGATATAATAGTTTTGTAATTTATAGTTAATACTATGATTATTGATATTAGTATATTTATATCGAAAATTTTAATACAAAACTGTGGTATTTTGCAATTTTCTTAAATTTGGCTAACATAAACTGCAGAGATCTCTATATCCACATTTTTCCATGTCATATTAATTCATTATGATTTATAACAGTGACTATTTATGCATGCCCCATTTTTATCATGTTTTAATACCAGGAACATGCTACCCACTATTATCCAGATAATAAAAAAAAACAAAAGATAAAAGATTTCTGAGTCACTCAGAGAAAGAAAAGTAAGACTTACGTTACATTAACCCTTTTTTGTTATTTATAACGACGTTGAAGGGAATAAACAATATAACTTTATGATTATTGATCTATTAATAATCACTATATGTTTTGTATAAGTTATTAATTTAATACTAATATAATATAATATAATACACAAAGAAAAATAAATCTTAGTTTTTTGCACACCATACCAATTTAGATTAGCTTCTCTTCCATTTTGTTTTTGCAATTTTTCCAAATGCCAAAATTGTCGTCCCACGGGAACTACTTACCGAGCCCGCTTTCAAACAAAAAAGGTGATGGTTGTATTTCAATAGATAGGTAGGTACGTTAAAATAAGAGTTTTAACTTTTGATCTGCATTTATTTTATTGTATAACATCTTGTGTTGTTTGCATGGCGAACATAGCATTAGATACCACTCTGTTAGTTGTTAAGTTATTAACAACTAACAGACTAACTCTGTTAAGTTATTAAAGTTTTTATAATTTCGCTTGATATATGTAGTTTTCATCACGTCTTTTTTCAGCTCCGTTAAGCGCACAAGGATTTGTAAATATCGATTAAGCTCATATGTATTTTTAAAAAAGCGTATTTGCTCTCGTCCAGGAATCGAAACCTTGGTATCACGTAGGTACTCTAACATTAAAAGGTAATTAATAAATTATTTTGCTTAATCCACAAATAAAATCGCTATCAAAAATTAATCGTGGATTATAGCAAAATAATATCTTTATTACTTTTGTATTATAGATCTCTGCAAAGAAACGCCTAATTCTATAAATTACTGTAATATTAAGTTAATAAAGCTTCAATATAAATAAAAGAAAAACATAACACTATAAAATAAATCCTTTAAGAAACTCTTTTCATTGTCAATCTTACTAAAAGCGCATTTCATTTCTCTTGTACTTTCTGACAATATTCCTTTACGTTAACTTTTCTTCAGTTAATTCGAAAGATGCATTACACAATGTTACTCTTAATTTAAAGAATTAAAGCATCGTCATTTAAATGAAAACAAGAACGTCACAAATTGCTTATTAGCTGCAGAAACAATTGAAAAATAGACAAATATAATAACCATTGAGTCGACATCCGTATTTCCACTTCCAAAAGAATGACTGACGGTAGCGGCCGAAAAAAACAAATTCAGCAAGTTAATGATGACGCAGGAAATAATTCGGTGGGCCATTGAAAAGACTGAAAAATGAACGGAATCGTTCACTGGAAGAAAGACTGAATAATGCGAGATATGAAAAGAATGGGCGAGACAAAAGGGCAATTGAAGATGAAAATAATGAAGGACAAACAATTAACACACGGGTATGGCCACTGCTTAGGCCAAGAGCCAAAAATAAAAATAGAAAATAAATTTAAAGAATTCTGTTTTATAAAGAACTTGTTACTTATATCACAGTCTATAAAAATAAGGAAAAATATAGAAATATCGTTTATAAAATAAATAGAAAAGAATCTTCGTCTATTCAATTGGCTTAAACTATAAATTAATAAATGAATAATAAGATATGGTGAATATAAACTTCCGATACCTCTGTTAGTGTCACCTGATGGGATAAGCAACACATGATCATGGTTTTTTAGATCAGGATTAGGATCAGATCTGTTCTTGACAACGCACGTTTTTTAAAATCAGGAAACCCCTAATAGGGTTTAAACGGGTAACCAACCCGACCTACACTCAGTACGACAAATTTGCACAAAATCTACAAAAATTGTAAAAATTGTTACTTATGGAACAGGCTGACATCATTATATAGCTTAACTCACAATTTTCTTTTTTACGAAATTAAATGCATATCTTTAATTTAGCTTTTTAGCTTGGTAATTTTTTTTGTCACATTCTAATGACAGCTCTTCAACTACAATTTTTTTTCTGAAAATTCAGAATATAATATACGTATTGGTAGACTTTACGTTCTAACAGAAGGGTTGTATTCACCCCAAGAAAAAATTATCAAGGGAGCCATGCCAGAGGTATCGTTTATTTTTTTTAATAAACAATTTCACTTTGATTGAAGTAACAAAGAATATATCAACTCATTCATATTGTTTCAACAAACTTTTTACCTATATATTATGGACATTATATAACAACTTGGATATATGGTCTTAAAACAATGCTGCTATTTAAAGCTTTTTATACAATTGAAGATTATTTGAATGATAGAAGCATATTTTAATTATAGTTAGCTAAGCACCATGCTGCAACGATAAGCATGCACTCAATTAATCAAATTATATTTAGATATTTTTTAAGATTATCCGCCTTGTTTCTTGCTGATTCTTCTCCGTATATACGGACTTCTGAATCAGTGGTAGCTTTTCAAAAACATAAGGCGTGAAGGCGGCTAATTATATGAGTGAAATTGGTCCTCATGAAATTGGTTTTATAGTGAGCAGCCACGATTAGGACCTCCTTTTTGGCTTTTGACGAATACTTAATATGAATTCTTAGTAATGAACTATTTACTAACGTAACATCCACGTCCAAAGGCTTTGTGATTGTAATAATAAAATTCTATCGAATATTGAAAATGCGCTATCGTATTCAATTATTTATGACTAGGTGACCTTATCTACGTGTCTGGTGAAAACAATACAGATAGTTAGCGTTCAGAAACTACATATTTGTAAGCTGCAAGCTTTCCTAACATCATTTTATTATACTACCACACAATAAGCAATTTTGAATCAAGGCACCTTAAATACGACCAATACTTTGGTAGTAAAAAAAAAAATTACATTCATATTTTTCACAGGATTTTATTACTAGTTATTAAGTACTATAATGACACATAAATATCATTAAGTATCGTTATTATCACGCGTCACGGTTCCTTAGAATAGTAGCGGTCATTAAAAATAATAGAGAAATAAAGCTCACTACCGCACGCTCTCAGCGCGTATTAAAAAAAAACTATCGAAACCAAAATGGCGTGTCAACTTTTAATATCGCCTTGTAAACAGCCAACGGAACAACCCATCTCCTTCGTGACTAACAATTTTACCGAAAACCAACATATGTTTCCCGGTTACAACAGGTAATGTACAAACTATATGAGTTTCTATGGTAAATACAATAAAGTCGTCTACAATAATAAACATTGTTTCATGGTTTCTCGAATAAAAGTGGTAAATTAAGAAGATTGCATCAGGCACGTCAGCCAAACAGTTTGATCACAGATAAAAAACGTATATACGATTTTTGGAAACGCCGCTGCCGGCCCATAATTGGCCTTAGAGTTTATCTTTTCAAAGAAGTATGGTCATTTGTGACATAATATTTTTAGGTAGCCGCCGTCTCTAAGACGGTTTAAGTTATGGGATCGTGACCGGGAAAGTTTAGTACTGTGTAATGGGAATTTTATAATTAGTGTTAGTATTTATTATTATTTCGTTTAAAGAATACTTCTTCCAAAACAATATTCATTCCTAATTTGACATAGCATTCGCCGGTATTTAATTCGTTCCCTCAAGGCTCAACGCTAAATATATTTATGTGTTGCTTATTATTGTCATAGTGTTAATATATTTTACCAGAGTCTATTCTTTTTGCTCTTTTTGGTTTTTTTTCACTGCATTTGTCAGTTTAACAAACATTTTTATCAAACGAACCGCGCTGGCCATCAGAGCTCATTGACCTAAGTCACTGATTTTGACTTTTCTATGGATTTCTTTCATACAATATGTTGACTTATTCCTACAGACTATAAGTACAGCTCATTTGATGAAGTTGGGACAGGCCTGCTCAGACTAAGAGTGGATGATCAGACTAAGAGTGGATGATCAGACTAAGAGTGTATGATCAGCAGTAGATTATCGACATGTATTGTGATTTTGGTTCTTAGTTTCAGTTATTTAACGTATACAGGGTCTTTCTGAAGATAAAGTTACTGATTGGTGGTCTCATTATCGCATGAGAGTTAAGGGTGCCTAATTTAAGGAATGGAGCCAAAAATTTGGCATTTACAAAATCTCTTAACACTAAATATTGTTAAGGGTAATCGTTATTTAGAATTTATGAAAACTTCATACTTAGTTCAAATTATTGACATTCTAATTTATTTATGATACATACCCCCACTAGACACTGGGCAATATTAAGATCATGTAATGAATTTTTCTTAGCAAATATAAATTACGAGTATATGAAGTTCTATTATAAAGAAAATCGTATATAATGCGCATATAATTTTATTAAATATCCTTTTATGGAACAAAAATATAACTCATAATATAAAGTTTTAATGTTTGCTTTCGATTAAAAACTTGTATGTTACAATCGGACAGACAAACACATAAAATAGTGTAATATAATCCGGAATCGGGAGCTGAGCCAAAGTAAGACATAAATATAGGAGTTATGATCTCAGAGACGGACAGACATTGGTATATTCCACGTACTCAAAATAGTTTTTAAAATATGTTTAAACTATCTTTAAATTTAAAATTTTAAAGTGCTACTGTATTGATCAAGAAACTGTATTCTTGATATATTATATCGTCATCTCTTGGATGTGAATATTATGTTTTTACCATAACTAACAATATTTTAGCGATATCTAACAAGTAATTTAATACATTTACACGAAAATTTTCAGTTATATACACCACAAGGAATATTAAAATTTATAAATCTCAGTCAGATAGAAAGCATATAAACGTTTAGCTCAATTTGTTGAATGGCTGCTATATACTTTGGAAGCATGAATTTGAATATTCTTATTCTAATACGATTTAGTTATTTTAATAAATCAATAGAAGTTAAAATATTTAAAATTCAAGAAAACTGACATAATATTTTGTATCAATTTGTTATTACATATTTATTGTTTATATTATTTATATTCATAATAAATTATGATATTTTAAATACAAAAATTAGAATGATGGTAACTTTCATAGACATATTTTTTATAATGTGACAGGATTGTAATAAGAATAATTTTAGATTAAACTAAAAATTAGATTAAATTTGGGAGATTTAAGGTGAGTAGGAAATATACCGAAGCGTACGGTGTTGTTCCAAGTCAAAGTAATGTAATATTTAAAAACAAAATTGATATTATAATATGCGATGTGTAATATGATAACGACATGTCACTATATACGATTGATAATGACGTTTGAAACGACGTATTGATGTGATTTAAAAAGTTTTAAAAGTAAAAAAAATCGACAGAACATTCGTGATAGCACTAGTGTCACACAAGTTGATATTGGGAAGTAAGCAGTTTTAAGTACGACATACTCGGATCCTTAAGGTATACAGGAATCAGGATTATCGTGGCAGAAGGCTTGTTGCTCACCAATCTTCGCTAAACGCAATGAAATATCGGCGCTTGTTTTCTGCCAATCGATTTTCAATGGAATAAAATTTGAGGATAAAACTCAAGTAAGTCTTTGCAAAACACTACGTTTACTACCTGCTGATTTGCAACGGGATAAAAATCGGCTCAAATAAAAGCTCAAATAAGTCTTTGCCAAATGCTATGCAGCATTGGCGCTATGATATTCGTCTATCGACTTTCTACAGAATGAAATTCGGGTATTAAGCTCCAGTATTGTATGATATTATGATATTTTTGCAAAGCCATTTCACTATTGCACTTAGTTTTTCCGACGATCGTAACTATCATGACATAGTTTAATACAACCAAGTACCTATGATTTTGCCTTATAATCACAGGCAAAGGACCTTGAATCTTTACCTAATTAGAAAGACTAGTACTATCGAGCAAAATTTTCACATCCGGTTGATTTGCTTGCGACTTTAAATTGGAAGACTAGTCACATTGTCAGTGTCCACGTCTTGGCTCCATATGTCATTACAGGTGGAACGCATTCGTTGAAGACCTTTGTCTTTAGGCTTCTCGGTATGGGTGACGATAAGACTCGATGAAGATTCCTATATGCCAACCAGCCAGGCTGTATTCTAATGCCTCCGGCCTCCTTTTCGAAGTTGTTTCTGCCTAGCTGGAGGACTATTAGAGATACCTAGGAGCATCAAATAATGTCAGTATGCAAATGTAATATGCCAAATGACGTAATTTAAACACAACAATGATGACGCATATTTAAATGTAGATAAATTTGTTGGATTCTTAGTAATAAAATTAATACAATTATGCTAGCGACAGAAGATATAAGCGTTCGGGATCATACAAATCTGTCGCCTGTTTATCTTTTGAATCTGCCGACCCGCTCATATCTCGCGAAATATTAAATGTCCACGCATCCTGTGCTGCATATTTACTTACACTGTACAGCTTTACATAGAATGAGATAGATTCCTCGCTAACAAGATCAGCTGTTGGGACAAACGAAACAAGTTATGCATGTAAACTATACAAAAGTTAAGTAGCAAAAATTCCATTAGCTTTGATTATTCCGTAATAAATGGCATAAGTAATATAATGATATTTTATTAATAAATTATAATGTATCAAGTTTTATCAGTTTATCAATAATGAAGACGGTATCATAGATATCAATATAAAGTAATTAAAAACCAACAGTTAAAAAATAACTCCCATGACCACCAAGTTTTACAGGAACATCCGCTGGTCATTCTAAAAAATATTAAATTATTTAAAAATTTAATTAAAATCGGTGCAACCGTTTTGGAGTCTATAGGGGACATGCTTACAGACAAACATTCATTTTTATATATATGTATTGTAAGATTATAACATTCCATCATACTTTTCATACATCAATTATAAATGATGTATCACTGTATCATATATATACGATCAATTATAAATAAATGATCTTTATTTAAGACTTCACAGACAGTCCAGATGTTAGTAAAATACCTTAAGCCTAAGTGTAAGTGTTAGTAAATACAATTTAAATCTTACTAATAATCATCTAATACTAATCTTACCTAATAATCGCAACCTAATAAGGCTTTAGTTTTAATTTTCGAATAGCGATAGAGATGTGTATCGTTTCTTATGATGATCGTGGTCTTACCTTCAGAATACCGAATACTTTGTTTTAGGTAAAGACTGAGTGCAGTGACATCTACTGGTCGCTGTTCCAGCCCATACAAATTGGCGTTACGCTAACGCTGTCGAATAAGTTCATAAACTCGCACTAAGCACACTGATGTACAAAACACTTAACTTCAATACAGTAAACTATTCGGTTTCCATGGTAATACTATCTGCAGATTCTAATCTTGTAACTTACAATCGAACCCAGGCCTTAATTTATTAATATTTGTTTTTGCAAATATATGCAGATTCACAGTCGTTTATAAAAGTCATGAAGCTGCCGATAAGTCTTTGATGTCTCGTTTTAATTTTATCATAATCCGGTTTGCTTCGATGATATTAAGGTCTGAAATTGTTTGATATACTTTTGTAGAGTGTGCGAGAGAGATAGTAAATGATTAGCATTCAAGGAGCAATTGCAATCCGATACGGCGTGGTTCTTGTGCTTTATGATTTTAGATTTTTCTGTAAATGTCAAAGTCGCCGCTGTATGCGCGGTCGCAGACTTGGAAATTATAGACTGGGGCTGTTGTATACGATGTTTATTTTATTATAAAATTGGCAAATGAACATATCTGTAAACTAATTTCGTATTGTTCACAACAACGTATTTCTCAGTTTCAATAGTTGAATGAGCCTCTGGACCCAAGCAAGCTGGACCCAAGATTTTGAATTTGAATTTGAATATATGAATGTATGTATTTGCATTTCTTTACAACCTTCTGTATTATTAAATCTGTTTTTTATTGATTACTAGATACACCGAGACTCCGTCTGCGTCAACTTAAGCGTTTAAGTACCCTCAATATCATATTACATTATTCAGTGTTACATCCCTGTTCTTGAAAGAAAAATGGGAATTTTTTATCCGACACTTATTAACTTTAACTGTTTCAAATTTCATCACCTTTTGTTAAGCAGATTAGCCGTGAAAGCTTAACATACAGACAAAAAAGATAGACACACTTTCGCATTTCTTATATTTCTGTGGATATGGATATTATTAGTATACAAAAGTTATGTCATAGAATTATGTTGAGATAATCCGCGGTAAAAATAGAAAATATATATAATACTAAATGTAGAGCGGACTATCCGTTTTCATATATTATTATATATGAAAACAATATATATACGACGATGATATTGGTATACTCGTAGATTAATGGTGATATATCCGATGATAACAATTCATCAAAGGATGGGATGGGACGTACCTTTCTAGGTGATAGCCAAGTTATTTCAAGAAATCTAAATTGATGGCGGCATAGAAAGAAATACACAGGTATTCTGTTTAATCTTAGTTTTGTCATTTTTCCGTGTTTAAGATCTTCTAAGGCGCGTGCGTCGCGCTCCCACAGTGTTCATTGTTTTTACATTATTTATACAGCTTCGCATCGCTCCTTACAAATTAAGACACGGGAGGGAACGAGCAACTTTATGATGTCGTACTGACTTACGTTTATTGTGTGCATGACATTACAATCGAGCCGGAATTATTGTGGTATTCGCCATTGGATAATGTTTATTGTTTATTGAGTTTATTATTAATATCTGGGTGACCGAGCCTTGATCGGTAATTTTTTACAAAATAAAAAGAAAAGAAACTTAAAAAAATAACAGGGTAGGTAGGTGGGGCCCGATCCTAGGTATTTTCATTTCTCGCGATAACCCGTTCCCCGTATAAGCTACGCTGACTAGACAGTTAATGGCAAAAATTCAATTCAATATAAATTTAGGTATTTTTTAATGCCCAAAAACAGGGATAAACCGACTTTTTTCACGAATAATATGAAATTTCAGTAAAGTTGACGCAGTTTACCTTACCAATGTCTAAAGAGATCAGTCTCTGAAAGAGACAGAAGATATGATAGAATTATTTTGATATAATACGATTTTCTAAGAAAATCTATGTATTGAGTGTAGCAGACAACGTTCACATACCTTATACAAACAGGACCAGTACACGTATCACAAAACCCCGCCCCCAACAACACACCACACAAACACTACACACATTCACGTCGGCACAACTAGTTGTGCGTTGTGCTATGATTTGGAAAGGTTTTTACGACATGTCGTTTGCCTGACGTCAACTTACCTTATTCCCCTTTTACCACACCTCGGTAAGAAATGAGATTGGTGTATGTACTCAGCTGGAAACCATACGGAGGTTTAACTTACCTTAGTCGCCTTTTACGACACGTCATAAGAAATGAGGGTAATCTACTCTACTCAGCTGGATACCATACGGCGGGTCGACTTACCTTAGTCGCCTTTTACTACACCTCGGTAAGAAACGAGGGTGGTACTATTCTAATCAGCCGGATACCACACCGCGGGTCACCAAATTAGGGTGAATCTCTAATAATATGTTTAGTAAAAATGAAAATTATAATTTTTAAGATGGTTTTAGTACTTACTGGAAGTAATACTTATCCACTATCTTTGACTATTTTCTAGCGGTCGTTATTAATAAAAACTATTTTATCAAATACCCTGCGGGATAAACATGTATATAGACTATAAATAATATAGGTTATAGTGTGTTAATATTTCAATACATTTTACGAGTGTTGTGTGATATTTAACTATTCAACATATTTTCTATCCTGTTATAAATAGATTTCGCTTTGAACATGCCGGTTTCGAGATTGCGGAATGTATTTTGTTTTGGTATTATAAACATGTTAAATTAAGTCATTTGAAGAATTAGGAATCCTAAACATGTTAAATTAAGTCATTTGAAGAATTAGGAATCCTAAACATGTTAAATTAAGTAATTTGGAGCATTTGCATTTTATTTTCAAAATATTAATGAAATTCTATTGCTATAATCCGCGATTAGGTAGTAGAAAATATAATAATGCTAAATGTAGCGTATACTATCCGTTTTCATATCTGATATATGCTCAATTCGTAAAAAACACATGCACAAACCTTCACCACCGCCACCACAATTCACAAGCGCTATACACGTTCACTATCAGAAATTCAACAATCGTCTCACCCTGCAACCGAAGCATCATCAGGACATAGACAAAATGACAAATTCGCAAAGCGACGCATAACCCGACCCAGCATACTTATATATTAGTTGGTTAAACCCCCACCGCTTATTTTACCCGAAAACGTGTAATATGCTTGAACTAGAAATATTTATCTGATCGTTAATGAGGTTGACAGTGCTATTGTTAACAATGTATTATTGTCAAGTTGCTCTAAAATGTTAAGTCGGAGGCTTTTATCACAGGTGTGCAGAATTTCATAACAATGGTCATTGGGTATGCATAGAGTACGGTCATGGGTATATTATATTTTTTTGTTATGATCCTTTTTTAGTCTGGATGTTAAATCCCTAATTTTATTACTTTCACTCTTACTGTCTCTTACTTCTGTACCTCTCCTACCCTCTCTTACTTCTATTTAAACCGCATCATTACATAATAGAGATTCCGTTGAGTGAATGTTTTATATTATAAATATGTTGTATGTTTTATATAATTATGTATCTGCTGACAACTAACGTTAAATAAAAAATTAAAGCGACACTAAATCAACATTTGAGTTATCATCTCTATTCGAGAACATATAGTAATTACTACATTAGTTTAAGAATTATGTTAAAGTTGTCATATTAGTATTGTATGATCTAAACACGGCAGTCATATTGTGGTGATTTGTTTTGTTCCTTTGATCTCTGAGGCGTCCAGTTGGCTCATTAAATTAAGATTCCAATTTATCTCTTCCTTTCCATTATCTTTTTCTATTTTTATTCCTATTGTCGCCATTTTCTTATCTTCTTAATTGGATCCGAAAACGCTTGAGATCATTATTCCTAACAATCGGACGATTATTTGTTTTTGTTTCTTTCTATTGTGTTGAACTATGTATATTTTTCTTAAGAAAACTTATCCTATGCGAATTTGTATAATAATTTCATTTATTATAATCATTGACCAAAATTACTTAACATTATATATAATTAATCTTAGTATTATATCTAACAAGTACGCGTAAAAGCAATACACAAAATCGTAATGGTCTAACTTAAACCTTTCCGAAAGGATTTTACAACATTTTAGTAAATATAGTACAAAAATCCGTTCTGTAGATTTTGAGATAATCGACTACATACATTCAGACAGACAGCTTTTGGGCTCGTTATTGTCGTGGTCATGCGTACCATAGACTAATATTTTATTTTTCAGAATTCAATATTTTTTTAGATAAACTAATATGTTGTCAAGATATGTACGTGGACATGGCTATCCTACGACCTTGTACAGGACAGTAATAACTAAACGTAACTAGCAATAAGAATTATATTTCTAAAAGAGCAACCGCTTAGGTTCTTGCTGGCTCTTTTCGGTAGGAACAGTTTTCCGAACCAGCAATAAAGTTGACGATTCAAAACACTTGTTTACAAGTTTAAAAGTGAATAAAGAATAAAAGTTTCAAGTGAATAAAGTATAATTTGAATTTGATATAAATATGTTATTATGGGTGTAATATAATAAAGTTTTTAGAAATTAAATTAAGTTTACTTGACTACGGTGTGGCCTTATCGAAATATTCTTCGAGTAGGTAAATGAAATATTTCAATAATCACATCGCATGTTCGAAAATTTTCAAATACAGGTCGCTTTGTCTGGATTCATTTTAGCGTTTAATCGAAATCATTAACTTTACAGCGGTGACTGCGGTGCGGGTTGATTGATTTATGTGCATTGTGGTAAATGATTATTATATTTAATGTACCAATAGAGGCCTGTTTGGTTTTGGAGGTCAAAAGTACGCTTTATAAATAATTTGAATAATAAAAACTTATATCACTGGGTTTGGCTTTCATTTTTTTTTATTAATAATATATACTAATAGGTGGTATCCACAAATTGGTCCAAATAATATATTTTTTGATTTATATCACCTAATTTTTATAATTTGACATAAGTCAGTAATTTGTCGTTATTAAAAATTCTTCACGATGACAAATTATCAGCCAAGCGATACTTTAAGCTCAGAATCCAAATAAGCTTATTGCCGTTGTATGCACCCGAAATGAAATCCATAATATTGTTTTCAAATAACGTATACTTTAGTATAAAATCTACTTAAGTTCATTTTTTTATCAAAACTCATAAAAATCGCTTTGGCGGCATGTACATGAAAATGGACAAACACATAATTTGACATGTATGATGTTAGTATTAGATATAAATATATTGAAAATAAACAAGTATTTCTTTCTAGCAGAAAGGAAGCCCCAAGTTGGTAACCAAATTTTAATTATGCTGACAGCTTACCTTGAATCCGTACAAACAAAATTTATATTTATATAAGGACACTGACCGTGGACAATTTCTCATGAATGCAGAAGTCATAACGTGTGTTTGTCTGCACATCTGTTAAAGTCAAACTCGTAATTCAATGGGTCATATATCGAAAGCCATCGACACAAACACCCACGTGATTTGGCAACAATATTCATGTACAGTCCCGAGATAAAGTGTTTACCTTTTTTATCATTCTCCTGCCCTTATTCCATTCTAAGTGGGGTCGGCACAACATGTTTTAACTATGTTGTGATGTGATTTGGATTGGTAATTTATAATCGTCCGCCTGCCTGACCTCAACAAAAAAAAACAAAAGTTAACACTTTTAGTAAGGTTTTACTTCTTTTTTTTATTAACTTTAAATATTTGAATTGGATGTTGATAATATTTTTAGGCTTAATCCGATTTATTAAAAAAAATTACTGCAAATGGCGTAAAAAAGAAAGTCTAAAAAAAAAAGAACAGATATTGTGTATTTAGTGAAATTTTTAATGGTAAACTTGCACTCAGCTCAAATATTTGGTTTATTGGGCAAGGAGTTAATACTAACACAGTTTAAGTTTAAAAAATACTTGACACGCAAAAAAAAACATCGTCAGAGTAGGTTTAATCCCACTGGATATCGAAACTTTAAATATTGATTTGAATAATTTACTATTAAGACAATAGTATAATAATACAATATATTAATAATTCTTTTCTTTTTGATGAAGCTGTAATTTTTCCCTGTTTATTTTAAGTCATGGACGAATGTTTGCTAATGGTATTTCTGTGGTAAACAGTCTTGTGCTGCTTGAGTCCATTAGCTCAGGGCGAACTTACTAGTTGTTCTGTTAATGGATTTACTAACATTCCATTTCCAGTTAGGATAGACATTTTAAAGCCTTAAGTCACAATAACTATCGCTTGTTAGATTACATTTAAATTCTCAGGTTAATTTTGCATTCTCCTGCTCTTATCCCACTGTAAGTGGAGTCTGCACAACATCTATTAACCATGTTGTTACACGATTTGCCTAGGACCGGCCGCCTGTCTGATGTCAACTTACCTTAGTTATCTTTGACGACACCTCGGTACGAAAGAGTGTGATCTAATCTACCCAGCCGGATACCACACGGCAGATCGGGTTCATATAAAATATATTGTTTGTGAAACGATTTTTCACTCAATAGTATCGGAAACAACAATAAATCATAATTAAGAGCGATATAACCTTTCAACGGCTGCCGATGGCCGACATAATCCTTCCGAAGAGAGGCTCGGCCTCTGACTCTATACATTCATTTGCATATAATGCCTAGAATTGTTATAAGTGGTAACTCCAAATGTATACGTAAAATTGAACATAGAATTCTTCGATTTAGCTTATTCTCAGTCTTCTTATCAGTGTATTTTAATAGAAGATGCTATTCATTAACCTAAGATATTGGGGAGTTATTATTACAGGTTCCGAGTAGGTAGAGCCGTAGAAGCAAAGTGGGGAAAGTAAAGGATAGAAGCTCTGCTAGTTGGAGGGTGAATATGAGCTGCAAGACTGAGATTTACAGGAGATTTTCGTAAAAGGCGACTATGGTAAGTTAACCTCAGGCAGGCGGCCGGACTTAAAATAACTAGTCAAAATATACAATATGTTTAAAACATGTGCCGACTTTATTTGGAATGGGATAGCGGCAATAGAATGATGATGATGATGATGAGCATATAAATGATTCTAATAAGCATTGTTGTTTAATATTTAACAAACGTCGTTTTAGCCGACATTTTCAATCGAACATTATTTTACATATGAGCTGCAAGGCTGAGAATCACAGGTCTGGTTTTAAAAGTTTAAAAAGAGTTTAAGCTCGGTAGTTAGGAGCAGTGGAGGGCTAATGTCTTCATTTTCAGGCTTATGAATATGAAAGTTGATCACTGTTGCCTGACTTCGGTTTCTCCAGTAAAGACGCTACGTGTGTGTGCTTTGTGTATTTGTGCGATCTTGAATTGTTCGTCATGGTTATGTACGATTTTTTCTGATTTCTGAGCAGGAGGAGTATTTCTGAGGAACTTGATCACAGTCAGGTATGATTTGGGGGCGTCTATATTTTTAATTGGTTGATTTAAATTACACGCGGGATCGAGTTCATCACATGTAAACTATAAAAAGTTAAGCGCTAGAATGATAGCTTCTACCCAAATGCTTCAAATACCATACCTTGACTAAGAAATCAATATTAATACCACTTCTTTGTTTCTGCTATTACAACTGACTTCATTTGCGCCTAATGAGTATTATAACTAATTAACAGCCATAATAGTGTAAAATAAATAATTCAATTCGCTTTCCGACAGGAAATGGCCACACACACAGAAAATATTCCGACCGGATGTCGCCGATACTATATTGACCTCCAGACAGGAAAAGGCATGTTTTTCACATTATTGTGGTGATAATGATCTATATCGACGAGATTAATTATTTTAAATACGATACCGGTTTTCAAATAACATTACGGCTTCCGCATTTTTTAAATTGGGAATCCATTGATTACGTAAAAGTTCATCATCATCATCATGCCATTATCTAACTCTACACATGTCATGTCAGTGGTCAGCACAACATGTTATAAACATGTTGTCACATGATTCGGCAACGTAGTTTACGACTGGCCGCCTGCCTGACGTTGACTTACCTTAGTCGTCTTTTACGACACCTTGGTAAGAAATGACGGTGGTCTATTCTAATCTCTATCAGCCGGATACCACACGGCAACGATTACGTAAAAGTTATGATGCAAAAAACACTTGTATTTTCTCTTTTTCTCGGTTATTCTTACCGTTGTTATTTTTACGGATGACGCGTCGCATCTTACAATTTCATAGACCTCACTTCGTTAGAAGCCTCTTCTGACTAAGGCAGATGAAACTGCCGAACCGTCAAAAAATCTCAATAGGTATTTTAGTATTCTCACATTCAGTATTTCTGTCTTACCCATAGCCACACCCATGCGATACTTCAACTTTCTCTCATTTATAAAATATTCAGTAGTAAATCTTTTTTTACATACCCATGTTTTTTTTTATTATATAGAGGTTAAGCATGACTTTTGGGAGGGTGGATTTTTGTAAAAAGCGCACAAAGTTCTAAATGATTCTTTTCGCAATAAAATATTCACATACAGTGTGCTAATTTTAAAATAAAAATCATCTTTCTGCATAGATAGAAGCATATAATTCTGTAATTGTTAAAAGCTTTTATTTAATGTGAAGGTGGAATCATGCAAGTTTAATTTGACCCACTTTCCGGTGTTCGTTTGAGCAGAAATTGTACATACTGGTCAAGTCCCAGTTTTTGTTAAGCATGACCTGATGCTGTGGCCATGATGACTCCAAACTCCTCAACAATTAACAGTAGGAAATTCCGTTGCACTCCGAGGAAGGCTCTTGTTTATTGTCTTTGGTTATTAGTGACTAGTATAGACTGACTAAAATAAAATAAATATTTTATTTTATAATCTTGTTACCTTTAGATTAATTACAGCAACAAAACTATTGTATGCATTATATAAAAGATTTTTGTGTAATTAATTTTTGAAAATAGAGAGTATTTTTTTTATTTAAAAAATGTGTAAAATTAATTTGCTATTTCGAATAAACATACTGTATGTTTATTCAAAATTCCAAAATTTACAAAAAATATTGTTTGTGATCTGATTTGCGGTACACATAAATTTCAAAGCATATAAATGATTCTGCTAAATAATGTTGTTTTATATTCAACAAATGTCGTTTTAGCCGCCATTTTTGATCGAACATTATTTTAAACTTATTTATTGTGGGTAGCTTTCATATCGGATGCAAGTGGGCGGGCTTTACAGTGACAAACTCTTTTTAATACGAAAATAAACAATTTTATTTTTTGGTTATTGATTATAGGTTTGGACTCAACCACTGTTTTCTATCATTATAAATAATGATGAAGTCATCATCATCCTTTTGCCCTTATCCCACTCTAAGTGGGGTCAGAACAACATGTTATAAGGATGTTGTTACAGGATTTCCTACGTAATTTAACGACCGGCCGCATACCTGATGTTAACTTACCTTAGTCGTATTTTACGATGACTCGGTAAGACTAATACCACCACTTTCTTAACGAGGTAAAACAAATAAAAGGTGACTGAGTTGACCCACCGTGTCGTATTCTGTTGAGTAGAATAGACCACCCTCATTTCTTACCGAGGTGTCGTATAAGGCGACTAAGGTAAGTTGACCCACCGTGTGGTATCCAGTTGAGTAGAATAGACTACCCTCTTTCTTACCGAGGTGTCGTAAAATACTACTAAAGTAAGTTAACAAGGCCGGTCGTAAAAATGCAGCCAAATCATGTGTTAATATGTTTATAACATGTTGTCCCTACCCCACTTAAAGTGGGATAAGGGCAGGAGGATGATGAAACAATAGCATGTTTACCAACATTTAAGACCTAGAAATATTTGGAGTTTGAGTAAAAAAGTATTTACACGGATCCCGTAAATATGTATGTCATTTAAATAAATACCATACCAACTAACAAACCTGGTCATGGAAGCTGGTGACGTCAAATCGATTTATACCGTAATCGATTTAACATCCGATTATTTTAAGTGAAGCGTTGTTTTGACATAAATGACTAATTGAGCGCGGCCCTGGCGGATGCCGAGATTCATGGCGACATGAAAGAGGGCCGGATTCTGTCAACGTATAAATAATATTACCAATGTGTACAGCGGGTACCTAAGTAATTTTTTTATTTTACGCTCCTATTAGCTCAAAACTTAAAAAAAAAATAACATGAATTGAAAATTGAAATATGAAAATATATTTATATATATAATATACGAGTATATTCTTTTAAAAATAATGTTTTATTCATTCCTTTTAACGTTTTTTTTTTTGTATTGATTACTTTATTTTATATTTGTTATTAGTTTATTTTACTTTTTTGTATTGATTTGTAATGTAATGGATTCAGCCACAACAAATGAGTACCTACTGAGTGAAATTTTACAAACTTCTCCAGTCTTATATAAATCTAATCTAATATCAATCATCATCCTTATGTCCTTATCCCACTTTAAGTGGGGTCGGCACAACACTTTATAAACATGTTATCACATGATTTGGTTACGTATTTCACGATCGGCCTGACTTTAAACTTACCGTAGTCGTATTTTACGACACCTCGGTAAGAAAGAGGGTGGTCTATTTTAATCAGCCGGATACCACACGGCGTAATCTAATCTAATATCAATTCATGTATGAATATGTTCAATTTTTTATTTATTTACTTGGACACTTTCGCTTTATACCGATAAAGTTGGTAATAAATAAGCGAGGATGAATTGTAAATCAATTGACGGACTTATTGTCGCTATTATAGTATCGAATTATCCCGGTTAATATCAAAATATATTTGAGTCAACAAATTAAAGATAACTTGCATCGTCTTTACAAATAACAATTGACCATCGATATGCGTATGTTGTACGCGAAATTTGTAGTAAACTAACAATCGCCAGCGGCTCCGCCCGCGTGGAAAGATTAAAACCGTAATATAGTCTTTTGATAACTATAAAAATGGTTAAAGTGGGTTAACCTTAACGTTTAGACATATGCTGTCGCGGACTTTTATTTAGAACTTTTAGAGAGGAACAATAATACATGATTTTGAAATGACTATTACCGTTTACTCAGCGCACGCACATATATATATATATATATATATATATATATATATATATATATATATGTGTGTGTGTGTGTGTGCATATATATATATATATATATATATATATATATATATATATATATATATATATTGTCGTTTTCGTAATAGTTTTTATTGCTGCTCCTCTCCTATTCATTTAAGCGTGATGTTTTTAGCCTATAGCTTTCCCCGATAAATGAACTATCTTACACTGAAATAATTTTTCAAATCGCTCCAATAGTTTCTGAGATTAGCGCGTTCAAATAATCAAACAAACAAACTCTTCAGCTTTATATATTAGTATAGATATATTAATTTTCAATATTTTTAAAACCATTTTCTATTTAATATTACACATGTTTATATCGCCCGCTTAGTATTAAAGTGGCCTAATTAAAAAGTAGGCTTCATTGAGTTACATTGTGGTCTTTATTTAAATATTGTCTATGGCGTTACGCTAAGAATTCTTTAAAAAAAAATTGTGGGTTTCTTTAACTTTTGTAGGCGCTACGTTACGCTTTATAACAATTTGACAGATAAAAACTTTTTTGAATTAGACCACTTTACTGCGTGTGATATATTTGTATTAAAAACAAATAATATAAATAAAGTCGTAACTAATAATACAGTTTACAGTTCCGTATAAGATAAGTCAAATATTGTAAAAAAGAGTTATTTTTTGTTAAAGAAACGAATCATCACCTAACACTTCCATGTGTTAAAGTATCCAAAAGAAGATTAATCTTATAATATTTCATTCATACATTCGTCGATGCTTCTATAAACCTATATCAAAAGCCAACGGAAGTATTTGTCTTTGAAAAACTACCAAAAACTTATATGCTTTTATTTAAAATTGGACCTTTACGACTAAGACTTAGAGTTTTATAACAGTATTTAATACCTGTTGATGTCCAAAAAGTTTGATTAATAGTTTCGCTTGCCAGTAGCTACTTTTTTTCGACCATCCATACAGGCAGAGGCCAGTTTTAGAATTCGATTCATTTATCAAAATGTCTCATTATCGATCGCATCGAAATTTTAATATCGATATTATTATGACTGGTCGATTGCTTGGATATTCTTGACAACGTGAATTACTTATAACAAAAAATAGCTAGCTGTATATTTGAATTTGCTACTGAAGTTGATCAATGCTAAATCTTTAATATTTAAATGAGCTTATCTTGTATATATGTATACATAGATAACATGAATTTCGGAAACTGATCAGTTTTCATAAAACACAGTATGTAAGGGGTTTCTATATATATATATTCTATAAATCTATACGGCTAGGTTTTATATCTTTTTTAATTTGACGTTTTATTCTTGTTTTCAGGCATTAAAAACTGCTAAAATATAAATAGAATATAAAGGTTAATATTGCTGTCATTTGTAAAGTTGTAATAGCTTAGTTGGGAATCAGGTTGGGCAGACTAAAGAAGTGAAAATACCCAGAATAAAGTCCCAGATATCACGAGCCTTTTTTTCCTTTTATAATTGCATTTTTTTTATCTTAAAATAATTACGAAGCAAGGCTCGGTCATCCAGGTATCATTTAATACGACAGTCTTCCCAGTGTTCGATAGAACGTGTAAGTATAAGTACAACCTCCTATTATTCCACAGCTGGGCATAGGAATCCTCTCTCCGTTTTCGGAGAGAACGGTTGGATCTATGACATCTCCAGAATTATCTAGAAAGCATAGAACGTGTGATATCATGAAATTAGATTGTCAATAAAAACTCAAATATTATAACGATTCGTTCCCTTACGGCTTGATATCTCATGTATGTTCCTCATTTCGATGTATGTTCTCCATCGAAACTAAAGTTTATTTTTATTTAACGATAGAGCTAATGATGTTGATTCTAAGGATTTTTTTCCAAACATCATCAGTAAACGCTTACCAAATTACTTAAAAATCCAGATGCGAAGACAAATGCTGGTGGTATTGATCCATCAGTGTACTTCCGTGATCCAATGATAAGACGATCAGATGCTGATCGGAGATATAATAGGCTATCGAAGTGTATGTTACTTAAGTTGATTCTACATGGTGTTATAGATTGTTCAATCATTTATGCATCTTGAGTTGATTGATACTAGCCCATTGGCGTAGTGGAAAGTGACCCTGCCATTAGCTCCATGGGTCGCGGGTTCGATTACCGTCGAGGGCCAACATTATTTATAGAACATTTGTTGTTTCTTCAAGCCTGAGTGTGTATTTGTATTTAAGTATATATTTAAAACTATATATGTATATATTTACCAGTTGTCTGTCACCCATTACCCAAGTATTATAACTTACTTTGGGGACGGACGACCGTGTGTAACTGTCCCATATTTTTATTAACTTACTTATTGTTGATATCATAGTCCGAACAGAATAACAAAGTTGCTACTAACCTTAAGAAGAAAAAGTCTGGAATGGATTTCAGAGATTCATTTTCCCATAAATAACTACCCACTCTATTGTAGTACTCCAAAAATGACGGAAGGATTAATTTTTTAATTTTCACTAAATGGTGATAAAGGGCAAGCGATGGCCACTATACTGTGAAGTAGGTTTACTTACCAGTAGTGTATGTTAACTGTTATGTTAAAAAAGTGATAGTCGCCGATAATAATTAGTGAATCAATCCCATTATATCTTAACCTAGAGATCATCGTTAAAATGAAATACGATTTTATTAATTGACAAGCTTATGATCTGTTACAATTATTAAATTTAATAGCTTTTAATTCAACGACTATTAAAGATGACAAGAAGATATAAAAAGTGAATTTTACCTTGAGAATTTTTTGAACGCCCTGTATATATCGTACATTGTTGGACAGATCTCGACAGTCGATAGTGTCTCGATGATAGATAATCTTTAGAATCGAACAGCGTTCGATGGACGGCACTGTGGCATCTATTTATAACTAAAAAGCGTTGTTACCAGCTCACAAAATCTATAGGTATAAATTGGATAGTCGAAACAACAGATCTTAAACTAATCATGGAAAATTATATTAATTAAGTATAGCATTGTGGTGGATGTGTTGACTTGTATTGTATTAATAAAAACTTGTGTTGTATGAATATACAAACACGCACTAACAAGTAACAAAATGTCACTACACGCCCACTCTCACTAAGGGGTTCTCGTGATATTGACGTGGTGCGCTTGAGCCAGCGTAATGCTTCCTTTGTACACTAGTAATACGAAGTAAGTAGTATTATTAATAATATAATTGTATATAATATAAAAAAAATATACAAGGATACACACATCTTACCCACATAAACTACAGACATGTTGTAAAGACAAATAGTAGTGCAAGTCATTCTTAAATCAAATTTATAATTTATGCAGATGAATTTATTGACAAGTTTAAGCGTTATTAAATAATGATAACATAATAAATAACGAAATAGTACGACATGTGACGACGAACGCTACGAAGAACTTATATTTAATTACTAATTTATGTAAATGAATTTATCTACTGATATGAAAACTATCAAAAAGTATAAACATTAATATTGTACAGACGACTTTTTGACGGTAATGAAGCTCGTTTAAGTATTAAATTAACCGTTTTAGACTATAAAATGTCCCAAACATCCATTCACTTTGACAAATATGAAGGTTACTTAATCAAGAAATCTTATCACTTAATATGTAATAACTTGAGGCCTACATATCATGTATAATATGTAAGGTAAGGTAAGTTGACCCACCGTGTGGTATCCGGTTTAGTAGAATAGACCACCCTCCTTATTACCGAGGTGTCGTAAAATACGACTAAAGTAAGTTGACGTCAGGCAGGCGGCCGGTCGTAAAAATGCAAGCTTTAAATATGCTGTCATCTGGTGCGTAAAATAAAATAACTTGAAGATCAAACATAAGTATCAAAGAAGGTGCCGACATCTCTATTGACTTTTTTTCTCACCTGATTGATACCTTTGCATATTTTACGTCAACCTATCGGTCACAGTAATGAAGTTACAATAAAAGTCATTTGTACGGAATTGGATTCTATGCGATTTGAACGGTCATTACTCAATAGAGTCTTAAGGTGCGGTGTCCCGTTAATTCTTATGGAAGTCGGTGCAGTAATTATTTATGTCTAATATAAGTAAGTAAGTAAGTAACGGCCTGTTAATATCCCACTGCTGGGCATAGGCCTCTCTCCTCTCTCCGTTTTTGGAGAGAAGGATTGACCTACCTTACCTAAGACCTACCACGCTTCTCCAATGCGGATTGGTAGGTTTCACATATCCCTAGGATTCTCTAGATATATACAGGTTTCCTCACGATGTTTTTCTTCACCGAAAAGCGTGTGATAAATTGCAATTATCAATTAGACACATAAATTTTAATTGTAAAACTCATTGGTGTCTGCCCGGGTTTGAACCCGTGATCGTTTCTAGAGATTCACACGGTCGCACCGCTGGGCTATCACAGCTTCTCTAGTATAGATTGTGTAAATTCCGAAATCGCAACTTCTAAATACATTTTATTCGAAAAGGCTTTCACTATATCTTATACTATCTTTTGCCTTTTTTGCACAAGGAAATCCTTCTTGGGTACTGTTATCCACGAGGGGTGGAAGCAGTTATACCGGACTGGGTTCCACCTTGCTTCTTGAAGACTATTTCAGAGCATTTGTATACTAAACACATCCCATCTACACCCTTGTCAGCAGTCTACTCTTATACTATATTTGGCTTTTTTTATGAGGAATCCATTCATGGGTATTGCAATCCGAAGGGTGGAGGGAGCAGTTATTCCGTACTCTTACCGACTAAAACCTAATGGTGTTGCGCCTTACTGCATGAAGATGAAGAGCACAGGTATACTGAAAGCTTTCTGAACTCTAGTCAGCATCAGCATCTTTATGCAGCTGCACCATGTGAGGCCTATTAAATAAGACCTGTTACGATCACAACGACGTAACTGGGAACAACCAATGTATCAGCCGCCTAAGAAACTTTCTCCAGCGGGGGCTTGGAATCCTCGAATTTGGTGCTCGATCCCATTAAATCTTTCTAATGGACTTTAGTACCGAGATAAAAATATCACTAATTTTACTCTTCACTCCTTGTATCTGAATTGAGAAAACACATCGACCGCTGCGCCGTTTGGATCTGAAAGAAGAACAAACATACAAATAATTACAGCTTGGATATTATGGACATGTTTTACAATTCAAAGGAGATAAGTCACCTTAACATAAACTCTTCTGTAATAAATGTGCCAAGGGATTTCCTATCTTATAACCATTGGATATCTCATAAGGTGTGGCCATCGATTTGTCCCGAAGCAGTACCGATGTGACAAAAAACGTGACGTCGAGTCTTCAATCAAAATAATGACTTTATTTAACATTGACAATAAAATATAGCGTACCCATTGTGTTCATATAAGTAGGAGGTAGATTTAAAACGTTAGTACCATTATGCCCTTAGTTCAAAGTTTATAGTGTTAAGATGATACAATCGCAAACACCAAGGAATATATTATTTGTTATTACAGAATTTATAAGTTTTTTGTCTTAAACTTAAATCTTGTTACGGCAGGTGATTTTTATTAAAAGTTGCACCCCAGGTTAATTATAAGTACCTGGGTGACCGAGCGTTGCTCGATAATTTTTTTAAAGATATTAAACACTGCAATTTAAGAAATGAAAAAAGTGCCGGTGACAAGTGGGACTCGATCCCGGGTCTTGAACATTTTTGGTACTCCCGTTAACCATTAGGCATTACGTTTGATATGATTTATTATTGATATGATATGATATGCTTACAATTCTACATTTTAGCATTTTTTCAATGCCCGTAAACAGTTATAAAAGGGCATTTTTTTCCCCAAAAAGTCCCTCTATCTATCGTTGGAGCCTTTTCCGAGATTTAGAAATATATATACATACGAGGTGTGTTCAAAAAGTATCGCGAATTTTGTGTATTTTCAAAAACTATTTATTTATTCGTGAATATTTATTTTGTCCCCTTCAAAGTAGTCCCCCTAGGGATATTATACACTTGTGCCAACGTTTTTTCCAATCTTCGAAGCACTTCAAAAAATCATTTTTTTGTATCTTGTTCAGCTCCTCCTTCGATGCCGTCTTTATCTCGTCAGTCGTGGCGTAGCGTCGTCCTTTCATGGGCCTTTTCGATTTCGGGAACAAGAAAAAGTCACAGGGGGCCAGATCTGGGGAATAAGGTGGCTGCGGTATCATTAGTGTGTTGTTTTTGGCCAAGAAGTCGCGTACAAGCAGCGATGTGTGAGCAGGGGCGTTATCGTGGTCCATTTTTTTGAATAAGTAAAAATCGAAGACGAACCAAAACACGTGCAAGCAAAACAGCTGTCAACAATTAACTGAAAATTCAAATAGGCCAAACTTGTCAGCATAAGTGAGGGACAAATTTACCAACATAACGCTACAAAAAAAACAAAATTCGAATATACGTAACCCGAGAAAATTCAAAATTCGCGATACTTTTTGAACACACCTCGTATATATACAAAACTAAGTCAGTCAAATGGTAATAATAAATTATGTACGTAATTAACAAAAATTAATCAATATAGGTTCCTCAGTGTCTGAGTATAGCGATATTGCACCGAAAAATCCACATTGGTGATACTTTATAGTGTACAAACAACCTTATAAAAGCCCTAGGAACGTTTAACTCCAAGCAGCATACGATCGGTTGGGTTGGAAATCTTCTAAAGACATCTTTACTTAGCAGTAAAAATTGAAGAGTTATAGTTTTGCATTTAAAATTAAGACTTGAAATAGAAGAAATATATTTGAAGGTTACCCGTGATAAAATCCTGGGCAGGCTTGTATTATTTTAGTATAATATACTCATGTGTTGCAATCAAAAACCAATAGACACAAGGAGTTGCCGTAACGACCATGTACTAAAAACACTGTATCAGCAGACTCTCTGCAAGGTGGGAAGAATTGAAAAACTAAAGAACCTACAGGTAACTCAGTGGTTACTCTTTTCAAAGTATTTTACCCTTGAAGTATGCTTACAATATTATACTTGTATAGTCTAGCGTATGCTGGTTGCAATACAAATCTAAACTCTTATAGTTATTATCTTTAACACTTAAATGATCTAATCTTGTATATATTTAATCTGAATTTCGGAAACGGCTCTAATAATTTTCATGAAATTCAGTATATCGGGAGTGTCGGTTGCGATAAATCGATCTAGCTTAGTTTTTTTAAATGTCGTTGTTTTCAGTATGCCAGTTTTCAGGCATTAAAAAACTGCTAAAATATAAATATAATACAAAGGTTAATTTTGCTGTCAGTTGTAAAGTCGTAATAGCTCAAGCTGGGAGCAGGTGGACAAGAAAGTGAAAATATCTGGGCTCAAATCCCACATGTCAGCGGCCCTTTTTCTTTTTTTTATTATTATTTTTAATTGTATTTTGTTTTATATCTTTTAAGAAATTACCGACCAAGGCTTGGTCACCTAGATACTGTTTATATTTATATATTTAAATATTTATATAATTAAGTTTAGTTTTATTTTCTTTGGAACACTGTTTCTTATTTAATGTTTGAGCCGAGCGTTGACTTCTGCAGCGCAAGTCTTGCTTTTGCAGTCATTTCATTTCTTAGATAAGTTCAAATTGAAAATTCAATAACTAGGACAAAGAACGGATTCAATTTATGGAACTATTTATCTATCTCTATAAAAGATCAAACCTATTAATACTCAGAGCTCGTAAAAGTGTCCCTATCTGAATTTGATTTAAAGACTTTGATGGACTTTAAGCCGACAATACTGATTGGTTTCAATAAAGCATGGCATTGAGGTCCGTCGTATAGAAAACAATGGCCATTGGTTCGATACCGAGATGGTTGGATTACGGGATTGAATAATAAACTGATTTATATATGATGGGACTTGATGTATTATTTCAAATATAAACTTGATATTGTAATGATCAAATTTAAATCTTTTTGATAATAAATTGATTCAATTATAAAGTCGAACCTAAAGTTATTTGTACTCATTATATTCAATGGTGGTTTATGTATTCCTATCGAAAACTGAACACGTGAATTATTTTTTATAACGAAGGTCAGTGATGACCTAATGGGGAAGTCCTGTACATCCAGAGATATGTAGAATGTAACGTTGCTAAAAATTTCGAGTTAATACAAGGTACTGAATTATACAGCAATACAGTTTACATACATTATACAGTTATACAGCCCAACCATAAAAATTAAAAATATATAAAGATGTAGAGTGAAGCAACCATAACAAAATAAATGTATATAAATAAAAATTCAAAATTACTTATAACAATACAAAGTTGTAATTAATTTTTTTATTTAATTATATATACTAAAACTACATTTAGAGGATAGTATAAGCTGATATAGGATATGAGGTTTTTATTTATATTTGATTGTTATAAAATTTGAGGTTTGAAATACACGCAATAATTTCGAATATAAAAAAAACCTGTATAATTTTGAACCGCAGTTCCCGCCGCGATAACGCCACGTAAAGAGCTCATGAATAAGAGCCCCGTATGGGCTTGAAACTAGTCGGGCTCATCCGATAAAATAAGACGTGAGTATAGCCGGAATCTATACATTAATTATGAATAACACTCACGATAGTTTAAATTCAAAAATTTTGAACGAATCGATTGATTTTATACATTTTATTTGTATCAAACAAATTTATCATCGAACATATTCATCATTCACAGTCACTTGGATAAAGCCTCTCCAATACTAATAAACGCTCAATATACGGAATACAAGAACAATACCATTAGGGTTCCCTCGGCGTTATCTGCCTTGGAAAACAATCGACAAATGATTCGCGCAGCAATTACGGGAAAATGACGATTGGTCAAAGAAGACATACTCCTCAGAATAGGCTATAAAAACTTTTCACTTTATGCCTTATAATTTTTGAAATGCATTGATTGTGTTTTCCAGTGTAATCCATATTTACTTGGTTGTATTGATTGATCAGTTGGATTTTAAACTATCCTCTGAAGCACAGAGTGACAAATTAAGCCGTCTGTAATAATTTTTACGACTAGAATTATACAATGGTATTCCACGAATCAGGAGTTACAAAATTTTTAATCGTACTCTCCGTCTAAAAGTTAGTAACTCGCCATATAAAAATTTGTATAATAAGCGGAACTTTTAATTCCGGATATATGATTAGGTACTTGTTGCGAGGAACAAACTTTGATTTCAGTTTGCATATTTATTATATTTTCAATTATTAACACTAACAATATCTTCAAACATATATCAGAAACTACTACTAGATGACATGAAGAGTATATGTGTTCAGGATGCACAATAAGGCCTCAAGCTAAATTTATTAGTGGTTAAATAATATTTTCAAAAATATTTAAACTTTATAATATAAATCGAAAATCTGTAAAAAAATTTATATCGCCTAAGCTCTAGTATCGCTTTGGATATCTGATTCTGTTATTCTTTGATACAAACGTTGATGGGGTAGCTGTCATTAATGTAAGTGACTCCCCGTTCGATGTACGAACGTTTTTGTCTGTCTACTTGATTGATAAAGAAATGGTATGGCTGCGACATTGCGGAATTTTTATCTTGGCATACTTTTCGCAAATTCAACTTTAATATTACGGGTTATGGTGTAATTTGAAATACAGCAAATTTATATTAAGGCTCACTTATTTCTAATACAAAAGAAATGATATAGGCAAATAAATGAATTTTATTTTTTTGTATTATATCTGAAAGTGGTTTTTTTTGTTATATTTGTCATTTAATATCGATGTTATAAAAATCTATATTCGCTTGCGCGTTTAAAGTAAAAACTCAATTTTTGGTTGAAAATTGAATCCTTGAATCCTTCAGGATAGGTAGCAGAAAACCCATTAGAACAATATTTCTGTTTACTTTTCACTAAAAAAGTTGTACTAACCAATAATTTCCGGTAACCGAATAAACTTTAGTAAAATTATAATCCCACTTCTGAACATAGGACTTCTTTGAAGTAGAGCTATAATAACTCGTATCAGCTGGCAAAACCTTTGATTTGAGCAATCAAATGATCAACTGATTTGATAGTAGTTGATGCCCAGAAAGTATCATTTTTTTTTATTCTTGACGTTTTAAAGGTAAAGTAAATCAGAAACTCGGCTACAATGTAGGCACTTTATTAGAAAAGCTGTCGAAAATTTCTAGCAGGTGTCATCGCGTCAAGCGCGAACCTATTATCGATAAAAAACCATTTTGTCACATCCTCAAGGGTAAATGAAGTTTATTATTCCTTTAACGGCATCAAGACGTTCAAAAGCTGGCTCAAAATAATCCTCTTAAACTAAATCCCAAACACAAAACAATCTTACAATGAACGTATTTTTTATTCAAGATTCAAAGGAGGTTGACATCGCCATTCATATAATAAAAAAAGATGATACGATGTCGCTATTACAGAGCATACGTCGCTATCGAATGATATTCTGCAATCGATTTAAAGATAGTAGAAACACATAGATTGAAGTATTCGTCAACGTTGGACGCCTTAGGTATTGGAACAGTTATGAGAAACAAAAGAGGATGTATTTGGTACAACATACAGGTACACAGAAGACCTGAAAAGTACATAAGGCGTCCCTAAATTATGGCATAAAACCATTTAAACACATACATATATAACCAATAGTGGATATCTAGTGGTGGTGGTAAAAGAAAAAAGGAAAGAATTATAATTAGTTATAAAATATTTGCTCTTACAACTTAAATAAACATTCCAATTTATTACATGCTATCTTTTACCCGCAATTTCGTTTGCGTGGACTGTAGGCACTTGATAGATTGATAATAGATGGCGCTTGTAAATGTCATCCAACTCCTGTAGAATTAACAGGATTTCTATAGCCTATATGTTATTTCGGTGTATGAGTAATAATTGTGCCAAAATTAATTGATATTGGTTCAGTGGATTCGCCGTGAAAGAGTAACAAACATACATCCATACTCACAAAATATTGTATTTAGAATAGTACTGGTGTGTATTTTATTCAATAGCGATTGGAAGAGTTCTGTAATTAAGCCGCTATGTCGTGGGAGACATAAATAACAGGTATCGATACAAGTGACTTATATTGTATTGTTATCGATCCTTATAAAGTTTTTTTAAGACGTTCTCGATAGAACGGCTTTGTGTGATTCAAGAAATAAGTCAACCTTCGCAAATGTTAGGTACATCATACGTAGTACTTATATCAAAGAAGTTTGCTTACTTGAATATTTACTTAAAATTTGTCTCAGATAGGCTAACGGCTTAAGGTTATAGTTCTTGTTAATGATTGACGGGTTCAAACCCAGAGTTGACTTAGTTTTTTAACGATTTATCATAAATTGTGTGTGCACTTAGTGATGAAGTAAATGTGAAGAAACCTGTATAATATATATTATATGTATATAATATATGTATATTCTACAGGTGTATATGTATTACAAATAAAGAGAGACCTCATTTAGGTATTACGTACACCACTCGATCGTAAAAACAATATTATTACTTAAAAAAGTAAATTCATTATATTAATCATACATTACTTATCATAATCATAATTTTTACATTATATACTGACATACATTAACTATCGTATGTAATATATCGCATAAACAAATACATTTAAGGTATGCTTCAGACGATGGTCAACTTATTTCTAAAAAAAATTTGACTTTATTGGTTGTAATCAAGAATTTGCAAAGAAAATGAAAAAGGTTGTAAGTCGCTTTATATCTGCACTTTAGTTCAACCATTCGACACCCAAGTGGCGAAAACCTATAAAACCGCCGTATCTGGGTAATGAGTTCGCACTCAAAAAAAGATGTTTTTGTTTACACCGCACCCGATTTATTACTAACACCGGCGAGATTTATTAAACGTTTCGAATGCGTAGTGCAACACTAGCATAACTCAAAAATTTTAATTTTTTATTTCCATTTTTTTTAAAGAGATATTGTATCAGATTATCTGCTATGAGAAAGATCTAGTCGATGTTGAATTCCTAATACTATCTGTTAACTGAACCTCACACGCGTTTTTTCAAATTTCTTCTCAAAATAATGAAATTTTAGAGATGTAAGGACTTGTTTCGCAGTTAACTAACTCTGCATAATATGCATGATGCCAAATTTGTTCCTTCTACATGAGCAAATTAGTGGTAATTACGTACTTATTTTATTACTTTATTAAATTAGAAAATTAATCTAATGTAACAGGTACGACACCTGTTACATTAGATTAATGTGATCTAATGTGAATATTGTTATGACTATTATAGTTTTATTAATTTTTACATAATTTTATTGATGAATTACAAATGGAACTGTCTGTGCGCTGTCTTCCAAGCTTCGTTTAAGTACCTATTCGTTTGGAGCCAAAATGTACATTCCTTAATGACATATAATTTGCTTTTAATGTATCATGCTTTGGTGTGTAAGTTTTAAATGTTCTCTTTTTTAAGAGCCCAGGGCTTTGAAAAGCAAAGGAGCAAATTCAGGAAACTCTAATAATAATCGTAAAAAGCTAAAACAATTTTGCTGTCGGCTGTAAGATGAAACGATATTTTTTGGTTACATAAATAAAAAATATATAAATTCGAGTTGTGTCGCTTTTGTAACGGAAAATGTATATGCCATATGATATCATGCGATAAATTATCGCTTGCGTTTACTTAAGGTTAATATTTTATTGAATACACTTTGATGATTTCTGATTTAACGAAACGTAAGATTTTTACTACAATAAATATTTGCTCTTCTAATGCACATAGATTTTTGCTTCGTATTCTACGAAATCATTGCAAGATTGAACTATTTTTAACATAAAGAAAAACAGACACTTTTTATAACATTTCGACGCCTCTCTGGCACAGAATATTAAATAACTCAAGTAGTAAAAAAATGTGCAATTGCTGTGGACATCGGCACATCGATTTTTAAAGAAATCATAACTCAAGTTAATAAGCCTATCGGTCTTATTTAAAATTAATGAAAATATTATTTTGATTACTATAATCCACGATAAAAGAATATAAATGTAATGCTAAATGTAGAGTGTAAATATAAATGTACTATTCGTTCTCATACCAGTTACATGCAGAAATTGTAAAAACTCATGCTCTACCCGCCACTAATAGTACAACAATACACAAGCACTGCACACATTCACCATCACAATCTCAACAATTGTTCGCACCGTAGTCGAAGCATCGTCAGGAGATAGACTCCACGACAAAATCGCTAAGCGAGGAGTTGCTCTAATTACATTAGAGAGAGATAGAGAAATCGAAAGAAAGAGTACCAACCTAACTGCCAAATTATTTCCACATGCTTCTCATAGTACTATGAGTAGACTGGTCACGACCCTTCAAAGAATTTTGAAGTCAAATGTTATTTGATCCAGTGACTTGGTCTTCCAAAACTACTTTTTCTTTGCAATGATGTGCGAAGAATTTTCAATTCCTCGAATAATTTTTTATAGTGATTCATATTTCACAACCTAGCAGTTTACTTCCACCTTAAATCAATCGAAATAAATTTAATTTTCTAGTTTCCGGTCTTCAACTCAATTTTGATTACATCGGCAGCATCGTACAAAGCCAACCAATAGAAGAGTAAAAACTTTACTCTTCGATTGGTCATAATATTACCCAGCCATCGAGTCCATTTAATTCCACGAACGAATAAAAAACGTTATAAAATCAATACAGTAAGCAATCGTTGGTAATAACACTCGAGTAATAAAGCTCGGTTCAAAAAATAGACCTTATTATGAAGTCGTTCGTTATATGTATTTAGTTTCTTAAAATTACATACGAATAAAGTCTGCCACGTTTTACATTAAAACCCTTGGTATAATTAAATCGTGATGACATGTGGATATGTGACAGTTTTCTGAAAATTGAAACAATAAAAAGTTAATATCATAAGCTCAGTTTTCTATATTTTGATTGTTTTATTTAATAAATGTATTCACAGATTGTTGACTAAAGTTATTTTCATTCTGTATGTTTGCAAAGACGGTAGATAAAGTAACTAATCGCTACAAAATAACATAACTTCACTGTGGCGCCAACGCAGCCTTTTATTTGTAAATCAAACTGCTCGCTAGCGTCATTTATTAGTATTAATGACAATTCGTCCATCGCCGCTGTTATCTATTTGGTATTTTTCCTATAGTAGAGCACATGAGCCTTATCAGCTAAGATTCAAAAAAAGGAGAGAGGAGGCCTATGTTTAGCAGTGGGATAGCAAAAGTCCGTTACTACTTACACTAATGACTATGTAAGTAATTTAGGTATAGAAGTAGGCATTTTTTGCGGAATTCTATAATACAAAAGTTATGATAGAATTATTTTTCTATATGCCGCTTTAGTTAAGAAAGTGTTGGGGGCAACAACCGTTCTCATCCCTTATACATGCAAGAATTAGTTACCGCCCGTATTGCGATTTTGTCGTGGAGCCTGATGACGGGGCGAAATGATCGTTGTGATTGTCGTAGTGAATGAGTGTAGTGCGTTGGTGGATGTGTATTGTTATACGTGAAAGTTTCTACTTATTGAAGAGTTTCTTAATTTTTTAAATTAAGAATGACTCACGAGGAATTAAGTCTAAGATTACGTCCGAGAACAATTTTTACCGCTATATCAAATATCATTGTGTTTAATAAAATCCTTATTGCATTCACCACATATCAAACAAACAAAACATAATCCGAAAACCAATCTCAACACAATTTATCTATCCCATTTTTTCCAACCAGCAATTATTCTACCGCATCTTAATCTCGATTAGCGAATCATTCGCAATCATAATAATGACAAAACCTCCACAATTCGATTACTACCTAATTAGAGCCTTATAGTGGAAAACGTCCAGGGAAATTGCTTCTAGACCGAAATCACTGTAATTGAGAAGAGCTACCGGTCTTGACTTAGTACGATCCTGGCGTCATAGCCATCGCTTTCACTCCTATCGGAATTTTATCGTCTATCTTTGTCTGATTTCAGTTTTATAAAACAAGTAGCTGATTCAAAATAAAATATATATTGTTCTTGCTAATCAATGTTCAACTTTACAAAGATACAAATAAGTCTGAATTTCGTTTGTCTTAAGGTGTTAGTTAAGGCAGTCAATGAAAGTAATTTTGAGTCAATGATTAAAGGTGAGTCGACAATGGAGCACATGTGAGATATTGTGAGTATCAGTTTTTTACTTGTGGAAAATAAAGCGTGTTATTTTGTAATGATTTAGATAAGTATGCTTCGATCATTCATCAATAATTTTTTTACGTACCATACATATATTACTAAAGATACTTTTAATAAGAGAAACAACTCTTAAAGCTATTTTTAAAAATAATCCAAAAATTTTGTATTTATATTTATCTCTTAATTAATATCAGCAGCAAACTGGTCGTAAGTAATAACTATCTACTGTTTTGCAATACGTTATACTAGATCTACCGAGTAATTTTTCATATCTTAAAACTGATAAAACTGATTTTTGACCTATGGTTATATTTTTCTAATAATTACCTTCTTTATCTATCGATAGGACATTTACTAAATACTAAAAACTGATAAAAACTTTAAAAAATTATAGTATCTAAAACTGTATACCCGTTGAAGAAAATATATATGTCAAGTTTTTTGTAATAGGTAATTAATATATGGGACAATTACATGCACGGTCATCCGTCTCCAAAGTAACTTAATACTTGTGGTATGGGTACACTCAGAATCGTAGACCCAACAAATTGTCAGACAATTTTTCTACATAACGAAGTTAATGCTACAAAAGTAGTTCTTAGAATTAAAGAGTAATAACAGTGTATATGCTCTATGTATTTTGCACCTCGGTATTTTTATTGGTGCATTTTTTTTTTGTCTAACTATAAGATTATTATGATCGCAATGTGTAAACACCTTTACAAATTTCTGTTCATCTGACAGTCCGCCGTCAAAGAAGCCGCCATCGATTCCCTCGATTCGCTTGCTATTGTAATTACGTTCTTTCCATTTTATTTTCGATTTATCGTTTTATGGGGAGAAGCTATAAACCGACTAGTATTTGTTTTGTAATGTTGTATTTGTTTTTTTATATTTGTTGCCATACTTTTCGTAATTGCATTGAATTACGAAAATATAAATGTTAAAAGCCAATTGTCAAATTTGTTATTCATGGTTACACACTTTTAATTTTACAGCTTTACAGCTTTACACAATTTACAGCTTCAAACAAGCCTGCGGTTTAATAATGTAAAATTGAAAATGTTTAAAAGATTGACTGCTGAGTTTCTTTCTGGTTCTTCTCGGTAAGAGCAACATTCCCGACCAGTTTAGCAGCTTCATTAATCACATTATTGATACTTGACGATTTAAAAGTGCTTGAAAGAGCTTATTTGAATAAAGATTATTTTGATTTGATTTGATCTAAAAAAATCTAATATTCTACATGCCATCAATCTGACTTCCCAGCATAGAGTCATTCTTAGTGTAAGGAAGCCAGTCTGAAATATGCCACACTACACTAAAGAGAAATTAAGAAAAGGAACTGTCTCTCTCTTTTTTGTTTGTGATTAGACAAAAATAAAGTATATGAGTCAGTCTGCCCTCTTATTATTTATTGTGACACTCTCATTGACAGGCCTGACTTTGGCTCCCCTAGTCTAGTTTAACCTAGTTTAGTCTAATTTAAACTTTATGATTTCAAGACCTTAAGACCACCAGTTACGAAAAATTTTATCACAAAGCCTTAAATCAAATATATATACTCTAAGGCCTAGCCTTCGAGTTATTTGTATAGAGGTATAAGATGTATATTTATTTTTATATACATATATAAAGGTAATATTGGTAGCTCAGGTGTTACAGAGGAGTGAGGACTTCTGAAACAGGCTTTATTAAGCTGAAAAGAAATCCTCAAGAATATATTATGCAAGATGTAAAAATTGTTACTATCAATAAATTTTAATTTCTTTTTTATTTTATTTCGTAATTCGATCGCTATTTTCACCCCCAATATGTTTCGTTCTTGTCATCTATGAACAATCCAAGTACCCCTAAACGTCAATTTACTTTATTCCAACTATGCGCATTAAGATTATATTAAATACTATGTTATTGTTGTGAACATTATTTTTCCGTTTTTTATGTTTTCCCCTTTCGTCGCGTTGACCTACAAGAGACTTTCAAGATCCGACATCAGTCATGTCAACGACCCACCTGTCTGAACTAACTCAATATCATCTCGAAATTTTATTCCCCCATCAAGAAATCTTAGTATCTTAGGGCAGCCATACAAAGCAGACAAGTTATTAACGACAACATCAAGCCTAGATTAGTGTACCAAAAAAAAATTATTACCTATTAAATATATGTCAGTATATATTTATAATAAATTGCTCAATGATTATTAAAAAAACTTCCATCAACTAATAGATTTAAAAGTGCGCTTAAAATGTTCTTAATTATTAAATGTTACTACTCAATCAACGATTTTCTTAATAATTACACTAGATATGTAGGTAATTTAATTTCATATTTAATTTAAAATATAGATTAATTATAATTACTACATAATATTGTACACTATATTGTAATGGTAGAATACATTGGGTAAATAATTACTCTTATAATATCTATAATTACCGTATTCACAATAAATATGATTTGATTTGATTTATACTTCAAATATTTTCCTACTCGTTTTATAATTACTAACTTTACAGAAGGAAACACTTTCTAATGGCATTTTTTTCTATTTATTTATTACTTCAAAACTCGCCCCATTTGTCGGTATCCTTTAATAACAAATGACAGCTTGTGACTCTTTTTTATTTAAAAAGTAAGTGATTGGGAAATATCAGAGAAATTCTACTTAAACATTACTTAAAAAGGCAGCTATATTGACGACTTCAGCAGATTATTTCCACATGTGATCTAGATAATGAATACGATGATGAACGAAGAAGAAGAAAATAAAACTCATATATTCCTTTCCGCCAGTTATTTTAAAGTATTTAATACTCAGAATTCTATAATTATTTAAAGCCCAGTTAAGTAGGTCCATGATAAGACATTATATTATATGGAATTTATGAATAAATAACAGCCCGCGGCTTTACTGTGAAATTAGTGTCACAAAAATATATCAGTAAATTAAGTAAAAAACAGGTATTTATTAAAAATTTGCAATCTTTTAGTAAAATTCGTACAAAATTCCTTTTAGTAAATTTTGATATACACATACAAACAGAGAGCATTTGGGGACTTTATAATATGTAGGTATAAATCTGATGTCATTTACCAGTCTGTCGGCCAGAGTTTCGTATGTAAACACCCTTAAAGGATCGTTGAAACAATACGGCACGGACTGCACTTAAGATCAAACCGATAAATGCGTTATGGTATATTTTATTAAAATTTATGTCTTATTCCAAGTTCTCAGAATTTATTAATCGGCTAATATGAATTCTGTGTGTGTTTTTCTTTGTACCGAAACGAATCTGATATTTTTGTGTTGGCTACTAAAGGCGGTATCGTTTTCGCGGCACTATACTATCGGATATACTGCATGTGATTTATTTGATACTAGCTTTTATCTGCAACGTCGTTCGCGTGAACTGTCGCGTGATAGGTTGGTAAGAGATCGCGCTTTTTAGTGTCATTCTATTCCTGTAGAATTAACAGGATTTCTAAAGCTTATGTTATTCCGATGTATAAGGAATAATTGTGCCAAATTTCATCGATATTGGTTTAGCGGATTTGCCGTGAAAGAGTAACAAACATACGTCCATACTCACAAACTTTCGCATTTATAATATTAGTAGGATAATGTCCTTTAATAGTCTCTTCGTGAATCTAAATCTCATCTATAATTTTTGCCCACCATGTATGAAAATAATTATCATACGGGATGCGAATCGCAATGTTGACCTTAAAAATGTTATTAACTAGTTTTGTGGATAAAAAACCCGATACATTCCTAAGTTAGTCGCACTCAAACCAAGTTGCCGGATTTGAGAATCATCTGTTCCCATTGATACAAGTCTATCACATACTCAGTGTCTGCGTCACAAGTTGCCAAATCGAATTGGGCAAATCTCTGCCCAAACGCTGCTATGGTTTGGGAATAAAAGAGCTGCCACGGAATATGGACTGTGTCTTTTGGTTCAAAATTCTGGTACTCAGGTTTTATCAATAGCCACAAAATTCGGGTCTTCTAGATAACTAGATGATTAAACTTATATATGCAGTCACCCGGGCATCCGGGTTTTTCAGCATACTTTGCGAGCTGACGCGAGTTTGAAATTTGAGTATATACTCATTTTCTTAATCCCTATTGCATCATCAACTAATATTCGTATTTAATTTAAAAGATATACTTAATTCACTAAAAGAGAGTTGTTTTGGTTAGAGCTAAGACGCTACTTCAATGCGAATTAGTAGGTTACACATATCCACAGAATTCTCTAGAAATATGTAGGTTTCCTCACTGAAAAGTGATAAATATCAATTAGACACATTAGTCTTAAAACAAAGTCTTATTGCTTCCCGCTCAGATTTGATCCCGTGGCTCCCTCGAAAGAGGTCGCTCGGTCTTACCTCTGAGTATCACTTTAATTCATTAGGTATACCCAGCAATAAATTTATCCGACTTTCACAATATATTACGTGTAATTTGTAGATACTTATTTAAATCGATTCTTAATACTAAACATTGCTAATGATATTTTTCAACAGCAACAGGTAACAGCCGGTCGTATAGGCCCCGCGAGTTCACACAACCCGCTTCCATAACGACCTTGTTTGCTCATTTGTCAAAGCGTGTGGATATTTTATTTATTACGGACCCTCCGCGCATAAGAAATACCCGTACAATACTAACAATTTAAATATTTAAAATATCATAAACATTAAATTAACTTTAATATCTTACGTAATTGAGTTCAAATTCGTTTGGTTATAGAAATTTGAGAGAAAATATCTAAGATCGTGTTTGTTAATGTCTTTACTGATATCATTGGCCATAAGGCATTAAGTATTGTGGTCTCTTTAATTTCTTAACCAGAAAGAGCATTTTCGATCGGCATTAAGATATAAATTATCGCCTTAAAGATGTTTGTAAAAGAGAAATAAATTAAAAACCTATAGACAGGTTATACAGACCGGGCCACCGTTTTGAGTGTTAATAGATTATACAAACTCGCATGAGGGCTTCGTAGGGATCCGTATGTCAATATCATGTGTATGCTGCTAGTCTGTCTGTTTGTCGTGAAAACTTTTACAATTATTTTTTTGTCTTTTTTGTATTATTATTTAGGATCATCAACAGGTTTTATATATTTATCTTACATGATACAAAAAGTAAAAATACATACTTAAATTTATAGAAAATTATGTAAACCTACTTAAAGATAATCACAGCATGCATAAGAGATTAATAAAATTAAAATCTTTTTTATAATTACCATTTAATTACGGTCTAAGTGCCGTGTGGTATCCGGCTGAGTACAATAGACCACCCTCATTCCTTACCGATGTGTCGTAATAGGCGACTAAGGCAAGGTAACATCAGGCTGTCGGCCGGTTGTAAAATAATTAGTCAAATCATTTAACAACATGTGCCGACCCCACATAGAGTGGGATAATGTCAAAAGAATGATGACTCCTTCTGCGGGAAAAGTAGCTACTGTCCGATATTCTTATTACTTAATTTAGTCCAATTATTTCGGTATTCATGTTCTTATAGACATTGTTGTGTTCAGACGCCGGTATATTTATAATTAGTTTATTTATTATAACTACTAGTTGATGATTTAAAAGCAATAATGTTGCTCAAAGATGATTGACAGATTAGGTCGTAAGACGCGTGTAGATTAAGTTTTCAATTATTTCAAGACGAATCTAGCGCGCGACACAATATAATTTGTTTCGCTCGCTTTATTCTTAGAATGCACCCACGTCCAGCATCTAGAAAGGTTAAATATTGTTTACACTTATAAGAATTTATACTGGAAATGGCTTTATATTCTACAGAATGGGTTTTGAGTTTTTTTATAAGATCATACTCGATATTGCTTAATTATTATATAAAAGCTGCGATAGTGATAGCATGCGACATATTTCAAGTCATCAGGTAATCTCCAATGAGATTTTCTATTAAAACTTATGTATCTAATTGATAATTGCAATTTATCACATGCTGTTCTCTGAAGGACATCGTGAAGAAACATGCATATCTCTAGAGAATTCTGTGGATAAGTGTTACCTACCAATACGCATTCGTGGATCTACGCTCTAACCCTTTTGTCTGCAAACAAAGAAAGGAGGCCTATTCCCAGCAGTGGGATAGTAAGAGGCCGTTACTTTTGCGATATTGGGTTATTAACCTACGGATGCGCCTGAGATTGATCTAAGCTCTAAAAAAGTCAATTTACAGTATGAAAAAAGCATAACTAAATACGAAATACAAGTTTGTACAAATTTCGAAATACAAATCTTTTCGCTTTAATCTCTCATATGAGAAAATTGAAGCTTCTGTTCGATTACAAACTCGAAATAAAACGAACATATACAATTAATTCTCTAATTTCTTTTTTATAAAACTTTGAGCAATACTAGAATAAAGCAAACGAAATACAAATAATTCTTTCATCTGGATATTATATAGCCTTGGGCAATATTTGCACGGCCAATAACTTTAAAAACATTAAAAGGTTTCAATTTTGCGAAAAAAAATGAAAGTCATGTATTACACTAATTGAATGCCTAAGACTACATCATATGTATACGATGGATAGATGAATAATTTTGCAATCCTATATCATCCAAAATCATCATCATTCAATTAATCAATCAATCCTAAACCAAAGTCCCCGTCGTGTTTTTGCCTATTTGTAATAAACTAAAAAAACTATCGTAAAGATTTTAATATGATTTTTTCAATAGATAGAATTATTCAAATAAAAAATTTGCTTAAAAAACCATTTGTTTTGTGATGGTTAAATTTGATGATAATTTTTGAAAATGTCGGTATAAGTCCAGTCGTCTGGAGCTTCAATCCCAAAACCTGTTTTTTGATATATAAAAAAATTATGAGGCTTAAGATTTTTACTCTTTTATAGGTATTACATAAAAGTCTTCGATGCCACGTATCGTTTAGAATAACTTACTATATGTAAAGCAAAAAAAATGGTCGCGTACAGTAAAATAATTGGGAAGCCATTTAGAACTCTGCTGTCCGCATATCGAAACCGACGATGCTTATGCGCTTATCCGTCGCGCCCCGTGAAAGCTGTAAAAGACGTTACGGCTACCAGATAGTTCGAAAAAAAATACGAAGTCGGCCTGGTTAATAGTATGACTTTGTCACTTCTATTCACACGATGTCTCAGTTAAACGTGGTGGTCACCCAGCGTGCTATGTCTCCGTATCCTTTATTCATATTATAAAGCCTTGCCTTTGTAGTGACCAAGAAATTGATCATGCCTGTATTATCAGAAACAAAAGTTGTAAGCATGCTACAAATAATGTGTTCACTGACGTGTGCATATTCGTAGCTAAGTTTAGTTCTCAATTTGAATTCAAGGTATTTTCGGTCTCTAAATAATGTTGTGCATCTTTGAAATATTTTACATCTATGACATTAATAAAAAACACTAAGGAATTTTCCGAATTTCATGTATGTCTCGTGATGGGACTCTGATATTGAGTCTTGAAGGTAACGTCGGATTACTTGCTTTAAAGGATCAATAACAGACATTCATGAGTTGAGGCGGGGTAAGAAATTCATATATACAATAGTAAAATATTTAACTGTATATTAAAGGATTTGTTTGGTACCCTTTTATCTTGCTATTCATTATGCAGACTCCTTAACACTGTTAATTGGTATCCTTCATTTATTTTAATCTGGTATTGTTACCCTTGAACCATTTTCTTTACTATTTTCAATAATTTGAATGCGAATTCATAAATTCGTCCTCATTACTTATAAAGTGATTTAATATTTAGTCTCTTTCTTAGTTTTTTTTAGGCTTTTTTAGGCTTTATAGTCGTGTTTTACAGAATTGTCTTTTCAGTATGGTGGCACGCTTCAGTATTAATCTCCATTCCTTTCTCTTGAATCCTTTTGGTGTATGTAAGGTTTAGTAAAAAAAACAATGTTGTATTACTGAGAAGATTATATTTATGTGAAAGCTTTCTACCAGAATCACATAATAAAATAGTTTTCACTTGAGTCTACTTCATTGCCAGGTATGCCTAGCTCCTTTATTTTCTTAGTCAAGTCACAATAAAGTGCCTCTTTTACATGTAAACTGGTAAAAGAGAAAACTATATACAAAGCCGTATTATATACGTATCCAACCTTTGCCGCGTAACCAACGTGAAGGTACGTGACGGATGCTTTGTGATATCGCGAGCTAGCATCACTGCACAGGGTTCGTTCACTCCTTAATGGCCTTACGAGGAATCAGAAGACGTGATGAAATCAAAATTATATACGATCTTGGTTAAAGGTTTGCGGAAAAACTAGTTGCGGCTGTGAAGCTATAAAGCATTTAACTTGATCGCGCCATTTACCGAAGATACTGGTCAAAAACTACATCGAAAGTTCGTCATATTATGGACTTACCAGATCTTATGACCTAAGACCGTGCTTATTATGAATAGAATTATGATATTATGAATAGAATGGTTAATTTGATTTGTAACGGAAAGAAAAAGAAGAGAGCAGAAGTTGTAGCATTAGATACGTGAAGATAGTTATGAGGAGGTGTGATGACGGGTGGAGAGGTGCGGTGCGGTGCGGAGAGAAGATCAAGAGTAGCGGCGCCATTTGACGTAGTCGTTATTTCGACAAGTTGTTGAAAAAAGAATAAATGAGTTGACTTTTGAGAAAATTGCTTCTTACTTCATTGAACAGGTAGTAAAGGAAAAATATCGTTGTTATAAATTACTATCACTAATTTTAATTGTTTTTCTAAAGTCTAAGTAAAGTTCCTAAAGGTCAAATCTAGCCGTGGACAAGCAATAAGGATTCTTTAATAAGTTATGTTTGTATTTAAAATATATTTTTATTCTTTTGATCCAGGAAAACAGTGTGAGGAAAATCTCTGAAAAATCCATGTATGTCTAACCTACTCTTCGGAACAGTATAATGTCTCATGAGGGAAAGAAACCTTTATCCCTGGGAAACAATTCAATTCCAGGACAAAGATCTCAAAGAAACCTAGGAAAAATCCTGGGACTCTTTTTCCTATTTTTACCAAAGAAAGACTATTTACTCTATTCCTTACGCAAAAAATAAATTTTGATCGAGTTTAACTAAACAAATATGTCAAACAATTCGGCGATTAGGTTTTTCCTTAGCATGATGTCTACGTATCTTAAGTAAATATAAATAATTAACGAGAAATGTATCATATGTTGATATTTAGTTTTCTGAGATATATAATAACTGTAGAAGCACAATAATAACATGTTCACGCGCGGTCGCCATGATTATCTACAGACATCACTCCCTTGTCATTTCATATAATTTTTAAATTGGTTTCCGAAAGATTGTTAGCGTTATTTCATCGATTTTTTGTTAAGATCAGATCTTTCTGATTGACTGCACTTCGCTACCGGACCTTAATCGAATAATTTAAACACGTAAAAAACAATGATATATCAACGATTGGATATAATGCAAGCAAATCAATATCTGCTTTATATGATTGTAATAAGGACGAAGGTAATATTTTATCGTTAAAATTATGTTTGTCGATAATATTTTTCGATTATAACATTCGATTTCCACTCGAACGCGCTAATGTCCAGTCAGGCATGTTAGGAACGCGTCAATCGTGAGTTCCAAATTCAAATGTCAATTCAATGCTCGTATGTATTTATTAAAAAACAATCTGTTCAAAATAAACCATTATTATTGAAAGTTTATTGTAAATTTTGATGCTTATATCTTTACATATGATTCATAAATTTTCTATGGCGCATTGAATTTTTTTTGTTTAGTTTTCATCAATTATGAATACGCGATATACCTATTCTATATCATATAGTCTATATTTAGATTAAAAAACTAAAGATGGAGTTCTGATGAACTTGTAGCATTTTAAATAACATACTTTTATATCTGTGGGAGCTTGGTAGTATTGCTTATTGGTAGTAGCTTTTATTTAGAAAAAAAAAACCTGTAGAAACGAAATAAAATATCTTCATGATTTACTATTTTCACAAATTTATACAAAAATTATTACGTTTTAAGAAATTTAATTTGGTTTAATAGAAAATTTTAAAGCACGTCTTTTTGCTCGTCTAAACGAAAACAATAAAATAGGCACAAAAGAAATAAAGATATGCAAAATAATATGATGATAAGGAATAATTATAATAATAACATTATTACTTTTTTATTAAGAATTCACAACGCCTAATTTTATCAATTATGAAAAAAAAAATCATTTGACGTTATTTTACGTTGACTCTGTTTTAGTTATGTGTAATTTTGAATGCTACATAGACTTAGTACATTTTATACATTTTATATATTTTATAATTACACATTGTATATATTTTATAAGTAATGATAACTGGGTGACCGAACCTTGCTCGGTAATTTTTTACAAAATAAAAAGATACTTCAAGTAAGCTACGCTGACTTGATAATAATATAAATTTTAGTATTTTTTTAAATAAAACCTAACTAGTTCGATCTTTCTCCCCCAAAACCCCATGCTGAATTTCAGGAAAATCGGAGCAGTTTTCGAGAATCCGAAATTTAAATACATACGATATACGTTTAGGTATATATAAAGAGAAACGGCTTAGTATTACATAGACAGATGCTTACTGTACACTTCACAACCCTTTTTTGATTTGTTGTGGGTTATTTTTTTTATATAAACAGTATATAATATAATTGAATGTAATTTCTATTTCAATAGTGGCTAGTGCATAAAAATTTATAAAGATTTTATAAGTGACAAATGTTATCACCTTTAAAAAAAACACGTATTTTCGATCACCCAGCGGGTCGTCTTGGTATCCAGAATTGACAAACAATAAATGGGGACACCCAGGGCTTTAACTGAAGAAGACATGCATTAAAAGAGCCATTATTATAATTCAAAGTGGACATTACATTAAGGATACATATGTTTGTAGTATAAACTTATAGCGGGTTAAAGTTTTCTCATCTTGGATGGAAATAAACAATATATTTGTTGAGGAAAGGCTCCTTTTTAGTTATAGTAATATGGAGTTCAGTCCTATTTAAAGTAACGGCTACTAACTGGTACTATCGCACGACTCAGCGTAGGGCTCACTCCGTTTTTACAGAGAAGGGTTGGAGCTCAGAATTGCCAGGCTGCTCCAATGCGGATATCACAGGATTTCTTCAGAGATAAGCAGGTTTCCGAACAATTTTTTCCATCACCAAACAGCGTGTGATAAATTGCAAATATCAATTAGGCTACTAGGATATTACAAAAGTAAAATTATAAGCGATAAGTAAAGAAAATTGACTGATCCATTGGCGTATGTGGTAGACACACGCTCTTTAAGTTACGGGTTCGCTTCGATTCCCACGTAGTTCATATTCTAAAAAAACATTTTGTTAAATCCAAATTCAAAATATTCTTTAATTAAAATATATAAATGTAAACAAGAGCTTTTGAATAGTAAACTCTAATGCCGGTTCGGAAAGCTGTTCCTACCGAGAAGAGCCAGCAAGAAATTTGCTATTGCTTGTGAGTGTAAATATATATTTATTTAAAATTATAAAAATTATATTTACCAGTAGTCTGTCACCCATAACAAATATAAAGTTACTTACTTTAGGGACTGACAATAGCTTATGTAATTGTCCCTAAATACTCAAAGGTTCATTTTTCGACTGGGCCCGTTGGCGCAGTGGGTAGTGATCCTGCCTTCAGCTCCGCGGGTCGCAGGTTCGATTCCTGCCGAGAGGACGGACGACCGTGTATGTAAGTGTCCCATATATTTATTATTTATTTTATTATTTTTAAAAACCAATACGCTATACGAATTTAACTTGCACCACAATCGTTACCACCATTTAGGTAAAGTAACTGACGATTATTACTTGGACACAATACCTGCGTTCGGCAATTTGTTTGCCATTTCTTGGCCGAATTTATTCGCCGGAGAATAATGTTTATTGTATTTTTGGACACGTCGATGTACAATCTTCCATATTTGTGCCCCCGCAATTTTATTTTTTATGGCAAATAATTGATTATGCGCAAGATTTGTTTAATTTTGTTGTTTATACGAAACTGGCGGTTACTCGCGATTTTTCTTTAAAATTTTCTTCTATGATAAAAATCGTATAAAGATTTTCTGGAATATGTACGAAGTTCATTTCTACACTCTAGATGTGAGACTTTAGTCAAGTTTTTGGAATAGTAATAGTTAACTACTTCTTAATACTGTATAGTAAACTATTTTTTTAAAGTAATGATTTTTTAAATATGCCTTAATGTATTTTGCAGTTTTATAATACGCAAAGAGTTCACTTGTATGCTGTATCATCATTGTATAATAATTTATATTCTTATACTTATTGTTAAGTAAATTAGTAAAAATCCGTGAAGATACAGAAAATAAATAATAATCCCATGAGAAATATGTTTTATTATAATAAATAAATAATAATAATAATATTATTTATTTTAGACCATCTATAAGATCCATATTATGATGTATTAGTAACAATTATTCTTATAAATTATATTAGTAAAACTTAATTCTAAAAAAACTTAATTTAAATATTTGCCCTAACTTATTATTTCTAACTTATTTATTTACTTCATTATAATGAAGATATATTTTTTTTGTAATTAATTTGGAAATAAAATAAACAAAGAATACTCGTTTCCATCAGTATTCCTATTACCCGACAGCCAATAAAAGTATTATATTGCAAAATGGGAAGGCGATAACATAGAACGAAATTATTACCGGAAAATGGGGGGTGACGTTTGGGGGCAAAACGGGGAGCATTTAAAAAAGTTTGATTGAAGCACCGACTGGGAAAAGTTTTTGATTGTATCCCGAAGGTTTCCGAGAGAAAAATGGAATAAACAAATTGGAAAAACAGGGCACGGCACGATGTTATTGAAATGGATGTTTGTCTTTTTATTGTCATACAATGTAATATTTGATTGCAAATTATGTATGTTATTAGAAATATTGTAATAGCCTTAAGCCGTGTGGTATCCGGCTGAGTAGAATAAAACACCCCTATTTCTTACCGAGGCATCGTAAAAGGTGACTAAGGTAAGTTGACCCACCGTGTGGTATCCGGTTAAGTAGAATAGACCACCCTCTTTCTTACGGAGGAGTCGTAAAATACGACAGGTAAGTTGATGATAGGCAGATGGCCTTTCGTAATATACGCAGCCCAATCATGTGACAACATGTTTATAACACGTTGTGCCGACCTCACTTAGAATGTGATAAGGGCAGGAAGAAGGATAATATTTGATTGCAAATGATGTAAAGAAAAAGTAAAGTAACGGCCTGTTACAATCTCTGAGTATAGGCCTCCTCTCTTCATTCCTGAAGAGAAGGGTTGAATCTAAAACATACCACGCCGCTCCAATGTGGATTGGTAGATTACGCATATCCCCAGAATTCTCTAGAGATATGCAGGTTGTTTTCACCTTACGATGACCGAACAGCGTGTGATAAATTGCAATTATCAATTACACACAAAAGTTTTACTAAAAAACTCATTGGTGCCTGCCCCGGGCTTTGAACCCTAGACCTACTTGAAGCTACTTGAGGCGCACAGTTTTACCGCTGGGCTACCACAGCTTACGTTATTGCAAATATTTTAATTAAGCCCTGTGGTGTCTGGCTGAGTAGAATAGACGACCCTCACCGATTTGGAAAATTCTTTGAATGTAAGATAGTCCATTTATCGAGGATGTTTTAGACTGTATAACATCACGGTAAGATGAATAAGAGAGGAGCAGCAAAAAAAAAATATTGCGAAAACGGCAAAATTTAAAGATTTCCTTGCTTGCGCTAAGTAAACTGTGCAAGTTATTCAAAAATCATATACAAATTGTTCCCCTCTGAAAGTTCCAATTAAAAGTCCGCGACAGCATACGTCTAGCATTTAAGGTTAACCCACTTTAACCATTTTTATGGTTATCTAAATACTACGTACACTACTATATAGGTACGGCTTTAATCTTTTCACGCGAACGGAGCCGCTGGCAATTATTAGTAAAATTGAACTTTATACTCAAGATTTTATGTATAGCTAGGTAATTTCTTAATGGTAATTAAATTAAGCATAGATTAATTTTAATCAAAAATGTTACTCCAACGTAACGGAAGCTCTATTTTATATCAATACCATAATCTATATTTCATCCGGTTAATATTATTTGATGTCTTGACAGCTTCGGTAGAATAAGACGCATAAATTAATAACTGTGTTAGAGCAGGAAGGAGATAATCAATAAAGATTAAGTTATCAGCAGGTGCGTCAGAAGCTATTGATTAATTAATATCTGTCAAAGATTGATGGAGGTATCGTATATATATTTTTAGATACTTTGTAAATATTAAACTTTGTTATATTTTAACGATACGCCGTGTGGTATCCGACTGAATAGAATAGTACCACCCTCATTTCTTACCGAGATTTCGTAAAAGGCGACTAAGGTAAGTCGACCCGCCGTGTGGTATCCGGCTGAGTAGAATAGACCAACCTTATTTCTTACCGAGGTGTCGTAAAAGGCGTCTAAGGTAAGTTGACCCACCGTGTGGTATCCGGTTTAGTAGAATAGACCACCCTCTTTTTTACCGAGGTGTCGTTAAATACGACTGAGGTAAGTTGATGTCAGGCAGGCGGCCGGTCGTAAAAACGCAGCCAAATCATGTGACAGCTTGTTTATAACATGTTGTGCCGACCCCACTTAGAGTGGGATAAGGGCAGGAAGATGATGATGTTATATTTTAACGATATTTGTCGATTTACTTTGTATGTCGAATAAGTTTGTATATCCAATGTCGAAACCTAGTAATATGAATTATTTGTAAATATATTGGCACACTATTTTGGCGCGTATGCCAAATTAATCTAAAGACAATTAACGCTTTATATTTTTAGGAAATACATTAGACAACTTAAGAAAGGACGGCGATAGTTTTATAACAATACTTATTATATTTAAAACTTACACTGCGCCATGAGCATAACTGAGCCATGGACTTTATTATTTATACTAATAAACATGATATAAATTCACATATACCGTTACTGTAAATATATATGTTGCTTCTATCTTCGGCGTTACGCTGTGTGGTATCCAGCTTAGTAGAATAGACCACCCTCATTTCTTACCGAGGTGTCGTAATATACGACTAAGGTAAGTCAACGACAGGGAGGCAAACAGTCGTAAAATAAATAGCCAAATCATGTGACAACACGTTCATAATATGTTGTGCCGACCCCACTTAGAGTGAAATAAGGGCGGGAGAATGATGCTTCTATTTTCTGCGTTATAATCTTATCTTTGCATTCTTTTAAGGCTTGAGTTCAAGAAGGATCATGTTTATTTTCTGATGATTCTCATAATTCTACAACTTCTATAACTCAAAAGGTTCAAGCACATATGGCAAAAGGATTCCATTCAAGGCGCGGCCTGCGTCGCCTACGCAATCAGGACTGCCACCGATTGCTTTTATTTGTTAAATTTCCATAGTCTTACAAATTTTTCTTAAATGATCAAAGGGCTTAATAAACTTTCTTCGTCACATTAGGACTAAGTTTTCAAATGAAACTCCTATGAAAGCCTTGTCATTCCAAAACTGTTTTAGCTTCCAAGTGTTAAATGTACTATTTTAACCGTAACAAAAGATTGTATACTCGTACATCACTGTTGGGGGGTGGGTTCTATACAGCCTTTTTTTGTAAACATTGAGATAACGAAATTCCTTATGTAATAATTGAATAGTGACTTTTGATAATTAAAAGAACCAAAGACCTAAGAAGGTCTTTGGTTCGGGGTTGTTCAAGGGTCTGTAAGTAAATAAGAACATGTGGATTTCGAACGTTTATACATTAAAATAAATAATATAATATTGACGAAGCAAGCGAAATTCAGCTGTATAATCATATTCTAAAGAAAATCATATATTCCAGTATATATGACGGTTGTTGCTTTAAAGCAAAATCTGATGAAACTTTGATATAAAATTAATTAAACGCAGTGTATTTATAGATCTGTAGATTTGTTGGTGAAAAAAGGACTAAACTCGTGGGTATGTCTACAATGACTATAAAACATTACTATTGATGCAGAATAAGTCGTCACAGGAGGCACTCTTAAAACAATGTTCTCTTTCACTAGTAAAGCTTCTTTAATTTTTTATCGTTGACCACTTACGACCGTCCTGACTCCTGACACTATAAAACCATTGTGTCTAACAGAGTCCGATACAGTCATAGTCCGATACAGTTCTCCACAACGCGTCGTTTTAAGCCGAGGTTCGGCCTCACAGGAGGCAACCTTAAGGCGACGCTCCCAGGATGCTGCGAGTCTCGCTCGAGACTCGCTCTCCCAGTTTTCACTCCGGTGATGCTTCTGCGCTCGCCCACTCCTTCGGTGACGTTGTAAAAGCCTCAGGGCTAACAGCTTAGTTAGTGTTCGAAAAAAAAAGAATATAGTCAGTTCGAAAACAAAGATACAGACTAAAAGTAGATATATAGCTTTTATAATTTGTAGCAGCCCTGATTTAAGCGACATGTATCATCTATGTACGTGCGATATTTTTAACTCACAACTACACTGTTTGATTCAATACCCCATTGTGCAATGGTTGACAATGCGAAGCCGGTAATGCGCTATGCAGTGCTCTAATTTCCTTGCACAAGCTTAAATGTATCATTGCTATTAATAAAGATATAGTGGTTTTAATAAATTATGACTTAATATGATTGTTAATTTGACTATAATTAACAATCACCTAAAACACTTTGCGGAAATCTATCGGATATTTTTTGTCTCCGTTATAATTCAAACTCAAAGTGATTGCAGTCAAGGAGTGAATATGTGATTTATTATTATTAAAGGCTTTTATTTAAGGTGCAATGTATGTATGTGAAGGTGGAATCTTGCATGTTAAATTTGATCCACTTCCCGGTGTCCGATTGAGTTGAAATTTGACACATTGGTCCACTTCCAATGACAATGCATGTTTATTATAAGCATAACCTGATGGTGCTGTCAGGATGGCCTCCAATGAAAAAACTTTCCTAACGTTTAACACTAAAGACATGAAATTTTGTTAAGAGCTTTTTAAAATCCTTTTTCACTTGTTTTAATTTAGAACATTGATTTGAACATACTTTCATTTTCAACATTTCATCATTTTCGTATCTAACTGTCAGAATATTAGAAGACTTGTAAGACAGAAATACGTTAGATCGAAGAAGAATATTAACTTTCTTCCCGTAAGAATTTCAATGATAAAAGTAACGCATTGTTACTATTCCACTGCTGGACATAAGCCTCTTCTCTCCGTTTTAGTAGAGAAGAATTGCAGTTACATACCACCTTTCTCCATTGCGGATTGCTAGGTTGCACATAGAATTATCTAGAGATATGCAGGTTTCCTCGCGATATTTTTCTTCACTGAAAAGCGTACGATAAAATTGTAGATATGAATTAGACAAATAAGTTTTAACAGAATTTATATGTCAATGTTAACCAATTAAAATTCTACTAAAAAATGATATTCAAATAAAATATCGCGTAGGTGTGTCTTGGAAGAAATTAACAGTATTTATTAATATATCTCATATCAGACTTCAAGATGGCGAATAAAGTAAGCTTTTGTGACTTTAACCTTTTAGATTAATGAAAAATTCCCCCGAAAAGGATACCTACGATAAAGGCTAGTAATTCTCAGTCTCAACTTACTGTAGTAATGAATGGCTCCAAGCGAAAAGTAAAGTATAAGTCTTTATTTAAATTTAAATTAACGTCAGAAATGTAAAACACATTTGCCATAGTGTGTTTTATCCCTAATCCGTACCAAGTCGATGACTTAGCAGCTCCATTCAGACCACAAATAAAGTCAGTAAAGCGAGTCCTTTATTCGCGTAGAAATCATAAATCAATGGACCATAAGCTGTGGCCTTTATTGTGGAAACTGATTCTGTCACCGCCTCTAATCCTTTAAGAGTTTTCTTATAACTCTCTTTATGTAGTATATGGTTAATGATGAGATGCCAATGTGTTGGACGCGTGGGATATAGTTGTATCGTTACCATATACAAAAATATATCCCTAGAATACTGTAGATTGATAATTATTATGTCAGTCAATTGGGCATGTTCCAATGATTCAATCAATCAATTTTAACTTTGCCATTACAGAAGTTTAAAAAAAACTATAAAAAGAAGCTTGATCGAGAAAGCCAGAAGATTACATGTGATCTACTTTTTAAACTTATGCGAGAAAGCAATGTCAAAATAAGCCGAGTTTCTTGCTGGCTCTTCTCGCTAAGACAGCTTTCCGAACCAGAAGTAGAGTTGACGATTAAAAAGCTTACAAGTTTACTTGAATAAGAAATGATTTCAATTTGAATTTGATTGTTTTATGCGTCTAAGTTCTGAAATTTTATTTATTAGTGTATATTATATGGCTTTATGCAGTTAATTAATATTTCATATGAATTACAGGTTCAAATAACAAACAACGTATTTTAACTTCTATAGATTTTAATAATGATAGATATTAATATTAAACCGAAAATAAAATAATTTTTATCTTAACTGTTCTTTTCACTCTTTAGTTCAATAGACGTCACGTCTTATTTTTAGTTACCGTCTCTTTCCATATACTACCTACCCATTCAAATCACTCCAGTGTTTGTTTGTAAGTCACAATAATCGTCACTACTTGACTCAATACGGATCTCTTCTTTTGTAACTCACCTTTTTGTTATTTTATTAATTCAATCTCTCATCCTTTGAATTGAGATGAACAAATGACAAATTGTATCTCGTATGGTGATTATATATTTAATATACGACGGCCTCCATAGCTGTTTTTAATTATAATTAATGTCCAATATAAATCCTTACTTCATATCTTTGTTTATTAAATGATTGATTATTTATACACAATTACATTGCTTTAGAGCCTGTGACATTTTATCTTTCACTTTACAAATGCTGTCTTTATTGAGTCGTTAAGATGTGCATAGTATAATTATTTCATAAAGGAATAAAAAAAAAAGTAAGTAACGGCCTGTTACTATCCCACTGCTGGGCATAGGCCTCTTCTCTCCGTTTTTTTTTTTTTTGGAGAGAAGGATTGGAGCTAAGACCTACCACGCTGCTCCAATGCGGATTGGTAGGTTACACACATCCCCAGAATTCTCTAGAGATATGCAGGTTTCCTCGCGATGTTTTCCTTCACCGAAAAGCGTGTGATAAATTGCAATTATCAATTAGACACATAAGTTTTACTAGAAAACTCATTGGTGCCTGCCCCGGGCTTGAACCCTAGACCTCCTCGAAAGAGGCGCACGGTGTTACCGCTGGGCTACCACAGCTTTAGGATACAATAAAGGAATACTGAAGTATAAATGGTATGTTTAGCACATTGTAGTCCTAAAATGCTGTCCTACAGATCATTATTATTATTTGTTAATCCTATGTCTGAATAATCCATCTACTTAGTGATCAACGGTTTAAAGTTAAAGCTAGTTTTAAATGTAATTCCGATAATAGTCGATTTACAAAGTTACATCGGTTTCTAGATCCCATTTCGGAGCTTTTCAATTGAGTAGACATAGTAGAACAAACTTTTGACTTTCTAGCTGTTATTGCCCAGCAATGAGGTCATGGAATGGTTTTAGTGATCATAACATTGTTGTAATTAAACATAAAGCACATGATGAATTTGAAATATCAATAAAGCTAGTAAATTTCTTTTAAAGGAATTTTAAGTGCCCGCTCGTGTTTTGACTATAAGTCAACGTTGCGCCTGTAACGAAGTAGAATACTTATCTACTCGTTAATAAAGTAATATATGGTTGGAATTAGCGAGGATAACAGTCAAATGGACCTAATAAATAGAGCGCGAATAGAACACATTCGTCGTTCATCGTCATTCATCCGATAACCCCTTTTAGACTAGACGATATAAACCTAGACTATAAAAGTGTCATCTCTTACCGTGAGGTTTCGATGAAGAGGTGTCTCGAACAAATTAGACTACCCAAAAAGTCGTGATAAAATAACGCTAGTTTCATTTTTAAGTAAGGCCATTTTAAGGCTATGTTAAACTATACAGGACCTTTAGCAGTATTAATTTGACGCTCTTGCGCGTAGCTTATGCGCTCGCCCATGTCACAGGGTGTCGTTCTTAAAGCAATGAAAACTAACAAGATATAAATTAAAAAAATTGCCTCTAATAATAATGTAATACTAATATAAAATTAAATATATATTTATCACTATGGGGGCTCTATTTAAGAGAGCATCAAGTCAAGTGGTAAATTGCAGATATTAATTAAGCGCCGGATTTGATATGAACCTTGATTGTCACTCCGAGTTTTCGAGTCACAAACTGTAAAAAGAGAAAATTCTTTCTTTACGTTAAGGTACTTTTAAATTTGACATTTTTGAGTACGTATTTAAATACTTATCATTAAAAATATTAATACGAAATGAAAATTAAGGACTGTGTATAATAAAAATATTATGTTTTCATTTTGTCTACTTGACAAAATCCCAGCTATTTATCTTTTCAATTTGTATAAATTTGTCAGTGATGTGTAAATAAATAAATTGGCAGACTTTTTTGAGTACGAGTACCTTAGAATTTTATAACATTTATTTGACAAATATCGCAGTAGCTCGGCCCTCGTTAACGTCTCGTGGTCGTGCATTTAAAAGACGCGTCTATGAGAATAGACCACAATACGCGGAAATGACGTTTTAGTGACAATATCACGTGACCAATATGACTCACTAATTACAATCGACGCCTTGCCCGTCTCACAGCCATTAGGACCAATTTAATCTCGTTAATTTAATCCGAAGCTGTTCTGCCCACGCCCGAGGAAGTCGATCATCAGCATTTTTAACCGTATTGGCTTTACCAGGACGAGTGGAATTTATTTTATGGGGATTTTTAAATGGTACTTTAAATGTTCTCGTAAAGTAGCGGTTAAAGCTTAATAGATGTTTAGTAGTAAGTAAGTAGCGGCCTGTTACTATACCAATGCTGAGAATAGGCGTCTTCTCTCCGTTTTTGTAGAGAAGGTTTGGAGCTAAGACCTACGCTGCTCTAATGCGGATTGGTAGGTTACACATATCTCCAGAATTCTCTAGAGATATGCAGGTTTCCTTACGATGTTTATCTTCACCGAAAAGCGTGTGATAAATTGCAATTATCAATTTAGACATAAGTTTTTTATAGAAAAACTCATTGGTTGGTTTGAAAGAGTCGCGCGGTGTTACTGCTGGGCTAGCACAGTTTAGTAGTGAGGAGAAGACACATCAGGATACTTCAGTATGTGCCTTTTCATATAAAAGAGAAAAGGAATATTACATATTAATTGAAAACAAATGCTTCGACCATTCACCTAAATTGCTTTTGAATTGCGCCTGTTGCATTTTTTACTTTTCTTAAAGTAACAAAATATTCAAATTCTAATTTTTTAGGATATTTTAAATTTAATTTAAAGTATTTTATTAATGTGTACACCTTTACACGTTTATAAAATTAATAACACTTGTATGATTAATTAACTTAATTTCATTTTAGCAGCTTTAATAATGTTATTAGGGATAGGTTATTGTTCATAATGCTAAGTAATTTCCGATTACATCTAAGTAACTTGATACTCATAATGAGTCAACCTCTAAAGGTAAAGAAGGTTTCTATGGATTATATTGCGATTTTATCATTTTTTACGTGAATATACGATACTAGTTTTTACTCGCAACTTCATTCGGAATCTTGTCGTGCGATAGTTTGATAATAGATGTATGGATGGACTATGGATGTATGTTGTTTATTCTTTCACGGTGAATCCGCTGAACTAATATCGATAAAATTTGTCACAATTATTTCTTATACAGGGATAACATATAGGCTATATAAATCCTGTTAATTCTAGAGGAAAAGGTTGACATTTAAATGCGCCATCTATTATCAACCGATGGAGATATTTTGAGAATAACAGCAGTTACTGTTTTATACCAAGACTACATTCCACGCGAACGAAGTTGCGGGTAAAAGTTACTAATCCCATATGTTAAAAAATATTCAACACCTTATGGACAATTATTACACCTAATACAGGGAAGGTACCCAATTTCCTCTCTCCTGAGTCCCTTTGTGACACTAACTGCTTCTTATTTACCATACAATGAAACATCGAATTGATCTGATCATCTCATTTTGAATCCAAACTCGGGTGCAGATATAAGACGTTATATAAAATTAAGATGCTGATTTCGTATGCACAATCAATCCTATCGTTTCCTACTAATATTATAAATGCGAAAGTTTGTGAGTATGTTTGTTACTCTTTCACGGCACATCCGCTGAATCAATATCGATGAAATTTGGCATAATTATTCCTTATACACCGCGATAATATATAGGCTATAAAAATCCTATTATTCAACAGAAATAGATGGCATTGAAAACCACCTTCTATTATCAACCTATCACGCGACAACAGTCCACGCAAACGAAGTCGCGGGTACCGCTAGTATTCAATTAATATTATGTATACTGATATTGTAAATGCAAAATTCTTTTTCAATGTGATTCTTGCAATTGTCGTGGAGTCTATCTCCTGACAATGCTTCGGTTACGGGGCGAAACAATTGTTGAGATTGTGGTGGTGAATGTGTGCAGTGCTTGTGTATTGTTGTGTTATCGGTGTCGGGCAGTGCATGAGTTTTTACAAATTCTGCATGTATCAGGAATGAGGACGAATAGTACACTCTACATTTAGCATTACATATATTTTCTTTTATCGCGGATTATAGCATAATAATATTCTCATTAGTTTTGTATTATGGACCTCCGCAAAGTAACACCTAGTTCTATAAATTAAAGAGAACATTAAAAAGCATTCGTTTGAACATACGCTGATTTTCAATTCTGTACTGAGTTCCATTGACACAAAGTCACAGTCAGAAGCTAGTCACTACCATATCACTAGACAATTTTGTCTTAAGACAGCGTTATCGCATGTCTACGTACATAAGATATATTGTTATCATTTGCATATGTTAACGCGTGTAAATTTTGTGGGTTGTGCCCCCATTGTCTTGATAGACGATGACTCAACTTAGATTTAATTTTTATCTTTGGGTTTCATCAGGTATTTGTTATTTGATATTCGATTGTCAATATGCATAATTTTAAAATATTTTTCTTTAGGTTCAGTGTTAAATTATAACTATTGCTATAAATTAGTCCCTGGGTGACCGAGCCTTGCTCGATAATTTTTTACAAAATAAAAAAAAGAAACTTAAAAAAGAAAGTAAAAAGAGTTGGGTTGGTGGGGCGCGATCCTAGGTATTTTCATTTTTCTAGACCGCCCTTCTCCTGAATAAGCTATGCTGACTTGACAATTTAAGGCAAAAATAGTGTTTAATATATACAATTTAAATTTTAGTTAGTTTAAGTCCAAAAACAGGGATAAAACGATTTTTTTACAAAACCTAGCTAGATCAATTTTTCTCCCCCAAAAGACTCTTAAATATTAACTTATTTAAATATTAAAGATAAAAGATAAAGATTGTATAAAATAAATGAAGTGCTACAAATAGTTCAATAAATTAACAAACATTAGGTTTCATCACGAAGTTTTCTTTACTGTAAATAATGGACTCAAATGCAAAGAAAATATTGGATTAAAAATATTAATTAAAGAATTCACAAACTAAAAGTAAAAATGTTAAAAATTAAAGTTCAAAGTATGTTTCAAAATTCAGAGCCAAAAATCAAAAATTATGGTTATCAAGTAACATATTCGAGTAATCATTAATACCCCTTATTTACTGGTGTTACGGTAACCTGTTTGAATTGGGCAACCAGTAAAGTGACTTGCGGTTTCATTTGCCAATTGGCTTCAATCAACCTTGTGGTTGCGAAAAGTTGCTAAATATTCCTAAAATTTCGATTGCAAACATTATCGCGGTACGTTGATTAAGAGTAATTTTCAAAAAACTATTTTGGAGATTTCTTTTGTCTTCATTATAGATTAATAAATTAACAAGCTAAATATTTAGACATATTGTTTACTGTATATTTATTTTAAGCCCTCAATGGCGCGACAAAATTTAAGATGTTCTTTGTATGAATATATTATGAGAGGTAAGATTTGGTACCTCCGTATTTTGGTTAAAAATTCTTACTAATATTATATAGGGCAATATAATTAAATAATTTTATTTTCAAACTGCGTTCAGAAAACAATAATATAATGCTATTAGTAAGTAGAATACAGTTATAACCTTTAAATACTTTACATAAAAAAATTGTAAATGTAAAATTAATATGCTACTGTTGGGCAAAGGCCTCTTCGTCTAGAATGTCAAATTTTCTATACATCAGCACCTCATTACTGGGTCCATATGGGTTGTTTCTCGATATGAGATACAACTTTTCCAACTTACCGTATTTAGCACTAGAAAGCTATTATTTTACCAAAACATAAAACGGTAAAAGTTTAAAAAAACCTTATTTTTCGAATTTCACGCTGAGAATTTAACTTTACTTGCCATAAGAAGAAACTGATAAAATAAAAAAAAACTTATACTAGTTGTGAAGGCCATATAAGAGGACGCTTTACTATTTTATCAATTACCCTCATTTCTTGTATTCCAAAATGTAGAAGTTGCGTTTTGTCGCCAGTTGCATAATAAAAACAAATCTTTGATCTCGGCTCTCAGATCATCAACAAGACCTCAATTATCGACCATCGTTCGAGCAATCATTCGTTATAAAACTAATTGTCTACATATATCCTGCCGATCGCGATATTTCATGCCCTACGTACTATTAAAATCGAATTACCTGGTCGATAACAGACATTAGGCATATAAGACTGTCTTAAGACAAAAATATTTTAATTAAGTAAGTAAGATTTTAGCCGTAATAACAAAACGTCCGGATACATTTAATTTACTGTAAATTATTATATTAAAAAGTTTAACAGCAAGATAGTATAAAAGTAGGAGTTTCAATGAGTCTAACACTTTGGTCAAATCATAATTATTTTCCTTCCCTTATCCTACTCTAAGTTGGGTCGGTAGAACATTTTATAAACATGTTGTCACATGATTTCACAACGTATTTTACAACCGGCCTGCCTGACGACATCTCACCCTAGTCTTATTTACAACACCTCGGTAAGAAACAGTGTGGTCTATTGTCTACTCAACCGAATACCACACGGTGGGTCAACTTACCTTAGTCGCCGTTTACGACGCCTCTGTAAGAAATGATGATCTTTTTTAATCAGCCGGATACCATACAGCATAAAAGTCTGGAGAAAACAAAACCTTAAAATAATTTAAATAATTTATAGTATTAGGCGTTACTTTGTGGAGATCCATAAATACAAAAGTAATAATAAAATTATTTAGCTATAATCCGCGATGAAGTAAAATAGAAAATATATATAATGCTAAATGTAGAGTAGACAATCGGTTTTCATACCTGATGCATGTAGGATTCGTAAAAACACATGCACAAACCTCCACCTCCGCCACCACAATACACAAGCACTACATACGTTCACTATGACAAACTTAACAATCGTTTCCCCCGCAACCGAAGCATCATCAGGAGATATACTCCACGACAAAATCGCAATGCGAAGCAATGCCAAAACAAGCTTAGTTATATACTAATCGCTTCAACCCCACCATTTATTTTATTTTGCCCGCGAACACGTGTAATCTCATAGTTCGTAGTTGGTAGATTTTCTATGACCAAATCTGCACCACTCTTGACAGCAGGATGTATTATGATAGAAGGATTTTTTCTACAAACAACAGTCCCCGTTGGCGCTGCATAGTCGCAACAAAGTTCTCCAGGGTTGGGATCACAACCCTCAGCATCGATGAAGACGACTCAAGGATAAAAAGACTTTCCAAAAAGTGAATCGCTAATACAATATGTGTGTCGCATGTCTGCGCCATTCAACTCAACAACTGAAGAATGATCAGCATCTTGATTTCCTTTCCAACTATAAATAGTCTAGCTTCGATTTGTGAAGCTATATAATGAGGGGTTATTTTACTACTTTATTAAATGGCCGCCATTGCCAGAGGCTCTGTCCACATTAACCGAACCTTATACTTACTACTTACATATACATGGACATAATACTCATAATATTACATTATCTTTTAGGAATCTTACATTAGAATATCGTATTCTGGAAAGGTGTTCATACTAACTTTTTTATTTTGGTATATTATTTAATAATTTTGATCGTAAAGTTATATTTGATTCGTATTACATATTATTTATTCATGTACCTTAAAAAACTTCAGAATAAACATTATTAATAAAAATAAACGTACAAAGGTACGCCGTGTGGTATCCGGCAGAGTAGAATAGACCAACCGCATTTCTTACCGAGGTGTCGTCAAAGGCGACTAAGGTAAGTTGACCAACCATGTGGTATCCGGTTTAGTAGAATAGACCACCCTCTTTCTTACTGAGGTGTCGTAAAATACGACTGAGGTAAGTTGACGTCAGGCAGGCGGCCGGTCGTAAAAATGCAGCCAAATCATGTGACAACATGATTTGGCTGCGTTTTTACGACATGTTGTGCCGACCCCACTTAGAGTGGGATAAGGGCAGGAAGATGATGATGAAACGTGCAAAGGTCAACTTACCTCTTTTACAGATATCTCTGGCAGCTAACGTACCAAGTGAGACAACTTATAGTAAAGCGGTTTTGGTACGAAAATATCGAAACTTATGAATTTAGACTGACTTACTAATAATATACTACCTTATCAATAAATTTATATATGTAAATAAATATACATATATGTCAACATACACATTATGACAGAATAGAAGTATAATGCTTTCCTTGTTTCTCTTCAAATCTATTTTTTCAAGTTTTATCTTTTTTATATCCCCTAAAAAAATACAATACAAAGTTCTGACACCCAGGCACCATGGATATATTATTACGTATTATTATGTTTTAAATGTTGATACCTATATCAATGTACTAATCTAAAGAATTAAATTTATTTATTTTAATAAATAAGAAATTGTTCTAAAATCGACGAATAAGGGAGTCTGCGCAAGCGCATGTGTAAAGTAGCGACATCTTCCGTTGGATAGCATAAACTCGTTTATATTTACTAAATTAATAAAAACAGAATTTAATACTTTAGAATTGCGATATACAAATTTAAATTTTAAAAATAAATATTTTCAAGCAAATTTGAAAACGTGAACCAACCAGCCTGCAAGAAACTCAACTTCAAGTTCTCAAAATATTATATTTTCTTAACTAGTTACATTTCGTCATTGCTATCTTGTACAATGTCGAAGAGTAGCTAAATCGACGCATTCTTGTAATTAACATAATAGTAATTTTTTTGTACGAATTTTATGTAATTTGATGTATCAATTAAAATGTATAGTATGTATATAATAGTTATTCTAAGCTGTGGAATGAAGTTGATATTTGCAATTTATCACTCCATTGTCGGTGAAGGAAAATATCGTGAAACCTGCATATCTCTGGAGAATTTCTGGGATATGTTTAACCTACCAAATCACATTGGATCTTATCTATAATCCTTCTCTCCAAAAAGGAGAGAAGGCCTATGCCCAGCAATTTCGGAAGTAAGATTTCTAGAAGAGCTTAAATAAAACTAACGTTTTAAATAGTTATAGTTATAGTTGATAGATAAAATAGTTTTCATATATCGTAATGTTTCAATGGAGGTCGACGTTTCGTATGTACCTCGGATAGCCAGTAGCTTTTCAATATCATGAACCGACCTAAGCATGAAAAGTGCTTTTAAGAACTCCGCTTGAATTTAAACTTACTGAGAAGACTTGGTAACTAGACCTACTTAGATGTCTATAGTAAAATATTTATATATCTTCTATATATATAAAAGAAAGTTGGTCTTAGTTACACTATTTATAACTCAAGAACGGATGAACCAATTCGGCTGAAAATTGGTGGAGAGTTTGCTTAGAACTAGGAGACGGACATAGGATACTTTTTATCCCGTTCGACCGCATTTATTTTATCCCGTCAAGTCACTATAAAACGTGGTATAACAAAAACGACTATGACATGGAAAAACAAAACATATATGACAGCTAAATGTAATTTTGTCTTTTGGTAAGTATGGTAAAAATTTGACAATTATCAAAATAGTAGTAGCTATAAAAGTTACTACATAGTATAAAACAAAATCGCTTTCTCTGTCTGTCATTATATCTCTATGTTTGCTTAAATCTTTAAAACTACGCAACAGATTATGATGCGGTTTTTTTCAATAAATAGAATGATTGAAGAGGAAGGTTTATATGTATAATAAAATTCAATATGGAGTAGCGAAATACTGTGATTATCACTGAGTGACATAGGCTATATGAGTGCGGACTCCTAGTATATCATAAATACTTGATGCTAAATTTTAAACCTCTTATGAAGCAAACCATACACGGGAAAAAAATGTGGGATTTGGGATAGTTAAAATTCAGAAAGACAAATAGTATTGTCGTAATATTGTAAATAGTCGTCGTTGTTTTATGATATATGTTGTAACTTTCCTGCATGGATAAGGTATGTGAGTGTTTCCTGCTTCATACTCTTAGCATTAAATATATTATCTTAACAAGCACGCCCAAGTAACGCCTGCTTCTATAAATCAATAGTATAGAAATTGGTAAAACTATGTTGAGGGACTTATTTTATGTCGTTCGAATATCGAACTATTTAAGAATTAACATTTATGAATTTTTCGATTTCAAAGTGAAAGAAGTGCAATAAGTTTACTACCGGGTAATGAATAAATAGTACACATAATTTCTTATTTTTGCATTGCATCATAATTTAGTAATATTTTGGACTTAAGGAATTGCCTATAAATAAATCTTTTATAAAATACATTAGATTTATTGTATTGTCGCTGGTTTTAATAAACTTTTTAACAAACTGGTTTGATTTATTATTTTTATTTAGTAAAATAATAATGATGTGATTTGTTGTTGAATAGAGAATATAGAATATAGAACACTGAAGATTTAATAAACCTTTAAACGACGATCATAAAATGAATTTGTGACATTCAATTTTAGATCATGTTTTTTACTGATGGGGAATTTTAACTCGAAGAAAATGCTACGCTAATCAGAGGTATAATTATTATATAGTAAAAAAATAGTCATAAAATAAATGTGAAAAATTCTAAGCAACGATTTGTGCACATGTTTCTTACTCGACGTGTGAGGGGAGCCACATATAATATTTCCTTTCAGGCCTTTTTCAGAAGTGGGTGATAGTTAGCTTACTTATTTTACTTTAATGTCAGTTGTGTATGATTTTATATAGCGATAAAAATTATTACCAGCAAAAGTGGAATATTTTCATATCACAAACGAAATTCATATAAAATTTAGCAATTTGCACAACCCATCACGACATTTCATAACTAGTTGTCAACCTTCCAGGAAAACAAGGACATATATAGATGGGAGCCTGCGATCGATCAAGCGTGAAATCGTTCATCTCTTTCCAACGTACAATATTTAATGGCCAATATATTGGTTAGAGAGGGATGGGTGGAGAGAACTGAACAACCACGCCCCCATCGATCTGATAATGAAAAGAACTTGCTCCGTTCAAGCGCATGATTTTTATCTGGTCATGAGTTGGACTTCGCGATTACAGCGCGTGCTGGGGCTTTGTATTTAAAATTATCTTTATTGCTTTAGACGTGGGAGCTATGGATATTCAAAAATGTTTTATAGCATTGAGTCACGATCTACGTGATCCGCGGTGGGGTCTGAGTCGTTGACATCTTAATGACAGATCTTGATTCGGCTTGTCTGCAATCGACATTTTGCTTATAGAATTATGTACGAATCACGTATTATATGAGATGCTACGTCGTGTGGTATCGCTGAATAGAATAGACCACTCTCTTTCTTAACAAGGTGTCGTAAACGGCGATCAAGGTAAATAGACCCACCGTGTGGTATCAGGTTGAGTAGGATAGACCACCCTCTTTCTTACCTAGATGTCATAAAAGACGACTAAGGTAAGTTAACTTCAGGGAGGCGGCCGGTCGTAAAATACGTAGTCAAATCATGTGACAGCATGTTTATAACATGTTTATAACACGACCCTTCTTAGAGTGGGATAAGGGGAGGAGGATGATGAATCACGTATTATATAAGACGCTCTAGTGGATTACATTAATTCTCCTGCCCTTATCCCATTCTAAGTAGGGTCGGCACTACATGTTTTAAACATGTTTTTACATGTTTTGGTTTTTTATTTTACGACCGGCCGTCTGTTTGACGTCAATAACCTTAGTCGCCTTTTATGACAACTCGGTAACAAATGAGGATGTTCTGTGATTTTCTACGACTACATTACTGTGATAGTATATTGTGTTAGTCTAGGCCAATGGTCGGCAAAATGCGGCTCCAGAGCCGCATGTGGCTCTTTAGCTCCTTAAGTGCAACTTTGTCACAAATATCTATCGAAGGCACAGTAATATTTTCAAATAAAAAAAACTTACTCAAACTTTCCAAAGAGATGCAAGCTCATTGTTTGCATTAATAAATATTTATTAAGTATGAAATTTGGTTTTATTTAGTGTAATAAACGTTTACTAAACAAGCAGATTTGACTACCAGTTTGTTTTAAAATTGTCGTAATGTTCATATTTGGCTCTTTGGATAATTAAGTTTGCCGACCACTGAACTAGGCGTAAATACACTGTTGTAAGCTAAATTTCTTAAAATCTATTTATGCCTCGGTCTCTTGACAATCGACATTTTAAACACATAAGCAGTTATTATGAGTTAACCCGATAGAGACATCCCAGGAGAAGTTTTTTTATAACTACTCGACCTCTGCAACATAATTTACATAAATCGGTAATGTACTATTAACCTTAACATTCTGGAACAATTGCAATAACTTTTAGTTAAAACCGTACTAAAATCCATTTTGATGTATAGGTTCATTGATTAGTATGGAAGGATAAAGTTAGTACGAAAAATTGTTGACTTTTCGATAGTTGTTAGCTGATATAGCGTCATCGTAAATTCCTCACAGGAAATACATCCAAAAAACGTAAAAAGCTACCGCTAAAGATTCAAATCGGAACGTCAAAAAAATCATGTCAATGTTTCCCTTGATTCCCTTTTATCTAGCGCTATTAGGCATGCGCCATTGAAAAGATTAGTTTCGACGTTTTGATTTTACATGGAAATATGCTGGTTGTAATTTTTATCGCTCAACTCGCATCCCATCTGAAGTTGGAGATTAATGATCCGCCGCGTCTAGTCATACGGTTCCGCCGAATGCCGTAAAAACTGCGCGCAATTCTGTTTTTATCTGAATGTTGGAATATATGAATGTGGCATTTAAATTTTTTATACTGTAATTTTTACAATAAAACTTCGAGTTAAAAGTTACAATAAATTTTACTGTAATCCGCGCTTATTGTGTATAACAAGCGTGAAATATTTTTATTATAACTTCTGTACTATATGGAATTCCGCAAAGTAGCACCTATTTCTATAAATCACTTGGAGTTAATTTACTTAAAAGCTTATTAAACGTGGTGGTGAATCCGTCCAGTGCTGGTGTGGTGTTGAGGGTTATTGGTTGTGTATAAAAAGCGCGGATTATAGCAAAATAATTTATTGTAACTTCTGTACTATATGGAATTCCGCAAAGTAACGCCCGCTTCTATAAATCACTTCGAGTTAATTAGCTTTAAAGCTTATAAAGCATGGTGGTGAATGTGTGCAGTGCTTTTGTACTGTTCTGTTGTCGGTGGCGTGTAATCTAGGAGTTTTTAAATATTCTTCATACACATATGAGAACGGATAGTACTACATTTAGCATTACGTATATTTTCTTTTATCGCGGATTATAGCAAAATAATTAATTAATTTTTTAATGATGGTAGATAGCATCATAGCTTACGTTGGGAAATTCGTCAGTGCTTTGTATGTTAATTATATAAAGACAACATTCCAAAAATATTAAAAATGAATTGAAATTGAATGTGTATGTCAGATAGAGAAGCCCACGATCGAGATTTTTAGGGATGTTGGCAGATTAAACTTGATTGACTTGGTTTGTAGCATGTATGTAAAAATAAATATATTTCGTTTATCATCATCATCATCAAAAAAATTTTTTTATGAAAAACTATTCCGTTCCATTTCCGCTCGTGTACAACATTTTTTATAATACTTAGGTCCGGTCCACTTTGTTCTGTACAAATTACGTACACATAAGTTCGTATAAATTAAGGATTAGTTTATTTCTATCTCTAAACTTATAAAGGATCTCTAAAGTTTGTAAATATTTAACAGTGACTCTCACTATTAGTACCTTGGGTAGCTATATTGCCATGGCATAGTTTATGCTGTGTACAAGATGCCGCATCCATTTATAAAAATTGTCTCCTATGACACACATCCTACCCCTACCTTTAATTGCTGCCATCTTGATACGGGTGTTATATCGAGCGGCAAAATGGGTTTTTCGCGGTTACAGCAACTTTGTACTCTCACATTATCGGATTTACCAAATACTGATAGCATTTTGTGTAACTAGTTTCAGAATATGTCAGTACATTCAGACTGGCTCGATGGCGCAGTGGGTAGTGATCCTGCCTTCAGCGCCGCGGGTCGCGGGTTTGATTCCCGCCGAGGGCCAACATTTTCTGTAAAAGAATTTGTTGGCTCTTCGAGCCTGGGTGTATATTTGTATATAAGTATATATTTAAAAACTATATATGTATATATTCAACAGTTGTCTCTCACCCATAACACAAGTATTAAATTACTTACTTTGGGGACGGGCGACCGTGTGTGTTAGTGTTCCATATATTTATTTTATTTTTTATAATTTATAAACCTAGGCGTTACTTTGCGGAGATTCATAATATATCCGCCTACCCTTATCCAACTCTAAGTGGGATCGGCACAACATGTTACAAACATGTTGTGAAACAAACACATGGCACCTCGGTAAGAAAGGGGGTGGTCTATTCTACTCAACCGGATACCACATGGTGCGTGAACTTACCTTAGTCGCATTGTACGACGCCTTGGTAAGAAATGAGGGATGTCTATTCTATTCAGCCAGATACCACACGGCGCACCGACTTACCTCGCCTTTTACGACGCCTTGGTAAGAAATGAGGGATGTCTATTCTACTCAGCCAGATACCACACGGCGCGCCGACTTACCTCGCCTTTTACGACGCCTTGGTAAGAAATGAGGGACGTCTATTCTACTCAGCCAGATACCACACGGCGCGCCGACTTATCTCGCCTTTTATGACGCCATGGTAAGAAATGAGGGATGTCTATTCTACTCAGCCAGATACCACACGGCACGCCGACTTACCTCGCCTTTTACGACGCCTTGGCAAGAAATGAGGGATGTCTATTCTACTCAGCCAGATACCACACGGCGCGCCGACTTACCTCGCCTTTTACAACGCCTTGGCAAGAAATGAGGGATGTCTATTCTACTTAGCCAGATACCACACGGCGCGCCGACTTACCTCGCCTTTTACGACGCCTTGGTAAGAAATGAGGGATGTCTATTCTACTTAGCCAGATACCACACGGCGAGCCGACTTACCTCGGCTTTTACGACGCCTCGATAAGAAATGAGGGATGTCTATTCTACTCAGCCAGATACCACACGGCGGGTCGACTTACCTTAGTAGCCTTTTACGACACCTCTGTAAAAAATGAGATACTATTTTCTTTCTTTGCATTAAGCGGACTCATCTGAATCAACATTCCGAAAATTCCTAAAAAAGCATTCTTTCCCGCCAAATAAATCGAGCCACATGCATTATTACCGCAGGGCAATTAAAAATTATTTTTTTTGCTGCCGTGACGCCTCCGGGCTCATCAGCTAGGTTTCTCAAAACATCAAAATAATTATACACCGTAAACGAATAATGATTGAAAGGTCTACACATCGGTTCGGTTATAGAGTGGCTTAAGCTAGAGATATACATATATCATATTTTTTATTTGATGTACGTTGCTAAGTTGCTAAGTTACGTAGCTAGATAAATAAAAATCCACCGTAGGTTATATATCTAGTACCTAAAGGAGACTGCCAAAATTGCTGAAATTTTCAAAATAAATCATCTTTTACTTCAATGATGATACCTTATTGTTATATTTTTAATGTATTATTATAGTAATATCTGGGTGACCGAGCCTGGATTGGTAATTTTTTACAAAATAAAGAAAAAACATACCGGTTCTTCAAAAAAAAAAAAAAATAGGGTAGGTGGGGCTCGGTCCTAGGTATTTTCATTTCTCGCGATCACCCGTTCCCCGAATAAGCTACGCTGACTTGACGGTTAATAGCCGAAGTTCAATTCAATATAAATTTTAGTATATTTAAATGTCCAAAAACAGGGATAAAATGTTTTTTTTTTTAAATAAAACCTAGCTAGATCGATTTGTCTACCCCAAAACTCCCTACATGCTGAATTTCAGGAAAATCCTTGGAGCCGTTTCCGAGATTCCGAAAAAATATATATATGCATACAAGATTAACTCATTTAAATATTAAAGATTTAGATTTAGATATTTACAATTCTTTTTTTTATGGTACTCCCATAGAAATGAATCAAAATAATAATTTATATCAAGATAACAAATATTTTTCTACCTATGTTAAAAAATACCAATCCGTAAAAATCCGTGGTCAAACTAAGCTTCAACCCTTCCCTCCAAGAGAAAGACAGAATCGTATGAGCCTATGGCCAGCAATGGTTACGGCCCTTACTAACTTCCTTTTGGCTTCTACTAGGTATGTAAATTACATCAATAATCAGTAGAGATCCTATACAACCCGCAATATTTCAAAATACAACCTCTTTATATTAAAACTGAACATTTTATATTCTTTTAATATTGCAACATAGCTTATTCAAAAAAAGCTTTCACAAACGATAATAGTCTGTTAGTTGCTAATGAAGCAAACTCTCTATTTTCCAACCTACTCTGTATTATAAATAAGAGATCGCCTGAAGCGGCCCATCTGAATCGTATGAACCGGCGGCATGTCGAACAAACTCCAACACGACTGCTATTAAAAGGTCTTTAGGTTGCGACAACCAATATATTTGATAGCCAATATCAATTCAAAATCACCCTTGGACCATTCACATTAAAGTCGATTAAAACTACAACTCAAAGTTTGCGAAACACTTAACATAATTGGCATTATTATTTTCGATCAATATTCACTATTTTCAACCTTAATAATTGGTAATAAGGTTGTGGTTGACAGTAAATGTAGATCGTCTTGATCGGGCATCTGCATTGCGAGTAGTTATTCGAAAAACGACCGATTCAAATTAATGAATTAACCACTGGTTTTGTTCGATACGGTTTTTCCTTTGTTCATTATCTTAATGTGCTTTTATATGTAGTATCATAAAATTTGGGTTATTGTCATTATTCTTTTCCTTAGATAAGACGTGTAAGTGTTTTTGTTTTTAAGACTTCAGCATGTAAAATAATAATCTCGACCTGTCATCATTTTATGTTTCCTACTGTGCTGTGTTGCTTGTTTATGGACTTATCTTGTGTGAAACGAAATTAAAGTAATGCAGATGGAGATACATTCATTGTAATACGTGATACAAGCTTGCGTATTTATTAGCGAATGACTAACAAATTACAAATTGCTGCTGTTACCGACATCCGATATTAGCTGACGATTTGGCTCACCTACAAATCCAGCGTATTTTTCCGTAGTCAAAGTCATATCTATCTATAATATTTGATTCATCATACTTAACAAGGGAGACTTTGATAAAAGGTAAAACATACTGGCTATATAGGGAAGGATTAGGAGTTAATTCCGCATGAACCATAGTTCATCGGTCCGTCTACGAAAGGTAAAGAATTGTGTAAGTCTTTTCCGCTGAAGATCTTTGTATTATTAAATAATTATATTTTTATGTATCTACCCTTCGACCTCGTAAATAAAACGCATACTTTACATTACTGTCTTTATTTTCCTTTAAATATTCTCTTTTACATCTCATCTTTATTGAAATATGTCCGTACTAGATGCTGCTCCTACTCTTCCTACTCACCAATATGTCTTTTCCCAAAACTCTCATTCCTTTCGTAATCCCAAATATCCCCCATTTTTCACGATATCGTTCCTTATTATTTCTATTTATGTACTATATACTATACTGTCAATGCTTGACATATTTTTTTTCTTCTTTTTAAGTCAAACCTTCCGTAGGTATTCATTTATACATTTCTATGCTCCTACTCTATCTACCCATAAAACTCTCTTTTCCGAAAACTCTTATTCCCGTCGTTATTCCAAATTCAAATCATCAACATTTTCCCGCGTTATCGTCCCTCGTTTTCTTATTGTCTCACTATATGTAAAAAACCCATTTCAATCCTCAATCCTCTTTTAATAGGGCCAAGTTACCAAGGTCCCAAATACTAAAGTTAGCAAATAAATTAGATCGTTATAAATATTATAAATATCATAAATTATAAATTATACTTTTATCGAACGATATGCGCTGACATTTAAATAATACTGCACAATTCCAGCCAATTCCCGATCCCGAGGGCGCACTTAGCTATTCAGTTTTAGATATCACACCCAATCTGTTGACAACTGCACTACAGGTGGCGAGAGCTTCGTTTACAATGATTATTTGCTTGAAACTACTGAAAGTGTATTATACACTGTCCATTATATTAACCATCTTTTGACAGATTGACGATTTACATATTTAGTGATGTCCTAACGATTCTCGTATGCGATACCATTCCGATTATAGTACCTACTATCATTAATCGAATTACGTACCTAAGTAATTCGATTAATGATAACCTACGTAAACTAATAACAGATATAGAAATCAACATTTTGATTTAATATTGCCTTAGTTTTTTGAAAATAAATGTTAATCCGTGTGTATTTATTATAATCATAAAAAATATATTATACATCAACTGGCAACATCAACAGACCTTCCGCTCGGCCGCCATTTTAACGTGATCTGTCACTCTCAACGAAACGCCCGTGATAGTCACACGCATTTACGTTCGCTGAGTGTTCTCTCGCATCTGTTACACCTTGAGTTAAGTAGCTTTATTCCTCGGAAAAACTTTTGTGAAACTTATATTAATTGATCGTGAAAATGCCGAAAGGACGTGTGTTGAAAGCACAATCGAGACAGTTAGTGTTAAAACTTCATGAGTATTTTGAGCAAGAAAATCAAAATGGCGGACCTCTTATACCTATCACGTAAGTCCGAAACCGTGTTGCAGCCGCGTTGGGGATCAGTCTATCAACTGTGACTAAAATCACTACTGATGCCTACGGCAGGAGCGGCTTGGAGCAAAACAAACCATCTACACCAAAAAGAAAGCGCCGGGCTCATAAGGTGACAGCTGTTGATGACTTTGACGCTGACGCTATTCGTCGTCATGTATATGATTACTACTTGAGAAAAGAAATTCCAACTTTGAGAAAACTTATTGTTTCTTTGAAAAGAAGTGGTCTATTTCATGGTGAAAAATCTTCTTTGGTCAAAGTTTTGAACACAATTGGCTTTTCATATAAAAAGTTAAATAAAAGAAAATTATTAATGGAACGCACAGATATAGCTATAGCACGTTGTGATTTTTTAAGAGAGGCAAAGAAAATACAAGATTGGGCAAATATTGTTTTCACGGATGAAACATGGCTCAACGCTAACCACACACTATCTCGTTTCTGGACTGATGATACTGCTGATTCCACTTCCTCAGTACCAATGGGAAAAGGTGAGCACCTAATCATTTGCCATGCAGGTACAGCAAAAGGATTTGTACAAGACGCACTGTTGGCATTTAAATCGAAGAAATCAAATGACTACCACGAAGAGATGAATGCAAATGTGTATGAAGAGTGGTTCAAAAAAATGCTCATTTCATTGGAAGAACCATCAATAATTTTTATTGATAATGCGCCCTACCACTCCCGTCAAATTGACAAAATGCCAACACAGGCTAATAAAAAGCATGAAATAATTAATTGGCTTCGGGACAATGGAGAAAATGTGGACGACTCAATGTTAAAAGTTGAATTAATAAAAATATTAAAAACCAAAAAGAGAGCAAAACGCTATGTAATCAATGAAATGGCAGCAGAATATGGCCATACTGTTCTTCGGATTCCTCCATACCACTGCCAGTACAACGCAATAGAACTTATATGGGCACAAGTAAAAGGGCATGCTGCGAGATGCAATACAAGCCCCCCATTCACAGCGAATAAAATGTTGCAATTGCTAAAAAATGCTTGCACCCACGTAACGGCCGAGAACTGGGCAAGTGTGGTGGAAAGAACTAAAAGAGTAATATTCTCTGATTGGGAACGTGATATTGCGTTTGATAATATATTATCTACACAAGAGCTAATAATAACTGCTACTGAAGACTCCTCATCGGAGGAGTCTAGTGTTGATTATCATTCCGACGACTCGTGCTAATAAAATAAATTAAAATATCCTGATTGTTTTATTTGTATTCATGTATTAACTAAGAAGAAAGTAAAACTTTATATAATGTTATTAAATGTCTTTTAATACTCGTAACATCGATTTCTACCGATTATTTTTAATCTGTGGCATAATCGTAGTAACCCATTATGTGTGACATCACTAAGTGGGCGGTACCCATCCATAAAGTACAAATATTATTTGTATGATATTTGTACGTAAGCAATACAAAACTTAATGAGCGTGAGCTGTCAAAAGACTGATAATATGATGGACGCAGTATAAAATGCTGTACTTTCAACTAAATTAAAGAAGCTATCATGCGATTAAAAATATATCAAAGACTGATAAATATTCAAATTATAACTATCTCATTCTACAACTACACATTTATATAACTATGTCTTTATTTGGAACTATTTATTTATGAATTTTATTCATTTAAAAAAATACGGTTAATTATTGGAATCTATTGAAACATATTCAATAAAAGGGGGCTAGAAACAAACTTTTAACCTTACACAAATGGATGTCAAAATATATAGTTATGGTCAAATTGTCAATAATACATTTTATATTTTCCTATCTTTTCTTTAGTTTCGTAATTGTTGTCATTAAAATTAAAAGTACTGTTATTATAATATTAACTTCGAGAAACTAAAAATTGTGTGCAAACCGATTTTATGTATTCTTTGATAAAAAACCCTACCTATAATATTATATTTTGGATAAGAACTCTTCAGTAAAATTAACTTACTAATATAATATACATAATAAAATTTTATACCGTTGGATTTGAGACTGTACTTCCCACTTAACTCACCAACGTTCTTTTCGACTGACCTTGTTTTCTGAATGTGGCAAATGATATATAATAATGTATTTCCCTATTTTATAACCCTTGTTGCCTAAAAGACAAAGTCTTTTAAATTTTATTCATATAGTAATGAATTATTATCATAGGCATGTATATATATTATGACACGAAACTTCCATTTATTGTAAAGAATACCGCATAGTTACATGCTTATATCAATTATAGTAACTTGATCAACTTACTCTCCTCATATAAACGAATCTTAATCATACCCTTCAGGTACATCTAATCTCTCAGGTACAGTATGGCGACAGTATTATCCGTTGAACGGAAATTGTTCGATTATCCTGCAGTTTAGGAGATGAGAAGCACATTTCGCTGCACTTTGGATTTAATTGTATTACGCATATTATAGTATGCTTGATTTGTAGAGTAGAAGTAGTTTAGGAAATGAAGCATACAAAAGTAGTTGTTATAATATATGAAGATTAAAAAGACATATCTACAATAAAAATAATACTATAATAACAACAATAACAAATATAAAATATGCAATAATCAAAATAGCATTTTGCACTCGTTTCGGTTTTACCTGTATCCTGTCTTTTTTATCAATTTTAGCTTTGCCAAAAGTAATAATAAAATTATTTTGCTATAATCCGCGGAGTGGATGGAGTCTATCTCCTGATGATGCTTCGGTTGCGATTGTTGAGTTTGTGATAGTGAACGTATATAGTGCTTGTGTATCGTGGTGGCGGTGGTGGAGGTTTGTGCATGTGTTTTTTACGACTCCTGCAAGTATCAGGTATGATAACCGATTGTCCACTCTACATTTAGCATTATATATATTTTCTATTTTACTTCATCGCGGATTATAGCAAAATAATTTTATAATAATAAAATTATTTTGCTTTTGTATTATGGATCTCCGCAAAGTAACACCTAATTCTATAAATTATTTAGCTTTGCCATTACAGTATTAAATCTAAAAACACTATTAAAGAGAGACTGATACAAAAAGCCTACTATACTGTGAGGATTACTTAGATGATAAGAATGCGTGGATATTGCTACTGTCCGATCCTGTACAAGATAGTAATAACTTAATGTAACTCGTAAGTATTATGTTGAAAAGAGCAACCGCCTAGTTTCTTGCTGGCTCTTCTCGGTAGAAACAGCTTTCTGAACCAGCAGTAGAATTGACGATTCAAAAGCACTTGTTTACAAGTTTATTTGAATTAAAAAAAATTGAATTTGAATTTATTAAGTACCAAATACAAAAATAAACTCCAACTAAAATATTGCATTCTTCCGTGTAGAATCGTTAACAATTATTTACGATTGAAAAATATAAATATGCTACTATGTATAAAATATCTAATATTTTATCCGTTTGCATAGAATCAATTTAGCGATTCAACGTGAAAATGATGGAACCAATCCACATGTGCATTTGTATAATAATAACATGATTGTAATTTTGAATACTTATCTTAAACTTAACTTTAACTAAAAATAACTTTTATATTTTCGTTGTAATTTTTTTTTTTGATTTTTCGTGATTGGTATTATTTGATTATTTTAAATAAGATATCTCCTTGCTACTCGCGAAATGTACACGTCGACACCGATCAAAACTTTTGTTGCTAAACACGTAAAAAAATGGACATCGCTCACAAAGCAACCTTTTCTTACCGCAAAAAAGTTTTCCACGGGGGAAGGGGGCAGGCATTTTTCCCTTTACCCTTACAAACGGACCGCAGTTTAAAAAAAAGTTACCGGGACCCGCGTCGGCCGACAAAAGAGGTTTTTTTTCTGTATTTTATATTTCAAATATTAAACAACGTCGTTAGCGGTTAACATTTGCTGAATATCCCAAATAATTTTGTGCGCTTTTGAAACTCGGTTCGTTATTTTTTTTTCACAGTGCTCCGAGTTGTCTTGTTTTAAGTGGGTATTTAAAAAATAAGTTTCTTCTGGGATTGTTTCGTTTCGTTTGTAATGCTGAGCGTTAAAGGGTTAAAAACCATAAGGTATTCTATCTCAGTACAATAGAACCACTCGTAATATAAAATATAAAATGGCTGTACAGCAATGAATTGATATAGAATAAATTGTATTGTATTGTACATTCATGTTATTTGATTACTTTTTTAAGAGATCTTTTTATAAAAATAAATATTATACCAGATATGTAATAAGACTTTGATTCTATTCGTACCGTGTCTACTTATCGTTACGGTATATGGTTTCGTTATGGATGAACTAGGTGACAAAGTCACTAATTAATTTATATCCTCAACTGATGTATTCCAAAAATAAGATCCTCAGATAAACCTACAACAGGATCTCGTAAATAATATATAAGTATTCTATGTCTATATGAATAGAGTTATCCTTCTTCAATGCTACTTCTAATCGGATAATTATTCAACGAAACATTAGGTTTCTGGTACATCGAGCACAAATTTCAATTTTGTTCAAATTTAGAAACAATTACAAATATACCTTATTGGAGAAAAGATCGCCTTTCACAACCACTCGGTTAGAAATAAGGGTGGTGTATTCTACTCAGCCGGATACCACACAGCGTGTAGATATTTCCTATAATAAAATTGAAAGGGTTTTATGCTAGCTCGTTATAACTGCAACTTTACAGGATTGTATTACAACGCATAGCCAACCGTATACACGGGCCGCACAATGGACCACCCTAATTTGAATATCTTGCTGCAAACCGCTGAGCAAAAAATATGAGCAATAAACATTGCCTCGTCGATTCTGTTATGGTTGCCACTCACCCTTGACCTCCTGTGCTCTTAAAAAACTAAAATATCCTCACAAATTGCTATAAATGCTAAACTCTGTCTTTTACGCTTACACAACTGATATGCAAATCTCATATACCTGGGATTACCCAGGTATATGAGATTAACCAACCATTAGGTTGTACACTCTCTGCGAGACATTCCTAGACGTGCGAGAGTGTGCAGGGCAGCTCTCGCCTCGCCTTGGAATGTTTTGGGGTGTACCGCTCTCGGTTCCGTGTCGTTTTTGTGCCTTAATCTAAGAGTCTCGCGCTGCCTCGCATAACCGGCGAGCGCGTCGCTGTTCACTCTCGTGTACATGGCCACTCCGAGCTTATACGTTTCGATGCTCTGGACGAGAGTGTACAGTAGCCATAACATATAAGATTTCTGAATTATATATGAAAGAAATACTGTTTTGTTTTTAGGAAGAGGGAAAAAGACATATTGCATTATTAGGGGTATTCGAATACTTGTGTTCACCAAAATGAAGTTGCGAGAACCGCAAGTGATTAGTATAAACTTTACGTATTATCAATAATAACCTTAACATATCTTTTTACGAGGATCCTTAGGAGCTTCTTCTTCTTCTTTGTCAACCGATGGACTTCCACTGCTTGACATAGGCCTCTTCATGGGATCTCCATACCACACGATGTTGTGTCGCTTGGACCTAGCGGCTCCCCACGACCTTTTAGAGGTCGTCAGTCCATCTCGTGGGGGGCCTACCGACACTGCGTTTTCCGGTGCGGGGTCGCCATTCCAACACCTTGAAACCCCAACGCCCATCGGTTCTACGGACTTCGGACACTTAGCTTCGCAACACGCTGAACAATGTTGGTAACTCTGATTCCTCTACGGATCTCTTTATTTCTGATTTGATCAAGTAGAAATACTCCGAGAATAGATCGCTTCATCACCCGCTGAGCTACTCTAAGCCTTCTTATGGGCCTTAGGCCTCCCAATTATTAAAGTAACATATGAAGAAAAAGTTCGTTAGTTCTACTGTGATTGAGCCGTTACTTAACTGGATCTCAGTATAGTCACTATATTGTATTTAAAGTCGGATACCCTTAGACCCTGTTGCCACTTCTCCATTAGAATGATTGAAGTGTAATAGCCCATTTTAATTGTATGAGATAAGTAGTTGATAATAACTTTCAGGCAGCCCTGTGACGAATATATTAACAATACGATGAGGACAAATATGAAAATAACTCCTGCGCGGGTATCGGCATTGTACAACTCATTTGCCTACCGTTGAGCGTACAGTCCTACTCGGAAGTTAGATATTAATATTAAACATTTCCGATTTTCTATGCTAACAACGAGCTACGGTTTGAATTTGCTTGATTTGCTTAGCCAATTCTAAATGTACTATGATAAATTTATCTTTATTTATGCAACGATGTTCCACTGTCGTACACTTCCACAACTAAATCAAATGTTAAAAAAGGTTCTATCTTTCTACTGATTTTATTATTATCATAAATTAAGTTATAACAATAAATAATCAGCAGGGCAGGTATTCTAATAATATTAGACTAGTTATTACTTCTACACTTACTGCTTATGATACAGGTTAATTTAATGTTGTCAGTTATTTTGAAGCAAATGCATCTGTATTAAGTGGGCTTTAATAGTATGAGAAGCACCGGGAGAAGTTCACCCTTTCGTCGTTCACCGCCCACGAAGGCGCACGGGGCGCTTCGCGTCTTCTTTCTTATTGCGTACAGCAAGGGAATGGAATTCTCTATCTTTCCCAGTTCATTTAATTAGGTATTTTTAAAACTAATGTGAATAGGCATCTTTTGGGCAAGCGTGCTCCATCTTAGGCTGCATCATCGCTTACCATCAGGCATGATTGCAGTCAAGCGCTCGCCTATTACTAAAAATAAGGATAAAACGATTTTTTTAATAAAACCTAGCTGAATTTAATGATGATCGTTGAAATCGTTTCCGAATTCAGAATTCAAATTCCGAATTCAAATATATACAAGATTACCTCATTTTAATATTTACAAGATAAACATAAAAAAGAACGTGATCTAACTTGTCACCGCGACCGTACGTGGACGTTTTAATACAATAAACAATCAGAATACTTTTTGCTTTCGCATTCGATATCGGCCTGTAAGTAGCTGGCCACTTTGCTGTGGAAACCCCATTGATAACCATAAACGGAATTATGGGATGCTTATTGATTTTTAATAGCCCTATCTTGTGTGGTAAACTTGTTGTCGTTTTTCGATAAGAACAGCAACGTGAAAGGTTTGCAATAAATTTGCTAATATTTCAAAAGCTATATTTATATATAATAAATAAATAATAAATATATATAATATATATTTATTAATATATATATGTAAATAATAAATATAATATATAGATAGTTAAAGTTAAGTTAAATATAACATTTTGTTTTAGAAGCTTTAGATACCGTTGGCGGATGCCAAATGCTTGATCCGCCTTTACACGCGCTAAAAAGCCCACTAGATGATATGCTTCAGAATGTTGAAAAATTTAGCAAAGAACTCATTTCTCCACTCTCAAATTAAAATTAAAAACTCAAAATATTCTTTATTCGAGTAAACTTTTAAACAAGTGCTTTTGAATCGTCAATTCTAAGGCTGGTTTGGAAAGCTACCGAGAAGAGCTAGCAAAAAACTTGGCGGTTGCTTTTAAAATGTAATTCTTATTACTAGTTATATTTCATCGTTACTAGCTTGTACAGTGTCGAAGATTAGCTACGTCCACGCATTCTTTTCATCTAAGTAATTCTCATCAATATAGAAGGCTTTTTGTATTAGCCTCTTTTTGACAGTGTTTTTAAACTGCTGTAATGGCAAAGCTAAAATTGATTGCGTAATTTTATTATAGAATCTTATACCCAAACCCACAAACGATTAACGTAATTTTGCAAGACGCAAATCAGGAGCCGCAAGCTTATGTCGGTTCCTACTTTGTCTATTATATACATTGCCAATTTTTTGTAATTATGTTTATTGTTAGGCACAAAAATTAAATATAATGTGAAGTCAATGTAAGAATATCTATTTTCTTTAATTTCTTTCGTAGGGAATCACGCGGACTAAAATTGTAAATGTCACGTATGGCTCTTTTTTTAATACTTTGTATGATATTGGAGCCAAATACAACATGATGTAATGAATCGATAGATCCATTATCAGACACATATTTTTGTTTTTAATATTTATAAAACTAATTGTTACTACGTGAAAATTTAGTAGCTTCTTCTGATCTAGTCGAGGAATCCCTTTGGTATTAAAGATATTTCTGTTGCTGTAACGATACTAGCTTTTCAAAAAGTAGGTACAACAATTAGGTTCTTATTTTATTATAAATTACGTGTAGCAATGAACCTAAATAATTGATTCGGCGATAATTTAAAGGTTGTCAAAATTAAAAATAACAGACACTCCTTATTGTTTAACCCATTTCATTTCACGGCTATTACAGGTATTTTATGATCGTGAGACACAACAATTTAATGCGCTCATCCCTTCGCCAGCGTTTGATCGACAGGGAATTTATAAAAAAAAATTGAACCACAGACAAGATCAGAAATGGAATCGCCATTTTAATTATAAACAACCGACCGTTCCCGTCAAACCGATACAAGAAAATCGAAAAATCAAAATTCTAAAGTGTAATATCAAACTCAAGTTATAATTGGTCGTACCAATGGCTTGACTTTTGCCCCTTATATATTAATCGCAGAAAACAAAATACGCTCTAATTCTTGATACTTAGAGCGCAATATTGAGGAATAGATATCGAAGTTAAGGCGCGTGTACACGTTGTAATATTTATAAGACGTGTATCAAAACCGAAGAGCCGTCTTCCAGGCCGATGACGTTTGACGTGAATTCTGACATCCCCTTTCGGGCTTGGTGTGATGATAAGCGTTGAGATAATTTTGATATGTACATGATATTTATACCGTACAAACATACAATATATGTATTGAGCGTTATTTAAATCTACATGTGACGAAATGAATGTATCATGTATATTAAAACATGTATCTTTTCCGGCATACGAAAAACAGGCATTTTAGACTTAGATTTATGATGTTTCAGAAATATTATGAATAAATAAAATATTCTGCCGAATATGTTTGTGTTAATCAATAGATGTTAATCACTATATCTCTCTTCTCTACCTCTTTTAAGAACACTCATCCTCCTTTTATTATGAGGTCTCTGTTATTCTCAACGATTTATTCCAATAGTCTTTTTTCTTGATTATGATAACGTTGCCAGTCTTATAGGATCAATAATATTACTCTTTATTATCAGTTTCTGGTATTAGAACCAGGTGCAAAGAATTCTTGTCATCTCTTAGTCTCGTATATACTCAAAAAGGTTGACAGATAAAACATATTTTAAATTATATTAATTTTCTAATTATTACTGATTTATAGCAATGTAACAAATTACATCGTACCCATAGAGGCAATTATTATTTTATCAAGGAGAATGACAAGCTTTGAAATATTTTTTTTTAATATTTCACGAAATATTTGAAGATGTGTTGAAGTGGTGATGACTTACAAACAGAAAATTCTCTGATCGGTTGCCAAATGCATCAACACTTACTTTAATAGCAGCAAATTACTATCCCACTTCTGAAACAAGACCTATTCTCTATGGAGAAAAAGATTGAAAATTGTTTATTATAAATTTAACCAGGCCTTATTATGATTAGTTAAACCAGTCTTTGGATTTTGAATTTAGTATATCAGTATCATAGCATCAACAATAAAGTTTTAACTCTTTTCGCTTATCATTTGTACCACACAAAAAGTATCGCAACTCGATGAGCAAATAAAACACATGGAATCTTCGTATCGTGAGCTTTGAATAAGTTAGAACCAATATGAAAATTGTTTTACATATTATAGCATTACATTGAACTAAATTACGATTCCATTCTGACAACTTTCATAAATTGAATCTCATTTTTGTCATAATATGATAATATAAGTTTTGTTTTTAGTATTAACTGCTTTGTGACCTTTTTGACATCGTTTGTCATATAGAGAAAAGATTTTTCTTCAATGGATCTATTAGTTTTATATTCGTTTTTCCACCGCTTCTATCGATCTTTAAACTATGATTCTTGGTGTTCGCTTAGCGATGAGCTATTTGTACATACACTGTATGGCTTTGAGGTTTTCTAGTATCTATTATAAGGAATGAAAATTTTGATATAGACTTAAGCGTGACTTGAATATTAGTGATTTTTTTCAATTGGGGTATTATTTTGTAGGTACTAATGTACCTACTATTGTATTATTTTGTGTACTAATGTATTATTTTGTAGGTACTAATGTACCTACAAAATAATAAATATAGCTGGTAAAAATACTTACAGTAATATATTTAGGTTATATTGGTTTAAACTACTGAGAAAGCAAGTAAGTTTACTATGGAAATATATGAGTAAATTCTAATTGTTTTCTATTTGATCCCACGTTGTTGCAAAATAGTTAACACAACTGTACTGTCTTCTTTTTTTAATGTAAGCCTTTTGGAAACTATCAGAGTTCAGTCAATAGTTTTTTTTTCTTTTTTACCGCAATCGGTTAAAACTCTATGGTATCCATATCGTTCACACATCGCCGCGTTCCATACATTCACCCTTCAATGGTCTACAATAAAAAACATTGGTACAAATAGCCCGCTGGGATAAACCTCTGTCAATCGCCATTCAACTGACGCAGTGTAGACGCGCCTTTACAATTTTTGTCAATTAACGGATCAACGCATTTTAAACCTCATTACCTACATAATAAAGTTTAATATCGTACATTTATTTAGTCATAGTTCATTTTCCACACTTAAACGTTCATGATTTGATCGAATTATAAAAAATTGATAAAATCATGATTTTTACGTACTTTATATTGTTTGGTAAAAGGTAAAATTTGCTTTAAATTCTACTTTGAGGAAGGATCAGTTTCATCGCCGAATTGATTCCACGACATATTTTTTGTGTTGTTTAAATGTTTTCAAGTGTATAGAATTTAATCATCTGTTGAAATTATTAAATATAATACATCATCCTCCTGTCCTTACCCCACTATGAGTGGGATCGGCACAACATGTTATAAACATGTTGTCTCATGATTTGGCTACGTATTTTACGACCAGCTGCCTGCCTAACGTCAACTTATCTTAGTCGTATTTAAGACACCATCGGATACCACACGGTGGGTCAACTTACTTTTGTCACCTTGTACGACACCTGGGTAAGAAATTAGGGTGGTCTATTCTACTAAGCCGGATACCACACGGCGGGTCGACTTACCTTAGTCGCCTTATACAACACCTCGTTAAGAAATGGTGGAAGTATTCTATTCAGTCGGATACCACACGGCGTAAATTACTAAATACAATACCTAACAGATAATTCGTGAAGATATGAAAGCAAGACGTAGATAACAGAATAGTCTATACAAGCTTTCGCATGTCAAATATTTAGACAACCCAAATTCTTTAACTCAAAGTCTATCTCCATATGATACTTCAATCACGAAGCAAAAGAGTGTCTGGAATATGTTGAAAAACAGTAAAGTGTAAGCATAGGGTGCCAGCATTTGATTTTAACACTGCCTATTGACTCTTTTTGTACAAGAGAAAATATAATAATTTCTAGCTAGTTAACTAAATCCAAGATATAGAGCAATAAGGCAGCATATTAACCACTAGTTAACTGTTCGTCAAGATATCTTAGCAGATAGAAACAATACTACCACGTGGTATTTCAAGTTAAATCAATTAACTGTAATCAATCACAGATTCACGACTGCAATCATTATCAAATGATTATTAGACGTATCAATGATTAAATTGTGGGGAGGGTTTGATTAATTACCAGGCATACAACATCTTGTCTTTGTATCTAATTAATTGAAAAACTTTTAAATTATAAGGCTAACGTTAGCAATATTGACGAGGTTATAAATTTTATTTCCAAAAGATTGCTTAGAAGAAGTCCTTTATGGTATGCAAAAAATCTATAAAGGCAAGGAATAAGTTTCTTCGATAGGTTTTTACGTTAGACTGTCTTTTTAGACTAAAGAATTACCAATGACCCATCAAACACACTTTTAAAATATTATCATGAATTTGACATACCAAATGTTGATAAGGTTTATTCCCGGGCTCGATTCCCGCTAAGGCCCAACACTTTCTAGAAATAATTTGTTGGTCATAGGTTTGTTTATCTAAAAGTATTTAAGTATGTATTTAAAACTACAAAATATGTGTATACTAGCTTTTACCTGCAACTTCGTTGGCGTGGGCTGTTGTCGTGCGATAAGTTTGATAATAGATGGAGCTTTTCAATGTCATCCTATTCATGTAGAATGAGGAGGTTTTCTATAACCTATATGTTACCCGGGTGTATAAGAAATAATTGTGCTGAATTTCAACGATATTGGTTCAGCGATTTCGCCGTGAAACAGTAAAAAACATTCATCCATGCTCACAAACTTTCGCATTTATAATAGTACCTACCCAAGTATAACAAAATGCCTATGATGCTAAATTAAAGCGGGCGAATAAAAACAGTATTTAAAAGAATGCACACACAAACACACGTTAGACGTGTGTGTACATGTCTAAGAGCATAAAAAAATAATCAAAAAGCAAGTGAAACAATAAATAAGGGCAGATGATTGACATAGACAGCGGTTAAGTACAGGTCGAATCGCGAAACGTGGGAGTTCATAAAAAAACTTCAAATGTTAGCGCCGAAGTTTGATTTATGAGGGTTCTGTACAAATCATAATTTAATTATTTTAAAATTATTATTTAGTTAATTAGTTATCATTTTAGTCAAATATAAGATACGTAAGAATTAAATTAACAGTGAATTGGATTTTCGGCAAGCATGTCTCGACTTTAGTATTTTCTCTCACTTTTGCTTTTCATCAACTTATTTTGACCAATATGCGCTATTTTGCGCTTTTTTATTTCTTTATATTTCTGCCTAGATCTAATTTTTTATCTAATTTCATCTGCTTTTTTAGTTTTCTCGAAATTTTGAGGGTGTATGGGTTTCAGTGGGTCAAAATACGTACCCATAGGTCGGTCTGGTCAAATTAACTTTCCACCTTTTTTTGCATGTAGTGGAACAGTTAATTAATATAGGTAATGAAATAAATATTTAACTTAAAGTATTTATTCTTAATATTAACAAATGGTTACAGCGCGTAGTATTTGATAAGGACAGGAACATCTGAATTTTCTAAATATTATACATTTATATGTTACATTTATATTTACAAGCTACATTTTATCTCGAGGGTTTCGATATCACAAGGTAACTTCTAACACGTGTTTGTTATCAGTTACTTGCAATGGAACAGTGTGTTGAGAGAGAACCCTGTCTTCTCTTATTATTATAATAATGATAAATTCTCTTATTATTATAATAATGTATAGTCAAAATTATCCTTCCAAAGAAAATTGTTTTCTGTTTTGCTAAGGATTTCTAAAATATCGCTTCCCCGGAGGGTTTTTGTGGTTCGATACGTCGTGCTCACAGCTGGACGTCCGATTCGGTCCGTAATTTTATGAAATCCGTGGCATTGATTTTTTTCCTAATCCTTTATAGGTGTGGATTTGTTTAATTCGAGGTACAATGCTCATCGAATACATTAATACTAGCTAACAGGTAATAATTAACAAATACCTTTACCTTTACTTTTAATATTTGAATACATTTCGTATTCTTGATTATCGGTTTTTGGTTATTGAGCAGAGATAAATAAGTAAGTACTAAATTTTCTTAGATCAAATTAAAGATTTTATTTTTTAGCTTTTTGTTTATTTTAATAAGTTCTTTTAACTTGAAGTTAGTTCAGATAGCAATTTTAAGACTGGTTTGAAAAAATATAAGTTAGAAACTCCTCACCACATTGAAAATTCATTGAATAAATACTGAAAGTTGTAATTATATTTTTTCTACTTCGTAGTCAAAATTTATTAGAACATTTTTTGTTAAAACACATTCTTTAGATTTTTAATAACAACCAGTACCCGCGATTACGTTCGCGTCAACTAAGTATCAAAATATCCTGTTATGTACTTCTTGTTTTATCGGTCTGACGGACGGACGGACTTACGCAGTTGTAATATTAGTAAAGTAATAGCTATAGCAAAATTGAGGTCTTTCCAATCCGGCATTCCTGTGGTCACTAATAATAAAAGTTCCTAGACAATGCACAGCCGAAGCGCGCAGCCGAAATGCATCAACAATTCTTTTAACTTGATCTCCAACATCGCGTAATCTAAAAACACCCGCAGCATCTCGGCAATTTTTGATATTAAAATCTTCAATAATACCTAATGGATGTCTCCGAGATCGAGACGAAAGTGCTTGTATTGAGTGCACCCTTCAGAATTCATTTTTTTTAATATCGCCCTTTGTATTCAGGGCTTTTGTCTCATTTGAGTATTTGATGTCCCCTCATTCATTGTAGTGTCATAATTATGTAATTTTTAAGGGATGAAATTGATATTTCAAATGTCTTCTGCTAATGGTTTCGTATACCAAGAAAGTGACGATGATGTAATTTGACAAATCGACGTTACAAACGTAGGTACGTAGTTAATGATCAGAGTAGACTACTTTCAATTTGCATGGACTTTTGTCATGTGATAGGTCAATAATAGACGGTGGTTTTCAACTTCATCCTATTATTGTAGAATTAACAGGATTTCTATAGCCGGACATATACAGGATTTCTATATATATATATATATATATATATATTTCTATGTTATTCCGGTGTTTAAGTAATAATTGTGCCAAATTTCATCGATATTGGTTCAGCGGATTCGCCGTGAAAGAGTTACAAACATAGATCCATACTCACAAAAATTCGCATTTATAATATTAGCAGGATAGCAGGATAGGATTAGGACACAATATTAATGGGCGTGTAAAGAAAAAGTTAAAATTTCATTCGAAAACAGAGCTATAATGATATACTCGTATGTTTCTTATTAGAAATTTCATTTTTGAATTTAAACTATCGTGAGTGGTATTCATAATTAATAATTAGAAATTTCATCTATCAGATCTCTATTTTGAGATTCAAATACACAGAATAGAATAGAATAGAATAGAGGTGAAAAATGTGGTCAAAGTTGAGATTAGAGTGACACTATCAGTAATCCTTTCTAGGACATTACAATTAATAGCATGCTCCACTTAATTTGGTTTATATACTCGTAAGTTTGAATAACGATATTCTCTGTACATTTTTATTTACGATTGTAATTTTATACTATCATCTTGTTGACTTGGAAAATAAAAATCATACACATATTAAATGTTAAATGTCAAGACATCTCATTCCATCCAAGATCCCCATAAACAATGTACGACCCATAACAGATCTATTAGAAAACAAACGATCTCTTTATTGGAAATGGAATCCAATATGACGCTCGTAAACAAATTATTCGTAAAACCAGTACTTTGTACGTCAACCCTCAAATGCGACCATAAAAATATATGCCGGGACATCCCTACACGCCAAAAATGCTCGACCGTAATAAAGAAACGCGATAAACCGAGTAAAAAATGGCCGACATGAATTCATTGATATGACATTTGGGGTTTCGCCGAATGGTCACGGTTATAGCTCAGAAATTTTCCTCTAGACATATTTCCTCCTTATAGTTTTACGGGTTCGGCCCCATCTTTTATTGGCGACTGGGAATCTTGTCAATCCTATTACGCGGGGTCGTTTTTGTCTGCTTGCCGCGTTTTAGGGTTATGGCTTTGATATTACGTTAAATTTATGGAGATTATGAGATAATTGACTCTTAATTATAAGGACTGCCTTACACACGTATATTTAAAAAAGAAACACGGTAAATATATTCATCAACATCATCCTCCTGTACTTATTGCACTTTAAGTGGGGCACAATATGTTATAAACATTATTGTTACATGATTAGGCTGCGTTTATACGACCGACCGCCTGCTTGGCGTCAACTTACCTTAGTCGCATTATACGACACCTTGGTTTTTTTATCGTATGGCACGACACCTCGGTAAGAAAGAAGGTTGTCTATTCTACTCAACCGGATAAAACATAGGGGGTTAACTTGCCTTAGTCGCCTTTTACGACACCTCGGTAAGAAATGAGGGTGGTGTATTCTACTCAACCGGATACAACATGGTGGATCAACTTACCTTAGTCGCCTTTTATAACACTTGCGTCCTATAACTATGCGATAAGGCTTATATTAACGTTTTTTATTACTTATTTCTCTCTCTTTCTTCGAGCTTATTAAACTAAACAATGTTTTTACATTTTAGTCTAGACTAAATACAAGGAAGTATCCAAAGTAAATCACAGCGACGAATATTTGTTATAAGCCAGCGTATAGTGCAGCTAGGCGGGGGGCAACACCGACCGATACGTTTTGTCGCTTCGCAAACCGCGGTCACGGAGCTGTATGCTATGATGTAAGATAAAACGGAGTAGGTAAAATTCTTTGTATAAATGAAGTTAAATAGTAGTAGTAATCCTCTCTCCGTTCTCGGAGAGATGCTTTGGAGCTAAGACCTACCACGCTTCTCCAATGCGGATTGGTAGGTTACACATATACTTAGAATTCTCTAGAGATATGTAGGTTTCCTCACGATGTTTTCCTTCACCTTAAAGCGTATGATAAATTGCAATTATCAATAAGACACATAAGTCTTAACAGAAAATCTCATTGGCCCGGGGTTTGAACCTGTGACCTCAAAAGAGTGGCAAGGTTTCACCGCTGGGGTATCGCAGCTCTCACACAAAGTAAAGTACTGACCAGTTATTATCCCATTGTTTGGCATAATAACTATCTAGCTTTGCAGAGAAGGATTGATATATCCCAGTAAATCTCCAGATTACATGATACACATAACGCAGGGATACTTCCGTACATTATCTGCACATTTACATACAGAAATTGGGTATTATTTCTATCATAAATCTATCATATTATAAGACTTAGATTAAGACTAAGGTTTTAGTTATTTGCAAATGCTTTAAGGATATACTAAGATCTACTACTATATCAGCTATTTATTTTACCTATATTATTCAAATATACCATCACAATTTATTTGATACTAAATTTATAATGTACTGCTAGTTGACGTAAGAATGCCGGTATCATTATCACGTTATCACGAGGCCTATTCCATATGCCTATGCAGTGGGATGCTAGGAGGCCGTTACTTTATTTTAAAATTATTAATAATTAGTTGGGCATGCAGCTTCGTCCGCAAGGAAATCAGTGTATTTATTGAAAATTTTGAACATAAAAGTAGTTATTATGAGTTAACCATAAGAGATAGAGGCATGCTGTCGCGGACTTTTTTTTAAAGTATTTTTGTATATCTACAATCCTCTAGTACATATCTTTAGTATACTCTGTTGGTTTTGGCAGCGTACGCGACTAAAGCTCCAAGCAAGCGAGTTCTTTTTATAACTGCGCGACCTCTTCCAAACAATTCACATAAAACTGTAATGTACTATCAATCAAGCCTTCCGGAAGGTTACCTTTAAGTAGAAACTGTACAAAAACTCGTTTAGTAGATTTTGAGACAATAGATAACATACAGACAGACAGCTTTTGGGGAGTTTGTTTTATAATAATTATAATAATACTAAAAAAAATGCCTTCTCCATTTTCAAGTGTTCGCAGTCCAATGCCTACCATCCGTGTGGCTGGCCGAAATTTAGATGTCACGACTGCAACGCTTTCCTACCTAATGCGCGCCGTACGCAATAGCTGTTTGTTAGTGACTGCATGCGGTAGGCACAAGATTGAAGATAGCGCACGAATTATACGGTCTTCCGTGTGCGCGCGGCCTAATGGCTTTAGCCGTGTAAATCTTCTGGACGGCTAAGCTGAATCTGTTCTAATTACCGCAATTGAATCAATTTACTTTGTGATTTTAGAAGCTTTATGTTGATACTTTGAACATGTTCAATGTTAAAATAATATGCCAATATTATCGAAAAATTGCTGTAATAGTTACGTATAATTTTTAATTATTTAAAACACATTTATTTAAACAAAACTGTATATGTCTACTGGCTTAGAGTGTGGGCAAGTGCACAGAGTTGTGTATGAACAAATGCACAGCATGTTAATAAATCATAATACTAAAAATGTTTTGAATAATCTATAGAAATCTTGACCAAAACCAATGACAATACCATAAGCAGCCGACAAATGTGATAACAAATTTTACACCATATAATTCTTAATAAAATCAGTAATCTGTAGTTCATTTTGATAATGTACAAGGTTTTTACCTCATTCGTCAATTTATGACTTATTATAGATTGACAAATGGCGATTTATACTCTGCGTTTCTTTCACAAATTTCACAAATATCGATTTGACATAAAAAAATATCTCAATATTTGTTGGTTCATGGTATTTTATCTATGTATTGAATAAAAAAAAATTATGGAACACTTATATTTATGAATTGTTTTAATTTAGAATTCTAATCAAACTTTTTCCTGTATATTTGTGTTCTGTATTTTTATAATTTGAATGTCAAAGCAACTTATTTACTTTATATTTTTGTTTGTCTATGGCTAGATTTATTAAGTGTTAGTGATTAAGTCTTCGTGTCACAACACTGATTCCGAGCCGTGTATCACCAATAACAATCGGTGTCAAACAGGCACGACTGGATTGTCGCAATCGGAATAACCCCCGCAATTAGTTCCATGTTCACCATTTCCAATATGAAATACAGCCGCCCGGATCGGCTAAGACATATAGATTAGTTGATACACACGGATATTATGGCTAGCGATACTAATGTTCTACACAGGAATGTACTGTAATAAAACTATAGTATTAACTTTCCTTAAATATAATTCCGTACATTGTAATCAGTAATCTACTTTCCAAAGATCCCTCTTTATATTATATTATTATACATTTCCATCGAACACATCCTTCTTGTAGCTCGCCGCCATCTTATCTCCCCGTCCGCCCAGTGTTGCCGATACAAAATATCTCGTCGCTTTACACTCGTCCATCCTGAACGCGTGTATGTCCTCATGCACGGGATACCACTTTACACTCGGCAAAAGAAGACATTCAGAACCTGCAAATAAATTTAAACTAATTTTACATATGACCATTACTTTAAAGTGCAACTATGGATTACTACTTCTGTTACGGGTAAAACTTAAGTGTTCTCCAAATTTTTTTTTTTATTGACTCCCATCACTTTAGTTTCACATTCCCAATGTTTACTAATGTACCTATGTGTACATTTCGTTGGTGACAAAACAATATTAAATTATGATGTTATCTGCTGTATACTAATTAAATTAGTATCGTTTATTGGAATTCAATTATAACTATAACAAACCAAGTGATAAAGGCTAAACTATTTATACTGGCTTTTACCCGCAACCCCGCCCACGTAAACTGCTGTCGCGTAATTGGTCGGTAATAGATGACGCTTTTTTTTTTTGTCATGCTATTCCTGTAGAACCAACATAAATTCTAAAGTCCACATGTCACTCCGGTGTACAACGGATAAATGTGCCAAACCCCACCAATACCGGCCCAGCGAGTCGGCCGCGAAAGAGTAACACACATACATCCATACTCACAAACTTCCACATTTACAATATTAGTAGGATGGTTGTCTACGTAAGTAGGGAAATACTGCACAGTGACGTGGCTTCGCAATGAGGGCGCGCTGATAACTGGGGCCGGGTCACATGCGGCACTGCAGGCGGCGCACTCGCAGCGCTCGGAACCGGTCGACTGCCCCAGCAGGATTGAACTCTGCTGGTTATTGTTGTGGAGCCCCTACAGCGAAATATATCATGCCCTAAAAGCACAAATCCAAATCATAAATACACTAAAAGAAACTTAAAGTCAATAACAATCGTACAGTAACAATGGCACCGTTTATCCCTCCTGTTGTTATGCTTTATCCAAGTCTAATCAGTCCAATTAGTTACCACTACAACTTAAACGACACATCTACTGAGTCCTGGAGACGCCCAGACTTGTAGTTAGCTCATGTGATTGACTACTTGACAAATTTCCCCACGTAGTGCCACCAGATTCACTGCCGTCCCGACAGTGTCACCTGCTTTAAGCTATCAGTCGCTTTTACAAATCTGATATTATCCCTGAAAGGGATATTTATTTAAGCCTCAACTTCAGTTTTATCCTTACCCAATATCTTCCATCTTACCGGTGAATAAACCACAAGCCTTCCTCTTCTAAACTCCTGGACATGCCGAATCCTTCTTCATTCTTATCACTGATAGGCGTCCGCTTAAGTGTCGCCGGCAGCCAACAACACACCCAGCAACCGTCAGTACACCCGGCAGCCGTTAGCACACCCGGCAGCCGTCAGCACACCCGGTAGCCGTCAGCACACCCGGTAGCCGTCAGCACACCCGGCAGCCGTCAGCACACCCGGCAGCCGTCAACACGCCCGGCAGCCGTCAACACGCCCGGCAGCCGCCAACACACCCGGCAGCCGTCAACACACCCGGCAGCCGTCAACACACCCGGCAGCCATCAACACACCCGGCAGCCGTCAACACACCCGGCAGCCGTCATCACGCCCGGCAGCCGTCAACACGCCCGGCAGCCGTCAATACATCCGGCAGCCGTCAACACACCCGACAGCCGTCATCACACCCGGCAGCCGTCAACACACCCGGCAGCCGTCAGCACGCCCGGCAGCCGTCAACACACCCGGCAGCCGTCAACACGCCCGGCAGCCGTTAACACATCCGGCAGCCGTCAACACACCTGACAGCCGTCATCACACCCGGCAGCCGTCAGCACACCCGGCAGCCGTCAGCACGCCCGGCAGCCGTCAACACACCCGGCAGCCGTCAACACACCCGGCAGCCATCGCTCATCGTCGATCATCACGGCACCAAACCACGGAGTGCGATGTCATCATCAAGTCGTTTACTATCGTGACAGTACAACGTCCACGGAGTACAGTATATGCGAACCATTCATTTCGCCACACTGACTATCGCAACGTTGCACCCTTCAGTCACGGAGTGTGATGTAGATGGTACAACAACAAAATCAACTCATCAATTGCTTACTATCGTGACAGTACAACGTCCACGGAGTACAGTATATGCGAACCATTCATTTCGCCACTGACTATCGCAACGTTGTACCCTTCAGTCACGGAGTGTGATGTAGATGGTACAACAACAAAATCAACTCATCAAATCGCTTACTATCGTGACAGTACAACGTCCACGGAGTATAGTGTATGCAAACCATTCATTTTGCGACACCGACTATCGCAACGCTGCACCCTTCAGTCACGGAGTGCGATGTAGATGGTACAACAACAAAATCAACTCATCAAATCGCTTACTATCGTGACAGTACAACGTCCACGGAGTATAGTGTATGCAAACCATTCATTTTGCGACACCGACTATCGCAACGCTGCACCCTTCAGTCACGGAGTGCGATGTAGATGATGCATTAACAAAATTAACTCATCAAATTAAAATAATCTTTATTCAAATTACCTCTTTTAAGTACTTTTGAATCGTTAATGCTCAATATGTTTAATGAATCTACAATTTGTGCGGAATATTGCTCTTACCGAGAAGAACCAGCAAGAAACTCTGCGATCAATCCTTTATACATTTTCAATTTCACATTATTAAACCTCAGTCTTTGTAACAGTCTCATCCCTACATTCGAGTTTTAAAAATAAATAATTATTAAAATTTTAATATTTTAGAAAAATCTATAAGTATAAAAATAAATGTTTGTTTGTCACGCAGTAATGTTTTTTCGCATCTATAATTGATGCTCTATTCATAAAACATCAAATTCAGAAAAGTATAATTTTCGACATATTGACCGAATGTCACGTTATCCGCCGTACTACAGTATGAGAGAGCGGGCGGAGCGCAGAGCGCAGAAGTGATCTGTTAGGTCGCTTATGAAATGTTGTTATAATGATATTGTAGATGTGTACTGGGGCGATACAAGATATTAATTGAGTTTTAACTCGACTATTTTTAATAATAATTAATAATAAATACACATCTAGGCCCGCTCTCGTATAATGGTTCAAGATGCAAGATCGTGCCGATCTTTGGAAAGGCTGTGAATGTGACTTGACCATTAAGAGTGTAGCGATGGTTACATCGCTTAGCTCACCTCGAACGATTAAAGTGTCTGAATGTTACTTGGTAAAGGTAACTTTGCTGAGTAGTGGTTGGCACTCTACCGAACATGCTCTGGCGGGTACTGGTGGGAGACTTGAGGTTTAGGCCGGCAGTGATTTCGGTCATTGCTGTGTGCCTGGCCCAAAAGGCTACACTAGGCTGCATCTTATTAGGGCTGGGTCTAGGCCCGTAGTTGACTTCGGTTGCTGCGGCGTGCCTTTATTCGGCTTTGGTTTGACGCAACCAGAGTTACTTTGGGCGTGTGCCTTTGTGATACGGGTTTGGTTAGGCCGGTGGTGATTTCGGTCGTTGCCGTGTGCCTTGCTCGACCTTTGGACGCATAGGCCGCTTGAAGTAGTGCCGGTACAGTGGTGGCTGAAATGTTATTGTTTGACGAACGGACATCTATACGTTGTTCGTAGTCTCTCAATAGTGACGGTACCACAGCTGAATGTTGCTGGGCGTTGCGGAAGTTAACTTTATGTTGCTGAAGTGATACGCCGCAGCAGTGATGGATCGCTATGGACTCTGTTCATAGTAACGGATGGGTGTGGTGTTTCGTCCTTTTCAGGACGTCCCCTTAGCTTAGTTAATGATACCACGAATGACCATTATAGCATGGCATTATTGCATAAGAGCCGCTGGTCGGGTCTTTGTTAATAAGACTGCGGACTAGCTTTAGACAGTGTGGCCTGCATTTCCCTTATCTTCACATATACATATACATCTTACGTGGCTTGCCGCGTTAAACATAAATTACCTTTTGTTGTATGAGGTGGCGTGTTGAGCTTGGCGCATACCGTAAGCGAGTGCACTATGTGTGACTCCATTATATGGTAGTGGGTGAATAGGGGGTGATTGGCATTCATGTAATGCTCTGCAATTCCACTTCGGTGGACACACACTTTCCACTTCGGTGGACACACACGCCTATATGGTGTTTATATTATAACTAATCAAGTTGCTTTGCAACATGTTTGCCATCTCGATGGGTTTCCACTTTGTGGACTTTATACGTATTATACTGTATGTGGTTTTTACCATAGAACGCACCGTTACGACGTGTGCAGGCGACATGCGCCTTACTGAATATAAGAATTGGTAATTTATTATCAAAGTTTACCAGGCCTTGTGCCTTTGGCTAATGCCATATTTTATAGCTCCGGCTATTTATTATATGGGCTTCGGTCCTCTATTATACACCCAGGCACTCATGCCTAATACGTCAACTGTGGTTTTGTTGACTCCCGACAATAATGGGTTTATCCCATAATCATACGCCGCAGGCGCACTATAAACAGGTACCCCTTGGGGGGGGGGCTCATATCCTATGGACGGAGCTCACCGTTGGTAGCGGGTGCGGAGCTACTGACTATCACTCTCTTTTTATATTTTTCCAAATCGGAAGAATATAATAGATAGGAGAGAGATACCACTTTGATTAAACTTCTCTACGGAGTTGTTTAAGGGCTAGGTATTTAGATCGAGTGAAAGATCTTTCTGTTGGCTATAACATATCCTATGAAGTAACATAAGACATTCGCGAGACATTCAACTATCTGAATGTCTCGCATTTTTTTATCAAATTTTATAGTAACCCGTTCATGTATTAACCATATAAGAATCTGTTCGTGTAACGAATATATATCTGTTGGACATATAAAGTCTGTTCATGTAGAGTACAAGTAAAATCTGTTCTTGTATTAGATAAATATAAAACCTGTTCGAGTATCGTACACTGATGACAAACAACTGTTTTATATTATAACAAATGATATTTGATAATGAACCTCTCTGATGAGGAAAGTGATATAAACTACGAATGTAGGGCTGACGGCTCTATTTATATTAAAGAATACGATATATTGAAATATTATTATAAAACTATAATGTGATTATTATCACATTATTTTATTCTATTTAAGGTTTTATTTGACTCCTTTAGATTGATGGACACATAGCCTCTGACGCTCTAAAAGAATTTGAGTTATTACAAATCACAACGTAGTACGGGTCCTAGCCACTTAGACGAATCACGAGCCAATATATATTAAGAGTGCTAGCGCCTTCGTCGCATTTTTATGCTTTACGCAGTTGGAGTGCGAGCGCTCTAGCGGTGTTTGAATATGTATAAATTAATATTTATCCAAGTCGGAGGAGGAGATAGTTACAATTTGGTGCCGTGACCAGGATGGTCAATACGGCTTGTGTAAAGTTATTAAGTAGGCGAAAGCCTACAATTTGTTGTCCGTGAAATGGAGAGAGACTGACGAGGCTAATGTGTCCATTACAAGTAATAAATCCTTGAGGTCTGGGGGTTGTGGAGTCCGGGGGTTGACCATTTCTAATCATACCGATGAACGAGGTATTGATAAATATTAATCAACTAGGGAACAAAAACAAATAAAGTTAAACTCAAAATGGCAGCACTAGTAGGCAGACATCAGTAGTCTGGGGGTTGTAGATAGTTCGAATTGATAAAATTGTAGAAATATAAAAGAAATCGAATGGTCTTAAAAGCGGGGGGTTGATATATAAATAGATTAAGTGCAAAATTCACATTTGAACTAATTGTTGAAAAGATTAATAAAATAAATATATGGAGTTTGGCAAATCAGAGATTCTAAATAACATAGAATCAAATTTAGTATTCAATTTCAAAAGTAAGCATATGCTGTAAGTATTTCCTATTGTAAATTCTATTCCGATAGGACTTCATAGAATTTAGGGGGTTGAATGTAACAGTCTCATCCCTACATTCGAGTTTTAAAAATAAATAATTATTAAAATTTTAATATTTTAGAAAAATCTATAAGTATAAAAATAAATGTTTGTTTGTCACGCAGTAATGTTTTTTCGCATCTATAATTGATGCTCTATTCATAAAACATCAAATTCAGAAAAGTATAATTTTCGACATATTGACCGAATGTCACGTTATCCGCCGTACTACAGTATGAGAGAGCGGGCGGAGCGCAGAGCGCAGAAGTGATCTGTTAGGTCGCTTATGAAATGTTGTTATAATGATATTGTAGATGTGTACTGGGGCGATACAAGATATTAATTGAGTTTTAACTCGACTATTTTTAATAATAATTAATAATAAATACACATCTAGGCCCGCTCTCGTATAATGGTTCAAGATGCAAGATCGTGCCGATCTTTGGAAAGGCTGTGAATGTGACTTGACCATTAAGAGTGTAGCGATGGTTACATCGCTTAGCTCACCTCGAACGATTAAAGTGTCTGAATGTTACTTGGTAAAGGTAACTTTGCTGAGTAGTGGTTGGCACTCTACCGAACATGCTCTGGCGGGTACTGGTGGGAGACTTGAGGTTTAGGCCGGCAGTGATTTCGGTCATTGCTGTGTGCCTGGCCCAAAAGGCTACACTAGGCTGCATCTTATTAGGGCTGGGTCTAGGCCCGTAGTTGACTTCGGTTGCTGCGGCGTGCCTTTATTCGGCTTTGGTTTGACGCAACCAGAGTTACTTTGGGCGTGTGCCTTTGTGATACGGGTTTGGTTAGGCCGGTGGTGATTTCGGTCGTTGCCGTGTGCCTTGCTCGACCTTTGGACGCATAGGCCGCTTGAAGTAGTGCCGGTACAGTGGTGGCTGAAATGTTATTGTTTGACGAACGGACATCTATACGTTGTTCGTAGTCTCTCAATAGTGACGGTACCACAGCTGAATGTTGCTGGGCGTTGCGGAAGTTAACTTTATGTTGCTGAAGTGATACGCCGCAGCAGTGATGGATCGCTATGGACTCTGTTCATAGTAACGGATGGGTGTGGTGTTTCGTCCTTTTCAGGACGTCCCCTTAGCTTAGTTAATGATACCACGAATGACCATTATAGCATGGCATTATTGCATAAGAGCCGCTGGTCGGGTCTTTGTTAATAAGACTGCGGACTAGCTTTAGACAGTGTGGCCTGCATTTCCCTTATCTTCACATATACATATACATCTTACGTGGCTTGCCGCGTTAAACATAAATTACCTTTTGTTGTATGAGGTGGCGTGTTGAGCTTGGCGCATACCGTAAGCGAGTGCACTATGTGTGACTCCATTATATGGTAGTGGGTGAATAGGGGGTGATTGGCATTCATGTAATGCTCTGCAATTCCACTTCGGTGGACACACACTTTCCACTTCGGTGGACACACACGCCTATATGGTGTTTATATTATAACTAATCAAGTTGCTTTGCAACATGTTTGCCATCTCGATGGGTTTCCACTTTGTGGACTTTATACGTATTATACTGTATGTGGTTTTTACCATAGAACGCACCGTTACGACGTGTGCAGGCGACATGCGCCTTACTGAATATAAGAATTGGTAATTTATTATCAAAGTTTACCAGGCCTTGTGCCTTTGGCTAATGCCATATTTTATAGCTCCGGCTATTTATTATATGGGCTTCGGTCCTCTATTATACACCCAGGCACTCATGCCTAATACGTCAACTGTGGTTTTGTTGACTCCCGACAATAATGGGTTTATCCCATAATCATACGCCGCAGGCGCACTATAAACAGGTACCCCTTGGGGGGGGGGCTCATATCCTATGGACGGAGCTCACCGTTGGTAGCGGGTGCGGAGCTACTGACTATCACTCTCTTTTTATATTTTTCCAAATCGGAAGAATATAATAGATAGGAGAGAGATACCACTTTGATTAAACTTCTCTACGGAGTTGTTTAAGGGCTAGGTATTTAGATCGAGTGAAAGATCTTTCTGTTGGCTATAACATATCCTATGAAGTAACATAAGACATTCGCGAGACATTCAACTATCTGAATGTCTCGCATTTTTTTATCAAATTTTATAGTAACCCGTTCATGTATTAACCATATAAGAATCTGTTCGTGTAACGAATATATATCTGTTGGACATATAAAGTCTGTTCATGTAGAGTACAAGTAAAATCTGTTCTTGTATTAGATAAATATAAAACCTGTTCGAGTATCGTACACTGATGACAAACAACTGTTTTATATTATAACAAATGATATTTGATAATGAACCTCTCTGATGAGGAAAGTGATATAAACTACGAATGTAGGGCTGACGGCTCTATTTATATTAAAGAATACGATATATTGAAATATTATTATAAAACTATAATGTGATTATTATCACATTATTTTATTCTATTTAAGGTTTTATTTGACTCCTTTAGATTGATGGACACATAGCCTCTGACGCTCTAAAAGAATTTGAGTTATTACAAATCACAACGTAGTACGGGTCCTAGCCACTTAGACGAATCACGAGCCAATATATATTAAGAGTGCTAGCGCCTTCGTCGCATTTTTATGCTTTACGCAGTTGGAGTGCGAGCGCTCTAGCGGTGTTTGAATATGTATAAATTAATATTTATCCAAGTCGGAGGAGGAGATAGTTACATCTTGTCATTCAAGACTGCAGAGCTGATAGTATTCTCAATCCAGATATTTTAATCATTCAAATAATATTCAAATATTTTCTTTATATTCTTTATGTATAAGCATATTTCTTACACTTAACTCTTTCTGTACTAAATATAAAATCAATGCCATACAAATATATCATCCATATTAAGCTGTACTAGTTGTGCAGAAGAATTTATTTATATTAGAGGTTAGATTCGAATGACACAATACTTTATATTGTCGGGGTAAAAAGCAACTCCATTAATTATATGTTACTGTAGTTCGGCCATACTTACTAAACCACCCCATTCTAGCAAGTTTGTCTATTCATATCCTAAAAGTAATATAATACTTTCTAACCCCTCAATTTCAGCAAGATTGTATATAAACATCCTAACAGTAACATAGTACTTTCTAACCCATCAATTCTAGCAAGTTTGTCCATATCAATACTACACAGTTACACAATATTCGCTAACCCATACATTTTAGCGAGATTATCATCTTAAAATATATCATCATAAATGCCCGAATACCTGGCAATAGGCTTTTATGTCTTAAACATCTGGCTCGATTAAAACATACTTAACCCCTTCAGGTTGCTTATAATCTGAAAGCGATTACCTTTTTTTTTTTCAACTCATGTTCAATACCTTCAGGTTCCGTAGATGTTGATAGCGATCATCTTGTATTTAATGCCTTCAGGTTGCTTGCATGTTGATAGCGATCACCATCATCCACCATAATGCTCCACATAACTCGCAAAGAAAGGTATTTGGTTAGAATCTATTCATAACAAAAAGAATTATATACAGAAAACCTTTTATAAACAACTAATTTAACAAATTTGTCAAACTAATTAACAAAAGTGCCTGGGATAAACCATATGCAACCAAGTTGTTCAAAATATAAATTTATACACTGTTTAATACTCCTTATAATAGTTATGCGGCACTTTACCTCATATTTAATCCTTTAAAGATTTCATATACCTTTAATAAATGTTATGACCTGTTTAAAATTATTTAACCAGTGAATACTAATTTAATTATTAATATTTTATTTTTATTCACTAATATTTTATTCTATTTTTTTTTGTGGAAAATGTAGGACTGTTGAAATTAGTATTTTTATTTGTATTTCTGTGTCAAGTATGTTCCTTACTTTCTTTACAAAACAGAAATTAAACAACGAAATAAACATCTCACTTTCTACAGAAGGTGGGAGATATACAAACAGATCCAAAAGTATCCTAAAACTTCTGTATATATAAATACAATGTTAAGATTAAATTATGGAATGTATTACCTTTAAATATTCAAGAATCCAAATCATTAGTCATATTTTTAAAAAATCTGTAAAGCAATACTACTTGTCAAATAATAATTAATGTATGTATTTAAATCATTGTTATGTATTCATTATATAATATGTATTAGTTTATAGATTGCATATATATTACTTTTAGATGTTTTTATGATGTGTAAATCTTTTGTCTTTGTCTTCATATGTATTATTAGTATGTATTTAACTATAGAATAGTGCACCACCCACACCATTGTTACAGTTCTACTTAACCCAAGGGTCCCCTGGAAGAGATCGCTACTAAGCTCTTGTATGTTACAATTTGTTTTTTTTTTTTTTTGCTTCCAATTTATTTGTTGTGGTGTACAATAAAGTGTATAAATAAATAATAAGATTCCTAATGATTGATAATGAAGATGGACTCCTAATAAACAATCACTAATATCAGTTTTGCTTCAAGCAATAAAATTCTAATTGACTTATTTTAGTGTTTAGTTATAATAATAGCTGTGGATTTATTCCAATAAATAAATGATTTCTTTATTTTATATAAATCATAATCATATTCTATCATAACTGAACTTATAGGGAAAGGGCATCAAATATTTAAAGACATGAATTAGAGACAAACTGAACTATCTGTAATTTATGAGTATAAACATATAAGTGAACTACTAACTGCTATCTATAACAAACCAAATCTGTTTCCCTTTCGGCATTTAAGTCACAGACTAGAAAATATTTGTTTCAAGTAATTATATATTACTAACATCTTTATTTATCTACTTATTTTACAAAAATTAAACAGTCAAATTTATAAAAATTTAAATATTTACTTGTATCTGTACTGCATTTTTTTTTCTTTTGTGTAAAGTGTGCAATTATTATTCTTTATATATCATTTGTTTTTGTTATTTTTCTTTCTTTCTATATTACCCATATCTCCCTTCTTCACCTTTTCCTTCTGGTACTCAAATGTAGGTGCATGTACTATTTAACTTTTCTAACAATATGTATGTACAATAAAGTAATAAATATTTATTCTGATTCAGGTAAATTATATCAATAAACTCCAAATATTGATGTCTATTAAAAATCTAGACCCAGAACCAGACCAGCACTGCAAACACAATTTGTGCAACAAATAAATAAAATATATATGTATTAGTACTCATTGCTTTAAATCAAATATCATTTTTGTATAACCATTTATAACAAAATCCATAGCATTACCACTTGCTACGGCCACAGTAGTGTTTACAAACCAATGTTGTGTGAATATAGCACAGGCTCAAACACACACTACAGTAACAACATGTCACTTTACAACCACTCTCACCAAGGGCTCTCATGTTACTATCATGGTGCATCCTGAAACTGTATATGTCCTTTTGTATCAGTGTGAGTTAGAGTGACTATGTTCATGCATGTATCACATATATGTGTCCTGTATATAAATATACAAAGTACATTACACTCTACATCTCCACCTGCATACACCACAGCCACAATTACACAATGAAGGGTAATACAACTTGAATTAATCCCTTTCAGTTCAATCTCCATGCATCTGAGACACAGTATTTAGCATATTTGTATTGATATGGATTAGTACCAGCCTAAATGAGTCTCGAACCTGTTTATCAAGCTGAAACTATACACAATAATATATTTTATATCCTAAAAACTCAATATTACTAAATATTATAATGAAAATGAAATATTGATTAATATTTTACTTGTTAGATCTAAAACCATTAGTTTGAAAATTGCAAGTATTTCAAAGGAATTCAAAATATTGAACACCAATTGGGTATAATTATCATTTACGTAATGCTTTTCTTACTATTTTCATATAAAAGCAAGGACAAATACTTTTTACATTAAACTTATATTAAAGATACTTTTATTATTTATATTATTTAAAATTTATTGTTTTGTTTTGTTGTATTTATTTTTATTATTATTATTATCTTGTTTATGGCCTGTACAGCGCAGGTATTTATTTTTTAACAAATAAAATTAAACAAATAACACAATAAGTTAATTACATCGAATACTGTCAGTCATCTATTTTCTTTTAAAGGAAGTTAATGAAAATAAGGCAGTAGGCGTGTATATCAAAACAGGTATGATGAAAATGGTTATCGCAAAATAATAACATATGAAATAATTAAAATTGAAACATTTCTCCATTTTACATTACATACCTTAAAGTTCTTGGCACTTCTGAAATGTAATAAAACTATAGTATTAACTTTCCTTAAATATAATTCCGTACATTGTAATCAGTAATCTACTTTCCAAAGATCCCTCTTTATATTATATTATTATACATTTCCATCGAACACATCCTTCTTGTAGCTCGCCGCCATCTTATCTCCCCGTCCGCCCAGTGTTGCCGATACAAAATATCTCGTCGCTTTACAGTACAAATCAATAATGTGTTTAGGTGCTTAAATTTAATGATTTCAAAGGTTTTGAAAAATGTGTATTTTGATCTGAATTTCAAATACTTAGTATTTCTACTAAGTATTTTTAATTAAGGTCATGTATTATATTTCATCTCTGTAGAGTTTTTGGGTTAGTGTATAGATTACCATAGAGGCGTAGGAGACATGTACATAGAATCACTCCGCGGACCAGATCCATAAACCAAATTTTCTTCTTATGGGAACACTTTCTGCGCCTAAAGGAGATGAAAAACCTTACTGCCAAGAAGTGCCTGAAATCTTAAGCGGCTTCAAGCATTTTCAATAAAGTGTGTAAGCAACGGCGATCACAATATATTAAAAATAGGAGAAGGGATATTAGGCCTGAAGGCTTTGCATAGCCACTATTCCAAAATGAAGAAAAAGATAGCTTACCAAAACGCATTACGTGTTAAATACAATTTTATAGTTGTGGCAACACTGCTTGGCCATAGGCAAGAAGCAAGGCAGGAAGCGGCAGTGTTGCCACAACTATAAAATAATGTATTTAACAAGTAGTGCTATCGGTCTAAGGTCCAATCTTTCTCTCCAAAAAAAAGGGGCCTCCTCTTTTTTGGAGTTTCCCTGTTGTAGGATAGTAAAATACCGTTACTTCATCTCCGCCTCGTTATTTGTAAAATAACATTAATCTTCAAATGATATCCTGCACACGTTATACCTGTGTGTATCAACAATAGTTACCCTATAACATATGCCAAATCCATGGTTGAACCATTTTGCATTCGACTGCCGACTCCCTTTTGGATGACGTCAATATGCATCCTTCGTTACCTTCTAAAATGGCTTTAATCCTTCGATTTATGACAAAACAATATCAACTCTAAATAAAACGTGGTTTGATACAATTTCGATTAAAATGTACGATTTCATAATCCGGAAGCACAGATTCGATGTCACCATAACTGATATATAGTTTCACCTTCATTGAATCCGTGATAAATTGATACGCACAGGGGAAGATTATTCAATAACAAGTGAGGTTGGTTGATCACACGTCATTTGTAGGCTTTGTCGCGTCTACGTGTTTTGGGGTATGGTGAATTTGGAATTGGAATATGTAATTAGTAATCATGTGATTCCGTTTTGTGTTTGGTAATTGTGGATTAGAATCTATTCTAAAATCCGTGTGGAATTCAATTGAGTAGAATAGGCCACTTTTATTTCTTATGAGGTGTCGTAAAAGGCGCTAGTAAGTTGAGGACAGGGAGGCGGCTAGTCGTTAAATAACTAGACAAATCATGTTAGGTACAACATATGTAAAAGATGCTGGCCCCATTTAGAGTAGGATAAGGGTAGGAGAATGATGAATCTATCCTAAAATATAACTCTATTTGTTTCTTGTTGGTAAGTTCAATAAACATGATCTCGCTTTAACGTGTCACAATTATATTTACTTACTTATTTTGGGATTAAATACTTTGGGATCCAGTCCAATGGGAATTTAGGGTCTAAAGAACTTCTTTATCTTTTAGTGAATATTCCATTACAATTGTTAGAAAGCAAAGAAAGAAAGGTAATCTCCGGATAAAGGAATAAACAAACGAATAATTTTTAAGTATAACTTATAAAGTCTATAAGTTTTAGAGAGACTCTGCTCATCTCAAACAGAGATGCTCAAAAATATGCATATAAGATAAGGGCACTAGTAGTTGACCATGTACTAGTAGTTGACCGTTTTGTATGAAATTATAATAATTCGTATTCGTAATACGTTTTGTTTGTTGTAGCTAATAAAAAAATATCAATTAATAATATTAAATTTTAAATATTAATTGTTAATCAATTAACAGTTCGTAATAGATGGCAACAGTACAAATTTATTTTCTATTATAATCTACTACAAACAAAACGCTTATTATTTAAAATTTCATACAAAACGGTCAACTACTTAGTACATGGTCAATTACTAGCGGGCTGAATAGAATAGTGCCAGCCTCTTTTCTTACCGAGGTGTCGTAAAAGGCGACTAAGGTTAGTCGACCCGCCGTATGTTATCCGGCTGAGTAGAATAGACCACCATCATGTCTTACCGAGGTGTCGTAAAAGGGGACTAAGGTAAGTTGACTCACCGTGTGGTATCCGGTTGAGAAAAATAGACCACCCTCTTTCTTACCGAGGAGTCACAAAATACGACTAAGGTAAGTTGACGTCAGGCAGGCGGCCGGTCTTAAAAACGCAGCCAAATCATGTGACAACATGTTGTAACATGTTGTGCCGACCCCACTTAGAGTGGTATAAGGCCAGGAGAATGATGATACATAAATTATATACATATGTTTATATACTTAGAATGAATAAAAAAAATTGGCGCAAATAATTGCACTACAGCAAATGAGTACAAATGTTATAGTCATAACATATTCCGTGTTTCTAAAAGAATTCCCTCCAAAGCACCATTCCTAAGTACGGCAGCCCCGCGTGATTCGCTCGCAGCTGATTGATTTATGCCGGCCGCTGTCCGCCGTACGTCCGTACGCTTTGTACGGCCACGATGCCATTTCCCGGCGTTGTCGCGTCTAATTGCGACAATAATTCATGTCTAATAATAATCTAGCTATTATCGGACTGTATAAACAGGTGAGGATATGTCGCCATTGTTCCGCTTGCGCCAGTTTTCAACGAATATGTGCTTATTAAACGCGATATCATTTCGAATGTGCCGTGAAGTCACTTATGTAAAGTGAGACTTTAAAAGTGATATATATTTTATGTGAAATAGATTTTAACTTTTTAGAACGGCAAATACTTTCCATACTTCATATCTTCTTATAATATATATATATATATATATATATATATATATATATATATATATATATATATATATATATATATATATATATATATACTGCTCCAACGTTTTTTCTTAAATTCAGCGTGTAAGAGGTTTTTGGGGAGAAAAATCGATCTAGCTAGGTTTTATTTTAAAAAAATTCGTTCTATCTTTGGGTATTAAAAAATACTAAAATTTACATTGAATAAACAAAGCACTATTTTTCCGTTGTCAAGTCAGCGGTTATTCGGGGAACGGGTGGTCGCGAGAAATGAAAATACCTAGGATCGAGCCCCAGCTACCCAATTATTTATTTCTTTTTATATGAAGTTTCTTTTTTTAATTTGGAATATAATTACCGAGCCAACCAGGTACTTAGCAATTAAATGATATAAGTTATATGATTACGTAGTCCCTTAAGTGTCACTTTTAAACGGTTAATATATAATATAAAATACATACATAGATTTTTGGAATATATTGGTAACTTACCAATTGCGGCAACGTGGTATGCCTAAGTTCCAAACTTTATCTTCAAGAAAGAAGAGAAAATATTAAGCTTATACTCAACATTGGAAAAGGTACGAAGGAGTTGGATATACAGTGAAATAAAACCAAAAACTCTTAGTGTTCAAAACAAGACCAAGCAATAGTTTTTAGCACTTTTACTTTAGCATGTATTTTTTAAATATATGGGAAACTTACACACAGGAATATTGCGTTTTGTTTATGTTCATATGTTTTCGCGACAGTTTTAGATTTATGTTATGTTAAATTGATTTTACAAATAATATTATTATTTTTTGTTAATTTTAAATACGCTGTAAAACGCAAAGTAATTATAATTATTAATTAGAACATGTCCTTAATAATCTTAAAATAATATCAGATATTACTTGCATTTTGTGAATGATACTATTCGATAAGAACCATATGAAAATACAAGAATTTTTGTATTTGATTTCAGATACATGTCCGAACATTTAAGCCTGTTAAGCCTGTATATTCCGACAAACATCTTAAAACTTCTCATTAAGTCGTCAAATATCTTCATATTTTAGTTAATTCATGAAACACACCAATCCACTTAAGGCCCGCATGTCGTTCATAACTCTGAAATCCCTCTGACAGTGCTGTGCAATTAATCATGTACATCCGGCTGTGATAATCAATAAGCTATCAACATTGATATGTCATTGTTATCCACCGCGTTTGTACTGAGGACAACCATGAGTTCTGCAAATACTTGGAACTTCCCCGCAGAATCGACAGTAAAATTTCTTATATTTGGATGCCTTTTTTATTGATTTATAATTTTGGGCAAAACTTGAATTTCTTTTTTCCTTTCTAAGTGAAAAAATGGGTTTCATATATTTGACGACGATGATAAAATCTAAAAACTAGACCAAGATTGGCTAAAAACATATTTATATTATTTTCTTTTACACAAAAGTAATCTACGTAACACACATATATACTTATGATTACTTTTATCAATAACAAATTAAGTTTGACTAAGAATAGTAAAGGCTATTAAGTCTACTACTCAGATAAGACACTTATTATCACTTTATCTAACTTATTATTTAATGGCAAAAATTCATATTTATGCTAAGTAATATGTAAGTCGCATTTATAAACTGAAACTCTAAAAAAAATTTTAATCAACCATTTCAGCTTAAAACAAGAAATACAAATATTACAAACATCCTTCACAAATGTTTGATCAAATCAAATCAAAAATCAAATAATTAATAAAAATTGTTAAAACTTATAGAATTCTACAAATTGTATATGCTTTGCGATTTTGTCGTGGAGTATATCTCCTGATGATGCTTCGGTTGGGGGACGAAACGATTGTTGAGTTTGTGATAGTGAACGTGTGTAGTGTACCACAATACACAAGGTATTGTGGTGGGAGTGGTGGAGGTTTGTGCATTATTTACGGTAAATTAATCTACCACGTTTGAATTTACACAAGCTTAGTTTTTTCAATATTGAAATGTTAAGCAGTTACAAATAATTCTGCTAAAATATTTCACTGTCTCATTTCTTATCGGATTGGTGGTCACCATATTTGTATTCAAATTGCTCGTTGACGTTAACGAGACTAAAACAAAATGTTTGGTAATGGATTGATTCGTCCATTTGTGGTTGTGATTAATCGTCCTTTTGAACGTGAATATTACCCGATAGTTATTAAGCATTACGTATTTACTGTACTGAATAATCAATGTGGTGATATTTTTATTTGAAAATAAACAACTATCAGATTTAAGAAACTTTCAAACTTTCCTATTGATAATTATTAGAGCTTTACTTATTAACGTTTATGTCTTAATTAAGATCGTTTAATCCTTTAAATCAAGGATGTCAAGTGATTCTTGATTAAGTCAGATGAAAGTATTTGTCTTGTACACTTTCTCTTTGAATAGTTTACTCTGAATAGTGTCCTACCCTAATAATAAACTTTTCTCCTTATTCTCTTTTCTTAAAAGTAGACTCAAAATTTAATGTATATGCGGTGACATATTTCAAATTAATTAATAGTTTTAAAGTAAAGCAAACATTAGTATAATTCCAATACAATGATTTTAGGCCTCACAGGAAGGCTAAAGTTCACTCAGTGGACGATGGAGTGAGCTATGGAGTGTCTTTACGTGATCAAATCAGAAACGAGGAGACGAACCAACGTCTACGAATCTCCTCATTTCTGATTTGATCTGAGTTATCTTTATGACTCAGCTTGTCGCAAATTTAAGGGTCGCGGGGAGAAGCACCACCGGATCGTCTAGTGCAGGACTTCTTAAACTCATCATCATCATCATCTCTTACCCTTATCCCACTCTAAGTGGGGTCGGCACAATATGTCTTCTTCTTCCATTCTCCTCTATCATTCGTCAACTCTGGTGCCACTCCTTTAACATGCATATTATTATATTATCATACCGATTATAATGTTGTTTGTTTTGTTTCTTTAATTGTTTCAGAAGTAGTAGTAGTGTTATTTGTGTGTTATTATTACAGTGAAATAAAGAATTCATTCATTCATTCATCATTTTTCACACAATCCATCCATCTTTTTTTCGGCCTCCTCCTAACCATACATCTATCCACATTCATATTTAAAACTCTTTTGGTCACATGGTTTTTATCCCTCCTCATTACATGACCATACCAACTTAGTCTCGCATTTTTCATCTTTTCTGTAACTATGGATCTAAACTATGGGTCGCTAACTTATGAGGTAAAATTCTGCGGTCGCGAGAGAATTTTTTACTTATATTTTACTTTAATACTTACGACGCAACTACTTAAATATATTCGAGCGAATCAAGACGGTCTGAATCCACTTTTGTTTTTGAAACTATAATAAATACAATTTTATATTTTTTGTGCAATTTTTAATTTTAGATTTTTGTGTGTTTCAAAACGAATTCTAAAACTATATATTTTCATATGTATATTTATATATATATTGTTACCTAATAAGTAATTCATCAAAAACTATGAATTTATTTTTCTTTAATATTTGTATGGGGTCGTCAAGAAACTCGCAATCATAAATGGGGTCGTGAATGTTAAAAGTTTAAGGAGCTATGATCTAGTGTGGAGATCCCGTGAAGAGATCTATGTCCAGCAGTGGACATCTAACTGTAGAGAAAATAGACGTATAATTTTCATAGGATTACGTATCACAATATCAGTTGGACTGTCATATTACAGGTCGAACGGATGTACCTAGATGGATGATGATCTCCACCTATGAACCTAATAAATCTTAGGTTATTGTAACATCTCACTAATGTGATCTGCACATGTTCATTGTACAGGGTTATCGGCATTACACGACACGATACGGAGACGTGACGCGTTCATAGAGTTCTTTTACTACAGTAGGGGAGCCAGCAAATGAGGTTATCTGTCTCTCTTTTTTATGTGTGATTAAATCAGGATAAGTACGGGTCTCTTGTCTCCACTTTCTTATTATTTCCTGGACATTTGTACTTTGTCCTAAGGGGCTCTACTCTATGTATAATAATTGTATGGACGAAATCTAGCTAGGTTTTATTAAAATAAATCGTATTAACCCTGTGTTTGGGCATTAAAAAATACAAAAATTTAAATTGAATATATAAAACACTATTTTTGCCGAAAGCTGTCAAGTCAGCGTAGCTTATCCGTGAAACAGGTGATCTTTTAAATGAAAATGCCTAGGATCGAGCCTCACCTACCCAATTATAATTTTTTTTATTTTGTAACCAGGTACTAATAAGTTATAGAAAATGTCGGTATCTCTGGTAAATTTATGTAATTTATTTAACCCATTTTAATTTAAAACGCATTTAGAAAATTTTAGCTTAGTACTTTCAGTGATCTGTGAAGACTAAAAATGTTCGAACAATACGGAGATTTCGGATAGACGAAAAGATATAATTGATTTCCTGATTGTTCTGTCTGTATTGCCAAAATGAATCGGGACATACCTAGATAATGGGTGTGTCCCAGATATGTTTCAAGTCTTATCCGTCTCGTGCAGTTTAAACGCTCGTTGCACAATCGTGCCCTCGCGTCTAATATTGAAATAGTGATTTACAGTGCCATAAATCCGTTGAGTGTCCACCCGACAAGCGTCGGATAATCGCGTGACGTACGCCTCACTCGTGTGCACCTTTACTCTGATAAGTTGGGCCACATTTCTAGCTTGGACGAATTTAGAAATTACTAGATTTCGTGCATGCTGTTCTGTTGTTACCTTCATCTGATATATTCAAATTCAAATTCAAATATTCTTCATTCGAATAAACTTGTAAACAAGCGCTTTTGAATCGTCAACTCTACTGCTGGTTCAGAAATCTGTTCCTACCAGAGCCAGCCAGAAACTCGGCGGTTGCTCTTTTAAAAATATAATTCTTATGACTAGTTACATTTAGTCATTACTGTCTTGTTCAGGGTCTACGCCGTGTAGTATCCGGCTGAATAGAATAGACCACCCTCATTTCTTACCGAGGTGTCATAAAAGGCGATTAAGGTAAATGACTCACCGAGTAGTATCCGGTTAAGTAGAATAGACCACCCTCTTTTTTATCGAGGTGTCGTAAAATACGACTAAGATAAGTTGACGTCAGGCAAGCGACCGGTCGTAAAAACGCAGCCAAATCATGTGACAGCATGTTTATAACATGTTGTGCCGACCCCACTTAGAGTGGGATAAGGGCAGGAGGATGATGAATACGCTATTCTGTCATAGCCGAGTACCAGACTGATATTAAATTTCTCTTTATTTTTGGCTTGTACCAATTACTGTCGTTGAAGTTTAAACATACGACGATGTTCCAATGCGAATTCTTAGGAATAGAAAATATTCCAAAAATGCTTTTTAAATATATTATAACGACAATATTTTTACTTTCTTCTTCTTCTTCTTTGTCAACCGATGGACGTCCACTGCTGGACATAGGTCTCTTGATGGGATCTCCATACCACACGATCTTGTGCCGCTTGGACCCAGCGGGTTCCCCACGACCTTTTAGAGGTTTTTTTTGGGTGTAAGGGGGAGGCTCGTCCCAATCAACCTCACCTGCACTCGCACCCTGCATTAATCAACGAGGCTCTGGCGACCGACCAATGGCGGTATAACCATTCATATAACTGACCTAAATTCTACCAGACCGACTGTGGGCAGCAGCACTGTCGGTGTGACATGGTCAGCAATGCGATCACCAACCCGCAGGCCAAGCGTGATTGCCGGCAATACCTTCATGGCATTACAAATCAAACCATTTTTACAAAAGTCTACCCTTTTATTCTTTCTCAATAACTATTTTTTTTATATTATTGACCAACTATATGAAGGAGGTTGTATTTAAAACATGTTGTAACAGTATATAAGTTTATACAACAATGTATTCCTTTACCAAAAAGCGTAATATGCTTACTGTTAATCTTTAATATTTAAATGAGTTAATCTTGTATGTATATGTAAGTATTTTTAAATCTCGGAAACGGCTCCAACTAATTTTTCTGAAATGCAGTGTGTAGGGGACTTTAGAGGACAAAAATCGATCTAAATAGGTCTTATTTTTAAAAAATTCGTTTCATTCCTGTTTTTGGGCATTAAAAATATGCTAAAATGCAGAACTGAAACGAAAAGATATTTTAGCTATCACACGTAATGCTGCGACTGCCGATGGGTAAGGGGCGGATCGAAAATTGACTGTTCAAAACCCGGGTTCGAATCCCACATGTCATCATCGCCTGTTTTTTTTTAATTAAAAAAATATATATATCTTTTAAAAAAATTACCGAGCAAGGCTAAGTCACCCATGTAGTTTTCATTAAGCACATCAATTTTATTAGAAAAACTTATCAAATCAAAAACTTTTTATTGACAACCTCCTCCTTATTGAACCCGACTCTCAAGGTACGGATTTCTAGTATTTGACCTGCATTACATTCTATATAGGTACCTAAGTAATCAAAAATGTATTTTCAATCACGATTCTTTGCTCGCCCACTTTCAAAATACCAATGCAGCATATCAACAAGTAAACCCGGCTACGGAACTAGTTTCATGTGACATATAATCAGTCAATAAATTCAGCTTACAAACTCGAATGAGGACATGAACTATACCGCCTTTATTTATTTTCAAAGCTATGGTTACATACCCTGGCATCGATCGTTCCATAATTCTTTAATCACTATGCCTCGGAGTTTACATATAGGTAATATGCTATTTTTATAATATGGAGGAATTAATATAAGGATTTATTATTTGACCATCGACCCGCCGTGTGGTATCCGATTGAGTAGCCTAAACCACCCTCATTTCTTACCGAGGTGTCTCCTTACCTGTACCTTAGTCGCCTTATGCTACACCTCGGTAAGAAATGAGGTGGTCTATTCTATTCAACCGAATACCACACGGCGGGTCGACTTACCTTAGTCGCCTTTTACGTCACCTCGGTAAAAAATGAGGGTGGTCTAAGTTACTAATAACATGTATTTGAATTTAATATAGGTAAAGGAATCAACTCACAAACGTACAAACAATATGCTGGCTATCGTTAATAGAACGTAGATACAAGCGCTATCGCGAAGTGCGAGTCGACGACACGCACAGAAATAATTCATCGAACAAATGCATAAATCAAGGCCAATACTTACCTTCCATTCCATATACTGCAAAAGTTCGCGCTGTGCAAAAACCACCTTTTTGTTATTGTTATAAGTCTCAAATTTCCCTAAATCTAGTTGTAGGGTAGTATAAGTAAAGATTGCAGATGTAGTTCCGAATTCAAATTGCCGCGTATCGTACGGTGATTGGTCAGGGCGCGCGTGGCTGTGATATAAATAGTGCGGTTGGACCCACGTTCGGATAATATGGAATATTGGATTGACAAATGGTACTTTCATATTTGATAACATGTATTGCTGAGCATATTGTATGGATTTATTAGGTATTATTTCATTCATCAGAAAAAATGCTTATATGCATTGGATGGCATATTGTCGAAATTAGACAATTACCTGAATCTACCTCTAGATTAATAGTTAGATAGCTGGAGTTTGTTACCCAAGAACCGCTTTCTACACGTGACTATAGCTATATATAGTTGATTGTTTAGCATATACTTTTCATAAAGAAACAATTTGCCACTTAAAGTTTTTTGTCACTTTCACAACACCACTGCTTAGCATATACTGTTCATAAAGAAACCATTTGCCACTTAATGCTTTCTACCACAATTAGACATTAATATGTACTTATTATAAAACAAACTGCTTAAGAGCTCTCTATCTGTATGTGACCGATTTTCTCAAAATCTACTTAATGGATTTTGATGCAGTTTTTACTAAAATGTAGGTTTAATTTTAGTACATTACGGTTTTACGAGTATGTAAATTGTGTTGAAGAGTTCTCGCAGTTGTAAAAAAACTCGCCTGCTGTGAACGTTTAGGGTTGTAAGTGTGTTATAATTTATTTTTATAATTTAGTTTTTCCTTTATGTTATTTTCTGTTTATAGTTTGTCATCTGTAATGCTCATGACGCCACCATCTGTAATTGACAATACATTTAACTAAAACCCTATTTATATTAATAATGAGTTTATTTAATGTATATGATGTATTTGTCGTTGATGGTCTTATAAAATAAATACCATCATTTGTAAGAGGGGTTATTGCTATTAGAATTATTCTGTCAATTCTAACAGAAAGGACCCAAGGAATGTCCATAGCAGTCTTACGTGGCCTTAAATATGCAGAAGGTTTCACGCAGCGGGTGGATAGTGGAACGACACATGTCACAGAACACACGCACTACTATGGAGGTGACACATTGTCTACGACCTGGGTGTACTGTATCTCAATACATGCATACATGTCTACATGTAAAAAATGATTAAAATATACTATATAGAATAAGGGCACTGTTTTATGTAAATACATAGTAACTGTAATTATAAGTTGCTTTTATCGTTGATCAATTAAATATTAAAACCTATAAAAGTGTATCTAAATATTTTGGAAAAAACCATATTACATTTGTGGAAATTTTAAGTCTATGGCGGCGTAAGTGTCAATATGCAAATGAAGTTTATTCTTCTTCTTCTTCAACCGATGGACGTTCACTTCTGGACATAGGTCTATTCATGGGATTTCCAGAACACACGATTTTGTGCCGCTTGTATCCAGCGCCCCGCGACGTTTTTGAGATCGTCAGTCCATCTAGTAGTCTAGACTACTAGAAGGACTGACGACCCCCTACCTAGGTAGGGGGTCTTCCAACACCGCGCTTTCCGGTGCGGGGTCGCCATTCCAACACTTTGAGACCCCAACGCCCATCGGTTCTCCGCACTATGTGCCCCGCCCATCGATATAAAAAATATAAAAAATATAAAAAATTATAAAACGATAGGTGATGTATACAATAGACAAAGCAGGAACCGACATAAGCTTGCGGTTCCTGCTTTGCGCCTTGCAAAAGTGCGTAACTCGTTTGTGGGTTTTGGTATAAGATTCTATAATAAAATTCCGCAATCAATTTCAGCACTGCCATTACAGCAGTTTAAAAACACTGTTAAAAAGAGGCTGATACAGAAAGCCTACTATACTCTTGAGGATTATTTGGAAGATAAGAATGTGTGGATATAGCTCTCTTTGAACCTGTACAAGACAGTAACGACTTAATGTAAATAATATTAAGAATTATATTTTTTTAAAAGAGCAACCGCCGAGTTTCTTGCTGGCTCTTCTCGGTAGGAACAGCTTTCCGAACCAGCAGTAGAGTTGACGATTCAAAAGCACTTGTTTACAAGTTTATTTGAATAAAGAATATTTTGAATTTGAATTTGATACTTCAGCTTCGTGACCCGCTGAGCTATGTCGGTGTCTCTGGTTCTTCTACAGATCTCTCATTTCTGATTTGAGTAGAGTAGTAGAGTATTTTCAAGTAGAGATACTCCGAGCATAGCTCGCTCCATCGCTCACTGAGTGACTCTGAGCCTTCTTATGAGGCCCATAGTCAGCGACTTTATTAGACAGCGAGGTTTATTAGAAACTGTCTAATTTGAAAGTTATCCGCTCTGACAGAGACTTGACACCACTATTAGATGTTATATCGCCAAGATATGGATTTTGTCAATAATTTTTGCAGTCAGGTAAATAAAAATAGTGTTGCTTAATACATATCGGGTGTTGGTACAAATCGGCGTATAGTCCTAAGTGATGTGATCATCGTCATTTCTGGACGTTATGTTGATTTTTGATTAAAATTTTAATTAAAATTTAGGTTCATAGAAGCTGTGTGGCATACGGTTGATTAGAATAGACCACCCTCATTTCTTACCGACCTGTCGTAAAAGGCAACTAAAGTAAGTTGACCCACCGTATGATATCCTGGTGAGTAGAATAAACCAACCTCATTACTTACGAAGGTGTTGTAAAAGTCGGCTAAGGTAAGTTGAAGTTGAAGTCAGGCAGGCGGCCGGTCATAAAATAACTAGCCAAAACATGCAACAACATGTTCAATTAAATCATGGTGCGTTTAAAGTGGGCTAAGGGCAGATGAATGATCAATATATGGTAAATAAATGTTTCTGGTCTCAGAAATATACTCGATATAGTAAAGTCTATTTCTATATTTAAAGTTAATCCTATATCAGGTATTGGAGTCGCAATTCATGATAACTACCATTCAAAACTTACAAGTGGTTCAATTATCTCACATAATGTGTAGTTAAAAGTTATCCAAAACTCGATCCCGAGACCTTAATATCGTCAAAGTCAAATTCTATATTTACCACTTTGAGTGATAGTTGAGAGGATTCGCGAATGATTCCTACGCTAAAAAACAGTGCGGTATTAGTTTTGTTAAATTTAATTTAAATAATTAAAACGATTTTTATTGTTTTAGATCGAATTAAGGTAAGGGCACTAGTAATTGACCATGTATTAGTAGTTGACCGTTTGTATGAAATTTTAAATAATAAGCGTTTTGTTTTTTGTAGCTAATAAAAAAATAAATTTGTAATTACCTGTTGTCATCTATTAACAACTGCTCAAAACCTCAGAACTGTAGTCCATTGTTTAATATTTAATATTATTAATTAATATTTTTTATTAGCTACAAATAAAACGCTTGTAATTTAAAATTTCATACAGAACGGTCAACTACTAGTACATGGTCAATTACTAGTGCCTTATATCTTTTTTTTGATTTAATAATGAAGTAAAAATATACTATACCCACTTACATAGCTTTTTCCTAACACCAAAGGTTTTCTGTGTAAATCGCTATAGCTATAAAACCTCTTTTCTTGTTTTGATTTTACATATATATATTTTAATTTCAATAAGAACATATAAATAAAAAATAAAACCATAGGTACATTAAAAAATTACCTAGGGTATTTATTCATCCTCAGCCCACAATTTTTTCTAGATATGCTTGAGAAATCTTCATAACGTACTTTTAATAATTTTTTATTACATAATTTATCACACGCTTTTGATGACAAAAATGAACGTTAGAAAACCTGCATATCTCTGAAGAATTCCTGGGATATGTGTGACTTGCCGAACTGTATTTCAGCAGCATGGTGGGTCTTAACTCCAACGCTTCTTTTCAAATAGGGAGAGAGGTTCTCTATCCTCAGCAGTGGGATATTACAGCCCGTTACTTTACGTTTAGTTTAATAAATCATCATTCTCCTGCCCTTATCCCACTCTAAGTGGGGTCGGCACAAAATGTTACAAACATGCTGTCACATAATTTGGCTGCGTTTTTACGACTGGCAGCCTGCCTGACGTCAACTTACCTTAGTCGTATTTTACGACACCTCAGTAAGAAAGAGGGTCGTCTATTTTACTAAACCGGATACCACACGGTGTGTCAACTTACCTTAGTCACCTTTTATGACACCTCGGTAAGAAATGATGTTGGTCAATTCTACTCAGCCGGATACCACACGGCGGGTTGACTTACCTTAGTCACCTTTTACGACATCTCAGTAAGAAATGAGGTTGGCACTATTCTATTCAGCTGGATACCACACAAAATGAGAACTCGAGTCAAAATAGAATATAGATCGCACATTATTTTATAGTATAGGCTATAGTGACAGGCACACATGTAAGAAGTTCTTATCGCACCTACCACTTACGCTAGTTTTAATTAGCTAACACTCGCATTTTGCCAGTCGAAAATTAATCAAATCATTTATGGAGGGTTACGACAGTAAATGGATGTATTTATGCAAAAGGAACGCGGATTTGTAAATGGAAAGTGATATTTTCAAAAATTTAAATTTTCAAAAAGTAATAAAAGCGTCAAAGAATTTATAAAACTAATAACAATATTTATCGAGTAATTTGACACAAGTTATTGGAAAGTCTTGTATTGCATTAATTTTGTTAAGAAGTGACGTGTTAAATTTGTATCTTGGTATTTTAAAAACTAGTAGCTGAAACATAATTTACTAAAAAAGTGACGTAAGAGCTCTCATTGTATGAAAAAGTTAGGAATTAAATCAAAATTTTTAGAAAGCGATTATACGCACAGACTCGAAGAACCAACAAATTGTATTTAGGAAATGTTGGTGCAAATCGAACCCGAGATCCGCAGAGCAGAGGGTCACTGCTTACTACGCTAATGGGCTAGTCAATTATTATATAGTACAGAGTAAAGTATATTTCGACTATATGTCTCACCTATTTAAAAAATATTTATAAAAGTAGTGAGACATAAAATAGGACGAAAATAATAAAAAGAAATGATTAACTGTAGCATGTTGCATAACACTTATTATTTAAGCGCGTAGTTAAAAGCATGTCGCTTGAGAAGGGAGGCAATCTGAGACCGACACCTGTCTTCGAATTCAAAACAATAAATAGAATAGCTTATAAGTACTTCGACATATAGTTGTACTGATTAAAAGAATGAGAAATGCTTTATTTAAACCTAATACGTACAGTAATCCTTAAAGTTAATAAATAAAAAGTTATTCAAACAATGGACAATATGCATCTAGTCCTAACGGCTTTTGCAAAATGAATAAGACGGCTGACCGCATAGATATTGTTACTTACCTGAAAATAAGTCATATAAGCTTTACTAGCATAGAGAAACGTCTTCCGAAGAATTTTTCTTATCAGACGAAATCAAGATTTAATCAGAAAAACCATGATTTTTTGTCAGTTGTTTGACATACTTCATTCCCAAGGTTCCCGTCACGTTCGAGCTTCCGCTTTCTTGTCTTCACATAGGCAAGGCCCAATTTTCGAAAACTTTAGTAATATATACACAGCAGGCATCTGTACCAACTGCATTTCAAATTATAAGGAACGTCTAATCCATTTCGATGAAAATAAAAATATATGATGCTGCTTGCTATAAGATACAACCGAAATTTGTATTTCGTAAGGAAGTAACAATACCATTGATTAAAAAACACACATCAACTCAAAAAAAGTATAGACTTACGTATGACTTTGAGGAACAATCTGCAAAATTGTTTATTTTTTTTTATTTATCGTTACAATTTTTACAATAAATATAGATACTAACACAAAAATAAAGTGAAACGATATTGGCTGCATTAGTTGGAAACTGTGTCGCCGCCAATAACGCCCGCCCCCAGTATGATATTCATTATACTATATCTTTCTTGTACGGTATATATTCGTGTGTGTGTGTTGTGTGTGTGATAAAAGAAATAGGTGATTGTGACTGTGTTATGTAAGCAGGTAGCATATTATGACATGGTGCCTATGATTAAAAAAATGTTATACGTATCGTATAAATAACGCCTGTTAGAAACCACCGACGAAGCAACTACACAAGTGCAGTACTTAATAACAACTTAGCGCCCCCCGCTCTCGTCTGTCAAACATATGACAAGCGCAGATTTCGCTTTGTACTTGTCAAAAATATAGCAAACAAAAGATACGGCGTACGAATAAATGAAGTGAGCTGATGTGTTTCGTAGCACTAGAGATGGTCTACTGTCGATAGATTACAGAAATAACTTACGAATAATAGGTATGTCGAAACTAAAGCTAGGCTTTATTTTGGAGCAACATTGGCACTTACGGTTTTAGTAAAGCTTCATCTAAAAATGTAGCAACTGGCTTCAACAACATCATTTTAAGAGCGGCCTAGCAAATTGTAAAATAATATTCATTCCTGCCCTTATCCCACTCTAAATGGGGTTGGCACAACATGTTGTAACATGTTTTGGGTATTTATTCGACGACCGGCCGCCTGCCTGACATTAACTTACCTTAGTCGCTTTTTACGAAACCTTGGTAAGAAATGAGGATGCTATATTCTATTCAGCCGGAAATTGTAAAATAATATTATTAAATGTATTATATATTTATATTGTATGCAATTTAATAAATTGCATTAATTTAACAAGCTAAATTATAATTTAAATCTTAGATCTCTTCTAAAATACTTCCACATCATATATCCTTGCGCCGTTTGAGTCTAGTGGAACATTTAGTGATTGAGGTCATATCGTATCTAAATGAAGCGCAATTTTTAAAATATTCCTATTTTTATTAATAAAATAATAATTACCGATGTATTTCATGGTTACGTAAATAATATTACGACGTACATGCAACTAGGATAGTTCTTTTTTCATCGTCATTCGAATAATAATTATTATTAGAAAAAGAATTACGAAAATTTCATTTTATACTTTAGTTCCTAATTTAAATTTATGATTTTAAATGTAATAATTCGAATTATAATTATTACTAAATAGAACTGGATTTAAATTTAAATGATAATGAAAATATGTCATAAACCATCGACAAGAAGTTCGACATTTAAATCTTTCCATCCCTACAAACAATACGTAGAGCTATATCATATAAGTGACGTATCACACACTGACACCCAGGCATTCGCGGGAAGTATGCAAAGAAGTTGCTTCTACGCCCGCCAAATAATCTTGAGACTTGATACGTCACCCGTCGCCCACGGCAAAGGAGTTATAACGACTGTTCGGATATTTGGGCTGTTTTAATCAAACTGTATATCATTTTATGATATTTAAATCCTTGAAGAAAATATAAAAAGCAATAGCTTTTGTTTATGTCGTTCTAAGATTAGAAATAATTTTACGATTTTACTAATACTAAACAGTTATATAAGTAATAGGAAAATTTGTACGACGTGTATAATTATTATGATTTATTATCATATCTGTCATAAAACTGTTCATCAGCATTCTCCCGGCCTTATCCCACTTTAAGTGGGGTCGGCACAATATTTTATAAACTTGTTGTCTCATGATTCGGCTAGGTATACGACCGACCGCCTGCCTGACGTCAACTTACATTAGTCACCTTTTACGACACCTGAGTAAGAAAGAGTGTGGTCTATTCTACTAAAACAGATACCACACAGCGGTTCAACTTACCTTAGTCTCCTTTTATGACACCTCGGTAAGAAATGAGGGTGGTCTATTCTATTCAGCTGGATACAACACGGCGGGTTAAGTTACTTCGATGATCGATAAACTAAACGTTATGACAATGCTCAATGCTACGACAACAAATCTGTTTTCTTGTATTTGGTGTTCGCTTAGATACTGGTTTTTTTATAATTTTTTACTACAACACTATTTTTAATAATATTTACGCCAATCAATGTGTTTAGGCCACCCAAAAGATATACGAGTATTATATATTTTTTTAAAGTTATGCTTAATTTTTATTTATTACTCATAATTTTGAAAACATCATTCGGCCGTGTGGTATCCGGCTGAATAGAATAGTACCACCCTCATTTCTTAGCCGGTTTAGTAGAATAGACCACCCACTTTCTTACCGAGGTGTCGTAAAACACGACAGAGGTAAGTTGACGTCAGGCAGGGGGCTGGTCGTAAAAACGCAGCCAAATGATGTGACAGCATGTTTATAACATACTGTGCCGCCCTCACTTAGAGTGGGATAAGGACACCAAGATGATGATTACATATTATATCATAACGGAACAACGGTATTACACGTCAAATTTGATATACGCTAATATCAAATTTGACGTGTAATAACGTCGCTCCGCCCAAAGTGTTAAGAAATTCACCAAATATCAAGTAGTGTTTATCCAGCCACATATCGACAGTAGCTCCAACAATAATAGTTCCATATCCCATTTGAATATTAGAACATCCATCCACTGAAGATTTCACTCCACGGGGTGTTGCCCCCACTCCCCCAACCCCCCTTACACACACTACAACGGTCATTAGCGTACGTGTTAAAGTTACTTCGTATGAACTAGTTAGACTATTTACAAAAGGACTAAATTTTTTTATCATTAATATTTTTGTAAAAGTATGTAGTATGGTAAGGTTAAGGGCTTCTTAGTATTTGAGAAATGGATCAAGGCCTTTTATTACTAGAATAGCTGAATAGAATAGACCACCCACATTTCTTACCGAGGTGTCGTAAAAGGGGACTAAGGTTAGTCGACCCGCCGTGTGGTATCGGGTTGAGTAAAATAGACCATACTCATTCCTTACCGAGGTGTCGCAAAAGGCGACTAAGGTTAGTTGACCCACCGTGTGGTATCCGGTTGAGTAGAATAGACCACCCTCTATCTTACCGAGGTGTCGTAAAATACGACTAAGGTAAGTTGACGTCAGGCAGGCGGCCGGTCGTAAAAACGCAGCCAAATCATGTGACAGCATGTTTATAACATGCTGTCCCGACCCCACTTTAGAGTGGGATAAGGGCAGGAAGATGATGATTGATTAGAGTAACAGTTTAGATGGAAGGGTTGGAGCTTATCCAACCCTTCCATCTAAAAAGGAGAGAGGATGCCAACACTTATGGGGTAACAGGTCGTTACCTTACATCGAAAATAATTGAATCAAAAATTAATAATGCTTTTATTTTACAACAAAACAGGAATCTCGCCTGTAACGTTATACGTTACATTCAACATTCGTTCAGCGATTCCGGAAAATGCCGCATCCATTGTTCTTCCTAATCTTATGTCTAGGATAGAAAAAAAATGCGCAATAAAACAAACCATTTATCTAGAAAAAAACAGGGGAGCCAAGAGAGGTATTGAAATCGAAAATCCAACGTCGGTTCTTCATCACAGAAATACATACGAATGAATACAAATGCGCTTAAATATGGCGACATCGGGCCGTATTGGCTGAAATATGTTTACAATAACGGGAATATATACGAGCCACTTATGATATGAAAGGGGGATATGATAAATTCGACGAACTTAAGGGGTTTAATACAATTGAATGGAAAATATGCTGAATTTTCTTCACATGGAACAATATCTTGAATTACACTTCCACAGCTGCAAAGGCCTCTTTATGAAGAAAATAATTATAGCTTTACCCCACTAGACATATATAATCCAGATTTTATAATTTCTAAAAACAAACAAAACAAAGAATTCAAGCCCAAGCATTTTTATAAATAATAAATTTAATGGTTCAACATTTTTATTTCAAATAATTTATAGAATTAGGCGTTACTTTGCGGAGGTCCATAATACAAAAGTAATGAGAATATTATTTTGCTATAATCCGCGATAAAAGAAAATATATGTAATGCTAAATGTAGAGTGTACTATTCGTTCTCATACCTGATACATGCAGAATTTGGAAGAACTCATGCACTACCCGACACCGATGGCACAAAACAAAGCTCTGCTTTGCGATTTTGTCGTGGAGTCTATCTCCTGAAGATGCTTCGGTTACGGGGCGAAACAATTGTTGAGATTGTGGTGGTGAATGTGTGCAGTGCTTGTGTATTGTTGTGCCATCGGTGTCGGGTAGTGCATGAGTTCTTCCAAATTCTGCATGTATCAGGTATGAGAACGAATAGTAAACTCTACATTTAGCATTACATATATTTTCTTTTATCGCGGATTATAGCAAAATAATATTCTCATTACTTTTGTATTTTTATTTCGCTTTTTGTAAATATATCAGTAGTAAATTACTGGCATTTTACATGCTCTGATAGCCAACAAACTTTACAATATCATTTGCTGAGTTATTCTAAAGATTGTCTTAAAATTTCATTAAAATCGGTCCGTTTCAGCTTCCATAAAGGACATACAGACAAACATTCACTTCTACATATAAGATGTATAATTTTTATACAATGGACTAAGGTGGTCATTTTGTAAAATGCTTCATTTATTACGACGGATTATATTATTACAATATTGTAACATCAAGCTTACAAATTACAGAATTAAAAAGGCGTATGCAGCATAAAAATGTTACTATTGCCATCTAATAAATTTAATAATTTAATTTGAAAAAGTTCCGAAACCCTTAAAAATGCTCTCCTTTTTGTTTTTACTTGTTTAAAATACCCTAACAAACCTCTTCTTTTTATTAAGTCTCTATCTAATACGTTACCAGTACTCGAAGTAAGAACAATATTTACTACACCAGTTCAACTTAGACGCTATCTTATTCTATATTCCTAATGTTAAGTAGCGAAAATCACTACACAATTAGTTCCAAAAAACGGATCACAAAACAATGTATGTAAAAATGTTCCATACTTTGCATTATTTTGCTTTAAAACAATTTAAAAGTCATTTACTTATATTGCACTTAAAAGTCTAGGGTTTATTGAAAGAGTTTCAGAAGTTGGCAGTAATGTTCCCCACAAAGGCTGCGCTCGGTATCAAACGTCGGACGTGACAAATGGAACGACTGAGCCATCGGGGCTGCAATATCCTCTTCCTGTTCAGCTAAGGTACATAGAGTTGATAACATTTAGAACTGACAACGGCCTTCGGTTCAAATACTCAAGTACTTATTTAATTTTGCCTTAGTTTGAATGAATCTTTAGTACTAGCAACTTTTGTCTTGTGTTCAAATACTCAAATACTTATTTAATTTACCTCATTTCGATTGAATCTTTAGTACTGGCAACTTTTGTCTTATATTCAAATACTCATGTATTTATTTAATTTTGCCTTAGTTTGATTGAATCTTTAGTACTGGAAACTTTTGTCTTGTATTCATATACTCAATTATTTACTTAATTTCGCCTTCCTATGTCCAACAATTATTGGCTATTCTTTTACTGCATATGAGTGATTCTCCTGAAGTAAATGTCAGGACTTTAGCTGGTAAAATATTTTCGTGTAGACTATTATAAGTACCAGTTCTTGTAATAATAATTTTTTTTTATTTACTAAGCAGATTAGACCCTGTTTTTTTTTCAATTATTTGCCATGTCACAACTACCTATAGTTAGAGGTGTAATAATTGCATATTCAAATATGATAAGAAATTAATGTAAAGAAATATTTTACCGTTGTTGGTAATTTAAATAAATATATAAATAATAAAATATTAAGAAATATCTGATATTATAACGGGCTTGAGAATGAATTAAACATTCGTTCTTGAGCCGAATGAAAAGCCGTGCAAGGCAAGGAAGAATTTTGAATGAATTAATAAACAATTTAAAGTGAAAAATATAAATATAAAAATAATAACATAAGTATATGTCAATTATTTATTTTTTAAGTACGTTTAAGATTTCAGACAATTTTTTTATCTATGTAAGGTTTGTAAGATTTTGTATTCATTTTTAATGAAGCTTACAATTGAAATGATAAAATTACATCTATTTATTGTTATTAACTCGTTTTATTTAAATTAAATTATTTTTTCCATGTCTAACACCTTCTTAAGCCAACGGAAGCACATTTCAACGCGGCGGGTGTGAATTCTCTTCGAAAAATATATTTTATATCCAACATTTTATATTGACAACGCATCCGCGGAGTTTATGAACCCCCTTTATTACTTTTTATGGCGTTTGTCATATTTCCCGTAGCTCAAGAATGGGGTTAGAATTCAAATTCGCCGATTTATATTATAATCGATGGCGTCTATGAGATTATGCGTGAGCTTTCACTTTGCTAAGTGTCATGGGAAATTCAAAATGAAATGGTAACTCAAAATTATTCATGTTATACTTTCATTTGTAAAATAGAATATTGTTTTCTTTAAATAACAATTATGTTGTTTTATTAGCTTTTAGTATATGTAACTAGTATAAATCCAGTCACTTGCATTAAGCGCTGGATATGGCCATTAAAATATAACATTTAATCGATGGAGCCAATCTGAGTTAATATTTAAATTTTACAAAAAACTCAATATCTCTATAACATGATATATTATATTTTTACTAAGACTGTAAAACTGAATTTTCCATTGATGTTTTCCATAAACTTGCATAGAAGTTGAAAGTTTGTATTGAAAATTTTAATTTCAATATTAAATTTTAATAGAATGCTTTAATAAATTGGATGATTTTAGAGTTAGGTGTTTTTTTTACAGAGATTTATAAAACAAATAATAAATTATTTGTTAATAATGAATTTATTATATTTTATTTTGAGATAGACTCTACCTATGCCCAGCAGTACTTTTTTTAATTTTCCTGTATTACCTTTTTATACTGGGTTAGCGTTCAATTTCTATAACACCATTTGTTAACATAATCTACCGCTATTGTCTCAAATTATTTTTTTATTTTGTAGTGTCATCAAAAATAAAAATAAGTCATAAAGAAGTCAATTGCTTAATTCTCGGTACAAGTTTCTAGATCTTATCAAAATTCAAAAATATTTCAACGCTAACTCATAACGCACGGTGAAACAGGAAAAAATATGGTTCATGTGAATCCATAAAGGTAATTTAAGCAATTGAAAAAAGGCATTCGTTTTTATGCACGATACAAATGAGTTAAGGCGCGGCAGCAAGATTTTTTTAAAAGGTTTATACCAAATTTTATAAAAATAGATTATATCATATTTAAAAATGCCATCTCTAAGTTTGATAAGATTTATGAGTTAAAACTTAACCTCTTCAACGTTTGTTTTATGTCAGGAAAACCCTTTATGGGTCGTCACCCCCTAAAGGGGACGAGCTGCCGGTATGTCGGACTCTCAGCGACTAAAAACCTGACAGTGCTCCACCACGCTGCTGGTGGCGGAGATAAGGAACGTTGTACACATAGCCCCCATGGAGGAGAAAAATCGATCTAGCTAGGTTTAATTTAAAAAAATGTTTTTGGGCATTTAAAAAAAATTAAATTGAATATAAAACACTATTTTTGCGTAAATTGTCAAGTCTGCGTATCTTATTCGGGGAACAGGCGGTCTCGAGAAATGAAAATACCTAGGATCGAGCTCCACCTACCAAACTATTTTTTTTCTAAAGTTTTTTTTTTATTTTGTAAAAAATTACCGAGTAAGGCTCGGTCACCCAGGTACTCAATGTTAAACAGTCAAACACTCCAATATTAATTTATAGAATTAGGCGTTACTTTTCAATGATAACATACATAATAAATACAAAAGTAATAATAACATTAGTTAAATAGTTGGCGGTTGATCTTTTGTAATTTTTATAACAAAGTGTATGACTTAATAATTCTCCTTAAAAAGTTAAAGACATAAGCCCCATTAAAGATGAAGATTGTACGCATAAGAATACATGTAATAGCTGTTTGTTCGAGCGTTTATGGTCATTGGTGACTGACCATTGTATAAATATACACTTTGAGACAATATTCAGTATTATTAACATACTGCCATAAATGTAATTCACTATTTTGGGGCATATATTCGCGTTTTTAAACGTAAATTTTTAGTAATCATTTCGTACTGAATTTTTTGTAGAAAATCATGTATCAGCATATTTTTTTCTACTTCTTGTTTTTGTTCTTTTCTTTTGCTTTATTGGCTACTAACTATATACTAACCAGTGACTAATTTTACAAAAGATTCTCTTTCTATACTGCGTCCATCATATTATCAGTCTTTTGACAGCTCACGCTCATTAAGTTTTGTATTGCTTACGTACAAATATCATACAAATAATATTTGTACTTTATGGATGGGTACCGCCCACTTAGTGATGTCACACATAATGGGTTACTACGATTATGCCACAGATTAAAAATAATCGGTAGAAATCGATGTTACGAGTATTAAAAGACATTTAATAACATTATATAAAGTTTTACTTTCTTCTTAGTTAATACATGAATACAAATAAAACAATCAGGATATTTTAATTTATTTTATTAGCACGAGTCGTCGGAATGATAATCAACACTAGACTCCTCCGATGAGGAGTCTTCAGTAGCAGTTATTATTAGCTCTTGTGTAGATAATATATTATCAAACGCAATATCACGTTCTCAATCAGAGAATATTACTCTTTTAGTTCTTTCCACCACACTTGCCCAGTTCTCGGCCGTTACGTGGGTGCAAGCATTTTTTAGCAATTGCAACATTTTATTCGCTGTGAATGGGGGGCTTGTATTGCATCTCGCAGCATGCCCTTTTACTTGTGCCCATATAAGTTCTATTGCGTTGTACTGGCAGTGGTATGGAGGAATCCGAAGAACAGTATGGCCATATTCTGCTGCCATTTCATTGATTACATAGCGTTTTGCTCTCTTTTTGGTTTTTAATATTTTTATTAATTCAACTTTTAACATTGAGTCGTCCACATTTTCTCCATTGTCCCGAAGCCAATTAATTATTTCATGCTTTTTATTAGCCTGTGTTGGCATTTTGTCAATTTGACGGGAGTGGTAGGGCGCATTATCAATAAAAATTATTGATGGTTCTTCCAATGAAATGAGCATTTTTTTGAACCACTCTTCATACACATTTGCATTCATCTCTTCGTGGTAGTCATTTGATTTCTTCGATTTAAATGCCAACAGTGCGTCTTGTACAAATCCTTTTGCTGTACCTGCATGGCAAATGATTAGGCGCTCACCTTTTCCCATTGGTACTGAGGAAGTGGAATCAGCAGTATCATCAGTCCAGAAACGAGATAGTGTGTGGTTAGCGTTGAGCCATGTTTCATCCGTGAAAACAATATTTGCCCAATCTTGTATTTTCTTTGCCTCTCTTAAAAAATCACAACGTGCTATAGCTATATCTGTGCGTTCCATTAATAATTTATCTGTGCGTTCCATTAATAAGTTAATATAAAGCATGAGATTTAGTATAGTTCTGTTCCGTTACTGTAGTTATAGATTGTAGTTCAATATGATTGTTAGTGCTTTAATACTTTATTACCCTATTTTATATTATAATTTACTTTGCAAAACAATATTAATTTTATTATGTTATATTATATGTCAGTATGACGCTTTTACCATAGACTACTAGTTAAAACATAAATACAACAGTCAATCGTGACAAGTGTACATATTTAATTAGTGACCTGGTATCGAGTCTTTTGGGGGCTTTGATTTTATGGTCACGCACTTGGAAACCAAGAGATAGTGTAACTGTAGAATTAGTTTTCACTTACTGTTGTAATTTTTATTATTATTATTATTTTTTACTTTTGGATATTGTTCATTTTTATTTTTTATTTTTCATTTGTCTTCTCTTTATTTTTTTTTATCTTTTTTAAATAATACTTTGATTTAGCCCACTGTTTTAATGGCATACTTGTAGTTAGCAGCTGGTGTGTACAAAGCACATGTGCTTGTTCACAGAATTATTTGCATATTTGCGTGTTAATTTAGATATTTTTATATTTATTATATATTTATTTTTATTATTATTATTCTATTATGTATTCTTTTGACAGTACAAATTATTCAGATAGTGAACCTCATGACAGTCTCACCACTTCTTCTGATAACAGCGTTCATAGTCCTCTCTTATCCTTGCATGCTCTTCTTGACTCCAAATTTTCCACCTTTCCAAAAAATTTTAATGTTGCCCACATAAATGCTCAAAGTATTCCGTCGCATTATGCTGACCTTTTAGCCTCGTTCGATCTTGCCAATATACATGCTTTACTGGTATCTGAGACATTCCTAAAACCTACTTTGCCTTCTACTTCGTACTCATTACCAGGATTTCACTTGATTCGCAATGATCGAACGGGCAAAGGTGGTGGCGGAGTCGCTATTTATTTACGTAGTCATATTCCGTTTAATATTCTTGACAAATCTCCGTCACCGTATTCGGAGTCCTCTGAGCATTTATTTCTTGAGGTATTCTTTGGTCATTTGAAGGTTCTTCTTGGTGTGTTCTATTCTCCATCTCTGCACATTAATTATTTTCAAAACTTTGAAACTCTCTTAGAATCCTATGTTCCTAATGTTGATCACACCATTATTATGGGTGATTTTAACACATGTTTGATTAAAAATGATTCACGTGCTAATCAATTAAAAACAATTATTAACAGTTCTAATTTACACCTTATACAAGATTCACCTACTCATTTCTTCCCTAACTGTTCACCTTCACTCCTTGATTTAATAACTGTTTCTTCTCCAGAACTTGTTAGCGTGCACGGTCAATTTCCAGCAGAAGCGTTCTCGTACCACGATGCTATATACTTATCGTATAAAATTCGCCCACCCAAGGTTAAACCGACTGTTATGATGCGACGCAGTTACAAAACCTTCAACCATGAGCGTTTTTCACAGGATCTTAGTAAAATTGATTGGGAATCAACTTTTAAGGCACCCACAATCGATGAAAAAATTAATATTTTTAACTCAACTCTGGTTGAACTTTTTGATCTGCACGCACCGCTTAGACCCATTAAGCTTAAGCACATTCCCGCACCTTGGTTATCGGACGGTATTAAGGCGATTATGACCAAACGCAATTCTGCTAAGTCCAAATACAAATCGAATCCCACCGATGATAATAAACGTAAGTACAAGTATCTCCGTAATCAGTGTAATAGAATATGCAGAGATGCGCAACGAAAATATATACAGTCCTCGGTTGAAAATAAGAAATCCTCAGATGTATGGAAATTTTTAGGCTCGTTAGGTATTGGACGGCAGAGGGAAAAAATTCCCCATAATTTAGATCTAAACACTTTGAACCAACATTTCTCAAATATTACCTCTAGTTGCTCTCAAAAACATATTACCATCGCTGCTTTACAGTCACTGACTAAGCCTAGTCATCCATTATTTCACTTTCACTCTATAACAGTGGACGATGTTAAAAAGCATATTTTAGCTGTCACATCGGGGGCTGTGGGTTCCGATGGTATTAGCCGGAAGATGATTGTTCTGGCATTAAATAGCATAGTACATGTACTGTGCCATATTTTTAATTTTTCTCTGTCGTCCTCTACTTTTCCCAGTACCTGGCATATGGCTCAAGTTATCCCCGTTCCTAAGGTTTCAAATCCTACATTACCTTCTCAATACCGTCCCATTTCCATTCTGCCTTTTTTGTCTAAAATCCTTGAACGTATTGTACATTCTCAATTATTTCTTTTTCTCTCCACTCATAATATCCTAAGTCATTTCCAATCTGGGTTTCGCCCTGGGCACAGTACTGCAACGGCACTCACTAAAGTATGTGATGATATTCGGTACGGTATGGATAGCCAACAAGTAAGTGTAATTGCACTCCTTGACTTTAGCAACGCTTTTAACACAGTTGACTTTGATATCTTGTTGGCTATCCTAGAATCCATTAATATGTCGCCTAATGTCCTCTCTTGGATACGCTCGTACCTATGTGGTAGACAACAATGCGTTTCTTTAGAGGGGCGGTCATCATCGTACTGTCCCTTGCGTGCTGGTGTTCCTCAGGGTGGTGTACTCTCTCCGCTTTTATTCACTATTTTCATTGATACTGTTACTGATCTTCTTTCCCTTCCCTTTCACCTATACGCGGATGACTTGCAGTTGTATGTTTCAACCCCAGTTGACGATATAGCACATGGCATTGATAAATTAAATCATGAATTGAATGTCATCGCCAATTGGAGTAGAGAAGTTGGATTATCTATCAACGCTGGTAAGTCTCAGCTCTGTATAATTGGAAGCTCGAGGCAGATTTCTAAATTAAACCTAACAAACCTTCCACCTGTTGTCTTGGATGGATCGACGCTCCCTTACAGCACTGTTGTGAAGAACCTCGGCATTCTTATGGATAACTCTCTTTCATGGAAGCCGCATGTCTCTGAAATTTGCCGCAGAATATTTGCAACAGTGCACTCAATGAAAAGGTGGAAGAATTTTCTACCCATCAAGACAAAAATATCTCTTGCCAACAGTCTCCTGCTGCCTATTCTTGACTACGCTGATACTTGTTTCTGCGATTTATCCGAAGAGCTTCTAAATAAATTAGAACGTATGCAAAATCTTTGCATTAGATTTGTATTTGGATTGAGGAAATTTGACCACATTTCGCACTTCCGCTCTCAACTTGGTTGGCTTCCCATTAGGCGCCGTCGTGATTTTCATCTTCTTTCTCTTCTATATAATGTCCTTTTTCATCCTTGCACACCTGTCTATTTAAAAGAACGTTTCACCTTCCTTGCAGATCACAGCTGTCTTCATCTTAATCTTCGCTCTAAATTTGATAACAAATTAAAAACACCGAAGTGCCGTTCCCAAACTTACTTTGACTCCTTTACCTCTAAAGCTGTACGTTTGTGGAATGCACTTCCAACCGAAATAAGGCACGCGAAGTCACTTCTTACATTTAAAAATAAACTTAAAGTTCACTATTTGTCTTTCTAAAGTAATTTATCTATTTATTTTTTCTTTCTATTTTCTCTTTATTATTGATGTACTGTATTTATATTATATCTATTATATTTATACTACGCATATATATGTTATATGTATGTTTTATTTATATATATATATATGTATTTGTGTATATATGTATGTTTGATATGACTATTTATTTATCTATATGTATATAAAAATAGATATGCAAGTAGATTTGTACGTTTTCTTTTTGCACACTCGCCACGTTCATACGTGTTATCCTATAACAAGGGTTGCCTGGAAGAGATCACTATTCAGTGATAAGGCCGCCCTTTGTACTTATACATAAGATTAAGTTCTGTTTTGTTATTTTGTATATTTTAATGTGTACGTGCAATGAAGTTTTAAATAAATAAATAAATAAATAATTTTCTTTTATTTAACTTTTTATATGAAAAGCCAATTGTGTTCAAAACTTTGACCAAAGAAGATTTTTCACCATGAAATAGACCACTTCTTTTCAAAGAAACAATAAGTTTTCTCAAAGTTGGAATTTCTTTTCTCAAGTAGTAATCTAGTTTACGTAGGTTATCATTAATCGAATTACTTAGGTACGTAATTCGATTAATGATAGTAGGTACTATAATCGGAATGGTATCGCATACGAGAATCTTTAGGACATCACTATCGTCAATCTGTCAAAAGATGGTTAATATAATGGACAGTGTATAAGGGTTGTTTTTAAGAGTTCTGTTCTGTGTAATAATATCGCTTTCTACATATTTTACTGTATCTATCTATACTTATTATAAAACAAGTCCCCAAAAGTTGTCTGTCTGTATGTGATCGATTTTCTTAAAATCTACTAAACGGATTTTTGTACGGTTTTTACTAAAAGTTACAACAATTCTTCCGGTTTAAGTTAATTACTAGTTCATTAGCGATAAATGTAAATTGTGTTAAAGAGCTCACGCAGTTCTAAACAAAAACTCGCCTAACCCAGCAGAGATGTGCTAAATTAATGTACTAGAGAATTGTAGACCTATAAAAAAGTCTACGACAGCATGTCTCTATATCTTATAAGTAACTCACAATAACTTAATTTATGTTCAAAATTTCAAACAGAAATACTTTTATAACGCACTGATTTATACCATGTATTTATGCCGTGTGGTATCAAGCTGAGTAGAATAGACCACCCTCATTTCTTACTGAGATCGTAAAATACAACTAAGGTAAGTTGACGTCAGGCAGGTGGTTGGTCGTAAAATACGTAGTCCAATCTTGTGACAGCATGTTTAAACCATGTTGTGCCGACCCCACTTAGAGTGGGATAAGGGCAGGAAGATGGTGACGACTGATTTCTACGCGGGCGAAGCCGCTGGCACAACTAGTTTTAGTATTCGATTCTTTAAGTTATTTTTGGTATCGTTTTGTGCAAAATTTTACTCTCCTTCAAATATAAAAGTTTTATTATTGTGATTAGATTGATAAATAACAATAAATATTGATTCATATTATTATTATTTTAACCTTGCCATTACAGCAATTTAAAAACAACTAATAAAGAGAGGCTGATACGGAAAGCCTAGTATACTGTTGAGGATTATTTAGACGATACGAATGCGTGGATATAGATATTGTTCGACTCTGTACAAGATAGAAACGACTAAATGTAACTATTATTAAGAATTGTATTTTTAAAAGAGCAATCGCCGAAGTTTTTGCTGGCTCTTCTCGGTAGGAACAGCTTTCTGTATCAGCAGTAGAGTTCACGATTCAAAAGCACTTGTTTACAAGTTTATTTGAATAAATAATATTTTATATAATATTATGAATTCTCAACGCCCGATGCTTTCAATACGTATGCGTACATGAAAAATCATTTTCCAACCCAGATTGATGAGGGTTGTTTAAAACAACAAAGGTTACTCGAGATCACTTAGGACGGGATCAAAGGGTATTGGGCGCTAACAAAGCTGCATGCATGGCTGAACCCTGATCCGCACAGGTATTGCATCAGTGCATTATTAATTATGAATGAGGAAAGGCAATAACGTGAATATTTTAGTGTCTGCACTTGGTTTGTTTATCCACTGGCGTGACACTATACTTATCTTTTTTAAAAATTATTATATAAAAAGTAAGTAGCGGCCTGTTACTATCCCACTGCTGAGAATAGGCTTCTTCTGTCCGTTTTTGGAGAGAAGGTTTGGAGCTAAGACCTACCACGCTGCTCCAATGCGGATTGGTAGGTTACACATATCTCCAGAATTCTCTAAAGATATGCAGGTTTCCTCATGATGTTTTCGTGACATATAAAAAGCGTGTGATAAAATGCAGTTATCAATTAGACACATAAATTTTAACAGAAAAACTCATTAGTGTCTGCCCGGGTTTGAACCCGCGACCTACTCGAAAGAGTGGCACGGTGTTACCGCTGGGCTACCACAGCTTAATTTTTAATTTTAATTCAAACTAATTAGTTTTAATCGAAATTATTATATACTATATAATAATATAAGACTGCTTACATGGGCGGTGCGGCGCATTACGATTTTGTTCGTGGAGCCTATCCTCCTGATGATGCTTTGGTTTCGGGGCGAAACTGTCGTGGAGATTGTGGTAGTGAGTATGTGTAGTGCTGATGTGGGGTGATGTGGTGACTTGTCCTGCATGTATATAGTATGTGAATGTTGCCTGCTTCATACACTTAGTATTGCATATATTCTCTTAGCAAGCGCGGATTATTGCAAAATAATCTTATTGTAACTTCTATACTATGGTATTCCGCAAAATAACGCCTGCTTCTATAAATCAAGATATTAATAAATTGACACATATTTTCTTGCAGTCAAAAAACTGCACTATTTATAATGATGTATTACAAAGTCATTTTACGTAGGTATATACTTTGATGTTATGTATTCCTGTCAAGAAAATAAATATTACCCTTCTAACATTGTATTCAAAAAGCGAAATGAAATATTCGATATTTGCTACACTGATTTTTAATTTAAAACTTTGTTAATCTAAGAGTAAACCACAAAGAGCGGATCAAAACGATGAAAAATTATTGAAAGGGGGTCGTAGCCAAAGGGTGGGAGGGGGATACATCGACTACTGGAAAATTACAGGGATAAATTTGCAGTTAAGAAGCGGTAGGATAGACTTTATGGTTATGGGATAAAGACTTAAATTCTCCGGATTCACGTTTTCGAGCGGCCAATATTGTATGTGAAATACCACAAAGGGGGTTTCGTAATAATCGTGATTTTTTAATCAAATTTCATCTGTACGAGGGAAGAGGCGGCTATATTTTTTCATTATTTAATTTTCGGTCGCTCGTGGTTTTTTTCTACTCCTTGAAGGGACAGCGTTGTTTGAAGCGTTTTTTTGATGTTTGAATAGACTTTTTACACCGTTAACTATGTTAATTATTGAAAATGAATCAAGTCTTACTGTTTAAGTCAAAGCAATCAATGTTATTGTACTCTTTGGGATCACGATACGTGTAGAAAAATGTTTGCCTGAAAAACTACCTTTTTGATGAATTGATTTTTCTTTTTTTATCAGGAACAACCTCTCATGGGTCATTATGTGTTGCCCGGCGGGGAGGAGCTTCAGGTAAGTCTATATGTCAAACTCTCACCGACTAAGATTAATCCCCACCCCAGGTCTGAATTCTACTAAGATTGCTTACAAATTATGGATCGATTACTTATGATTAGTCATGAACCATTATAGAAATGTAAAAGTATAAGAGGTAAGTTATGTCTTTAATATTTAAATGAGTTAATCTTGTATATATACAAATATATTTTCGAAATCTCAAAAACGGCTTCAACGATTTTTTTGAAATTCAGCATGTAGGGGTTCTGGGGGAGGAAAATCAATCTAGCTAAGTTTCACTAAAAACATACGTCTTATCCCTGTTTTTGGGCAAAAAAAAAATGGTGAAATGTAGAATTGAAAGCAAAGGATTTTTTTGGTTGTCAAATGTAATGTTGCGATAGCCGATGGGTAACGGGTGGACCGACAAAAGTTTAAAACCCGGGTTCGAATCCCATATGTCATCGGCGCTTTCTTTCTTTTTTTTATATCTTCTAAAAAATTATCGAGCAAGGCTCGGTCATCCAGGTACTATATTATAATAATCGAATCCACAACTGTTATGAGGTTTTAGGAGTGGTTAATATTACCAAAAATCCGAAAGCAAAATTACTCTCCGCTATATATAATCTTATAAGAATCAAATCTAAGTTAATATAACCTTAAATATAAGAAATTATTATTTTGATGAATCATAAATTGAATCATCACATGAAATTAAAGTGTGGCATAAAAATTTAGCGTGGTATAAAAATTTAAATCATTCCAATTATGTTATTGTATGCCATGGACAATGTTGATATTGCTTTCTTTTCAAATTGATAAAATTAAATTTCAGAAATCCCTAAATTCTCTAGAGATATATAGGATTTTGTATCTGAAGCCTAAAAAACATAATGTATTGAAAATATATAATTTAAAGTTTTTATAGAAAAAAATCATCCCTTTGATTTGAATTCAGTAATCATTGATAAGGATCACTTGTTTATCTTTTCGCTATCCTTCACTAATTTCGAAGGTATAGTCAATAAATCAAAAAATAAGTTACTGTCAAATCATATCAGTTTTTCCAACAAAAAATGTTCAGAAGCCGCTTCTCAGTCTCTTATATTAGTTGTTACGCTTCGGTGTAATACACGGCTCCGCGTAACCGTTCATTTCACGGTTAATATACCATCGTTTGTTCATGTCCTCAATTTCGGTTCGTTTATAATTGTTATTGCTAGATAACGACGTCTAATTTGATTCAATGTTTTTGAGGTGCAATTCAATTTTGCCGTTGTTTAAGACATTTTATATTTTTATCTCTTAAAGATTTAAACCTAAATATTGCTTGGACTGGGCTCTCCATGCATATTTCCTGTCATATTACATGTCCTGAACCAGAGCTAGGCGACTGAGGTAATAAACTCATGTTTTCTATTTGTTTTCAAATTGACAATATGTTGTTAGCCCTACCAGCTTTTACAACGGTGGGACGGGCGAGCGCTGAAGCATCGTTGAAGTTGCGAAATAATTGGAGAGTAGAGCGTAGAAGCTCTACTAGCGTCGGGGAACGTCGTCCTATGGGTGCCTTCTGTGAGGCCGGACCACGGTTTAGGGGCACGTTTAGTGGAGGGCTAATAGTATGACGATTAGTCATCATGGCGTCGGCAGTATGGCAAGAACCCGCTGTGTTTGCGATCGTTGTTTGGTACAGGACGCTTTTTGGACGCCTATATTTTCACTGAGTCGACGGTGATAAATCTACTATTAAGATATTAATAGTAGATTTATCACCGACTAAGACTTTCTCTTCCATTGGATGCCCGTGACCTTTTATATTATTGCGAGTGATGCACATGTCGAATTGACAATATTATACGCAGTCATTGACTTAAAAAAACCTAACGGCTTCTACCTTTTGAGATTCTATGCAAACCTAGAGGAGCTCCTACCAACGCTACGTAACTACTTCCGCGCGGCGTTACTTTATTTTATTATTTATTTATTTATTTATTTATATATACATATATGCTACATTTGCAAGGATGGCATTGCGATAGTATAAAACCGTGTGCATATGCCATCCTTACAGTCTAAATTATTAAAAGAACATTAGATATTAATTTAAAAAAATTATATACTTTAACACTATACACCCTTTCAAGCGAATATCGCTGATAAAAGAGATATCTCGATAATATAGTTTTTATTGTTCCTCATTTTTGATGTGATAACGCTAATACTATTAGAGGATAGTTAAATTTTTTAGTCACCGAAATATGTGATTACTTACGAGTAAAGTCAGTAGTATACTCAGCTACCTAGTTTCAAGCCTATGAGCAATAAATAAAAAACACGCCCTGTATAAAGACTATGTTTTTCAAGCAATGAGAGATATACTAAAAGATCTTAAAAAAATAAAAATTGTATTCACTTAATATCCAAATCTCAATAACAATACACAAGAATGACTATGGCCATAAAATTCAAATTAACCCAAATTAAACAAAAAACTCTCAATTTGAATTAAAAATCGACTCACTAGCGGAGTTCGTTAACCAAGCTCACTTTTTCAATCAAAACCATTTAAAGCGATTGAAAAAGCCAGTACAATATGCAAATCGAATCCCGTGCCTCAATAAACCCCGTGGGAAGCGTCCGGGGTGTGAAAATCCCGAGAAAAAAACCCCGGAAAATGGGACAAGTCCGAGCTATTGATAGGTTGCGCTTTAAGCGTCCTTTTTTATGGTGGCTTATGTAGCTTTATTATGGCGACGGGAGAGATACTCTACGTGGATTTTGTTAAGACCTTGCATAAGTTATTTATGTATTAAAATGGTTAATCGAGACAAATCGAGTAATATCCCACGGTTTCACTCGCGTACATACCGATTTCATGGCAGTGGAAAGTTTACTAAGTCGGACTATAGATTTATTTTTGGTAAATATATCATCAATAGTTTCTGCAGCGCATACGATGACAGATTTTTATGACTAATTTTTTAGAATAGAATAGAATAGAAAAAACTTTATTTGTTTTTACAACTTATTACATTTTTAATATGGATCCCTATTTTTTTTAATGTGTCATAATATAGACATAAGCTATATTCTCAGTGAAATCGGTCCAGTAGTTTAGAGATACCTCATACGAGCTCATGGATTTCAGTTTTAAAATATTTAAAAGAGGCCTTTGCCATGTATTGAGATCGTAACAAGCAAACTACTTCACTTAGTATTGTACTATGTGCAAGTTGAAGCCATACATAATAGTTATTGATAAACACCCTAGCATAATTATAAAACAAACAAAAAAAATGATTTCTTAGATCAAATCATTAATTCAATATGGCAAATATCATATATAGATATTCAAGTAAAGCATCTTTCCTTTAGGAGCATTACACGAACGAACTTTAAACATATATTTATAGACGCTGAAACCATTGAAACGTGTGCCCAAGTGGGACCCTTGCAGTCCCCTTCCCACACATACCCTTTGCTATAGCACTGTCCCACTCCATCATCCCATTGAAGGAAATCGAATATTCGATGCAACAGGTGTATTGATATTAGGGTTGCAACTTCGATTGGTTTCTATTTAAATCTTTTTTTTATATTTTACTTTATTCAGTGGAAACCATGTTTCAAATGTTTATAACCGATTGATGGTTCAATGCCCATATTCCAAGTTCGATTATTGGCAACCAGTTTCTGAAGTGTTTTCAGTAGTGACTTTATTTCAGTTGCCGTATCGGTTGCGTTAAGAATCAATTCCAATTAATTTCAAAATTTCGTACTTCTTGTCTTTTTCCTTCTATTACTCAAAGGTTGACTGGAAGAGGTCTCTTTTAGGGATAAGTCCGCTATTTCGATAGGGATAAGTCCGTATACATGTGCTACTTTTTTCTTTCTCTTTAACAATCTGCACGGTAAATTAAATAAATAAATAAATGATTACTGTCATCTAGCAGAAATAAATATAGTGTGAAAATTAACGGTACATATTTTTGAAATAAGCTAAATAAAAATGACAAAATACTTAATACTTAATAATAATAACTTTATATATTAAAATTGTAAATGAAAATTGATAAATTTTAATTTTCATGTCCACATCTATATTACCTCGACTGTTACTTGCATTAGTCTATGGTAAAATATGCTACATAATTAATTAATTTAATGACAATCAATCACGATTGATCGACAGTTCATTCATTAAAAAACTAAAACTATATTTTCATTATATCAGAGCAATATTTTAAAAGTTTACGTTTTAACTTTGTTTTTTGCAGCTCCTTATGTTCCCTCTAAATATCCGAATTTTCCGAAATGTAAAATAAAATTTGTTGCGACAACCCTAGGCCCCTGATCGTTTTTCAGCAAGCGATAACTTCGACCGTCCCATGCCGGGATGTCGGCTTATTGTCAGGTGATGGGGAGTTACACGCGTTCACCGACGATGCAAGATTAATTGCTATTTTTAACCTTTTAATGAAGCTTTTCACTAGATTTTTACACTCTTAATGAACGTGAATACTTTTTTTATTTTAGCGTTTGTTACAGTAGCAAGCTATTTTGGTATATAATAGATAGAACGCAAATAAAACAAAATAATGTTATTATTTACAAAGATTTTCGCCATTTGTTATCGGGCTGATTAGAATAGACAACCCTCTTTCTTACCAAGGTGTCGTGAAAGGTGAATAAGGTAAGTTGACTCGCCGATGGGCATCCGGCTGAATAGAATAGGCCATCCTCTTTCTTGCCGAAGTATCGTGAAAGGCAAATAAAGTAAGTTTACTCGACGAGTGGCAGAGTAAAATTGATCACCCTCTTTCTTACCGAGGTGTCGTAAGAGGCGAATGAAGTAAGTTGACTCGCTGTGTGGTATCCGGCTGAGTACCGAGGTGTCGTAAAATACTACTGAGGTAAGGCGGCTGGCCGTAAAATACCTAACCAAATCATGTTATAAAATTTTGTACCAACCCCACTTAGAGTGGGAGACGGACAGGAGAATGATACTAACAGTTTAAATAAATACAAAATAAATTAACTCATCCATAACTTTCTTTCGTCGAAATCATTTTGGATATACCAGGTACATTCAGTATAGTATTGAACAAGAGAATAATTGTTCGTATGGAGATTTCGAGATTGTCTAGTCAACGCCGGTGGCTAATTTGCCTAAATATAGCCTTGGGACAATTCGGACTTGTCTGTGTTCGATATCTGACGGTACTAGTATCAGTTATAATATTAGAAACAAGACAAATATTGGAAATTCAGAGATTTATAATATTTGTCTTTTTAGATATAATTTCTGCAAACAAAGAATAACAATAACAATAGTATGTAAATAATTTATAGAATTAGGCGTTACTTTGCGGAGATCCATAATACAAAAGTAATAATAAAATTATTTTGCTATAATCCGCGATGAAGTTAAAATAGAAAATATATATAATGCTAAATGTAGAGTGGACAATCCGTTTTCATACCTGATACATGCAGGATTCGTAACAACACATGCACAAACCTCCACCACCGCCACCACAATACACAAGCACTACATACGTTCACTATCACAAACTCAACAATCGTTTCGCCCCGCAGCCGAAGCATCATCAGGAGACTCCACGACTAAAATCGCAAATCGCTTGTACATGTCTTCTAGGTATAAGTTTATATTAGTATATATAAGTTTATGTAATACCTTCCGAAAGTCCTTCGGTAGGTATTACTTCCTACCGAAGTTATACCTTCCTTATCATCTTCTTACCCTTATCCCACTCTAAGTGGGGTCGGCACAACATGTTATAAACTTGTTGTCACATGACTTGACTACGTATTTTACAACCGGCTGCCTGCCTGACGTCAACTTACCTTAGTCGTATTTTACGACACTTTGGTAAGAATGAGGGTGGTCTATTCTACTTAACCGGATACCACACGGCGGGTTGACTTACCTTAGTCGCCTTTTACGACACCTTGGTAAGAAATGAGGGTGGTACTATTCTATTCAGCCGGATACCACACGGCGTAAGTAATACCTTCCTTATATAATATCAAAATCACATCACACGTCTGATTCAGGCACCATTGTGCCACATTGTTAGTGCACGCGAAGTATTCCTTTATCACAAACTTAGGACAAAGCTTTTGATACAACACCAACAACCTGCGGCACGATCTTTACAGCTATTTGATAACAGAGGTTACTTAGAAACATTCCCGTTGCTGACCTTAGATTAGATACCCGAGAATATATATTTTTTTCTCATAATTAATTAATACATATTACAATTTAAAGTTAATTGATATATGACTGGCAATTATAACTACGCTATTATACTGCGTCCATCATATTATCAGTCTTTTGACAGCTCACGCTCATTAAGTTTTGTATTGCTTACGTACAAATATCATACAAATAATATTTGTACTTTATGGATGGGTACCGCCCACTTAGTGATGTCACACATATACGATTATGCCACAGATTAAAAATAATCGGTAGAAATCGATGTTACGAGTATTAAAAGACATTTAATAACATTATATAAAGTTTTACTTTCTTCTTAGTTAATACATGAATACAAATAAAACAATCAGGATATTTTAATTTATTTTATTAGCACGAGTCGTCGGAATGATAATCAACACTAGACTCCTCCGATGAGGAGTCTTAAGTAGCAGTTATTATTAGCTCTTGTGTAGATAATATATTATCAAACGCAATATCACGTTCCCAATCAGAGAATATTACTCTTTTAGTTCTTTCCACCACACTTGCCCAGTTCTCGGCCGTTACGTGGGTGCAAGCATTTTTTAGCAATTGCAACATTTTATTCGCTGTGAATGGGGGGCTTGTATTGCATCTCGCAGCATGCCCTTTTACTTGTGCCCATATAAGTTCTATTGCGTTGTACTGGCAGTGGTATGGAGGAATCCGAAGAACAGTATGGCCATATTCTGCTGCCATTTCATTGATTACATAGCGTTTTGCTCTCTTTTTGGTTTTTAATATTTTTATTAATTCAACTTTTAACATTGAGTCGTCCACATTTTCTCCATTGTCCCGAAGCCAATTAATTATTTCATGCTTTTTATTAGCCTGTGTTGGCATTTTGTCAATTTGACGGGAGTGGTAGGGCGCATTATCAATAAAAATTATTGATGGTTCTTCCAATGAAATGAGCATTTTTTTGAACCACTCTTCATACACATTTGCATTCATCTCTTCGTGGTAGTCATTTGATTTCTTCGATTTAAATGCCAACAGTGCGTCTTGTACAAATCCTTTTGCTGTACCTGCATGGCAAATGATTAGGCGCTCACCTTTTCCCATTGGTACTGAGGAAGTGGAATCAGCAGTATCATCAGTCCAGAAACGAGATAGTGTGTGGTTAGCGTTGAGCCATGTTTCATCCGTGAAAACAATATTTGCCCAATCTTGTATTTTCTTTGCCTCTCTTAAAAAATCACAACGTGCTATAGCTATATCTGTGCGTTCCATTAATAATTTTCTTTTATTTAACTTTTTATATGAAAAGCCAATTGTGTTCAAAACTTTGACCAAAGAAGATTTTTCACCATGAAATAGACCACTTCTTTTCAAAGAAACAATAAGTTTTCTCAAAGTTGGAATTTCTTTTCTCAAGTAGTAATCTAGTTTACGTAGGTTATCATTAATCGAATTACTTAGGTACGTAATTCGATTAATGATAGTAGGTACTATAATCGGAATGGTATCGCATACGAGAATTTTTAGGACATCACTATCGTCAATCTGTCAAAAGATGGTTAATATAATGGACAGTGTATAGTACTTGCAACTTCATATTGCCTTAAGTTGATTTAAGTGTTAAATTACAGTAAATTTTTGTATAAGTATATGTAATTTATAGAATTAGGCGTTACTTTGAGAAGATCCATAATACAAAAGTAATAATCAAATTATTTTGCATATATTAAATCTCAAAGCAAATCACATATTTTCATTCTAGTTCTGTTTCCTTCTTGGAAAGATTTATTTCTTAAGTTAACAGCTTTGTATTTTTTCTATCAATATATATATTTTGTTGAACAAATAATATCCTGTTAGCATGAACTGGTATCACAGCATCACTTGCTGGCCGAGGAAAATTAATATTATCTTAATTTATCTCGATATGCAGTACGCTGACAGTACCAAGAGTACATATAAAGTTATGCGAACTATCGCTCGATGTCCGTACCGACAAAGAAGTTAGCCACACATCACTTAGCATAATAGTGGGATCAAACGAGAATAGTGCTAAGAACTGTATAGATAGAACCATGCAGAGAAGTTCTAGTTTTGCCACGAGGCAAGGAGGTGTGTACATGGCTTAATTATTGCCTGGTATCCGATGCATTAATTCTACTAAAATTTTGATTCAATCTCTGTATAAAATAATAATAATAATTACCGCCCTAACCAAAGGTAGCTTGGAATATTTATTGCCCCCCTTCTGTGGTGGTGGTGGACGACGATTTTTCGTTTCAAATGTTTTTATAATCATTTTGTTTTAGTAATTAGGAATATTTATATTATATGAATACTTCTCCGAGTGCAGATTCCGCCAGTAAAATACGTTGACATGTTTTACGGTAGAATGATGTCATCTACCTCTTGCCCTTATCCCACTCTAAGTGGAGTCGGCACAATATGTTATAAACATGTTGTCACATCTTTTGTCATGTTTAGTCACATGAAATGGGTGCGTATGTTACGATTGGCCGCCTGCTGACGTCAACTTATCTTAGTCGTATTTTACGACACCTTGGTAAGAAATAGGGTGGTCTAATCTACTCAACCGGATACCACATGGTGGGTCAACTTAACTTAGTCGCCTTTTACGACAACTCTGTAAAAAATGAGGGTGGTCTATTCTACTCAGTCGGATACCGCACAGCATAATAATATTATATAATCAGGTGTATCTACAACAGCTTAACTCTATATTCTGGCTCAAGGCGATATTTCTACACGGTTTCCACAAAGGACCCCGATACGTGCCATCACTTCTCTTGCTCTAGAACGGCTATAACTAAATACAAGTAAACGCAACTATATATTTTATCCTGCTTTAAAAATGTTTAAACACTTAATAACATACATACACGTTTCTTTCATATAGCTCCTTAATCTAATCAGAACTCTCTATTTTCTCTCTCACTAAACTATTAGGAAACTATTACGTTGTGTGGTATCCGGCTGAATAAGATAGACCATCCTCTTTCTTATCGAGGTGTCGTAAAGCCGTAGTCGAATCATGTGACAACATGTATATAATGCCATGTTGTGCCAACCTGGTGGTGATGGTGACCTGAGTGGTCTATTGTACTCAACCGGATACCACACGGCGGGTTGACTTACCTTAGGTAGTCGTCTTTTACTAAATCTTGGTAAGAAATGAGGGTAGTCTATTCTATTCAGCCGGATACCACGCGGTGGGTCGACTTATCTTAGTCGTCTTTTAAGGCATATAATTTCAATATTAATTCCAATATTAGAACCTCTTAATATGGGTATATGTAAGTATATGGCATTGCTGTGAGGTAATTCTAGTAATTTATGGTAGTATATTTAGAATATAAGTGAAATATCAATTTCGTTGATACTTTACTGAAATTCCTATAGCGTCTATCGCCTGAGGATAAACACTCACTATATTTTAGTCTCGTCTTACTCGATGCTTATCGATTGGCTACGTATCGATAATATTGTATTGTACATCTTTAAATTGAAGCTTATGAACCTATAATGTTCTAGGAAATTCATAATATCTCTTTAAAGTATGGTTATGGGATGTAATTTTGTATAAATATTACATATGGCGTATGGGATGTAAAATTTTCCATAACAGGTCATCTCGAAAATTGGTGTTCGATTATTTTAAACGTAGGCTAGCTGTTACATACAAATTATTATAGAAACAAGAACACAGTTACGTTGAAATGCGCAATAAACCTGATATAGTTTTAGTGGATCGGTCAGCGCGTCGGGCAATTATTGTTGATATCACTGTTCCGCATGACGATAATCTCATAAGAGCTGAAAAAGAAAAATTAACTAAATATCTTGACCTAGCTCATGAGATAACCGCCATGTGGGATATTGATTCAACAATAATTGTTCCAATTATTGTGTCGGTTAATGGTCTTATCGCGAAGAGCCTCGACCAACATCTTAAGAGGCTCTCACTTAGTTGTTGGATCCAGCGTAGAATACAAAAGGCAGTTTTGCTTAAGACGGCGCGGATTGTGAGGAGGTTCCTCAGTCTGGTAGCTTGAGTACTTTCTGCGCTGCCTGTGGTCAACAATTTTTTTATATTTATAAATGTTTTTTTTTATTCATTTTATATAAAAAATATTTTAAAATATAATGTTAATTTGTATATAAATAAATAATAGCTAAAAATAAGCTCCATTAAACGCCATCGTGTACGCACAAATTAACCAACTGATACTGATTTCTTACGAAATGATGAAAATCGTTGGTCGCGACGCACAACTGGCCGCGTGCGAGCCGCGCTATTTCAGCAGGCCACGTGGCCAATACGTGGTCGCTGGCCACTCACGGCCTAGTGCGCGTTCTTGCGTACTTACTTACATACGTACTTATATGTCACAGAAGAATTAGTTGTCGGCGGCGGTCAGGCCACGTGGGCTGGCCACATAATGCGCGGAGACACTTATGCTCTTCTTCTTCTTGTAAGGTTTTTCATAACATATAAGTCCGTAAAAATCCTTTAATATGTGTAACCTGATACGTTTTATACGTATTAGGTATGATACGTAGATATGATCTAATATGATAGGTATTAGAGCGTCACCAAGTTTCCTGTAAGACGGGAGGGTATTGTGGTTTTTGGAACGGTATCAGGTTGTTTTAAATTATTTTAAATTCGGATATTTAAAAGCTAATTAGAAAGGGATTAGAATCTATTATAGCCGAAGGGTAAGACGGTGTTTCGGTAAATGCCAAAACTGTAAGAAAACTTTCATATCGTTAGAGAATTCCTGTGTTATGTGTAACTGAGCCGTATTAGAGCAGCGCGATAGGTTAATTTCCAATAGTTACCAAAAAAGGATAGAGGAGACCAACCTAACAATGGGATAGTATCTGATCAGATATACTACAGCATATAGGTTAGTTTACATCGCTGCGTCATAAAATTTTTCATATAAAATAGGTACCAAATAGGTACGAGTTGCTACGTTCAAACCACAAAACGCAAATTATTTCGAAAATCGGCTCGTGTACGTATCGTAAATCCGCGTATCTGCGGCTGCCAACGTCGCGATTTATTTTAACACATTTTGTTTATAAATGATATAATGTGATACTGTACGCGTTTCGCGGGGAGAAGCGTGTTCGGGAACTATATAGAGTTAGATACTACTTCTTCTTTAACAATAGTTCAAGTTCGCTTCTTAAGTATCTATCTCCAAAGAAGTATCGCCAAGTCCACTCCACGATCTTTGGCCGTATGGTATAACGCTGCTTGTTGTCGTTTTGAGTTTATCTGTAAAAAAAAATATTCACTTTGATATATGTATGTAAATTACCATTATTTTCTTCTGACATTGTTATTGACACTAGTAATTTACATTACTGTAGATTAATCTTATAAAAAAAGGTGTACATTTTAGCATTACTCTTGAGATAACTTCTCAGTAAAATCTTTTTTTTTAATTGTACTTTTTTGGATTTCATTGTATTGCATTAATAGTTTTTTTGCAGTTTGTAAAATACAAACGGTACATACGGTAAAATTACAAACTTTCCTTGTTCATTTAATATTTTTTATCGATATTCAGCTTGTTTAAAAAAAAAGATTTTTGTTGATTTCAACGAAAAAGAGTATTTTAAAACACTTTTTCTTTGCTTTGCTGCCATTTTAGAAAGATTGATAAAAATAAATAAGCCTCCTGCCCTTATCCCATTCTAAGTATGGTCGCCACAACATGTTATAAACATGCTGTCACATGATTTGGCTGCATTTTTACAACCATCCACCTGTCTGACGTCAACTTACCTTAGTCGTATTTTACGACATCTCGGTAAGAAATGAGGTTGGTCTATTCTACTCAGCCGGATACCATTTAGAAAGATTTATATAATTAGCTAGCAATATAATTTTAGCGATAATTGTACCACCATATTTAATTTAAATATAATTTTTTTTATACAAAATACGATGAATAGTTATGATAAAACTGAGGTTTTAATAGCTCTATGTACATCCCTTACATATGGGGTGTTAAGAATGCTCACGTACATTTCCTAGCACTCCGCCTTTATGTAGGGCATTTATTCTTAGAGCTTACCCCCTTGAGGGAGAACCCGTACCCGTTTTGTTTACGCCAACCGTACACCTACCGATCAATTGAAAATTTAATTGGAAAGTCATGTGACATCCCCTTAATTGGAAAAGACCAAGAATTGTCACTAAGTATTTAAATTTGTATCGATCTATACATTTTTGTGCGTTATTCCATAATGTTCTACTGCTTTCTTTTATTTCGGTCAGTGTAATAATATATTCTTAAAACCATAATTCGCCAAATTCTAAGATAAAGTTACAGGTCATATGTATATAACATAGCACATGTACCTGTATTGTTCAAAAAAAATTTCAAAATAAATGTCTTTGCTTAGATAGATCATAAAATTTGTTTTCCCTATTATCAAATAAACTGATGAACATGGTACTTATAACTTATCTTGTATTAAGCTTAAGTGATGGAAAGCTTCGTATCATTAAATATCCAAATTTCTGTACAGTTATAGTAAAATATTTTTTCAGGTTTTTAGGTTGTTAAATTCAGACAATTGATCAATAAAACTACATTACCTCGAAATCAACTTTCATTTTTTTTTTCAAATAAAACAGTCTATAGAATCTTTACGAAGTGCTAGTTACCCATATTCTTATAAATGTTTAATAGAATTAAATTTCCAACCCCTCATCGATACTTCTACGATCGCTTATCCCATCTAGATACGCTGTAATATTCACTAAGATCAATTAAAAATTTAAAAAAATGACTTAAAAACCTTATAAACCCTTCATACTTGTCCGACTTTGTAAAAATTTTCATCATTTTATTTCAAAAAAGGTTATGCAAAATAAACGACAAGTGATAAACAAAGAAAAATTAAGCGCAATACACACATCACATCTTACTTTAAACTTGATTTGTGTTGGCAATAGCAACCCTTACGCAGGGCAGACATACCCTCCGGAGTGGTGATTTATCAAAGAATTTTCTCACCTAATAAATAACGCGTGTTCACGTATTCTCCGTTTGTTATAGACGATATATAATGGTGTAGAGAACAAAAATATACGAAATGTTATATATGTTATATGTGTATATAGTGGATAGCGTTGGATGTAAAAATAAAGTACGTGCAAACGATGCAATAAAATAAATCAGAAAGATTGGTAATTGTATAATATTATTACTATACTGTTAATGTATTTACCATAACATGAAAGGATTTCAGTCGTGTGGTATCCGGCTTAGTAGAATGGACTGATCTCATTTCTTACCGAGGTGTCGTTAAAGGCGATTAAGCTAAGTTGATGTTAGGCTAGGCAGCCAGTTGTAAAATAACTAGCTAAAACATGATCATCACACACATCAAAACATCCCGCTTAGAGTGGGATCTGGGCAGGAAAATGATGATGATATGAATTATATTTCCGTATTTATTTTGACACACCCATTATTAATTGTACACGCCGTGTGGTATCCGGTTGAGTAGAATAGAACACTCTCATTCTTACCGGGATGTTGTAAAATGCGACTAAGGTAAATTGATGTCAGGCAGGAGGCCGGTCGTAAAAACGTAGCCAAATCATGTGACAACATATTTACAACATGTTGTACCAACCCCATTTAGAGTGGGATAACGGCATGATGATGATGACCCATTATTAATGGTCCATTTCAACTCGGAAAAATTCAGTTCACTTTTTCACTGCAGTGATATCCAAAGTGCACTAATATCCAAAGATTTTTATTGACGTTATAATGTCATTGTATAGGATTGGTGCGCTCAGGAGTATTTCTCGCAAATTCTGAGAAAACCGCAGAGTAGGGCATTAAATCTCTGCTTATATAAGGGACTAATCCTCATCCTCGTCGTGCCATATGCGGGCCCCGAAAATCTAAAGCATTAGGCTATAGACTAACATAATTAAGTCACCAATTGATACCAAAGACGGATTGAAGGTGAAAACCCTCACACTGCTTCTGTACTCCTCTTGTTTACTCAGTACTGCAGTACAATGGCTAAAAATTATTCAAGAAAATCCTAGTTTTCGTACGATATTTGCTTTACCTTAAAGCACATAATGAAGCTGTCAATTAAACCCATTAGTTTTGATAAAAACTAAAAGACCTGTTTTCTAAATCGCTGAACCACGAAAGAATACCAAATTTTCATTGTGTAGAAAACAACTACTATTAAGGCTAAGCAATCTAGAACGCAATATGTTTATCACAAACAAAATTGGATTATTTTCTAGACCCTTTCGCAATCTCAATATTCTCTCGCATCATTTGTCAAAAGCAACTTTCAATAACAAGCCAATGTTCCTTCACTCACACAACGCCGCAAATATTTCAATATTATGAATTATGACATAATACACGATATGCGATTCGACATAACCACCTGGAGAAACCCCTTGGTTCTTGCACGTAACACGAAATCGGGTGTCAGGGTAAATTTGCAGTTGTCACAATAAATATTTCTTTTCCCCCTTCGGTATGCAAAAATATCGCCCATATATGCGATGCCGGGATAATAGTAGAGACGTCATATTTGAACCTATAAATCTTGCTTCGAGTTAATACACTATACCACTCAGTTGATAGGATTTGTGAGGCTCGGGTTAGCGATGAGAATGTAGAGTTTTACAAAATCTTTAATTTGTATATTTTATACATTTATTTCACGTTCCTACTTTTTGGAATACATTTAATAGTGTTTTATAATAAGGCAGGATGAAATGTATGTGATCAAATGAGTGTTAAGTATGTGACTAGAGTGAGGCCTAAAAAGAGATGGTTGGAATAATAATAATATAGGTATATTTATTAGGAAATAAAAAATGTATACATGTAACAATTTGGGCCATAACAACCGTACGATGTATGACATGCATATAAAAGGCGTAGCGCCAGAGTTGACGAATGATAGGCGATAATGGAAGAGAAAACATGTTGTGCCGACCCCACTTGATCTCAAGGTCAGGAAAATGTCTTACTAAATTCTATAACAAGAACCATACGACATACTATTTTATTTTAAAGCTTTCCGACTACCAAAACGATTTTAGCCTTGACGACTTAAAGTTTTATCAACCAGAACAGAAATCTTAAGCAGTATCGTCCTGAAACGATGGTCCAAAAATGCTTCCTATCATATAGGACTATGGCTTACATGTAGTGTAAGGCTTTAGCTAGCTCTGTGCATATAGTAATAAGCTATGGCTTACGCTCTTACAAATTGGGGGGGGGCTGATGCGGCCCCCCAACAGCCCCCAGACTGGCCATGTAGGTGCCAACTTACGTAAATGTGTAGTTACAAATTATAAAACATCCAAAACGCAAACAAAAATTACCAACAAGTAATAATCATGAACAATATATCATGGCAAAATATTTATTTATTATTATATCATATGCCACTCGCGTAACTCTAATATTTACACGTGGTGAAATAACACAATGCTAACACAAAATCGCAAATCGCACAAAAGCCCGATCAAAGCCTGCAAAAACATTGGAATCTGTAAAACACCTTCGCCTCGTTACTGGATCGTGAACAAACATGGGGATTCTTAAGGGAGCTCGCTATTGTTCGAGGGTGCTAAAATAGCGCTTCAGTGCAACAATTTTTTTCAGTCTTGCCTGGTTCAAAATGGCTTGTCGATGCATCGTTGAATTATACTATCGTATTTATTAATTTTGCTACTACTTGCCTTTTGTGCAATTATTTGTGTATGCATATATTGTTTGTTCCACAACTTTAAATTAATATAAAAATAAATAAAATAAATAATTCGCGAAAACAATTGGAATACATTATAAGATGACAAAGTTCCTCATATGGCAGATATTCTTATATTTACGGAATATTTGCTCAAATATTTCTTCAAAACACTCCTCGAATGAAATAAGTATAAATGAAAAATATCGTTGGCATAAATATTAACAATGTTTTTGACGTTCTGTTAGATTAGTGTCACTAAATAAATTTAATTAAGACGATATTATTATTCATTTCATATTACGTATTTGAGTAATACAGAAAAAAAATGCAGAACACAGCATTTTATCGTCCCCGATTACCCTAAGACGTTCCCTAACCACTGTTTTCTTTGTTCAAACCGTGGGCCAATATTTGGCCTAATTATACAGTTGATTTCACACTTACACTGAATTTGGCCGCGTTTGTCTTCTTACTTCTACGAGCTCGTTCGGGGTTGTTATCGAACAAATTCTCCCTTGTTTGCCTGTCGAAGCTTTATCTTAATGATGATGTTCTTATTTCGATATATCAATAAAAAGTTTTTAGTTATGTACTTAGGAGAGAAAAATTGAAACTTTAATCCAAAAGTTTCTAATGCGGATTCGAAGGCTATATATATCCCAAAAATTGTTCCGAGACATGCACGAGATCCATTGCCTTTTTCTTCTGCGAAAACTGCATAATGAATTGTTGATATAACGCTTTCAAAGAAAAGATTTAGGTCAAGACAAGATCAGGGATCAAATAAGGCATCGCGAATTTGATAAAAGTTGAACGGTGTATCCATTTGCCCATCAAAGCTTTAAACAATATGCAAGAAAAACAATAAATATAAAACTTGGCGCAAAAAGCTGTGATAATCAAACCGGTCTCTTTTAAGGTGACACCAATGAGCTAAAACTTATATGTCTAATTGATAAAAACATAAAATTAATATAATATATATTTAAAAACTTAATTAATTGTAAAAACTTTATTTTCATTGCATCGTTGAAAAAAATACAGTTCTGAGAGATATGACGTATATCCATATATCCAATCATTTAAAATTTCATCAATTATCTCAACGATGATCGAATACTATAACACTTAATTAAATCAACATCCAATCAAAACAAACGTATTCCACTTCATCACCTCCAAAACCAAATCAAACCGACACGTGAACATCAATTATTTACACTAAACACACATTTAGTGAGGTACAATTATAGCTATCGACGTATACGTATCTATCGATGTTCCGCGGTCGACGGATCGCGCGTTAACTTTGCATTATTAATGATTCATTTAGTTCACACTAACCAAGCGGCGCTCTCGATCCCTTCGGTTTACGAATGTGTTGTGCTTTATAGAATATATCGATATTTTAAATATTTAAATTACATTTGAAATAATAAGAATTGTAAATAATATAATATATATGAAAATGTATCTTATTATTTACAATTCATTCTATATTTTATGTTAAGAAAATGTTATGATGAAACCTGACGTAACATGAGAGTCTAGGCTCTATATAGGTTCTATATATGTCTAGGCTCACTTCTTCCAAAGAAATAAGAAGTAGCCAGCTACAGTCTTGTTACAATAACACGGAGGTAATGTAAACATAAACCAATTCATTTATTTTATAAATAAATAAAAAAATATAAATAATAGGACACTTTAAAAATATATAGGAGACCTTACACACTCGGTCGTTCATCAGAAAATTAAGTACATATTATTTTAAAGAATTAATTAAAATACACGCCCAGGCTCGAAGAACCGACAATTTTTTAAAGAAAATGTTGGCCTTTGACGGGATTCGAACCCATGACCCATGGTAGGGCTGAAGGTAGGGTCACTGCGCCAATGGGCCAGTCAATACATTATTTTTAACCTATTTTTAATTACGTAAAGGAGTGAATATTCATTATTTTACGCAAAAAATTGAAAATTTAAAAATAGTTAATGTATAGTAACCGGCCTTACCCATGTGTATTGGGTAAGCCCGACTAGTTCCAAGCATATCAGAGGCCCTTATTCATGAGCTCTTTATACGGTTATTCTGGCTAGAAACTAGTCGGGCTCACCCAATATAATAAGACGTGAGTTAGCCGATTGCTACGCCTTTACTATAAATACTACTCACGGTAATTTAAATTAGAAAAAGATTAAAAAATTTACATACATCGTTATCGATACCAATTATGCAGCAACACTATTTCAGTGTTTAGAGAGTGCAATCGGCGATCTGATTAATAGTGCTGGCACAAAATGTTTAATCTTCGCCGTGATTCTCTATCCCTTGGCAGTTAGGAAACAGGGATCCATTATGCATAAACTATCGAATGTTAATGTCTGATTAAATACTTTCTTGAACATCATTTATCTTGTTTAACGTTTTATTGATATTTGTTTATCGAGTTTTAAACTTGTCTATTTAATCTTTACTATATACAGCTAAAGAGTTTGTTTGTTTATTTGATTGTTTGAACGCTCTAATCTCAGGAACTACCAGACCGATTAGAAAAATTATTTCATAGTTAGTCCATTTATTGAGAAAGACTATAGGCTATATAACATCACGCTAAGATGAATAGAAAAGGAGCAGCAATAAAAAATAGTACTAAAACGGCAATATTTAAAACTTTACTTGTGTGCGCTGAATAAACGGTAATAGTTATTAAAAATCATGTATTACAAAATTGTTACCCTCTAAAAGTTCTAAATAAAAGTCCGCGACAGCATATGTCTAGCTTTTAAGGTTAACCCACTTTAACCATTTTTTGGTTATCAAAATACTATATTACGGTTTAAATCTTTCTAAGTGATTGCTAGTCTTATAATTGAATTTAATTATTCTAACAGTTTTTATTCGCGTAGTATAAAGAGGCTTATGTCCAACAGAGGACATCCATCGATTGACGAAGGAGAAGCAGAAGAACAATTACCAAACGCAACCAATAATACCAATTCGCATTGGAGTAGCGTGGTACGTTTTAGCTCTAATCCTTCTCTCCAAAAAACAGAGAGGCCGGCTATGACCAGCAGTGGGATAGTAAAATGGCCGCTACATTACATTACAATCTATGTGTATTAAACAAAGCAATTAGTTTTATTCAACGAAAAAAAAATGATTACCTATGCTTAATGAACTATCCTTACATACAAATTCATATTATAAATTCTAATGCAACTAAACATTAATAGTATACCCAACCCAAATAGTTAGCGAACAAAACGTAACGTATTCACGTCAAACATTCTAATAAATATCTTTAGGAAATTCAAAGACATACAATTCGTAGTGACCGCCCTTGACAACCGCCATTTTGAAAAGGGATCGGACATGACACGTAGGGTTGGCAAATATTTATTGAACATTCCTTGGACATTTTTAGGGTGTATTTTTTTTGCGTAATTGATGGAACTTTAAGCGTTTCTCTCTGGAATGGTTTGTACAGTCGATTTCAGACAAGTCTGGGAAAGATTGCTTTGAGAAATTAGTTAAGGTTGTCGTTGAATCTATTAATATAACCAAGAACTAACTTGTATGTTTCTTTAAGTGCGTAATTTTGATACAATACTGGTTCTTTGGCTCAAGTGGTAGTGACCCTGCCTTCAGCTTCGCGGGTCGCGGGTTCGATTCCAGCCGAGGGCAAACATTTTTTAATAAAAATTTTGTTGGTTCTTCGAGCTCGGGTGTATTTATATACTTAAATTGATATAAGTTTATTTAAGTTGGGAACGGACGATCGTGTGTACCTCGTAACTGTCCTCGTAACTCGTAAATATATTTAAAAAAACCCTTAAACGCACGATACACACCTGGAGATACTTCATATGGACGTTAAGTATACAGTTATTTTTTAATTTGTACTTACTCGAGTATATACAACGTTAAACCAGTATTGTTTTAACTTTAAAGTTCTCGTATAACTTTTATTCTGTTATAAAAATATTTTTTTTGGTTGCTTATTATTTGATGTCATAAAGTTGGGCCTTACTTAAAACTGTAAATCAATAGAAAATACTTAATACTTGTAACTTGCATCTTCGCATTCGATCTCCACAGAGTGATGAAACCTTTGTATAGGTTGCCAAACAAGAAGCTATATTACTTTAAACTTTGTTGTTTGTTATTCAAGTATTTTTTTAAAGACTAATAAGTCTTTTAAACTGTCTCTCGATTTCAACAAGCTAGATTTTTATAAATAAATTTAATAAATTTAATTTATTGCTGTATTTGAAATATCAATTAAGTGGTAGCCCTAAATCTGTCATTGGCAGAAGACAATCGTTCGAAGACCGGAAGCCCGCGAGGTGCCATCATATCGTGACATTCAATATCCCTTCTAAACTATGCCATTAACACGCCTACGAATTTGATTGTCCTATAAATGGTAAACAGTACGAAAATCAATATTCAATATGAATTTAGTAAGGTGAAGTATTCACTGTTGAGATAGTAACTAAAATCTAATTGATTGCATATTTTGTATCCTTTTGCGTTAGTACTGATATTTTAAATCTATTAATGATTTAATCAGTATGTAGGGGGTGTCGGAAACGATCTATCGAAAAACGGAAAAAAATATAACGATCTAGCAAGGTTTCATTTAAAAAAATTGTCAAGTAATAGATCAGTTAGGAATGGGCGGACTAAAGAAGTGTAAATACCCGAGAACAAATCTTACAGCCCTTTCTTACTCTTTTTATTTTTCAATTGCATTTTTTTCTTTTTTTATCTTCAAAAAAAAAATTCCGAGCAAGGCTCAGTTGCCCAGGTAGGGCAACTTATTGTTAATATAACAATAATTGGATTTAATTACGAATTACACAATTCGTAATAATGTTTTAAATCGTATATTTCGGTAATATATGTATCATTCGACTCTACAATCATACTACAATAGCAAAAATGTCCCATGCAAATGTAGAGTCCACCCATATCCGTTCGATACCCCCGGGTTACTTCTACATATCCAAAAAGCTTTGTCAATGACAAATAGTCCTCACCCCATCGTAGTTGGCATTTTGACAATAAATAAGAGATATCAAGGAAACAGTGGGTCTGCGATACCGCGGATTTTGTCGTAACAAATGACATGCTATGGACTAGAGAAGGGTTACTATTACGCATTAAAGTATTAGGTCGTTTGATTGATTGTTGTTTGTTGTTCACTCTTATGGACATCGTAAATATTCTGTGCGTGAAAATAACTGAGAGTTTTATAGAAAAAAAAATACTATCGCGAGTAAAAATATAGTAAAATTGATTTTCCTTTAATGTTTCGTACCTGGGTAATATATAAAAATGACAGGTCCATTTTCTGTTTGTTTTTATTGGTTAAATTAATTTTTATTTTAATTCACTGTACTTATATTTACCTATTTTTTAATTTTAGATTGGTTTGCGGGAAGAGATTTCGATTCCGGAATAAGCCCGCCGTTGCAAATGTTGTTGTTTTTTATTATTATTTTTATTTGAATTAATGCAATAAAGACACCAAACAGACACAACAAATACAAAAAAATTCAATAAAAAAAATTAAAAAAACGATTATATCTGAAATCGATCTTGGGCTTCAGAATTCGAGATGGCCCGTTACCCAATTGAGCTATCCCGTCTTTGCAATTCACAGCGATATTACCCTTTCCTTTCTCATAAAATCATAGCAATTTTTGTAGTGCCCAAAAACAGGGGTAAAACGACATTTTAAAAAAACCTAGCTAGGGTTGAAAAAGGGTTGGAGTTTTAGACCCACTATACTCCTCAAATGCGGATTGGCAAGTTACACATATCCCACGTTAAACAAACTATTTTTAGCCATACTTCTATCTACAAAATCTTGCAAATACTCATGCATGCCTCTTTAAGCAACAATTGCATATAATTCTAAATAACATTTTACAATAGATCAGTTTTAAATCTAGTTAAGATTTTAAAAGGAAATGCGTCAATTCCAATGATTTCCATAAAGCGCGAAGGGTCTGTGACATATGACGCCGATAAGTCAACGCGTATTAGCACTTGCCAAGGGTCATATATGAGTAATAGACGGAAATGTTTGAGAATTTGGACCAAATCGGCACTTTTGTTATTTGATGGAATATCAACGATAAAGGATACGACGCGAAATTCACTGTTTAGTTTGTAAAAAATCTCTAAAAATATCTATAGTAAGTATTGTAGTCATATCAGCAATGTTTATCAGTTCTTTACTATAAAATGAAGTTAAGGCCAACAAAGGTTTCTCATCTCTTATAATCCAAGAGTTCCACATTCCATATACCCTAGATTTTTTCGAAAATAATACAGTAACAGATTCACACCTTAAGCAGACTATCCATATTATATATTCTATAACAACCTGTGATTGATATTTTAAAAACATCCCGCTTTGTTCTGTTAAATAAGAGGTATGAGGTAGAGCATATTTATGCAGAAATTCTGTGATATACAAGTATTAATTTTTTATTTATATATGTCAAGTATATAATTCAAACTTAAAGAAGAAATCATTTTGCATGGATGAATTTCAATAGATTGAACTGTGCTGCATATACTATCCCGAGAATAATTAAACAATAATAACAATTTAATTAAAATAATATTCTAAAAAAATTGTTCTAAAATATGAATAAAAAAGAGAGATTGAGTGCGGTCTGTGCGTGAGAGTGTGTGGTGTGTGTGTGTGTGTATGTGTGTGAATCTTTTCCTTGTCTGGGCAAGTGCGTATGTCCAGTGTGTGTGAGTTTCATGTACATATGTGTGCATGTATGTTTACGTAGGTGGATGTGATTTCATAAGTAATGTACATATTCGCATTGTATTTTTGCGGTTGGTCTACGCTCTAAGACTTGTTGATAAAAGTGAGACCTTTTTGTAATAGTAACAGGCCACTACTTTACTGTTATTTGCTTAACGTAACTATGGCTTACATAAAAGCAGTACAGTTACATAAAAGAAATCCCCATACTATTTTCTTTCATAGTCTGTTTTCATATATATTCAGTATCACATCCCATAAGACATTAATATAACGCATTTACTGTAATGTGAACTTATATAGTTACAAGATAATCCCATCTCGCAATATTTGGTGATAATATATTATTGTCACGCGGCCCCACATGCAAATCGTGGACCCCTGTCGTTTGTGATGTTCTGAAAACTGCCATTTATCTATGAGTGATGTTTTGCTTGAGATATGGTTAAATGTACGAATATTAGCGGATTGTATTTTACGACCTCTCCGTTTGATAATGTCAGTAATATTTGACATCCTTAAGATTTGAATTTCTGGTTATATGTAATGAAATGAACTTGTTTAAAATATTTAATAATTTACAATTAGGCGTTACTTTTACTTTTAGGAGATCAATAACAGAAAAGTTATTTTCAATTGACTTTTGTGTTATTGATCAGGCATGAATGCATATCTGCGTGTATCGGGTATGAAAACTAATAATCTACTCTAGGTTTAGCATCATTATCCTGCCCTTATCCCACTCTAAGTGGGGTCGGTGCAACATTTTTTAACCATGTTGTGTTGTAATTTAGGTATTTTACGACCGGCCGCATGCCTGACGCCAACTTATTTAAGTCACATTTTACAACTCGGTTAGAAATGAGGGTGGTCTATACTATTCAGTCGGATACCACACGACGTAACTTACTTTCATTAATAGTCTATCTTTAATAATTAAATTGCCACGAGGGTTAGTTAAATTAAAGTTCAAATTATTCTTTATTCAAGTTTGTTTTCATTTACTTTTTTGAACTTGTGTAAAGACAAGTCCAAAACGTATTGTGTAATTTTATTATGAAAATGTATGTAGTCTTAGTATTATTTCGTATCCTACTTACCTATTTCTAAGTGCGTTATTTTTCCTCATGTCCTTGTTCTATAATACAAGTAAGGAAAAGTATTAGTGTGGCTCAACCTAGACTAAAAATTGCTTGATAGTGAAGTAAGCACACTGCTTAAAAGGTTTGAAAATGAAAATATCAATCGTCACGGGCACAAAACAACTATATCCAATTACTGTTCATTTTTCTTCGCCAAATCCTCCGTAGTGACGTGTGCCCGGGTAAGGGTTAGTAATCGTCCGGTGATAAATGACTCGCCGGATGACACGAGACGGACTTAAGGACGCCGGTTAAGCAGCAGTTGTACTAAAAGCGATAAGTAGCTACCTATGAAAGCGCGTGTGGCTTAATTTAAGGAGATCACGATAAAAATAGGTCGAAGGTTTAAACCCAATGACAACGGGCAATGAGTTTTTTGTTAAAAACTTTTGTCTTATTAATAATTGCAATTTATCACACGCTTTTCGGTGAAGGAAAACATCGTGAGTAAATTTGAATATATCTAAAGAATTCTAGGGATATGTGTAACCTACCAAATCATATTGCTCTAATATGATTGAAGCTTGGTAGGTCTTAGCTCCAATCCTTCTCTTCAAGAAACTGAGAGAGAAGGCCTGCAGTGAGGTAGTAACAGGCCGTTACTTTACTTTTTACTTTACAATAAAAATATATGTAGAGGGCAGCAGCGTAATCAGCATGATTATTATAATGGTATTATGGTAATTTTTGGTATACCTTCATAGAAAGGATAATTAGATTATTAGACTAGATTAAAATTTCCTTTAACAAATACACGGCGCCGTGTGGTGTTTGGGGGCTGCATGCATGCTGTGTCATACGACTGTCGACTCAACTGTTTCTATGCAATATGCATTAGTGTGTCTTCCACCATTGCGATAACGGTACGCTGATTGCTACAAAAGTAATAATAAAATGCTATAAACTCAGACAAATGCAGGATCAGTTGAAACAAAGTTGTGTGTTTAGGAATCCTGCATTTATCAGGTATGAAAACGGATAGTCCACTCTACACTTACTATTATATATTTTCTATGTAATTTATCGCGGATTATAGCAAAATAATCTTATTATAACTTTTGTATTATCGATCTCCGCAAAGTAACGCCTAATTCTATAAATTATTTAGATTGATTGCTGTAATGAACGTGATTGTATGTAAAAATAATTTTAATATGAGTTTTTTAAACCGACATTATATTTTTCTTCAATTTTTATATCATGATATTTAAAATTATATTTTATTTATTTTGTATAACAGGCCGTACATGTTGTTATATATTTTCGCAATAGCTTTAAGTACGGCTCAAGTACGATACTCCGGTTAACCGGGTCAGGCGAGATACAGGTTGCTACAGATAGCCGGGATTGATGGTCTTCGTGCCCTAATATCCTATTGTAAATTTTGTTTGGAGACGAATTTGACGATTACTTTGTTCCATATGTTATATTTCGAAATATGTTACTGGTGGTATGTTACCTATGATAAATGTGCGTCATCGTAGCCTCAATCAATGGAAGTTTCACTTAAGTAGATTTGTTATAAGAATTTCCATATCACGAATTATTTAAAAATGTTAGACTTTGGTATTTTTGCATATGTAAAATAAGGAATAATCATAGAAGATCAAAGAAATCATAACACTAATAGAATAATCATAAATAGGGAGAAATTGCGATTAAGTTTGTCAATCCAGATTGTGATTCTGTACCTGTAAAGTACTTGTAAGTACCTGTAAGTACTTGTAAAGTACTTGTAAGTACTTGTAAGTACTTAAGTACCTGTTTTTTCCGGCAGACGATAAAAAAGTTAATCAAATAAAAAAACTCTCGACCGGTTACTAAAACCAACAGCACTAACAACATTGTCAATTCCAAAAAATAAGTATCAATTATGAATATATTCATTTAATCAAACGCTGCTCTTTAAATCATTTTAGATGTTACGCAAAAACCAACTTCATACCGCAAATTATATATCCACATCCCATTGGATACCCTTGATTTAAAAGGAGGCTTATACTTATTAGGTAAGCAGTAAGCTTTATTCAAATATTTTAAAAAGAATAACCATACAAAATAATTCAATTTCACAATTTAATTAGTTTCTCAAAATTATAGTCCAACAGAATACTATTTAAAATAATCTAATTTCATAATTAATTTAATTACTGTAAATAAATTTCTTAAAGAATAACCATTTAAAATATTCTAAATTCATAATTAATATAGTTTCCCGATATAAAATTCTTCACATCACACATCGAATTAATAGTGGCGCCATCTGTCCGGTTCATTCCGGTTGACCGGTGCGATACAGCCGGTTGTCCAAATGGAATACCCGGTGAAGCGGGTAATCGCTTATTCAGTTGACACGTAGGATGTGCCACACTTGTTGTAAACCGTTGGTATGGAGTTTCAAAATTTTGGACATATGAAACTTTCAGAAAATATAAACTTATTACTCATTAGACTTGCGGTATCCGGCTGAGTAGAAAAGACCACCCTCATTTCTTACCAAGGTGTCGTAAAAGGCGGCTAAGGTAAATTGACCTGCCGCGTGGTATTCGGTTGAGTAGAATATACCACTATCTTTCTTATCGAGGCGTCGTAAAATATGACTAAGGTAAGTTGACGTCAGGCAGACGGCCGGTCGTAAAATACGTAGCCAAATCATGTGACAACATGTTTATAACATATTGTGCCGACCCTACTTAGAGTGGGATAAGGGCAGGAGGATGATAATGATATACTTAGTACTCATCTGAAATATTATATCGATATTTGGTATTTTTTTATTTACACTTGTGCTACCTGTGTCACGACTCAGCAGAGTTAGCAACTCATTCGATGGTCTCGGTATTCGCTTCTACAATAAAATTCCGCAGTCCATACTAGACCAGCCTACAGAAAGGTTTGATTTAAGTATAAGAGATATACTTATACGCATATAGCATATTACAAAATTATAGAGTATTTGAATGATAAAAAGCCTGGATTTGAAAATCCTTTCAACTTCATACAAGACTGCGGTTTAATAATGTAAAATTGAAAAAGTTTTAAAGATTGACCGTCGAGTTTCTTTCTGGTTCTTCTCGGTAAGAGCAACATTCCGAACCAGTTGTAGCTTCATTAATCATATCGATCTTTGATGATTCAAAAGTGCTTGAAAGAGCTTTGTTCGGGCAATATATTCCACCGAGGGTAATCGGGGCTTGCTCCACCTGAGGTGTGGGTAGGTGACTAATTAATGTCACACACAAAAAGAAGATCGGTCGGCCGCGCAACACGGTACACAGGCCTCTGAGTGAATTGCAATAAATAACGGTGTTCGGTGGATTATCGTATTAATATATACGAAATATAACGGATAATTCGGTGTATGTATAAACTATATTAAAAAACAATTAAAGTTGTGATTCCACGAATATAGGTGGATTAAGTTTTTTGTGGTTATACTCCGGCCGGAGCGGCGTGGACGCCATAACTCAAGAAGAGGCCTCTAAGTCAAAGGTCAGTACTTCTTGATTATTCAGGGTGGAGAAATTGCCGGTTGTCTGCCTATCCTAACTATGCTCACAAACTGCAGCTATCGAAGGCACGCAGTAAGCCGAACAAGCTTATTTAAATAAAGATTATTTTGATTTGATTAGCTAAAGATGCTCTTACATAGGATGAAACGGACGTAGCCATTAAACGTAGTTTAATAGTTTTATTGGATTCGTGTGTATATAAATAATATTTCTGATAACAAAACAAGTAAAAACAGTTTATAGAATTAGGCGTTACTTTGCGTAGATCCATAATACTAAAATAATAATAATAATAAAATAGTTTTGGTATAATCGCTATAAATGATGCTATATATGCTATAATTATTGAGTTCGTGATAGTGAACGTGCTTAAAAATCTTTCAGGAATAGGGAAAACAAACACTTAGTAACATTGAAGGTACGCATAAGTTATCGTACATATATATTTATACATATTTATTTATTATATATTAAAATATTCTTAATTATGGTAGCTCAGGTGTTACGGAAGAGTGAGGACTTCTGAAACAGGCTTTATAAGCTTAAAAGAACAACAATATATCATGCAAGATGTAAAAATTGTTAGGTACCGTTACTTTTTTTTCGTGATAGTGAACCGGTGCGAAAATCTTACAGGAAAAGGAAAAACAAACACATAGCAGTATAGAGGGTACGCATAAGTTAGACGAAAAAAGTCGCGTGTAGTCTAAAACTGCTACCAAATTACCATTGCATTCTATATATATACAGGAGGTGGTTTTAACAAAATTACCGGCCAGATCTTGACAATTTAAAAACCTGGTAAACTCTGAGCATTAAAAATAAAAAACGCATTTGACTAAAGCAATTTCACGCCTGCATGAGGAATGTGCATGGAGCATATACGAAAACAATTAAGGAGGAATTTTTAACATTAGCAGAAATTCTTTCAAAATTATTCTGCCCCAAGGATATACACACGGCGCACACTTTACTAACGAATTATTAAACATTAAAAAAATACATTACTAAAATTGCATATGAACGCTTGTTACGCCGTGTGGTATCGGGCTGAATAGAATAATACTACTCTCATTTCTTACCGAGGTGTCGTAAAAGGCGACTAAGGTAAAGTGATTTCACACGGGCGGTCGGTCGTTAAATACGTAGCCAAATCATGTGACAACATATTTGTAACATGTTGTGCCGACCCCACTTAGAGTGATAGCGCTTTTTATACGAAAAAGAGAGCTCCGAATGGGATCGAAACTAGTCAAGCTAATTTGATAGAATAAAACGAGTATAGCCGGTTTCTATACTAAACTATAAAAAGAGAGATGTAATGGTGCTATTTATTTGTAGAAGAAGAATGTAAAAGTAAGAATCATGTAGCACTCATATGAACAGTACTAAATTTTCCTTTAAGAGACGCAACCTAGGCTTCACTAGTGTATGTCTGTTTCTAGTATTTCACATATATCATTATTTTTACTATACAAGTGAATCACTTTTAAAAATATCAGTTCTAAGTCATATACCCTGAAAATAACTAACTAAAGATTTCAAGTTGAAAATCTTTTCTTTCGTTAAAAATAAATTTACTCCTCGGAGGCGAATTAAAAAGGCATCAAAGATCGCTAACATAAATAGATGAGCTTAAAATTTAAAATTATAATGGGATTGTATCCGGTGACACAAATGTGTGGAGTTTGTTGCTAACGACTTCTGCGGGAGGTGTTTTATAAGAGAACAAAAGTGAAGTAGAGAGATGATGTTATAAAAATTAACAAGAAGGAAAATATTATTGAATATATGCTATAAAATAATAATATATATTGGCAAACGTCAATATATTATTATTTAAAGTCATATTTGCCATTCAAAAAGGACTAAATTTCACACTGTTAATTTTAAATTTGGTGTTTTGTTTTCAAATAAGGTAAAGTAATAAAACCACTGTTTGTACGATTGATTGAACTTAAGGTAATGAAATAAAATAAGAACTATTAAACAAAAGTAATAATAAAATTATTTTGCTATAATCCACGATAAATCGCGTATGCTTATCGCGGATTATGGCAAAATAATTTTATTATTACTTTTGTATTATGGATCTACCCAAAGTAACGCCTAATTCTTTAAATAAGAACTGTTAAAGTCAAACACTTTATTATTTTTTTGTATTCTTTTCTTTATCATATTGTTTTCTCACTGGTTACCCAGGTTTTATTATTTGTTCAATTCTATATGCGACACAAAATCACTTTGTACTTGTGGTTACTATCCATTTACTTTTACCTAACCAATGCAAATTACCCATTAGCATCCGTAAGAATAATATTTTTGAGGTTAAGGTTTGGAGGTCCTAATGAGTTCAACATTGAGTTAACATCAAATCAATATTCAAATAGCGGTCACCCATCGAGCTTCCAAATAAGAAGGTTCTCGAAACAATGCATAAATCACTGTCAATTTACGAGTATTATAACTATAACTTATTTTGTAATAAAAACTAAAAGTTTTATTTAGTTATTATCATACAGCATTTAAATTTAAATATATCAGTTACTAAAATTTGTGGATTAGGTATTGGTAATTCTTAAATTAATAATAATATTATCAACTCTACAGTTTTTACTGTGCCATAGTTTCACCTGCCATCTCGCGGCAACTAATTGTGAGTGCGCATAAAGTATGGCGACTGAGCGTTAGTGCGATTGCATCACTGGTAGCGCCCTAATATTGCACGGACAGATAAAAGGACCATTATATTACTATAAAATTATGTATATAATAAAATTATGTATATAATATAAAATTAAAATTATGTATATAATATAAAATTATGTATATCTCAGCTATGATAGCTTAACAGTGAAACCGCGAGACCTTTATATCAGGGCGTTCAAATGCCAGATATTTCCTAGTGCTCCATTGATGTTAAAAGTGAAGGAGAAGGCTACAAATAAATTAATTGAGTTTATATGAGTTTAGCACAGGCATAAACACGCATTAAAATATGTCATTACACGTCCACTCTCGCCCACAACTCTAATGCAACTGACGTGGTGCGCTTTAGACAGTGTAAGGAAGATGTAAGATGTTTGTGTTTTTATATAAATATTATCATCATCAGCCCACTTTAGTCCACTGCTGGACATATTATTCGCCACTTAGCCCGATCCTGGGCTTTCTGCTTCCAACCACTGCCCGCTGTCCGACGTATATCGTCCGTTCTATGTAGCCAGGGTCAGTTGGGTTTGGCGGCCTGCCGTCGCCCGGGGATTCTTCGCACCCCCTGCTCTGCCGTTACCATAGCCGCCGCCTTGGCTAGGAATAGCAGGGCGACCGGGAACTGGGGGCCTTTGGCTTTTATTGTGGCTCATGTGTTGGAGGTTGATGCCCATAGTCGCCACGCTGGGCATGCGGGTTGGCGACCGCAGTTGCGTAACTTCTTGAATCGGTGGCGCTGCTGCCCATCACTGGCCTTGTTTTAAGTTACGCCATTTTAGGATAGTTATATCGCCACTAGTCGGTTTTCCTCATTAGTGGACTCTTACCACAGGCAGGGGAAAATGACCGATGCCGTATTCTCTAGGCCCCGGCACCAGGGCCAGGCCTTTGTATATAAATATACAAAGTATTAATCATACAGCTTAACCCATTTACACTATGGTCAGTAACTTTGTCTAACTTTTATTAATATTAAAACATTTTTGACAAACATTGACTGACCCGTTGGCGCAGTGGGTAGTGAGCCTGCCCTCAAATCCGCGGGTCGCGAGTTCGAATCCCATCGAGGGCCAACATTTTTTATAAATGAATTTGTTGGTCTTCGAGCCTGGGTGTATATTTGTATTTAAGTATGTATTAAAAAAAATTATAAGTATATATTCACCACACAAGTATTAAGTTACTTACTTTGGGGCCGGACGACCGTATGTGTAGGTGTCCCATATATTTAGATTATTATATTATATTTTTCTTGTTTTAAGCTTTTAGTATGTAGCAAGATAAGCGGTCTAATATGAACATGCTGACTTAGTAGGCATAAATCCACGCGTCTTCAGCCGCGGCTAATCAAGAAGTATGGAATTGCTGTTGTTACACCGAACTTGCATTCAAACTGTGCGAATACATCATTAGGAATTTAACAAATTTAACTTGAGCGTACGAACTTTTTGTATACAACTTGTAGTAGATTACATATGAGTTAGAATAATAAATATTATCTACTTTTTCTCATTCTTTTTTAACCGATTAATGTCCCATAAGTAGCGGTCTGTTACTGTCCCACTGCTGAGAATAGGCCTCTTCTCTCCGTTTTTGAAGAGAAGGATTGGAGCTAAGACCTACCACACTGCTCCAATGCGGATTGGTAGGTTACACATATCTCCAGGATTCTTTAGAGATAAGCAGGTTTCCTCACGATGTTTTCCTTCACTGAATAGCGAGCGATAAATTGCATTTATCAATTAGACACTTAAGTTTTTAACAGAAAAACTCATTGGTGTCTACCCGGGTTTAAACCCGTGACCTCCTCGGAAGAGTCGCACGGTGTTATAATGTCCCATGCTGTTATATAATCTGCAAGCGATTGACACGTCACACGATCTTATCTATTTGTGCTAGTGGCTTGCTGCACTTTCAGATAGAAAAAGATTTAATTTCGGTTCTCTGTGATCCACAATAAATATAAAACTGAAAATCTTAGAACTAAACGTTCAGGTAGGTACGCCTAGTAGTACAGTCCCTTAAGCAGTATTGCGTTTTCAATTGAAAGATTTAGGGATTTATCTTGTACCTAAATATCTATCGGTTTCACTATGGACAATTACTTGTTCTATATATCTTGTTATAGCTAATTTGATTACTTCAAAGTGGTAACCGAAAAAGTGAAATTTTTTTTTGTCTTCTAGCATATTCCGAGGAATATCTTAATCAAGGTCCACGTCATGGTGCGGTAGAGATATTTCCAAAATTCCGGTTGGATAATTTAAAACAAAATATTAAATTATCTGAAAATGAATTCAACCGTTACTTCTCATAATAGGTGCTAAACAGTTTCTTTATGGCCACAGAATATGGTAGTATGCCTATATTAAATTCTTACCGGATAACTGCTATTTTTGTGCTAAGAAATAAATAGATTGATATTCAGACACGACCTCTATAAAAAAACTACTTTGCCTTGCGATTTTATCGTAGAGCCTATCTTCTGATGATGCTTCGGTTACGTGGCGAAACGATCATTGAGATTGTTGTAGTGAATGTGTATAGTGTGCTCTTGATCGTCGTGTCTTATGATACGTGCAGTAAGTAATCCTGCATGTATGACGTTTTGCTTTCTACACTTAGCTTAAAATAGATTTTTTAACAAACGCGGATTATAAAAAAATATTTTTTTATGGGATTCCGCAAACGCCTACTTCTATAAATTATATAAGAATAAATAAAACTACTATATCTCATGCTACGAAGTAATTTCCGCTACCGTAGAATTCCATTCTTTCATCTTGCTACGAATTTAAATCAAAAATATACCAACTATTACAAAAGTAAACATAACTTATAGCGGAAACCTCCATAAATTGTAATTTAATATCGAAAAATTATCCCATTAGTTGTTCGCATGGCAGCGAGAGGCTATAACTGCTGGACAATGAGTTGTGTCCACTGCATCGCTCCATTAGCGATTATTGTTCAACTTACGCGGACTAACTGGATGATATTTGTCATAGAATTTACTGGATGAGAAGTACATATATTTAACAGTTTTATTTTGTGTGCATTAGACATAAGTAGCTGGGTGACCGAGCCTTGCTTGGTAATTTATTAAAAGATATAAAAATACAATTAAAAACAGGAAAAAAAAGAATTGCGGGAATTGATTCCAGGTTTTGAAATTTTGTGATCCGCTCGTTACCATTATGCTATGCTATCAGAACATTATGCTTGACAGTTAAAATATCATTTGCTTTCAAGTCTACATTTTAACATTTTTTCAATGCCTGAAAAAAGGCATAAAACGAAATTTTTTTGAAATGAAAATTAGTTACATTAATTTTTTTCCCTCAAAACCCCCTACATGCTAAATATCTTGAAAATCGTAAATAACTAATTTAAGATAAATATAACTTGCATATTGTTGTAAATAAAAAAAATTATGAAATGGAAAAAAAAGAAAAGTAGCTATGGAGATTTGTTATTTCCTCTCTTTTAAATAAATTAGTAAATTCCATATTTGTAAACTGCCGTGTGGTATCTGGCTGAGTATAATAGACCCTCATTTCTTACCGAGGTGTCGTAGGAGGCTACTAAGGAAAATTTACCCGCCGCGTGGTATACAGCTGAGTATATTAGACCACCCTCATTTCTTACCGAGGTGTCGTAAAGTCGAATAAGGTAAGTTGACGTCAGGCGCGCGGCCGGTCGTAAAATAACTAGCCAAATCATGAAACAACATGATTATAAAACCCACTAGCCTAGCCCACTTATAGTGGAATAAGGGGATAAGATGATTAGTATATTTTATTAGTCATATCTAGTAACTCAACATCTACATAACTGGACAGTGCGCCTGCCAAATACTTTGTACTTATTTACGCCACTTATTATTTATTACCTCAGTATTGACTCCTCTACAAAAAGTTGCCAAAAGCTTACTGTTAGTTGGCAACTCTCTTTTTCCCTGTATTTAAGATATAACAGTTTATATCTTTGTTTTCTTCTTAAAAGTTGATTAGTTTTTGAATTCTAATAAAGAGTACAGCAAGTAATAGCAACTTGGAGTTCATTACTTTGCCTTCGAATAACGAGCGGTTTTTACGAAATTTAAATTAAATTTATTTTTCTAGTTCATATAATGTATATAACTGTGTAGTTTTTTGGTATAGTAAGAAATATATATTTTTATACTATTTTATTAATAAAGTTTATTTATTATTGTTTAAATTGTGAAAATAAACTTGACTTATCAGTTTACGATAGGCTAATTCTTCATTACCTATGTCAATTAATTAAATATACACATACAACGTAATAACTTCTTAAAAACTTTACTTTACGATTTTGTCGTGGCGATCTTGATGATGCTTCGGTCGGGGTGAAATGATCGTTAAGATTGTCGTAATTGTAACACCATCATATTACATTAAAGAATACGCACGTATTGTAATTCGTGCGGTTACTAATTCAGCCATATTTATTGTATCAGAATGGATTCTGCTTCCTACACATAGCGTTACATAAATGTTCTTCACAAAAGCGGAATAAAGTAAAATAATTCTATCATTCCATATGTACCGTAATAATTCCGCCTCATAATCATCATCTTCAACCGATGGCCATCCACTGCTGGATGGATCTTTTCATGGGATCTCCATACTACACGATCCAGTGCCGTCAAGAACTCTCCGCCACCCTTTTGAGGTCATCAGGCCACCTCATAGGTGGTCCACGGACGCTGCGTTTTCCAGTGCGGAGTCCCAATTCCACCTTAAGACCCCAACGTCCATTTGTTCTCCGCATTAATAAACACCCGTTTCTATAAATTATATATTACTAGCTGTGCCAGCGGCCTCGCCCGCGTGGAAATAAATCAGCCTATCACAAAAAATTTCCCAAATTGAAATTTTGAACATAAAATTTGTTATTGTGAGTTAACCATAAGGGGTAGAGACACGCTCGCGCGGACTTTTTTGTGCTATTTTTGTAGATCTACAATTCTTAACTACATTGCTTTGGTGTATATCTGCTGGTTTACGCAGCGCACGCGAGTTAAGCTCAGGCGTGGTTTTACGGGTATTTAAAAGGAGGTATTACGAGACCAACAAAAAACTAACATTACTGCGACTAGTAAAATCTAATTATGCATTCACGTTCTAGAACATTACGTTAAATTCATATTTAAAATAATTACAAAAAAATCCGTAGTCCGAATCTAAATACACCTGAGCTGGGGGACGTCGGGACAAATGGAACAGTACTAATTAAATATAGCGAGAAATATTTTAATATGTTTATGAGGGTACCTCGCTAGCTTAAAACAAATATTATGTTTGGTTGCAGTGTGAGCGTTGAATTTTAATATCATTACTTGAGTTGCGTTTTTAATTCTATAAAAGCACAGGTTTTCTTTTGTGGAGCGTACGTGACGTACGCTTTCGGACGCTTTGGACTTTTCTATATCATTAGCGATGGTTCTGTGAAACTAATTCAACTATCTATATAAGTGTAAAGCTTATATAAAGGAATTAATGCAAAAACATTCTCGGCAGAATATGATTGAGCACTGTTAGAATTGATTAAGTAAATCATATCGATAAAACTGCAAGAATTTTTATAACTTCTATGGTAATTCGTACACTCGTGAAATATATGAAAATGAAACTGCGACAATTTTTTTTTTCAAACTATTTTAAAGTAAAATTATTAGTATCAATATCAAATCAATCGTCGAATTCGTTTCAAAACTCTTGCATAGCACCGATATCTACACCATGTCGCATTAAGAAAAAAAAATCGTCAATACCTCTAACTAAAGTACAAATAAATAAAGTCCCTATTATTATTGTACTACTGGAATAGATCCCATCACTTATTGGAGAAAATGGGTTTCAACAAATTTGATGAAACTCATTTATGCATATCCGATACAACGTTACACATAACATAGATATTATCTAGGAGTATGCAGTTTTTTCATATCGATGCTTCACGGTATACGCATAAATATTTTTTTGTGTTTAGAAAACTCATAAGGAAAGATCACGTGCATTATCCGTTCCAACTGTCATAAAATTATTACACACATAACGTCTGAATTTAATTAGCTATTAATAATATAGCACTATTTTTTGTATAATGTATAATTTAACATAAATTCAAAAGTAAGATATTTATAAATAGATATGTCGCAACGTCAAATCTTGAAAGATGCTCTTTCTAATGGAAACGCTAAATGCGACGCCTCGTTTAATCTTATTTCTCCCCAAATTATTCCTATCGATCAGCAATTAACTCCCTTCAGAAGTGACATCAGAAAATTGTGGAACGTCTCCATTTAATCACTTCTCCATTAACATTAGCAATTTTTCCCAATAAGCGACTTTAATTGCTTTAACCGTATACCCATTCCTCACTCAATCAAATACTCAGTCTTACTTTATGACTTCCGTTATTCACCTCTCACTAGCTTTAAGTTACCGTACCGTCTAACGATATTAAGGGGGACTTGGAAATTGCAGCGCTCTAAAGCGACAGGGGGTGCTTCTGGGAGTGAAATCAAAAATTTAAATTGCGAAAATTCTTCAACCGTTTGACGCGTCTTTATTGGAGCTCTGATGCGTTAGGAATTGCAGTTCTTATTTAAAATTTTCAGTTGAACGTTTTATTGAAAAGTTGAGTTTAAAAGTTGAAGTAAATCTGGTCCACAGAATATTATATTTAAATATTCATACATAACATTTCAGCAATCATTTTTTGTTCGTACATATGCTGACCGTTGTTTTAATTTGTGTTGTATGAAAAACTAAATGATATCAGTGTTTCTAAAATGATTTGGCTAGCTTACAGGGTTAAATATTTTTGAAGTACGGTAGGAACAAACTCATCGAATTAACGACTATATTTTTATACTATATCATAAATTAATTTATCAAATAAAAGTAGCAGTTATTTTATTTATATTTACCATTTTCTGTGCTTTTTTCATAATACGATGGAAGTACACCATCACACCTCACAGCCACCTTAGACCGGCGTAGTTAGTTGGATTCAAACAAGATTTCCGGGATTTTTCTTTTAATCATATAATACATTCTACTTTGAATTTTATATTAAATTTCAATTTCAATAACTTATATAATAGAAGAGACCCATCAAGAAAATGAACCGTCTTACTTGAGACGATACTGATATACGCAAATAACGTCTAAATACTTTAGTTCCTAGATATCGGGGTTAAAAAGAATAATGGTAACATTTATTTGAGAAAGTTGTAACATAAACGCAAGGGTGGAGAGGGTTAAATGGCTATTTTTTCCCTATTGCTTGAAAACGATTTATAAAACTGAACTCCCAGTGGCATTATAGATGGTGCTTCTGATAAAGATGTTGCGATTTAGCCTTTTTTGTAAACAGTATCTGTTTTATACTGTTGATATAACAATGAAAAAGATTTTTTTTTATAAAGATGTGAAATCCAATAAAGTTATTGATAGATCCAATAAAATATGTTTCAATACAAACTTCATAAGACGTAATTCTCAAAAATTACTTGTTTGTTGATATGATAATTATATCATCAAAAATTTTTTGTAACTTAATTTTGGGTAAGTACTGCAGTAATTTTAGTAATTGCCACTTTTAATTTTTTGAAAATTTGCGCCCGTGGTGAAAATCCAATATTCAAATATTATATTATCTGTTGACGCCAATCCACCAAAAGCATCCACCGTAACAGTGCAATTTACATGAAATGAAATAAATTAGCACAAAATTTATGGTAATATAAACTATTTATAAATAAATATTTCGTTCTCAATATGTGTATGTACATGACGAAATACTTAGGAAGTTCACAGAATTGGCACCCCTGGACACTCTTCCGATAAATAAAAGTGGGCTGAGAGGAAAAAACACGAGACCGCTAACAGACCAACTTCCGAACGCGGATATTTATGGACAGAAGGGGTGTTTTATTGCCCACTGTTCCATTTTAACCCACTTGCCCCCGGCCATCCGCACTTTGTGGACCTCTTTTACACCGACATGGTACATAATTGTGCTAAAAAGAACTGAACCGAATTAAAATTATAAAAAACGATAATGATAAAATATTTTTTTCTTTTTAATTTATATCACGTCCATTAATGACAGATTAGATGTTTTAGTAAAATCAAAGGACAGTTATATTAATATTGTAATACTTTTTCATTTTCTTCTTGCCGTTTTAAATAAAATTGGCTTGAATTTTTAAAGTATAATAAAATTGCAATGAGATTCTACGAGACTAATATACCATCTAATGGTTCTGAATGAATCTTAAGCTTATGTTTGACCGTCAAATGTGTGATTACATTAGGTGTTCTGTTTGTTGACTGTGATTAAGCCGATTATGGCTGACTGCTTTTCTTTAAACTACAGCCAAACCCAATAGCAGGACTTCCTCCTATAAAGCTAAAGGTATCCACTTAACTTAAAAATGTGTTACAGCAATCCATTAAACTTAATGCGTATCGCATATGCATAAGAACAAGGAAACACAGTAAATATGGGCACCATAATGGGTTAAGACTAAATAAATAACTAACACAGCGGTGTAAACATGTTACACAACGGTCTAAATGGGGGTTCGCCTTATTCGACGTTTTGGAAAAATAACTTTATTTTTATCTGCGTTTATTTTCTCGTAGTGGTCCTTAGGAAGGTCTGATAAGGTGATTCCGACTGATACGCCATATTGTAACAAGTTTATGTTTGACAGGTCATTCTCCGTTATGGTGTTCGATGTGATTTGTTACGATTTTACCATTTTTATTGTTAGGGCCTGTTGTTTTGCGAGATTTTTCGGTCTATAGCCTCGTATGTTACGGAATACTGTGTAGAATTATTTTTATACTATAAGATGTGAATAGGTTCTTTGTTTATTATTGATGAATGCTGTATTATATAAAAAGGGGCTGAAGAACTTAAGTTGCATTCCTCCTATGAAAAATTATCCTTTTGCTTTATAATTAAGATTAAATTTGTCCTAAACCAATGTTTACTTTGACGTAGGTAATGAAAAGTGAAATATGGGTGAACATAACACCAAGTAGAACGTATTATAGAATGTTTTATTATATATTACACTAAATGTGGCCACAGTTTCGCCCGGGTGGAAATCTGTGTGTCACACACACACACTTTTTCCAGTATAAATTCAGACCCTGATGGAGTTCAATGGTTTAGCCGTTCCGGAGAATTTACTAATAACCTAAACCTTCAACAAAAATTACACTATAAAAGTATAAGTAAACTATAGTAAAAACCGTAAAAAAGCTTTTTTTATTAAATTAGTACAGGTTTACATAATATTAAATACTAGATAAAGTCTTAAACAAGGTTAGTATCGTTCGTATATTATCTGAATAGACCTTTGCCATGATAATTTTTTTTTAATTTACAAAGTGTCTAACTCCGTTTTTAAAATCAATGAAAAAATGTAATTTCTTAAGTAAAATTCATCATTATATAAGAGAATTACCGTAATTTGAGATTAATTAATTTTAAGACTAATTTATATAAATTATTCAAAAGTATAGTTAAAGATGCTTTTACATTAAATTGTGTTTTTGTTTCCGGCAATCATCGAAAGGATGAACATTGACCGCGCGATGAATTTTTAAGACGTAGTCCGACGATAAAAAATATCCGCCAGGGCATTGAAAGATTGAAAGGGGAGAATCACTTACCGCCTTCAATTTATGGGAAATCTGACCCGTGGGAGATTCGTGGTTGGACTAACAATATTAGCCAACTTATAAGCTGAAGACCCTTCAGTTGAATTGATTGTTGGCTGGGTAAAGCCATTTTTTTTGGTGTCAGGATTGATGTTTTTATACTACCGTTGACCGTGTTTGTTTTTATAGTGATGCAAGGAAATTTAGATGAATTTTGGCGAAGTAATGATCAGAACGACTAGCATTTTGCTTAAGACTTTTTTATGCATTTTTCCTTTTTTTACTTTCTGATCTCGTAATTAGACTTTTTGATCTTTTGATTCTTGTTCCTTGAAAAATATCAAGGATCTTGCTAATTTTAAGTGTTAAAAATAATTTGTTTATGTTTTTTTTGTGTTATGCTTATTTTTATGAGGCATTTACAACAGGCCTTTACATCGATTTCAAAAACATCGACATTAAAGACAATTTTTTCCGCCGCAGTCCTCTTTTTGCGTCACCCCGTACAAACCGGTATGAACGAGGGTGGTCTTTTCTACTCAGCTGGATACCACAGCGAGTCAACTTACCTTATTCGTCTTATACGACATCTCGGTAAGAAATGAGGGTGGTCTATTCTACTTAACCCCGTTGCCACACGGCTAGAAAATATCTTTAATATATCTTTTTTATATTACATTCACCGCATAGAACTAGAAATGTGTGGATATGATTGCAATTAATTGTTATTTCACGGAACAAAAAACAAGGAAACAAAGGGTGATGCAGTGACCTAAATGCAGGAAACCCAATAGCCGTTGAGGCTTAGGTTAAACAAATAGTATTCATTATAGACAAAGCTTGTAGAAACTGACAGACAATGAAGGAAACGATGTGTGACGGACGCGCCACGCTCTTGTACTGAGATTGTTGCTTCTAGATGTATGATACAGGGTGATTGAAATAATAATACAATATCCTGAAAATATTCATTGGCCCATAAAAATAATTATCTCAGTTACTTTAGAATAGAAGATTATTAGCATCCTTACATTAATTATTTACTTATTTATTATACGCAAATGCGTTTGACACACATTTGTATATACTCTTTTGTTTGATGAAAGTTTGTTGTCAAATTGAGAAGAGATTAATATCTATTATTTGTCTATAGTCGCACTAAATATCAAACATAATTCTTGTCATGAATTCCTATAAAAATTGCAATATGCATATGCAATTTTTTATCATGTTTTGATCGTTTATTTCAAATATCATATAATTTGTTTGCAAAAATTAAGAAACTATTTTTTATATATCACTGAATTTAATAACTATTTAAGCCTTGACGAAATCTTTATAGAGGCATAATATTGGATTTAGTTGGTTGAAGCAAATTGAGTGTTTGAAAATTTCAAATTAATTTTCCTTTGCAATTTGAAGGTATGCAAAACAATTACCAAAATAATTAAATTAAAAATCATGAATATCCACTGCGCATGTAGGGTAAAACACTGAAAGACCGCGTAATCAAAAAAATACACTAAAGTAATAACGAATTATAAATTAAAAAAAATACTACAAAAAAGTCCGCGACAGCATGTATCCATCTCTTATGGCTAACTTTTGTATTCAAAATTTAAGTTAGATACTGATCTTCACGCGGGCAAAGCCACAGTCACAGCTAGTGTATAATAACTATATGATTACAGGCCAGTTACGAAAAAAAATTTTGATAATTATATTATAGTTATTCACAAAGAGCCTGTATATCCCAGGCCGGTCGATCGTCACGGTGTCACGCGACACTATTGTCTACTCTGTCACACTGTACTGCGCTTCGTCGACCACATGCATACTACAGTTTGCTATTCAAGACTGAGATCTTAAAAAAACACATTAATACGCAGATACAAAAAAATAAACATTAAAAAAAAAATTACAATCCGGGAGTGGAAAAGGACCCAAGCTCTCGGTAGTTTAATACAGAGTGAGGAACTTCTTCACAATACGTGCTGTCTCAAGCAATACTGCCTTCTGTATCCTACGCTTGATCCAGCTATCTGATCTAGCTAGCTGATCTAAGCGAGAGCCTTAAAATATTGTTATGGATGAGAAATGCTTTCAAATAAATAAATATATGGGACAATTACTACATACTAAATACTTTTGATAAATTCTTCTGTGTGAATAGAAATCTTTTACTCTATCTATACTGTCTATCATAAGTACAGAATACAAAATTGTATTCATTACATAACAAGTAAGATAGAAAAAACTATAATGAACAAAATTATGTCTTGGTGGAATGGGAATAATTGATGATGCCAGTACATAAGTAAGGATATCAATAGTAGGAAATGAAAATAGTGATAACTTTATATTAATTTAATATAAAAAAAACTAATGGTGTCAGAGATGATTTCAGAGAACTTATTCGATTTTAAAAGACCACGCGTACAAACAGTAAGTCAGCTCAGTAAGTGTATTTTTAAGCAAAAATTGCCTTACAGTTCAACTCGTATCTTAAGATAAAATAAAAGTAGATTCTAATTAAATGATACTATACTTTGTCGAAGAAGAACATCAAACATAAACTGCGGAGTTGATTTGAAACGGATCATCAATTATTAATCACCCATCTCGTAATAAAATTAGCCGCTATTTGAAGGTTAAACAGAGCTGTATAAAGAAAAAAATCTCTCTCCAACCCTCAGGGAAATTTTATATGGAAACTTCGTATCGACTACGTGTAAGTATGATGTAAAGTGAATGGAATAGACATGAGCGTACCTTTTTAATTGTAGAACGTACTTTAATTTTGATATAAGGTTAGTTTTGATACACGCTCAAAGTAGACACAAAGGGTTTTAATTTGGCTTGTCTATGTATATTATGTGTAGTTTTTGTCACATTCAATTTAAAATTGTAATTTTTGTATTGAAAATTGTTAAAAATGGGTAATCGATAAAGATGTTTGGATAAACAGAAGCATTACCGATGCAACTAGTCAAGGAAAGAGTTTATGAGTTAAAAAACTTCGATAAGTTTTAAATTATTTAACCTGTAACCCATAGCCCATAGAGACAAATTTAATTATTCACATTTATTCTGGTAAATTTTAAAATTTCACAGTTCATTCTTATTATTATTAAAAGTGTGATATTGCAAAATTATATGCGATATATTGAATTATATTAATGTTTTAATTTCAATTATACGTTTAGGAATAAAGTAAGGTGAACGAAAAAGAACTATTCTATTCGAGAAATAATATAAGGCATTGGTGCAAAAAACCTATATTTATAGCAGAATGACATCGCATAAACGTCCAACTTATATAACGTATAAAATAATTTTAGTTAATTAGATTGTAAATGAGCAAATTAATTATTTTTTACGTTTAATAATATTGCTATTTCGATTAATTATCATATAAACACTTCCAGTAAGTTTAACTTCGTTGTCTGTGACCCTCGAAGAAGAATTAATGAAAAATGAAATCGACTTGGCAAATTTAATTTTTACATTCGTCGGTTCAGGGACAATTTCTTTTCGCTGATTAGCGCATTTGGATGGCGGAATAAATTCGTTTTAATATTGATTGCTTCTTAAATTTTAATAAGCTTCATGATTGTCTAAGGAGGTTCAAGTTATGTATGTAAAATAGGAGGAACGATAATTTTACCATATTTTCGAAGATATTTTGAGGAGCTTATGGTGAAAAGAATTGTTTTTTTTTATGTTTAATCATGGAGTCAAAGTACAATATTAATTTTATCCTTTTTAACACCTGGGCTCATTGCATCTTTAGGTAAAACGAGGGTTGGCTCCTTTTTCGCACACAGAATCAGCTTAGCGATTCAACGCGGAAACGCTGCTAGCATTCGTGAGACCATTCCACGTAGGCATGATTTGTATAGTACTAGCGTGTAAGTAATTTGAGATAAACATTGTAAATTTAAAAAAAAATCAAGTGGAAAATATATACATATGTCATTTTGGAAAATTCTTAAATACACAAAGACTCGAAGAACGAACAAATTGTTTTATTAAAATGTTGGTATGAATATTCTATTAGCCTCTAAAAATACACACACATAGAAACATTTTAAAGTAACTAACAGACTTTGAAAGGAAAATATGAAATACATACTTATAAGTGATTCGGTGACTCTGTGAAAGAGAAGTGCAGTTGAGTCCCGTGTCCTAGAGTCTGGTGAACACGTTCACAACATTTATAGCTTCCATTACTTCTACTTCCAAACATGGAACTAATCCTCAGCGGATAACCATCATCAAATAAATATAAAAATAAATCCAAATATAAAAATATTTTTATATTTAGAATCAAATATTTACTCTTCGAATTCCCCCCGAAAAGTTCCTTCAAATTGGCGCTCAGAACTTTCAGCCGCGAGCAAAAAAAGAATCCAAATCAATCTGTTGATTAGATACTTTTTATTTTTTTCGGGGGTGACATTAAACACAGTTTAATCGCCCCTGCCAATCCCGCAAGACGTTTGGGTAGTCGGGTGGGAAGTGGGGAAAATACTCCAAATTAATGACAGTTTTAAAAATGGACCCTGGGGGGAACACTTAGCTAATGCACCAGTTTTCTTGGAACTATGTTTATCATTATCATGCGAAAAAGCTACTTAGAAATACTCCTAGTATATTTTATTAGATTTATTATGCATTAGGCTTACTCTTATACGAAACGCCTACTTTGAATTTTGTAGCCTAAATAGTTATAAATATGTGACGAAAAGTAAATTTAAATTTAAAATTAAAAGTGTTAGGTGATCGAGCTAGCTATGCTTCGAGTAACTCTATTTAATCAAACCAGGAAAGAGGATATCCGTAAAAGAATCATAATTAAAGCTTATCATATTGCGAACGAACGACGTAAGGTGTTAGATTGGCCGATCCCTCAACGGAAAATACTGCGTTGGTAGACCCGAAAGACTTGGTAGACTGTTTACTTCTACTTTTCCAAGGCCTCAAAAACCTCTGTATTTAAGCAGCATAGGATCGTGTGATATGAAAATCTCTTCTTAAAATCTTATATCTGCGTTCAGCAGTAATAACCCATCGGTTAAGACGACTATTGCTATCAAATACGATGTATGGTTATTGACAGAAGATTCGTATTTATGAAAACTGCTTTTTACATGATTTACATTTCGTTCTTATTACACTGGTCTTAACTAACATCTCAAATTAGCTAAGTTCAAACCGAGATAAGCATTCTGTCCCCCCCGGTCCCACCGCGTCATATATTTTGACAATTTATTTATTCGACTTTCAAAACGCTAATTTCGAGATGGATTCGGGGATGCTTGTCTTTTGGGTCGCGTTATATGAAACATGATGTATTGTCTCGTTTACCACATTTGCCCTCCTGCCAAAAATTCCCAAAAGACTGTCGTTTTTTAATTTTCACTTCCAAAACTTATTTTGGAAGTGAAAATTAAACCTTAAAATTACCTTAGTACTAAAAAACCTTAACTACAGTTTACTTGTATTTCAAACTTTAGCCTAAAGCTCATGTGTGCCTTGAAACAAAATTTTGCACTCCAGTAAAAAAAGGTAAACCTCTCTCTGCGTTTCTGAAAAGAAGGGTTGGAGCTAAGACCTACCTCGCTGCTCCAATGCAGATTGGTAGGTTACCCATATCTCCATAATTATTAGAGATATGTAGGTTTCCTCGTGAAGTTTTCCTTTACTAAAAAGCATGTGATAAATTGTAATTATCAATTAAACACATAAGTTGTAATAGAAAAACTCATTGGTAGACTACTCAATAAATGTAAAATGCCATAAATAAACAACCATTTTTGTTGCCTTTTAATCGACATAATGATTTATATCATTTCATATAACTTTATCATATTGAAGAAATGATAAAGTTATATGAAATGACTATAGAATTTGATAAAAAATTAAGAACAGATTTAGGCTCACGCCACATAATACTTCGTCCCAAAGCGAACGGACTAAATCGCCCATGAAGAGGAACATAAAAATTAACAAAAAAACAATAGGATTAGCATAGAAAACATCTGCGACGAAAATTACTACTGAGGCCCTACCAATGGTTTTTATATTTAAACTAATCTATGCTCACATTTAAGTATGTCGATATATGCATAAATTTGTGGTATTATTGAATTAAACGTAAATTCTTTTATTTTATTTTAATATTCCTAACACTAATAATTATACTATTCTTCTTTTTTATTATTTACAGCTGGACAGTCTAACTGGACTGGACTGGCTGGACTCCTCAAATCCGACACCCGGTGAGCAATTCATGTTCGATCTCTAGTTACCTGAAACAAGATTTACTAAGTTTCCTAAGTAGAAGTACTATTTAAGTGTCTGCGTGTATGGGAGTGTATAAATAGTGCCTAAATCTAAATTTATTGTGTATTATAATTCATAAAATCAAACATCATATTTTCAAAAGGAAGCTACCATGGACACTTTTCACTAATTATTTTTTGTAGATATAATTTCATAGCCTATAATAAAGTAACTTAGACTAAAATAATTGCAAATATTTTTAGGAAAATGATACTTAAATGATTATTTAAATATCATTAAGAGAATAAAACAACGAGAAAGCGATTTTTTCCTGATTGTTAAAAACTTATATTTATATAATAGTCTTGTACAGACCGATAGTAGGGGTTATCTTAAGGCAACCGCATTGATTCTTTGCGTCGCACACCCTTGGGGGCGCATTTATCCAGCAAAAAGCAATAAACATTAAAAATAAAATGGCAGATCCCCCTTAAATGTCACTTTCCCCGAGATGCTATACGTTTCCAGAATTAGGGACGTGATCAATAATTTCTGTAAGGGGACATCATTAAGGAGAATTCACGTACGTAGCAAAGATAAATGCATTAATATTGATTCAAAATAGATTTCAGTATTATACACTGTCCATTATATTAACCATCTTTTGACAGATTGACGATTTACATATTTAGTGATGTCCTAAAGAATCTCGTATGCGATACCATTCCGATTATAGTACCTACTATCATTAATCGAATTACGTACCTAAGTAATTCGATTAATGATAACCTACGTAAACTAATAACAGATATAGAAATCAACATTTTGATTTAATATTGCCTTAGTTTTTTGAAAATAAATGTTAATCCGTGTGTATTTATTATAATCATAAAAAATATATTATACATCAACTGGCAACATCAACAGACCTTCCGCTCGGCCGCCATTTTGACGTGATCTGTCACTCTCAACGAAACGCCCGTGATAGTCACACGCATTTACGTTCGCTGAGTGTTCTCTCGCATCTGTTACACCTTGAGTTAAGTAGCTTTATTCCTCGGAAAAACTTTTGTGAAACTTATATTAATTGATCGTGAAAATGCCGAAAGGACGTGTGTTGAAAGCACAATCGAGACAGTTAGTGTTAAAACTTCATGAGTATTATGAGCAAGAAAATCAAAATGGCGGACCTCTTATACCTATCACGCAAGTCCGAAACCGTGTTGCAGCCGCGTTGGGGATCAGTCTATCAACTGTGACTAAAATCACTACTGATGCCTACGGCAGGAGCGGCTTGGAGCAAAACAAACCATCTACACCAAAAAGAAAGCGCCGGGCTCATAAGGTGACAGCTGTTGATGACTTTGACGCTGACGCTATTCGTCGTCATGTATATGATTACTACTTGAGAAAAGAAATTCCAACTTTGAGAAAACTTATTGTTTCTTTGAAAAGAAGTGGTCTATTTCATGGTGAAAAATCTTCTTTGGTCAAAGTTTTGAACACAATTGGCTTTTCATATAAAAAGTTAAATAAAAGAAAATTATTAATGGAACGCACAGATATAGCTATAGCACGTTGTGATTTTTTAAGAGAGGCAAAGAAAATACAAGATTGGGCAAATATTGTTTTCACGGATGAAACATGGCTCAACGCTAACCACACACTATCTCGTTTCTGGACTGATGATACTGCTGATTCCACTTCCTCAGTACCAATGGGAAAAGGTGAGCGCCTAATCATTTGCCATGCAGGTACAGCAAAAGGATTTGTACAAGACGCACTGTTGGCATTTAAATCGAAGAAATCAAATGACTACCACGAAGAGATGAATGCAAATGTGTATGAAGAGTGGTTCAAAAAAATGCTCATTTCATTGGAAGAACCATCAATAATTTTTATTGATAATGCGCCCTACCACTCCCGTCAAATTGACAAAATGCCAACACAGGCTAATAAAAAGCATGAAATAATTAATTGGCTTCGGGACAATGGAGAAAATGTGGACGACTCAATGTTAAAAGTTGAATTAATAAAAATATTAAAAACCAAAAAGAGAGCAAAACGCTATGTAATCAATGAAATGGCAGCAGAATATGGCCATACTGTTCTTCGGATTCCTCCATACCACTGCCAGTACAACGCAATAGAATTTATATGGGCACAAGTAAAAGGGCATGCTGCGAGATGCAATACAAGCCCCCCATTCACAGCGAATAAAATGTTGCAATTGCTAAAAAATGCTTGCACCCACGTAACGGCCGAGAACTGGGCAAGTGTGGTGGAAAGAACTAAAAGAGTAATATTCTCTGATTGGGAACGTGATATTGCGTTTGATAATATATTATCTACACAAGAGCTAATAATAACTGCTACTGAAGACTCCTCATCGGAGGTGTCTAGTGTTGATTATCATTCCGACGACTCGTGCTAATAAAATAAATTAAAATATCCTGATTGTTTAATTTGTATTCATGTATTAACTAAGAAGAAAGTAAAACTTTATATAATGTTATTAAATGTCTTTTAATACTCGTAACATCGATTTCTACCGATTATTTTTAATCTGTGGCATAATCGTAGTAATCATTATGTGTGACATCACTAAGTGGGCGGTACCCATCCATAAAGTACAAATATTATTTGTATGATATTTGTACGTAAGCAATACAAAACTTAATGAGCGTGAGCTGTCAAAAGACTGATAATATGATGGACGCAGTATAATTATTATGTATGAAGTGATGATGACATTAATCCTAACCTTTGAACTTTATAATCCATGACTTCAGAAGAAGTATTTGAACGTTCCAGCATGATTGTGCTGCTTGCTTCTTTTAATATAATAAGCTAGAATTTTCCTAGCTGGAAGAATAGTTTTAAAGAAAAATTGTTAAATTTTACTGAATCGTTATACATTACGATTTTGTACGAGGAGTCTATCCTCCTGATGATGCTTCGGTTTCGGGGCGAGGAGGTCGTAGAGGTTGTGGTAGTGAGTGTGTGTAGTGCTTGTATGGAGTGTTGGTGTTGACAGCGTTTTTTGATACGTGTGGTGACTTGTCCTGCATATAAGGGTTATGTGATTGTTGCCTGCTTCATACACTTAGCATTACATATATTCTCTTAACAATTACAGCAAAATAATTTTATTGTAACTCTGTATTGGAATTCCGCAAAGTAACGCCTGCTTCTATAAATCAATGTTAAATTTAAGTATAAATCCTTCTTATTATGAAATCTCAATACGTATTTTCGATGTTGTTTATATTTAAGGGCCACGGAAATCTACCTTTTGTACGAATATGAGAAGCAATAGTACTTCTTAGTAAGTTCAAAATGACATCAAAATCGTATTGTATCGTATCTAAGAACGCTTAAAACCAGCATCGTCCGCGCATTTAATAAATAAATATATCATTTTTAAAACGTTGTATGTCTTCTTTTTCACTTGTATGCCTTGAAAGGTATCTAACCGTGTGGTATCCGGCAAAGTAGAATAGTATCACCCTCATTTGTTACCGAGGTGTCGTAAAAGGCGACTAAGGTAAGTTAAACCACCGTGTGGTATCCGGTTTAGTAGAATAGACCACCCTCCTTCTTATCGAGGTGTCGTAAAATACGACTAAGGTAAGTTGACGTCAAGTAGGCGGCCGGTCGTAAAAACGCTGCCAAATCATGTGACAGCATGTTTATAACATGTTGTGCCGACCCCAGATAATATACCTTGAAAGGTATCGTATTAAAATGTCCGTTACCGGGCTTATTAAAGTAACTAACATAATATTTTCCATAACACAACCTTAAACACAAATAAACTTTCCCCTATAAAAGCACCATCGATGAAAAACCCTATAAGAGTGGCAAGAAAAGATAATGCAAGTTACACTCAACACTAAGAAATCGTATCATGTTATTCTTGAATTATATTTACTAGATGTGCCGGGAGGAAATGTAACAACGTCGTTATATAATAAGTATAGGTATTATTATATGCTTTTTAGCTGTACCTGATCTATCAGTAATTACACTCTGTAAAATTATTAGTTCAGGATTTTAAATTGTAATTTATAGAAGAAGGCTTTACTTTGCGGAATTTCATATGCGGAATATCATTTTGATTGATTTTTGATTATTTTACAATGATTTTAAAATTGCTATATACTTACTGTAGCATTCATTATAATAACTTCTCAGAAAAGCTTAATTTTTGTGAACGATGTTCAGTAAATACATATACGTAATATACGGATTTAGTGACTTATTGTCTCCTTTTATTTATTGTTCACTTTGCAATTATTTATTTTATTTCATAATTACGTTCTTAATACAGAAGATTTATGTTTATTTGTTTATAAATTAATATCTATAACCATTAATATATTGTTTTTAATCTGTGAACTATTGTACTCGTCAAAAACCTAAGTACCCTATAATTGCTTCAGTCCTTTCTAGGAGCTTTAAATCTTGAAAAAACCCAATACGCAATAAGGACCGCATGCTACATAAACTGTGCTTAACTTCAAACAAAGGAATATTGGTTCCAAACCATTGTGAATAGCGCCAATAAGGCTCATTGTGGCTTGCTACACGGATCAGTAATTTCTAATAAGATAATATGGTTGTCCAATAGCTTAGTGGGCGCGGGCTAATGATGCGAATATGAGAAATAATGTTACGTAGAATGTTCTGGAATTTTTCTAATGTTTCGATATGCCTACTTGTTATCATTGTTGTAATTTGATGAGGACCAGAGGAAACAAGACTAATCACTACATAGTATAAAACGAAGTCGCTTTCGCCCTATGTCCCTATATCCCTATATCCCTATGTATGCTTAAATCTTTAAAACTACGCAACGGATTTTTTTAAATAGATAGAGTGATGGACGAGTAAGGTTTATATGTATAATAACATTCAATATGGAGTAGATAAGTACTGTAATTTTTGAGGTTTCTATTATGATGTCGTAAATAATTACATTTTTTCCGCTTACATTGCAAACGCAGGCTGAACCCTAGAAATTTATCTAAATAATATACTAAGTATTTGTACACTTTGAAAAGGTCTACAGAAAACTTCACGATGGTATATGGTATCTATCTCTTATGGATAACTCACTGTAGCATTTTTTTGTCATATTCTTTTTACAAAAATAATGTCTTATTTTCGAAGCAATTTCAAACAATACAGCATTAACCCTTATCCAATTAAGTATCCCTAATAATTACATACAATAATGAATACATTGTTGATTTAATATCTCTTAAGACATTGATATGTAGTTTTTGATGTACTTACGAATTTATAGTTATGACGTAACTTCAAAAGAAAAAGACTGATTTTTGAAATATGTTTAACCCAGTTGTTTGGAAGTTAGAAGAGAAAGTGTGAAAGAGGCTTAGTTGCAAGGTGAATTAACGTTGTCTATATATATTTCCTCTCAACCAAACAAACCAAGAACATCAATACTTATGAGTGCGGATATTAAGCTTCCCCAGACATTCGACCATAAAGGAAAACATATTAATTTATGTTAGCCGTCGACAGTAATGACGGCGCGTCGATTACGTCTTATTGGAAAATATTGGCCTTACCCCCGAGGGTACCGGCTGTGATTAGTTGCGTTATCTCCTGTGCTGCGATGGTGTTTGGCACAAGGAAACGCCTGCGACTTTCTCCATTCGAAAAATATTTCATGATAAAAGTAAACATGCCATCCCACTGCTGGGTAAGGGTGTGCTCTCTCCTTTTTTAAGGGGAAAAGGGTTGAATCTTAGACCTACCATGCTGTTCCATGGTGGATTGGTAAGTTCCAAATATCCCCAGAATTCTCAAAACATACGCAGGTTTTTTCGTGGTGTTTCCTTTACCAAAAAGCGTGTGATAAATTGCAAATATCAATTCGGCACATAGGTTTTAATAGAAACAAATGGTTCTTGCTGGGTCTTAGAACACATGACCCCCTAGATCGCGGCTCGTGTTCGACTATCACAGAATCGTATAATTATGTTTTGATTTCAAAAATTATTTCTGTATTTTAACGAGTAACTAATTTATAATAGCCTTAATAAAAGTGACCTCATATTAGTCTAACCCTTGAGCTGGATCTAAGCAGGTTTCCGACGTAAAAATAGCTTTGCTTCTACTTTTCGCTTTGTAGACAAAACCTCCAATTTCCGATTTAAGAAACACTATTGAATTCAAAATTGTTAAACTCAATTTAAGTGTCTCAGAATTGTGAGGTGGTCCGACCCGGAGGTGTTCTTTAGGGTTCAGAGCTGCTGTTAGCAGGGGTGGGGACGTGGGATGACCAATACCAAATTGCACCATCTTCAACATCGGCGTAGGGTTGCCTGTGTGTCGGTCTTCTACAGGATATATTTCAGAGAGTATGCTGAGGTACTCCATAACCTTGTTCCTCCATCGTCTTTCTATCATCGCAGCGCTAAGGATCGGGGGTAGTTCAATCCTTACGTCATTGAAATCCCACGAAGGCACACGGAGAGCTTTTTTATTCCTATCTTATTGCCACAACAAGGGACTGGAATGCTGTCCTGGCATATATTTTTCCCAGTTTATTTAATAGACAGTGTCTTTAAAGCAAGAGTAAATAGTCATCTTCTAGACCAGCGCGCCCCATCTTAGACTGCATCGTTGTTTTACAATATTGCAGTCAAGCGCTCGCCTAAAAAAAGAAATGGGGACAATGTGTGCAACGGTATCGTATCTCTTCTACCAGTAGTGTGGTGATGCATGATCAGGTTTTTAGTCGTTGGGAGTCCGAGAGAACTGTCTCTTCCCGACCACGGTACAAAAACCTTGCGCAACAAGTCTTTCCCGATATTTAATAAAAATAAATGTCTAATAAAAGTTAATCATGAAATAAAACAAAATTATTTATTCTATTCCGTTTTTAAATATGAATTTGAAAAAAATTCTTTGTGTGAAATCACCATAATATCTATGCTATAAGGATTTCTCTACAAAGCTTACTACGAGTAATTCCAAAATTTAAATTTACATCTACACCGAAATTGAAATTTTAATATGAAATATTCCATATACTAGCTTTATGAAAAAAGTCGAAATATATTCCGTTTGTGATGCCACTGCAGTGATTATACTCATTCCGTATATGAATCTTTTCAGTCATTATAGTCAGTAATAGGAACGCATTCAATTAAAGCTGTTCTCAAAGAGAGCATGTTTTTAAGTTACGGAGAGTAAATCTGTACGGATTTCCAGCAAGATCTGTTAATGTGTATGGCGGGATTAGTGTTTGGTTTGGTTATAGGCTTGGTGCAGAATGATTTTCATTTAATTAATAGTATTTAACGTATATTTTTATTATTATTTATGTTTTTACTATTATTAATGTGGTGTTCAACGAAAGTGTAAATTCATTTATTGTTTGTCATTTAACTTTTTATGTTGTGTTATAGTATGTACTTGCTGCGTTCCACGGTTTTACGGTACAAAAATTATAAAAAATGGTGAATTTTCCCAGAATAAAACGCTTATATGCTTCTAGTTTGTGAAGGTTAGCTTCGCGCGTAGTATTTGAAGCATTAAAAGTAAAACACTCACAAATTTTTCCTTCTTGCTATTAGTACGTAAAGAGTATTGATGAAGTACAAAAGTAGATAAAGGTAATATGTTGTGAAAACAATTCGCTCTATCTGCAGAATAAAGTCACATGTCCCATTTTAATACTTGGTACACGTGACTTTATGATGTTATGCATAGGAAATGTGACTTTATTCTTTGGACAAGGCCAATTATAAACATTATTTGGATTATTATCGTACTTAGTATATAAGTTGCAAATGTGTTAGTATAGAAATTATAACTTGGCAACACCCAAGAAATATATTAACTATAATAAATCTCTCATACTTGATCCATAGCTTTTATATAATAATTATACATCTTCAAAATCACTTATTTGACAATAGTAGTTATTTATTTAACTTCAATAGCAATAAATATTTTGGAACCTTTATAAAATTTTCACTTGTCTTAAACGGAATTTACGAGCCGTGATAGCCCAGTGTTGAGACCGTTCGACTTTACAGAGAAGATCTTGGGTTCAAACTCCGTGCAGGCAATGTTTATGTTTATGTTTAGTTTTTCTGTTAAAATTTATGTGTCTTATTGATAATTGCAAAATTTTCACATGTTTTTGGTGCAAATCTCTAGAGATTTCTATCGATATGTCTAACCTACCAATCAACATTGGGTAGGTCTTAGCTCTAATCCTTGTCTTTCAAAACGTAAGGAGAAGATCCATGCCCAGCAGTGGGATACTTTTTGGGAAACTTACATATTAACCTATAATGGCTACTTTATATCTATTTTAAAAATTTGTTAAAAATATATGTATTTTTTTATGTTATTATTAATAATTTAATCAACGTTAATTTCTACTGTGTACAGCTAGCTTTAAAACACTACGCCCAGTTCGGAATACACGAGAATATTTTTCGTCCAAAGCTTACGGCTTTTAGATTACTCCCTAGCCGTCTAAGTATTAATACTAATGTTTGTCCGTTTATAAATACCTAATACATTCTTGGTTTAAATATGTACGGACGTAGAAATATCATGTAGGGTAGTATTTGTCTATAAAATATGTGTTGAAAGGTATTTTATGAATTCGAATTATTTATTCCAAGTAAAGAACTTATATCCTGTATTCTCTAATGTCGAACGATAACTGCAACCGCCTTAAACATCTAATGGTACAGAAATCTTAGCCCTACAGAAATCTTAGTCTCTGAATACACGAAGTCTACTTAGCCTCTTAAATGCTTTTAAATCTTCAGCATATTTGCTTGGTCGGATTATCACTTTGTAAACAGAACGATTTAAAATACATTTTAATACGTACAATATGTTTTCGATTTTGATCAATTATTAATAAACGTGCAATTCTTGGTTCAAAGTTTAGGTTAATGTATAAACCGATTTAGTTGGGTCTTTCACTGGCAGCTAGAAAAAGTTGGCGTGCAACATATGGATTTCTTTATATCCTTGAATTGCCATGGGTTCGAGTTTTACCCGGTAAAAACTTTGTGACACACTGATTTTTATGTGTACGACGCCGCGGGCCGGGGTAGTTAGATAAAAAGTATTGTGAAACCTGAATGATTTGCGAAAATGCTATGAATAAATTTATTTTGCCGCAAACAAAATTGGAAATAGACCATTAAATGTTAAAAATGATCATTAGGTTGGGTGGTAAAAGATAAAACACCTAAGAAACCGAATAACAAAAATAACGTGTACAAAATATAATCTTATTTATCGCGAGGGGACAGCCTCTAAATGAGATTCGATGAGCAAAAGAAGCACTTAACGCTTTGATGTCCACCCAGCCTCAGTCTCCCTTCATTTTCGTTAAAGTATGTGGCATACTGGGTGCTTTTTCTATATTTTTTTATTGTGTAACAATTTCGACTTGACCCTACATACGTCACATAATTCTATTGATTAATGATAATTAACATGACGTAAATATATAAATGATTCAATTCTGATAGAGTAACGCGTTGGCTTAAAATATAATTTTCTGACTGGCCCGTTGGCGCAGTTGGTTGTGACCCTGCCTTCAGCCAACATTTTCTATAAATGAATTTGTTGGTCTGCGAGTCTGGGTGTATATTTGTATTTAACTATGTATTATACTAACTGTACTGTATATATATATATATATATATATATATATATATATATATATATATATATATATATATATATATATATATATTATATATATATATATATATATATATATATATATATATATATATATATATATATATATATATATTCACCAGTTGTCTGTGACCCATAACACAAGTACTTATTAAATTACTTACTTTGGGGACGGCCGACCGTGTGTGTAAGTGTCCCATCTATTTATTCTTATTATTATTTATATATATTTTTTGATGACGATCTTACCGCTCCTACATGTATTAGAGCGATAAAGGATTCTAGAAATTCATTATTATTGCATAATAATTTGGATTGTACAAAACCAATTGATGGTTATTTCTTTAGTTCAAGAATGTAATTGTTTTTTTTTACAATAAACAATTATTGACTGTACATAAACTGGTTTCCGATATTCAATATCCTGATAAATAAAAACGCGCGACTACAGCATTATCAACATATTTTAAAAAGGCTGCTATTTTTGTATCATTTTCAGACTAATATTATTTCAAAAAAATATATTATTATTGCCGTGTGGTATTCGGCTCAGTAGAATAGATCACCTTCATTTCTTACCGAGGTGTCGTAAAAGGTGACTAAGGTAAGTTGATGTCAGGCGGCCGGCCGCAAAATACCCTAGCCAAACCACCTGTAACATGTGTAAAACATGTTGTGCTGACCCTAATTAGAGTGAAGTAAGGGCAGGAGGATGATGATGAAATTTATTATGATTAGCTGAGATCGTTACCAATCTTTTTCAAACAATACGATAACGCTTAGTAGCGCTAAAGATCTAGAATGGGGCGATATTAATTATTATTGGGGCGAAGGCCTATTGAACGTCGGTTTTGAGAAATAAGTTTACAATACCTGTGATTTAGTAATACATAAAAATATTGCGTACAAATTAATTTCCTGTAAATCTTGCTTCTAATTGTATAACCTGATATATAAAATAAATGAACCCATCGCTCTCATTGTAGAACTTGCTTAACTTAACCTACATGTGGCACAAATTTTCCTTCTTTGATTACAAGGCGGCCATTATACTTATTTTGCCGCTAATATATGATTTAGAGGGTTGTAATGCAGGCCCACACCCGTGCGGATTATTAGATATTATATGATATTTATACTCAATATACAAATCCATTACTACCAATATTGCGTGACATTAAATTATTCCTTTGCTTAGAGGATCGTAACAAGCAATTTTTCTATTTATTCCTTCTTTAATTATTTTTTTGTTAGTATCTTTCATATCTTAGTGAGGAAATGTTCTACTTTTAGCCAAGCTTTTACTTATTTTTATACCCTAAATGAGACTAAGCCCCGCAACTAAACATGAGTCTATGGCATGGATGATATAAATTAAAAAGTATTGATAATATTACTCCGCTGCAATTTGCGATTAAAAAAGGCTAAATGTAGAGTGTATTTTCCGTTTTTATACCTTATACATCCAGGATTCATAAAGACGTAAGCACTTTAAACTCGAATTATTTATAGCATGATTTACAATGATTATATTTACAGGTTTTAAATGATTTTCATCATCATCCTCCTGCCCTTATCCCGCACTAAATGGGGTCGACACAACATATTATAAAAATGTTGTCACATGATTTGGTTACGTGATTTACGACCGGCCGCCTGCCTGACGTTAACTTACCTTAGTCTCCTTTTTTGAAACTTCGATAGAAGAGAATTCGAAAGAGGGTGGTCTATTCTACTAAACCGGATATCACATGGTGGGTCAACTTACCTTAGTCGCCTTTTATGACACCTCTGTAAGAAATGAGATTGGTCTATTCTACTCAGCCGGATACCACACGGCGGGTCGACTTACCTTAGTCGCCTATTATGACACCTCGGTAAGAAATGAGGGTGTTACTATTCTATTCCACCGGATACCACACGACGTAGGGTTTCAATAATTTTGTTTACAAGAAATTATTAATAATCTCAGAATGGCCATAGAGGGTGTTATGCAATACATGTTGGAGTTACCTGGAGATTCAAGCTTTTTTCTTTTAATAGTAATATTACATTCGAAATTAAAAGGAAACTTAGGAAAGCCAACTTATTTCCGGTCTCTACATTTATTTAGAGCGTAAGATTCTGGAATCAAATTTTCCTTCTCCCACTAGCCATTTCTTTGGAATCCTTAACCAATACTTGTTTGCATGCAGACAAACAAAACAGTTGGACCCCAATCACATAACAGGCATTCCTTGGGGCTGAGCAGCAAGGGAAATTACAGCCTCCGACACTTCAGAAATCGAAGCCGGTTTAATTAAATGCGAATCAAATTATCCACGACGATCGTCTTGGATTGTAATGGAATTAGAGCTAGTTGATATTACGTGCAAACTGTGATAGCCCAGCGGTCAGACCGTGTCTTTTTCGAGGGGCCACAGGTTGAAACTGGGCATGCACCAATGAGTTTGCTGTTAAAACTTATGTGTCTAATTAATCATTATAATTAATCACACGCTTTTCGGTGAATGAAAACATAGTAAGGATACAGGTATCCTACAGGTATACAGGTATATCTCTAGGGAATTCTTTGGATATGGGTAATCTGCATTGGACCATCGTGATTGTTCTTAGCTCCAATGCTTATGCTTATGACTATAATAGTAACAGGCCGTACGTTACGCTACGATATTACGTAGACTCGAAATACTTAATAAACTGCAGTAAATTATTATTAACATATAAAAACAAAATTAGTAGCTACAATTTAAATTAAAAATCAACACAAAATACGCACTGGATAAAAAAACACGCAAAAACACAGTATTGACATTGAAGGCAAATCAGGTGAAAGGGTAATATGTGTGATTAGACAAAGATAAAGTATATGAGTGTCATTTTTCCTCTCATTATTTACTCTGACATTCTTACTTACAGGCCTGCCTATGGCTCCCTTACTCGAGTATCAATAAGTCTGTGTTTTAACCACAAAATAACCAACATTAAATACATAATATTATATCCCTATTCGGTTTATGCTTCCACCAATTTAATAAGGCGAAAAAGTTTTTGTGACTGTTACCTATTTGGAAAAAAATAGTTGAGTGACTATGCGACCATTACATTGGTCACATTGTCGCACTTTATTTCCTAGATTGGGCTATGAAACCTACATAACAAAAATTCTTAACCGATTTATACTTTATAAAAATATTATTATTGGTAATAACAACTCTATATAGGTAAAGTCGATTTACAAGTGAGTCGAACAACGTTGGTTGTCACCTTCGATTTCGATTTGCATTTAGCGGTGATCGACGTTTGTAATCAGTGTCTTATTGCAAATTATATTAAGTTTATTTGTTATTTACTTTTAGCATCGACTTTGTACGTGTGTGAGGTATTTACAATGTTGCCAAATTATGTATATCGTGTTTATAAATAAATCTTTATTATATTAAAATAAAGGCTAGTAGGAAAAGGGTGTAAGTTTTGGACTTTGGTGGCGTCCATTTTACAAAGATTTACTAATGCGTTGCGTATTTATATGTATATTTGTTTTTTTTACAATCGATATTTGTAATATAATACACTTAATACTATATAATATGTAGACTATTTACTAAACTAAACTAAAATATTTTTAAAAAAAAGCTAACGGTTAAAATAAACTTGAAATAAAGTTTTTGTAATATTGAATAATAACACAGGTCGGGCATAACAAAATCGGTTATACAGTTATGAAAAAGGGGATTACATTTTTTTTTATCTTAATTCTTAGTATTATAGCATTCAAATTCTAAATCTCATAGTACCAATCTATTTCTACCATTATTCCTAATTCAATCTGATGAGTACATTTTTATATAGAAGAATAAACTATTGACACGGAGATTTATAAATTTAATTTAATGCACAGCAATTGTTCTGTTTTGTTATCGATGAAAACCCATTTATTAATTTTATAGTTTGAATATAAATATAAAATATCACTTAATATGACCAAAAATCTTTGTAACATTAAACTATTAATTTTCATTATCAAAAATAAAGGCCACGGTAAAATCTTGAATTAAACTTTTTCAGGAACGAACACTATGAATTCGTTATTAAAAACTATCTAAGAAATACTACTAATAGAAGTTGTAATATAAATAAAATCTTAGAAGAAGCAACCACAAGATTCAAAGTTCTGTTTATTAAACTAAATAAATATACAATACTACCATAAGAACATGCAAAAACTAAAATTAACACAAGCTATATCAGCTAGAAGTTATAAGAGAAAGACTGTAAAAGAAACATGTTGATAGCTTAAGATACAGAACTTTAAGCTCTATAGAGTTCAGTTTAGCTTAGAAATTTCACGAAATATCCAATCCGAGTGTACAAGTTTCTCAAACTTTCACAGAGTTCACGAAGTTATTAAAAAGTCTTGCCTTTGACGCGTATTGAAAGACTGCGTCAAAAATAACTGCCTCCTTTGAACTTTAGCAAAGAAAGCGCGCTCGTGAGACGGTTTAGAGTATGTACTACCATTTATAGTGTTTCATTTTGGAATAACAGTGTTGGCTAATTGAATATGTCCATACTTAAAAGTAGTATTAAAAAAATATTATGTATATAAAAAAAATTAACAACACAAAATCGTGGCATGTGGTATCCGGCTGAGTAGAATATATCACCCTCATTTCTTGCCAAAGAGTCGTAAAAGGCGACTAAGGTAAGTTGAGGTCAGGTAGTAATGTCAGTAAATCACATCACAACATTGTTAAAACATGATGCGCAGACCTCACTTAGAGTGGGATAAAGGCAGGATGGTATCATTTCAGAATATATACCCCTATACAATCCACTTTGTCTTTAATCCAGCGACCTAGGTTCCCGGACCTACCTCACAGTTTTAAGAACGACTAAAGATATTAAGTAATTTAGTGTCCTTTAAATGTACTAGTAACACAAAAGAAACATCATTCGCTACCCTTATCCCACTCTAAAAAGGGTCGGCACAACATGTTACGAGTATATTTTGTCACATGATTTGGCTACGTATTTTACGGCCGGCGCCTGCGTGACGTCAACTTACCTTTGTTGCCTTTTACGACAACTCGGTAAGAAATAAGGGTGGTCTATTCTACTCAGCTTGATACCACATGGCTAATAACACAAAGAAACACTAATTAAAATAGATAAGTTGACTCAAGAAATAGAAGAGATTAGCTTTAAACTCGACATATCTTCCATTAATTCTACAGTATCTCGATATAAATGTGTACCAGTCTGAAATAGATGTAGCGCGTTAAGGAGTTAGCCGGGGGCAGTGCTTCTTTTAAATGAAGAGGAAAATTTTAATTTCCTATCGCGTACCGGTGCTAGGGGTGGGAAAGGTAAATATCGATAAAAATAAAATTATTTAATTTAATTTTAACAATACAAAAAAAGATAAAATAATATTTTTTATTAAAGAATTTACTGAATATATTGTTTGTCGAATGCCTAGATAATCAATTCCGGAGTTAAAGAAAATTATTCTTATGATATATTACGTGTTAAAATCTACGTAAAAATTCGTGATTTCAAAGTTATCTTAGCGAATTAAAAAAAAAATCTAGCGAGTTTTATTGTTTTTAAACTATTTAAATTTTTAAAGCAATGTTTACAATCATGAATAATATTTTTAGTTTTTTAAACTTTAAACATTTCAAACCATACGTCTTCTGAACACTAAGAACAATGCGTTTCAATATTTATAATTTACCTCGCTGATATATTGTAAATACTAAAAATTTATAAAATTTCAAGATAATTTGATATTTACTAACGTACTTAGTTAATTAAGGCCATAAACCATTTCCCAATAAACCTTAAAGACTAATTTGATTAAAGACTGATTTGATTGATGAATTTTTCGTTTACAAACGACTTTGCTTCTATGTTGTACCTACACAAGATGTTCATTCTAAAATATGTCATCCTAATAAAAATTCATTCACATCCTATGTTTACGCAATCTTAGCCTGACCTCCAGCCAATTTTATGAATGAACGGCCAAATTTAAACAACTAAAAGACAGGATGACCTCAGACCCGAGGTCTAGAATCAATTCGACATCAATATGAAATAATTGAATGATAACAATGTGGGACAAGTTTATCGAACAATCATGGGATGATGTCATATTGGTCAACCTCGATCTAACTGTATGGTTCCATTACTTATCCGACACGAAGTACAAAAACTCTCTATTATAATTTTTTATTTAAATCCTTATTTTACGAGTACATGACAAACGTATAACAGACTTTTAACAAAAATTTCTTATATCTACATTTAAACCATAATCAAAATTGTAATTATAAATACTTCATACTAATTATAATGTAAAAATATAGTTATAATAACGAGGGGATTCCTAAATAAATTCATTTTAAATTATCATTTTGTAGACAGTAATTTTGTTTACACATGTTTTCTGTACGAGAAATTTTAACGTTTTATTAAATATATTAATATTTATCAATTAATAACTTAAATTGAATATGATCGAAAAATATTCATTCTTTTTTCATTGAAGTGTGTTTTAAATATAATTGTAACCAGGAAGTTATAGTCGGACGATAGTAATGGAAACAAACAGAAATAGATAGAAGAATTGATTGTATCGTATCGTGCACACATCAATTTGTGCATTTATTTATCGTGGTCACATTGTTTCGCGATAGTGTCATCATTTTATTGATTCCTATCAATAAGTTTCTGATACTGGTTAAGCTTTACAAACTTTTCTACATTCCGTTTCTATTTGTTAGCAATTTTGACTAAGGTGTAGGATTCATCTGAAACTATCGCTTTTGAAGCGGTATTTAAAGAAAACGTTTCAAATAATTATTTGAAAAAAATTGAGGTCATTGTACTGATTAAATATTATTTTTAAATTAATTTCATTTCTATTATAATAATCTAATATAGGTACTAAATAAAATGATAAAATGTTCTCTCTACAGACAGAGATTTTACTATAGCTGCTTTTAATTGTCAAGCCAATTCATAAGCGATTTGAACCAAGTTTTTTGTTGTTGTTTCTTTTGCTAACCTAGTTTTTTTTGTTTCTTTTTTTCTAGTTTTTTTGTTAGTTTTGTTTTGTTGAGGAATGGCCTCCACTTTTATTTTGCAGAGAATATAAAGGAGTTTTCACTGACAAGGATCCTTCAATGCAGATTGATATACCAAGAATAAATAAGTTATAGTTTTCTTAATATTCCCTCCATTTTATCTTGCAGAGAAAATCAAAAAATTTTCACTGACAAGAATGCTTCAATTCAGTTTGTGATTATATATACCAAGAATAAATAAGTTATAGTTTTCTTGATGTTCCCTTCATGGGAAATTGTGATAATTTGTGCCGTAAATATTATTAAACTACTAAATTTGTAATAAATTATAATATTCATTCACATTATTTACTAATTATCGACAAAATCTAGTAAGTAGGTACATCACTGTCACTAACCTCCGTCGTTAAAAATATTGCTGTTTGAACGTGGAGTTCGCTTAGCGTTTTAATAAATTTGGAAAATTAAAGATTCATATCTGATGCCTTCACTAGTTAATACGCCCGGGCTCCCCCTGATAAAGATGTTAATGTTGTATGAGGGTTTTAAAATGCAAACGCCGAGACCTTTGTGAAAAACTAACGAAATTTTCTTCCGCCTCGTTCGATATGAAAATTATGATTGCGGCGGATAAGGGTACGTTTTTGTTTCTTAATACATATAAGGAAGGTATATAACAGAAAAACCAACCTCTATCTGAATTAGGATATTAATTTACATTTTTATTTAAAATCGTATTGATATATAATGAGGAGGGATGAAAATCATGTGAGCAAACGAGTTTTATGTATGAATGTGGATGTGAATTTTAGGGTCCCTCTAGTCACATATTGTGACTTGAGGGACCCTAAAAGAGATGGTTGGATTGTGTGAAGTATGATGCATCTAAAAGGAGTAATGCCAGAGTTGACGAATGATAGGTCCACTTAAAGTGGGATAAAAACAGGAGAATGAATAAATTTAAAATGACTATGTATTTACAATCGTAAATTTGACCGAAAATTAATTGTTACCACAATCGATTTTATATTTTTATATTATATACAATCGACGCCGTGTGGTATCCGGCTGAATAGAATAATACCATCCTCATTTCTTACCGAGGTGTCGTAAAAGGTGACCAAGGTAAGTCGACCCGCCGTGTGGTATCCGGCTGAGTGGAATAGACGACCCTCATTTCTTACTGAGGTGTCGTAAAAGGCGACTAAGGTAAGTCCACCCGCCGTGTGGTATCCGGCTGAGTAGAATAGACCACCCTCATTTCTCACCGAGGTGTTCTTTTTTTTATTTATTTATTTATTTAGAACAAAAAAAAATAGCCGGTTTGTTTTCATACCAAAGAACAAAAAAAATATGAAGTTTATATATGTATAGTTTATATATGAATGTATATAAAGGTATTAAAAAATTGTTTCTATCTTTAGAGATAAGATATAAGTTACTCCGTAAAATAACAACAGAACTGCAACACTCGTAAGTATTTCGAGATCAATTCAAAACATTACACTTATTCAAAAATAAACAAGCTTCCCTTAAAATGTCGGATCGAAGAGCCATCGAGTTGATTGCTTCATCTGATATTTATATTTAATTAGGAAAAAATTTGCTAATAGCGATACTGACTCAACGCTAAAGCGTTCCGTATAACTTTTTATGTAGACTTTGTTGGTAATGATTTTAGTAGACACTTATAACAAGCTGTCCTGCGAGAGATCAGTGCTATAACTGTCTATTACTAAATATAAGTATAACTATCTATTACTAAGTATAGATAGAAAACAGCTAAAAGAAGATAAAAATCCTGAAAGATGTGGAATTTATAACGGCCAATTAACTTATTATTAATTCACAAGCTAAAAAACTAGCTATAAGGTAAAAAACATTGACCGTGGAAAGTAAAACCTATTTGAAAAGTACGACCACGGTTATCAAATCAATATTGCCAATATAAATACATGGCGCTTAAACACAAACGGCGTAAGCCAAATCTGAGTTTCATATCTTGGTCAGTCGTGGCTTATCGCCACACTACCAAACGCTTGACAACTAGTAATAGTCTTCCTACAAAACTTCCACTGCAAATCGCCGCATCTGTACCCGTTCCATCGTCGTAATGACTAATCAAAGTCATACCATCAGTCCTCCACTACGCGTCGCCCTAAGCCGTAGTCCGGTCTCATAGGAGGCACCCTTAGGACGTCGTTCGCCGAAACAAGTAGAGCTTCTGCGCTCTACTCTCTGCATTTGGCAACCTCGACAATGTTTCTGCGCTCACCCGTCTTGCCCGGTGACGTTGTAAAAACCGTTATGGTTAACAACATACAGTCAATTCGGAAAAAAGTCCCAACTGTAGTGGGAGCTTCATATTGGTGTTGCTAGGACAATGTTCGTCGGTCCTAGAACAGATTCTTATGCTTTGTATAATATTTCACATTTGCGACGATACTTCTGAGTTCGCAATTCTGTCTCTTATAACGCCATACTAAAGATACAATTAGCTCTGAAAAGTATTGTTAGTTAAAAAAATGACTTTTCAGAAATAGTATTCTAGTAAGATAGACTTATTTAGCAGTCAGGCCTGCGGAACTCTAAAAACGCCCGGAGAGCTAATTATTTCCCCGCTTATCTTCCGGATGATTTATTCCGGAGTCCTGCTAATTTTTCAAGATCGGTTTTTTAATTATTACCGTCGCCAGTATTCGATTTATTCATTTATCTTGTTAATTAAATTAGGAGATCCCTGTTTGGATCCTTATTCCAAATATCCTTAATAGATTTTTAATTTTCCATCTAATAAATGGATCTACAGAATATGTAGTATATACATGTAAAACGTTAGATCATAAGGGAATAATTTTGCGATAGCCCATAGATATCAATGCTTTTTAGAGCAGTGTAGAGGCCTTTGCTAAGGTGTGAAACGGTAACAGGCTACTTTTAGTAATGTCAGACCATAATTTTAAATATTTTTTATTTTTTAAACTACATATTTTTGAGAGGCGTTTTTCACTTAACTTTTAAGCGTAGTCAGCTAGTACTTACATTTAAAAGCATTTCCTATTTTTAATTGTGCCAAATTACATCATTATCGATCATGCGGATTAGCTGTGAAAGCATAAAAAAACTGACAAACAAACAGAACTTTTGCATTTATTATATTACTAAGAATTGTCATTGGTTATAAAAAGCTTACGATAAAAATTTACAGAGATACGAAAACAGAAGAGTGTTAACAAAATAAACAAAAAACAATCGAACGTCATCCAGGGGTAACCAACTCGCCCCCGTCCGATCGGCACACGGCAAGCGTTAATTTAAAACGCCAAACAAATAACCGTTGGCTTCAGTTGCAGTCAAAATTCACACTATTCCAATGTGAGAATTAATTAAATGCTCCCGTGACAAAGATGATTTCATAATGGAATCGGCAGTTGTTGACAAGTGTAACATTAAAATATCTAATTTTAAAATACATCAACCTAAAATATATATTTTTAAATATACTCTTACGAGATTGTTTAAAATATCTACTTCAAAGCTGGTACAGAAAATTTTGTCCTACCGCAAAAAGTCAGCAAGGTTCTCATTTTCGAGGTGCTCTTTTTTAAATATACGTGTACTATATATTTATAACTTAGTGACATTACGTCGTTGCTACACGTTGGAATAAAATTAAATCTAAGCAAAGGTTTTGTATATAAAAATATGCATAGATGACATAGTGATAATATAGATTGAAAAATTTCGCCTACTTAAATTAAATTAAGTATGAGTTTGAATAGAAAAAGAAAAGCCGCCTGGCTATTTCACTATTGAGCTCTTTTGAGATCGCTTGTCAATTTTCATAGGAGGGTTGCTATACTCTCTATTATTATTTATTGATCGAATATATGGATTGGATAAAAATAAACGATCGAAAACATAACTGAGCAGTTTTTTTCGGTATGCACTGATAAAAGATAAGGATGATCGTAATATCCTTCGATGTGGAAGGATACATAAATATCACATCGTATCTCCATCGGTCACCATCAATCCTACACGATATCTATCCCTATACGCTAATATAAAGCCAAGATTTTCATAGAGATAGGCTTGTTTTATTACACTGCTTTCATCATAAAGAGCTTGATCAATTGAAGAGAATAAAAAGTATAGAGATCGCTTCTAGTATAAAATATTCGTAACGCACACGGCAGACAGTGTGGGCCATAAATTGAGCGGCGCTGTCAATTGCACGCGCGCCAATAGTTGCGGTCAAGCGGCTTTTTGCACTTATTACAGAAATTTGTTGTTTCATTTACAATCATTTACAATTTTCATGTTAATGCTACTGTTTTGACATGTGCCATTGGTACTAGCGGCGCTTCTTATTATATTTATCGTCATGTAATCACCACAAATGTAAAGACCTCTGGATTGAAATTGAAAAAAAGTTTAGATTCCTCTTAATGAGTAGGAATCTCATATAACCGGATCTCACCAATAAGAGCTTCGATATCTTTTTGACGATTTTCCGTTGATTGAACGTGGTCGTTGTCGACATCGTTGTTCGTGAGTTGGAAAGCATCGCCTACTCTCAAATTTCGGCCCTATTGAATTATTAAAGGGACAATTTTTTACCCGCGAGTTCGTTCACCTGATTTGTTGTCACGTGATAGGTTGATAATAGACGCTTTTTAGTGTCATCCTATTCCTGTAGAGAATAAAGGATTTCTATAGCCTATACGTTATTCCGGCCAACGGTTTGTAAAACAAACGAACGTAACAAACATACATCCATATTCAGAAACTTTCGTATTTATAATATTAGTAGGATAGGATAGAATATACGTCTTACCTTAAATGGAATAAAGCAGTGGACGATATACAAATAAGACATAAAAATATCTTATCTTTCGACACTTTATTCATAGCCTCGGTAGCGCAGTAGGCAGCGCGTAAGTCTCATAATCTTAAGGTCGTGAGTTCGATCCTCACCCGGGGCAAGTTTTTTACTTGCCCGTGCCCATATTCAGTAAAATTTTATTTTCACTCAACGAATTAAACATCTGCCTGTATAATTTTCGCTATCTCTCTCAAGTGTATTATGATAATTATTTTTAGTGTAAGATTCATCCCAACATCAACATTAAGCAACTTCAGCTCTACGGGCGCGGATTCGATTCCCACCTAGGGCCAACATTTTTTTTAACAAAATGAATTATGAATATTTTTTATATTTATTTATAACTTACCTTAGTCGCCCGTTGCAACGTCTCGGTAAGAAAAAGTGTGGTCTATTCTACTCAGCTGGATACCACACGGCGAGTCAACTTACCTTAATCGCCTTTTACGAAACCTCGGTAAGAAATGAGGGTGATCTATTCTACTCAGCCGGACCCACGTATGACTGTGTAAATGGCCCATATATTTAGACTTATTTATTTAATACAATTAAAATTATGTAATATTCAGATATGATATACTACTCTCAAGTCCAGTTTAATCATTCATATAAAAGTGCTAGACAATGCTTATTGCTACAAAATTGACAATCAAACTGACTTATGCCATTTGACACAGCGCGGCGCCATATTAAAAACCACTAAATCACTAACATCGATTGTAACATAGTTATGTCACCCCAGTCCACTCATTGCTATATTTAGACAATGAAACGCCTGATATCAGGGTTCTAATAATAGAAAATGCATCACCGATCATGCATTGAACATGTGATCGTATGATTTTATTGACAGTGTATACCGTATGGTATGATTCTGGTTAGTGACTTTTGTTTCGACTAGATCAAAAATTCGATATGAATTCGAGTGAACTAATGTGGTTTGTGTATAGTTTCATCGTTCATGCCTTCATTTCTAAAAAAAAAACATGTACAAATTCATAACGTTACCATTGGGATATCGAACTTTTATCGACTGTATATTTTAATATTTGTATTAAAATACTTGTCGATGCGATTGACTTCTCACGGTCATATTCCAGTGTTCCATATGTATCACACTAGATTCAGCATCGCATATAATTATTTATTGTTATTTATCACACCCTTTTCTATGAACGATGTTTTCCATCGCGTTTTCCATGCTGCATATCGCTAGAGAAGTTTGGGGATATGTGTAACCTAGCAATCCGTATTGGAGCAGCGTGCTTGGTCTTAGATCAAACCCTTCTCTCCCTAACGTAGAGAAGAGGCCTAAGCCCAGCAATGGTATTACATTACAAATTTAACACAAAATAAATCCTTAAATGATATGATATGATGAATATAATGTAGAATAATAATGAATATAAATGATATAAATTATCAATTTTATGATTTTAAATTGCAGAACAGGAAGCACGCCGCTCGTTGATAGCGATCAAAATTGACCCGTTACAGCCAAGACGATCAAATCAAATGGCGCTGCCCACATAAATAATATCGCACTTATTACTATACTTACTCTAGTTTCTGTAAATAACTATATAATGATGTAATAGTAAGATGACCATTTTAACATAGGTGACTACATATTGCCTGGAACACCAACTGTATCAAGCAGTATGAGTTTATTTATTTATTTACTTATTTAATTACTTTTGGCCTACCAACAATTACATGTTTGGTAATCCATAAATACTTGGTCTTATTTGCTAATTACATATAATTTCAATTATAGGTAGACACAGCATGCTTTTATAGACAACTATGTACGATAAACAAACTGACAAATCTATTACTAAAACTATTATTAACATTCAATTAACTAAAACTTAAACTATTGTCTTAAAAATACTCTATTTCCTACATACAAGAAATATTTACATAGGATACCGTAAAAAAATAAATTGAAATAAATTAAACAGGAATCAGCTTTATCCAATTTTTTCTTAAAATCAGCTAATAAGTTGAACATAAGAGCCATCGGTAAAAGAGAGTGTCACAATTAATGAGAGGGAAGATGAAACTTGTAGAGCTATCTTTGTTTAAGCATATATAAAAAGAGAGACAGATACGACCTCATTTGCTTTCTCTCTATTGTAATAAGGCATATTTTACACAGGCTTCTGTACTCTAGTATCCTCCTCCTTCAGTCGTATGCTCACTGCTGAGCATCGTGATGTTCCCTTTCTTGATCCCTTGATACCTTTTGATCCCTGATCCCTTTTGTTGTATATTAACTGCTGTCAAGTTTCCTGATCGACAGCTCTATGTATACCCAAGCTCAGTCTGATGTCCAGATGTTCAAACACCAGATCCAATCATCTTTTCGTGCTCCAGGGGTCGGAGCTCGAAGCTCCCGAGCTTTCCTATTCATCTTAGCGTGATGTAATATAGCCTATAGCCTTCCTTGGTAAATTGACTATCTCAAGAACACGAGGGCACACAAATCATTTTAGTAAAGTTTTATTGCGATTGGATTAATAGTTAAGAAACGTGTGCAGTATCTTTCGCTCGAAATCAAAAACCCTAAATTAATAGACATTATATCATAACGCTGGATTATGAATGACCTAAAGGAATTATATAAACACACGGGTCACATCGCGTTATAATCGAATTACCTTTATACAAGGTTCGACGTTTCGTGTGTTTATATAATAATCAGTATGAATCGCCAAAGTTTAAAATCTAGCGACCTAAAGGAAATCATCGTCAGGAAACTTGCTTATACCTGGACAATTTCTTGAACATTTTATCTGCAAATAGGTATTGAAGTACACTGGGAGGTCCAGTGCTTGTCTTCAAGAAGAGTGCTTGTCTTAGAGCAGCAATAAAATATAACGGCACACTAATTAACGAACAAATAAAACGTTTGATACACGTGTTCGAAGACAAAGTCAACTAAATGGTGGGGTTTAACTCGGTACTGTATAACTCTGCCGGTTTGGGTAATGCTTCGCTTTGCGATTTTGTCGTGGAATCTATCCCCTGACGATGGTTCGGTTACGGGGCGAAAGAATTGTTTAGATTGTGGTGATGAATGTGTGCAGTGCTTGTGTTTTGCTGTGTTATCGGTGTCGGGTAGTGCATGAGTTTTTACAAATTTTGCATGTATCAGGTATGAGAACGAATAGTACACTCTACATTTAGCATTACATATATTGTCTTTTATCGCGGATTATAGCAAAATAATATTCTCATTAGATTCGTATTATGGACTTCCGCAATGTAACGCCTAATTCTATAAATTAATTGTAGAATACGTTATTCCTTTGCTTATATAAAAATATCCCTTAAAGTATGTACGATGAAAAAGCCGTATATTTATCGAGAAACTTCGCCCCCCACCAAAAACAAGGAACTTAGTAATTAAAAGTCTTCAGCGATCATAAATCTATAAGTTGAAAGATATTTTAAATTAAAATTCTCCTATCTCCCCGGGATGATAATTCCAACACAATGCTTCCGCTGAAAATATATCGAAAGAAAAGATAGGTCGTAAATATTAAACTTTATAAAGATAGTATCCCCAATAAGCGTTCAGTGTTAAAGTTGTTTTAATAAATTCTGTACTAGAATTTAAGGTGACGGCCTACTACTCCACGGCTGAGAAAATTGTCCTTTCTCCTTAGAGAAACTCGGAACTTTGAGCCACCACTTTAATCATCTATGAATGGGAAATATGAGCTCAATAATATGACTAATAAACCTTTTTTTATGTTAGGAAAACCCATTACCTACCTTTTTCTTTTTTAAAGATTATCCGCCGAGTTTCTTGCTGGTTCTTCTCGGTAGGAGCAAACTTCCGAATCAGTGGTAGCTTCTTTAAAATATTTGACAATTCAAAAGTACTGTAAACAGTTCACTTGAATAAAGAATATTTTGAATTTGAATTTGAATTTGAATTATGAGTCGTCACCGTTCGACCGGGACGACTCATATACGACAGGGGCGTGTATGTACCTGACAGTGCTCTACTGGTGGCGAGGACAAGGTACCGTTGTACACGTTGACCTCATCCCTCCCAGCAATATTTCGGTACTCCGAGTCGGGATCCGCGCCCGACCGAGGTCGCGACCTCCAGGTCGGGGCCTTTTTAAACAGTGGCCCCTTGCTCCACTAAGCGATGTGTCGGGAGCACCAGAGCGTCCGATAAACCCCGTCGAGTCGCTCGCAGATCCTCGTTAGGGATGCATGGCATCGGCATGCAACGGACATCATGCCTTATAACTCTGTATTTATTTATTTTATTTGGAATTAATTACAAAAATATTGCGTAACCCACTTTTACAAGATGGAATTAAAAAGAAAGTTATAATTTGGTCGTTTAAGTTGGAGAACATCTGACTCCTAACTAAGGAACTTGTATTTATGATTATCTTTAATTCTGTTGCTATATTAATTCTGCTGAATTATAAGGTATGTAAAGGAAAAACTCATTATGGTTTACTTCTTAATACTAATATTAAAATTATAAGGTGATACATACATACTGATGAAATGATAAGCTTTACTCTTAAACCATGATATATTGATATGCTAGCTGTGCTTGCGCCTTCGCCCAAGTGGAAATCAATGTATTTAATTAAATTATGAACATAAAAGTAGTTATTATGAGTTAACCATAAGAGATAGAGACACGCTATCGTGGATTTTTTTTTTGTGTTTTTGAAGGTCTTTGTCAAGTACATTACTTTATGTAGTGTATCTCTGTTGGTTAACACGGCACACGCGACTAAAGCTTTCAGCAGGAGATTTTTACAACTACCCAACATTTTCAACACAATTTACCGAAAACCGTAATGCATTATTATCCTAAAACTTCCTGAAACTTTTGAGTAATAAACAACCTTAAGCAATATACACTGAGGATCAATAATTTATCTATCTCCATAGTATTTATGAACAATAAAGTATTGCTTGAAATATAATTTTGTACAATAATACTTATTAAAATGTTTATTTATATCTATATTTTTAGTTCCATCTTTACATTTCTCGTAGTACTTTAAGCTTAAAGATAAACTGGCTATTGATTGTCACATACTAATTCTACGATATGACGTTAGATGACCAACAAAATTAACAGTACGACATCTTTTGTATATTCTATGAACTAAGTTGCTACAATAAGCGCACGCGCATACTTAGTAGTTCTTATGGATCAATATAGCGGATTATTCATAGATGGCGCTTGGCGATGTGAAAAAATAATCGATTTTTAAAATAATCGATTATTTTTCAAAATAATGAATTTTTAATAATCGATTATTTTAGGTTTCCCTTTTTCTTTTTTACTCTTTTTCTTGTTTTTTAAGATTACATATGCATTGTCAGATGAAACCAATTTACCCAAACTACACATTTTAATCCAATTTCACAAACAGCGTATCTGATATTATTTCTTGGTAGTTGTCCTCTTTAATTAGCCTTTATTGTAACTAATCATTAATATTAAAAAAAGACAACTTTTGAAACAGTCAGAAAAAAATCGATTTTTAAAAAATCGATTATTTCTTAAAAATAATCGTTTTTTTAAAAATCGATCCATAATGGCGCTACTAAAATTCTTCTAATACCTTACTGGTATTTAGAAATCAATTATAGAATTACTAGGCATTACTTTACAGAGGTCCATAATATAATAGTAATGAAAATATTATTTTGCTCCAATTCACCGTAAAATAAAATATATGTTACCTATGTTATATTTAGAATGTACGATCCGTTCTCATACCTGATACATGATGCAGAATTCGTAAAAACTCTACCTACACTACCCACCACGAATAACACAACAATACATAAGCATTGCACACATTCACTACCACAATCACAATAATTGTTTCGCTCTGTAACCGAAGGTTATTCAGGAGATAGAAGCCGGCTTTACGATTTTGTTATTAAATATTAAGAAGTATTAATATTTAAACGATTAAGACTTGATTAATATTATAAATATCTAGTAAAAATCCGTATAAATATCCGTTCAGCAGATATTGAGAAAATGGATCACATACAGACAGACAGATTTTGGGGACTTTGATTTGTATTATTGTAAGTATAGATCTTTAATATTGAAATGAGTTAATCTTGTATGTATATATATATATATATTTTCGGAATCTCGGAAACGGCTCCTACGATTTTCCTGAAATTCGGATGGAGGGGTTTTGGGGGAGAAAAATCGATCTAGATAGGTTTTATTTTAAAAAAATGTCGTTTCATTCCTGTTTTCGGGATCTAAATTTTAAATTTTAAAAAATTTACGTTGAATACAATCACAATTTTTTGCTGTCATACGTAAAGTGATGGTAGTTCATTTGGGGAACGGGCGGTCTAGAGAGGTGAAAATACCTAGGATCGAGTCCTACCTGCCCTGTTATTTTTTCATTTTTCTTTTCAATTTTTTTTTATATTTTTTTACATTATTTAAAAAATTATCGAGCAAGGCTCGGTCACCCAGGTACTAATATATAAATAACTACTTGAAGATATTCCTTATTTTCTTTCAATTAAAACAAAAGACCAAATTAATTGAATAATACATTTATTTCATAAGTTCTACTATTGTCACATACGTACAGAGTATTTACAAGTTATAAGTATATAAAAAATAAAAACATAGTTCGTTAAACATTTACAAAGCTTGATTGCGTATTTACACTATAAAAAATTGATAAATTTTTTGTTGTAACATGTTGTACCGACCCCACTTAAAGTGGGATACGGCGTTTCATGTCATGTCATTGCTCCCAGTCTGTACTTACGCCTAATAGTAAGAAGACAATTTGTAGAGATGCTTTATAAGATATTAGATACTATTTCATTATTAATTTTGACATATTTTTAACTTAAAATCTTGCGCCTGCTTTCTAATATACACCACATAATAACCTGAACAGTAGCGTAACTACAGGAGGTCTTACTAGGTACTTAGAGTTGCCCCCTAAGCTTGTTCGCCATTAGACTTAGTCAAATTCGGAACATAAAGAATACAGAAAAAAATATTATAAATAGTTTACTTCGTGCCCAAGTAATTTTTTTGCTTCAGTATCTTTGCTCATCTAGCTACGCCACTGAACCTGATACATTTCAGTACAAATCAATCAATTATTATAAATTGATGTAAAAAAGGTTATAAGTATATCACACTATTAAGTAAACATGACTATCGGTCACTATGTGTAAAATGCATAAACAACAGAAGCCGCGGGTCACTAAAACGTGACTTACATTCAGTATACTATAAGTACATATTGAATGATTATATAACGATATATACATGTACTTGTATGTTTTGTTGTCACACTAAAGTAAGAATAATATAAATATACAGATAACAACAGTGGAGAAAGAGCAAAGTTATCCGTGATTTGTTTAACTATTTTTCAACTTTATACTTTTTAATATTTCTGTTTTTACGTTTGTCTGTGTGATTTATTCGTTAAGTCCGTAGCACGCATTCATGTATTTTGAATTCAAAAAACGAACTTTGAACACCTATCAGTCTATATGATTCTCAATTCGTTCTATTTTTAAAAACTATTCATTAAAAGGGTTTTAAAAATAAAACTGAGTTAAATAAAAAGATCAGAGATTTACTATTTAGAATTGTACTAAATATTATTATTCTTTCGAGTGTTCTTAAGAATAAGAATATTAAGAAAAGAGATATTACGTAAGAACAAAAATTAAATTGAACGCAGATGAACCACTTTAAATTGTAAATATATAATTAACTAAATTAAATATTAAGTTAATATAAAATTTTTGTAAATAGTGCTGCATTAAATATTTCAAGCTTGTGTTTAAAACAAGCTTTTTTTAGTTTATTTTATCGAATTATTATTTTTTTATATCTCCTGCTATATATACTATCTAACATGGCTATAGTTTCATGATTTATATACAGAATAAATATTGCTTTATAATATATCGGTTTATCTGGAAAAACAACTTGTCATGTTGCTTTATTTGTTAATGCAACTTATTCCTGATTAGGATCATCAATGCTACTTTTGTTCTGCATTATTTAATATCAATATTTTTAGGAAACAAGTCAATAAATATTATTATATAAGGTCGTTAATGCTTTACACTTATCGATATAGGTAACTATAGATAACATAAGTCAACATTAAATATCACAAATTGATAACTTCGTTTGTAATCATTGCCAACAGAGTTATCTTTGTAAATAAAATTGAGAAAATCTATACTTAACACAAAAAATATATATTGTATTGTATCTGGAATATTATAAGATGTTTTATCTCTTTTGATTGACATAATAATACTTTTGATATTGCGCGCAAATATAACAACGTTCTATCTTTTGTATCTTTTATATGTGTATGGATATCTTGGCTGAATATTAAAGTATTTTTTATATAACTTTATCTTCTATTATAATTATAACTCTATTTTTTTGCTTAATTTTTTATATTTTTCCGATGTCTTTAATAATTAATTTCTAATTTAATATTCTTATTTAATTAAATATTTTTCAATGTATAATTTATTTAGAAATACATTTTCTAATTTATAATTTATTAACATTTAATTTGTAATATAAATTAAATTGTCACAAAAAAACTGTAAATATTTTAATTATTTGTTGTAAACTTTATCGGTCTCAAAATCTTTCAATAATTATTTGTATCACAATTTGTAGTTCAGTATTTTAATGTTCTAATACTTTACTTTAATACTTTTTTTAATATATATAAATATTTACAATGTTAAATACATTGCATGATTTAAAGATTGTTTAAATTTACTTATTTTACTACTTTAAATCATTTTTAATATCATTTACTATTTCATTTCACACCTTGCATCCAAGTCTATACACATTATGCTTTTGCATGGTAACATTAAAGTAGTTTAAACTAATTATTTTTTACTATGACTTCGAAGACTCTTCTATTTAGTCTTTTCCTTGTGTCATTTACTCCATACCTCCGATTTCTAGCTCAATTTCTCTATGTAAAATATAGAGATATAACCCTTACTATTGTCATTTCAAATTTTCTAATGCCTTCTTGAGATCCCTTAGTGATACTTTCCGTTACTCTGACTATTCTGTCGGCTCCAGGTGTTGGAGTTTGTCCTAATGGGGAAGGTTTGACCGATGCCCGTCGGTGAGTGCGGCGGGGTCGGCGGTAGCAGATTTGTTGCTGGTTGGTAGACTTTCGCCGACATTGTCATTTCGTCTGAAAATAACATACGAGAACTTTAGGTTCACCTGTAAATAGCCTAAGATAAACGATATGTATACTAATGTATAAAGCTGAAGAGTTTGTTTGTTTGTTTGAACGCGCTAATCTTAGGAACTACTGGACCGATTTGAAAACTTCATTGAGTGCCTTCCTCGATAAATGGACTATAAGATAGGAAGGTTATAGACTATAAGATCGCGCTAAGATGAATAGGAGAGGAGCAGGAATAAAAAATATTACGGAAACGGCAATATTTATAGCTTTCCTTGCGTGCGCTAAGTAAACGGTGAAAGTTATACAAAAATCATGTGTAAAATTGTTGCCCTTTAATAGTTCTAAATAAAAGTCTGTGACACCATATGTCTAGCCTTTAAGGTTAGCCCACTGTAACCATTTTTATGGTTATCAAAATACTATATTACGGTTTTAATTATTACACGCGGGCGGAGCCGCTGGAAATTGCTAGTCTATTATAGTGTCCATATCCATGAGTGCGCTGTCCTATTACTGGAAGTCCTGAGTTCGATTATCGATTCTATTATTTGGTATGATTCTTTTCGTTGCTTTTTCTGTGATTAACTGCCACATAATCAGCAAAGATGTACGTACGTAACGCTTGATACGATGGTGTTTAAAAACAGTAAAGGCGTCCGGAAGCTCTCCCAGTTGGTTTCCCCTCAGTAAAAAAGAAAGATGATTACCTGACAGATCATATTCGATTCATATTTGCCGAAACAAAACAAGCCCTTAGTGATATTCTAAGTTTACGCCAAAATCTACCTTCACCCAATATTTCGTAAAAATCTGTTTAGACGTTCCAATGCCAAAGCGATACACACACACAAACACACACACACACACACCCCCAAGAACACAGGTGTTTAAAATATTGTGATATTGCTAATTATTTTCTATCAGACATGGTCCGTTGTGAATGAAAACCGGCGAACAATACAAAATTTTATACTTATTACCAAACAAGTACGTAATTTGCAAGTACTTACTAGTTGAAAACGACCGGCTATATGAGTATTTTGAGTTGTTGTCCTTCGATGGTGGCATCTTTGAACTGCAACAAAGAAACGACATTCAGTTATAGATAACGTATTAATAAGATCTAAAATGACAAAGATTTACAATTTTTACAATTCAGGCAGGGTTAAATATTTAAAATCATAAATCGATTAAGGAATCAATTTTCTTAACAGAGTTAAACATGCGTATGTGAGATCCCAAAAAACAGTGATAATTGTAGTAAAAAATATACATAAAAACAAAAAAGGCTACTGAAATAAGTCTCATATTTAGCAATACAAGGGTATCACTAGTGTCCCAGGACGTATTAATGTATGGTATATACGTAGCAGGAGCGATAGTTTTGCCCAAGATCATCATCATTCTCCTGCCCTTATCCCACTCTACGTGGGTTCGGCACAACATGCTTTAAACATGTTGTTAAGTTTTGGCTTGTTATTTTATGACTGGCCACCTACCTAACGTCTACTTACCTTAGTCGCCTTTTACGACATATGTAAGATATGAGGGTGGTCTATTCTACTTAGCCGGATACAATACGGCAGGACAACTTACCTTAGCGCCTTTTACGACACCCGGTAAGTAAGGTCTATTCAAGGGAGTCTACAAAAAAGATAAAATCGCTGGTAAGGCTGAGCAGTTTTCCGCTCTCCTTAAATACACTGCAATGTTTAAAACGAATAGTTCGCATATTCCAAAAATCTGATATTAGGAAGTTTCCTGACAATGTTCTCAGCGTCCAAGGCATATTCAACAAACATTTAATAAAATACAGAGGAATTTGGAAACTCCTGGAACAGTTTCTATCAATTTTATTTCATTCTTAATTAATTTTATTACAGAGCATTCTTCATATTAAAGTATATCAAAATGCATAATTCTAACTGACTGAAAAAAACATTATTTGAGTCTAGAAGGAAATAATTAATAGAATTAGGCGTTACTTTGCGGAGATCCATAATACAAAAGTAATAATAAAATTATTTCGCTATAATCCGCGATGAAGTAAAATAGAAAGATCGTTTCGCCAAAATCACAAAAGAGTCTATCTTCTGATGATGCTTCGGTTGCGGGGCGAAACGATTGTTGAGTTTGTGATAGTGAACGTATGTAGTGCTTGTGTATTGTGGTGGCGGTTGTGGAGGTTTGTGCATGTGTTTTTACGAATCCTGCATGTATCAGGTATGAAAACGGATTGTCCACTCTACATTTAGTATTATATATATTTTCTGTTTTACTTCGTCGCGGAATATAGCAAATTTTTTTTATTACTTTTGTCTAGAAAGAAATATTCTAAGCTCATGATAAAGTTACGACGCCTCAGTGTAATGGACGTATCGTGGAATTATTAATGATATATCATCGGCTGTTATCTCCCTTTAGACGGCAACACCACATTAATAATATACTAGGCTTTATCGGGAATCGTCGATATATTACTTTGATTGGGCTTTATTTCGGCCCATACATGAGACGACACGCAAAAATCTTACGATAATATTTTTTTTAATTTGAGTAATACGGTTTAAGATTTTTCTAATACCACACATTTCCTAAACTTAATTTGATTAATTTTCTGGAATTACTTATTATTCTAAGCTGTGATAGCCCAGCGGTGTGACTGTTCGATTCTCTAGAGACGATTATGGGTTCAAACCCCGGGCAGGCACTAATGAGTTTTTCTATTAAGAGTTATGTGTCTAATTGATAATTGCAATTTATCACACGCTTTTCGGTGAAGGAAGACATCTTGAGGAAACCTACATATCTCTAGATAATTCAATCCTATCCCCATATCCGCTGTTCCTAGGAGCAGCGTGATATGTCTTAGCTCCAATCCTTCTACCCAAAAGAGGAGAGAGGAGGCTTATGCCCAGCAGTGGGATAGTAACAGGCCGTGACTTTACTATTCGTAAAGTACAATTAGAATATTGAAGTAAATGAAACTTTACAGACTTCTTTTAAATGCCCCTGTATTGAGAAGGACGACAGAATAATTTACGAAGATGAAATAAATAAATAAACATAGGGGTCAGTTATCGCTATGCCACATATTACATTTGAAAAATATGATATCGACCACTTTCAATATGATCACAGTTGTTAGACGTATCAAAGCATAAATTATGCGTCGATTTAAATTGTAATCTAATCGTTATAGTTGATTATGATACTATGATGGTACTTGTACTATGATGGACAAGTTGGTTATAAAAATGTATATAGGTAAAACACTATTAATTACTTAAATTATTTATAATTACCTAAAATTATTTTGAAATGGGAATAAACATAAGAAGGTGTTTCATGCCTACCTTAACATGCTTAGTGCCAAGCAACTCACGTGCTTAGCCTTTGTAGCCCATAATTATACCAGTCTACTAGAAACTTGCAAACAAATCTCTTAACACTTTCTTATTTTATAATACATGACTAATAGTTCTATGATATTAGACATGAAGTCACATTATGATAACATACAAATGTGACAACTAATTAATCATAAAATGTGATAGTTGAAGTCCGTACATCCTTTTATCATTAATTCATGTCTCATGATTTCCTTATAGTATATTTAATGAGTATAATATGAAGTATAGTAAAGGAGAAAATGTGCAAATAAGTTCGTTCTTTTTCATATTGAATATTGTTGGTGACCCCCCCCCCCCTACAATTACCCTAAATTATATGCAAATCAAATGAGGTTAGAAAAATAAAATGGTAACGTGCAAGTACTTAGGAACGAAAATTACGTGTTGAAAGTCTGAAAGTCGAAACCACAGCAAGTCTGCAGAAGCATCAAACCTAAAAAACAGTATACTGCGATATTACCCGAATGATTTTATCATAACTATGAAACTCTTCACTACATATTATAAAACAAAGTCCATTTTTCCGTATGTACGCATAAAACTTTAAAACTACGCAACCGATTTTGATGCGGTTTTTTTTAATAGATAGAGTGATTCAAAAGGAAGGTTTGTACGTATAATAACATTCAATACGAAGTAGAGAAATACTGTAATTTTTGAGGTTTCTGTAAATAATTACATTTTTTTCCGCTTACATTGTAAACGCAGGCTAAACCCTACGAGATTTATCAAAATGATGTACTAAGTATTTGTACACCTTAAAAAGGTCTACAGAAAAGTCCGCGATGGTATATGTCTATCTCTTATGGATAACCCACAATAGCAGTTTTTTTCATTTACTTTTTACGAAAAATGATGCCTTATGTTCAAAGCAATTTTTATACAATACAGCATTAATCCTTATCCAATTGAGTACCTTCAATAAATTGTTGATTTAATATAGATCAATATTGCCGTTTACAGCATGTAATTTAAGTGAACATTTACGGAGATATTACAGATTTAAAATCCCACGAGGAGGCCGCGCTTCGACCTATAACACTTCGAATCCAGCAGCTATATCGTTATTTCCAGAGTTTGTTTAACGACAAGGAAGCTGTGAATGTTGTATATAAAGACATTCTGTAATTAATTGTAAAAATTAAATACATAGGGAAAATGTAAAAGTAAATAACTAAAATTGGAATTTTTAATTTGGAATATCTAAATACTATATGAATTTAGATATTCCAAAGATAGCAGGAAATCTTCTTGGTATAGGGAAAGGAAATTGTTTTTCTCCAAATTTAACGCTTGCGGGCCACGGGCAGTAATGAATAAATCCAAACTACTGGATCGGTTTTAATCATTTTTTTACACTGAATGACATAGGATATATATTTTATACCCGTGCGAAGCAGGGGCAGGTCGCTAGTATGCCTATAAGAAATTTTCAAAGAAAAATATGGACGTATCGTCTATAGGACTAACGATATTTATTAAGCAATTTTTCCTTTGAACGATTTAGTCCTAATGCTACATTATACCCGATAATAATATGATACAGTATTGAATATGGTACGGATCAAAATATCTTATATATTCTTTTGCCTCATACAAATAAAGATTCTAAGCAAATGGACAGAAAGATTATATTGTTATCATCAATTTTTGATATAGCAACGTTCGATACTTTCACATGGTGCTATCATATTTTAGCGAAGTCGAATTTTATAGAATGAGGATCCGAATGACACTCGAAGAAAATTTAACCTTAATACATTGACATAAGAGTAGAATTTAAATGAATTTTCTAAGTGACATATAACTTTTTGGGTATCTATTGTAACGGCACAGATTTTTGCCAAAAGAAAAAGGCGAAAGAGGAGGGTTATTTGTAAAATTGATTATGTTTGACGTCTTTTGATGATACCACTCTGTAAAATGCTTGATCGATTTTAATGAATTCACGTTAAAGGGATCGAGGCTTGATTTCGAAGGCTTTTAGGCGATTAGCAGTATCTCGATACACAAAGGGATTTTGAACGGCGTTTTTATCAATACAGCCAATTTTACGTCGTTTTTATTGCCTCGAAAATGTTCTTGGAGGATTAATTTGTCGTAAATTTTTAAATAATGCGCTTAAAAGCAATACGAGACGTCGTTTAACTATGCAATATCTTTTATTAAAATACCTTAGATATATTTATTTTTTATAAAAGGTTACTAGCAACTTAGGTTACAAATCACTAGTGAACTTGTTAACCCAAAAGCTAAGTTAAGTTAAGCTAAGCTTAAATGATTGTGTTAGGAGTGGGTTCACGTCGGTAGTATAATGGCCGTGATTCGAACCCACGACCTCTCAGTCCGTTACTCTAACCACTCCGCTACCGCCACTTCAAAAGGCCTTTAAAGGGTACAAACCTTCTTAATGTGACATCAAGGGTTTAATGCTATAATTTAAACAAGTCAGTGGAAACTTTTACTACTATTTTACATTAAAATTGTATCTCTTATATAAAGCAACTTCTACTGCGGACGCGGAACATACATTTTCATACACACGCATACATCTTTGCCGTGCGGTAGAATGGTAGGACGATACTTCCTCTCCTACGCCACGCCGGCGGCCTACTCTCCCTTCATCTTAAGAATTTGGACATGTCACGTGTTCAGACGCAATTTTAACATATTTTACCTATCACAAACATTGCATAACGCCGCTAAAGAAGTTTTTATTTCAAAAATAATTGAAGATACAAACATAAAACGAAACTCTATCAAAGTCTATCAATTGTATCACGTGTATGCAGAAAAGATAGAGCTGTCAAATCAATAGAATGAACGCGCTGACCTAATTTCCACAATTGACTGATAAAGATTTATTACACCAATGAACGGACACATTTACGTACTTATAAAGATATATGTCAAAATATACTGCACTAAATTAAAAATTGTAGTATCCATATAATTATGGAGGACATATGGACATATAATTATTATTAACATAAGTTGATAAACATGTCTAGATTTTGTTATGGACATATGTGTTAAATATGAATGTGGATGGATATGTGACTGGAAGGTAGCCGAAAAAGAGGTGGATGGGTTGTTTGAAGTATGACATGCGCAAGTATGAAAGTCGTAATGCCATAGTTGACGTAATATGAGATAATTGAAGCAAAAAACATGTTGTGCCAATCCAATTAAAAGTGGAATAAGGGCAGGTGAATTATGACTGATGTCATGTAGATAGTGTTATTACCACTTTTAGAACAGAACTAACTGATTCTCTTAATACGGAAATATTTTGGATAGTACCAATCTAAATCCTAAAGTTCAGTTCCGGTTTTTGTCCCGTCCGATCTTTTGCTTGATAAAGACTATTTACAACAAGCATAATGAGGTCTGCTAGAGCTATTGAGACTCGTAGACTAATTTTTAAGATCCACAAGACAATCCTTTATCAAATAAGCTCTTTCAAGTACTTTTGAATCGTTAATGATCAATATGATTAATGAAGGTACCATTGGTTCGGAATGTTGCTCTTACCGAGAAGAACCAGAAAGAAACTCGGCGGTCAATCTTTTAAACATTTTCAATTTTACATAATTAAACCGCAGTCCTGTATGAAGCTAAAGGATTTTCAAATCTAGGCATTTTTATCGTCCAAATAATCTTCAAATTTGTAAGATGCATTACGTATAAGAATATCTCTTAATTTAAACATTTCTGTAAACTGGTTTAGTATGGATTGCGGAATTTTATTGTAGAAGCGAATACCGAGGCCATGGAATGAGTTGCTAATTCTACTGAGTCGCAACACAGGCATCTTTTTGTGACTTCTTGTATGTCTGACATACATCGAACAAAATTAATGTAGAGTATGTATAATATATGATTTCTTAGTAAACGTATAAACTTTATTTTCAATGCAATGTTAGCTTAATATTTGTATAAGGTAGCAACTGTATCGGAACGGTGCTTTCACACGAGCACAGTGTGTGGAAAGTTTGCCTGCGTTTGAACTACGCCAGCTTTGGAGGACAGGTTAGTATAGATACGTTATCACTTTTTAGTGCAGTCTGCATATTTATAAGTATAGGTAATTAATTGTCGTCACTAGGTATAGTGTAATTGTTTTTAATAAAGTGTAACTCTATTAAAATTACTGAGCTATTTCTACGTCACGACATATCCATCCTTAATCTATACTAATATATAAAGCTGAAGAATTTGTTTATTCGATTGTTTGAACGCGCTCTCAAGAATTACTGGACCGATTTGAAAAATACTTTGAGTGCAAGATAGTCTATTTATCAAGGAAGGCTGTTGGCTATATAACATCACGCTAAGATGAATAGGAGAGGAACGGCAACAAAAACTATTACGAAAACGGCAGAATTCAAAGCTTTATTTTGCGTGCGTGAACGGTGGAAGTTATTTAAAAATCATGTATTACAAAATTGTTCCCTCTAAAAGTTTTAAATAAAAGTCCGCGACAGTTTAAATCTTTTAACACGGGTGGACCCGCTGGGGATTGCTAGTATAGTCATAAAGCTAAAGTTTGTTTATTTAATTAAACGCGCTAACCTTAGGAACTACTGGACCGATTTGAAAAATTATTTGAGTGTAAGGTAATCCATTTATCGAGGAAAGCTATATACTATATAATATCATGCTAAGATGAACAGGAGAGTAGCAGCAATAATTTATATGGTAAAACGTTTGCCGGTTCAGCTAGTTTCCTATAAAATAAAAAGTCCCCGGAAATTGAACTCAGTATTAAGTACTTCTAACACTGTAATATAAAAGGTGTGTGACATCATATCACACTGTCAATAAGCACTCGATCATCGATGAACATTTTATCGTAATAACCAACACTTATGATTAGCGTTACATATGAAATGTGTGACGAAGGTTTTGTAGAGTAAAAATTACCATCATTTATTGCCTTTTATGGTATTATATGTTTTATCCTCGTAAATCTAGATCCATTACAATATATCGTCGCATATCTTTCAGGTATATAACTCATAAAAAGCATAGCTAATACAACGATAGATGCAAATGAAAAGATATGAATCAATTTGTAAAAGTTTGTGATAAGCCTCAACTCTTGTCGTTGTAATAAGAATATTTAATGCATAAGAATTCATTAAGAAAGCAGGTTAAGTAATCTTTTTTAGGGTTATTAGCTTTTAACTTTTATACCATTAGATAAAAGACGATAAACAACATATAACGAAGGATGAAAATTATGTGGCCAAACGAGTGTAAAATATGAATGTGGATGAATATGAGAATTTAGGGAGGAGAAAAAAGAAATGTTTGGATTGTGTGAAGTATAACATCATCCTCCTGACCTTATCCCATTCTAAGTGGAGTCGGCACAATTGTCACATGATTTGGCTAGGTATTTTACGATCGGCCGAAGCCTGACGTCAACTTACCTTAGTCGCCATCTCGGTAAGAAATGAGTGTGGGCTATTCTACTAGCCTTTTCAGACACCTCGGTAAGAGAAGGGAGTCTATTCTATATATATTTTAATTTATTATATAAAGAATATCCGTATATTTCTTACGGCATAACGCTTTGTTCGGTACATGTAAGTTGCATATCTATTTATTTACGTATTTACTTTTCATCGGCGACAGCCATTTTGCTTATCGCGGGATGAGATGTATGTTTGTTTGAATGGATGCTGTGACGCTGCGCTGATTGCAGAGACGGGTATATTGTGTAATGTTTATTTACATTTCATACCATTGTTAGATATCATATTCGAGATACTGCTATGCCCTAGTTAAGGTAGGTTTCAGTCAACTTGTAACTTCGATTAAACGTGATTATATATGGGGATCTATATATGGGCATTGGAGCGTCCTGATTTGGCAAGTGACGTTTTTCATTTAGCTGTGGCGTCCCACTAGATGTCCCAGATTCGATTTACTTCGATTAAATTGTCATCTATATATTGTTTTGCAAGCTCCAAAACAAGAAAAATTACTGGGAAAATCATATCTCCAAAAGATTTAGTTTTACGAAACAATGCTGTTTTAAAAGTGTAAATATAGTTAGTGCCCTACCATCATCAGGCGTGTTTCCATCTTAGACCGTATTTTGAGGTACCATGCGTCAAGTTAGCGCAAATCTGTTACTAATAAAATCGAAAAAAAGATTCCTATTATCGTGATATATTTTGGAGAGAACTCATAATAGATTTAGGTTCTCAAAATTTCGATGCATCTGTTGCTCTAAATTAGCGTTCTATCTGTCTTCTTCCTGCGGCCTGGCTCCCAAGAGTTTTCAGCAATTCAGCAGCAAGAAAATTCAGCAAAAACCAATGGTGCTAATCAACGGAATTATGTATGCCCTATTTCCAAATAATACACATCCACCAAAATATTATACTAAGTTTAGCTGTTAAACCTTTAATAGTGAAGAGGTTCACAAATAAAAATCTTATAGAGATCTAGAATACACTACATTTAGAGAGGCATTCGTTTCGAGAATGGCAATCAGCCATTTAGTTTAGAAATATGCTGTACTTCTATCCCTCGTAACGGTGAATAAAATTTTATCATTTTCTACTTGATGATTTTCTACTCGCTGACTATGGGCTTAATAAAAAAGTTAGAGTCACTAAGCGAGCAACAGAGCGAGCTTGGTGTATCCCTACGCGATCAAAACAGGGGTCAGGAAATCCGTAGAAGTACTCGAGTAACCGACATAGCTCATCGTGCCGCGCAGTTAAAGTGGCAATGGACGGAGCACGTAGCATTTGGAACCGATGAGTATTGGGGTACTAAGGTGCTGGAATGGTGATCTCGCACGGCAAAACTCAGCGTCAGTAGACCCCACTGAACGGTCCTTAAAGAGACCTATGTCCAGCAGTGAACGTCCATCGGTTGAAAATAAAAAAGAGGAAGCATTTCAATTCGTATTGGGCTACTAAATATTCTGGTCAAACGACTTCGCTTAGGATAAATTATGATTATTAATTAAATTAGGATAATTAGCAAATAAAAATTAATTCTAGTTAGACGTAGCGTTATATGTGTATAACATAGTCCACGTGGTATCCGGTTGAGTAAATAGACCAACCTCTTTCTTACCGGGATGTCGTAAAATACGACTAAGGTAAGTTGACGACGCATTTTACGACAGACATAGGGCCGATCGTAAAATGCGTTGGCAAATCATGTGACAACATGTTTGTAACATGTTGTGCCGACCCCACTTTGAGTGAGATAAGGGCAGGAGGACTATGATAATATTGATAGTATGCATAAGTCTTCCATAATTACATATAGTTAATCCAAAAGTATTTCCGAATTAATCACGATTACCACGAAATCCGGTAATTTTTCACCCAATTCCTATCCTCCCTTACACACATTTGTCAAAGAAAAAAATGCCAATAGAAATTCGCCCCTCTAAGGAGACAATCACTAATTACCGCTAGCGTAAGCCATACAAATCGCGAGAATGTTTACTAATTTGCAAAAAAAGCGTCAAGTGTGATACTTAATAAGGGTCCCGTATAAGCGATATAGGTTAAATGCAACAACACCTCGGTAAAGTTGCCTATATTTATCGGATACATATAAAGGGATAATAGTTATTTTATTTTCCGATGTGAACAAGTGGATTAATCCATAATACAAAAATAATAATAAAATTATTTTGCTTTAATTCGCGATAAAGTAACAAGAAAAAATATATAATGCTAAATGTAGAGTGGACCATCCTTTATCATACTTGATACATGCAGGATTCTAAAAAACACATGCACAAACCTCCACCACTACTATCACAATACACAAACACTACACACGTTCACTATCACAAACTCAACAAACGTTTCACTCCACAACCGAACCATTGTTCCACCGAACCGAACCATCATATCAGGTGACAGACTCTACTACTGTCGTACCAGTATAGCAATATAATTTTATTGTTACATTTGTATTATGGATCTCTGCAAAGTAAAGCCTGTTTCTATAAATTATTCAATTCATAATCATTTGATAGATTGATTTAATTTCCTGTAAAAATATTCACGTTTCGACATTTATTGGTCGGTGTAAAATGATGATTCTACAATTTTTATTGTATAATTTGTGGTCTATTACCAAATCCTTCCACAATTATCTTGATTGGTTATCGAATCACGAAATCGATAAGTCACAAAACATAAATTTGCATTTAAAATTAGTCGCTAAGGAAAATGATTGTTTTCCTTTATCAGTTGGCTATGGCAACTATTATAGCAAATTATATTGTTTGCTAAACATAATAATATTTTGCTATTCTCGTTCATTCTTATTATAATTATTGAAATTTTATATCAATGTCGAGATTGTAGTTCTGACAAAATTGCAGTCTTGTTCTTTTTGTTATAGATGCGTTATCAATATTAAAATGTGCGTCGCTTGCCCGATAGTTATTATTCCAATACCAGATTCAACGCTTATTGAAAATATTTTTTTATTTATTATATTTATTCATTTATAAAATGATTTGAGTTAACTCTAGTATTTAGTGTTATGTCTTATTCTGATCTGATTTAATAGTAGATTAAAAAAAATGTTTTTTCTGGTGTTCCGTCATGTGTGCTAGAAGTGCTATTGCTGCAAATAATAATATCAATAAACTTTACTCAACCATTATACCAGGCGAACCCTAAAAAGGCAAAAAAAAACGCACTCGCCAAACGAACTTATTTATCCGGCCCGGGATTTAATAAGGATTTTTCAAGGAGCTCAGTTTTCGCCGAAGATTTTTAATTTTTTTTCTTCGTCCCGCCTTCGTAAGCTAGACGATATATTTTCGCTTCGCAAATTGAATTAGTACGCGACAAATACATCTCGTTCGGGAATTAGAAGAAATGCCTGTTAATGAAGGCGAGTGTACTGCGTAGAATGTGTTAAAAAGTCTGATTATCTTTTCTTTTGCTTATATTTATTTTATCTCTCTTTTTTAAATATATTTTTCGTTGAAAACAGAATACATTTGCTCCAGAAGATCTATTTCCCTGAATTCACTATTCAAGTTTATTACTTCATTAGAAATACTTCATTAATGTAAGTATTCTTATATATCAAGTCCCTTTAAACAATGTTTTTCTTAAGGATAGCTATAATACATGTATGTTTTTTTTTGTTTTCGTGCAGCAAATAAGTATTATAATAGTATATAGATTGGTTTGAAGAAAATCTGTTAAATTTAAATCTGTTTTAATAACTTACGATGTCACGATATTCACAGACAACTTTATTATGTTGTAAGGTTTTTCGAAAGACGATTCGAAAGAAGAGATTCGGTATCTTAATCCGTCTGGATCTATTAGTTGATGGTATTTGCGATATAACCATTTTAATACAAAAAATAATTAGTTTCTAACTTGCGTCTTTGGACTTTTGCTAAGTAGCGCCTTCTATAAAAATATATTTGAATTATATTTGATTAATCCAATCAAGGAAGAAAAATATATCAGAAATCTTCAAACAAAGGCGCTCACAAAGAACCCTCTAACGCCAAATATTAAATTACTCAATATTTCATACCGATACTAATTTCGCTATCTTAACCCTTTGCCGGCCGCGGAACGACAGAAAATATTGCCGAAAAAAAATACACGAAAAGAAAAAACGTCCCAAGCTTAATTGACATTCTTTATGAACGTCAGTCTTAGCTCGGGGATATTTTTTAATTAGATATATTTTATGGGCTTTTTTTCGAAAGGGGCACGAATAAAGGGTTAACATTTGTTTGAGCCGGGTGGGGGGGTCAATATTAGCTTTCTTGGTAATCAGGCGGGAAAAAATGGTCGATTAGGCCCCCAGAAGACGTAAATTTAGGATCATTGGTGGAGGCTACGTGCTAGGTGTGACAACCCCTCGACTGTTCTTACGTAATGGGGTATGGGGTATCCCGACCAATTCAAATATATTTTTAAATGCAAATGAGAAGGGTTGGATAAGATATTATAGATCGGATTAGTTATGTTCTCTCCTAAATCTACATTCATCCTCTCCTGCCTTTATCCCACTCTCAGTGGGGTCGGCACAATATGTTATAATCATGTTGTCACATGACTTGGCTACGTATTTTACGACATCATGAAACTCAAAATATGCCTAGAGGATCTCTTCGATCTATTTAACTTATAAATACCCATTCGAGCAGTGTTGTGGCTTTAAACTCTAAACCTTCTCTAGTAAGAGAGTTTGTCTCTTTCTACTGAGTGAGAGACTTTGCTAAGTTATGGGGTAGCAATAGTAGTATATTAATTTTGTCTACAGAATTTACTCTAAAGACAAAAACTATATTACATAAAATACCATCTTTGAAGGTAACTTTTATACATAACGAGCATACAAGAGCGCGCACGCACTCATACAAACACATACGCGCGCGCAAAAATTACACAAAAACACATAACATAAAAACAGCAGACGCGTTAATTAAGTACCTATATCATTCTATTATGTTTAAGTCAAAGAACCACTATTTCGATCCAGTAATCTTACGAGTAGTACAAGTGACTAAACACTAAGATGTTTGTTTAATATTTTGTATTTATTAATTTATTCTCAAATTTTTTTATACTCCGTATTTTTTGGCTAAATAAAGTTAATATTATGATATCATTAGGATACTGTCTACTGTGTACAGAATTTGAGACTGCATTGTGACCTATTTTCATAAAAGTTCGTTGGCATATACTGACATATTACTAATTAAAACATTAGTCATTTTCGGAGAAAATCACTAAACTTTATCCCGAAAGATACAGGGTAAACGTCTTTGTTCACACTCACAGCAGGTTAATGTCCGATCTACTTTATAATACCGCTTACACTCATATACGCTGTTTTAATTGGTGCGAAAACTGAATGATTCAGCTTAGGGAAAATGATTAATTATACTCTTTAAGCTCGAATAACTACTATGTTAACTAAACAAGCTACATTGAGCACAACGAAAACATTCAAATTTGGCCCGTTGGTGTAAGTAGGTGTTTTTGCCTTTAGCTACGCAGTTTGCGGGTTCGATTCCCACCGATCGCCAATACTTGTCAAAACAAATTTGTTACGAAATTTCTTACTTATTTGTGTTGTTGATTCTGAGGATATTTAAGTATTTAAAGTGTATATAAACATTTATGTTTGTCTGTATGTCTGCTGGCTGTCCGGTCACGCATTCTTACGCTCAGTCTGGTTTCGGATTCCCCTCGAAACAGAAGTCATCAGTTTAAAAAAAATGCTCCGACCGCCATGAAACTGTACAGGATCCTCTGCTGGGTTATCCGAAAGATTGTCAAGAAATTTCATCAAAATCAGTCCAGTCGTTTCTTAGTCTTTAAAGGACATACAGATTCACTTTTATATATATAGATTAATTATACCTATGATTTCACCCATTTTTTATTTAATTTATAGGTCAAGGTCATAATTTATGTGGCTCAGTTGAAATATAAACAAAAAAAAACAAATTATCATGGTTTGTAGCCTTGGTTAAATAAAATATTACATTTTCAAACCACAAATATTCAATTATTGAAATAGTGATTATATTATTTACCGACATTGACAAAAATATATTGAGTTGTTCTAATTAACAAACCGATTCAATTAGGCTAATATTTCACACACATTTTGCAATTTGCAAAAACATTAATTGAAAGTTAATTGACAAAACAATCAAATTTAAATCATGAAATAAACAAAAAATAACGCTAATAAATAATTGTAAAAATATTCTTGATGTTGTAGAAATCATAAAATTCTCTTCAGATTTATTAATAAGAATAATTTCTGTCGTTTTCCGACAAAAAAAAGCTTTTAACAATATTTCATATCCCTTCTGTCAACGGTGTTCCATACTTATCATAAACATGGGTTGTCATCGGGACTGGACCAATATATAAAATTTCAACTTAATCGGACACCGGAAAATGGATCAAATTTAACTTGCAAGATTCCACCTTCACATACAAACATGGCAATCATTGTTTAATCAAAATATATAAAACTACCTGTGCGAGCAGCTTCACCTGCAGTGTGTCACAATTTTTTTCCAGATTGAAATTTTGAACATAAAAGTAGCTATCGTGAGTTAATTATGAGATTTATGATTAACTTTCGCCGTTTACATAGCACACGCAAGGAAAGCTTCCAATTTTGCCGTATTCGCAATTTTTTTTTTATTATCTTATTCATCCTAATGTATGTAGCATGATGTATGTACGCAATGTTATATAGTCTATAGCCTTCCTCGATAAATGGACTATCTTACACTCAAATATTTTTTCAAATCGATCCAGGAGTTCCTGAGATTAGCGCGTTCAAACAAACAAACAAACTCTTCAGCTTTATATATTAGTATAGATAAAGTATTTATATGTGTTCCTTATAGACTCTTAAACAGCTTGACAGATTTAAATGACATTCTTAGACGTTAGACATTCTCACTACATTAATAGCAACCGCCGAGTAACTTACTGGCTCTTCTCGGTAGGAACAGCTTTCCGACCCAGCAGTAGAATTGACGATTCAAATGCACTTGTGTTAGAAGTTCGTCTTCTCCCTTGATAATAGGTAGTAATAGTAAAATACGTCCAGCTTTGTATTATACATTTTATTTAACTTTATAATACATACAATTAATTTAATACAATGTATATCATTCCCACGTTTTTACGCCTTCTACTTATGACAGCTAGCCGAGAGGCGGCCATTCTCGGCTTTTCAATAGTCTCCTCTACTATTTTGGGTGTAGCTATAGACAAATATTCTGGAATAGCTAACACTTGTTTACAAGTTTAAAAAACTTTGAATTTGAATTGACCAAACGGATAATTCTGTACAGTTTGGTGACGATAGAAACATTTTTTGAACTGTTTTGTCTCTAGACTAAACCACAGACTATTACGATATAAATCACCGATGACTAATTGTTTACTTAAACGTTTAATCAAATATTTGCTGACATTGACAAAAATAATACTAATTGTTCTAATTACAAACTGCATATTCAAATCTTTGCGTATCGAAATTATAGAAGCCCATTGTAGGTCAAGTTGTTCTTTGTATTCTATTAACCTTGACCAAAAACAGTTAAGTGATTAGGAATAAACGCATTTCCGGTGTGGTAATTGTTATCATTTGTTCCGATAATTTTAATCATATAGTTAATGGTGCAATATAGGTATCATTAACGCCTACTCGAGTGCTTCTAATAAGGTGTGATAGCCCAGATGTGAGACCAGACAGACTCTTTTGAGGCGGTCACGGGTTCAAACTCCGGACATCGTACCGCCTGCATATATCTAGAGAATTCTGGGCATATGTGTAAAGTACCGATCCAAATTGGAGCAGCATGGTAACTCTAACCCTTCTCTCCAAAAACGGTGACAGGAGGCCAGTCAGTCAGTGAAATGCTAACGAGCTTACTTTTATTTAAGAACTACAAGTATCATCCGACATTATTCCACTTTAAGTGGGGTCCGCACAACATGTTATAAAGATGTTGTTATCTGATTTGGCGAGGTATTTTATGACTGGCCGCCTGGCTGACGTCAACTTACCTTAGTCGTATTTTACGACACCTCGGAAAGAAAGAGGGTGGTCTATTTTACTCAACCACACTGCGGGTCAACCTTCCTTAGTAGCTTTTTACGGCATCTCGGTAAGAAATGAGGTTGGGCTATTCTACTTAGCCGGATACCACACGGCGGGTCGACTTACCATAGTCGCCTTGTACGAAATCTCGGTAAGAAAGAGGGTGGTCTATTCAACACAGCCGGATACCAGACCAGTGATAATAAATCGACTGCTTAAAATGCTCTTTAAGGCATGGATGATATCTATAGTCAAATGATTTTGAAATAGAACCTGTAATAGGATAATCCTTTCACCTTCTGACTCGTCCAAATAATCTCTAACGGTACACCTAAAACATGGCTATGAAACCGTGACATTAATAAAGACCACTATAACGGAAGTTTTTGCACATACTAGGATTCACTGACAAATGACATAAATGTTATATTTATTTAAAAGCGTAAAATAACTTTATAAATAAAAAGTCTACCTCTAACTCCGGCCTTTGACTGCGATTCCACGGCCAACTTTTCTACAACAATTTGTTGGTTTTTCGAGTCTGGGTTTATATAATATGTATTTAAGTGTTAATATAAAATTATATATAAATGATTGATAGTTGCAACGCTTTTCGGTAATGGAAAACATCGTAAGGAAACCTTCATATCTCTAGAGAGTTCTGGGTATATGTGTAACCTACCAATCCTCATTGGAGCAGCGTGGTAGATCTTAGCTACAATCTTCTCTCTAAAAACGGAGATAGTTAGCTTATGCCCAGCAGTGGGAAAGTAACAGGCAGATACTTTATATATGCATATATTTAACAGTTATCTACCACTCATAGCACAAGTATTAAGTAACTTATTTTGGGGGCGGACGACTGTGTGTATAATTGTCCCATATATTTATTCTATCGATATATTAGGTCTAAGATAATTTAGATTATTGGTTTCCTTATTATTCAAAAAAATATAGTAAAAACAAGCATTAACTAAGAATTAGATTATACTAGGAGTCCCGCCCCAGCTTCGCACGGGTATAAAGCATATATCACTCAGTTAAGCCTATGTCACTCAGTGATAATCACAGTATTTCGCTACTCCATATTGAATTTTATTATAAATATAAACCTTCCTCTTCAATCACTCTATATACTTAAAAAAAACTGCATCAAAATCTTTTGCGTAGTTTTAAAGATTTAAGCAAACATAGAGATATAAGGACAGACAGAGAAAGTGACTTTATTTTATACTATGTAGTAACGTTTATAGCTACTACTATGATAATTGTCATATTTTTACCATACTTTTTCGAAGACTAAATTACGTTCAGCTGTCATTTATGTTTTGTTTTTCCATGTCATAGTCGTTTTTGCTATACCACGTTTTATAGTGACTTGACGGGATAAAATAAATGCGGTCGAACGGGATAAAAAGTATCCTATGTCCGTCTCCTGGTTCTAAGCAACCTCTACACCAATTTTCAGCCGAATTGGTTCATCCGTTCTTGATTTATAAATAGTGTAACTTAGACCAATTTTCTTTTATATATATAGATTTTGATCTAGTTTAAGAGTACATATCAACGTTGCTTTTAAGGGATATAAAAATATGTTTTCCAAAATCAGTTCACAATGAAATAAGCTTGTAGACCATAGCTTAAATGACATAACATGTGAGCATAGCGAAAAGGCAAGATATTTCAAATATTCCGAAGACAAACACGTCATTATCAACTGCAAAAAATGTGGATTCACAAGTTTCGCAGGTTATTGATACTATTGCACAAGGTAGAGTAACACCTGGGTCACTCAAAACAAGTAAGCGAACAAAAATTTAAAGAACTTTACCTAATAAAACTCTCCGCTGTTTCTTCAGTAAATATAAGTATTGGCCGTATTTTTACTTCACAACCCGAACTAATTCTACTATTTAAAGTATCACAAGATTGACGTGTAATTTTAAATACACCAAACATATTTATGGCCAGTTTAGATTTAAGATTGTTAATAGTGACCGAAGCATTTCGTGGGAACTTTAGACCACGTATAAGTAAATTCAATTATCAAGAGATAATATGAATAATTACGTCTGCCAGATAATAATCGAATTCATCGTTGCTTAATATCGTAAATATATATGTATGTGTATATCTGTAACATAAATATAAATTTTCATTACACTTCGATTAAGTTAATTTCACAATATTTTTCTTCTACTGCATATCGTAATCGTTGTAGTTTAAGGATTAATAAAGTCTTTCGACATAGCTTTCCGATTATCGCATAGTAATTGACCAAAACATTCTTCTGCTCTTTTCCCACTCTAATTGGGGTTGGCAGAACATGTTTTAGACACGCTGTACGTGATTTGGCTGGTTTTTATAATCGACCGCCTACTGACGTCAACTTATAATAATCGCCTATTACGACACCTCGGTAAGAAACGAGGTTGGTTTATTCAACTCAACCGGATACCACACGGTGAGTCAACTTACCCTAGTCGGTTTTTACGACACCACGATAAAAAATGAGGATGGTCTATTCTACTCAGCCGGATACCATACGGCAAATGGATTAATAATATCTCTCGAAAAAGGTTTTCGATTGTCGCATAGTACCTAAAGACCATTTTTTAGAAGATAGAATGCTTATAGCAGCTAATCTTATCAGAATAAATATAAGCCAGCGGAATTCTCCAATATTACTAATAAAGAGGTACTTTTAGTATTAATTCATTATTTAGTTTTACCTCATTTTCCATTTTCATCACCAATTTATTCTCATTTCCTGAATTTCTATAATTTTGGTAACCAGACATTTCGAGCTGCATGTTAAGTTTTAGCAAAATCATTTACCCCAAATAGAAGGAAAACTTTTTTGCAGCAGTGAATTATAATGGATTATATACTTTACTACTACTACAGTTAGTTAATTCATCATCATCTTCCTGCCCTTATCACACTCTAAGTGGGGTCGGAGGGTGGTCTATTCTACTAAACCGGATACCACACGGTGGGTCAATTTACCTTAGTCGCATTATAAGACACCTCTGTAAGAAATGAGGTTGATCTATTCTACTCAGCCAGATACCACACGGCGGATCGACTTACCTTAGTCGCCTTTTACGACACCTCAGTAAGAAATGAGGGTGGTACTATTCTATTCAGCCGGATACCACACGGCGTTATACAGTGTGTTAATTAGCAATAATACCCAAAGAAACATATTATTTTGTAAAACCTACTAACATTATTTGCATTAATATATTAATAAAGTCTGCGTCAAGAATTCTGTTTTTCTGCAAGAAACATCGTTTCCACAAATTGTTTTTTATGTTGCCCTTTGCTATCACTATATTAGTCACCATAAAAGAATTCTAACATGCATCCATAGGTTTATTTATTATAAAATAGCCCTTACATAGAACATTTTAACGTTTCAAATTCTAAGGATTTCAATGCCCTACATTTCATACTGACTCATGGTAACCAGGTAGAAAGTATCCGTTATGTTGTATGAATCATTTTCGGTATTAAAGATAAAATTCCTAGAGTTATGGGTTTTTTATTCATATATATTCGTTTACTTTCACATGTACGCGTGGTCCATCATCAGTAACGCATTATTAGTTTAATTGTAAGCTGGTCAACCCAGAAAAGTGTTACCAATCTTGAAGAAATATTTAACCAGTTAATTTCATTGATGTCCCCAATAGAGTATGGCATTTTAATTTTTTATGGAATATCTGAAAATGGCTTTGAAATAAAAATTGAAAATTGGAATTGAAATAAATATTTTACGAGTATAATGTGGCAATACTAGCACAATACATGTCAGTGTGAGGGTTTGCAATTTAAGCGCAAAACGTGGAGCATTAACGAGTATTATTTTATACGTAAGTGAAAATTCATCTTGAAAAACATTAGTTTGTTGATTGATTCTAGGGAAATGGTTATTTGTTATCTTTTCTCTGCGAGTTTTGCCTGCGTTAACGTCAGTAGCAAGATAAAAAGAAGATAAAGTCACTCTCTAACCTTTCAACCAGCTCTTGACGAGCTGTAGGCTCTTTCAGAGCTTAATTTGAGATACTGTAATTTTACTTAGTTAATAATTAATTATTCAATTTACTTTGTTCTACAACCTCAACGTAAGAAAGAGCACCCTCTTTCTTCTCGTGGTCTATTCTATCCAGCCGGATACCACACGGCTTATATGTGATAATTAAAAAAAAAAATAATGCAATGTGTTTAATTGAACAAGATTTATGCGCTAACAAAATAGCATACGTACGCTATAACGTCTTCACATATTTTCCTATTTACGTGATTACGACACGAAATACAGAACAATGAGATTGATAATTCATGACATATGTTACTCTCATATTGAATAAACTCATGATTTAAAAATTGTTATAAAAGCAATTTTTCCTTAAGCACGTATACATAGCGTGGTCCTAAATTATAATGCAGCAAATTCTTCCACCGTTTCTTAGAAAGGACGATTCAAGCGAAGTCTTTAACTTTCATGTTGAGTAACTACCCATATAAAATTCACTTTCTAAATTATTTGTAATATTTAATGACAGTCACTATCTGTCAATGTTATAAATATTTTAGTCACTAGATCATCATCATCCTCCTGCCTTTAGCGCATTCTAAGTGGGGTTGGTACAACATGTTATTAACATGTCGTCACATGGCAACGTATTTTACGACCGGTAGCCTGCCTGAAGTCAACTCACCTTTTCGTGTTTTACGACCCCTCGGTAAGAAAGAGGGTGGTCTTACTTATACTTAAGCGGATACCACACAGTGGGTCTACTTACCTTAGTCGCCTTTAACGACATCTCAGTAAGCAATGAGGGTGGTCTATTCTACTCAGCCGGATACCACACAGCGGCATATATTCAAACGAAAATTAAATCGGGGTTTTCCGTCTAAGAACAATTCATGTTCAATTGTGGGTTTCTCCGACAAATTTTGGAATCATCCAGAGATTTAACCATTAGCGTATTACGTTGGAAATACGATTTGTAATTTATAAAATTTTCTAAGAGGGATATCACAAAAAATATAAGCAAGATTTAATATCGAGTGTTTTAAAAATACATCATAAACAAATCGTTAAAGTCCATGATGGCCAACGTTTTTCTTAGTTCAAACCTAAACCTGACGCGCTTAACGATAAATTATAGGGAGATAACTTGTATTTCTCTAAAGAAACCCTGGATTACGTTTTACCTGCCAGTCACCATTATTGAAGCCTGGTAGATCTAAGCTTGATTCCTTCTCTACGAAGAATAATGGGACAGTAAAGTTTCGTTACTTTACCACTTTAGTAAGTTCAATGTGCTATTTTAATCCATCTAGAATTGTTAGTCATAAGTACCTAACATGGGTGTTGATGTCGTGACTTGAATAATATTTTGATGTCTGCCTGTTTGTTAAGTCACCAGAAAACTGCTTAGTTTATACCAAGGCTATAAGTTAAACATATCCTCAGATACGTATAGAAGAAAACAACAACAAAAGCTGACATTAAAATGTATGTTTGGTGTTCATAGTAATGTATAGAAACAAGCTTTACTTACGTCTTATTTTATTGGGTGAACCCGATTAGTTTCAAGCCTATTCGGGGCACTTATTTATGAGCTCTTTATATAATGTAACAGAGGTGGGAACTGGTAAAGAGCTCAAGAAAAATGGTCCCGGGTGGGCTTGAAGGTTGGTAGGGCTCACACGATATAATAAGGCTTAAGTATATCTGGTTTCTGGTGTAAAGATGTTCTGGAGTTGAGACCGCGAGGAAAACCTAGTGTAGGTCACCCTGACTCGATACACTTAGGACTGCGGGCAGCGGATGAAAGCAGAAAGCCCAGGATTGGGCTAAGTGGTGTATAATTGGAGAGGCCAATATCCAGCAGTGGACTAAAGTACTGATATAAGGGCTGATAATGAATAGCTGGTTTTTATACATTAATTTGAATACCACTCACAAAAGTTTAAATTCAAAAATATTTGGTGTTAATTTGGTCATATTAGTTAAAAGTTTTCGGTTGATGAATGAATGAAACTGACTGACATCAACACGATGTACTACATAACTGTCAGTTAAATAGGTATGATGGTAAATTGATCGAACATCAACAATCAATGTCTTCATGTCAGTCAGATTGACTGACGGTATTAACAAGCAACGCAATACTGACATCTGTCTGAATAGGTGATAGCAAATTGACTGGCAGTAGGAACACGTTATATCCTTATATATTCAAAAGTGATTATATCAATAAATGTTACCTAAATTCAGAGACTATTGCAAAGTTTATGCATGCTTATACGCAAATTGGTTGCTAACTACAAGTACAGAATCGCTTAGCGAGCGATTGAAATATATGTTCTGCTCTGCGTGATTACATCAGAAATGTGGAATACCGTAGAGAATAAAAATAACTTAGTCCAATTGGTAATTAAGGTAAAGTGGGAATGGGGTGGGTTTTTAGTTTTCAATAAGACTCGTGTTTAAGGAAAAGCCTTGAAGGAACGTAAGAGTTAATTCGTACTAATTATATATGCATAAGTCTGTATGTCTCTCTGTAACGCTTTCATGGCTAATCCAATAAACAAATATTGATGAAATTTGCCACAATTAAGCTTAAACAATTAACATATATTTTCCAACGTTCTTTATGGTACATGAATAAATAAATATAGGGTAGATTTTTTTTAGATTTTCTCATCTATAATGTAAGTATAAAAGTTAGTTTAATATCAACAAACAACGTCGCCATTTTGTCTGCCAGTTGTCATAGGTACAGCCCGACCACTCCTTGTGTTTAAGCATACACCTATCTTTATCAATTTATTGCGGTAGCGTAATAGATAATGTTATCGGTACTATTTGCGTTGTAATAAATTGCGAAAAACAATTTTAGTACTCTTAATAACAAACATACATTCTTTTGTATGAATAAATATTTTAAAAATATGAATTAACTAGCTCAAACCACAGACAGACAGTGAGATTTTTATTTAAACTTACGTGCCTGATTGATATTTGGAATTTATCAGACGCTCTTCGGTGAAGGAAAATATCATGATGAAACCTGCATATTTCTGGAGAATTCGTGATCCAACATACCAATCCACATTGGAGCAGCGTGATAACTCCAAGCTCCAACCCTTCTCTCTAAATAAGGAAAGAAGTGGACTATGTCCAGAAGTGGGATAGCAACAGGCCGTTAATTTACTGCTAAATAGTAAGAACAGAGTAAGAGAGAAGAATAAAGTCATAAATTTATTATTTTTTAACTTATACGTATCCAAGAATATAATGACAAAGAAATCGGTTGACAAAAATTTACAATTATAATTACATATCGTTAAAAATAATCAAACAGATTAGATAAATATGTACATTATATGTATAAACAGATTAAAAAATCTTACTTGATTACTGAGTAATTCAATGTTATCAACGATAACAAAGATAATAGCTTTATTTTAACCTATGTCTCATTAGTTTAGCAAGCAGTATTGGCGGGAATATTATTTAGTGTATAGCCAAGTTTAGATTTTATGTAAAGATTTTGCGTTCCGGATAGTAACGACTTTTTTAATCTTATGAATTAGAAATGAACGCGGCTTAATTATTGACATAATTTGCCTATTTATATTCGGTATAATTAAAATAATATTTTACTTTATAAAAACTAATGAATAAATAAACCTACAGAATGATAAAAACCACACAATATAATGTTGAATAGGTCATACTGCATCAAAATAAATGGTCGTTCTTTTTATAACATAATAACATCTTGTATTACATTTTAAAAATAAAACAATTTTATAATCAGCGGGATACGATCATATACCTTATTCATAAGTCAACAAGAAACAAGTAAATTATTTGGGTGTGATAACTAAATATACTGGAAATAATAACAACCAAAAATAAAAAGATAATAAAAAAAAAACAAAACATATGGCAGCTGATAGCTACTATAAGCAATGTAGTCGATATAAATGAAAAGTATTTTTAATCTGTGACACGTCTCCCGCGTTGTTTAAAAATAAAAATAAAACTCACAGAACAAAGAAGTTTTCAAAGGGCAATCCAGTTTAAGTGAATAAAAACACATGCACGAAACATAAATTAAATTAAAAAAATTTAAACCACTATTTACATTATTATTTAATTTGAATTTGGAACCGAATTCCAACAGTTTTCTTAGTAACGTACAGTTTGCAACTGAATGGACTGACCATTTGGCACACATTGACAGCGTGATAAATAACGTTGATACGGTAACAACTTTTTAGTGTTAGTAATAATAAACTTTAACACTGTGCAATAAGGTTACATTTGAACAAATAATAGTTACACAGAACTCTGTCGAAGTTAACGGTAGAGTATTGAGGTCAATGACGTCTTTTTTCTTAGATAGTGATAAAGCGGCAGAATTTGCGGAAGTGAGAGGACGCTAAAAATTGTTGTTAGAGAGAAAGAGAAACATTTTTCTTGGATCTAACTTATAGCAACAATTTCTTGACTGTGGTCAGTTCAAATCTTCGGTAATCGAGCATAATTAAGAAATAGATAGAGATGTTTAGTTACGTATGGTAGAAGCAATTGTATGCAAATTAATCATGGACGTATGTTAAGTCGTCGATTCAGATTTTGATCGATCATTGGTTTTACCACCTTTCAATTTATCTTTCATAACAAAATTAACTTAATTTATTTTTGAAAATATGTTTTTCAGCGTCACACACTTAGCAGACCACTAGATTTTGTTATCTAGTGGTCTGCTATTAATTAGCGGTAATCGACTCTTGTAATGAACTAATAACTCCACTTCAACCGTACTTTTCAAACCTCAGACAAATTGACTCTATGTTTTTTTCGGACGCAACATAAGATGTCTTGGTACAGTGTAAATTTACTTTAATCGTTTATTTATATGTTATTTTGTACAAAAAGTATTAAATAAATAAATCAATCACTTTTTATAAAAAATGTTCTAATAATATAACGCATTCAAACATCGAAAATTTTATTGATTTCTGCCCTTAAAATCGAAGGCAATAAAACTATGTTTTGTCTAACATAGGCCAGACATGGATTATAATAGTCAAAACTTCAATTTTCTATTTACTAGCCGACTACCACAAATTAAATTATGTACAAATTAAATCCTTAGTGGGGCCTGTAATTGATTAATTTTTGCACACGTTAGTTTTGTTTATCGATAACCAATATGCAAATAAATACTACAGTATAAGAGCGGAAACTTTACTTTATTTATCGTGTCATAAAATTGTTATAGTAACTATATTTAACAAATACAGTATCCAAAAGTGAAAAAAAACAGTGACTTTTTTTACGTAATACATATATGTTCATTGTATATGTTACATAAGAACTTAAATTCTACTCAAGCAGAAAAGTTTAATAACATTTTTATAAATATGGAAACATAAATAAAAAAAAATTAAAAGCAATTTTCTGAATCTATAAATGAAGAACTTTTTGGTAGGTTCTAAACACTAAGATTATTTGGAAACAAAAAACTTATATTTTTAAACGTACAATATTTGCTATAGACATCATAGAGTAGAGTCTACGATCTATATTACGTATTTCAAAAGTATATTTTAACTTCATTAATTAATAATAATAAAAGTGCATTTATCGATTTTAACGTTTCGCTAATGTTTTACGCTATCTTAGTATTTGCATTATTTTTATCTTTTGATTTTACACGTTTAGAAGCAACTAATTCAATGTTTGGCTGATTTATTTCTGGCGGTGGATGATCGGGTGGTAACGGTGGCAGGAGGTTGGTTGGTGCTTGAAACACCCTTGCCTGATGTTGTGGACCTAGAAAAAAACTTGTATGAACGGATGATATCCATAGAGTTATACTCAGAGAAGAGTTACTTAGAGCTTTTGTAAAAACATCAATTTTCATCGTTTCATCGGAAATATCACTTAGGTATATAAAAATAATATTACACTATTATAAAATTTTATTAACAAATATTATTATTTTATTAACAAGTAAAATTTTATATTAATAAATACTTTAAGGCTCAATTTTAATTTTATTGTGTGGTAATAGAAAATTTTATTTATTGAAATTTGTGAAACAGAATGACTTTAACTTAACTAAAAGTAGATAGACAAATCAAAATAAAAGTTATAACTATTAACTATAATAGTCAGAAATGTTTGACAAAATTACGATAAAATGAGAATCTTTATATTCTCTAGACAGCTCTATTATATTCTCATTTTATTGTAATTTCTCTATTTATTTGATTTTTCCCCCAAATATTGTATTAGAACTCATACGTTAAAATGTAAAACAAACGCCAAAACAAAAGTAATAATAAAATTATTTGCTATATTTCGCGAAAAAGCGGATTATAGCAAAATAATTTTATTATTACTTTGGTATTACGAATCTCTGCAAAGTAACGCCTAATTCTAAAAAATATTTAAACATCAAAATGCGTCAAAGCATGAAAACAGATATAACTTACCTGTTGGAATAGGATTCCGAATATTTTTTAAATTCTTACTCATTTTGTAAGTGGTAACAGTAATGTATACTTTGTTATTTAAAATATATTACGTCCTCAATATTATTATGTACTGCAGTACGTCTGTACGTCTAGAAGCTTTTAAACTGTCTGTCAAAGCAAAAAAACAAATGATAACTCGGTTCTGGGAATAACCTACCCTGACTAATAACTGATATGAAATTGTGCGGTTACAAACAAGTGCGAATTAGCGTTATCAATTTATTTATTTTATTACCTTTTTTATGTTATGTTAATATTCTAAGAAGTACTGAGTCTGTAAGGTAGATTTTTTCGTATGAAAATCATTTTTATAAATAATTTATTGTATTGTTTTGTATTGTACTGTATTGTTTAAAATTGCTTCGAAAATAAGGAATTATTTTTCGTAAAAAGTAAATGAAAAAAAATGCTATTATGGGTTATCCATAAGAGATAGGCATATACCATCGCGGAGTTTTCTGTAGATCTTTTCAAGGTGTACAAATACTTAGTACATTATTTTAATAACTCTCGGAGGGTTCAGCCTGCGTTTGCAATGTAAGCGGGAAAAAATGTAATTATTATGACATCACATTAGAAACCTCAAAAATTACAGTATTTCTCTACTCCATATTAAATGTTATTATACACATTAACCTTCCTCTTTAATCACTCTATCTAATAAAAAAAACCGCATCATCAAATCTGTTGCGTAGTTTTAAAGATTTTAGCATACATAGGGATACAGGGACATAGGGAACGACAGGGAAAGCGACTTTGTTTTATACTATGTAGTGATTCAAGCAGAGTTTCGTTAGTGCGTAAAAGTTAGCTTAAATACATGGGCTAAAATACTATTAGAACACAAAACCTATTTAGAGTATAACAAATATAATACATACAACACATATCAGCACAGGACGATGACAAACTTTTGCAAGTTGTAAAGTTAGCCCACCGTAACATGCGACCGCCGGCCCAAGATTATGTCCAAGTTGCACACTTCCCCTCTTTGAAAATTTCTATTCAATTGTCCACTAGCCAGACCATTGTCATGTTTGTCCCACACATTGTAACACATTTTCACAGGAAAGCTATATAGATGTTGAAAACTGAAGTAATTTGCGAAGTATTTAAAAAACAAATTTAATACGATTGTTACATAGTAATATAGTATCTGGATGACCAAGCCTTGCTCAGAAATTTTTTTTAAGATATAAAAAAAATAAAAATTGAAAGAAGGCGGATCAAACCCGGGTTGTGACAATTTTCGGTCCGCGCGTTACCCATCGGCTATCGCAACATTACATTTGACAGCTAAAAAAATCCTTTGCTTTTCAATTTTACATTTTAAAACTTTTTAATGCCCAAAAACAGGGTTAAAACGATTTCTTTTAAATAAAACCTAGCTAGATTTTGATTTCTCTCCCCCAAAACCCCCTAGATGCTGAATTTCAGGAAAATTGTTGAAGCCGTTTCCGAGATTCAGAAAATATATTTATATATACATATATACATACAAGATAAACTCATTTAAAAATTTAATATATTTATCTGCATTTATTTATGAAGTGCGACATAAAAAGACATTTTTTACTTGTATCAAATGTTATTGGTCACTATATAGGTTATATTACATTAGTTGTGCTCAAAAGTACTTAGGTAATAAGACTGACCCGTTGGAGCAGTGGGTAGCGACCCTGCCTTCAACTCCGCGGGTCGCGGGTTCGATTCCCGCCGAGGGCCAACATTTTCTATAAATGAATTTGTTGGTCTTTGAGCCTGGGTGTATATTTGTATTTAAGTATGTATTTAAAAAATATATAAGTATATATTCACCAGCTGTCTGTCACCCATAACACAAGTGTTAAGTTACTTACTTTGGGGACAGACGACCGTGTGTGTAAGTGTCCCATATATTTATTTATTTATTATTATTATTTATTAATCAAGTAATAAAATAAGATTAGTAAAAAAAAAATTAACATTCTCAAGACGAATTTCCACGGAAGGACGTTTTTGCAGGTAAACATTTTTATGTGGGTTTCACGTTTTTGGTTTTCTGGTTTTTGTACGTGATTTTATAAAAGCTAGTGGTACTCTATGTTCGGTAACTAATTGGTCTGTGGTGATAACAACTGGGTCTGGTGTGGGAGTAGTAGTAGTCGATGGTGACATCGGTGGTAGAAGGTTCGTGGCCTCTTGATAGACTCTGGCTTCGTTCGATGAACCTAAAAAAATAAAAATTTTGTTTGGGAGGTTATTTTTTAAACGAGTATTCCACCTTTTACCCTAAAGCCTTACAGCCAAATTCTTATATTTATACAAAAACTAGGTGACCCGTAAACGTTCATATAAATTACTAGTTTTTACCCGCAAATTCGTTTCGTTTCTATTGTCGCGTGATAGGTTGATAATATTTGACACTTTTCAATGTCATCCTATTCCTGTAAAATTAACAGAATTTATGACTTTTACCACTACTCGGTAAGAAAAAAGGTGGCCTATTCTACTCAGCCGGATACCACACGATGGGTCAACTTAACTTAGTCGCCATTTACGACACCTCAATAAGAAAGACAGTGATCTGTTCTACTCATCCGGATACCACATGGCGGGCGAACTTACCTTAGTCGCCTTTTACGACACCTCAGTAAGAATGAGAGTGATCTGTTCTATTTAGCCGGATACCACACGGTGGTTGCCATCTATTATTAATATAGCACATAATTTAATAATAGTTATATATAGTGTATTTGCAGCTGTGGTGTTTATATTGTTGATGGCTTTTTTAAATCACTACATAGTATAAAAGATAGTCGCTTTCTTTGTCTGTCCCTATGTCCCTATGTATGCCTTAATCTTTAAAACTATGCAACAAATTTTGATGCGGGTTTTTTTAATAGATAGAGTGATTAAAGAGGAAGGTTTATATGTTTAATAACATTCAATATGGAGAAGAGAAATACTATAATTTTTGAGGTTTCTGTAAATAATTACATTTTTTTCAGCTTACATTGCAAACGCAGGCTGAACCCTACGAGATGTATCAAAATAATGTACTAAGTATTTGTAAACCTTGAAAAGGTCTACAGAAAACTCCAGGATGGTATATGTCTATCTCTTATGAATAACCTACAATAGCATTTTTTCGTCTTTTACTTTTTACAAAAATTAATGTCTTATTTTCGAAGCAATTTCAAACAAAACTGTATTGATCCTTATCCAATTAAGTACCTTAAATACATTTTTGATTTAATATAGATCAATATGGCCGTTTACAGCATGTAATTTAAATCGGACGCGATTATGTTTTTCACATTGCCAACTATGTGTCGCTCTTTCAAAAGTAACCTCTAAAGAAAACACGTTTGTATTGTCAATTGACAAGAAAGCTGTGTACGTTCTATATAAAGATATTCCGTAATATTATATTTGTAAAAATAAAATACATAGGGAAAAAGTAAATAAGTAAAAATGTAGTATATGAATTTAGATATACCAACGATAGCAGGAAATCTTTATGGTATAGGGAAAGGGAAATTATTTTACTCCCAATTCTAGGCGTGCGGGCCATGGGTAGTAATAAAATCAAAACTACTGAATCGATTTTAATCATTTTTTTCACCGAGTGACATAGGCTATATATATTATATCCGTCCGAAGCCTGAAATAAATAAAATAGAAACCAATGCTTTGCACTAAGAACATATGCATTAAAAACAAATACTATCGTAACGTCAAATTATATCAGCTGAAAAGTAAATAAAAATAGTACTTACTTGATTGATTAATTTCAGCTATCAGTGGTTTTCTTGTATATTCATTCATTTTGTATTTACGTTTATTAAAACTTATATCACCACAAAATAAAATAAACTACATGAGCTGTAACCGTATATAAAACAAAGCGGCATATCATAATACAATTTTGTGAAATATCATAAGCTGAATAAAGATTGATACTGAGCACGATTTTATTCGTAATTAGAAAACAATAAGTATGTAACGTGAGGTTTATTGCGAACAATAGCTTAGTTCAAAATAGTTTTCCCTTGGGCCTATTGTCCAGCGATATCAGTTCATCACCAACCAATGGGGTCGGAGCTTGATGACGTGATACAATATTCGCGTGCGTATTTGCTCGTGAATATCTTCAGGCGATAACATACTGTAAGAATAATCTGTAAATAAGTTAGTACCTGGGTGAACCAAGCCTTGCTAGGTAATTATTTTTTAAATTTATTGTTATCTGTAATCGACGCCGTGTGGTATCCGGCTAAATAGAATAGTACCACCCTTATTTCTTACCGAGGTGTCGTAAAACGCGGCTAAGGTAAGTCGACCCGCCGTGTGGTATCCGGCTGAGTAGAATATACCACCCTCTTTCTTACCGAGGAGTCGTAAAATACAACTAAGATAAGTTGACGGCAGGCAGGCGGCCGGTCGTAATACGTAGTCAAATCATATGACAACATGTTTGTAACATGTTGTGCCGACCCCACTTAGAGTGGGATAAGGGTAGGAGGATGATGAATGTTATCTGCAATCGATCCTTGTATTCTGTTTTCTGAGTTTAAGACCGCCCGTTACCCAAATAAGCTATCTTGATTTTGAAATTGACAGCACAATTAATCTTTGCTTTTTCATAAAATTGTACCAAATTTTTCAGTGCCCGAAAACAGGAATAAAACAATATTTAAAAAAAATACCCAGCTAGATCGATTTCTGCCCCCTACATGATGAATTTCATGAAAATCGTTGAAGCCATAATTCAGAATATATATATATACACAAGATTATCTCATTTAAATATTGAAGTTAACATATTTCAAAACATTACATGAATAGATAAGGAGTGGACTCATGAAAGTTTTAAACTTAGAACATTGGATCACACATCCGTTGTTCTAAGACGATGTCCGAGTTGGAAACTTCCTCCTGACGTAACATCCTCGTCGCCTGCGGCTATTGTATTCAATAACTTGTATTCAGTGGGCAGTACTTCGGACTTGTGATGTACCGGAATTATAACGCGTTAAGAGCAGGAGCTGTGACTGAAAGGACTTCATCTGTTCAGATACCTCTTATATAAATACCTAAATAATAAATAAATATATGACACTTATACACACGGTCGTCAAAGTAAATAACTTAATACATTGTTATGGTGGCAGACAACTGGTGAATATATACTTATATATATTTTTTTTAATACATACTTAAATACAAATATACACCCAGGCTCAAAGACCAACAAATTAATTTAAAGAAATTTTTTGGCCCTCGGCGGAAATCGAACCCGCGACCATTGGAGCTGAAGGCAGGGTCACTGTGCCAACGGGCCAGTCAAATTATATGTAGAGTAGAGACTCTTTAACAAATTTTTAAGATGCATTTCCAAAATACCTTTCTAGTGGAATATTCTTCTATCTGATCATCATCATTCTCCTGCCCTTATCCCACTCTAAGTGGAGTCGGCACAATATAATATAAACATGGTGTCACATGGCTAGGTATTTTACTACCGACCGCTTGCCTTACGTCAAATTATCTTAGTCGTCTTTACGACACCTCGGTAAGAAAGAGGATGGTCTATTCTACTCATCTGGACAGGACACGGCAGGTCAACTTACCTTATTCGCCTATTACGACACCTCGGTAACAAATGAGAGTGGTCTTTTCTACTCAGTCGGATATCACACCGCTGATCTCTCACTTATAACTGATCCATTTCTAAAATCTATACTTATAATAAATCTGTAGAGAGGTCAATTCTGTAACTGGAATATATTTCCAAAATAACTATCAGGGGGTGATTAGGGATCGATACTGATGCCAAAAATGCAATCAGTAAAAATTTTGTCTGTCTGTCTGTCTGTCTGTCTGTCTGTATAACCGTTATAGAAACAAAAACTACTCGACGGATTCTAACGAAACTCGGTACAATTTTTTTTCATACTCCTGAGCTGGTTATAGTATACTTTTCATCACGCTACAATCAATAGGAGCAGAGCAGTGAAGGGAAATGTCGGTAAAACGGGAGAAGTTACTCCATTTTTTAAGCTTCCGTCGCGTGTACAACCTTGATGGTTAAAGCTACACAGAAATCATGTATGACGGAAATGTTTTCCTTAAAATTATATAAAAAATATCCCACGACAGCATATGTCTATCTTTTATGGTTGACTCGCAATAAGACGTGTAACTCCCGATAGCTTAGCAGTTCGAAGCTTTCTGGTTATATTTGTCTACTCCTACGTTTATATCACTCTCAGTCATCCCTAAATAAAAAGTGAATAGTATTAACCATTGTATAAAAAAAGAATCATTGAAATCGGTATAGAAACACCAAAGTTATACATGAAATACGCTAATAATAAGCCATCGCGCGTGAATACTGAATCATGCTATAGGGATTATCACTACATAGTATAAAACAAAGTCACATTCTTTGTTTGTCCCTATATCCCTATGACTGCTTAAATTTTTAAAACTACGCAACAGATTTTGATGTGGTTTTTTTAATAGATAGAGTGATTCAAGAGGAATGTATAATAACATTCAATATGGAGTAGAGAAATACTGTAATGTTTCTAATGTGATGTCGTAAATAATTACTTTTTTTTCTTTATAATTAATAATTACTTTGATGTTAGATATAGCAGGAAATCTTCTTGGTATAGGGAGAGGGGAATTGTTTTTCTTCAAATTTAACGCCTGCGGGCCACGGGCAGTAATGAATAAATTAAAACTACTGGATCGATTTTAATAATTTTTTTCACTGAGTGACATAGGCTATATATTTTATACCCGTGCGAAGCAGGGTAGGCCGCTAGTACAATAATAAAAGAAAAAAGATGCCCCATACTATACTATGTCCAAATGTATTTTCTATATTAAAAACTGTTTAACGAACATATTAAACCTGTGATAGCACAGCGGCGAGACCGTGCGACTCTTTCGAGGGTTCCCAGGTTCAAACACCGGGCAGGTTCCAATGAATTTTTCTGTTAAAAATTATGTGTCTAATTTATACTTGCGACTTGATGTGAAGGAAAACATCGTGAGAAAACCTGCATATCTCTAGATAAATAAATCTATGTGTAACCTAACAATCCGTTTTGGAGCAGTGTGGTAGCTCTTAGCTCCAATTCTTCTCTCCAAAAATTGGCATATGCCCAGTAGTGGGATCGGATCAGGCCGTTACTTTACCTTAATTTTTACATATTCTAAATATTTATCTGTCCGGTTGACTGAATTAGTTTGATCATTTTTTTTATACATATAGTTAGAAAAGAGAAAGAAAAAGTAAAAAAGCACAGAAGGAAACGGATAATAATTGAACAAGAAAGAGAATAAGAGTAATAGTGAAAAAGAAAAAGTTTATATAAATTTAGCTATGTATTTAATTTATGAATTAATTTCGGTAAAATAAATAGATGAAAAGATGTTACTAATACATAGTTACTCAACATAAATATTTTCTAGTCTGTAACTTAAATATCGAAAGAGAAAGAGATTTGCGGATTGATACTGGTAAATCATTCCACAGCTTAACACCTTGAAAGCTAAATGATCTCAAGTAAGTCAGTGAGGAGCAGGGAAAGAAAGATCTAAGGTATTTTTAATTTTTAAACTAGACTCCATAACAGGATTATGGAAACAGGTCTTAGCAGTTACAAATAGGCAATTACTTCCACGTCAGATCACCCCCCTGTATAAAAGAAGTCTTCAAAAATTGGTAATTTCATAGAATACTAAGTAGGTTCTTTTAAAACGTCACGTACCGAAGCAATTTAACACCCAATTTGTATCAAGAGGGCCAGGAATTCGGAAAGGGGTAAAAGAAATTATTCGAAAGGCGATTTAAAAGTTCTGCGAGTTTAAATTAACTTATTGATTGCTCAATCCTTTACACGAGGGTGTTTTTACTAAATTGGTTGCAAGAATTCCTACTGATAAGATACTTCCTACTTTCAATACAATAATACGATTAGCCATGAAAGCGCAAAAGAGAGATAGATTTCATTGACATTACCCGCCCAGGAAATAAACTCGCGATTCTTGTATTAATTATAGTTGTTCGTAAATATTTCATAATTTTATTTATTTCGTATAATATTTCTTTTGTCTCTGGGCAATTGATATTTTTTTATTCACCGATATGTGGGTAGCAATGAAAACGCCACTCGCCGATCGGTTCGTCTGTCGCCGTGCGAGTGTCTACGTGAGCGCGGAACCTTCGCTAATGGCCGCTCGATAGCTATAAATAATTCACATCATATTCATTATAAAACATTAAATAATTCGTATAGGACTTGCAATATTAAGTGCAGTGCCTAAGTTTAAAGTGTCGTGTCGAGTTTCGGACTCGTAATAGTGTTACTGTTCGTACGAGTAAATTCCCCCGGCGTCATAAGAAACGGCCGGCCGCCGGCGCATATCGAGGACTTCGAACCTTCTAGTGCATGGTGGCAGTACAAAGACATCGAAAGGTGGGTGGTGCTAAGTTGTTACTACGTATCGGTAATAAATGTGCATTGCCCAAAAAGATAAAAAATAGTCAAAATCCCTGAACCCCCCTATACAGTCCACTTAAATTACCCACCAGCAAACTAGGGTCCAGGTACCAGGTTCCTTTTAATCAGGGAACATTTCCCTACAAAAGCAGAAATTAGTACGACCTTTCACTTAAAAAAATTACTTTTCCGGAAGAAGCAGACATATAGTGGTAGGCAATGCTTTTTGTTTCAACCAGCTCTGAGGTATAATTGAGGGTAGTGCATCGGCACATCAACTGAGGTGAGGACGATAAAACAGCTACAAACCGACGGCATGCGGATTGACAGTGTTGTAAACTGAAGGTGCTCTTCACACGCGCAGCGGTTCGGTAACGGTTTTTTTATAAGCTTTGATTTATCTTTCCGCGTATGTAAATAGTATCTGGGTTACCGAGCCTTGCTCGGTAATTTTTCAAATGATGTAAAAAAATTTTTTTTTTAATTGAAAAAAAAATTAAAAAATAATAGGGCGCAGGTGGGGCTCGATCCTAGGTATTTTCACCTATCTATCCCGCGCGTTTCCCAAATGAACCACCAGAAATTTGTGATATTCAACGTAAATTTCAAAAAATTTTAGATCCCGAAAACAGGGATAAAACGACATTTTTTTAACTTATCTAGATCGACTTCTGCTGAATGCTGAATTTCAGGAAATCGTTGGAGCCATTTCCGAGATTAAGATTACTATATATACATATATACAAGATTAACTCATTTAAATATTAAAGATAGTATCTTGCAAATTAAATTTAACCTACTTCCCGGTTTAAACTAAAATTTTATAAAGCTGAAACTATCGAATTTCATAATTTCTTTTATATTTTTTTGTGTTATTCTATTCACAAAATAACGCGAACTAATATTAAATAACTAATATACACATAAACACTGAAAAAACATTCTTGATAGATTTTGTAGTTATTGAATATAGAAGCAATTGTAGCATATTTATATTTATATGTTTATTATTTATAATATGTTTATGTCGGATTATTTTTTGCTCTATAAAATCAGCTTATTGACACCAAAAAAGTTCGGGACATAAATCCATCTCACATGGATAACTTATTATATAAAGCTGAAGATGTAGGTCTGAAACTTAATAAAATATTGAAAAACGCGCGTTTTAATTTGCTTGACTGTTAAACAAAAAAATAAAAGCTCGGAGTCGGCAGGGCTGGCATTGATAGAGATATAAAATCACTAAGTAAACCTAGCAGTAATACCTTAGTATTGCCCATATACGTGCGCTCATAAAACCTACTTCCGTCTGAATTTGTGGGAAAATGTATTGATTTCCACGTTATTTTACGAAAATACGAAAAATTATCATGCTCCTGCCCTTATCCCGCTCAAAGTGGGATAAGATGGGCTAGGTATTTTGCCTGACGTCAATGCACCTTACTCGCCTTTTACAAACCCACGGTAAGAAGTGAGGGTGGTCTATTCTACTCAGCCGGGTACTACACGGCGAGTCTACTTACCTTAGTCGCCTTTTACGACACCTCGGTAAGAAATGACGGTTGTCTATTCTACTCAGCCGGATATCACACGGCGAGTCAACTTACCCTAGTCTCCTTATACGACACCTCGATAAAAAATGAGTGTCGTCTTTTCTACTGACCCGAATACTACACGGCTTTACGAAAATACGAAAAATATATTTTCTAATGCATTTGTTGTGATTATCTAATTTTTTATTCTCTTTTATCTTCATTTTCATTGAACTGCGTTTGACCGATATTGTAGATAGTAAAATCAGTTGAAAGATTTTACCTACAGCACAGCATACACTTAGCATTACATATATGCTCTTAACAAACGCGGATTACAGCAAAATAATTTTACTATAACTTCTGCAAGCATTAGAAAATGCTTACTTTGATCTCTGCCTTAACCTTCGCACACAAATTCGAAAAATACAACTACAAAAACAATCAACTGGCGCCTACCATTAATATGCTTTCGTACATCTGTTATATAAATCTGGCCACACTGTGGGCGTTTATTATCATTATCCGGACAAAACAAAACTACGAGTCACTCAAAATATAAAAAACCCAAATCTAATTAATTGATATCCATTGAGTGGACTTGTTTGTTATGAAGTTTAAGAAAGTCCGATGCCAAACAATTGAAGCCTGAATCTGGCGAATCTATCTGATACATTTATCAATATCTTAGGTACTACTGAAACCAATAACTTACTAAAAGTAATATAATAGGACAATTTGTGGACTGTGTCCCTGTTATTAGATACATAAACCGGGACACCCTCGGGATTGACCATACTTTATGGCCAGAAAATAGGGACGGTAAAATTTTTACTGCTCCGCGACTTACGGCGATTCTGATGTCACGGTTAAATGAAACGGAAAATTATTTCTATGAATAATTCAATAGGACTTAGTTGTGCCCGATTTTTATAATACATTACTAGATATTCATAGCAAAAATGTTGGTATTGCATATTAATTTGTTCCTTTATTATCACATAAATCATGATAGATAGATATTTTTTTATTTCAAACTAGCTGTGGTTGCGGCTTCACCTGCGTAGAAATCAGTTTGTCACAGAAGGCACTAAAGTAGATACAAGTATTGTGACTTACGTGTTAACCATAAGAGATAGATACATGCAGTCGAGGACTTTTTTATAGATCTACAAATCTCTAGTATATTAATTTAATGTATCTCTGTTGGTTAACGCTACTAAACTAACTAAGACTAAATATCCCAGCAGGCGATTTTTTTTTTTAAATTTACGTAAAATAGTAAATTACTACTAAGCTCAACCTTTCGGAAGAATTCAGTGAAAACTGACGGACAGTTATTATTGAATTTGTTTTATAATAAGTATTGATATATATATTTAATATTAAATACTGGATTTGTCTGAGTACTTTCTGGCCTGTATTCGTTTATTTCCCTTCAAGAGTTCTTAGTCATTAGTCTTTTTCACGTTACCTCGTTAATCTCTTTAAAGATATCGATAAAAATAATTGGTGGACATAAGCCTTCCCTCCCGTTTTAGGAGAGAAGGATTGGAGCTAAGATCAACCAGGTTACTCCAGTGCGGATTGGTAGGTTACACATATCCTCCGAATTCTTAAGAGATATGCAGGTTTTCTCACGATGTTTTCCTTCTCCGAAAAGCGTGTGTTAAACTGCAATTATCAATTGGATACATATGTTTTAACTGAAAAACGTATTGGTGCCTGTCCGGGGTTTGAACTCGTGATCCCTGGAAAGGGTCGCACAGTCTCACCGCTGGACTATCACAGTTTAGAACTATTATACTCCAACTTGTGAGTTATTTTTTTACCTTATTCCTGCATATATTTAACAGTGTGTATAGCTTATTAAAGGTAGTGATATAGCTCATTAGTCCGTTTAGCTAAGGCACATCTCGCGGATTTGCTCGTAAAAATCCTCGGATCCCAGCGATAAAGCATATAGCAGTCGTATTCTTGCGGCGGCGAATGACTCCTACGTGATTCTGGGACGGTTGCTATAGAGTTTACAATATTAAGATTGGGCACACTTTTAACGGATTTTTCTCGCAAGCATTACATACATACATAAAGATAATAAAAAGGACCAGCTTAAGATATATAAATAGCGATAAAATAAATATCTTTGAATAAAACCACACGTAAAATAAAAAAAAAACATTTTTTTTGACACACGGTTGTCCGTCCGCAAAGTAAGTAACTTAATACTTGTGTTGTGGATGACGTAAAACTGGTGCATATATACATATACTTATATTATACTTATACATGTACTTAAATACAAATACACACCCAGGCTCGCGGAATCAACAAATTATTTTGTAGAATATGTTGCTCCTCGGCGGGAATCAAACCCGTGACCCGCGCAGCTGAAGGAAGAGTCACTACTCACTACGCCAACGGGCCAGTCATTAGTCAATTAACATTATAACTTTATCTATACTTATAATAAATCTCTAGAGAGGTCAATTCTGTAACTGGAATATATTTCCAAAATAACTATCAGGGGGTGATTAGAGATCGATACTGATGCCAAAAATGCAATCAGTAAAATTTTTGTCTGTCTGTCTGTCTGTCTGTCTGTCTGTCTGTCTGTCTGTCTGTCTGTATAACCGTTATAGAAACAAAAACTACTCGACGGATTTTAACGAAACTCGGTACGATTTTTCTTCATACTCCTGAGCTGGTTATAGTATACTTTTCATCACGCTACAATCAATAGGAGCAGAGCAGTGAAGGGAAATGTCGGGAAAACGGGAGAAGTTACTCCATTTTTTAAGCTTCCGTCGCGTGTGCAACCTTGATGGTTAAAGCTACACAGAAATCATGTATGACGGAAATGTTCTCCTTAAAATTATATAAAAAATATCCCACGACAGCATATGTCTATCTTTTATGGTTGACTCACAATAACACGTGTAACTCCCGATAGCTTAGCAGTTCGAAGCTTTCTGGTTATATTTGTCTACTCCTACGTTTATATCACTGTCAGTCATCCCCAAATAAAAAAGTGAATAGTATTAACCATTGTATGAAAAAAGAATCATTGAAATCGGTATAGAAACACCAAAGTAATACATGAAATACGCTAATAATAAGCCATCGCGCGTGAATATTGAATCATGCTATAAGGATTATCACTGCATATATCCCTATGTTTGCTTAAATCTTTACGCAACAGATTTTGATGCGGTTTTTTTAATAGATAGAGTGTAAATATATAGGGAAAAATGTAAAATGTAAATATGTAGTATATGAATTTAGATATTAGATATAGCAGGAAATCTTCTTGGTATAGGGAGAGGGGAAATGTTTTTCTTCAAATTTAACGCTTGCGGGCCACGGGCACTAATGAATACCTAAATTAAAACTACTGGATCGATTTTAATCATTTTTTTCACTGAGTGACATAGGCTATATATTTTATACCCGTGCGAAGCAGGGTAGGCCGCTAGTAACTAATAAAAGGGTAAAGCGTGCAAATGGTCTTATTACTGAAGAGTGATATTTTCCAGACAACCGCTTAAAACTAAAGAATCTTTTACATAACATAGTGTTAGTCATCATCTTCCTGGCCTTATCCCACTCTAAGTGGGGTCGGCACAACATGTTATAAACATGCTGTCACATGATTTGGCTGCGTTTTTACGACCGGCCGCCTGGCTGACGTCAACTTACCTCCGTCGTATCTTACGACACCTCGGTAAGAAAGAGGGTGGTCTATTCTATTCAGTCGGATACCACACGGCGTTACATAACATACATACATAACATAGTGTTAGTATGTTAAATCATTTCTGTGCGTTTTTAACTCTACGTATTGCCTTTTACGCGTGCCTAGGTAAATAAAGCGGTAAGAATGACGGATGTACTGGGTGAATTTGAAGGATATCCGTATAGATCATACCCGGGCATATCCGGACGTGAGGTGAATCCGCTATTGTAACGTATGATTTTTTTATTTATTTAAAGGTGACATACGATTTTGCGAGTCCCATATTGCTTGAAAAATATCTATGAGTAAGAATTTTGTTAAGGTAGTGCTTTCTTGTTCTATTCATAATTAAATATTAATAAGTTTCATTTCAAAATAAGCTGTACCCGTGTTATCGCTGATACCCCAGCGGTAAGCCAGTGCGATTTTTTCAAGCGGGACAAGTTCAAACCCAGGCAGGCACCAATGAGTTTTTCTGTTAAAACTTATATGTCTTATTCATAATTTGCCTAGTACAGGGGCCCTTGCAAATCCTGTGTACCCATATTTTAAAAAGAAATAAAGCATTTTGATTTTGATAATTACAATTTATCACACGCTTTTCAGTGAAAGAAGACATTTCTAGGAAACCTGCAGACTTTAGGGCTCTTAGGGTCTTTAAAAAATTAATCGCCGCCAATATCACGTGTGTACTATCTTACCTTTTTTGAATTTAAATTATCGTCAGTATTCATAGTTTATTATAGAAACCGGCTATACTTTCGTCTTATTCTATCAGGCGAACCTGACTAGTTTCCAACCCTTCCGGGGCCCGTATTCATGAGCTCTTTATACTGCGTTGTTGCGACGGCAACTTTACCCTTTTTATTAGAAAAAAACTCCTAATGATTCACTCCGCTTGTCCCCGTTGGATATGTCAGACTTTCACCGACTAAAACTGAGTCCAACACGTTATTAAACACGTTGTCCCTATCCTAATACAACTATATACAACAAATGTATACGAAAATCTTCCCCATGAACAAAATCACGTAACTCGTTTACGTATCTGGCTTGAGAGGAAATTCTGTTAAATCAACACCATTACCGAACAAAATAAGACATGTTTATCGCAACAAAAAGACATCAATAACATAAGGGCCCTCCGGACCCCACACGGCAAAAAGATCACATTCGATGTACATCAAGCATCAATCGAACATTAGCTGCCGTTTCTTTTTCTTACTTTGTAACATACGATTTGAGATCTCGTATTCACCTGCTGCGTGTTTTTGAATTATTATCAAAGTTGATTTTTACATAAAATTTTAATTTAATTAATACAATACACAAGCGCTACACATGTTCACTATCACAAACTCACCAATCGTTTCGCCCCGCAATCGAAGTATCATCAGGAAATAGATTCCACGACAAAATCGCAAAGCTTTTACCAGTAAACTAAATGTGACCAAACCAGTGTTAAATATTAATTTTGCTGGATATGTGATCCCACTGGAGTGGGATAAGGGCAGGGGTATGATGACCAGCCAACTAATCAAATAATAGCATCAAATTATAAAAAAGTCTATTATAATTATCAAATTATTAATAATACAAATACTTTGAGCAATATTATTAGTTTAAACTTCTGTAAAAAGTAATTACATAATCGTGTAAAACTAAAGTTTGTGAAATATTATTTACTCACAATTACCAATGTATTAATTATGAAATCTTACTAAAGTTATATAAATATATTAACTCATAACGTAAAACGATGAGTTGTAGAGCATGTATAAATATTGAAAGATAATGTGACATCGTGTATTTACAAATAAATAAAAAAAATACTAATATGTTCTGCATACTGAAGTCAACTCTAAATCAAAACTCATAAAAGTTAGTATGGAGTGCTGGTATTTACCTTTAAGACATTCTAAGCGGGAAGATATCGAAAAGAAATTGTAAAATAAAATCAAACGTAATTCGTGGTATTGCTCTCAATTTGCGCGTATCTGCCTCGGGCGCTCCCCAAGCATATGTAAATTGGAATTTTCTTTTATAGGATACATCGTTTGCCCTTAAGTGAGATTTGATTGGTGTGTTCAGTTTGTTTGGTATGCGTATTGTTGTCATTCAATCAACATGTTTGATATGCCATCGTCTTTTGCAGCTGGATATATTTTTTATTTTCGCTCTGACTAATCAGATCCTTCCTCGCTATTGTCTTAGCTCAACGATCTGTGGCTCTTTCGAGTACAAAAATCTGTTCAGTAGATTTTGGGATCAATCACGTACAGACAGTTTCTGGGACTGTATTTTATAATAAGTAAGGAAGTTTTATGGGAGCAATAAAAATTATAAATGTTTAAGTCCGAATCTTGTTTATCTTATGGATTTATTGCTTAACGACTTACGATATCACATGATAAAACGATAAGTTTGAACAACTTTAAACAAGTTCGAATAAGTTTGAACTAAATATTAATTATATTAAACCGATTGTATCTTGAATGTGACAAATTTTACATCTGTATATTACAATTTAATTATTTCATATTTTTTATAACATAAAAATGATTAAAGGTAAATACACTGCACAAAATCGGTTTTAAATTAATGGCGGTTTTGTCTTAAATTTGAAGCTTGAGCATAAAAATTTGAGACTTCATTAGAAATTCGATAATATTACACAAATCACCTAACTTAAAAGAAAAGCATAACAAATCTATTTCAAGTGACACTTTGAATCAATTTAATAAATCACTCATGGTTTGCAATAGTGGCACAACTCAAAAATCATGTTTTGAAAAAATAGGTTTAAAGTTTTAAGGAAAATGCATACAAATACTTAGGTTTGCTTAAACGAACTACCTAATATTGAATTATGAAATCTTCCGGTATTGCTGCAGAAATGAATGTATTTTTCACACTAAAACCTATTCCTAGTCCAAATACGTGTTTTTTAAGTTGTGTCACTTTTGTAGTCCAAATATTGCATCATTGCATCATTACAAAGCATCTGTAAACGTCACATACGTTTACAGACGATCGCTTTGTAAACGATTTAGAGAGGAAACATTATTTCACCATAACATGAGGATCCCAAATCATGCCATCAAAAAAACATTTACAAAAGGATGACGTCTGATATAAATTCAAGTGATATATGACAGGAATGTTGGATCGTGACATTGATTTGCTTTCTTTGAGTCGAGGATCATTATAGCAAGGGTTTTACAAACTTATAGGTAGTATCTATTTTCTATTCTATCTTCTAACTTATATTCTATGTCTATTCTATTCTATACATATAATAAACTCGTTGAGATATCAAATCTATGTGCGTTTGTTCCCGCTAATCTAAAAAACCGCTCATCCGATTTGGACGCTGTTTTACTCATATATAGTAGAAAGCCTCACTTAACATATAAAATGTGATTTATTTCAATCGGTCAGCAAATAAAAAAGATATGTCAATTTTAAATGTAAAAGTCGTATACTATGATACTGGTACTTGTATGGTATTGTATTTTTTCGTTTTTCGCCATTCCTATTTCGTCTAAACAAGTTATAATATCGTTCGTAAACCAATGACTTTTCTTATAGTATCGGCCTGTTACTATCCCACTGCTCGGCATAGGCCTCCTCTTTCCGTTTTTGAAGAGAAGGATTGGATTGCAGCGTGGAGACCTACCACGCTGCTCCAACGAGGATTAGTAGATTTCACATATCCCCAGTATTTTCTAGAAATATGCAGCTTTCCTTAGATGTTTTCCTTCACAGAAAAATTCGGCTAGGTATTTTACAACCGGCCGCCTGGATGACGTTAACTTACCTTTCGCCTTTTACGACATCTCGGCAAGAAATGAGGGTGGTCTATTAAGAAAGTATTTAATGCTTAGTACATTACGTACAGTGCCGACGAATCCTATCTCCTGATAACGTTTCAGTGACAGTCAATCGAAGTTAATTGACATATGCCATCTGATTAATAAGTAGCCCAGTAAACTTTATAGATTTTACAAACAAAAATCAAGTTTAGGAAGTGTTCTAATCGAAGAGATAGATATATATCCTCCTGCCCTTATCCCACTCTAAGTGGGGTCGGCACAACATGTTATAAACATGCTGTAACATGATTTGGCTGCGTTTTTACGACCGGCCGCCTGCCTGACGTCAACTAGTCTTAGTCGTATATTACGACACCTCGGTAAGAAGGAGGGTGGTATATTCTAATCAGCCGGATGCCACACGGCGGGTCGACTTACCTTAGTCGCCTTTTACGACACCTCGGTAAGAAATGAGGGTGGTACTATTCTACTTAGCCGGATACCACACGGTTACAATCGAAGAGATAAATATCGTCGCATATATTTTGTTTATAGCAGCGAATTTAATTTATGAAACAAAGTCATTTTTTATCATCAAATTATATTGACTTGTCATATACTCGTAGTTCTGAATCATCACAAAAACTTAACTATGGTTATATGACTGAGCTATTTAGAGCACCTGAGTATTCTTGGTATTAGGTTGTATAAGGTATATCAGGAACTAGGTTATGGTAAAATATTATGAAGGCAAGTTTGACAATGAACGTATATAGAACGCCTACAAGGTGTTGTTTGTTTGTGAGTAAATTTCCAGCAAGTTTGATATATTCTTTGTTATATAAAATTATTGTATGATATTTTTGTTCCTCAATAAAAAATCATCATACTCCTGTCCTTATCCCACTCTGATTGGGGACGGCATATGACGTCAGGCAGATCGAAACAAATGCCAATGTTTGAAATTGGCATTTGTTTCGATCTGCCTGACGTCAACTTACCTTAGTTACCTTTTTTGTTCATCTCGGTAAAAAAATTATGTTTGTCTATTCTACTCAGCCGGATGCCACGCGGCGAGTCAACTTATTTTAGTCGCTTTTTGCGACATCTCGGTAAGAAACGAGGGTGGTCTCTTTGCTCAGCCGGATACCACACGCAACTTCTATCATCCAAGAATTTTTATTCAAATAATCATTTTGCTTAGCAGCTGTTTTAATTGGGCTTCTAAATGGATATTTTATGAAATAACCCATTATTATGTTGTTATAATACTCTTTTTTATATTTTGCGAAATGACAAGTTAATGAAAACCTTGATTTACGTCTAAATAACTAAGTACATATTATGCAATATCCTATAAACAAATTAACTTTAAGTAATCTTGGTACTATGAATTTGTAAGTAAGCAAGTAAGTATCGGCCTGTTACTCTCCCACTGCTGTGAATAGATCTCTTCTCTCTGTTTTTGGAGAGAAAGATTGTAGCTAAGACTACCATGCTGTTCCAATGCGGATTGGTAGGTTACACATATCGCTAGAATTCTCTAGAGATATGCAGGTTTCCTCACGATGTTTTCCTTCACCGTAAAGCGTGTGATAAATTGCAGTTATCAATTGGACACATAAGTATCTAACAGAAAAACAAATTGGTGTCTGCCCGGGTTTGAACGCGTGACCTCCTCGAAAGAGTCGCACGGTGTTACCGCTGGGCTACCACAGCTTATTGTAAATTTGTGGCTATTAGTAAAATCAATAAATTGAAAAATATTGTAAGGCGAATTATAAGTTTTGAAATAGTATAATGATATCCATTCCGAAGTCTGAGCTTTCCCTCAGTAATACCGGAAAATAAATACACTGACATAATACAGTGACAGGCCAACTATTTATATTGAATTCGGTATGTCCGGGAATTTATTATTTCACGTTTACCGCTCGATTTCCTTATACGTCTTCTGCATATAAAAATATTTGGGATTGTTTTACTACACCTAAGTGATATGAAATATTTTTGTAGATTCCTTTTTTAATTTAGTTGTTATTAATGCATTTATAATATTTCAAAACACTATCGCTGAAAGATGTTTATAGTCTTTTTAGATGAGTGTATTTTTTGAAATGATAATATCCATTTACACAGAGTTTGAAATTCAGATGTTTGTGTGTTTATGTGAGACTGTGTTTTCAGCATTTCTTTGTTTTTAGAACAGACCCCTGACTTGAACTAATCGGACTAATCCCATGATATTGTATTAGCAAAATCAAATAAATGCAAATCTCTTCATAGTCCTAATTTGGTAAATAAAGTCAACTTACCTTAGTCGCGTTTTACGACACCTCGGTAAGACATGAGGGTGGTCTATTCTACTCAACCGGATACCACACGGCGGGTCGACTTACCTTAGTCGCCTTTTACGAAACCTCGGTAAGAAAAGAGGGTGGTACTATTCTATTAAGCCGGATACCACACGGCGTAAATTGGTGCGACTAAAATCGTATACATAAGTTTTTAATGTAATAAGTAGGTTACGTATTAAATCTGGTGCTATAAATAAACTTATGTGGCTTTAGCATAAATCTTACATCGTTAACCAATTAGTGTATTTTGTAAATGGTAAAAGCCAATTCTATGATGATCTGCACTTCAACCCCACTTGGCTCTATAGATCCACTAACTTTTTCAAATATTACCGTAACTGAATTTAAATTTGAAAGTACAGTAAAATTCAAATTCGCAAATTTATTCCGTTTAAAACTTCTATCTCGTAAATGCTTCAGTTTCCGCCACGGAAGTAGCCGGAGTTCGAAATTCAAATTCGAAAAATACGCTTTTTTCCGTTTCCGGCGTTTGATTCCTCCCGTGATACGTTTCCTCTGCAGTATTTGAATATGAAATTCCGTTGATGTCATAAGATTTTAAACTGAAAGTTTTACAAACCCTGCCACAATAAAATCACAACTCTTATTAAGGTTCTTATGAATGTATTTCTTCATTTGCATTTTTTTCATTTATATTTCGTCATTAATAACTTCCTACGTGTCTTAAAATATAGGGTCTTAACTCTAAATATATTACTTACGAAGTAAAACATTCCTATTTTAGACATAATACACTACACATATACCAACACACACAACCACACTAACACATACCTACATTATACAAAGCATACCAGCACATAACACCATCATACATACATAATTTTGTTCATATATTTTTCCTTAATTTCTTAACTTTAATTTAATTTAAAAATAACAGGAGTGTATTCTTTATCTTTGTTCAACTAAAAATTTTGTTGTTTTTCTATTTAAGTTTATTAATTATATTATGTTTATTACCTACATAGTTTGACTTAATGTCTACAATGTAATTAGTCTAAAAAATGTAATCCTCAATGGCTTATGTTAATATTTTTATATTAAGAGTAATTTAGTCATAATAATAGCTGTGGATTTATACATATAAATAAATAAATAAATAAATAATAGCTCAATTTGTCTTATTGTATTGTCATTAAAATGAAACTCATGTTTATGTTATGTATAAAAATGAATATGCTTTACAGACTCTGAAACCGCTTATCTTTAGAAAGACCCAGCGGTTTCGTGGCAATCGGAGCATTTTTTTTCTGTTTCCAAAGATATTCAAAACCAGACTGAACCACAGCAGCGTGTGATCGGACCGCTTGTTTTAAATAAAAGAAGTTAAGATAAATACTCATAGCAACAACAACTGACTATCTCTAATTTTTTTATTGGCAACAGTATTAATACAAGACACAAAACTCAAGTGAAATCAGATTGCTCAAAAAGTAACTGAAATTGAAAGGAAATTATTTACTTTCATAATTTTATCGCAATATAAGAAATTATAGTCTTAAATGTCTATCATTAGCTCTGTAGCATTCAATAATGTCCAATACATCTACCTTAATAAGAGTGTCCGATAGAGGACGCCCAAAGTATGTATGCCGAGAACAGCTATGCGTTTTACAACGAAACATTGCTTTTGAAAATTGGAAAATTATATCGCTCATATATATATATATATATATATATATATATATATATATATATATATATATATATATATATATATATATATATATATATATATATATATATATACTTTTTTTTCTGAATCTCCTAAAGCATGTTGATTTGGTTTTGGGAGAGAAAAATCGATCTAGCTAGGTTTTATGTAAGATTCGTTAAATCCTTGTTTTTGGGCATTAAAAAATACTAAAATTTATATTGAATAAAAAACACTATTTTTGCCATTAACTGTCAAGTCAGCGTAGCTTATTCGCAAAAAAGTAGATTTATAAAGGCGGGCTTATCACTAAAAGGGATCTCTTCCAGTCAACCTTTGAATAACAAAAGGAAAAGGACAGGAAGTGAAGAAGAAAGACAATACGGGTAATGTAGAGAAAAAGAAAAACTTTATATTAGTGTAACTATATACCTATTTAATCTATTAATTAATTTTGGTAAAATAAATACATGAAAAGATGTTAATTTATTTGGAGGCTGATTCTATATTACTATACTTTATAGTTAGGATATATGATCTTTAGTAATATATCAATATCAATATTATAAATGAGAAAATCTGTCTTTCTGTTACGCTTATGCCAGGGTAACATATGGTAAAAATTCCTTGTTTTTTTTCGCGGAATGTGGAAAAAGAAAACGTATTGCATTACTGAGGATAAATTTTTGCTTAAATTGGTGCGACCGAAGTCGCAGTTGCTATTAGTCTTAATACTCGCATATACCAAAGGTGAAACGTATGGAACGCATACTGAATATTGGCAACCCTAAAATCGAACCCTCAAATACGCTCCAAAAATCATTATTAAATGTTGCATGTATTAAAATTTATTTCTATTCCACCCTCAATAGCGTCTTATTGATATCAAAATTTCCTACAAGTTCGAGACGCGACCATTTTTCTTAGATAATGGCTCCCCCGGCTTATGGTTTGTGAATTTTTATTTTACGACTGATGCGCCTTTATTTTTCTATAAAAAGTAATAACATGCAAAGTACACGAGAATAGATACTCGCTTGAGGTTTGAAAAGTTCTATTATAATATGCAAAAGCTATAATCTACCGCCGTGTGGTATACGGCTGAGTAAAATAGACCACCCTCATTTCTTTCCGAGGTGTTGTAAAAGACAACGAAAGAAATTGCCGTGTGGTATCCAGCTGTGTAGAATAGACCACCCTCATTTCTCACCGAGATGTCGTAAAAGGCGATTAAGATAAGTTGACGTCAGGCACGCGGCCGGTCGTAAAATAACTAGCCAAATCACATCACAACATGTTTAAAACATGTTGTGCCGACCCAACTTAGAGGTTAGGGGGATGATGATGATGTGCTATAGAAATTAGATTGGTGTGAAATGTCTTTGATACGATGTCCGTATCCACTAAAAATGTTTAGATGAAATAACGCGACTTGTAATTACAAAAGATGTAGCGGTATCATTATGATATCAAATGAATCAATCGATTATATTTTGAAATACACGTTTTTTTTACATAAAATATATTTTTTAAATCGTTTATTTTAATTATCCTCTTTTTCTTTATTGGTAGTCTATTATTAATTGGTAGTTTTCCACTTTAATAAGCTAAGTTAGCTAGCTTTAATAAGCTAGTCTAATTAATTAATATTTCAAAGGGCAACTTTTCAAATCGACTATTGGAGAAATCTAATCTAAAGAAATCGATTATTTTGATACGAATTAACATTTTTTTTAAATAGATTTATATTAAAGAGAAAAATCGATTATTTATTAATGGATTTTTTCTGCTCTAAGTCACGTACCCACTACCTACGATACAGCCACATACATACACGCGAAATATGTTTAGAAATACATTAGAATTCTCATTGGTGAAATCTCTATGTTCTAACAGTGGCTATGTTGCCCGCAATGACGTGACTTCATTACGCAGCATGGCGACGCGGTTACAGCCTAATTGTTCATTAATAAGCTAACGCTAATCCACGCCATTGATGACAATCGAATTTGCCTTAATTGATGCCCATTATTTCCACATTTGTAACGAAGATTAGATTTGCTTGACAAACTGGACTGTGCAACTGAATATGTTGCCGAGTTTTAGATTTAGCACCCCATAGTTGAGTGTAATGTTTTATGCAAAGCGCGGTAGATGATAATTGACTTTTTTTAAATAAAAGAACGGCATTAGTTATAGGCAAAACAGAAAGCTAGGCTACGGCTTCAGAAAGTTCAAAGATCGTTTATGGGCTTCGGTTAATGTTCTTTTAATAAAATTCCATAATCTATTTTGGACTTGCTTTTACACAAATTGAAAAGCGAGTAAAGTAAAGAGTAAGCTTAACTTAAAGTTGCAACCAGCTACGCATTGGATTATTTTGTAATTTTTGATTTGTCAAACAATTCTATAATAATTAAATAATTATTTATGAAAAGAGTTATTTACGAAGAAAACGCATTGTGGAATCCGTCGAAACTTCATTGTAATTTGACGATTCAAAAGTTCTTGTAAAAGCCAACTTGAATAATAAATGTTTTGAATTTGAATTTTAAAGTATTTAAAATGCAATGTAACGTATTTAACGTAAATGCATGTACAAGTTGTTGCATCCCAAATTTGCATGGAATGTTAAGTGGAAATAGATGTACATAGTCAATAAAAGATAGCAATAGACAATAGTAGAAATTATTTGTACGATTAAAGAATTTGTCTTGATATATGTACTATCAAGGAGTTTAAGATACTCAAATCTCAGAAATCAATGTTAAAAATCGGCAACTGTATTCTAACCGCGATTTGGTTGAATTTTTTTTTTAAGACTTCAACGGATCTGAATTCTTACAGTCGATCGACTAGGCTCAAATACGGCGTGACAAATTTTACAGTGGCAAGCCTGACGTTGTTTTATTGTCGTCTTAATTCCCCCACAACGTGTGTTACAAGTTACAAACTGTAACGTGAAATATATATTTCTGATATCAATATATTTTTAAACTGTGTAAAAAAATATTAAAAGAATTAAATTTAATAAAAATAGAATAGTATACAAATTCAAAAGTAATAATAAAATTAGTTTGCTAAAATCCGCGATGAAGTAAAATAGAAAATATATAATGCTAAAATGTAGAGCGGACAATCCGTTTTTTTACCTGATACATGAAGGATTCGTAAAAATACATGCACAAACCTTCACCACCGCCATCACAATACACAAGCACTACATACGTTCACTATCACAAACTCTACAATTGTTTCGCCCTGCAACCGAAGCATCATCAGGAGATAATCTCCACGACAAAATCCCAAAGATGTTAAGAGAGGACAATAAAATCGCATTGAAATCGCTTTTGAATCTTAATAAAAGTTAATGTTTGTATCTATGTTCTTTATTGACTCCGACACTACTAAGAATCCTAACAACAACTCGTACAAAGATTCCGACTTTTAAATTCACCCAGGATTGTGATTAGGATGCAAATATAACAAAAAAAAACCGCTTGGAGCTCTTACCTTGCATCGGTCAACAGCACCCTTCAAAGTATCGCACTCGAAACTCCTTTTATCAGAATGTGTTTCAAATGTGATCGGAAACTGATTCTATAGCAACTGGATAAGACAATTATGTTTTATCATCAATATAAACGAACTTATTAAAAAGGTCCCTTAAATTTTAAATACGTTTTGTTCCATTCCACCTGGGTTTAAAGTAAGTAATATTACAAAAGAACTAAGTACCTAAAAAACGCATCACCTTATAAAATTACTAGTTTTTACCCGTAACTTCGTTTGCGTGGACTGTCGCGTGATAGGTTGACAATAGATGGCGCTTTTCAATTTCATCCTATTTTCTGTAGCCTATATGTTATTCCGGTGTATAAAGAAAAATCGTGCCAAATTTCATCGACATTGGTTCAGCGGATTCGCCGCGAAAGAGTAACAAACATATATCCATAGTCACAAACTTTCGCATTTATAATATTAGTGGGGAAGATTTACCGTTCCGAGGTTTTATAAGCAAACCTTCTGTATACCTATATTATAGTATTACATTATAACCATTAGTATTAAGAAAAAGAAAATCGTTATTTATAATATAGTACTAACATAACAGTGTTCTATAAAGCTGTGATAGCCCAACGGTAAGAACATACGTCACTTTCGAGAGGGATGCGAGATCAAACCCCGGGCAGAGGCACCAATGAGTTTCTCTATTAAAACGTATGTGCCTCATTGATAATTGCAATTTATCATACGCTTTTCGCTAACCTAATGATGTTTTCCTTCACCGAAAAGCATATCTTTATAATTCTGGGGATATGTGTAACCTGCCAATCCACATTGGACCTTCAAGGTTGTTCTTAACTTAACCCTTCTCTCCAAGAACTGAGAGAGGAGGCTTACGCCCTTCAGTGTGATAGTAACAGACCGTTACTTTAAGTTTTATTATCTTAGGTCGCTACTACTTTTTTTCTTATAAAACCATTAAAAAAATAATGAGCCCCAATACTGATTTTCAGTAGCAGCCAAGGAAACGTAAACTAATACGAAACTAGTACGTCCGAACATCAGAAACAACATCGACGAACAATTATAAATACATTAACATTACAATGATCGTTCAATAAACTTTATATCCGTGTTACACCTTATGGGATGAAATACAGCGTCGGTTCGGAGTATCGAAATGTGAACATGATATATTGTGGAGCTTACCGAGCGACTTTGATCTAGATAAATATGCGGAAAGAATTATGTCTATTCGAATTTTATGACTCACTTATTTCCGCGTTCTTTCTTTCCTCTATGTGCAAGTTTTATAACACTTATTTTAAACGGCTTTTCACGACCTCATAAGCTATACTAGTTAGTTAGTTACTAGGCAAGTTAAGCTAAGCTAACTGCTAAGCAACGGCTTAAGTCGAAGGTAAATGAAAGAAAGAAAGATAGAAAATTAATAAGATAAGATAGAAGATGGGAAAATTGACACAACAAGCATCTTCAATGCGACTAGATAGGTTACAGCTATCTAAGTAATGTGTTTTAAGAAACATTTTTTTTTCGGGTTGGACATATTTTATTATATGATATTGATTTACATGGTTTTACCGTTCGGATATCATAACTTACACTGAGATGTGTTTAAGGAATAGTATGAAAGTCATTTAAGAACTTGTGTTAACTCAACTTAAGGCAACTTAAAACACCTCAACTTAGACACCTCAGTATTTAGAAATATAGATTAGTCAACTTAATATACAGGTTTTTAGTTACAGTTATAAAACCAACGTAATATAATATTAGAATTGGTCAAGAAAAACAAATATTTCTATCAAATTCAATTTGTTCTCGTAAAATTTTTATACAATGGTTCACCAAAAGAACGCTTTAATTTTTCCGCTCAATATAATCCATAACGCAAAGTACCAGTTCAAAGCCTTAAAAGCTCCGGTCAGAATTTTAATAAAAAATATATTTGACATTTTTTTCCCATTACCATAACCAAACAAGCCGTGACAGATATCCGTATACGTTTTTATACTAGTCGATAAGACATGGTTTGTATCACGACGACATATCGTATTCGCCTTTTGAAATAAGATTATGTAATGACGAGAAAAAAAAACGATCGATTAGGAAAAATTGCGGAATTTATTCGAAAAGAAATCTCTTTAGATTTCTTTTTTGAGAGAGTTGCAATTAGTATTAGGTTTAAATTTTATGCGCACTTACATCCCAGGATAACTCGTGATGGTTATTCTATTCCTCTAATAAGCGCCATTAATGATGTCTGAGAATTTTAGAGGATTATTCATATTGCAGGCAGTTTAAATTTAGAGTAGTGCATAAAAGCATAGGGAGAAAAAAATTGTTTGAGATCGTGCAAATTTCAATAGAAAAAGCAAATATTAGGAAAATAAATAGTAAAGAAAAGTTAAGTGAATGAGGCTCAAGCTTTTAAATCTCTCTAAACTCACTCTGATTTCAACAACCTGCTGCGTAATTTAGATTCTAACGATTATAAACAAAAAAAATTATAAATTATAGCGTATGTTCTCGGTCACGTAATAACTTTAAATAAATATTACGTGACCGAGAAACGTATTGTTCACGTTCACAAATTACAAATCATTAGATATGATCTAACTTTTTTTATTATTCTTCAAAGTCTTTTCCTAATACATTTTTGTGATTATGGAATCTTAAGTTTCTTTACATATGTTAAATAAATTTAATGCTTACGTATAAAATTCTAGTTTCAAAAAAAAATTTTAGTTTCTGTTTTAATAGTTTTAAATATTCTTCAAGGTAATCTTGAAGAATATTTAAAACATGAAGATATTTAGAAACAAATTAATACGATTATTCACAAATAAGAGATTATAATATTATAATTCCATAAAACACACATAAGGAAAAATACTCTGAAGCGAGAGTTTCACAATGTCGGTCGTTTCGATTTGTATTAGCTTATCGGATAATCTAAATATTGTTTATAGCGTTCACACAAAAGCAACTTCGTCAAAGTCTAAACATTTATTATGAGGATAAGGTCGTCTCCCGTTTTTAATATCAACCGTATAATAAATAGGTTAACATTCGCTTTATGAAGGAAAAACCTATTAACGAACGGCAAATGTATCAGATACCATATCCCGAAAACATTCGATATATCACACCTCTTAAAATAGCGTATAGTATTGTGTGCATATTATGAGGTTTTTATAGAGCCTTCAAATTTAGGGACTATAACTACATGTCATGAAAAAATTATATTACATTTTATAAACACACACGAGATGATATCGCTATTATAACGCCTTATAATATATATTTACTAGCTCCCACCCGCGATTTCGTTCGCGTGGACTGCTGTCGTGTGGTAGGTTTATAATAGATGGCGATTTTCAATGTCATCATATTCCTGTAGAATTAACTGAATTTCTATGGTCTATATGTTATTCCGGTGTATAAGGAATAATTGTGCCAAATTTCATCGATATTGGTTCAGCGGTTTCGCCGTGATCTTTCTTTGTTACTCATTCACAAACATATATCCATACTAAATAACTTTCGCATTTATAATATTTATTAGTAGGATAGTAATAAAATATATTTATTTGAAATGTATAAATAGATTTTATACTTATCGCAGCCTTTTTCTTGAGAGTGTTATCATTCTCAAAAAAAAAAGACTGCGATAATTATAAATGCGATAATTATTTGTTTTATTATTAAAACAAAAAAACAAAAATATTAAAGAATAATATTTACATTGAAGAAATTTTCGTATTGTATTCGAAATACGATTAATGGAATTTTTTTTTATAACAATTGCGCAGACTTTTACACGAACTTTTTTCGTTCGACATAAAGTAGAATGTCACCTAAATACCCACCCCAATGTTGTGTAAACACCCCCAAAGCGAAACGCGACAAAATAAAATATCTATTACTATTAAGGATAATGACAGGCCGTCTTAAACATGACTTAATATCAGTAGGGAAAAAAATTAGTGCCATCAGTGAGAGGCGTATTTTTTGTAGCTAATGCAAAGGTATTTACGATACCGTGCGAGAAAATTTCGTCGATGTCGTTAAGATAATGGGCTGGGGGAATAATGGTCGCGAAATGTTTTGATAATAATACACTTTTATTGAAATTGGACATTTTTTATCTTGAATACCACAAAATATAAAATTGAAAAGTTTATACGGTTTTATTGTTCCAAGTAATGGACACAGATTTCTTTAAATTATTTTACTTCTGCCGTGTGGTATCCGGGTGAACAGAATAGACCACCCTTTTTTCTTACTGAGGTGTCGTAAAAGGCGGCGACTACAGTGAGTTGACCCGAAGTGTGGTATCCTGTTGAGTAGAATAGACCACACTCGTTCTTACTAAGATGTCGTAAAAGGCGACTAAGATAAATTGTCGTCAGGCAGGCGGTCGGTCGTAAAATACTTACCCAATCATGTTACAACATATTTATTACATGTTGAGCCGACGTCACTTGGAGTGGGATAAGGACAGGAGAATGATGAATATGCTGCACTTGATTTGAAAATCAAATATAAAAAATGAAGCATTCAGAACAATCGGGGAATCCTATTTATATTATTAATAAAGAAAGTTTGTGAGTATGGATGTATGTTTGTTACTCTTTCACGGCGAATCGATTGAACCAATATCGATGAAATTTGGAACGCTTATTCCTTATGGGTGGTATATTCTAATCAGTTAGATACGACACGGCGGTACGATACGGCGATGACACAAGGGCATCAGATTGTCAGTTGGTAAAAAATAATAGAAAGCGGAATAGTTATTCCGTTACGTCCCAGAAATCAAAGTTAATGAAATAATATACTTCAAACGGTTGGACCTCTTGACCCAGTCGTCTCTAGCTTCTTATTAACTTGAACTACATATTTTTAAGATTTCTAGTTTAGTTCGAATTATTTTTTCCTCTTAAGTTCACATATAAGTCAGTATTTTCTTTGCGAGTAAAAAGACTTGGGGTGGCTAACGACAGTAGTTTTGGAAGAGCCGTTTATCATCGCATATCTCCGTACTTGTACACACTACGGTTGTATAGAATGTAGCGATAGCAATCAAATATATTTTTCTATAGTATTTAAATGTCTTAATATAGAAAAAATACTTAAATGCTTTATGCGCGGATCTTTAATCACGGAGAGGTTTCATCGCGGATTATAGAAAAATAATTTTATTATTACTTTTGTACTTTAATGCTATAAAATCTAATAAGTATTCTTGACAATAATGTTAAAGCAAAAATGTACAAGTTATATCTATCTTAAACTACTTACACACTAGGACTATACAAATCATGCCCACGTGGAATGGTACCAAGAATGCTGGCAGTGTTTCCGCGCTGAATCGCTAAGCTGATTCTTTGTGCGAAAAAGGAGCCAGCCCTCTTGTCCCTCTTCCCTCTTGTTAAATAAGTTGTGATAGAATTATTTAGCTATAATCCGCGTTTAAAATCTATGTAATGCTTAGTGTAGGAAGCAGACAACGTTGACATATCTTATACATGCAGGACCAGCTTCCACACGTATCACAAAACGCCGCCACCAACAATACACCACTCAAGTACTACACATATTCACTAAGACAATCTCTACGCCCCGTAACCGAAGTATCATCAAGTGGATGGGCTCCATGACAAAATTGTAATGTACGTAACGTTTGGCATATTTGGCTTTTGTCTAATAGAATTCCGCAAACTAATGTCTGCTTCTATAAATTAGTTAAGTTAATATTAATATTGGGTCGATATTAAGAATTTTTCTATCATAAAAGTCAGTACCTGGGTGGCCGAGCCTTGCTCGTTATAAAAAAATGATCGGTTAAAAATGTCGTAAAAATCCTATTAAAAAAAGATAATGTTACCTGGATTCGATACTGGTATTCTGAATTTGAGACCCCCCGTTACCCAAATAAGCTAACAAGACTTCTATCGATTTTTCCTCCCCAAAACCTACACGCTGAATTTCGTGAAAATCGTTGGAGCCGTTTCCAAAAATCAGAAAAATATATATATACAAGATTATTTGAGATAGTACGTGTAAATAACAATTCGTGGTTTGATATTAATATTAAAAATTATTATTTAGTTTTATTAAATAATATGAATATTATTAATTATATTTAAGTCAAATACAAAAAAATAGATTTTAATAGTCGTATAAATGTCATTGTGCCGACGTTACAAATAAAACTAAGGGTGGTTACAAGAAAAACTTACATCATTATCGAGAACAGTGTGTCCACGTCTTAATCGACGGGAAAACATTTCTATACACAGCTAACTATTTAAGCGCTATCATAGGTTCTCGAACCAATTTATATATCATTATTTATGTAAGAAATGCGTAAAAAATAATTGTTTATTTGATGCAGAATTCTCTAGTATCAGAAACAATTCAAAACATTTTGGTTAATGTTAAATCGAATACTATTTTGAAAATTAATCAATATCCGCAAAAAATGGAATGCTGATAAACCTTGGTATACGCATCACTTGAGAACGGCTAAATAGATTTTGCTATTAACTTAACTTTTTTATTCACGACTTGTAGCGTTCATTATAAGATTTTCATTGAAATAATTGTATTATATAATTTAGAAAAGATTTTTTTATGCTTATTTATATAAAATTATTGTATTTATTCTAGTCATACAATAGTCCTCCCTCATTTCTTACAGAGGTGTCATTAATGGCGCCTATACCTTAGTCCTTTTTGTCATCTTAGCCTCATGGTATCCGGCTGAGCAGAGTAGACCACCGTCATTTTTTACCACGGTGTCCAATTTTACCAAGGGTGACTTTGGTAAGTTGACCAGAAATGTGGCATCCGGTTGAGTATAATAGACCACCCTCTTTCTTACCGAAGTGTCGTAAAATACAACTAAAGTAATTTGACGTCAGGCAGGCGGCCGGTCGCAAAATACGTCGCCAAATCATGTGACAACATGTTTATTACATGTTGTGCCGACCCCACTTAGAGTGGCATAAGGGCAGGAGGATACAAATATATGTTAAAAGTTATTTATCTAGTTATAACTTCAACCAAACGATCAAACCCGTAGTAGAGGACACCCAAACAACTTTGGCGAATTATTTATAGAGTGAACTTTGCTATTGTTTTCCGTTATGCGGGATAACATTTTATTAAATACGACTTCAACTGTTCGTAGCAAAGTTTCGCCTCTAATAGAACTAAGATTTATGTGTTATTTATTTTCCAGATGTTTATGGATGATTATTTACGATACGAACTTACATTGTTTAATATTTATATGTATTTTATTATTATTATTTATTGATCGTGCTAGGTGTGTTGTATGCGGTTGAGTAGAATAGACCACCCTCTTTCTTACCGAGATGTCGTAAAATACGACTAAGCTAAGTTGACGTCATACAGGCGGCTTATCGTAACATACATAGCTAAATCATGTGACAACATGTTGTACCGTCCCACTTAAAGTGGGATAAGGGCAGGAGGATGTTGTTGATAGAGCTAGATGTATTAATAGAAAAAACCATGACATAGTTTAATATACTATAATTATTATATTTACTTATCATGAAATCAAATAATTTTAATTAGGAAAGTCATAAAGTCGGAAAATCGTATTTTTTTTAAGTTAATGAATCAACGCTGTGTAGTGCATTTCAGGGCTATTTTTTGTAAAAAAAAGAAAATAATATTTTTTTAAATATTAAAATTGCTTCATGATATTATCGATTGACAATTTTCTTTACGACGAAGAAAATCGTTATTAACCTAGGTATATCTAATTTTTATTACAATTAATTCAACCTGCAAATTTACAATTGCGCCGCGTGTAGGATCTAAGCTTCAATTGAAGTGTTGAAGAGAGAATAGAAAGTCGCTAATTTTTTCGGTATTTCGTATAATTTTGAGAGCTTAACAAAATGCGACATTGCTGAACATGATACAGGAAGAGTAGGGAAGTGACATAGACAAACTATATTAAGTTAGACATAAAAATTATCACAGAGTATGCAGCAGAAGAAATAGTCCTTTGTACAGAAGTGGAATAGACACAGGAAGTTATTTTTAAATTTAAATCTTTATGATTATGATACAATTAAAGATTCACGGAATTGTTACGTTATAGTAGATTATGATACTGTTGCATAATAAGGGTTCTTATAACACGAGTGTGTTTTTTTATAGTATCACACGAGTGCTATAAGACCAAGTTATGTACAGTGTCATACTTCTTTATCTACTCTCATACTTTAATACGTATAACAATATTAATAAAAATTAAACTTTGTTTAAATATTGAAAAGATTTTTTAAATGTCAAATGTTAGCGCCAACGCGCAAACATCGATTGCGCATGCGTGTTGCGTCGCCGCGGACTCGTTCATTGAAACCTTTTATTTTAAGTTGGAAGTTCAGCCTCCTTGGTCCAGCTGGAGGTTGTATAGGTGTATTGTTATTATTAAAAAGTTATATTAAGAATTTTGATTTCAGTTATAAAATTTTTGTATTATATTATCAGAGTAGATAAAAGTAATTTCATCAATACATTAAAACAACTATGCAATCAAAACCCTCCAGCCCACGCCTCGATGACACGTAACGCAACTAAATGAATCAATTCCACCCCCGTTTAACCCTTGCACAGGTGTGTCCTGTCAATTTTAATATCGACCCCGTCCGCTGTTTCCGATGTGTGCAGTGAATGGGCACTAAAGTTTGATATCTATAGAATAATTACTGATTATTTGTTATATGCCGTCAAAGTGCAATGAATGAATGAATTATACTTTTATTGTACTTATTTCTTACCGAGGTGTCGTAAAAGGCGACTAAAGTAAGTTATTATTTAAGATTAAAGTAAGACCCGCCGTGTGGTATCCAGTTAAGTAGAATAAACCACCCACATTTCTTAAGATGTGCCGCATAAGGCGATTGGAAAAAGGTAAATTGACGTCGGGCAGGCAGCTGGTCATAAAATAAGTAGCCAAATCATTATCTTCCTTATCCCATACAAAGTGGAGTTGGGCGTCGACTCCACGTAGTCAAATCATGTTACATGTTATTTATTACATGTTGTGTCGACCCCACTTAGAGTGGGATAAGGACAGGAGAATTACGATCACCAAATGATTTCGTCAAGGTCAATGGTTGGTCTTGGAGGATTTGGTTGGACTACTCCCTCGAAATAGAATTCGACAGAATACAATAAGCTATTGAAAAATAATTGTTATTTAAAATTGTTTTAAAATATAATGATTATTACCAATGTAAGCTCACTGGTATAATAATTGTATCAATTCTTCAAGTATCCGTTTTTAGATCCTAAATAAACTTATAAATTATATAATTAGAAGCGAATTAACAGTGTAATACGGCCCCAAACAATATGGGAGAATAAATATTTATTAAAGGCCCAAAAGTGTCCTCTATTGGGTCTAGCGTGGATCATAGAAACAACTTGACCGATGTTGAAGGTGGTAATATTAAATTCGGACTTTTAAAAATGTTTGTACTGAAACTTTTTTAAATGTTGAAGGTGGTAATGTTAATTCTGACTTTTTAAGATATCTATATAGAAACTTTGTAAATTTTATATAACCCAAAAGCTGTGCCCGTGACTTAGGTCGTGTCAACTTAACTTATAAAATATCCGCAATTATTTAATACTGTGAAAGTGCAATAGTCAGACAGACTAAATATATCATTAATATACATTTAGATATACTATTAAATAAACTTTAAACATGACGATTTAGGGAAATCGATATATCAATTATTTGTCCCTTATTTACTTCATATATGTAATTATGGATAATAATACGATGAATATAAACTACCTATGATTACTTCGAGGTTGTTGCGTTCAATTAATTACCGGATCAAAAAAATATTGAAGAACCAAGAATTTGACCAATTATAATCAAGGATCTTGCCACCTCCAAATTTCTTACCTCTGTCCTATCATAGTTTTGGTCAAATACCGCTGAAATATGTAGCCCCCGGGGCGTCCCGGCCTACTGTCATACACTACATTATTCACTGCTCCGGTGTTTGCTTGCAAAGGGCATTTTAAATAAGAAACGCACGAATAGTTGAGTGGTCATACATAAGGTCATGTGGATATCCATGGTTTAATAAAGGCAAATTGAGGTGACAAATTTTCAACGAAAGCCTTGTTAGCACTACCGCAGTTTTTGTTTCTGAGTTGTAATGTAAAAAATGAAGATGTAACTTTATCATTGTATATCAAGTTTTTCGTATAGGGTTTATATCTTATAAGCATTAAATCGAACTTTTTGCTATTTTCAACGATATCTCGCTAAGATTATGGCCCAACTGTCCTTTTGTCGTCTGCCGTAACAGAATATCATATCTTTTTTTATTTTAAACTATCGTGTTCAGTACTCATAGCTAATGTATAGAATTCGCCATATCAGTTTCCGCTGTCACGACGTCGTGTAAAGAGCTCATGAATAAATGGGATGGACGTGGGGATAAACGGATGGGTTCGAAACTCTTCGGGCTAACCCGATAGAATAAGACGTGGCAATATTATATCGGATTTTGCGATATATTCTCCTATATTATAACTCCTGTTAACTTACAACGAGCATGTAACCAACAAATGGTTTAGTGTCTTTACATTACATAAGCTGGTGTAGCCCAGCGGTGAAACCATGAAGCTCTTTCTAGGGGTCACGAGTTCAAACCTCGGACAAAGACCTATCAGTTTTTCTTTTAAAATTTATGTAAGTTTTCTTATGCGTGTTAGGTCTCTTAGCTCCATACCTTCAATTAAAAAAAAACCAACTGAGAAAGCTTATACCCAGCAGCTGGATAGTAACAGGCCAGTTCTTTTACATTATATAAGTAGTATAATGTCCATACTTTATAAAATTATATATAATATAAACGTAAAAATCAAATCAAGCCACTCAAAGTCGCTGTCAGAAGCTATTTAGAAATATGATAATGTTCATTTGTGCGATAAAATTTTTGCGAACTCAGCTCACTGCTCTTTACAACCGAAAGGTTTTTGCACGCAAACAGCTCGTCACAATAATAATCAACACGCCTCATTAGAAGTTCAAACGAATCGATGATATTAACCAAACGAATCAGATCGCGTGCTAACCAACTTCGCCCATTAGCTGTAACGAGATTGATAATTGCTTCATTGCAAGGGTTAACATAATGGCCGATGATTGGTATGGGTTGGCCTTTAATATGTTTTACCTGCTTATTTGTCTATTAATATCCTATCCTAATATTTAAGGGTAAAAGCTTGTTATTCATAAATAGCGTATTATCATATTATATAATATATCATAGAATAGCATATTAGCGATGGAGCTTTTCAATGTCATCCTATTCCTGTAGAATTAACAGGATTTCTATAGTAAAGTAAAAGTAGCGGCCTATTACTCTCCCACTGCTGGGAATAGGCCTCTTCTCTTCGTTTTTGTAGAGAAGGATTGGAGCTAAGACCTACTACGCTGCTCCAATGAGGATTGGTAGGTTACACATTTCTCCAGAAATCTCTAGGGATATGCAGGTTTCATCACAATGTTTTCCTTCACCGAAAAGCGTGTTATAAATTGCAATTATCAATGAGGCACATAAGTTTTTACATCGATATTGGTTCAGCGGATTCGCCGTGAAAGAGTAACAAACATACATCCATACTTATAAACTTTCGCATTTATAACATTAGTAGGATTGCTTGAGCCGTGTGTTATCCGGCTGAGTAGAATAGACCCCCTTCATGTCTTACCAAAGTGTCGTAAGAGGCAACTAAAGTAAGCCGACCCGCCGTGTGGTATCCGGCTGAGTAGAATAGACCACGCTTATTCCTTACTGATGTGTCGTAAAATTCAACTAAGATAAGTTGACCCACCTTACCGAGATGTCGTAAAATACGACTAAAGTAAGTTGACATCAGGCAGGCGACCGGTCGTAAAATACGTAGCCAAATTATATGACAACATGTTGTGCCGGCCCCACTTAGAGTGGAATAAGGGCAGGAGGATGATGATAACATATACACTTAATTATATATATATAGTAGATAGGCAATTAACCTTTTAGCCTTTTTTAACTTAAAATATGTATTAAACGAGTTTTCTAAATAGGTCACATTACTACAATTAATAAATAAAAATATGTAAATAGTAAAAAATAATAAAAATAGCCAAAAGCTAACAGGTCAGTAACAATTTGGGGTAGTTCCAATATTTGTGCTAGATAACATTAAGCAACTATTTCTGTTTATGTCAATACACCCGAGTCGTTTTGTGTAAATACGGTATAAAATAAATGTATGAAACCAAGATATAGGACATGTTACTTGAAGTGACATAATATTTAATTTTTCAAATTTTAATTAAAAAGTTTAAAACTAAATGTACTGTTCATTTCAAACGATTACTGCCTATGTACTATCTATGTAATGTGACTATCATCTCAGCCAATTAACGTCCTTTGTTAAATGTTTAGTTTTTAAGAGTATTTAACGCCAAATGTTCCTATACCGCTTTTTAGAAGACCCATAGAGTTTCAGAGGTAAATAAATACAGATTATGAGGAGTCTTATAATACTACATTTATTTCTACAAAATCAGCATTCAAAGATACGACTCCAATCCATAATATTCCAGAAGTTAAACCTAATTAAAATAATATTCTGTATGTGTACAAAATGGATGTCAGTTTTCTTTACGTGGAGACATTTAAGCAATTCTATTTTCATTGAAGCAATAAATTTTTTAAAGTAGTACATCGCAGAATGGCTACTAAAATTAATTTTAGAGTTATTTATCAATCGTAGTAGATAAAGATAAACCTTAAATTTAAATTAATTAAATTAAATTATATTAAATGTGTACTTGTCATACAATATTAATTGCGATGTTGCAGATGACTCTTTTATGAGCAATAACTGTATATAAATAAATAAATATAAGGGGTAATTGCAATCTAAGCAGTAAAAATTTATTTAACATCATAATTTCTTTAAACGAATCTTACGTCTTGTATTTTAATATACGTTTTATTCTAACGTGTAAGGGTTGTCTATAAGTTAAACAGACAATTTATATATTCAAGGAAGTTGTATTCTCAAAAACCATTTTGAGCTTGTAATTTCCTGACATTTTTTGTTTTATAAATAGTGCTTCCAGTTAAACTTATATCAAGACTACACACGTACCCTTGCAATATAGTACCGTCCCAAGTCAACTATTAAGAATTTTTAATGACCCCAGTTGATCCTTCTACCGATAAACCGCATGCGAGGTTTAAAGTATGGTTCAGTTAATGTATTAATTGAATTTTTTAAACGCACGGGAATAATAGAGTTAAGGATTTATTAATAAAATAAATAAAGCTAGAAATATAAATTTCAATAAATGTAATTTTTTTTTCGCGTTTCAGGTTCTTAAAGACTTAACACATAATATTTTTATTATATATTATTCTAAAATAGTGTTAACTTTTATATTATAACTTATTATTGTATAAATCCTAAAATTTTATATATTTTTCACAGCACCCATCCATATCGAATGAATTAGTAGTAAGGGAATAAAATTATTTTAAAATAGTGAAGACGATTATTTGAAAATTAATTTAATTTGAAGAAATAAATTTTAAATTTCAATTTGATTAAATTTAATGGGCTAAAAGTAACATTGCTGTGGGTTTAATCTCTATTGTTTAATAAAAAAATAACTGTTACCTTTATTTTTCTTATTGGAAAATAGTAAAAATCTATGAAATTCCATATATTTTATATAAATATATATAAATTTTAGAAATTAAATTTATAAGGTGTATTTATCACTGTGATTACGTTTAAAACCATTCGCCTTAAAAATCGATACCCGCAACAGCGGAAAGCACTTCACACAAATCAAAACAGCCGAGAATCGAATACAATGCCACTCGGCGCATCTTCACAGAATTGATGTTGTCGATAAATCACCTAGCATTCTTCGCCAACGCCCATACACTTGACTAATACGGATTTATGTGTTGGTTTACGTGCACGTTCATACGTGAAAATCGGAAAAATTACTTTTCCAAGGCCACGGCTTCAGAAAGTTCGAAAAACGTTTATCAGGCTTCGGTATATGTTTTTCTGACAAAATTCCACAATTTGTTTTGTACTTGCCGTAACATAAGTTCAAAAGCAATTCAGTAAAGAAATAAGTATGATATTGTTGATTATGTATCCCTATTGTAGTCGCGAACGGAAGTAGTCACATATTAACTATTTGGTTTTTAATACCGGATATACTGGCAACGCGGTAATCACGTGACCGATATAAAAGTAGGAGCTTGATTGTGACTGTATCATGAAACAGGTACAGATAGTATTATGACTAGTCATGATTCCATGACGGGTCGAAAAGATTGTATCAAGTCGTGGAGAGTTTGCTTAAATATGTAGGTAATTTGATATTTGAGTTCGATTTCTTACAATAAGCGAAACTTATAAGGTGTTAAGAGAAGTGCGACTTTCTTTTTTAAATTCAGTATCCGCCAAGACTCTTGCTGCATCTTTGCTGTAGTTGGATTTTTCCTTACCTTAGACGCCTCTTACGCCACTTCGATAAGAAATGAGAGTCTATTCTACTCGGCCGGATACTACACGGCGGAACCGTGAGTGTGTTATACTTCGAAATTAATGTAAGACTTTTTTTATCACCTCGAAATCTATTCATAGTCAATGTCTGTACAATCACGCAACCGATGAAGCATTAGCGAGGGTCACATTCCACCTATCACACGCATTTTTCGAAGCCCGATCGCAGCTAATGGCTACTTCACAGCTGTAAACGAAAACTGCATACGTGACAAATTCAAATCAATTAAGAAAGATACAATTATACAAATAATATCAACTTATTAGGTAATCGTTATATGCTGTCAAATATATTAAATAAGTACATTTAAAAGCTGTGATTGCACAGCGGTGAGATTCTTTCCAGGGAGTCACGAGTGCGGACACCGGGCAGGTACTAATGAGTTTTCCTATTTAAAACTTGTGTCTAATGGATATTTGCTTTTGGATGCTATGCTATATTGCTATGGATATTTTGTGTCTTATGGAAATTTATCGCACGCTTTTGGTGATGGAAAACATCGTGAGGAAATCTGCATATATACCAATCCGCATTGGAGCAGCTTATAGCATAGCTCCAACTCTTCTCTCCTAGTTCTCTCCTAGAACAGAGACAGTAGGCTTATGCCCAGCAGTGTGAAAGTAACAGCCATTACTACTACATTAAAAAGTAAAAAAGACTATTTTAAAAAATTACCCTTTTAAAAAATGACTAACCAGAAGAAATGATAGACGCGTCTACCTGTACTACTTAATAAAATTGCAAAATAAAGCAAAATATAAGTGTAAAAGTGATGAATAAAAGGATAATGAAATAGAAGTACTTAAAAGCAAAATATTTACAGAAATAGATTATAAAACAAGACCATTTTTAATAGTTTTTTTTCACAATTCTTAGCATCAAAGGTGAAATCGACACCTTTATTTATTAAATCGAGGGCTCACAAAATGTCAGTTACAATGTGTTATGTTCATTCTATATCCCATTGTTTCTGTTTTCCACGTTTTCGAGTATGGGATGACATGCCAGACTGAAAACCGTGCCAATATATATCTCTCAATTAGAAAGCGCCAACAGAGAAAAATGGTTTTACACTTTTTCTCTTTGATGACATTTTTACGTTACGCTTGATCGGGATTTATTGGCGGCAAATGGATTCCATTCCAATGATGGAGATATCAATTTAATGATGAAAAGCTGAACGAGAAAAGGGCGTTCAAAAATCGTGTATAGAAGAGCATAATTTTCATAAAATTCATTTAATTACAATCCTGTATTATGAGTTCTTGATTTGACATCCTAGTTTAACTAAATATATTATGATAGAAAGTAAGCTGTATGTCTTTTGTCATCGTTTAGCTGTTAAAAGACCACAGCTTGTTGCAGACCTTCTATATTAACATATGTTATGCGGTATTCACAGCACCAGTCTAATTATTCAACTAGTACAATTATTATCACTAAAATCGTTAAACAAAACTTATGTTAATGTTGAATGTCATTCAAGGGGTGGAAAAGGTTGGGGCAAAAATAAAAAAGTTACTAAATATCTAACATTGTTATTTCTACTAATGGATTATAGGATGAGAAATAAAAATTCATTCGTTTCGTAATTTGTTACCACTATTAACATAAAGATTTATTTTGCACTAGCTTTTGCTCGCAACTTCTTTCCGTGGAGTTTTGTGATTAGCATATTTTGCTCTGCCGCGCTTTAACTCACTTAATTTAAAAATTACATCAATCTATTGCTACTTGCTAAATTAAATTTTAGAGAACAAATAAACACGCTTTCCTATTTATAATATTATTATGGATTATTCTAACAAATAATGAACAGGCAAATAAGCAGACTCCAGACGGCCATAACTCGCTTCCTTGGACCTGTCAATATTCACAAAATATACCAAACACCGACAATACAACAAAACAATTTAAATCTATACACACAATATTAGATGTAAATTACATTACCTTAGAGGTGAAAATAGTATGCGTATTTTGTAAGGGTCGAATGGGTAGGGTGTAAAGGCTCAAATGTATTTATAGACGGTCCGCATCAACGCAGAAGAATAATTATTCAAATGTAATAGTGTAATAATCCAGACGTTGTAGGGTCAGCATGTAACTTTGTATAAATAAGTAAATATTTTTAATTATTTATCTATGCATATTAACAAAATTGTCATCCAAATGAATGAGTGTTATGAAAAGCTGGTTTTAGCTTCCAATTAAGTCAAGTAATCAGTTACAAAAAATTAAAGATTTTTATAATGGTGTTTCAGATGACCATACTAAAACAGTTTAGTGTAGAAGTTACAAAATATAGTTTATATATAAAATATAACCCAAAAGAAATAACGTTTTTATGATACAATTTCTCTTTGAAACCAAAATCACTTTGCATCAAAAAAAAAAGCCACACGAAGGTGAAAAAGGATTATAAAAAAATTTTGAATACATACTCGTATTTCCAAAAATATCCAAAAAAAAAACAGATTCATTAGAAAAATGAGTCAGAGTAAAAGAAGAGTAAGTAATGTACTCATCAAATAAGTTAAAGAAGGTTGAGTTGGCTTAAACACGTTTTGCGACTGAAGGCTTTTGTCATAAGAAATACATATTTGTGGCCACCGAATGGATATTTTTAAGAGAGTTGTTCAACATATCGTAGAATAATTGAAATATAAAATTATCTATTTGCATCCCAATCTATAGAGCTATAAATAGAAGTTGCAACTAACATACTATGCATATAGATATAAATAGCAGATGTGTACGTTTAATGTCAGTCTCTTTATGAAAGCAGAATCGATACGACTATTAGGTGTCCTATCGTTGAGTTCATATTCAATTCGTATTTAAAATATTCTTTATTTAAATATTCTGTTTTAGTACTTTTGTCAAATAGATGGATGGATGCATGGATGGTGATGATATTTGTTTTGCTTAGACAAGAAGCAGTATGGTGAGAGTGTGAAGTAGTCTCCTGTTAAAGTACAGCGCTATTGTTGGTTAAGTTGGTCATGTGTTAGGTGTTCTTTTCAAAAAGAACATCCTTATCGTTGCAGACGCTACTTGTATCATCTAGGTCGATCTCTCAAAAATATGATTATCTGTGACCGCATCAGCAAACGAGCAACAGCGGGACTCATCATTTGTTACATACAAATGTTTCTGCTCGCTTCGGCCCCATAAACTATATTTTGCATCAATTAATTTCGTATTTGTAACATGAAGTGAACTAAGGAACAAAACGAGGCCATATAAAAAGGTAGCTAGGAATTTACTGATTCGTAGTTTAATAAAATTTGTTACCCAGTTATGTATGTATGTGCATATACGCATTGAATTGATCCTCTCTTTCAATTAAGATTCTTTCAACTCAGGTTTTCTGAGATCACTCATAGTTGATGCATAAGTTCTATACCATATTTTTTTATGTGCATAAAAATTTATTTTACTAAGGTTTTATTTGACCGTCAGAGGCTAGTAAGTTTTAATTTTTTGTAATTACGATATCGATTATTTGTACTAAATTACTCAAAAATCGGCATATATTTTTTTTGGAATCATGAGTAACAGTATCGAAATTCATCATCATTCTCCTGCCTTTATCCCACTCTAAGTGGGGTCGGTACAACATATTATAAACATATTGTAACATGATTTGGCTAGATATTTTATGACCGGCCGCCTGCTTGACGTCAACTTAGATTAGTCGCTTTTTACGAAACTTCGGTAAGAAAGAGGGTGGTCTATTCTACTCAGCTTAGATACCACATGGTTGGTCAACTTACCTTAGTTGCCTTTTACGACACCTCGGTAAGGAATGAGCGTACCTAGTCTATTCTACTCAGCCGAATACCACATGGTGGGTCAAATTACCTTAGTCGCCTTTCACTGCACATCGGTAAGAAATGCTGGTGGTCTATTCTACTTAGCCAGATACCACACAGCAGTATTGAGGTTTTATACTAAATATTACAAGTGCTAAGTCGATCCTGCCTGGAGGTTGATCAATAAAGATATCATCAAATCAATCATTTTCATCATCATCAAATTTATTTCATGTAAAACTATATAATCATGTTGGCCTTATTAATAGATTAAATTTGTTATTTATATATCATGTGCTCGTATCGTTTAGCCATCACAGCTCGGATAAACCGAGACGGTTTATCGGTTATATATAAATACATGAAATACGAATCGAAAAAGTTCGATGTCTACTAGCTTTGTAATTTAATTTGCAAAAATAATTAATTCGTTTTCATTATCACTATAATGGCGAGGAAGAGGTACGCATGAATGCAGTCCAAGGATCCGCTTTATTCCACCAATCGCCCGCTTCCACCCCACATCCTTGCAGAAATGCGCAAGCTCAAGGGTTTTCAATCTTTCAACCAACATAATTATCGTCAGATATCTACACTGAGACTAAAATGATATACATTCACTAGAAAGGACATGAGTGTAGTTTATATCCACAAAATTGTATTACATTTTTTTTTATTAAAAGCTTTTATTTAACTTGCCGTGTATGTATAAGAAGGGGGAATCTTGCAAGACCCACTTCTCGGTGTCTGGTTGAGCTGAAATTTTACATACTGATCCAATTCTGATGCAATACATGTTTATAATAAGCATGACCTGATGCTGCTAGCAATATAGTAAAAGTTAAATGACCTAGCGCAGCGCGCTTGCTCAAAAAACAAGAGAAAACAATAACATTATAATTTTCTTTCCTTCGGACTTGTTGTACACACGCTTTAGTTTCTCGGTCAAGGTCATGCATTACATACGAAATGGAATGGAATGGGGAACGGTCATTCACCCATCTATATCATATATCTATTATACAAAACGTAAAATAATTCCTGTGGCTCAATTAATGCACTAAATTAACTATTTTTTTTTATTTAGCCAGCTAAGGTGTGTACCTTAATTAAATTATAATTAATGTCGTACGATTGGTACCATTCTGTAAACTATATTTAAGAGTTTTATAAAACGTGATCATTTTTATAAATTATTTATCACCTTATTTAGATCCACACCAACAGTCATCTACTTAAGCCAAAACTTCTACACTTAGACGTATCAATCTGTCAATCTCGAATCGTTTTAATTCTTAAACTTCTTGATAGGACTTTAAAGTTCTTTAAACTTGCTCGCTTAAAATATAGCTTTAGAAACAATTTTTTACTACATGATTTTTGAATAACATTCACCGTTTATTTATCGCACGCAAGGAAAGCTTTAAATTGTGCCGTTTTCCTAATATTTTTATTGCTGCTCCTCTCCTATTCATCTTAGCGTGATGTTATATTATAGCCTTCCTCCATAAATGGACTATCTTACACTTAAAGATTTTTTCAAATGTATCCAGTAGTTCCTGAGATTACCGCGTTGAAAAATCAAACAAACAAACAAACTTTATATTTGGTATAGATACAAGATTCATAAATATACTCGTATTGAAAAAGATTTATAATTTTTTTAGATTTACAAATATTTATATACTCTTTTTGAAAAGATAGTAGTAGATCGTACCACATCCATTAAACCGTTATCTTGTCATCTCCCGCAGGGCGGCAAAAAGGGAGGCAAAAACAGGGAGGGGGGTTGTCTCTTGAAAAAGTCTCAATAACTCGTCAGCGCGGAACCGAATGACATCGTTAGTGGAAGTGGCACGAAGAAAAGGCGCACTATCTACTTGCTAGATACTATGGTAGCTATCGGCTTATACAGAGTGTTCTAGGAATAGATCAAATTTATTCTTAATTTATTCATCATTATCGCTCCTCCTGCCTTTATCCCACTCTAAGTGGGATCGGCACAACATGTTATAAACATGTTGACACATAATTTTGATACGTATTCAACGAACGGCCGCCTGCTTGAGGTCAACTTACCTTAGTCGTATTTCACGATACCTCGGTAAGAAATGAGGGTGGTCTATTCTACTCAACCGGATACCACACGGCGGGTCAATTCACCTTAGTCGCCTTTCACGATACCTCGGTAAGAAATGAGGGTGGTCTATTCTACTCAACCGGATCCTAAATGGCGGGTCGATTTCCTTAGTTGCCTTTTACGACACTCGCTAAGAAATAAGGGTGGTCTATTTTACTCAGCCAGATACCACACGACGGTAAAAGAACGATATAAAACATGATAAATAAGAAAATAATACCAAAACTTTGACGTGTTTGTAATTTATTTAAAACATTAGCTTTTTATCTTTTAAATAGTTATTTGACTAATGAGTGCGGCATGTAAATCACCATTTTAAAATTGTTTTTTTATAATGTAATAAGAAAGCCGTGTAATTTAGAATAATTACAATTATGAAAAATTCATTCACATTTCTATTGATTTATAAAACTATTTTCGTTAATAAATAACTTTATATCAACCTGTATATGAATATTGGCCCGATTTGAATAACGTACAAAATAAAGTCGCGACTATGTTCATTTGGCGGACCGTCTACCCACGGACCTATGAATACCGTTCATACAAAATACAGCCTTATACAACTAGAATATAGTTTATTTTATAACGTTGTACATATAGGCCTCTTATTGAAGAAGCACTCGACTCGACCCGTGATCATGCATCACTTGCGTTGCGAACGCGTTTTGAATTTGGAATTCGTTTTCGGAAATGGAACACTTTTGAATTTGGAAGTCGTTCGAATTTCATAATTACAGTATAACGAGTTAGTGCAGACGCAAAGTGATTAAATTTTAAAAATTTGGGAAAATTTTTCACGTTTTTTATCATACAGTTGTTGGGTCGGTAACGAATTGATTGTGGTCAGCAAATGCTGTAATTACGTTGCTCAATGCTGCTGCAATGTTGGACTTTACATGAAGTAAAGATCTTATAGCTAAGATGTCGCTTTCAAATGTTGTGGGCTGTACATTCCCATTAAAGAAAAAAAAATAAGGTAACATCCTGTTATTATCTTACTCCGTTAGTTGAACGAGGGTATGTAGCTTAGATCCAACACACTGCTCCAATGCAGAATGATAGGTTACACATATTCCAAGAATTTTATAGAGATATAAGGGTTTCCTTCAAATTGCTATGATTGATAACATTAATTAGACATAAGATTTAATCGTGAAATTCTTAAGTCCTAAACAGTATGAGTATAATAAGCTTTATGAATAAGTGTCCTTTTAATTGCTTTTTTGAAGTTGTGTAAAGACAAGTCCAGAAGAGTTTTTGGAATTTTACTATAAAAATGTATAAACCCACAAACGATCTACGAACTTCCTCTGCGCTATCACAGCTTTGTTAAGCATTGCTTCATCATATTTGTTAAATCCATAAATCTTACTAAGTTACATTTAGGCGTAACATATTCTGTTGCCTTATCTTCCATATTTTGGACGGAACTTGAAAATTATAGCAGCGTGGTATATTAGATTACCAGGTTTATTCAGGGTCGCACAAAAATTATGCACGCCAAAATAACAGTATAGTTTACTATTTCAAAGGTCGCCGATAGTAGCATGCGATTGTCAGAATCGAGGTATCGTCTGATCGACACGCGATCTTTCGAAGTCAGTGTTGCTAGATTAGCCATTTAAAGTACCCACTTTTTTTTTCATACAAGCCGTATTACGCCGTACAGGCCGCATTTTTTTACCAACTTAAGATTTAAAAAATTCAATTATGTAATAGTAAAAGAAGCCAAAAAAATCTTTATCCTATTTTATCTCCTACACAAAGCTCTATTCCAATCGTTCCAGTGGAGAGCTGTTAAAGCTGTTAAACAAGCAGACAGATTTTCGTGCTTTTAATATATTAGCATAGAAGTATGTATCTATATGTTTTAAAATTACATGACTTCGAAATATAGAAACTGTAACTGACAAACGCAAATGGTTTCTAGCTACTAATAAAAACATAAGCAGCTTTTTTAAGAATATTAAATAAACAAGTGAAGACGAGTGCAAAACAAATGTCTTACAAAATATGGATATAAGCGCAATCATATTATTCAAACAGCTTCTCAAAATGATACTGCATTTGTAAAATTTTTGCATTTTTTTATATAATCACTACATATTATAAAACAAAGTCCATATTTCCGTATGTACGCATAAAACTTTAAAACTACGCAACCGATTTTGATGCGGTTTTTTTTAATAGATAGAGTGATTCAAAAGGAAGGTTTGTACGTATAATAACATTCAATACGAAGTAGAGAAATACTGTAATTTTTGAGGTTTCTGTAAATAATTACATTTTTTTCCGCTTACATTGCAAACGCAGGCTAAACCCTACGAGATTTATCAAAATGATGTACTAAGTATTTGTACACCTTAAAAAGGTCTACAGAAAAGTCCGGGATGGTATATGTCTATCTCTTATGGATAACCCACAATAGCAGTTTTTTTCATTTACTTTTTACGAAAAATGATGCCTTATATTCAAAGCAATTTTTATACAATACAGCATTAATACTTATACAATTGAGTACCTTAAATAAATTGTTGATTTAATATAGATCAATATTGCCGTTTACAGCATGTAATTTAAGTGAACATTTTCGGAGATATTACAGATTTAAAATCCCGCGAGGAGGCCGCGCTTCGACCTATAAAGCACTTCGAATTTAGCAGCGACCGGAGGCGCAACTAAATGTCCTTCTTTCAAGTTTATATTGTCTAATGATAAAAAGGCTATGAATGTTGTATGTAAAGACATTGTCTAATCAATTGTAAAAATAAATAATATCACTACATAGTATAAAACAAAGTCGCATTCTCTGTCTGTCCCTATGTCCGTATATCCCTATGTATGCTTCAATCTTTAAAACTACACAACAGATTTGGATACGGTTTTTTTTAATAGATAGAGTGATTCTAGAGAAGGTTTGTACGTATAATAACATTCAATACATAGTAGAGAAATACTGTAATTTTTGAGGTTTCTGTAAATAATTACATTTTTTTCCGCTTACATTGCAAACGCAGGCTTAACCCTACGAGATTTATCAAAATGATGTACTAAGTATTTGTACACCTTGAAAAGGTCTACAGAAAAGTCCGCGATGGTATATGTCTATCTCTTATGAATAACCCACAATAGCATTTTTTGTCATTTACTTTTTACGAAAAATAATGCCTTATTTTTGAAGCAATTTTTATACACTACAGCATTAATCCTTATCCAATTAAGTACCTTAAATAAATTTAAGTGAACATTTTCGGAGATATTACAGATTTAAAATGCCATGCGGAGGCCGCGCTTCACCCTATAGCACTTCGAATCCAGCAGCTATATCGTTCTTTCCAGAGTTTGTTTAATGACAAGGAAGCTGTGAATGTTGTATATAAAGACATTCTGTAATTAATTGTAAAAATTAAATACATAGGGAAAATGTAAAAGTAAATAAGTAAAAATGTACTATATGAATTTAGATATTCCAAAGATAGCAGGAAATCTTCTTGGTATAGGGAAAGGAAATTGTTTTTCGCCAAATTTAACGCTTGCGGGCCACGGGCAGTAATGAATAAATCAAAACTACTGGATCGGTTTTAATCATTTTTTTACACTGAATGACATGGGATATATATTTAATACCCGTGCGAAGCAGGGGCAGGCCGCTAGTAATGATATAAAATTAAAAATAACCAATTTTAGGGAAAGTTTCAATCATGGTATTATAGTACCGTGATAGTTCTAGCCGGTATCGACTGCAGTGTGTCGGTAGTACAAATTGATTTACTAGTAATATTAAGGAATTGGTTTGAAATATATGGAATTAGACTATTTGATTATCAAAAATTTAAGATAATGCTTCTACTTTAAAATGCTTATTTTATTATGAGTTCCTTGCTCGGTAATTTTTTACAAAATAAAAAAAAGAAATAAAAAAACCATTGGCGAGGCGGGGCTCGATCGTATCGAATACGCTACACTGACTTGACTATTTACGGCAAAAATAGTGTTTTTAATTTAAATAATAATAATTTTTCTATGCCCCAAAACAGTCAAACGATTTTTTTAAAAACTACCTAGATAGATCAATTTTTTTTAGGTGTTCAAGTTTTAACATTGTAAACTACGCTCAGACTTGTCCCTTTAGACCCAACCAAGGTATCCTACTTTAATATTATAAATGTTATTATTAAAAAAGTTTGTGAGTATGGATGTATGTTTGTTACTCTTTCACGGCGAATCCGCTGAACCAATATGAAATTTTGCTCAATTATTCCTTATATACTGGAATAACATATAGGATATGAATATCCTGTTAATTCTAAAGGAATAGGATGACATTGAAAAGTGCCATCTATTATCAACCTATCACAACACAGACAACAGTTCACGCGAACGAAGTCGCGGGTAAAAACTAGTTTATTATAAAAGTAGGGAAAATAAAATTGCAAGTGCTAAAACCGTTTCCATACTTGCATGATCCATGCAAGCATCCACGGAATGTCGCAAACAAGTTGCATTCATATCGCGTTATCTTGTCTATTGGGAGGGAAGTATATATTTTTACTGATAGCGCGACCTCGAGCGGATTTATTGCCCGTCCGTGCCCCGGCACTGTTCATAAAACCTAGATTCTAATGTCACTTTGAATTCTATTGTTCATAATAAACTGTACTTTTATTACACTCAAGTTCTAATAATAAATTTAAATCATGTATTAACCGAGTTAAAGTTAAGGTGTTTTTCGATGGATTTTACTACGAACATAATGCGAATCTTATCCTTTCAAGTTGCAACCACAACATGATTATAAATCACAGAAACTTAATAAAGAAAATTCTAATATCCCATAACTGGGCAAAAGCGTTGCTATCCTCGCACAATAGTCGCCAAAATGCGACTAAGTGCGGAAAGCGGCCCGCCAAAAGGAGAAAAAACATTCCTATCATTATCATATTTACCTAAATCTTGTTTAAAGGACTTTTTACTGATTTTTTTATTGATCTATACTTATTATAAAACAAAGTCACCAAAAGGTGTCTTCTGTCTATATGTGATCGATTTTTTCAATTTATGAAATACGAAGGTCGTCAATATTTAGTCTAAAATACAAGCTGTTCGCGCAAATTAGTTCACGTCAACTGAAGTGTTAAAATACCCTTAGTTGTGTACAGTTTCTTTTCTTGTTCCTTAAAGAAAAATTGGATTTTTTATATAAATAAGCCTGGTATAAAAGCTTTAATTGTACCAAATTCGGAAAGATTTTTGCAATAGTAATAGTAATATTAATATTATGTAATAGTAATATTAGAATGGATATAATTTAGAGTCTAAAGTCAATTAATATTTATAAATGTATACATGGATCGTCAACAATGCTTACCAGGAGCTTATTCAGTTTTAGAGTTAAGAAATAATTGCTATTGTAGTAAACTTTCGAATTTATTTTTCTGAAGTCAACAGCAAACGCTCTGATATCCCTCAGGCACTATGCCGGTTAACAAATGCGCAGACAATAAGGGTTGCAATATTTATCCACCCCGGGACGATGGTACGCTTTTATTGGGACACTGGTCACTTCGGAATTTGCGCTATTTATTTATTGTACTGTAGCACTTGTGACATATGTTGCGGACAGGTAAAGAGAAAAGTTTAATTTATAATTATTATATTTTTAGTATGTAGTTGTAGTATCTTTTAAACACTGTATTCGATTGAGCAGAATATACCACCCTCATTTCTTACCGAGATGTCGTATAATAATAATTACTCTTCTGTATACTCTTCTGTAGTAAACTTTTTGAATAATTGTGTATAGAATAAAAAGGTGGACAGTGTTTTTTACCATATTACACACGTAATATCCCGCGGTTTTACCCGCGTAATTTTTATATTATTTACACCATATTACATGTTTATATATGTATATATATCCCTATTTTTTTAAAAACGTAATATAACCTATGTTGCTCAGTGAAGAGGGAGATTTCCAATGGTGAAATAATTTTTCAAATCGGTCAAGTAGTTTTTGTGTGAAAACATCACAAACATACACACAAATTTTTCATCTTTATAATATTAGTATAGATAAATACGTAAATAAAAACCTATTTTAAACTAATTTCCTATCTTCATTTCTTCATTCCGGAATAAGCGCGCCGTTGGACACTCATTCATTTGTTTTTTTTTTGTTTGTTTGAATTTTTTGTGTGAACCGTAAACATACATAGTACATCATCCTCCTGTTCTTATCCTACTCTAAGTGCGGTTCGGCACAACATGTTATAAACATGTTGTGTGTGTAAGATAATAATGATTAAAAATAAATTGATAACTATTGTGTACTCGAATGTACTCCAGAGTATATTAAACGGCGGAGAAGGCGGAGAGTAGCGGTCGGCATTTGGTTTTTATACACCAATACTTTGTGGCATTCTTCCCGACTTTTGTATATTGGTTGACTTGCACTTAGAAATCTAATAGACTGGACTTTTTTGTTTTGTTTGGCATATGAAGTCTAGTCATGTTTAGAGTATCTTAAGTCTAAAGATTTAATGAAAATAATATAGATAATATTACCAAAATAAAAATTTTATTAGGATTAAACAACTGCACATTTTGATTACTCTCAATATGATACCTTAAATAAGAATAATCATAATTAATAATCAAAGAAAATTTTGTAAATTTAACACTATTTGTATTTATGGTATAATCTTACTATGTCAGATTAGCCAGTAACATAAAAAAGATAAAGTTGAAAGTAAAAATTTATTTTTAATTATTGTGTTCAACGTGAGACATTATTGCTAATGGCATGGCATCTCATCTTCACAGCCGGATTCAAACAATGTGCATTATTAATGTGAAGTTATCTGGATCAGCCTTAGTTATAGGTGTGCCGCAAGGATCAATCCTAGGTCCCTTTCTGTTGTAACTGAATTTAAATGATTTACCATATTTTATTCAGAGAATATGCGATATTTTTATGTTTTCTGATGACACATCTTTCATATTTAAATATGAAAGAAATAGATAATTTTGATGAAGTAAACAATGGATTGTTGCAATTTCTTTTAACGCTCAATATGCCTATTTTAAAGAATTCATCCGCTTAATAGTGAATGTTGACAGGTTCTTATTTTAGTTTTTCACGAATCTGTCTATAAGATTCGTAGATCTGTGACGTCGTCTTGTTCGTCTCAACAACTAATAAGCCTACACGGGGCCAATAAATCTCGCATAATGTTGTCCAGCGTTATTGATTCACGTTATTTGCTCCTCTTTTCCTGTTTACCAATTTGATTCGCGTGCGGAACGTCAGTAGTATTTATATAAGTTACAATGCTTCGAATAAGTAATGCTGGAATTTCCACTTTGTGTTTTCGTCATTAATATATTCATACCATAGCGTCATGGTGAGACTATAACTAATAGGTCTGTCATTAGTCTCAATCATCTCAATGTTTCAGATGCCCTAAAAAGCTACTCGACGTGCTAAGATCTTCTTGATGAGAAGCAACTAAGTTATCAAGTTACAATTGCTTGCCAACCAAAAATTTGTGTCTCTGATGGAGGATTTGTTGCAATTTATTTTTACAAGCTGTTTTAGAACATAGCTTATATATGGATGAATATCATAATTCTCCTGCTTATCTATGTGGGGTCGGCATAACATGTTATAAACATGTTGCCACATGATTTAGCTTCGTATTTTACGACCGACCGCCTACCTAACGTCAAGTTACCTTAGTCACCTTTTACGACACCTCAGTAATAAATGAAGATGGTCTGTCCTACTCAGCCAGATACCACACGGCGGGTCAACTTGCCTTAGTCGCCTTATGACACCTTACGACATGTCGGTAAAAAATGAAGGTGGTATATTCTACTCAGCCGGATATCACACGGCATTGGTATTATGAAAGAAAACTTATAAAAGAGTTTTCAAATTAATACTCTTTATAGTTACGCGCTATTACATAATTAAGAATTAATAAAAGTACACGTCTGCTCATAGGTAAACATTTCCATGATAGTTACATGCAATTTATATATCGGCATACAATTTCGGTGGCCATAAGGAAAATCGTTTTTGTAGCGGGGGCCACGCCGTCGTAATAAAAACTAATAGGAACGGGGCCATTAACAGTTGTGGCCGATTCTCGATTACTGGGGATCACCAAACCCATGTAATTGTGTACGTAAAAATGGTAGCGCGTAAGGCAACCGACAGACGTACTTGTGGATCAGTTAGCTAATGATCGTTTTTGTGCTTTGAACCGGAGTAAACTATTATTGTGTGTATGTTGGTGTAGCGAATCGTGAGTTGCTTGTGGTTTTAAATTACAGCAATTTTCATCACTTTTATAATTAAACTAGCTTACTCGACTGACGTCATCGATTCATGAAAATCCTTCTCCTGATCCAAATGCTTTACGATTGGGCAGAAAAGGGTCAACCACTTATCTTTACAGGATCGGGACTCGATTCTGGACACTCTGAACACTTTATCGTTTTGGTTACAAAACACAGGTTTTTGGAAAATTTCTGTTTCTGGGGTAGGAGGGGGTAGAGGGAATAATGGCCGGTGGTGGCCATTATCTAATCAAATCTGATCCTTTACACCGAGATCAGATACTTTGATTTAACAACTATCATCATCTTGAAATGATCAAAGTTGATTCTTCCAAGCCTATATAAAAGATCAGAATCACGAAAATGCATATATTCGATTTCTAGGAATTTTATTCTTAGCGCATACGTATTTTCTTGAGTGAGGAAAGGTTAATGAACACGATATCAAAATTGCATTTAAGCAATCGCAACAAAACTATCAGTGGAAAAACATACGTTATAACAAATAAACTTTTCGGATAACTGCCAACTCCGTGGTGGAATAAAATCATCATTAATTCGTGCTCTCGACATAATGGACCTCTCGTATTGAACAACCTGTATAGTATTTATCGCGACCAGTGATGCTACAGTGTCGCTAGAATTTTGTTATATCGATAGTTTACTTTGGAAATCATTAATATTGTAATTATTTAATCCTGAAAGTAGGTATATGCATAATCGCAACAACATTTCGATGTAGTTTAATTTCGAATCGTTAAGCCTCATTATTTAACATTGGCTGTTGTATACAACTTATTTCCTTGTACCGTCTATACTATACGTTTCTACTACATCAAACACTTGATATAATGAGTAGCGATAAATTGGGGAGCAAATTCGAAGAATTAGATCGTTGTCTCCAATTTCCATGCGTTAAAAATACTTATTAGACTATATTATGAGAACAGATTTTAATTATAAAGATTGGTTATGTACACACAGGTACACACAAAAACACACTTTAACGTTTTAATAATAACAAGATATGTGGTAAACCTACTTTTATACTTTTATTATTACTACTTTTATATAAAAAATTGTATGTCCTTAAAAGGATAAAATTACATTTCTCCGGATCAACTTCTTATTGTATGTTTAGTGACGTATTTTAACGAACACATTTTATAGATATTTACTTCATCAAAAATATAATATCTTTTTTCTCGACAACTATAATCCATTTCACATCACTATCGCCTTCTGTCCATTCCATACACTCAATAACATTTGCGGGATGTAATTCGGCGATCCTATTAATAATTCAACCAATATTTTAATAGCGAATGTAATGCGTTATCACCATGTGATTATTATGTTTCATTTTATTCGTTTCGGTTTAACGCCTGTAAATGTTTTGTGGAAATAAAATTGGTTTCATCATTCTCATAGTACTCCTGCTCTTATCCCACTCTAAGTGGAGACAAAATTTGGCTACGTATTTCAAGACCGGCCGCCTGCCTGACGTCAACTTACCTTAGTCGCCTTTTATGACACCTCGGTATGAAATAAGGGCAGTCTATTCTACACAGCCGGATACCACACGGCATATTTAAATCAAGCAACTAACTCTTTTAAATGCAGACTCATAGACCCTGAGGTTTCTAATGCGGCCTAGTATATGATACAGTGGCCTTAAATTCTCATTGGTCTGATATTTCTTTGTTACTGTTCCAACTTTTTAATATCTCACGGTAGAGGATTAAAAGCTGCAAGTATGTATTGTCTTATTCGGTCGCAAGTCTGTACCAACCTGTCAACTCCGTCGTAGAACACGTGCATTACTACAGAAGATCGCCTCGAGCCTTTCGAGTACAGTCGGTCATAAATAAACATACAATTTTTCATGTTAAAAAAAATTATAAAATTCTCGACTTTTGTAATACAAACACCTATATTCACGTTGGAATATAAAATAGTAGATATGACTAGTTTTAAATTCAGCTAGGGGTTAAAGTATAGACGACTAGCCTTTACCCGCAACTTCATTCGCGTGGACTGTTGTCACGTGATATGTTGTTAATAGATGGCGCTTTTTAATGTTATCTTATTCCTGTTTAATTAACAGGATTTATATAGTCTCTATGTTACCCCGGTGTATATGGAACAATTTTGCCAATTTTCATCGATATTGGTTCAGCGGATTCGCCATAAAAGAGTAACAAACATACATCCATACTCACAAAATTTGCATTTATAATATTAGTAGGATAGGATATTTCTGACATCTGTAGTTAAATATTTATTTTACCAATGTTGAATTCATCGCACAGCTTAATTATATTAAGCACGTATTTAAATTTTTTTTTTACTTAAAATTGTAAGTAGACACTCATGTCCAAAGTTCTGAATTTAATACTCAACTGGTATAAATAAAATTATATATAGAATAATATGTTCAAATTTAAAAATAACATGTTCTTGTATTTGAATTTACTCTAGAACTCATGACTTGACATGAAAAAGCACTCTGGTTCGATAATCATATCTAAGACAGCAGTCGAATATATTTTGTCTATATAGATAATTTGTTAAAGTTGTGAATATTTATACAATTACAGATACTCCATACTCTTATTACATCTAGATTTCTAAACTGAAATAGTTCACGAATTAATCTAGCCAACTGTACTAAAAGGTACAGTGGCCACAATGCAAACAAAAGCGCAATCTGCGGCGTACAAATCTTAACATTCATTACAGCGTGGAAAATGGCGAACCTGAATTTATTCTAGCTAACCTCACGCCGACGCGTCGCTTCACGGGTAGCTTCATTTTAAATATTTAAACATTCTTTAATATTAATATTAAATTCAAAGTGTTCGTGCTTCAAATGATCATTTGTGACGGCGAATTCAACTGTCCTTTTTGTTTTTAAATATTAAATAAGTAGTTTAATCACTAGTCATTGTTCGCCTTCATATAATTACTGAATTAACTGGAAGAAGCAATCCTTAAATACTTTTCTGATTTACTATGATGGAATATAATTTCGGAATACTAAAGCATATGTTCGGAATACTAAGGAGATGCTGTCATTGTAAGTCTAGGTTGTAAGTTTTATTATGTAATCTAAGCTTATATGAAATTTAAGCTAATATTTAATAAAATAAGTAAAATAACGTTTTGACAGTCAAAGCTTGTGAAAAAAATACACATGTTAGCGCACACTATATACAATAACACGATATAATAGGAATACCACAATTCCCGTTCCGAGATGCACTTCTCTTGAATGACGAACAAAGACTAACTGTCACTGAAACGTTTTATCAATAGGATGACTCAACCGGAAACAACACGTCACAGTGTTGCCACCATTTTAATCAAAAAGGGCGCAAAACTCTTGTTTCATGACTGTGTTGCTATAAAATACAAAGCGGAAGTCATTGGCGACAACACACATCTGCTGATCTTAAATGAGGACGTTTAAAAATGATGAAATAAAGAATAACTGGTTGATTTTCCTGCTGAAGTTTATATAGAGAAACACAATTTAAAATGTACAAACTTTCTGTTTTCAAAATAATACGGAATATTCAAAATATAATATGCAAAGTTTAGGTTTTCAAATTTTTATGCACAGGAACAACGAACATTTCCATACCATATGGCACATGCAAGAAATAACGGTATTATATACGGATCATATAATAGTAGGTGTAGAAATTACACTGATGCAAACAAATTTCTTTTGTTAGAATAGACAACACTGTATTATTAAACTACACTTATCACAGCAATGTTATATATAGTGATATTGTAATGTATATCACTCAAAAAACATGCTTATTCTCGTATGCCCATATCGTAGAGACTTTTCAAGGATTTATGATTTATAATAATACTAGCTCAATTTTGAGACGATACATCACATACAGACGGACATTTGGGCACTTCGTTTTATAATTTATATAGATTTTTGTTCTTCATAAAAAAGACTAAATAGTATATACAAATTTAACACTTATTTTAAACTTATAATTACTGCTTACGTGTTGAATACTGATCTGTTAATAACTGTCTTATGCTTTAGGCTTTATCTATCGTTTAGTAATTAAATTAAGGAAAAAAAGCGAAGAGCGATAATTCTTTTAAATCACGTCAGAAGAATGATTAAATAATGCTGGGAATATATTATTTGCATCCCAGTTTGCACTTGCTTCAACCGAAACCGAATCGCAACCTATCGTGCAAACGAACTCCCATTCCTGTCATCGCGTCCCCCGAACAATACACCTGAAACAGGCAATCGCTTGGCATAATGAGAGAGAATATAAGAGAATATTACCCGATAGCCCTCAGGCGTTTTTAATTTTCCGACGAATCACCTCAGAGCATTCTTTTTGGAGTTTTAATAAGGGGACAGATGGATCGACTGCACATTTCTACTGTACGCTTAACTTGATATAACTTTGAATAACTCTGAATACTTTGTTACTTATTTTAATAATTATAAATAAGGTTAATAAAATAGATTTTGTGGAAGAAAATGCAATTATAGATTTTGAACTTTTGTGACTCAAACTTATTATTAATCGTTCTGAGCAAATCCTGATATAAGAAGAAGTAAGTTTTTGTAGTGTATTACTTTACATAAACATGTTGTTACATCATTTAGCTACGTATTTAACGACCGGCCGCCAGTCTCGCGTCAACTTACCTTAGTCGCCTTTTGCGACACCTTGGTAAGAAAGACGTTGCTCTATTCTAATGAGCTGGATACCACACGGTGGATCAACTTACCTTATTCACCTTTGAGACAACTCGGTAAGAAATGAGGGTGGTTTATAATATTCAGCTGGATACCACACGACTTATTTTAATAATTGTGTAATTCCATTTTATTCCACAAAATCTATTTTATTAACATCAGTTACAATATTAATAATTATAAATAATTTTATAAAATATAAAAAATATGTATAGATATACTTTTTATTAAAATATAAACTTTTTAGAAAAAAAATAAGTCATTCAAATTCAAAATATTCCTTATTCAAGTAAACTTCTTAACAAGAGCTTTTGAATCGTTAACTCTACTGCTGGTTCGGAAAGCTGCTCCTACCGAGAAGAGCCAGCAAGAATCGCGGCATTCGATCTTTCTAAAATATAATTCTAATAACTAGTTACATTCAGTCATTACTGACTTGTACATGGTAGTATCCACGCATTCTTATCGTCCATGTTGTCCTCAATATTATAGTAGGCTTTCTGTATCAGCCTCATTTTAATTCATGTCCATATTAGTATACGATATCATTCATTACCAATCCCATTCTATCTTTCTTATGACATCACCTTCATAGAAATATTGCCTCGCAATAATTATGTTATCACCATAAAATTTGCTGCGGTATTTTTATAACATCATCAAAGCTTCCGCAGTTTACGATACGACAGCCTATAATATATTTATGCTAACATTATTGATCCCTAAAATTATTTAGTTAGATCACAATCAGAAAACTAAGATCTTATAAAGCAACCTCTTATTATCCCACTGCTGGGGTTAGGTCTAATTTCTCTGCTTCTAGAGAGAAGGGTTGGAGCGAAGACCAACCACGCTGCTCCAATGCGAATTGGTTGATTACACATATCCTTTGAATTCTGAGATATGTAGGTTTCCTCACGATGTTTTTTTAACGGAAAACTTGTAATAAATTGGAATTATCAGTTGGACATTTTTTGAAATTTAAACTAGGTAGTATTCATAGTTAATGTATATAATGAATAAGTGCCCCGGATGGATTCGAAACTAGTCGGAAACCCGACAGAATAAGACGTGTGTATAACCGGTTTCTATACATTAACTATCAATAGGACATATTACATAATTTATAGAAATAGGCATTAATTTGCAGAATTCCATTGTACAAAAGTTATGATAGAATTATTTTGCTATAATCCGCCTTTGTTAAGAGAATCTATGTAATGTTAAGTGTAGAAAACGATAATAAATAATCAATAAATGAATGGACTATCTTACACTGAAATAATAATTCCTGAGATTAGCGCGTTTATACAATCAAACAAACAAACTCTTCAGCTTTATATATTAGTATAGATATAGATTTATCTTTTTCAATATAGTATTCTGTTGACTTTTATTGTACTATAGCAGGCAAATAGTAAACACTATAGATACACTGTATTGGGGCGGTTCAATACCGGTGGGATGTCTTTATGAGGCAACAACTGGCCCCTGCTATTAGGCGATCGCTATTAGCTTCATCGTAGATTTAGGTAAACAAATAAAGGATATGGTATATCACAATCATGATATGAAATTAATATAATAACAACAAAAGGAGAGAAGAGGAAGGGAGAGAAGAAAATCATCATTCTCCTGTCCTTAACCCAATCTAAGTGGGGTTGGCACAACATGTTATTAACATGTTGTCACGTGATTTGGCTACGTATTTTACTACCGGCCACCAGCCCTAAATTAGCTTACCTTAGTCGTATTTTACGAAATTTCAGTAAAAAAGAGGGTGGTATATTCTACTCAACCGACAACCACACGAGGGGCCAACTTACCTTAGTCGCCTTTTGCGATACCACAGGCAGATACCACACGGCATAAGAAGGGAAGGTATAAGGTATTAAATAGGTATTACGTAAACAGTCAATATATATGCTGATTGACAAATAAAATACACAAAAGTTTATTGTATTAACATTTATTTATACCATTTTATTTATATAAATAATACTAACTTTAAATTGAAGATTAAGATTTTATAATTTACAGTGAATGAATTTGAAATGAATTTCTTCTGTAATGATATTATCATAATTAAATACAAAATGCCTTGTTTTATTGAAAACTTTGTAGGTAATTCAATTTGCGTTATATCACCATTGCATTCTCAGTATACATAAAACTAATTAATATATGAAAGATAAGATTTAAAACTTTGACAACGATTATATATTGGCACTAAAATAATAAATATATCATATTTTTTTTATTTTTTTAGTAATTAACGTTAAAATTTAATCGAATATGCCGCATCCAAGTAGCGAATCAATAACTTCCAACATCGGTACAATCGACCATATCTTTGTAGAACACGTAAACTGCGGACGATCGTAAAAGAAAATGCGTCCGCAACTTTCAGAGATATATTTATTTATCGATTTGTTGCGTGTATATTATTTCTAAATAAGAAACTATCCCTTGAAAGTGATTCCGAAGATAAATAACTAGGCAATTAAAGACAGTCATACTATTTATCGGTGACACACGGCAAACCATTGGAAATTTATCTAATGCTTAGGCTTGACCTTTAGTGTGGTTTCATCCAACCCTTCAGATTCATAATTATTTAAGAAATTTCTATTTTGTTTAACTCAGTAAAAGTAGTATTAAGATTCATAACATAACATAAATTATGTTCCTACTTTTTTGAATCTGGGTCTATAACGAGCTATTTCGGATTTCACATAAGTTTTTTAAAGCCTTTAAGCCAGAGCCACCTAATTTTGAAATCATCAATTTTTGTTCTAATAACAAGCACTTTTAAATCCCTGATATACTTCCTCTTAGTTCAGTTATATAATTCTGTAAGTTATTACAGAATTATAAGCTGTTAAGCTTATTCCTGGCCTTTACCTCATTAACTCATATCAGAAGTATTGTTCACACTCTATTCAAATAATTTCTCTCTTTAGATACGGCGGTATTTTGTAGGAAGGAAGGAAAAGGACCTATTCCTTCCTTCCTTCTCAACTTTAAAAAAAGACATTATCTTACTTTACTATGCTAATATAGTTATGTCCTTTTATTTATATGTAATGCTATTTTATATCGTAATTAATAGAATTATAAGTTATATCACCTACCCCCGCAAATCCAATTCGAATCATATTTAACGCTCCAAGACATCCATTAATACGCGTTATACGTTCACCGCGGTGGCCAAACTATGATAACTCATTAATCTGTTTTATGGTGCATAAAAATAATATTTATCGGCGTACCGTAACTTATAGACTAGGGATAGAGATAATGGGAATTATAGTTATTTAATATTTCTTCCATAGCGAATGCTGTTTTCAAAATCTGAATATCAGTACCACCGCGGTACTTCACATATTTATTCTTTGTATGATTGTATACTGATTAAAAAAAAATTGATGACTTTTATTTTTTTTATAATACCATAACTATTAACAAATTAAATAAAATAGCTTATAAAGTAAGAAGAATTAAATAAAAATAGCTACATAGTATAACTTTTATCTACTACCTATTTATTATGTTAATTTTTATAGTATGAAATTGTTTTTACTTCAAGTTTGATGTAAAAACAATAAACCGCCCCTCTATACTCTATGAATACTAGTATATAAAGCTGAAGAGTTTGTTGCTTGTTAGTTTGATTGATTCTTTGAACGCGCTAATCTCAGGAACTAGTGGAGTGATTTTGAATGTAAGATAGTACATTTATCGAGGAAGGCTATAAGCTATATAACATAACGCTAAGATGAACAGGAGGGGAGCAGCATAAGAAAATATTGCGAAAACTGGAAAATTTAAACCTTTCTTCCATGCGTTATGTAAAGGATGAAAGTTATTTAAAAATCTCTTATTAACGGGAAAAAAATTTGTGACACACTAATTTCCATGGGGCGAAGCTGCTGGCACAGCTAGTAAATACATTAAGTTACATTTCTTATTTTTATACACGGGACATGTAATTTTATTCTTCGGCTGGGGTGAAATGAAGACGAATGATTAGTAAGTAACAAAAGTGCATGCATACTTAACCAATGTCGTATTAAACTCAATAAAACTCAAAGGCCATAAGACATTAGCAAACATCAAGTGCTCGGGTCGTGGCTCGAATATTTTTACACGCTGTCCCAACAATCCGTCCGCTGATAAGCAAAGTTGCTGGTTAAGAGCACTAAAATAGCGCTTCAAATATTAATCTACATAAGAAACTTGATAAGTGTATTTACTGAATTAAGCATATCAATTTTATAAATTAAAAAAAGAGAATAAGAAAAAATCGTGGGGCATAATCTAAGATCGGCTAATCGGTAACAAAAATTAAGAATTTACAGTTGCTCTCTCCGGGTGGATAATTATGAGTTTCACACGTGCTTTGTGGTAAAGGAAAAACAGGACAAACATTATGAAAGCACTGCAAATATGTTATTGGTGTATATGTAATATGCTAATCCACATTGAAGTAGCGCAATGTATTATAAATACATAAGTTCCAATCTTCCTCACAGAAGAGAGAGTCGAGGCTTTAGTACAGCAGTGAGATAGTAAGAGATCGCTTTGTTTCTGTAGAAATTTTATTTTATAATTGATGATCATTGTAAAATTAAAAATTATCTGTAACAAAATTAAAATATGAAAAGTAACAGTGTTAAACTGGGATATTTGAGGTATTCAAAATTAAAAACACTCTTTGTTTTATTTAGTTATGCTCATCAGATATCGGTATATGGGTACGGCACCTATTACTTACACATATAAAACATTAAATATTTTGAAGTATCAAATTGTAATAATCATTTATATTTTTTTAAATATATATTTAATTTTTCATTATGATGTAATATTTTAGCGGCCTCATTGGATGCAACACGACCCTTTGACATCGACTAACGTATTTAAATTCATAGTCTTATGAAGTTAGCCGGCGTGGGGGGAAAGGGGGTGGTTCGAAGCGTGACTGTACACTTTTTGGCTTCAGTTAAGCCGGATCGCCACTAAGCTCAGCTGAAGTTGGTTAAGTCAAAAATTTAATTTTTTATCAAACATTACGTTAGATTATAATTTTTTAAACTATTTGTCTATATAATGGTATCGAGAAAAACTTTTATGCCAACCCAAGAAATTTATAAAGTGGCCAGTATCTGAGTCGGATTTTGCTTTTTTTACCTAAATTTTACGTAATTTTTTAATATATATAATAGTGGCAACACTATTATAATACTAATTACATTTTTTTTAATGTATATTAAAATAAAATATTTAAAAAAATTACATATATTGAATCAGCGGACACTAAATATTCACCAATATGTGGCACATTAAATATTTACGTTATTTTTTTTATAAGGCACTTTGAATATTTACGAATAACTACTTATATTTTCAGTTTAGACTTTTGGCAAATACATATTAATCCTGTAACATCTTTGGCGGAAACCATTTGTAATGAAGGCATCTGCCAATAACGTGTCTAATTAGCAGCTAAATTTTGTTTATCATAATCTTAGCACTGAGCAAACTTAGCTTTTGCTAGTGCAGAATTAGTTTATTGGTTGCGGTCAAATAAATCAAAATATTTAGTAGTTCCAATTATACTATGTGAAGAAATCTAACATATATTTTTGTGGTTTAATGTCTTTAAATCTATAATAATCTTTAGTAGTAAAAACAAAAACTGCATATTCAGTTTCCAAAAAGTACAAATGTTATGAAATTGAAAATCCTTAAGCCCATGTCTAAAAATGGATCTACGAAACCAAATGCAATAATGGTCAAGCGTAAACTATCGTGGAATAACATAAAATTGACTTACTACCACTTCGCCGAGTGTAGTTTCCTCAGAAGGAGTTAAAATGCCATAGTTCGTGCCACAGCATAAATTAGCAGTAACTCGCGAAGAAACCGGCGCGCATATTATCGCAATTTCGTTTGAGATTAACGAAACACTCACGCAATTAATATTCATACCGACCGCAAAATTACTATCATTCCGATTAAGAAAATACCCCGACTTTAATTCTTTTTCAAATTAATTGATTGAATTAAATACTTTATCGTTTTAGTAGATAAATGTCGATTACTGGGCTTAAAATTTCTTTGAGTCATCTAATCGTACGGCGTTACAAATCAGCAGCTTCTAGAATGTTATCGTATAATCATATATAAACTGAAAATAATCAATATATAAAAAAACAAAAGTAATGAAAGTATTATTTTGTTATAATCCGCGATATAAGAAAATATATGTAATGCTAAATAAAGAGTGTACTATCTGTTCTCAGACCTGATACATGCAAAATTTATAAAAACTCATGCACTACCTGCTACCAACAACACAATAACACACAAGCGCTGTACACATTCGCTACTACAGTCTCAACAATCATTTCACATCGTAACTGAAGCATAATCAGGAGATAGGCTCCACAACAAAATCGCATAGCTTTGCGATTTTGTCGTTGTTGCAAGTTCTTGCAAAATAATATTTTCTTTAGTTTTTTATTATGGACCTCCGTAAAGTGACGCCTAATTCTATAAGTTATTCAAAGCTTAGCAATTACGCAAAGCTTTGCAATTTTCGTAATTATTCAAAGCATATATCGTTTAACGCTTTTGTACTACCAATGTTACAAGAACAAAATATGAAACTTGAAATAAAATAAATAAAAACAAAATATGCAAAACACTAGTGAATTAACGACAGTCCTTAATACGATACTCCAACTTGTGTACATTGCTTAAACCTGAATAACTAATCATTAATATATAATATGAAATTATATAGGTTTCTATTATTTCCTACTAAATCGTCTGTGTGAACAAACCGAACAGACAGCGTAAGACATCACAGACAGACCACCAATAATCGTAAAGGGCACCGAGCGCTGTATTGGTTATACTACTATAACTGGGGAGTTTAATCTCCGTAGCTTATTAAAAGATTTTCATATGGATTTAACGAAGTTGCGACGACTAGTGTGTAATAAGCTTTATGCTTAGGAAATGATGAAAGTTGATAAATATTTTATATGACCGAATTGTATTGTAGATGCTATATTCATTTCACCTTATAGCTTCCCTTCGTCTTTCGAACGGTTGGATCCTAGGAAATATGATATATCAAATTAATTTTAAACTTTCAGTGTTTTTTTATTTACAATAAAAGTGTACAAGTTATATCTATGTTAAATTACTTCGACGCTAGGACTATACAAATCATGCCCACGTGGAATGGTCCCAAGAATGCTGGCAGCGTTTCCGTGTTAAACACTAAGTTGATTCTTCGTGGAAAAAAGGAGCCAGCCCTCTTGTCACTTGGAGAGGCAATTAACCGAGGTATTAATACGGATAAAAATATTTTTACTTCGGCCCTAGGATCAGTAAACGGCACAAATATATAACTCTCAATGAGAGATAAATACATTTGGCTTATACCGCCGCAACTCCAGCTGTTTAAAATACAAATATTTTAACTACTGTTTAATAAACAAAAAAAAATCCAACAATTTGAGGAGTTAGACTAAAACAGCATCATTTTATTCTATTGAATGTGAATCCAAACAATCCAAAGAAACAAATATTTTATTCCAAATATTTGTTTCTTTGTATTTTATATATTTATTTTATTCCATAAACCGGAAGTATATGGTTTAATGGTTATTGATGGTTTTATGGTTTTGGATTGGCCTTGAGACACGGATACAAAGAGTGCAAAAGTGAAAAAGCGCAAACAGTCACCACTTTACGCGGTCGTAGTCAACAAACCTTTTCACCGATCTTTCCTCTAGCTATTAACGAAAAAGGCTCTACGGTTCCGGTCGGATATATTTTCCGCCTGGTTAGCCAATTTTACGGGCAATTGATTTTAAGGCCTCTCAAATGCCGGAGTCGAACCCGCGACCGGACAATGGCCCGATAGTTTATCGGACGCCATTTCGAAAGAGCGATTTGATAATGTTAACAGCTTAGTGGAGTTGATCTTGTACAGGATGTTTCTATTCCTAATTTATTTATCTTCGACTATAATACAACCAAAATCCATTTTTTTTTACTGTTTAATTCGTTTAGTTAACTTATATAATATAATAAGTAGTCTTAATAGAAATTTCTCAATATTTAATATTTTTATTACTTTTAATGTTATTCATTCATGTATTGTCTCCAATGTCAATTAAATAATGCTGTGAAGGCAAATCTTCTAAATTCTGTATTAATTCTAAACACTTATTAAGTTTGTTTACTACATTTTATGCCATATACAAGCCCTTTTTTATTTATTATTTTCTTCCATTTACGTTATTATTTCACTTATATTAAAAAAAAATGCGATAATATTTCGATATAAATGACGTAAATTTTCCAAATTTTGTTTTTAGGGATCAGTGTTTTATAGTCACCATTGGGATATTTCAAAAAAGGTTACATTTGTAAATAGTTCCATTCGCCTCAAAAATTATCATGCAAAATCAGTAGCATCCTGTATAGTACACAGAGACGTAACTATCGAAGGGGTGAGTCGTGTTTACATCGGGACCATTTTACGACCACCCTGTAATTGGCTTCTACCTTGTTTATGACCAGCAGATTCCCACAACTTCGTAAGCTTAACGACATCAAATTCTTCACCCGTAAAGTAATTAATGTATTTATTTTATATTAATAAAATAAAGTTAAAATAAAATTAATATATAGGCATCTCAATCGACGGACGTTCACATTTTGATATAAGTCTGTTCAGAGGATTTCCGAGTAATCACCGATGTCGAAGACATTTGATCTTGAGATTTGTGCTTAAATCCAACCGTTTCCTGTAATATATATGAAGGGGTCAAAAATGTTAATAATTTCAACCCTACTAATACTATAAATGCGAAAGATTTTGTGAGTATGGATGTATGTTTGTTACTCTTTCAAAGCGAATCCGCTGAATCAATATCGAACATCTTCAAAATCAAATTTCAATGAAAACAGAATCTAACGGAATAACAGATATCTGGTTCAAGGCTAAAGGTTGTGAAAATTACAATTACCGTCATATGAACTTAATTTGGGTGATATATTAAAACAAGCTAATGATTCAGCTAATTCGTCAACATGTAACTATATGAGAGCTAAACTAATTTCCTACTAAGTTTGTATTCAAACAAAATTACCTCACCTGTTACGGTAATTATGATTTAAAAATCTCTAGGAGTTTAGAGCGCTCAGGGCCGCACTTGAACAAGAATATAGAGGTTTTAATATTATGTTAGTTTTTCTCTTATTTCATCCTTCCCTAATAACTTTATACACATGACAATACACTTATTTTTCAAAAATTTAAATAGCCTTTATTTTGTAGTTAATATTCTATATTAAGTACTGCAATATGTTAAATGTTAAAGTTTAACTATTACTCACTAATACAATAACAAACTACTTAAAAAGTAATACAAAATTATAAGAATGGGTATCTCACTTCCATTGCGGTAACAAAGAAATACTATAAAAATAATTTAAAAGAATTATTAAATTAAGAAAAATAAGAATTAAATTTCTTAAGAAAGCGAAAGCAAGTTAATCCACCATACCCATAATAATGCAGCGTGGTTGATCGACACAATCACTTTTTAAAAAGACAAAAGATTTTTGTTTTTGTGATTTTGGTAGTGATTTATAGCGCAGACTGTTTACGAATCCTATATGACATTTAAATTTGAACATGGATAAAAAAATACTCTGCTTTAAGCGTTGCATAGATTTTTATCTATTCGCGGATTATAGCAATATAATATTACTATTACTTTTACTCCGCAAAGAATCATCTCATTCTGTAAACGGATTAGTGATACTTTTCTATTTAGTCAATCAAAATTTAAAATTAAAGTTAAGTGCAATAATTATTAATTATTATATGTTAGACTGTTAAATCTATTTTACAGTCTAAAGCTTTTCATACAACACATAAAAATGAATTTGAAACAATCTTTGTGAGTTGAGTTGAGATGTAATTAAATAATTTTCCCGAGAACACGTTCGAAATGTCTCATAAAAAGGAAAAACATATTCTACAAAATGCTTGCAAAACTATTATGACAAAACACCTCATCTTAAATAAAACAGAACAAATTTTTAAAATAAATAAAAATTTAAAATGTTCGCTCACTATTTCTCACGCGCCATCGCTATCGGTATCGCGTCCCGGTAAAAAATACGCCGAGGACAAGTTCCTGACCATAAATTCATTAGACAGCGCTGAGATTTTTTTTAACACGTTAAGTAGATCTACTAAATATTAGAAGTGAATTTATCAATCTCTTCGAAGCCGTCACCTTGTTTGACCTACTTCAACTTTAAGATATAGGGATTTAGTTTACAGATATTTGTAATTCGTAATTGCCGTTTGCTATCCGGCTGAATAGAATAGTACTACCCTCATTTCTTACCAAGGTGTCGTAAAAGGTGACAAAGGTAAATTGACCCAACGTGTGGTATCCGGCTAAGTAGAATAGACCAATCTCATTTCTTACCGAGGTGTCGTAAAAGGCGACTAAGGTAAGTTCACGTCAGGCTGGCGGCCGGTCGTTAAAACGCAGCCAAATCATGTGACAGCATGTTTATAACATGTTGTGCCGACCCCACTTGGAGTGGGATAAGGGCAGAAAGATGATGATGATATTTGTTATTCGTAAGATTCGTTTGCCCCTTATTGATTGTCTTAAATAATGATATCAATATTGTAATTTCAAATATTACTATAAACAACATGACATTAATTTTTTTTAAATATAATTTCCAAAACAATTTCTGTGACATATATTAAACACATAAACACACCTTTCGAAAACCAATAAAAAAAACGTAAATTAAAAAATTTACGTTTTTTTAATTTCTTATCCCACTGCTGGGCATAGGACTCCCTTCTCCATATTTAGAGAGAAGTTACGCACATAAGTTCAAACAGAAAAACTCATTGATCCTGCCTGCCCGAGGCTTGAACCCGTGACCTCCTGGAGAGTGTCACACAGTCACACTGCTGCTATCACATCTTAAATTTACAAGTAATTAATAGTTACTATATAACAAAAAAATAAGAAAATTTAATAAAAAGACTGAATTGTTTGATATGTAATAATTAAATATGTTGAAATTTCTGATATGTTATCACTAATTAGAATCATAAAGATCATTTTTCATTAATGAGATTATAAATATAGCTCGGCTGCCAACTCTAAACATATCATACTCTGTGTTGCATCCCAGAGAAATGAAAGCGGCTAAAAACTCAACACTATATCATAATTTATTTCTTCTGATGACCTTCCTACTCCGGCCCTGTTCCAACATTAATATATTATATTACACATTTGAAAAAAAAGGCAACGTCCCCTTACGTATTGTATTTAATTCTCATTTACAATATGGCTGCTTTTTATCTTTCTGTTTTATGTCTTTTTTTGCTTGTAATTAAAAATATTATAGGTATTTATTACCGCGGAACGCCATTTGGCGTGTTTATTTGGACTCCTAATCGTTCTCTGTTTACATTAATTAGCAATATTTCAGGAGTGTTTCGGTACTTAATTGCTGAAATAAATTTCGTCGGTTTTGAACGATGTGGTCGGCAATTTTTGGCTTTTTTTGTTAAGATTTTGCGCCTGTTTTTATGGTTGTGTTATGGTACACTAATTTATTTAATTATTTTCTTGTTCCTAATTTACCAGCAAGTTTGTAATCTACAAACATTGTTGTGTACATGATTAAATTGTGTCACTTGTTTCAGTATTTTAAATCGTTTGGTAATATTTATGCAGCTTATTCTTATCAGATGAACAATACTTTATTTCTGACAGATGTTTTATTCGAATATCTATAACCTAAACGATCAACCTTTTTAGCATGACTTTTAGATCGGGCATAGAAAACTATCCTTCGAATCATCAAATTCTCATGTCTTGCCTAGTCTATGTGTTGAGTTAGAGCAAGTTCTTTCGATCATAACGTATTTTTTATTATATATTACCAATCACCGCTTAAAAATACGCAATAAAAATAAAATACGCCTTCAATTTAATTCACATTAATCGCTCAACGATTGATTCAATTATAATATTTTTTTAAACAATAATTATTACAAATATGAGCTACGGATATATCAATTCTACTAAAAATGTTGTTATCAGTGTTATTAATAGAGATAATAACGATATAGTGAAGTTAAAGTGTTTTTTTAATATTTTACTATATACTCTTTTATGCTTATTAAAGTCTAAGGAACGTAATGTTCATTGCTATAACAGTTTCATTAAAAATCCTATTATTTCGTAGCATTTATATAGCTATATTCTACATGCTGTCTACGAAATGCTACAAACTATTTTGAAATGATTCATTCACACACTGCTTGCTCCCTGTAGGAATTGCCGAGATTTTTAAGATATCATTTAAAATTTAGTTATACATTAAATCTACATCGATAAATAATTCAGACCGTGAAAAATTAATACTAAATATCGTTACAGAAATTCATAAATATTACGTACAAAAAATCCTCCAAAAAATCCCACCCTAAGTGGGGTCGGCACAACATGTTGCAAACATGTTGTCGCATGATTTGGCTACGTATTTTACGACTGGCGGCCTGCCTGACGTCAAATTACCTTGTCGTATTTTACAACAACTCGATAAGTAAGAGGGTGGTCTATTTTACTCCACCCGATATCACACGGTGGGTCAACTTACCTTAGTAGCCTTTTACGACACCTCGTTATGAAAAGAGGGCGGTCCATTCTACTAAACCGGATACCACACGGTGAGTCAACTTACCTTAGTAGCCTTTTATGACACCTCGTTATGAAAAGAGGGCGGTCTATTCTACTCAGCCGGATACCACACGGCGGGTCGACTTACCTTAGTCGCCTTTTATGACACCTCGGTAAGAAATGAGGATGGTACTATTCTACTTAGCCGGATACCACACGGCTAAGTAGAATAATTCAATCATATTGTTATTTGATTAATTGTCCTACTGAATTTCATTATACATTCATATACTTTATGCAATATATTGAGTAAATAGGGCATGTAGCACGAAACTGAAGGCGTCGTGAGGCCGCTCTGATTGCACCCGACGGCTATCGTTGCCTTCTACGATTTTATATGAAGATTAACCCTCTTTGATACTTTGTTTTGTTTTTCATTCATAATTGTTACCTCACATAAGTTATTAAAAACCTTGATACCCCCTCAATATTTTACACACAGTAGTAAGCAGATTATTGAATTATTTTTATTTTATTTCTATAAGTATAATACATCATAAGAATTCAGTTTAAAAATATAAACAAGTATTAACAAGTACTTATACTGCAAAAGTAAAAGAAGAAATGACACTAAAAATACAAATATCATCATCTTCCTGCCCTTATCCCACTCTATGTGGGGTCGGCACAACATGCTGTCACATGATTTGGCTAAGTTTTTACGACCGGCCGCCTGCCTGACGTCAACTTACCTCTTTTGTATTTTACGACACCTCGGTAAGAAAGAGGGTGGTCTATTCTACTAAACTGGATACCACACGGTGGATCAACTTATCTTAGTTGTTACCTCACATAAGTTATTAAAAACCTTGTTTGTTTGTTTGTAATTTATTTATTGCATTAATAAATATAAAAATTATAATATTTATAATAATAATAATGTTTAAAAAAAATTACTGACCAAGTCTCGGTAACAAATTTTTTTATACAAAATGGTTGAAAATGTTGGCCCTCGGGGAAATCGAACCCGTGTACCGCAGAGCTGAAGGCAAGATTATTGCCACCCGCGCTAATCGGTCTCTCATTATTATATTATATGATAAAGTAAAATAAACCAATTTTGCCTTAACTATGGTATATTTAATTTAAAGTACCAAGATTAGTGTTCCCAGTATACAGCATGCAGACTCATGACCCAAATGTTGTGATAGCTCCCAATAACAGCCGGGGGCAGTCAATTATTGCTATTAATTAACCACCTGCCCTGCTTCGAGTTCTGGCAAACTACTTGCTTTATTATTATTCAATATTTGGGCCTTAATTGGTTCTAGCCTAGTATGGTACAAGCCAATGTATGTATATATTCGTAATTTCGTCTATTCCTTGTTCTTAAAGGGAATAAGAAATACGTTTTTAGTACATTTCCCGATTTTCTATCTCTTCCACTCATGCTGGGCGTTAATGACGAACCAATGAGACTCTAAAAATTACAAAATTAACGTAGCGTATGTACTTTGTGCGTCCATTAAGGGTTATGCCAATAATCACCACACTTGACATGCGGGCTGGTGATTGCAGTGCTGACCATTTCGCAGCGACAACGCTGCTGTCCGCTGTCGATCTATTATATTTAAGTCAGCTTGGTAATGGTTATACCGCCAACAGTCGTTCGCCAGAACCTCGTCGGTTTATTTGCAGAGTGTACCACGTGCAGGTGAGGTTGATATTTGAGGAAACTAGACTAGTTTCCCCCATACCCCCATTGCCATCGCGGGGAGCTACTAGTTCCAAGCGGCACAAAAACATGGGGTGTGGAGATCTCTAAAGGAGACCTATGTCCAGCAGTGGACGTCATTCAAGTACGAAATGCTAGATTTTTGTTTCCAAGCTTTTAAGAGTCGTTCGAAGGATATAAGTAAGCTAGGTAGCACTAACCTTTTTACCCTTCTTATACTTTTATAATTTCTCTTCTTATCAAATTTTTTGGTGGATAAGAACAAACATTTTATTACTCATTGATTTACAATTAGTTATTATTACGCACATGCATACAAGAATTAAGGAAATATTATGAGAAAACCTGAAAGTCTCGGTAAAATTTCTACGTAGTTTACTAAAAACAATATCTATGGTATAGACTACTTTATAGATAAATATTTTTATTTACTTTATAAAGACTCGTAGGACACGGAGGCAAGTTGAAAGTAAAAGAGAGTGACACACGACTTGACAATTAGTTGACATATTACGATAATCATTCACAATGCTTTATCAAAAATGACAACAGTGACAAGTAATAAAGATAGTTGTAGTTTAGTATTTAATTTTTAGTGTTAGCTCACTCTGCCGATATGTCAAACCTAATATAAAGGTAGCTTGATTTTATCGTGATGTAACGTGTAGTAAATAAAAAGTATGAACCACGAAAGTTTATACATGTATAACGTTAAAAATAAAAATATCTGGGTGACCGAGCTTCGCTCGGTAATATTTTTCAATAAAAAAACAATTTTTTAGTTGGGGATCGTTCCTTGGCATTTACATTTCTCGAGTCTGCCCGTTACCCGAATAAGCTACGTCGACTTGACAGTTAATGGCGAAAATTCAATTCAATATAAATGTTAGTGTTTTTTAATGCCCAAAAACAGGGATAAAACAATTTTTTTTTACATAAAACCTAGCTAGATCAATTTTTCTCCCCAAAAACCTCCTACATGTTGAATTTCAGGAAGATCGTTGGAGCCGTTTCCGAGATTCGGAAAATATATATATATACAAGATTAACTCATTTAAATATTAAAGATTAATATTCACATTTAATCACTTCAAAAACATTTAGCGTGTTTAATCTCTTATCAATATAAAAATTAATTTTAATTTGTAATCCAACCCTTCTAATGTAATTAATGTTGCTCGATTGCACAGGAGTCCCATTTTTCTAAGATAAAATTTTTTAATCGCCACTCTCGCTTCGTTTCAACCCTCCCACTTGGATGGATGAGCAGATTACGTAGCTTTCTTTCAGTTTGACTTCACTTTAAAATTTATTATTTATTGGATTTTTATGTTCTAAATTCAATTTCGGTGAAATTTTTTTATGAACTCGCTTGTTATCGCTGCAAGCTTAGGTGATTGACATCGTACATAATTCTAAAAACTAAATGGTGACCTCTAGTTGGTATTAATTCCTTCAAGATATAATATTGCACCGTGTTCCTTTAAATTTATAGGCTTATAGTACCGCTGAACGTTAGTTTCTTTTATATATGTATCCAGAGCAGAACGTCATTATAATATAACAACAACCGATATTTTTCCTTTATACTTATGCAATAAATAAAAAGCAATTTTCCCAAAGTCAACCCATTTACTCTTTCTCAACAATTCAATGACATAATGACATAATGACAGTCACAATGCTTTTTCATATTAATGACCAACTGTATGAAGGAGGTTGTATTAGAAACATGTTGTAACAAAGTAATTTGTATGATAAAATTTAGTTCCGTATAACAAACATTTGAAAACCCGTATACATTCTAATACTCTTATACTACTCTAAGTGGGGTCGGTATAATATGTTGTTGCTTGTTTTGACATAATATATTTTTCAACCAGCGGCCTGTGATGTCAATTTACCTTAGTCGCCTTTTACGATATCTTACTACGAAATTAGGGTGGTCTATTCAACTCGGCCGGATAACACACGGCGGCTAAACTTACCTTAGTCACCTTTTACGACAACTCGGTAAGAAATGAGGGTGTTCTATGCTACTCAGCCGGATACCACACGGCGGGTCAACTTACCTTAGTCGTCTTTTACGACATCTCGGTATCAAATGAGGGTGGTCTATTATACTCAGCCGGATACCACACGGTGGGTCAACTTACCTTAGTCGCTTTTTAAGACACCTCGGTAAGAAATGAAGGCGTTCTATTCTACTCAGCCGTATCAAAAATTTCTATAGCATTTATTATCCGAAACAATCTGGTTTATTAAAATCATAGACTACTTTATCAGGTATAGTCCCCTGAACCCTAAATTAAGATATACGAAAAGGTACGTTAAGCAATAAAGAATATTTACTTGAAACAAAACACGTTTGAATTAAAACAGGCATAAATAAAAATTAAGTCCCAAAGGCGCCCACCCCTTCTCGACAATATAATTAAGTAAAACCCGATATACCCTCGGAAGCAAACACAAAAACACAGGAAAACCTACGAAATTTTATTATCATTATTTGCATATTAAAATAATTATAATTAAGCATGGTTAAGACCCGGCCCGTCATGATTTCCATTTCGTATGAACTCACAAAGTTCGCCTTTGAAAATGGGGCGGGTGAATTTTTTTAAGGGATTTATAATTTTAGAAATTTGATTAGCCTATATTTTTAACACGCATGTAAAATTGAGGCTCACTTTAGAAGTAACAGCGCTTCGTTTTGTATAGATATGCAAAATTCTGGTTAATATTTTCACGCAAAAAATACACAATGAAATTTTGTGGCTCTTATTAAAAAACAACCACTATATATTAGGAGTAGATTTTAAACTTATATAATAACTATATATTAATGGTTTATATTATACTAGCAATCGCCAGCAGATTAAAATCTTAATATAGTATTTGGATAACCATAAAAATGGTTAAAGTGGGTTGTTAACCTTAAAAGCTAGACATATGCTGTCGCAGACTTTAAGACGGGAATAATTATGTTATACATGATTTTTAAATAACTTTCACCGTTTAGTTAGCGCACGCAAGGAAGGCTTTAAATTTTGCGGTTTTCGTAATATTTTTTATTGCTGCTTCTCTCCTATTCATCTTAGCGTGATGTTATTTAACCTATAGCCTTTCTCGATAAATGGACTATCTTACACTCAAATAATGTTGTTCTTTTTTATTACCAACACGATCATACAATAGTTTATACATATATATTAGTTATAATAATATAATAACCGGGAGTAAAGGTTAGTAAAAAATAGTTAAACAGAATCTACATATTATATGAATCACCCATCCAGTTACCGACATGACCCACTATATCAAAAACCCTGCTTATCCAAAACCTCTGATAAATTAGTCTGGAAACTCTCAAATGCAGTTGATTCTTATTCACATAATCGACGCTGTTTGTTCTGCAGGCGAAATAATCATCAACAAAGTCTATTAATAATGAAAAATTGATGAAGTTTCATCTCATATACCTATTACGTACATTTTGCTCACTGGAGCAATTGGGTAAACCGACTCAAAAAAAATTATTATCATAATTCCATTCAATAGTTTTATGAGACAGTGCCTGCTAATTAGAAATCAAATAATTTGTAACTACAGTTAGTCTTTTCAAGCACTTTCGAATCGTCAAAATATAATGAAGCTACTACTGGTTCGAAAAGGTGCTCTTTCCACGAAGAATCAACAACAAAATCAGCCGTTACTCTTTTCGAAAATAATTATGTTAACTGTGTTCGGTTTAGAGGTTAATAGATAATTTTTTTTAGAAATATTAATTATGGTGTAGAATGATTTTTTTAATAAAATTAATGTAATAAAAGTAACAATTTGGATATAATATTTATATATTTCGTTAAACAATTCGTCAGCTCTTTGCTGAATATTTAAAAACTCATATAACCATTTTTTTTGTAATTCTAATAACCGACCAAAACATGAAGGCCGAGCATTTTTATGTAAGAGTAAAGGTTTAACATGCAGGAGAAGACCCTACATAAATTACATTAGAATATAAATTAATGTGATCGCACTATGCAGAAAAAATGGCTAATGCTTTGATGGTCTAATCATTCAAAATTCAACCTTATGTTATTACAGTACACACTGTTAGCAAATATTTTTCTGCAATTTTAAAACAAAATCACAGTATTTTTTTTCTTATATTGCTTGTTAAAATTAGGATACTGAATTTAAATTTTTTCCTGTCATAAGAAACGTTTAACTACGAATGAAGTTTAAAGCTTTAATAATAATCAACCAACTTTATTTTCACATTTTTCATGTAAGAATTGAGTTTATGTTTTTTTTAAGTGGTAGTATTTAAGATTTATATTGAAAACTGTAGTTGTTCTAACTCGAGTGGTAGGTAAACATAGCGTTGATTTGAAAAAAATAAAGTGTATAAAAGTAAAGGTACCGATTATTTCGTCGCATTAGTTTGTGTTGTGTGAACGAAGTAAGTTTGTGTTTCGTTTAAGTGAAAAGAACTCTTATAATCAGTATACATATTTAAACTTAATTTTCTTTTCCATATAATATTAACTTTATTTTCACATATATCAGCTATTTCATAAATAGTGATAAGTAAATTTATATTATAATCTATTATTTTTTTTTTCAATAGGTATAGATTTAAGGAAATAGTATTTTTTCCTAATATATTAATCACTCGAAAATATATTACATTTTATAAGCTCAATAACATAAAAAATCAAAAATAAAATATCTTACATGATTATGTAGTGTTTTTTTATCATTTTAACCTTTCAATTAAAATATATTATTATTATACGGTATCTCATTTAAGTTAACATCCATTATCAAAAACATGAAGCGAATTATTAATATCAAATATTAAGTTTTGTATGACGCAGATCAATGTTTTTAAGTAATTCAATATTTTCATGAAGAATCAGTATCGCCAATTAAACAGCTATTAAATTTAAAACTAATCACTGTTAAATAAATCGGTGGCCGCAAAAAAATATTCCAAAATATAAAATAAAATTCGTAAATCTCATTATACAATATATAGTACAAAAATAATTCTCTCTGCAAACTTAATTCAAATATATCACAAAACTGTCGGGAAATCTCGAAATAAACTCTATAAAAGACACGAAATAACAAGATACAAATCAAAACGAATTCCCAAGTCAATCGTTCGACGCAAGGGGTAAGAAGGACCGACAATCAGATCATAATAGATATATTTTTGCCCCATATTACATGATATAGTGCGTATAAATCGGTCGGCACGACCCCCCCGGGCGTGGTTACGCATCGACAACGTAGAGATGCTTTGGTATATAGTATAAGAGATAACAGTTTGATCTATTTAAAACTCAATTATTTAAGTTTGGATCGATTGACAAAATGACAACTCAGATAAAAAAGAAATATCTAGTAGTTATATCGACTATATTTTACTTGATATTCGACAAATACTATATTAATTCTTTAAATCAAAAAATCCCAGTATAACATTAAGATGCACGCATATATTTCGAAGTATGCTAAGTAGCTAAAAATACTGCACTTGAACGAGGGACAAAACTCTATGATTTTATGTATTAATTATAAAAATAATTACTATGGTATAGAAATTGGTATTGGTTATTATTACTTTTGTTTTATGATCTCCGCAAAGTAACGCCTAGTTCCATAAATTATTTTTGTCGTGTTTAAAATATTTGTTTATTTTAGGTACACTAATATACAAAAATTTCCGATAAATTCGAAATTTTTGGGAACACAAAACATTTAAAACAAAAAAACGTTTAAAACTCAATTAGATGCAGTTGATGTATAATATAGTCATAAACTGTATTATTATCATACATGCAATAACTGTTAGTTTGAAAAAAGAATAAGACGAAGCAAAATGTACGTCGACTCTTGGACTAATAGTTTGAAATGCTGGAGGGTTAGTTTTTTTCTTCTGGAGAAACAATAGATAGTGGGTGAATAGAGGGTTTTATGACATTGTTTGATATGGTTGATTGCGTAAGGTGATATGCAAAATATTAAAAGTAAGTTAGTGATGACGTGGAATGGAAAAGCGTATTGTTTGTTTAAATAATATGCCTTTGAGTTTAATTCAAAATCATTTTCTCTCTTATATTCATTTAAAAACTGTCTTTACTCAAACGGTACAATACTTTATTGTTAGTTATTTTGTGTGATAGTGACAACGGGATTTCTACAACAAGATATTAAATTGTTAAGAAATACATTAGTTAGTCGGTCAGTGTATAGAAATTCGAGTCCAAACTGGCATTATATAGCAATTTTTCATGATTGGCTGTTTGCTGTGGAAAAAATTCAACAGGCTTCAATGTGAAAAGTAAGTGATACAAATATGTGAATATAGATTTCCAATCCATACAGAGCGAGCTATATATTTCTACCTCTCTCAGAAACATAGCAATTTGGAATAAAAAAAAACACTTGAATTTGATTGTTTGTTCAAGCCCTTATATACTGGGAGGTAGGTTAAAGACAATATACGTTTATAGCTCTTGTGTCTTGAACATGTTTTTTGAAAAACATCTCATTAGCATCAAACAAAGGCGCGCAACGTTTGGTAATAAACAATTACGACTCCGTATTACCGGTTGATATTAAATAACTCAATTCGTTTCTAATTTGTCGACAATTGTTCCCGACAAAGGCAGCGCACGAACGAGTGCTCGCGAGTATGAAGGAAGTCGGCAGCTAGAGGGGATAGGGATGTGATGTGATTTGCATATCGATATTTATTTTACACATCTATCATATCGATACTAGTAAAGTAAATATGACTTGCGACTAAGGTAAGTCGACCCGCCGTGTCGTATCCGGCTGTGTAGAATAGACCAACCTCATTACTTTCCGAGGTGTCGCAAAAGGCGACTAAGGTAAGTTGACTCACCATGTGGTATCCGGTTTAGTAGAATAGACCCCTCTCTTTCTTACAGAGGTGTCAAAAAATACGACTAACGTAAGTTGACGTCAGGCAGGCGGCCGGTCGTTAAAACTCAACCAAATCATGTGACAGCATGTTTATAACATGTTGTGCCAACCCCGCTTAAAGTGGGATAAGGGCAGGAGGATGATAATGATCATATCGATATTAGATAAGTAAATATAAAAATTTAAAAATATCATTAAAAAATCATCTTTCAATAAAGATATCTTTGAAAAATATTTATTTTTAGCAAATAACTATCAAATCAAAGGTAGCAGCATTTTAAGATTTGGGGAATTGCATGTTACATTGCATTTTCTTTATTCAGACTACCTTAAATAAAAACAGGAACTCTAAAATCTACGAAAATTTGCGCTACTTATCCCAAAAGATTGTAGCTACACTGTGATCGAATTAACCGTCAAAAAATCGTTGCAGATTTGTATAGGTATAAATCTATGTATTCCGTTTCTCTTTTGTGGTATAATTTTCATGTAAATAAGCCAGAATAAGAAAGTTAGAATTTATTGATAGGAATCTTCAGATCTTCAGAACTGTGGACTGTGCATACTTTGTCGTCGTCTATGGGTTATCATTGTTATTACATATCAATGAATAGCCTATACAAATCATACACCAATATTATATCGATAACTTATATCCTAGACGCTCGGTTCACACCACTATCCGAACAAAGCAAACGCCATTGCCACTGGCGTTGTCGGGGCGGTGCGCCGATGCGTTTATAATATTTCATTTATTCATAATAAATTATAATCGTATACATTCGCGACTTTGGAGACGGCTTAATTCCATTAGTTTCCAACGTTTACCCACAATTCCGCAGCTTAAGTTGAGTTTGTTTTAAGTCATTAGTACGGCAACAATTATTAAAAAAATATATGTTCACGTTCAAAACTAAATCTTCGGTGGGTCATGTACAATACTTGAATCAATACACTGTATTTTTGAAACTAGCAACCGGGAAATACTTTGTACGGTATATGAACAAGGCAAGTGAAAAAAGCTTTTAACAATATTTCATATCTGTACTTTTAACCGGTGTCTATGCATTAACTAGCAATAGAATTGACTATTCAAAAAAACCTATTAAGAATCGAATAAAGAATATATTGAAGTTATACCAAAAAGCCACAGTGGTATCCGGCTCAGTAGAATAGACCACACTAATAACTTACAGAGGTGTCGCAAAAGGCGACTCAGACAAATTGACCCACCGTGTGGTATCCGGTTAAGAAGAATAGACCATCCTCTTTCTTACCGAGGTGTCGTAATAGGCGACTAAGATAAGTTCACCCTCCGTGTGATATCCGATTGAGTAGAATAAACCACCCTCTTTCTTACCGAGGTGGTGTTAAATGCGACTAAGGTAAATTGACATCAAGCAGGCAGCCGGTCGTTAAATACGTAGTAAAAACATGTAACAACATGTTGCGCTGACCACACTTAGAGTGGAAAAACGGCAGGAGGATGATGACAATGTGACAGGCGAAAGCTATTAAAGAAAGTTAAAGTTAGAATACTACTTGTATACTAGTCATTTGAATGTTATATCGCTTCTGACATTTGCAATACCCCAGTATACGTGCACCTTACTCGCAATAATCCGTAGATCATGAATCGTTAAAATGGAGCAATTCTGGATTCCTTCGTCGAGGAAAAACGGCTGAGAGCTGACTTGACGTATTTCAACGGAGGAGAGTATGAACCAGTTTCTTTACGATATTACCAATAATAAAGAACTATTGACAAAAAATAACCTCATACCGTTTTATCGTTTCAACACATTCATTTTTTTTTTAGAAAGTTTGTGAGTATGGATGTATGTTTGTTTCTTTTTCACGGCGAATCAGCTGAATCAATATCGATGAAATTTTCCACAATTATTCCCTTTACACCGGAGTTACATTTAGGCTATGGAAATCCTGTCAATTCTACAGGAATAGGACGAAGTTGATCCATCTATTAATAACGACCTATCACGCCACAACAGACCACGCCAACGAAGCTGTGGATAAAAACTAGTATAAAATAAATAATAAATTATCTCTGCGTTAGATACTCATAGAATTAATTAATATATTAGTGTCAAGGAGCCAGCCTAAAATAAAGAAAGAACAAATGTGACTGTGATTATCTGTCTCTCTTTTTTATGTGTAATTAGACAAAGATAAGTATATGACTTTCATCTTTTTTTTTTAAATTGTTGCAATACTGTCACTTACAGGCCTGCCTGACAATGACTTCTCTAGTCTATTATAAAAAAATGTAGAAACTAAAGAAAAATTAAACAATAAAAATTAAAACAGATTTAGAATATCATGGTAAAACTCGTTTTAAATATGGAACGGTTTTAATTTTTATGAATAAGTACGCAAAAGCTCGGGTACTCAATAAATAACGTAACTTTAGCGGTAAAGTTCTAAATTCAAAAATCATCAAACAATAACTCAGTTCCGTCCCAGGGCCATAACTCAAGAGTACAAAGACGTCTCCTAGACTCCAACTTCGAGCTCCTTGGGAACAATACCAGGAGTTATAGCGTCCGGGAATGGCGAAAAATCTTTATGTTAGTTGATATGTTATTATCGTGAGATGAGACTCATTTATGAAGAGGAATCTTGAATTATTTAACAATTACATTTGGGGGAAAAATAAAATTTAATTTATAGTACTTTCGCATAGGGATGTAAAAAATAATTGATTATCTAAAGATTTTAAAGAAATCAATCATATTAATTAAACTCTTTTTCTTTTTGTTTCCCTCTTTTTAACGATAAGATATGAAAGAATTTTGCAACCAGCGCATCTATTTTTTTATTCCACTTTAATTAATCTTTATTATAATTAATTATTAATATGAAAAACTTTTCATATATTCAGTAATAAAATCTATTATTAATAATCGATTTATTTGAGCTAATCGATTTTTTACAAATGGCTTTATTTTAAAGGGAGAATTGTCGATTATTTGGTAATTTTCCATTTCCATTTCCAGTTTGCCAGGTTACAACCCTAGGTTCGCCTCATTACTAAAGTTCCCGGGTTCAGTAATATATAAATTATATTTTTTTAATTGTTGTCTCTAGTCTACTGGTAAGACCACATTTAAAACTTTAAAGTACTGTTACCGTAATTAACTAACTAGGAAGAAACGAGTCTTCAGCTTATGGCTGAGTGCCCTATGTACTCGCTGGTAAGATGGGAGATACTAGGTAAGGATGAAATTGAAGTTAAGGATCTGACAAATATCTCCTTCAGGGATATTATCAGGTTCGTAAAAGCTACGGGTAGATTAGAGCAGGGACACTGTCGGGACAGCAGTGAAACCCTTGTCCCAACATGGGGAAATGGGTGGAATAGTCCGGAATAGGAGCTGACCACCCGCCCTGCACCGACAGGCGTCCCCGAATTAGATAGATAGATAGATACCGTAATTAATTTTGTTATAATTAAACTTTTCTTCTAAATAGGTACTCTTAAAATATTATTTTTCTTATGTATAGATTTGTGAGCAACATAGGATATATGCGAGACTACTTTGTTTTAAGTTATTCGTAAATTGATTTGCCAAGAGACCGACAAGTTTACCGAGGTTTTAATTAATTTAGATAATACATTACATAAACATTGTCGCTAGTAAGTTTGACAAATTGTTTTACTCGATCGATCCAGTTACTACATAGTTTGCAATATTAGAGTAAGTTATACATGTCAAAGTAGTGAGAACGTGCGACTATTTCGAGGAGTCACGAATTTAAACCCTGGGCAGGCACGAATGAATTTTTCTATTAAAACTTATGTGTCTAACTGATAACTGCAATTTATCACACTTTTTTGTTGAAAGAAAACATCGTGAGAAAACCTGCATATCTCTTAAGAATTCTGGGGATAAGTGTAACCAATCCGCATTGGAGCAGCGTGGTAGGTCTTTGCTCCAACCCTTCTTTCCAAAAATGGAGAGAGTGGAGGCCTACACCTAGCAGTGACATAGTAACCGGCTATTACTAAAAACCTTGAAATTTCCGCTAGATTTTTTCCATACGACGCTTGCCACTAAAATGCATAATTTTTCATAATCCTCATGCCCTTATCTCACTCTAAGTGGGGTCGGAACAACTTATTATAAACGTTGTTACATGATCCGGCTACGTTTTTTACGTACGGCAGCTTGCCTGTCATCGACTTAGCTTAGTTGTATTTTACAACACTTCAGTAAGAAATGAGAGTGTTCTACTCCACTCAGCCGGATACCATACAACGGGTCGACTTATTTTAGTCACATTACGACACCTCGGTAAGAATTGAGGGTTGTTTATTCTACTCAGCCGGATACCACATGGCTAAAACAGTGCATTATTTTCTAAATCGTAAATCTCGGGCTTTGAATACATATTATATAAATGTCGTTTTGTTTAGGTAATACGTATTCACAAATTAAAAACACAGTCATAAATACCCAAACGTCATGCGACGGTAAGACGCGACACTGATACATGTGCAATTTTTTTTGTGGTTTAGGGAAAATTACGAAGTGTCAGCTTTGATATACGACAGAGGGATGGAAAACTTATAGGTTATAATGGAAAATTAGGAGTTTAGTAAATGCAATAGTATTTTTAAATATTAGGTCCAATCAGATGTCATGGCAATCATCTCAGACCAAACAGTTTATTACGAACAAGAGCCTCAAAACTACTTTGCCAGTGTCCTTTATCTCTCTCGATATTTTTATTACAATCTCTCTCACATTGCTGTTGATTCCGCCGATCCCTCTGAGTTTGGGACGCTTCCTTCGTGATCTTTAATAAATCAATAAATATTCAACCTACTGCAGCCAATTTATCCATATCCATACTATATTATAAATGTAAAAGTCTATCTGTTTGTTAAGATTTCATGCTTAATCTGCTGGATAATATAATTGGAAACAATTAAAGCATATATATTACTAACGGATGCTTCAAAAACTTTAATTTGATTACCCTGGCATCGAAGTCCAAATTTTATTATTTGAGATCAAATACAGAACGTTATTAAAAATAATTTTACTGATAATAATTTATAGAGTTAGGCGTTACTTTGCGGAGACCCATAATACAAAAGTAATACTTTTTACAGGTTCAATAATTAATTTGTTGAGCTTCACATGAAAACACTTCGAAATATAATCTTAACATGTTATATTAATTAAAAGCTACTCGAACGGATCACACTAAAAAAATAATTGAAAGTAAATATATTAAATAGAAAAACAAAAACAAATAAAAGAAAATTATTGATATCTCTTACATATCTATTGACAGTTCCTGTTTTAGAGTACTAAGGATATGGCTAAACTACACGATAGAGGGCAAAACTTTGCCACTATGCATTTAATTCCGTTATCCCAATTTATATCAACAAACAAATTATAGGTAGAAAATAAGTATATCCCAAGACAATTTATAAATATGCCAACGTGTCTTCGCGCTCTTATTTATTTCCCCCATAAATACGTCTTTGCCGATCCCACCTCAGGCGCCATTACTCACATACTCGTGCGAAAGAACCTTATAAATAATTGCTTATAATATTGTTGCAAGGGGAATCACTCTATCTCAAATTCAAATGCGTATAAATCTCCAACTTCTTATTAAAATATTCTAAACAAACTACTAACTTTATACATGTTGAGACACAATAAAGAGCATTGAAAAAATTTTTATAAACATGTTGTCACATGATTTGGCTACGCATTTTACGACCGGCCGCCTGCCTGACGCTAACTTACCTTAGTCGTATTTAAGAAAAGTTTAAGTTAAAAAAGTATTTTAAGAAAATACCACCCTCTTCCTCAGTAAGAAAAAGGGTGGTCTATTTCTCAACCTGATACCACAGTGGGTCAACTTAACTTTGAGACCAAAATTTCCGTTAATTTAGCTTGTATTTCAGGTTTGAAACCGTTTTTTCGTGATTAATTGACAAACATAAAAACTTACAAACTAATTAATTAATAGTGGCATTTATGTACGATAATAATACGTTTTTCCTCTTTCTTGACATATTACAGGTAATGTGCGATGGAATTCTGTTTTAATAACTCATATTCGTATAGTTGACAATTTTAATTACATTTAATAGTATTATTTTGCAATTTTATGTTTTGAAGTATTAATATATATTTAAGATAACAATAAAAAATTATTGAGTATACAAATAAAAATCCTCCAACAAATATTTATCATTATAGTAACGGTTCACGTCTGCAAAAAATACTAAATAATACTTCAATAATAACTTTATATTAGAATAGTATACTTTAATTAATGTATAGAAACCGGCTAACCGGCGTTCCCGCCGCGATAACGCCGCGTAAAGAGCTCATGAATAAGAGCCCCGTATGGGCTTGAAACTAGTCGGGCTCATCCGATAAAATAACACGTGAGTATAGCCGGTTTCTATACATTAATTATGAATTCCACTCACGATAGTTTAAATTCAAAAATTGCTAACCTATACTTTAATTGTTACTGTAGTCTAGTTTCTATTGTATGCATAATGTGTTTGTAAATATAAAATTTCAACGGCCATTGATAAAGGAGCAATATTTAAGAAATTCAAAATTGTTTTTTTATTTTTGCAACTATAAATTTAAAAATGCGTTACAATAATATGTATAAAACGTGTAAGCTCTTTTAACTAGCGCCATCTAGTAACGAGTAGCAACACCGGAAACTTATATTGCTATAAGTTGTTTTTAATTTATTTCGAAATTCAAGATTCCTATTTCATCCTAGAGTGTTTTTACAGTATTATTAGTCTCCATTTTCAATGATGATATCAAATTGTATAATGAATCAACGGAAGAAATATAAATGAAAGTTATTTGAATGAATATATATGAATGAACATTCCGATATTATTTTCTTCACAAAATTATCTATGATATAATAAAGAAAGAGTTAATTTAAGAAACTTCTTATGTATTTCTTGGATAAATTGACTGAGCTATTTAATATATATTTCATGTAAGTCATATAGGTCATTAACTAAAATGAATAAAAAATAAATAGTCCCAGATCAATCTGTTTTTTGTGATAGAGATATTAGCATGGTTTGGAGAATGACAGAAGCTATTGGTTTGTTCCCAGACTACAGTTTTTCTACGGAAATACTAATAATGTAATTTAATAACCTAAATAAATTATGATTATAAAAATGCATATTTAAAAATTTGCTATTTGACAATTACATTCGAAGATTACAATAAAAATTATATAAGTTAATAATAATAAATAAATAATAAATATATGGGACAATTATACACGCGGTTATCCGTCCCCAAAGTAAGTAGCTTAATATTTGTGTTATGGTAGACAGACAACAGGTGAATATATACTTGTATATTTTTAAATACATACTTAAATACAAATATGGACCCAGGCTCGAAAACCAACAAATTCATTTATAGAAAATGTTGGCCCTCCGCGAGAATTGAAACCGCGACCCGCGGAGCTGAAGGCAGAGTAACTGCCCACTGCGCCAACGGGCCAGTCAAATTAGAAGTTTAGATTTATTTTTTCTAAATGATTTACAAAAGCAGGCGTTACTTTGCGGAATTCCATAGTACAGAAGTTACAATGGAATTATTTTGCTGTAATCCGCGTTTGTTTAGAGAATCTATGTAATGTAAAGTGTATGAAGTAGCCAACATTCACATACATTATACATGCCGGAAAAGTCACCACACGTATCACTAAATGCTACCATCAGCAATACTCGACATAAGCACTACACATACTCACTACCACAATCTCCACGATCGTTTGTTTCGCCCCGAAACCGAAGCATCATCAGTAGGATAGGGCTCCACGATAAAATCGTAATGCCAATGCGTTGTTGTAGAGCCTATCCACTGTGGTGTCTTGCCCTGCATGTATAAGGTATGTGAATGTTGCCTGCTTCATACACTTAGCATTACATACTCTTAAACGCGTATTACAGTATAAAAATTCTATTGTAACTTCTGTTTATTTTTTTCTGTTTGATTCTGTTCTCCCAAGAAATATCATTACGACGGCGTTCTCCAATATTAGATGAAAGTCTGCACTTTGGTTTAGCCGTGTGCTTATTCCGGATAAGTAGAATAGACCACTCTCATTACTTACCAAGGTGTCGTAAGAGGTGACTAAGGTAAGTTGACGCGCCGTGTGGTATCCAGCTGAGTAGAATAGACCATCCTCATTGCTCAGGTAGGTTGACGTCAAGTAGGCGGCCGGTCGTGCTGGTTCTTCTCGGTAGGAGAAAACTTCCGAATCAGTGGTAGCTTCTTTAAAACATTTGACGATTCAAAAGTACTGTAAACAGTCCACTTGAATAGAGAATATTTTGAATTTGAATTTGAATTTAATATACGTTGCCAAATCATGTGACCACATGTTTGTAACATGTTGTGCCGACCCCACTTAGAGTAGGATAAAGGTAGGAGGAATATCTGCACTTTGGTTCTCATTCGAAACTATCGTACTATAGCAAATATCTTGCTCAGTTGCTCTAGAAAAATCGATACTTCAAACAGTATATTATCTATTAAAAAGAAACAAATAAATAATGATTTCCCTTATATGTTTATTCAAATTATAATTAAATAGCATCAACTTCATTAACCCTAACCCTTGCACCGCGGAAGTGTACACTAAAGTAGAAATAAATAATCATAAAGAGTTGTCTCTGCCTTAAAATGAAAACTGTGTTCGCGATGGGAGACGAATCAACGCGCATTCATCGCATTTTCAACTTTATTTATATAGATATAAGAGTTAAGGGGTTGCAAGGATTTCAAAGAAAGTGATATTTATGGGGTTCATTAGTTAATGAGGTCTAAAAACCGTGTGTACAGTTTTAGTGAAGTTTTTAATTATGTAAATATATTGTCTTGTTTCCGTTGCGGCGGAATGTATATAAAGAAATATTCTCATTAAATTATATTTTTATATAACTTGTATCCTTTGTTGATCATCTTTCCACATCTGGACTCTAATAACGTCTCGTATAATTTTAATATATTAATGTTATATCAAAAAAGTTATAACCAAGTAAAATCGCTAGCGAGACAATGGTATATCTCTCGACACCTTTTCCTCTAGATTTTTTGACATACTCCTCCTTGCCTGTTTTATAAATGTTGTTACTACATGTTTTGGCTAGTTATTTTACGACCGGCCGTCTGACTTACCTTAGTCGCCTTTTACGACACCTCCGTAAAATTACAGTGGTCTATTCTATACAGCCGGATACCACGCGGCAAAATATTTTATCTATGATATCCGTTCATATATAAAATGTCGCAGAGCTCCGTAGCGTTTCGTAGTAGACGCGTAGCGTATTGTAGCAATACATAGTTTAGTGTAGCACAGCGTAGCATGACTGAGAAACTAAACATAGACAAATCTAAAAGCAAATTACGTAATGTTCTCTAAGAACTTTCAATAGACATCTCAATCGAATAAGTAAATAGACATTAATATAAATTAATGTATAGAGAATATATAAGTAAATAGAAATTAATATATCGAAAATTAGAAAAATAAATCATAATATGTTTGATCACCAGTCTAGTTAAGTAAAACGTAAAACAGACTTAAGTCAAGGTACACAAAACTATTTTAGTTAAAACAGGTTATAAAATTAGAAATGAAAAACTGTATCACCATCCCTGAATTACCAATAGATATAACTAGCAATCGCCAGCGGCTCCGTCTGCGTGTAAAAATTAAAACTGTAATATATAATCTTTTGATGTGATTTTTGAATAACTATTACCGTTTACTCAGCACACATACGGAAAGCTTTAAATTTTCTCTTTTTTGTACTATTTTTTATTGCTGCTCCTCTCTTATCCATCTTAGCGTAATGTTATATAGCCTATAACATCCTCAATAAAAGGACTATCTTGCACTAAAATAATTTTAAATCGGTCCAGTAGTTCCTGAGATTAGCACGTTCAAACTATCGAACAAACAAACTCTTCAGCTTTATTTATTAGTATAGATAAAGCCGTACTTATGAAGTCTTAAGAAAGCCAGACTTCGTTCGCGTAGGAGGCTGTATGAATCACCACGCCCTCCAATTGACAACCAATATCGGTTCGATTCTGCGCACTACACTGATTGAAAAAGATGTCGTTTAGAAGTTGTGTAAATTTTTTAATATTACGAGTTTAATTTTACCAATTATCAAATTCAAAAAGTAGCTTGTTTACTGACAAATATCTAAGAATTATCTCAACTATGAAAATTGTGACAAATATAGCTTTTGAATTTTTTGTTACATGTTCTCTTCATTTGCCGCTGTGTTGTCCGGATAAGTATAATAAACCACATTTATTTCTTACCGAGGTGTGTAAAAAGCGACTAAGGTAAGTTGACCCACCGTTTAGTATTCGGCTGAGTAGAATAGATCACTGTCATTTCTTACAGAGGAGTTTTAATGGCAACTAAGGTAAGTAAACGTCAGGCAGGCCGCCGGTCGTGAAATGCAAAATAAATCCTTTATATTATGACTTTATAGACGAACGATTAACTTGTAACTGGTACTACTCAGTAGGAGCATACTTCCGAATCAGTGGTAGCTTCTTCTGTAAACAGTCCACTTGAATAAAGCATATTTTGAATTTGATGAACCTTAGTGAGTGCTTTTTCGCCACTAAGTCGTCACGTTTTGATATAAGGGAAGCATTCCCGACGTTTCCAACGAGGTAACGAAAGGTCAAAGCAATATTTTACGATCGAGACAGCGGAAGTGATCAGGCATGCGCTGTAGGAGCCGTTTTTTTCACACACTAGGCGTGGCGATCGGCTATCGATGGATATTGAACACGCCCGCCGATGAAACGAATAGCGATTCAGACAACCATAAATATAAATGTATAACGCTAAGTCTAACTCCTTCTAGTGTACAAAAGTAATAATAAAATTATTTTCCTATAATCCGCGATGAAGTAAAATGGAATATATATATATAAAGCTAAATGTAGTGTGGACAATCCATTTACATACCTGATACATGCAGGATTCGTAAAAACACATTCAACCTTGCAAGTCAAAATCGCAAGCTTTACGATTCTGTCGTGGAGTCTATCTTCTGATGCTTCGGTTGCGAGGCGAAACGATTATTGAGTATGTGATAGTGAACGTATGTAGTGCTTGTGTATTGTGGTGGAGGTTTGTGCATGGATTCGTAAAAACTTACGAATGCTGCATGTATCAGGTATGAAAACGGATTGTCCACTCTACATTTAGCATTATATATATTTGTTTCTATTTTATATTTTTTTCTAAATTAACGTCTTTTAAAACCTAAGACTTGCAATATTAACTGCAGTTCTAATATCATACATACTTCATACGAAATTTTGCCTTGAAAGTTTTTTATTGTTTTAAGTTAAATTTCGTTTTAAACTTTTTATAATTGATCTCCAAGACCAGGATAGCTTATATCAATAATTAATTAACTTGAAAGTTTAACTCTTTTTAATATAAATCTTTGTTAAAATATAAACAATGAGAAAAGTCTGTCTGTCTTTATTATTTTAATACTCGGAACACGTTCACAATATTAGCGTTCATTTAGACGCTTATTATTATTGTCTCTTCACAAAGAATTCTCTCAGAAAGGGTTAATTAGTATGGACTAAGAATTGAATTAAAAGATCACGCTACTTCAGTGTGGATAAGGCTCGTTATAGAAAATAATTACATGTCTAATAAGGCAGTGTAGGTCCTAATCTACACCTCTTGTTTCCATATGAATTGTTTTTAACTTCTTCTGGACGCATAAGTACTCAAATACCATCAAAACATAACGTTTTTATTCTATTTTATATATTATCTGTGTAATAAAATACATACGAAACGTTTTGACGTTTTTATATTACTTTATTGAGATAATAACTTTATTATTTTTGAATTGAAAATTATCGTACTTTTATTTAGAATGCAATATTTTATTTAGAGTACACAAATTATCATGATAAAATATAAAAACAATTTTATTCGAATTTCGTATTATGTTCTATCTATAATATTAGTAATTAAACAAAAAAAAGAAATAACTTGATGGCCATATGTGAAATTCGTTATACAAAAAGGTAACGTGAAAAACTTATGTGATTAATTCGTATGTTAAATTAATCTTGTGCTTATTCTGAAGGTATAGAAAGTTCCTGAGATAGTGTTTTTTTCTAAATATAAAACTGTGTAAGTTGTGATAGCCCATGTGTGAAACCGTGCGACTCTTTGTAGAGGGCTAGAGGTTCAAACTCCGGGCAAGGACCAATAAGTTTTTCTACTAAAACTTATATGTCTATGCAATTTACGAAAGAAAACATCATGAATAAACCTGCATATCATTAGAGAATTCTGGAGATATGTGTAACATAACAATCCGCACTGGAGTTGCGTGCTAGGTCTTAGTTCCATTCCATCTCTCCAAAAACAAAAAGAGGAGGCTTATGCCGAGTAATAGGATTACTTTTGTGTCATTTTCTTGTCTGTATAGAAACGACGATAGATGTTAACTCCAATCTTTCTCCAAAGATAGAGTAGGCTACGTTCAGTGATGGGTATCTTAAATGAGTTAATCTTGTGTGTGTGTATATATATATGTATATATATATATATATATGTATATATATATATATATATATATATATATATATATATATATATATATATATATATATATATATATATTTTTTTTTTTCGGAATCTCGGAAACAGCTCCAAAGATTTTCCTGAAATTCAGCATGTAGGGAGTTTTGGGGGAAAAAATTGATCTAGCTAGGTTTTATTTAAAAAAAACTATTCCTGTTTTTGGGCATTAAAAAATACTAAAATTTATATTGAATCGAATTTTTGCCATAAACTGTCAAGTCAGCGTAGTTTATTCGGGAACGGGTGATCGCGAGAAATGAATATACCTAGGATTGAGCCTCACCTACAATATTACTTTTTCTTTTTTTTAGTTTCTTTTTTTTTTGTAAAAAATTACGTAGCAGGGCTCGGTTACCCAGATATTATAACTGTAGTATGCAACAGGCAGACATACCTTACATTACTCATATACTTATCTATCTACTGAATTAAATATAGATAGACTCGTAAAGTTAGAATAAAGCAATATCCCCATAAATCTTACGCCACCACCGATGAATTACAAGCGCTGAGGACAGATCGCGTCTCGGTTGAAAACAAAACGTAAAAAAAAATTGTAATTTTGAGTCGTGAACTTACATTAGTGGTTCTGTATTTTGTATGTACTACAAATACTTTAAAAATGGAAATGCACACAAAATAACTATATATCGTAATTGGAATATCTTCTTCTTCCTACCCTTTCCACTCTAAGCGGAGTCGGCACATGTTGTCACATGTTGTTGACCGGCTGCCTGCCTGACGTCAGCTTACCTTAGCCGAATTTTACGGCATCTCGGTTTCATTTTCAATACCATCTTTGGCATCGCGCAACGAATATTATAAAAAGTTAGTGTTTTCTTGCTCTTGCAAGTTATGGGTCTCTTTAACACTCACAGTTTTATAGGCGCTATGTTACGCTTTATTGCAAATTACTATAAAACACCTTTTTTGCATTAGGTCACTGTAATACTAAGCAAGCGATATTTTCTATAAGTCTTTTAACTAAATTATTTCATAGTAACATTAAGTTTGCTAAATAAACACTAATTCTATTAATATACAAACTTACCAGTCATCAACTTTTGTTTTTGTTACAGTTCATTTTTATCGAACAGATTTGTTTCTTTTTAAAGAGAAAAACTATTTAGTAAATATATTTCATTCGTCGAGTACAACTGATTATGCTCTCTACGCCATCGTGTTTTAAGTATAATTTGTTTTTTTGCTTTGCCATTATATCAGTTTAAAAACACTGTTAAAAGAAGTTAAGACAGAAACACTACTATACTGTTGAGGATTACTTAGAATGATAAGAATGCGTGGACACTCTTAGACTCTGTCCAAGACAGGCATAACATGAAATGTAACAAGTAATAAGAATTATATTTTGAAAAGAGCAACCAGCGAATTTCTTGCTGGCTCTTCTCGGTAGGAACAGCTTTCCAGCAGTAGAGTTGACGCTTCAAAAGCACTTATTTACAAGTTTACATGAACAAAGAATATTTTGAATTTGTTAATTTAATGCATACACATATAAGCACCTTGTGCATAAAAATGATTAATAGATGACAGAACCCTAAAAAACTTAAAAAATAAAAAAGGCCTCGCCCGTCGCAAGAAATATCTTTCATCTTGTAATTATTTTTATCCTTTAAGCGAAAGAAAACGGGCATAGATAAAAAAAACTGGTAATGGCGGAGAACAAATAATTAGTTTGTCCGATTCAATCTACAGGGTATTGTTGGGGTCCTTTGATAAAGCTGTTTAAAATTTTACATTAAAAAAAAATTGAATTTCACTTTGCTTTTGATTTTGACAGCTTTTTTTAAATCAATATACTTTTTTCAATTTTTTTTGAATTCACTCTTAATAAATTGCAGTTATACGTTTAAAAATATTGTTTGCAATAAGTACACAATAAAAACTAAAACAGAAATATATAATATAGACTGATGTCTATGCCATTTGGTTCTTTAAATAGACTTTTAATTGCTTATTTCAGACTTGAGAAAAACAAAAGAAAAAAACAACTTATCATTTATAATATTAGTATATATATTCATTTTAATAAATTAGATTAATAATTTCAATTAATCGAACTTATTCTAAGGATATTGATATAAAATTGTATTCTCTTTAGACGTTATTTTTTTTTCAGAACCAAGATATTCATAAAATTACACGAAAAAACTATATTCCGGTTTATTATACAATACAAAAAGATATTCCAGTATATTTAAATAATTATCCAGACATTTTTATTTAATTGATCTTATTATATAATGCGCAAGTTTTCCAATAATAGTAAAAATCATAGCGTATATATTATAAAATTTATTAAAATCATAGCGTATTTATTATATCTAATTACATACACTTAAAAATTTAACAACAGTAGAAGAACTATACGCATTGCATCATTACGCACGCCGACAAAATTATAGAAACGAAACGTCTTTAATTCTGTAATTTAAGTATTAGTAGAAACGTTTACCAACATTAATATTGTTATTTTTATATAAATTAAAGTATATATCAAAAAATAATATAAATGTTCTAAGATCAGAGTCATTATAAGTGTTAAGGTTAAAAACAACAAAACAATAGATAATGTTTTAAACAATAATGTGATTTCGTGTTGAAATATGTATATATGTAATATATACAGTCATAGATATACTTTTGTCAGCTTCTAGTATATAATATGGATATAAAAATAAGTATTCAGAAAACTTGAAAACTTGCTGGTCATCTGAACATTTCATAGGAGATATAAGGCTATTCCAGTAAAAGGGGAATATTAAAAAAGAAACTCATCCTGCAGGATGTCTTCGGTAGGCGTGTGTGCGGGCGTGCCGAGGACGTGCTATTGGCTGATTGGATACCGATCGATAACCGATCAGTGTCCATACGCGTTCCATTTTCGAATCCTAACACCGTATTGGTCGAACAGATTTTTATTTTCGTAATTTTTTCTATGTCAGAGACAGTTTCTTCTCTTTATACTTATGAAAGTAATCCGAAAAAACTTTTTGAAGGGTTTGAAGTCTCTCTGCTACGATTTCACGACTAATCTGCTGGAGTGTCATCGATGAAATGCGATACAATTGAACATATAAGATTAAAATATGCCGAATTTCCTTTAGGGAAAAAATCTAATTATTGAAGACATTTAACATTGAATTTACCGTAAATTAAGATACAAATAAATCAACAAGAGTTTCAAATAAAAGTTCGTGACAGCATATGTCTAGCTTTTAAGGTGTACCCACTATAACTATTTTTATGGTTATCAAAAGACTATATAACGGTCCTAATATTTTCACGCGGGCGGAGCCGCTGGCGATTGCTAGTCCTATATAAATATACTTTGTCCAAAACTGGAGTATACTATAGCTACTTGGAATTTTTATTTTTGTGTCAGGGCGGTTTTGTTTTCATCACATGAACATTGTATTTACATTGTTCTGTATACTTTTGTACCTTTTTACCTAAAACAGTGGTAACGCCTGTATTTGCACCAACTCATTAACACAAAACTGTCGAAGGGCGTAATTAACACTTTAAAAAAGAGAAGCAAACAACTCGTGCTAATACACCCCTACAAATGTCCAGGTGCCCGCATTAAAGTTCAACCCTTGCAGGGTCGTTACGACCGGCCATCTTAATTCAACCCTTCAAAGGACAATCGACTTGACCCTTGGGATTGGGGATAGCAAACTAATTATTGTTATAGTCCATTATTAGTTCTTAATTAGTAACATGTTTTATTGCTGTTTCGAACTATTTATTGACTTTACGAAATATTCGTATTAATATGTTGTTTGACAATCTTTTCAAAATAGTATACATTTTCTCAAAAATATTTGTAACTGCTACGCAATTTCGGACTTTAAGGACAAAATGAAACCATTGTAGTCACTATACCTTACGTAAATAACTTAATAATTATGTTATGGGTGATAGACAACTGGTAAATATACTAATACTAGCTTTTATTACACAGACTGTACTCTTGGTAAACTAGTAGCTTCAGTCATCCTCTAACCCTGCAAATATCTCCATCGGTTGATAATAGATGGTACTTTAAAATGTCATCCTATTCCCATAGATTTAAGGGGTTTTCTATAGCCTATATCTTACCGCCTATATGTTTTCAGCGGATTCGCCGTGAAAGAGTAACAAACATTCTTACAAACTTTCGCATTTATATTATTAGTAGGACAGGATATAATTTTAAATAACTACATACTTGAATACATATATACACCCGAACTCGAAGAACCAGCAACCTGCATTTTACAAAATGTCGGCCCTCGGAGTCGAACCCGCAACTCACTGTATTAAGAGTCACTTGCGCCAACGGGCCAGTCAATAAGCCAGTAAGCTGATATATTATATAGATCAATACACTTTATTGATAAGTACGTAAAGAAGCTACTAAAGCCATCTGTTCAAAATGTCAAAATTAACTTCGTTTAAAACAATATTTTGCACGCTACCATAAAGTCGTTATTAAATTTAAAATATATTTCATTTTTAGCATCTTCTATTTATAATCCTCGATTTCTTTGCAAAAGTAGCGGCCTGTTACTATCCCACTGCTGAAAATAGGCATCTTCTCTCCGTTTATGGAGAGAAGGATTGAAGCTAAGACCTACCACGCTGCCCCAATGGTAGGTTACACGTATCTCCAGAATTTTTTAGAGATATGCAGGTTTCCTCTTAAGGTTTCCTCTCCGAAAAGCGTGTGATAAATTGGAATTATCAATTAGATACATAAGTTTCAACAGAAAAACTCATTGGTGTCTGCCCGGGTTTGAACCCGTGACCTCATCGAAAGAGTCGCACGGTGTTACCGTTGGGCTACCACAGCTTTTGCTTATTTAAACTTTTGCTTATTTAAATAAGAAATATTCTATATTGGTGGAGCCAATTCAGATCAGTTAATCAACAAAGGGTTCGGTACGCTGTTTGTGAAATCAACTCGTCCAGATAAAAAAAAGACAATCGCCCCTTTCTTCCCTTTGTCCTTTTATTTTTTCTTAATTTCGACTTGATCCCAATCAGGAGTAAATTATAACGGCCAGTTAACTAGAAGAATGTCCCTTGTGTTGTCTTTGCTGATTTCTTTTCTCGTTTGAAATCATTGGTAATTATATAGAGCTGTCAAAATCACTAATTTTGATATTTACTCTATTACTATTTTCAGTTTTATTTTTGTTTATTTTGTTCTTGATTTTATATAAAAATTTCAATCCTAATTTTGATAAATAAAAATTAAATAAATATATTTCTTTTGAAATATATGAATATAATGTTAGTTCTCTCGCAATAAAGAGCAACTACAAATTAACTACAGAAAGTATATTTTAAAGAGAGGATCAAAGGATCAGGTTAAGCAATATTAAAAAACAACAGTAAAGTAAATGCCACAAAATTACTGGCCTGAGTCTATTTAAATGAATTACCAATATTTTTGTATTTGCTAGTTTGTGGATGTATGACGAAAGAAATATTATGCCGTTAACATTAATTTGGAATTGAATAATATACAGATACAATATGTGTTTAATATTTATACTTATAATTTAAAAATACTTTAGATCTATTTGATAACATATAGTTGAGACTGTATAAGTCTTAACGTTTATTAATACCTGTGAAGATATTATTAATTCTTTCACATTTCAGGATTATTTGGCGAAATTATATACAAACTAAAATTAAATCTAGGCCAAAATTAAAAATTAAGAGAATATGTAGTTCGTTTTAATATTAATAAAACAAGAGATATATTATTGCTTTCAAAAACTTAATTATTATTGTCACACTAAATTTGTTCTGTCACACTGACAAACCCCACTATAGATATCAACAAATACATAAAAGAATTTTCCACGCCGCGATTTCGTTTCCTCGCTCGAACTTAAATTAACTTTTTTTCCTTTTTGTTTATCGTCAGCCATCTTAACCCTTCCGCTGTTATATTGACGATGACATTGTAAAGGATCTTCATAATGGCGTGGACCAAAATTGAATTTTTATCGAGATTAAAATTTGTATGCCAACCGGCTATTCGATTATTTGGATAAAACAAAACACTACGAGTTTTTTTTTATATTGTGTCTATTTTTCTTTCTTTCTTTCATCCTCCAATGATGCCTACGTTCTAATAACATAGGAATAATATTAATCATTAAAATTATTGTATTTTCACATTACATTGACATTTACAGTTAAATTTAGTATTATCTATATTGCATCATTATTTTTACCTTTTCCTTTTGTATTATCGTGCAAATATTCATCTAGTTACATAATTTTCGATATTTTTCTTTTCTTTATTTCTATATTACCCGTATCTTACTTCTTGTCCTTTTTCTTCTGTTTTTTATACTTTTTTTCTAACAATATGTATTGTATATATATGTACAATAAAGAAATAAATAAAAACCATCGCACATTTTTTCTACACAAAGTACTAGGATTGCAGCCCTACACTGGAGGTCGCATTAATTAACCACGAGTGAATGTCATCTCCACAGTAGGGCACTCCTCATTGAAAATAAACCTAGCTATTAGGGATTTTTAACACTCAATTGTGCATTATATTGTACGAACAGAACGGCCTGTCGAGAGCTTCACAGAGTATGCTCCGTGTAAAAACAACATGCGGGATTAATTAAATTAAACAATAATTCTATTCTTCCTAGATTCAACTTTCAAGTGTCGTAATGAATATACATACTCGTAATGTCATTATTTACGAAAAAGTTACTTTTCTGTATTAGCGTTGCATGTGATGGGGTCTTCCAAAACAGTAAATATTTTTCATTATGAATTTAAAACATCATGCAATAGGTAAATTTATCTGTTAAAACTGATAAATTGCTTTATGATAGCTGATAAATTATTTTAATAGTCATATAATACTATGGTCGTCCACCATTATCATAAAAACGATATTTTATGATATACCTAGTTTTAAAAATAATCATATATAGTTTGATAAATTAATCCGCCGTGTGATATCCGGCTAAGTAGAATATACCACCTTCATTTCTTACCGAGGTAAAAGGCGACTAAGGTAAGTTGACCCGCGGTGTGGTATCCGGCTGATTAGAATAGACCACCTTCAGTCTTAATGAAATACTTAGATAATGTAATTGGACGTTTATTTGCGAAGGTCCATAATAAAAAAGTATTTAAAATATTGTAGGCAATTCTATAGTTTGCAATTAGAAAAACCTACATATGTTTTTTCTAATTGCAAAATTGCATTTGGTATTACATAATACCAAAAGAAGAGTGTAAAAGTAGACTGTCCGTGTTCATACTTTATGCATGCAGGATTCGTAAGCTGCATTCACTTTGAACCATCACCACATTATATTGCACATATTCGCTACCACAGTTTAAATTATCACGGTTTTTTCGTGTAATCTATCCCTAGTATTGCCTCGGTTATGGGGTGAAATCATTGTTTAAATCGTGCATGTGCACAATGCTGTGCAGTTTCTTACTCACTCCTATTGGTAGAAACCTTTTCCAAATCAGCAGTAGAGTAAAATTATTCTGAAGCACTTCTTTACGAGTTTACTTGTAAACTTCATTCTAAATCAAGTAAACTGGTTAACAAGTGTTTTTGAATTGTCAACTCTACTGCTAGTTCGAAAAACTGTTCCTACCGAGAAGAACCAGTTGGAAACTCGGCGGTTGCTCTTTTCAAAATAATTCTTATAACTACGCAAATTTAATCATAACTATTTGTAAAGGTTAGAAGAGTTATACGCATTCTTATCATCTAGTAATCCTCAACAGTATAGTAGGGTTTATGTATCAGCCTCCCTTTAACAGTATTTTTGAACTGATGAAATTGCAAGACTAAAATTGGTTCTAAGCGTTCCAAAACCCTTTGAATTTCACAAATAATTCTTATATCGCATATTCTAGATAGCTAAATCGCATCATCAGCCAAACTCATCGACTATTAGGCCTCAAACGGTATTACGGTTCAGCATTCGACCGAGATGCGACTTATCCGCGGAATTTGAATAATTTTTACATTTAAAATCATTCGCAACGACGACATCCAAAGGGTAACCACGAATCGCGACCATTGCGAAGAGATAAGAAGAAAGCTTGGTTGCTTGGTCTAAATATAGAGACAGCAGCGATGATAAGCATAAGCCCTAAGTGTATACAGCCGTAGCGAAAACTCAAATCAAACTGTACAATAACTATCGTTGAAACAAATAATACTTTGGGCTATTAACTAACAAGACAAAGTCTTGTCAAAATCTTTAGACAAAGTCTTGTATAGTTAAGAAATACTTACCCTCAAAATTGTTTTTGCGCTGCTGCTGTGATGATATCGCTTTAAATCTCTCGAGGAAAATCGGAAAAAGTGTTCTGCAAATCCTACTAATATTATAAATGCGAAAGTTCGTGAGTATTGATGTATGTTTGTTACTCTTTCACGGCGAATCCGCTGAACCAATGTCAATGAAATTTGGTACAATTATTCCTTATATACCAGAGTAACATAAAAATCCTGTCAATTCTACAGGAATACGATGACATTGAGAAGCGTCATCTATTATCAACATATCCAATCAGACCATGCGAACAAAGTTGCGGGTTAAAGTTAGTAGTTTAATCAAATATAGCTGGATCTCTTCTGACCACAAAAAAGTCTGGAAGCTATTACAGCGTTCACTTTGTTTCAAATTAACGATTAGTCATTGCTTATAAATGTTTTTTTTAATCTTCGATTTGTATGAAATATATTTTGAATTTAGAAAGCCAGCTTTTATTATTCTAAAATTAATACACAATTATTTTCTTGTAGACAACTGTTTTTACAGACAACTGTTTTTTGTGTTGATAGGTATATTTGAATTGAATTGAAAGTAACGCCTAATTCTATAGAATTAGGCGTTACTTTGCGGAGATCCATAATACAAAAGTAATAATAAAATTATTTTGCTATAATCCGCGATGAAGTAAAATAGAAAATATATATAATGCTAAGTGTAGAGTGGACTATCGGTTATCATACCTGATACATGCAGGAGTCGTAAAAAACACATGCACAAACCTCCACCACCGCCACCACGATACACAAGCACTATATACGTTCACTATCACAAACTCAACAATCGTTTCGCCCCGCAACCGAAGCATCATCAGGAGATAGACTCCACGACCAAAATCGCAAAGCGATTTGCGGATTATAGCAAAATAATTTTATTATTACTTTTGTATTTTTGAGACAGTAATTTTGATTCGTTTCGCTTAAAAGAACGTTCTTATAGAGTCAAGTATAATACGCTAGCTCCTATCATTTGTGGCCAGATGCAAATAAATTCCGAGTGATTCTTTTAAATACGGATTTTAAGCAGATTTTCTGTGGAATAAGTAAAAACGAATCCGTCAGTCCGCTAAAGGTTTAAGGCGCTTCTTTGAATATTTATAAGTTTTTCTATTATTTCATTAAATTATTTTTTAACTTCGGTTTACATATTCAAATGGAACGCTAAGCCTTAAGGAGAAATGTAATAACAAATTGCTTTTATAATACATATCTTGCTTAGTGTTTTTTCACATTTGTTCCTTTTTAATGAAAGGGCAAATTGCTTAATTTATTCATTCTTAATATTTTATTTTGAAGAAAATTATTATTTTCATATGTTATTTAGGTGAAATGTAAGATCCTTAGGACAGTATATTTATACGATTTGATATTAAATATTAAAGAATTATAATATTTACTTTTAAATTAAGTTATGCTTATTTTGTTATGCTCATTATTTTTTCACTCGCCAAATATAACTAGGATGGGCTGCGTGATGTTTTTTTATAAAATTTCTACTATGCGTCTTGAAATATTATAGTTTATGTCAGTCATGCGGTCTCACCGCTGAGCTATTACAGCTTATTATTATTTCTGATCTATTATTTAATAATAGAGAGAGATAATAGGGAGAGAGAATTTAACAACTATCAAATTCTGTCCGGTTCGTAGGGATAATATTTAGAACAAATTAAAAATAACAGATTTGTATACTGTTACTTGTTTGTCATCTGCAGATACTCAAAGTACGAGTTATTACGAAATAATCATCTAATTATATTAGGTATATATGTTTACATTATAGTGGCTTAAACATTTCAATAGTATAAGTTTAATTAATTAAAATCATAAGTTTGAATTAAAGTAAGAAATAGCACTAAATAAAAACACTTTTTCTTCTTTATCAACAGATAAAAGTCCACTGTTGGACATACACAATCATAATTATTCTCCTGCTCTTATCTCACTCTAAGTGGTGTCGGCACAACATGTTATAAACATGCTGTAACATGATTCGGCTGCGTTTCTACGATCGGCTGCCTGCATGACGTCAACTTACCTTAGTCGTACCCTACGACACCTCGGTAAGAAGGAGGGTGGTCTATTCTACTAAACCGGAGACCACACAGTGGGTCAACTTAACTTAGTCGCCTTTTACGACACCTCGGTAAGAAATGAGGGTGATCTATTCTACTCAGCCGGATACCACACGGCGGGTCCACTTATCTTAGTCGCCTTTTACGACACCTCGGTAAGAAATGAGGGTGGTACTATTCTATTCAGCCGGATACCACACGGCTAAAATTTCACAAATTTTAATATGTGTACTAATTCCAACCTACATCTGCAAGCAAATATTAACGGTCCTTTTGAAACAACTTTCTTAAGACCATCCACGTTAGTTGGAGCGTCTGATCTAAAGTGCCATCACTAAATTCATAATGTAAGCCAATATCAGTAAAACACTACTAATTGCTTCAGCCCGCACGCCCGTGCAATTTGACTGAATAGACGATGACACTCGCGTTGAAAAGCTTTTAATATCAAATGAACCGAAAATTGGTACGTGTCAAACGACATTATTAGATGGAATGGCTAGAGGTGCTACTATTATAGATATTATTTAACATAATACACCATAGTATACAAATTTACAGTTTAGTGAGTGTGTGTGCGAAAACATCTCGTCTCCATCACAGTGATGTAAAACCCAGATTGGGGCCGATACAAATCAGCAAGCTACAGTTATCCTATAAATAATAGAAACTGTAACTTTGAGCTTGAATTTTAAATTATTAACCTAAGTTTTTATTAAAGCTAAAAAGTTTTGTTTAAGCTTTTATGTAAGCTAGGTACTGATTTTATTATCTTTAGCTTCTATGCTTTAATTGTGTCGACTTTAACGAGGGGACATTACATTTTGTTTACTATTAAAATATGTTTTTATCGTTTTTCTGTGTATATTTATAGACTAGAAATAAATTAATACTATTACTATTTTTCACCAAATAACATCTAAATTAAGGCTTTTTTTAGGTTTAAGTAACAGACACTTTTATAATCTTTAATATTGAAATTAGTTAATCTTGTATATATATATATTCCGAATTTGGGAAACGGCTCCATCGATTTTCCTGAAATTCAACATGTAGGAGGTTTTGGGGGAGAAAAATTGATCTAGCTAGGTTTTATGTAAAAAAAAATTGTTTTATCCTTGTTTTTGGGCATTAAAAAACACTAACATTTATATTGAATTGAATTTTCGCCATTAACTGTGAAGTCGACGTAGCTTATTCGGGTAATGGGCAGACTCGAGAAATGTGAATGCCAAGGATCGATCCCCAACTAAATAATTGTTTTTTTTTTGTAAAAAATTACCGAGCGAAGCTCGGTCACCCAGATATTTATAATATTATAGTAGAATAACATAATTGTAGGGGTAAAAACATTCCATGCGATATATCGGTATGATCATTGTAGTAGAACTACAACTAGCTGGGCACTAAATAATGATACTTCAAAACGTAATCACGTATTATGATCATGGCGAGATGAGTTTTAGTCTCTAGCCTTTCTAGTATTGCGATTTCAAAAATCTAGGTTAGTATTAGGTGGTTAGTTTGCGAGCTAATTTATGACATATATTTATGACGAAATATTCAAATTGTTAGTCTCCCGTTTCGGAATAACGTCTCCTCATTCATCTTTAAGTAAAGAACTGAACTTAGCCCCAGTATGTTATATCTTTAAATTGAATTGTTATGTGACGCATCCTACTAATCCTTCTAATATTATAAATACGAAAGTTTGTGTGTATGGATGTATGTTTATTACTCTTTCACGGTGAATCCGTTGAACCAATATCGATGAAATTTGACACAATTATCCTTATACACCGGGGTAACATATAGGCATTTATTATCAATCTATCACGCGACAATAGTCCATGCAAACAAAGTAGTGGGTAAAAGCTGTTTTATACATTCTCCGAGGATTCAGCTTTTATTTCCATGTCTTCCTTAACCGAAATACGCGTGCTAAAATTATAAATGTCTTTTTATTGGTTAAGGCTTTTCGCCTTTACCAATAAAAAGGAATAAATTAATTTCTTTCAATAACAAATTTATGTTAAATAATTGCATTCTTTTAATTGCATTTAGTTTTGAGTAAAGAAACTGAAATATAAATAACCTTGGCCCATACTGCAAATTTTAAAACATAATTGAGTTGTAGTAATTTTATATCTTTTTATCAAAATAAATACAATAGTACCTGGGTGACCAAACTTTGCTCGTTTTTTAAATAAAAAAAATGCATTTAAAAATAAAGAATTGTCTAGGATCGATCCTAATTTGAATTTAAGACCGCCCGTTACACTATTGAGCTATCATGACTTTGCAATTGCAACGTAAATTTTCTTTGGTTTCTCATAAAATTATAGAAGTTTTTTTCAATGCCTGAAAACAGGGATTAAACAATATTTTTTTAATGAAACCTAGCTAGATTGATTTTCCCCCTACCAAAACTCTCTTCATGCTTAATTTCGTCAAAATCGTTGGACCCGTTTCCAAAATTAGGAAAAAGATTAACTCATTTTAATATTAAATATATTGTAATACTTTTATTATTTCTGGATGAAGCATATCCTATACTTTCCTTGTGTAAAAATCTCAGTTGTAAAAGTTTTTATAAGTGATTTTTAAACTTTACAATGGAAACTTATCAAATAATCGCAACTATGTCACGTCTTATAAAATAAAGAGACGTGATAATTGCAATCATAATTAGAGGCGCAAACTACCTCCGCGTAATGCGTGAGCCGTTTTGAAAATTTGATAACTTTATCCAAATTCGCCTTTGTAGGACACGTTGGGGAAATCTCGCTCGTTCATTATCGCTCGCGCGGGCTGGCGGGGGGTGCGTTGCTAATGTACGCGCACCTTATCAAACCTGGAGCTGGAAAAGCTTGAATATTGGATATGCGAATATTTTGGAGAAGGCCTCGCTTGATAAAAGTTATCAGTTTTTAAATTTAAACTATCGTTAGTAGTATTCATAGTTAATGTATAGAACTGGCTATACTCACGTCTTATTCTATCGGGTTAGCCCGACTAGTTAGTAGAACACTTTTAAGAGGCGTGGCCACCGCCGCCACTGTGTCCCCCCGCACTCCTGCTACCCACGAGTCGCGCCCAGCGAGCTGCTGTACGCAGTTCCCGAAACGATAACGTTGTGTAAAGAGCTCATGAATGAGTGCCCCGGATGGGTTCGAAACTAGTCGGGCTAACCCGATAGAATAAGACGTGAGTATAGCCGGTTCTATACATTAACTATGAAAAGCTATCAGACCCATATTTCCATATATTAAATTAATTTGAAGAATTAACCGTTACTTAACAGTATTCTGTTATGCATAAAAAATAATTATTTGCTATCTGCAATTAGATTAGATATTCGATAATAAATAAATTATACAATAATAAAAAACCGTAACTTTTTTGTTATTGTATTTGTATGAAATGGATAAATTTAATTAAGATTTATTAAAACGGTTTTGTCATCAATCTTTAGTATACGCATACGACAAAATTGTAAGACATCTTTTTAACATAAGTTAGTACGTCTACAACAAAGTCTTCGAGCAATGCGTATTGCCATTGTATCTTTATGAATTCACAACACTGACTGTTATCATACCCAAAGTTAAGCGGCAGAAAGAATAAATTTGCAACTATCTCCTTACAATAAATCATGTCTAATGCTCTGCTTGGATGCGGTTTAAAGGACAAGCAAACTTACTTCCAAAAATTAATAACTTCATAAAAAAAATTAATAATTTCCGTAAAAATTGATAATTTCAAAGTGGGTTAGCTGCAAGACCGTAACAGACAGATTTTACATTTATATTATATATTATACGTAATATTTTCTGTTTGAAGAAATACTAGACATAAATTTACCATAGTATTAATGCAAAATATTATTATTGTTGACACTTCATATTGTTGAGATACCACATCCATTTGAACATGGCTCGTTGTTCAACGTAGAGAGTCCACAGTTTAGCATCAGGAGAGCCCTTAAGTGACAAAGTCGGAGATGGATTTTTGCTGTCGACGCCTCTTAGCCTGTTAATATCGGACATATTTATGTCACATAAGTTTTGGGCCCGTCCCATATACATTATCTCCCTATATTGAACAACGTGTCGCTCGGTAAAAGCTAAGTAGGTAATGTGTTATGTTAATAAGTAGAAAGTCCGGTTTATGTGATACTTTCTAAAAAAATTACATTATAAGCTTGAAAATATAAATTGTACCTGCATCAGCAAGAGCTTTCTTTTATAATTTTAGGGTATTTTATATGTTACCTATATTTCTTATATAGGTAAAACATAAAATACCCTAAAATTATACATTCTCTATAGTTTCGATGTGATAACATCGTTAGACATAAATACAAAATAACTCAATAATATACGTATCATTATCTGTTTTCTGTCACTCGATAGGTTAAGAATCGGTTACATATGCCATTCATCATTCTCTTGCCGTTATCCCACTCTAAGTGGGATCGGCACAACATATTATAAACATGCTGTCACATGGTTTAGATAGGTATTTTACGACCAGCATCCTGCCTGACGTCAATTTACCTTAAGTCGCCTTCTACAACTGCTCGGAGGGTGGTCTATTCTACTCAGCCGGATACAACATGGCTTCGGTTACAGATGCCATTATTTTCAGTATTTTTTGATAAAGTACATATAAGACAGTTCCTCATTCTCAAACCAGTTATTTTCTAAAATTAATATTTAATTATTAAAATTACCATTAATATTTATTTCATTTACAATATTTCCTCCAAATTATATGAATTGGGTTTAAAATAATACTTGAACCACGAATATTAAAGTGTCTTTTTTTATATTAAAAATAATAATTTAAGATTAAATAGTGTAATGATTATATAAAATTATAACTTCTTCTGAAATTATAATTAAATCGTATAAACTTCTGTAAAATTGAATAATAATTTTTATGCATTACAAAATTATAAAATTAATTTTCATTTCGTAAATATAAATTATATCAATTAATTAATTTTAAAAAATTATCCGTTTTAACACCTCGGTTAATTACCTCTTCAGGTGACAAGAGGGCTGGCTCCTTTTTCGCACCAAGAATCAGCTTAGCGATTCAGCGCAGAAAGGCTGCCATCATTCTTGGGACCATTCCACGTGGGCGTGATTTGTATAGCGTGTAAGTATTTTAAGATAGATATTACTTGTACATTTTTGCTGTAAATAAAAAAAAAATATTATAAATCCTGTGATTAAATACAAAAGTAAAAATAATATCACATACTACTCAATGCAATATAAACTACAAACAAGAATTTGTAATAAGCGTTAAGCAGTTTTAATAAAGTCGAGAGTTATATTTGGTGAACAAAGCGACCCAACGAACGATAATTCTCACTTACCCGTAACAAAAAATGGCGCGAAGTTTAAAAACATCCCATTAAAATCGTGAATTATTAACGCATATAAATAACAGTTATTTTATTGTCGCACCTTCTGTCTGCGAGTAAGTTTCGAACATTAATAGCAAAACAACGTCTTTTCAAGGGGGTCAGGATTAACGAAGTGAGATTGTAGAGCGTCTTAATTAATAGCAGTTCTAAAGAAAACAATATCATTTTATTAGCATAACTTTAATGGTGCGTTCACACGACGCGATTGCAACGCGCGGTCGTTCAGCGAAGTGTGAACATAATCTGAGATCTTAGTACAGCGATTACAATATTAGATATAAACTTCTGCACATGGCTTACAAGATATGTAGGCTTTTAGGACACTAAAATGCAATATAACAGATAGATATACTTACTAAAACAAATCATATTAGCTTTGTGTGGAAGATGATGATATGTGGTCGTTTATCTAAGTGTAAAAACGTGTCTATTTGTATATACCTAAGCCTGTGTGCAAGTTACATAATTAACTTACACTTATATTATAACTTATATTTTATATAATAAATAGTACATAATATTTACCACCATTTTAAAATATAATCTTATTGGCAGCTTAGCAAACTAAAATCCAATAAAAAATTTGAAAAAACCAAAACAGAAATTTTAATATATATTTTTTTTTTATATATAATGTTTTACAAAATAAAGTAAGACGTGTGAGTTATTTCTTACCGAGGAGCGCAAAAGGCGACTAAGGTAAATTGAGCCGCTGTGTGGTATCCGGTTGAGTATAACAGACCACACTCTTATCTTGCCAAGGTGTCAAAGGCGACTAAGGTAAGTTAACATCAGCCAGGCGTCCGGCTATAAAATACCTAGCCAACTCATGTGACAACATGTTTATGTACATTTTGTGCCGACCCCATTTAGAGTGGGATAAGGGCAGGAGAATGATGATAATGTTTTATAATTATTTTATATAAAAAAATGTTCAGCTAATAAATATTTATTTAATACCATAAAGCGTAACCGCAACGATTATATTCGTAAGTATGAAGTTACCATGAAGAAGCGTTAAATAAAGTCGCCGATGACAAGTTTGGAAGTTTGCGGAGTTTAGCAGTTAAGGCCCTTTTTTAGATAAACATACTTTTTGTTTGCTATTTTACGACGCCATTAAAAGCACTTGTTAATGGAGACAACAATAAGTTCAATATTTACGCTCTTGTTTCAAAATTGTGTTTAACTTTTGATATTGCTCTAAATTGATATCCACTTAATGTTAACACTTAAAATAAAAAATTACACTGTTATATTTATAAAGAAAGAAAGAAAGAAAAATAATTTTATTTGTGCCAACACACTACACAAGTATAATAAACACATTATAATATAACAACAAAAAAGAACGCATTACTTTAATTTAAAAAATGTAACTTGCATAGTGTGCAGAAGCCTTATTTATTTATTTTTTATTACGCCAACAACTTACATACGAGTTTGTCCAACAATCATTATAAACTAAGTTCGTATGTAAGTCTATTGATGTCATAAATATGAATCACAGACAATTTCTAACTTAATTTAAATTTAAATATGTATATAAAATAATTATCCAAAAACTTAAGAAAAATGCATTAAACTAACTAATAAGCTGTAAGAAAGTAAAATCATCATCAGTGATAAAGATCTTTTTTGAAATCAAACAATAAACTTTAGCATTCATCCCTAATAATTCGTTGAATACAAATGGCAGTATAAGAAATATTAAATTTTAAATATCGCACGCTTAGTATTAAAGTGACCGAATTCAAAAAAGTTGTTTTGTGGCAAACTGCAATAAAGCGTAGCACAACGCCTACAAAACGTTGTGATAAAGACACCTATGACTTGGAAGAGTAAACAAGCACCTAGCTATTTAATATGTCGTAGTGTGATGTCATAGATAGCATGGATATTATTATTACAATGGATGTAACTCAATTAACAATAATTTTTGAATTGGGTCACTATAAGACTAAGTGTGAGATGTATATATTATTCGGTGATATTAAAACAGTATTAACTTAGATCCATAACGGCGATTGTCAACATTACTTTACAACTTAGACCAAATTTACTATTTTTATAGCTAACAAAATACTGCATTGCATAAGGTTGTATGTGATGAATTTTCTCATTTTCGACGAAGAGTAAGTTACATGACAAAATCAATATTTCTGCTAAAACTTGAACTATACTATACTAAGATAATATAAAAATATATATAGTAATTTAAGATACGACAAGATCGCATTCCAGCGTCGATATATTATTGAATATGTTGAAAAGTTCAGTATTAGTAAATTACATAAAGCTATCAAAAACAGTAATACCCCAAATCATTCAAATTACACTAAAAGCTTTGTAATGTTGTTTCGAAATTTCCAAGTGTCACCTAAAACAAAACCCAGTAATATTTTGAGCAATGCAAATGAAATCAAACTTGGAAGTTACGATCTTCCCGGTACAACTATGACAGCTATTAACATAAAATAATACTTAAAATTCCAAACGAAACCCTTTCGGATTATAAAATTACTGTAGCGACTGTCTGCGGCGTTCACTTGCCCTTTATTTTATAATAAAAACAAAATGTATCTTCGACTATAAACCAGTACAGACTAAGACAAGAAACTTGTAAATTCTTACTTTCCATAGATAACAGAGGAGTAAAGTTAGTCTGTAGAATCCTTCGCTATACCTGTTTTAATAATCTATACATATTATAAAACAAAATCCCTCAAAAACTGACTGTCTGTATGTGATCTTTTTCCTAGAATCTACTAAACGTATTTTTTACGGGTTTTACTAAAAGATAGTAGATTCTTAAGGAAAGTTAATAATACATTACGATTAAATTCCCACAGGTCGGGTTTTAGTGGTAAAAGTTTCTGAGATACTGACTTCGACGCGGGTAAAACAGGCGGGCAGAGTGTGCTCTTTATTTAGTCTCTTGGTTTATAAAAAAGTATATAATAATAATAATTTATTTAAATGTAAAGACATTACATCCAATTGTGTTAGTAGACAATAAAAATAAAATATATGAACTTATAGACTATGTTAGTGTTAGAATATTATTATATGCATATATAAATAACAAGTTCTGTAAACATATTTAATGATCAGTAAAACAATATTTTTATACAAATTATACGTATAATAGTTACCTAAAATATATAATTCTTACAATACTGGGCAAATTTCGTTATAAGTATTATAAAAACACTTCTAACTATGAACTTCATAGACAGGTCATAAGATAGAAGCTCTAAGCTCAAATCGAAACGGCACTGATATAAAATTAATTAAAATCCATCTCCCACGAGAAAACCTCAAAGGCCTCTGAAATTGACCATTTCACACTATCGAAAAGACTTTCAATGCACCGAATGCGGAGCTTTCGCAGTGAATGGAGCCTAAGCGCTGTTTACACTGACCGGGAGATGTTTCTTTCTGCTCTGACCGACGACAGTCAATAGCGCCTGATTACCTGTGTGCCCTCTCTATGCTACCTTTAGACTGACTGGCATAGATAAAACTATTCCTTTTAAAATGTATCGTAAACATACGCATGTATATGTTTCTAAACATATATTTTTATAATAGTTTCTGCATCATTCTGTCCATGAAATACAAGACTAAAATCTTCAATCATTACATAAAAAAATACCATGTGGTATTTCATTTCATACCGAGGTGTCGTAAAAGGAGATTAAGGTAGGTTTAAATCATGCAGGCAGCAGGTCAGGTCGTAAAATAACTATCCAAATCATTCGGCAGAACATGTTTTAAATATATTGTTAGATTAGACCCACTTAGAGTGGGATAAGGGAGAATCATGATGATTTACATAACGAAAAAATACATATAACAAATATAATTAAATAACGGTTTTTAAAATGTATTAAACGCTTTAATTTCAAGTACCTACGTACTTTAATTATTCATCATATCTGAGTATCATTTGAGCAACCGGTAACAAAATCAAAAAGCAAATAAAGGACACGTGATCCTTAATTATATCTGGTACATTATCCAGGAAATGCTTCGTTATTAACTTCAACCATATGTACAGGCCATAAACAAGATTATAATAATAGCTTCGCAACGTGGCTTAACAAATATTCTCAAAAAACTAGTGATGAGAAACGTAAACGCGTATAAATAACATTTTTCTAAAAGCTCAGGAACATACAAAAGTGTATAAATATAAACAAAATCTCTACAATTTAGTATATACCTTAAAATTTGTTGTACGAGTATTCTGGAAAGCTTAAACCAAGCACAGGAATCATTTGCAGTCGGTCAACATTTATCCAACGATCTACATACAAGTATGAATGACTGAAATGACCACGAGACTGACCATCCAAAATGGAATAAAAAACGAAGATGTTTGATGATGACGTCAGTAACGAGTTGTTTAGTTATTCATTACATCACTAAATTACTATGATTTGTATTAAAAATCCAGCCAGGTCACTGGGAAGAGGACCGATATGTGTTAAGTGGCGCCAGAGATTATTCGTCCTACTACCAATAGGAGATAGTATTATTCTATTAATTAAAAGTTTTTAATAATTTTATGTATTCCCCTTATGTCCCTTTTTATGTATCCTATTCTATTCGCCCTATTTTATGTCCCTTTCCCCTTAGTGTAACTATTATCCCTTTATACTTTTATATTTCCGACTCTCTCCGCAACTTACGAACTCTTCTTTTCACATTCACCTCACTAACAGCATTTGAAAATCTCTCTCTCTCTTAATCTTTAAAATTAAATAGCATACTTAATATTTTAGATCATAAAGAAATTAATTTCAATTATTAAAAAAGCATAGATATAATGAAAATGCATCAATTTAAGATTTTAGTTTTTACATAACATTAGTAGAGGATATGTATTTAATTATTATAGGTCGATTCACATAAATAACATGATCAGTGTATATTATTCCAATGAAGGCAGGGTAGTGTTGGATGGAACCAATAGCTGAAGCCGCCGCCTCAACCAGTACTGAGTTTGATCTCGTAGTTTGGTATTTCTCGTTTGTAATAACATGTCGAGAAACACTTGGCAAATTGGCAAAAGACTAAAGATTATCGATAGGACGTGGAACACTCACTTTCATAATGAGTGCAATTATTCAGTAACATTACATAATAAACATACCACGATAAACTCAATCACAAATTCTCAAGTGGACAAAAGATAAATTGACATTTGACTAGTATGTATTTATTGTACAACAATCTTAGTCGAATTTCAATTTCAGGCACTATTTATCTTTAACATTGCCGCCAATCTTAAAGATGCTTGCAAACTTAGCGAGTAAACGTCGAATTCATCATCATCTTCCTGCCCTTATCCCACTCTAAGTGGGGTCGGCACAACATGCTATAAACATGTTGTCACATGATTTGGCTACGTATTTTACGACCGGCCGCCTGCCTGACGTCAACTTATCTTATTTTACGACACCTCGATAAGAAAGAGGTGGTCTATTCTACTTAACCGGATACCACTCGGTGTGTCAACTTTCCTTAGTCACCTTTTACGACACCTCGGTAAGAAATGAAGGTGGTCTATTCTACTCAGCCGAATAACACACGGCGGGTCCACTTACCTTAGTCGCCTTTTACGACACCTCGGTAAAAAAGAGGGTGGTACTATTCTTTAAAGCAGATACCACACGGCGTTATACATACCAATGAATTCATTAGTAAAAAAATGTTCCATTAATTGTAAAAAATCATTTTAAAAAACCGATAAAAGAATGATAACAGAAAAACCAATAGAACCCAAACTTAGCTTTGCTTAGTATTTTGATAATTTAGGTATATAAAATATGTATTTGCGAATTTAGCTTACCAGACTGTAAAAATTAGTAAATAAAAATATTCAATATATTACGTTTCGTAGTATAGTATGTTTCGTTTCGTATATTACCGTATTGCAAGGGCTGCTATTAATCTGCTCTTTATTTTCAGGTAATAAAAATATTTAAAACAATTTCGATATTACCTGATTAATTGAAACATTTCTTTTTTTATAATTTTATATTTAATAATCATTTTATCTTGTACTTATTTTTTTTGGAGATATTAATTCTTCAAATTTTGTTAAAATGACTTCCACTATTGATTCACTTAATAGACATAGTTGAATTCACTTAGTCATAGTTAGCCTTGTGTTAAAACCACAAGTGAACACAAGTTAAGTCATAAAAAACTTAAGACACGTATATTGATGGAATATTGAATTTAGATAAGATTTTGTATGTTATAAAGAAACGCTAAATGTGTAATCAACCTAATCCACTGTTACCGCTAAGCGTGTATCATCACGTACAATATAGCAGCTCATCAGAATGTTTGAGCCGCGTGTTGACACAAACTTGCGTCCCTCGCTTATTGAACAAGTTGTTACAGTTCGATGTATGTCTATTACATATATTACTATTGTACTTACGAGTTTCTGTGTATATAGGATCTTTCTTAATAGCATATAGTATAACATAGCCATATAACTTTGAAATTGATACATTATGAAAACAGTAACGCACATAATATAAAAGTACCTGTGTGACCGAAACTTTCTCGGTAATTTTTAAAAAGATATAAAAAAATGCACTTGCAAAAGGAAAAAGGGAAACCACCGGGTGACATGTGGAAATCGATCCTAGATTATCAACTTTTTTGGCTCGCCCGTTACCATTAGGTTATCACAGCTTTGCATGTGATAGCTCAAATATCATTTGCTTTCTATTCAACATTTTAGCATTTTTTCAGTGCCCGAAAACAGGGATTAAACGACATTTCTTTTAAATGAAACCTAGCTATATCAATTTTTCTCCCCCAAACCTACTTACTACATGCCGAAATTCAGGAACAATATAAGATAGATAATATACAAGATAAGCTCATTTAAAGATTCAAAATTAAGCTACATTCGCGTGAAAATCAGTCATTTGCAAAGTTTTTCGCGACAGATAAAAAAATCTAGGATAGCCTATATGCTATTCCAATACACTGATGGGATGATGATAATTATGTAAAATATACTGACGGGATATGAATCAGCATTCATTGATCAATTTACAAGTTTCCTTGTAATATTTCTAATTATTTCAATGCGCATGATGCGCGTAAAACCATACTAATATTATAAATGCCAAAGTCTTTCAGTGTGTAACGCTTTTACACTTATGCGCTGGACCAATACAGATGTTTTTTTGGTTTTGTGGTATCCGGTTAAGTAGGATAGACCACCCTGTTTCTTACTTAGTAATCGTAAAAGGCGACTAAGGTATGTTGACCCACTGTATGGTATTCGGGTAAGTAGAATAGACCACCTTCTTTCTTTCTGAGGTGTCGTAAAAGGCGACTAAGTTATAAATATTTAACTTTTAAAAACTAGTTAAAAATATATTACTTTATTATAGTTTCAAGATTTCGCACGCCTAGTTAAGTGATTTCGATTAATTTCGTTAACGCAAGCAAAATCAAACACCTGAAGTTTCTGTAGTATCCCGTTAAAGTCCGGATTGATTAGAACAAATCAAATAACCCTTAAGGTGGCCCTCCAGTCTGACCCTGCGAACTTGCAAGTGCCTTTGAGTACACGGACAAGGGTAAGTATGATATTTATTTTTATGGGAATCATCCGGGCAAATATTCAAAATAATCTATCTGTCTCTCTCTTCAATCAATAGACATAGTTGGACTTAGGTCTCTTCAAAAGACTCCTACGCTACACGATCTTGTGGCGCCTGGAACCAGTGGCTCCCCGCAACCATTTGGAGTCATCTGTTCAACTTCGTGAGCAAATTGCCACTTTAACTTTCTTTCTTCCACGGATCTCCTCTTTTCTGATTTGATCACACTGCGATACTCCAAGCATACTTCTTTCCGTCGCCCACTGAGCGACTCAGTATTTTTATGAGGCATAGTTAGCGATTAAGTATCAGACCCATGTCACTGGCAACACGCACTGTTCGAAAACTTTAGTCAAAACAATTAAATGAAATATTTATTTATTACCATATATTTATTTGAAACAGAAAGATATGGAAAGTTCGAATTATTGATTTTCCGATTTAATAAAAAACAAATTTGTTCATAAGAAAAAAAAGGCTTTTTAAAAATGAAATACATTCCAAGATAGTTTGAAATTGTGGTTACCCGACGTATGAAGATTCAGAAGCAAGTGGCAGAATATTTGCCGTTCAAGTTACTGACCTATATTGACTCAACCGATTTACTAAACCTGCTAGTTTGTAAGTTATTATGGAACAAACAGTCTAATTGCTATTTGCCCAGGTTAACTGTTATGTGGTAGAAAGATACACTAAATCGCCCATAGTAAATTACCTACCCATGCATATTTTAATTAATTACCTGCATACAAATTCCGTCTGTAACTTTACTTATAATTTTATAAAGCCTAATGTAAAAAATTACTTCAATTTACTTGACGGATACCACACAGCGGGTCAACTTATTTTAGTCGCCTTTTATGACACCTTTCATGACATGACGTTCAAGTATATTGAAACCTGGAGTAACGCATCGAAATTATTTTTATTTCCTTAAAATTATAGTCCTAGACATTCGTATTTTTACTTTCATATTGCTTTTATGTACCCCTTACGCCAGAAATGGCTGATATGAATAAAATGCAACACTCTTAATCAAAACTATGTTGTTACAATTCACAATCACTTTAAATCACGTTATTACTTTATTGTATTTATTTGCGCATATAATAAAAAAATCAAAAATAATTAAGGTCACGTAATACACAAGCCTAACCCATAAATCAAGCCGCAAAGCAATCGTCTAATACGAATCCGCCCAACTAATAGCACAGAGGACATATTTTATTAATTACCGAGCGTTATCACGAAATATTACCTTTATGTCCCATATTTGCATATCGTGTTAGTCTATACGAAATAGAGGGCGCGGTGTCGGCATGCGATCGCAAACTGTAAGTCATAAGCGACAGCGTTTTCATAACTCACAAACTACATATTAAAAAACAAAGTTCGGCGTCACTACTGTTTGTCCGTTTTAGCGCCCGCTCCCAATAAACTCAAATACTACGAAACGTATTTTGAAGCGGTTTTCACTAATAGTGATTCATGAGAAAATAGATAAATTTGTTTTTCTTTTATAGGTCTACAGTAAAATCTGCAATATTTTTAAGAACAGGTTACAATACCGAACTTCTAAAAAATGGTCACGTGATTGCATTGTCGTAATTAAAACGAATAAGCTATTAAAACGAATATAGTATATGACTCGTCAATTTAATGCGTTAGTTTAGTTAGAAGTTAGCTAGAAATAAGTATATCAAGATTATCCATACAGCCCCTAACACCATAAATAATTTCGTTGAATATCTAAGAAGTTATCGAATAATGAATACTAACGCACGCAAAAATTAAATCAAGCGTGGGTCCTACGCAACGTATCTTTATACCCTCGTGAAAAGTAAAGTTACAAACAGAATAAAATTTGTTACTTGCTACAAAAATAAAAAACTACTAAAGTCAAAACTAAAATCACCGTTTCACTTAGACCTGTTAGGTAAGCTATTTAACTTATTATCAACCATTTAAAAGTAATGAAACATAATTTATAGATTAATTAAATAAATCATACCAAAAACTCTTTACAAATTCCTTATGTATACTTAAAATCATGGGTCTTGATAGATAATATTTACTTCAATAAACCTGTATAAAATATTTATTAGTCCTTAAAATTAATATTACTTTGTGTAATCAAGAAAAAAAACAATTAGACTCAGTCACTACACAACTATATTTTGTATACTTATCATCTTCCTGCGCTTATCAGAAGTGAGGTTGTAACAACATGTTATAAACATGATTTGGCTACGTATTTTACGACCGGCCGCCTGCCTGACGTCAACTTACCTTAGTTGTTTACGACACATCGGTTAAAAAGAAGGTGGTCTATTCTATTCAACCAGATATCAAACTGTGGGTCAACTTACCTTTGTCCCCTTTTGCGACACCTCGGCAAGTAATGAGGTAGGTCTAATCTATTCAGCCGGATACCACACGGCGTATTTTGTATACTTATAATATATATCCATTATTATTTTGAACACAGTTTAGCACAAGTTAATCGTAAAACTTTGCACCGCTTTAAAAGCGGTTAGCTTGTGACATAGAGCATTTTATATATTTGATGGAAATTTGGGCGTATCCATAAAATGAGCGCGACTGTCCTCGGGTTATTTTTAATGATTTTGATAGACGCTACGGTTCCACGGAGCGATTTATATTTGACGGTTAATGATTAGCGCGATTGTTTCATTATGGGAAAAGGTTTTCGCTGTACCCATTAATGATAATTTCGGCGGGTATCGGGTGAAGGATATGAAGGAATGTTTCTAATAATATCGCAGTGTATCTCATTTATTTTATTGTCGTCGTATAACGATAATAGAAACTTTTTTCAAACTTTTGAAATGATCTTACCTTAATACTTTTTATGGCGATACCGATTAAGAAGCATCACATAAGATGCGAAATACAGAGGAAAACGTACATAAACTATTTCAAAAAATAGCGCTTAATGCTATTCCTATCTGCCATTCGGAATCTTAATAATTTAAAAATTATTTGAAGCTACATTATTTATCTTGGTATGTATGTGGTCTTTTTCAAAATTTAATTCTTAGAACTACTTACATTACGCAAGTTCTGTCTTGTACATAATTCCCAAAATTAGCGCTGTTCATCAAAAAATTTCATTAATGTTGAATTTATTAAATACCAATCATAGACTACTATAAATAAAAAATCATAGATGTAACAAAAAAAATAAAGCCTAATAATTCTAATCAACCGAATTTTATGGGTCTCGCAGCGGATATTGACAATAATGTAAAACAAATGACAGTGACATTAACATTAGTAACATAACATTTACTTAACGACCGCAATGACAAAAATTAATAACTATGAACCAATAGCATGTGTAGGAACAATTAACATTAGGGAATTTCGGGACATGGAAATTAGATTGAATAAGATTTGAACAAAAAATGCGCTGCTAATAGTGGTAAATGGATAGTTATGATCGAAAAAAGTTTTTATGAGATATTCGTCATTCAAATAAGTGACCAATAAGTTTTAAAAAATGTATATGTTGAAGTTAAACAACGGATATAAAAGCGGAGGTTTCTCCCCTCCAAAGCTCTTCACTGTCTGCGATGATCGTTGATCTTGAACGTCTATTATTGGCACAATTATCACCAAATCAGTCGTAATCATCATCGTTCGAAATATCATACGATACATACGATTGAACGTTCCCAGCAATCCCCTAGGCGTGTCCGAAAAACAAACAATTTTATTTTTGGGTTGTAGGCGATCTTCAGCGATCTTTGGCAATCATAGATAATGTTGATTACAGCCAAGTATGTCCTCTACACGATCGTGCTCGCTCTTAATCGTTTGTAATCGCCAATTTTAAAGACGAGCCATATCAATTTCTCAAGGTCGCATGTCTGGGTCGTAATGAAGTTGACAGTTTTGTCAACTTTAATACTAGTACTGTATCTACTACTAGGTGTTATATATAGATAGTCTGTAGCGCATAATATAACTGTCCAATATCTTTTCCATGTCAAGTCAGCGTCTTATACTTACAATAAAAAAGATAATTTAATACAAGTCAATCCGTGTCCACCAAAAACCATTACCTGGTGTCAGAAGTAGAAAGAATTACACTCATATAGAAATATCTCTGTATATGTGTTTGTATTAAGTCTTAATTACATGATTAACATCGTATAGAATGTTTTTGGAACATCGTTATTGTCGGCCAAACATATAATTAAATGCACAATCGTTATGTTCGAAGTCTTATCTCAGTCACTTAGTTAAAAGAACCAATGTTTAGGACAAGTTAAGGACGTATTTGCAACTTGTAGTCCAAAAACGTGAACAAAGTGAAAAAAGATCACAAAAAGCAGCCCATAGATTTAAACAAAACATGATTCTTTGGTTTGATTAATGATAACCAAAAATGAAAAAAAATATATTAATTAATACTATTGCTTCTAGTGTCGTTTTGCGTGCAAAACACTCAAACAGTAATAGCGTGCAGTAATTAATAAGTTTCAAAAGAAGCTATTAATTTTAACCTATACTTCTATAAGCACGTATCAAAACGACTAGCCCACTAACGTTCCACAAAATGGAATGCCATATATTAAAATCTATTATGTAAATTAAAAACTACCCCCACGCGAGATTGACTATCTTTTATTACATGAGTATCACGAATTTCTCTACCGCCACACCTTCTAAAGTGATTTTTAATAAACTACAAATGACCGTGACTCTACGTTTGTGTACGATTTGTTATTGTTTTTATACTTTTATGATAATGAAAGGGTTGAATGAAAGCATGGCACAAATTAGAAAGGTTAATGATTAAATAACTGTAAGAGTTGCGTGACTCTTTATACGGGTGAAAGATTTTGAGTGCATTTATGTGTTTAGATTATTTATACGTTTATACACTCGTAAATAAGTGAAAATTTTTGCGTACGGTAATTTCTAAATATTTATTTATAATTGGGCAGCCTTTATAATTGGAAAAATAAATGGGTTTTCATTTATAACTAGGTACCTATTGGTTCGATTCAATTTGAAGATGCGCTTGTGGTTTATTATGTTGAATTATAATAATTTGAAATATATTTTGAACTCCAAACTTGTTTAGCCGCATTGAGCACTTTACAGTAGGTAAAACTTAAATATGACAACAGTAATATATTATAGTATAGTATATTATATATTGTACAATACTAGTGTATATGATTTTATACATATCATAACAATTATTTAATTTAACCTTGCCTATATTTTTGCAATTTTATTCTTGATTGTATTATTAAGGTTGCCTGGAAGAGATCGCTGGCTTAGCGATAAGGCCGCCATTTGTGTAATTTATTGAGCTTTTTTTGTTTAAATAACTTGTCTTGTTTTAAATAGCTTAACAAAAAATTGTTATTTTTCTTTTATGTATTTGTGTGCAATAAAGAGTATTTCTATTCTATTTCTAATAGTAATTAAAATATTTTGTTATAATCCTATATAATAATATATATGATCTGTCTGACTGTGTTGTGCGCGTTAGGCGCTTTGGATAGGCGAAATCTAGTGTATACTATATAGGTACCTTACTTTATTACCTTATATTATAAAAATCTTTGTTATTTAGTTATAAGTTTTCGCTTCTATCTCTTAATATCAAAATATGGTAAATTAAAACATATTCAAGTCTTACGAATACGTAAAGTGCTCTTATATTCATAATCACCAAATTAGCCCATAGAAATCGAAACACTCCATTCGGATGTTACAGTCCAAAAGTGAACCATACTCTTTTCAGATGTTCCCAATCCTGACGAATTCATTGAAAAATAATCCTGCACATACACAGGTTAAAATACTGGTCCTCAGGCTCTCGCATCTCGACATCGGTCGTTCATTTTTCATGAGGAATCTTTTGATATCCGCCCCCCTACTCCCCCTACCCAGATAATACGTGTGACACACAGTGGTAAAGGACTGTGAGTAAAATGGTACACCCACGACTGTTTGTAGAAACTGTAAAATCAATACAATCTCAATATAAACGTAAAAGTCTCTCATAATAGAAAAAAAACATAACACACCAAATAGTTAACGTGTTATTTAATGGAATAGACATACAGAAGTTTTTGGTTTTTCGGAAGATGCTTGTGTTTTTTCTTGCCATAACCGTTAGGACGTACTTATCAATAAAACTTAAGTGTATTTAAAACAAAACCACTTTCATTTTTACCTTATTTTAATACGAAACAAATTGTTGGCATGACTTTTAAATGAATAAATAATACATAACATTAATATATATAGATATAATAAATAATACTACTACTTAAAGAAAAATAATCTATACAATAAAAAAACAACCAATATTCATATTGGATAAAAATTTTATGTAAATTAATTCGAAAATAATGTTATTTATGAACTCTATGCTGACTCTATCTATTACGATATGACAATGAGAGAGACGAAAAGGTAATATAAATGAGTAAATAATATAGTACATAATGAGGTTATTTAAACTAACGTCGTAGTAGTACTTTTAGTATAAAATAATTATTATAATGTGTAAATATTTAAATTAACTCTTTAATTTTATCGATATATTATATCGATGTAATTATCTTTAAATGGCTGTGGTTTAAATGTGTGGGAAATTACTATATAGCCGTAAAATTACAGTGCGCGGTTTTCGCTCCTCCCGTGTGTCTCCGTACTAAAACCCCACTGGCGGTCGGACCGTATTGAAATTTTTGAATATGCCAACACTCGAGGACTCGGTACTCCAGAGTATCCGAAAATTTTCGGCGTAATTATACAGTCGAGAGCATCTCGATTTAGTTCGTCGATATTATGTTTGGATATCTTTTGCTCATTTGCAGTTCGGTGGGATACCCCTTCCCACCCTTTTATTTCGCTATTGGTAATTTTGTACTCAGAATACTCAGAGGGGAGTTCGCACTGTTTACTGAACCATAATTATAATATATTTTTTTAATTATCAAATCTAACATAAGATGTGTGTTTGATATGTAACTGAAAATATTCAGATAAAATTTACAAATATTGTTTTGTGTATTTATAAATTTATAGTTATTTAAAGAATATATCAAACATTCAGAAGCTCTAAATTCGAGCAGGCACCTTTTTTTAAAAAACACTCGTGACTGTCTGATTTTAACCATACATCATACATTTGTCAATCAAGAAAATTGACACAAGAAAATGTTTCTCTATTTTAATTTTTTTTAAATGTTCTCTACCAATAAGTAAATGAAAGTGATTATGCATAGTCCAAAACGTCGAACTCAAAGACAGGAACCGCAAGATTTAAACAATACAAGGTATCCTGCATTAATGCATATTCATTGGAAATAACAATATTTACATAAATTTAAGTAAATACAGTAAAAAAGTATGTGACAGAATTGACTGAAGATATCGCTACATCAACGTCTACCCTAAAATACGTTCTTAATTTAAAATTTAAAGAAACAATATCGAGTGTGCATATTCTATCCCTCCACCGCATTAGGATACTTTACGACCGCGCGGGGAAATGCGACAATTCTTTTTCAAAACGTTCTTTTTTTAAACGAATAATCACAGAGGAAAAAATTTATAGCATTTATTGCAAACAAAATCGAATGATTTAAATATTTAAAAATAGTGTCGTGTCATTTTTGTAATTGCGAAGTTGTTATGGACATCGCAGTGTCATTTGTAATATTTTTGATTAATTCTAGAACTATTGACCATACTTTCAATAATTATAGTCTTTAAATATGATGCATGAAAAATCAATAATTGTTTGTCATAACACCGTACTTTTTTCCGATAAGATGTTTCAAAAGTCAGATTACTTAAACTCCATAGACAACAGAATTTTCTATGGTTTATGTGAAATGTTACCATAAATGGAGATCTCGATCGTGCAACTATTTATTATTTGTTTCAACTAAGATTCATTTTACAGCATATTATAAATAGTAGCCCTTCAAGGTACTTACTCGCAATGGATCTGTGATATCAATGAGCACATAAACAAACGGCAAATTGTCTATATCTAGACGGGCGTAGACAAAAGTATTGTCGTAACGTCTGTACGGAGCGTGAGGGTGTTTAGATAATTGCAGCTCGCACAAAACCCGCGTTTAAGTAGTTGAATGACAGATTAAAAACGGTACATGTAGATTTTTTTCTAAGCATTTCGCAAACACTGCCAGCACTATTATTGTATCGCTATGTGAATCGTACATGTGATACAGATAAGCGATGGCGTTTGTTTAAAAAGATACAGATAAAAAATACAAATAGAAGGTATTTCTGGTGATCAAAGAGACCATTATAGATAGCTAATGAAAGACGCTTTTCTGAATAGTCTTAGAGAATATTTTTACTTGCTTGGGATATCAGGATATAAGTGAACTTGATATATTTGAGGATTTTGATCGTCATCAAATCAAAGCATATTGAGTTGATTATCAACGACAACTTCCTCTTCAGTAAAATATTATTAATACAGTGATTTTTAATATATATAAGTTTAGTTGTGTGGTATCCGCTGAGTAGTAATAGACCACCATCTTTCTTACCGAGATGACCTAAAAAGCGACTAAGGTAAGTCAACCAGCCCTGTGGTATCCGGTTGAGTAGAAAAGGCCACCCTCTTTCTTACCGAGGTGTCGTAAAAATACGGCCAAGGTAAGTTGACGTCGGGCAGACGGCTGGTCGTAAAATATGTAGCCAAATCATGTGACTGCATGTTTAGAATATGTTAGGCCGACCCCACTTAAAGTGGGATAAGGGAAGGAGGAGGATGATTATGGCTAATATATAGGTGCATATTTTGTATATACATAAAGAGTAAAATTTAAAAAACATAACAACAAAGGGAGGAATTTGATGCTGTTGAGAATTATTTAAATTTGAAAAAAATTTTTTAGAAAAGAGAAATGGACGAATTTCTATTGGCTTTTCTTGGCTATAATTACGACTAAAAATAGCATCTCACAGTCAACATCAATAAAACAATATAATATCTGATTTTGAAATTGGAATTCTTACTTTAAACAAAGTCATATTAAAATGCATCGTCATTTTGCATTACCCACTACGACTATAAAATAGTTTGTATTGCGTGAAAACGAATTATTAAGGGCGAAATGCAATTTCCCCGGCCAAGGCACCGATATGTCTCCGGGACGGCCGGGAACGAGCAAATGAATAAAAATCAACCGCACAGACGCGGCAGTTTGTTTCCCGGAGCTAGGGAGGTGGGGTATCGAATACCCCTATGGAAAACACTGGGTTAACCTGCACAATAGTTGCGCAGATGTTACAATATTGATAGATAACAATTTTTAACGTTAACTTTTTTATAACCCAATTTTTTTAATTTTAGATTAGGTACAGTCACGGTGAAAGTTGTCAATGCTCTCAGATAACTTCGGAACACTTAAAATAAAAAAGTCTGAATTCATTATCCTCAAAATGAAAATTATTCTTCATCATTCTCCTGCTCTTATCCCACTCTAAGTGGGGTCGCACAACATGTTATAAAACATGTTCTCACATGATTTGGCACGTTTTTACGACCGGCCACCTGCCTGACGTCAACTTACCTTAGTCGTATTTTACGACACCTCAAAAATTAAAATTATTATATTGAAAGTACAGTCATACTCGTAGAATGTTGCCTATGCTCTTTGATAACTGCGCAACACTGAAAAATTTAAAGTCAGAACTATTATATCCAAAATATCATTTAAGGTACAGTCATAGCCAATGTTGTCAATAATTTCTTATAGCTGCGCAACACATAAAAATCGGAATTTATTATGTCCAAAATATATCTCTTTAAGACCATAAATTGCGAATTTTTTCTTTGTGACAGCGAAGTGCATGAACGACATCTATATTATTTTAGCAGAGGTCAAGGCAGTCATGATTGAAAAAGCAAAAATCAGCGACGTTCAACGTTACGAGAATCATAAAATTATATTAAAACTTCCTTTATACGATACCAAATAGCTTGAAAACATTTAGTTATAATAGATGCATACGGTCAGACCTACCTTATTAGAAAAAACTTCATCGGAACGCGGTATTCTGTGCAACTTTAATTTTCTCTTTGCAAATAAAAATTTCTAATCCATTCGTTCTTAATACAAGCAATATAAAGGCTGATTTTGTATGGTTACGTTTTGTGATAGCGTAGATTTAGATTTGCAGGTTTATAGTTAATATTGACTCGTCAGCATTTCGTTTGAAACTTTTCTCATTTCGTACTGAGTCGGACTCAACTTGAACGCGCTGAGGGCGTCCTTTACTCTCAGTTTGTACTTAGACGCTGTAATGATTAGTTTTATCTGAAAAAAATAAAATGCTATGAATTTATTATTAAATTTTAATATATATTGATCTAATAAATAAACTTTAACGATTAATTCCAAACGTATGTATACTATTTGTCTTTTCTTGTAAAGGAACCTTTTTACACCGTCCTATCTTTTATTTCATCCGTCCCCCCCCCCTACTTTTCTAGTTACTAAAACTGTACTATCCATTCTTATACCTGATACATGCAGAATTCGTAAAAACTCATGCTCTACCCACTACAATAGACAAGTACTGCACACTTTCACTAGCACAATCTCAACAATCGTTTCGCCCCATAACCGAAACATCGTCCGGAGATGTCCACAACAAAATCGTATGTATTAGGTATGAGAGGTACACTCTACATTTAGACTAAAATATATTTTCTTTTTTATATTATATATTGGATTATAGCAAAATAATATTTTCATCACTTTTATACAATTTACTTATGCTTACGTATTGTGTTGGTGATAAAAAAAAATTAAGAATACCGCATATGTATAGGTAGAATAGTACGACGTACTTTCAAATTATGCAAAGTAACGCTAGCTTCTATAAACTATTAAAACATAATAGCAACAATTAGGTTATACCCCGTTATAATACAAATTCATCTGACATAAACGTATTTACACAATAGATTAGTTTCATGTACGTTACGCTTCCATTGAATGCTGCGAAGACGGATCAGCTCTTAGTCTTGGGATCACCGCGAACAATAATCTTATTGTTACAGCGTAGCCCCTGACCGACGGTAACCCATATATTCGTCCTATTATGTGAGCATGAATAACGCGGACACACGGACACATCGGAAATGCAACTAGAGGTATAAATTAGTACGTTTTTTAAACATTCATATTATATGGTCTGGGGTTCACGGGCTCTAAGTCCATTACTGTCACTTTGATACGGTACACTAATAAATTACTTCGGACTTTGTTAATATGAGTATGGAAATGAAATGAAAATGGATGATATATATATATATATATATATCACGTGGATTTAAGAGAGGGGTAGTTGAACAAAATAATGACTGTAGTACTCAGGAACGAAGACACCGCAACGCTTCAGTCAGTTCGTGACCACGGTGGATGCAACTCTACCGAAACGTCGAACCTTATACAAAGGTAACTCGATTTCAACGCGATGTGACCCGTGCGCTTCTATAAAAATAAGTATGAGTCACGAAATTTTAATTTCATAATAATTACAAATCAGATCTCAGTTATCCTGTAGTATGAAATACTGAAAAGTGTAAAAGTGACTTAAATAACAATAATTACTAAATAAAGCTTGGTCCCGAAAATTGCCGATAAAGCTCAGTCGTGTAACGAAACTGAAGTGGCAATGGTTGGGATTATGTGCAGCAGCGGACAGCTATCGAAGGAATAAAAAGAAGATATTAATTGAATATCCGATAATATCATATTGGTAACACTTATATATATATATTAACTATATTTGTGATTTGATGTGTGATTTCCATGTTTACAAGTTCTAAACAAACTTGTACTTAATTAAATTGGTTAAATCTGATATTTCTAACATAATAAAACATTTTACAAAATAGCCTTTACACGTGAAGTGGTCAAACATTCATGTGCTATGATTAAATGATAATGCTTTACGTTATCATTTAATAATATCGCCGCAAAAATTCTCTTAAACAAATTTTTTCCTCGTCCGTTCTTAATACCCATGAGTATCATATCAATTCAACAATTAAGATTCCTTAGCTCATTCTAATTACACCGATGCGGGTTTCTTAATGAAGTTAAAGGGAATTAATTATTTTAGGGATCATAAATTTAATTCGCACCGGCCTTTGCTTATGATGTTCTGGCCTTTTGCTTGATTACACGTTATCTTTGTTTGTGATCTTATAAACTGAACTCTGTCTCTCCCTCTCAAGCTCTAATGACTTTCATTTTATAATTTTATATATTAGCGTTATGATATAAAAAAAAATGGAAAGCTGCCAAATCATGAGACAGCGTATTTATAACATGTTGTGCCGACCCCACTTAAAGTAGGATATGGGCAGGAGGATGTTCATGATGCGAATATTAATATGCAATGAACCTTGAACATTTTTAGAATAAGACTATCAGTTTATCAAATTCAAGAAAGTGTTTAAAGATAAGATTAATTATTGAGTGCCGCGTCTAAAGATAAAATTAAACGTAAAAATAAAATCTTATGTAATATACTGCACTCATTATTTCAATGACTATAAAGAGCTATTTGGACCATTTTTAATAAAAAAATAACCTAATTCAGGACATCAGGAAGTAAAATAACAGATATCTGCTGCCTATTATACGTTAAATTGATCACATTGAATATTCATACAGAAGAACTTATACAGTTTGTTATTTCCTCAATAGAGGAGCAAGTAGATCTTCCTACTCAAGAGGTCCCTTGCTCTGATGACTTGCTAACACAGGTAACAGACAACACCGCGGTAACACATAATAGAGGTAGATAACAAAGGTAACAGATAACAAAGGTAATTCATAACAAAGATAACAGAGGTAGCAGCATTTATTATATATTAAAGAAATACCAGTAATATCTCAATAGAGATATTACTGGTACTTCTTTAATATATAATAAATGCTAATTTTTTAAAATTAAATGAAGCAAATAGGGTGAAACTATTGGATCGCTAAATAATATTGAATACTTCACAAAAAATGTTTATTTATGAGTGACAATTTTAAGACCCTGGAGACGTATGTGATATAATAATAAGTTTTGGAAATAACTTTCATAGTTACAAAATTTTCCAATCACAGACTAAAAATTGCGTATAACGATGACAAGTTATTAATTCATGATACGAGTAAATATTTAATATTAACATCTGCATAATCAGTCTGATAAAAATATTTAGATTCCATAACGAAGATATCATATTAAAATGGTTTATGATAGTCAGAAAATTAAAAATACCTTATAACTTTAAATTTAACTTTATTTGATTTTTATTTGTTTTTTATTGTTGTACACCAACACGTTTCTTATAAGGTATACCTATTACAGTTCTTCCGTAAATAATAGTTGTATCTTTGACTTCGTTCAAGTAAACTTTAAGATTGAAATACCCTTTATTAAGATTTATATGATTTTTCTCCGTTCCAGAAGGAAAACCGAGAAGCCCGGTTTATAAGATTCACTTCACTAAATTTCATCAACATGGTCAAAATCCAAATGTTTTTCAGTGATACAGTGATATTTCCTTTTTTTATTTAATCCATAAAATTATTGCGATATGACTCATATGCTTGTTATTGTTGTTTAAAATCTACTAATAATGCTTTTATTTTTATGGAACGATGGAACAGAAATTACATATTAGTTTGTCTTGATATTAGCCTAGAAGACTTTCGGTCGATCGGATATAATTCTGTCCGAATCACGAAAAATTTTATTTTTTATTCCCGAAATATTTTCAATTTACTATCTTATACTGGACATCGTTTTAGGTTCATGGTACTGCAAATATTATCACAACAAGGTTTATAATATCTTTAATAGTTATTTACTCCGATAAAATATCATCAATCTCGGTTATGCAAAATAAGGAATGAAACAATCAAAATATAGTATAAATGTTTGTCTCTTAACAAGGAAGTAACGAAAATATAAAAATATATTACAAAAGATAACAAAAAACAGATATATATTAGTATAGTCATTATCTACGCATCGCTTACGAAACAGATATCGAACGTTAACATTTTTATCTTTTATATAAATGTATGTAATATCAGAAAAATTTCACATATTTAACTCTTAGCCGATCTTTGATGACTGTATATGTTTATGTTATCCTAAAAAAATGAGTTTCGCAAATAAAGTTGTACTTGTAACTGGTGCAAGTTCAGGAATTGGAGCGGCTACAGCTATAGCTTTCAGCAAAAAAGGTGCAAACGTAGCAATCGTGGGAAGAAATGAGGAGAAACTAAATAACATTGAAGAACAATGTACAAAGGTAGGAAACAAACCCTTAAAAATCATAGCTGATATAACAAATGAGGAAGAAGCACAGAGAATAGTCAAAGAAACTACAGAAACGTTCGGGAACATCGATGTCCTTATCAACAATGCAGGACTCGTTAGATTTGCAACTATCCAAGACAGTCATATTCTACAAACGTACGACGAAATAATGAATACAAATCTACGAGCACAAATACACTTAACGCACTTGACAGCCCCGTTCTTAATAAAATCTAAAGGTAGTATCATTAATGTGTCCAGTGTAGCTGGAGAAATGGCGCCTGCTGTTCCATCAATGAATATGTATGGTATATCTAAAGCAGCTTTCACTCATTTTACTCGTGGAGCGGCATTAGAGTTCGCACCTCACGGTGTTAGAGTAAACACTGTTAGCCCTGGACCAGTTGAAACTGATGTCATGAGAAATGCTGGAATTAATAAATCATTTCATGAAATGGATATTAAAGTGCCTCTTGGAAGAGTATCAGAACCTGAGGAAATCGCTGACATAATTTTATACCTAGCCAGTGATAACGCTAAATCTATAACTGGATCTAACTTTGTAGTAGACAACGGAATGATGTTGAAACATTGATGAACTAAATTAATGAGCAAACAGAGTTGTTATTTTGCTAACTTTTCTATCCATAAATGAGTTTAATTTGTGTATCATATTTTTATTACGTAGGTTGTTATGTTATATAACAAAATTAAATTAAGTGTCAGATTTTTCTTACCTTTGTATAAATTAACTTATTACATACATAATAATTTATATAAATTTTTGTGCTTTATATAATGAATAAATATAATTTGTATATTTATTTAAAAAAAATGCTTTTTTTATAGTTTTAGTCTTCTGTGAAGTTTCATAGTCATAATAGTGACTGTTGCAGCAGGGTCTTCTCACATACTCTCCTTGTGGGGAGGTAGGTGGAGTACGGGCCTCGAGGAAATCCTCACTACCCGGGGCCCTGAAAGTGACTGTTAATTATGAATAATAATGATAACCCAGTGGTTAAAAAACTATCCAACATGACGTAAATGGACCCCAGAGTGACACTTAAAATAGGTAAAATAAAAGCTTAAGAAGGTGAATGAATCCTTTTCACCCAAAGAATACCACATAGCATAAATGAAAGAATGGTGTGGTACTCGCACCTATTAAATTACTTTAATCTGGTTTTTTTTATATTTCATAAGTAAAAGAATTTAAATAAATAAGGTAGTTAAGGCCATACATTATTGGTCCAACAAAAAGACGTTTTTGGTTTGTTTATACATTTTAAAACATCTCTTTAACGAATACCAAATTAATACCAAAATACTTTTATCCTTTATATATACTTATTATAAAATACAAGTCACTAAAAGCAGTCTGTCTGTATGTGGTCGATTTTCTCAAAATCTACTCAACGGATTGTTGTACAGTCTTTACTAAAAGAGAGTACAGGGTGCAATTCTTCCGGAAGGTGTAGATGAATATTATATTACGGTTTTATATAAATTGTAATAAAGAGGTCGCGCGGTTCAACAAAACTCGCCTGATGGGAGCTTTAGTTACGTACGCCGCGTAACCAGTAGAGATACACTAAAGTAATGTAAAGAATTGTAGATGTATAAAAATAGTTACTACAAAAAGTTTGTAACCGCATGTCTTTATCTCTTGTGAATAATTCAAATTGCAAACTGTGATAATTACACAAATGTTGATAGTAAATGAATGAAAAATATGTTTTATCAAATCATTTATCAGTCTGATAAAAACTTTCATATACAAGCACGATAATAGTTGATATTTATAATTTTATAATATTGTAATGTTCATTTTGTGTTAAAATAAGCCAGCGTCATGAGTTTTTCAAATAAAGTTGTGATAGTAATTGGCGCAAGTTCTGGAATAGGCGCGGCAACAGCGCTATTATTCGCTCAAGAAGGCGCCGATGTAGCATTAGTTGGAAGAAATGAGGTAAAATTAAAAACAGTAACAGCACAATGTGAGGAAGCTGGGAGCAACCCTCTGATGATCTTAGCAGATATTACCAAAGAAGATCAAGCAATATCTATAATTGAGAAAACCATTGATAAGTATGGTAAACTTGATATTCTTATTAATAATGCTGGCATTGTACGTTTGGCAACCATTATAGATGGGACAACATTGAATGCATTTGATGATCTTATAAATACAAACCTCAGAGCCATCATACATCTAACTACACTAGCAACACCGCATCTTATAAAAACCAAAGGAAATATAATCAATATATCAAGTGCGGCTGGAAAGGTAACTAAGAGTCCTAAATTTTTATGTTATTCGATATCCAAGGCTGCATTAAATATTTTCAGTAAAGGTGCTGCTATAGAATTGGCACCTTACGGTATAAGAGTAAATACAATAAGTCCTGGACCAGTATACAGCGATATTTGGGAGAATTCCAAATTACCACTAGAGACTTTAAAAGACGTTGATTACAAGACAGCGTTGAATAGAATATCGAAACCGGAAGAAATAGGTAACTTAATATTATATTTAGCGGGCGATAAATCCATTGGAATAACTGGATCAAACTTTATCGCAGATAACGGCTTCGACTTGCTTAATTAATTTTTTTTTATATAAACCTGAGTTATAATGTATTGTATTGACGATCAAAAAAATTTGAATCCATCAGATTAAGTATAATGTAAAGTAAATTAAAGGTATAGGAATGTAATAGAATATTGAAAATATGTTTTATTTTACCTAGAAACAAATCACCTAAGGATTCATAATAAATGGTTTTATTATTTTGTTGGATTGATAATGTCAGTGCCGGCCCAAAGTCCACCATTATCCTATATTTTACCACCTTCATATTGTTACAACAATTTTTATGAGGCTACAAAAACTTGAAATAAATTGGTATTGCTTGTAATATAAAGGAGGAATAGATATAAGAAGATTATCGGAGAGCCAGCCTCCTGCCAAGATTCGAGTTTGTAGAACTTATAATGAAGTATGTTGAATATATGGTGACGTGGCGACGTCTAACTCGCCGAGCAAAATAAATTCCTCCATAGCCACAAAGTTATCATGAGCTACAATATTTTAAAAAAGCAGTGGTACCCCAATGAGATTGTGTGACTTTTTTCAGAGGGTCACGGTTTCAAATCCCAGCAAGCATTAATGAATATTTATCTTATAATTTATGTGTCTAATTTATAGTTGCAATTTATCACATGGTTTTCGGTGAAGGAAAAGATCGTGAGAAAACCTGGATATATCTCAAGAATTCTAGGGACCTACCAATCCGCATTAAAGCAGCATGGTCGTTCTTAGCTCCAATCATTCTCTCCAAAACGGAGAAAAGAAGCCTGTGCCCAGGAGTGGTATAGTCAAAGGACATATACAATAGTTATAAAACCAATGACTCCACTGGAACGGAAAATGTGTGTGGGTAGAAAAAGTTGGACAGACGACATCGAAAAGCTTGCACTACTATATAGTTTATAATGCAAAGTCTACACACGTATAAAGATTCATCCAAGTGTTACACCTTTGTCTTAAGAAAATAGGTCCGTTCATTAGCAGGCAGAAAATACAAAGGGCAGTTACGTTGCTACTTAAATATGTAACTCCTGCACTTCTTAAGGAGCTAGTTGCTTTTTAAAGCGTGGTTTTGAGAGTGGAAGACAAAGAGTTTGAAAAGTGCTATTCATAAATCAATACACAAAAAATTTTGTTGATTGGGTACGAAACATACTACTACAAAACTAATATTGAAAATTTAACTAAATATCAAAAATGTTCGTAATGAAGCACAAGTAATACGCCCAAAATCGCATGATTATGTCACAGTTTTTATTGCAATCTTAAAATGTCAACTTGGTCTAAACAAAAACACCTACAAATTCATGTGACCATGTGACTTTTTCGAGGAGTTACTAGTTCAAACCCCCGGCTGGCACCAATGAATTTTTTCTGTTAAAAACTTATGTGTCGAATTGACAATCGAAATTTATCACACGCTTTTCGGTGAAGGAAAACATCGTGAAGAAACCTGCATATATCTATATAAAATTTTGAGGATATGTGTAACCTACCAATCCGCATTGGAGCAGCGTAGTAGGTCTTAGCTCCAATCCTTCTCTCCAAAAACGGATTGAGCTAACCAATTGGCTAATTGATGGTTGCAATTTATCACACGCTTTTCGGTGAAAGAACCTGTATATTTTTAGAGAATTCTAGGTATATGTTGCAACTACCAATCCGCATTGGAGCAGCGTGGTAGGTCTTAGCTCCAACCCTTCTCTCCAAAAACAGAGAGAGGAAACCTATGCCCAGCAGTGGGATATTTACAGGCCGTTACTTATTTCCTTCCATCACCATACAAAGGCCATACAGAGAAGAATAATATCTATAGGGGAGCTAATATCAGAAATTAACCAAACTTCGTTAAAGCATTCCCCATTTTCGTTCAGGCTACACATGAATTCTGCACTTACGTGCACTAGTCTTTCTGAGAGCTGTGTTTATGATCATAGCCAACAGCTCTGATACTAGTGTTTTATGGAATCATTGGAGTTGCGCCAACGGTATTAAAGTGTAGTTAATATGTATTAAATACTGTAAGTTGGTAATTAATATAGGTAACAAATTAACGTTTCGTAACGCGCAACGAGTTTAATGTATTTTTAAAAACGAAATGTTGTGAAATAAATAACCTTGCTTGTTTTTATTGGTATTAATATTTTCTTCAACAATGCATTTAAGATATATTGGCGCATTTTATAACACGTAAGGGGGCCTCAAAATCTAGAAGAGTACCTGCATAAAGATAAACAATCTACCGCGTAGAGTAATGTGGATTTTTCCCTAACTGTTAATATATAATGTACATCTTAAGTTCATGAATAGCTACAAGGCTAGCAAATCCTATTATGCAAAATTTGTCGCCATCGCATTACTAAGCAACTAGAACCTGTAGGACAAATAGCACTCAACCAACAATAGCTTGTATTAGAGTAAACATTTTTTTTAATTATTTACAGTTTATTCAAAAACAACTACACATTTTGGTGTTTATTATCAATACAAATTATATAAATTTCACATTATAAAAAGCTGGAATGTAAAAAGCTTGTGGAAAATAATATTGAGGTATAGTGCACCTTTGGAAGTCTCCATATAGAGTACAAGTCATAATAAATAAATATATGGGACACTTACACACACGGTCGTCCGTCCCCAAATTAAGTAACTTAATACTTGTGTTGAGGTAGACAGACAACCGGTGAATATAATTTTCTATAATTTTTAAATACATACTTAAATACAAATATACACCCAGATTCGAATAATGTTGCTTATCTGTGCAATGCTAAAGAAGCAATGAGGTAAACTTACCGGTAATGGGACACTAAGCTGCTATCACCTGCTAATATCGAGTTTAATGTTAAAATTGCAATATAATGCCTTTGCGTTAACATTGTGCAAAGAAATCAGTAACACTGAGGTCATATTCTTAGACATTGAGATAAAGCTTGAAAAAAATTAAATAATGATAATTTTATGCTTTTAAGAAGAATAAGTAAACAATGAAAGATTATGAGATAATCAGAGGTAAACTATAGTAAAAATATTTGAAAAAATGAAATTCCTTTTGCTTTTCTATAAATTGTTTTACTTACAAGGTTACTGGTAGAGATATCCGTTTGAGGAACAGGTAGCCATTGTACACTTTTTTTATAAATAATATATTTCTTAACTTTCTATTAGTATTATTCTATTGGTGAATAAACAATAAATAAATGATCTTTGAAGTTTTAAATTTATGCAAGATAATTTTTCCTAATATATGAATTACTTTTTACTCGTAACTTCTCCATAGCCGCCAATAGCAAAAAGGATATGTCAATCTGTTAACTAAATTTGTATCTAAAATAACATCGATCTGTTGCTCCTTCCAATTATTAAAAAAAAGATAAGAAACAATCATTTACATTATTAACATCATTATCCTTCTGCCCTTATTCCACTCTAAGTGGGGTCGACACAACATGTTCTAAACATGCTGTCACATGATTTCGCTGCGTTTTTACGTCCGGCTTTTAAGTCAACTTACCTTAGTCGTATTTTACGACACCTCGGTAAAAAAAGGGTGGTCTATTCTACTGAATCGAATACCACGCGGTGGGTCACCTTACCATAGTCGCCTTTTACATCATCTCGATTTACATTATTAACATCTTGCAATGTTTTAAATTATAAAAATATATAAAATATTAATAATATTTTCGTTCGAGATGTAAGCCGACTTTAAATCCGACAAGGTGATACCAAGGTACGCTCGTACGCTCACGAGATAGTGCTCGGGGGTCATCGCAAACAAATGAGGGGTGTAAATCCACCCCACTCCCCCCTACCCACCCAGGTAGCACTTGCTTAACCCTTTCTTGGCTAACATATGTACGTACCGCACACGGCAGCGGTTAAGACACACTTCAAGTGTTTCGGACGTACTTGTGGATTTATGGGCGGGCTGTATTGGTTTTGTTTTGTGAGGGTAGATGAGAATGATTGTATATCACGATGTAGTTAAGATAATGCCTAGCGGCTTTTTGTTCATTCCGATATATAGAATATTAGATGTGCAAGCGGCTTCGCCCTCCTAGAAATCAGTGTGGTACAAAATTTTTCCGCATTAAAATTTTAAACATAAAAGTAGTTATTATAAGAAGGCCGTAAGAGATAGATACATGCTGTAATGAACTTTTTTGTAGTATTTTTGTAGATCTACAATTCTCTATTACATTACTTTAATGTATCTCTGTTGGTTTACGCAGCGCACGTGACTTAAGGTCCCAGCAAGAGTGTTTTTTACACCGCGCGACCTCTTTAACACAATTAACTTATAACTGTTATGTACTATTAACCTAATATATATAATGTATAATAAAATGAACAGAGTTGCACGATAAACAATATGTCCCTCTTGTTACCTAAATAAGTAGTTAACTTTGGCGTAAGACCCAATAACTGAATGACACATGCGTTTTAACGCATTTCTCATTGGGGCCTGTCCTAAATCCCAAGGAACCATGAAATATTTGGTCTCTTATCATTCCAACTTATCTCTAATAGCTCACACAGGAGGAATATCGATACTGACAAGAACTCTTCTGATTATTGAGAGTCATGAGAGAATAGCATACAAGAGTCTTATGACAAGGTACATGTTAAACCTGATGATGACAAGCATCATCATCATCATCCTGCCCTGATCCTACTCTAAGTGGGGTCGGCACAATATGTTATAAACATATTGCCACATGATTTGGCTACGTATTTTACGACCGGCCGCCTGCCTGACGTCAGTCTTACCGTAGTCGTATTTTATGACACCTCCATGAGAAAGACGGTGGTCTATTCTACTTAACCGGATACCACACGCCGGTTTGACTTACCTTAGTCGCCTTTTACGACACCTCGGTAAGAAATGAGGGTGGTCTATTCTACTCAGTCGGATACTTCACAGTCTGTTATCTTGTAAGAATATAAATAACTATTTGCAATTCCATTACTTCATAACAAAAGTGTCATCGAGACTAGGGTAGGCGATATTCATGACATGTAAGAAACAAGATGGAATTTACACAATATTGTCATACGTCAACGTGTCACAGGCCCTCAGAGGCGTCTACCCCAATTACAGCCAGAATTGTTCCACCGTATACTATCTATTACTTTTCCCCGGTCAGGGAATTTGGGACTGGATGGTAAAAAATAGTTAGTTTTTGTCCCTTTTCGAGGACCCAACGCCTGATTACGATGATTGATTCAACAGCCACGCGATGTATTAAGTGTACGTGTATTGTATTAATTTGGCTCGCTTGATGGATTAATTTCGAAGACGCAAAGTGTATATTAGATTAACTATCTCGGCCCGTGACTTCGTGCGTGTCAATTACTTGAATAGTTATATGTGAGCTATTGTTATTGGATGACTTGTTTATTTCAAAAACATTATGCTAAATCTTAATAGTACTCAACCAAACTTAATTTCACCATCCAGGTAAGGACAGCAGTTTCAGAACTCTTTAATTTGAATATCTCTGTCTCTTCAACTAAAAGGCCATCTGTGGGCTATTTATCACATCAAGGGATATCCACCGATTTCCATCCACTCAATTTCTACGATTAAATTTTAGTTTATCTGTCACCATAGTCTTTTTTGTTTAATTATAACCTCTGTATGTATCACGATTTCTTATACGAGACTTAGGTACGATCGTGCTAAGTGCTATAGAGTGCTGCTACCTTAAGTGACATAGATGAACCATTTGAATGCTTTGGTGGATTGATGTGCCATAATAATTATTGGCGATAAACCCAGACCCATACCAAATTCGTAATCCTGATGAAAACCTAAACAAGCAACTCTGCGCCTTTCTATAGGTTTTTTACCAGTTACTTTTGGAAAATGTGCTCGGGTACTTCAAAACCTTGACACCTCTACGTGGCGAGATATTTTCTATATGAATCAACATACCACGAAGTGGCACATTGATTCACCTCTGCAAACGTGTAAAGTGTTTTTGAATTAGAACTCTCGTGAGTGGTATTCATAATTAACGTATCGAAACCGGCTATGCTCACGCCTAATTTTTTTTGGGTGAGTCCAGAGCAGCGACCAGGATTCCATAAAAACACGTGACCACCGCCGCTATCGTCTCCCCACCCCCCGCCCCATCCACTCACGATTTGCGGCCAGCGAGCTGAATAAGAGCCCCTTATGGGCTTGAAACTAGTCGGACTCCCAATAAAATAAGACGTGAGTATAGCCGGTTTCTTTACACTAATCGTGTGAAGTGTCGCCATAACTTCAAATCATTTGCAATAGTATGGTTGCTAGGTAATTTTTTCAGGAACAACAAGAAATTTTCACGTCTAGAGATCGATGTCAAAACATCGTACTCTGAATAAAATATAAGGAGGGACGAGTGCTCAGTTTTCACGATATAATGCTATTGATAAATTTACCAGCGTCTCTCACATGATATTACGGGGAGGGGGGTACACCCCGATCTATTATTATGCCGGGCAGGTCGCGACGTATGATAGCTAGGGCTTGCACTAGCATATTTTATAGTCTATGAAAAATCTTTATATTATGTTACAAAAAATAATGTTTATTACTATTTTAATATTCTTTTCTTTTTATTATGACGTTAATATTTAATATTAACATGTAAAACACGCAACCACTGCCTACAGTTTTACTACACAAATCATATTATTATTTTAGTAAATATACCAGAATTCATGGACATTATTCAGACATCGAGCTTGCTACAAATTTAACTTAAAATAAGTCAAATTTAACAATACAATTTACAAATTTATAATATTAGTGTAGATATTTAAATAAAATAATCTGAGGTTCAACTGCATAATAATTAACATTACATTTATCTTACTATAAAATAAATTAATTAATAACTTAAACCTTTAACGATAAGTAAGTAATTTATTTAAATTATTAGTCACTTTGCTGATTTCGTTTCCACAAAAGTAATTATAAGTAATCACTACATATTATAAAACAAAGTCCATATTTCCGTATGTACGCATAAAACTTTAAAACTACGCAACCGATTTTGATGCGGTTTTTTTTAATAGATAGAGTGATTCAAAAGGAAGGTTTGTACGTATAATAACATTCAATACGAAGTAGAGAAATACTGTAATTTTTGAGGTTTCTGTAAATAATTACATTTTTTCCGCTTACATTGCAAACGCAGGCTAAACCCTACGAGATTTATCAAAATGATGTACTAAGTATTTGTACACCTTAAAAAGGTCTACAGAAAAGTCCGCGATGGTATATGTCTATCTCTTATGGATAACCCACAATAGCAGTTTTTTTCATTTACTTTTTACGAAAAATGATGCCTTATGTTCAAAGCAATTTTTATACAATACAGCATTAATCCTTATCCAATTGAGTACCTTAAATAAATTGTTGATTTAATATAGATCAATATTGCCGTTTACAGCATGTAATTTAAGTGAACATTTTCGGAGATATTACAGATTTAAAATCCCGCGAGGAGGCCGCGCTTCGACCTATAAGCACTTCGAATTTAGCAGCGACCGGAGGCGCAACTAAATGTCCTTCTTTAAGTTTATATTGTCTAATGATAAGAAAGCTATGAATGTTGTATGTAAAGACATTGTCTAATCAATTGTAAAAATAAATAATATCACTACATAGTATAAAACAAAGTCGCATTCTCTGTCTGTCCCTATGTCCGTATATCCCTATGTATGCTTCAATCTTTAAAACTACACAACAGATTTTGATGCGGTTTTTTTTAATAGATAGAGTGATTCTAGAGGAAGGTTTGTACGTATAATAAAATTCAATACATAGTAGAGAAATACTGTAATTTTTGAGGTTTCTGTAAATAATTACATTTTTTTCTGCTTACATTGCAAACGCAGGCTTAACCCTACGAGATTTATCAAAATGATGTACTAAGTATTTGTACACCTTGAAAAGGTCTACAGCAGTGGTTCCCAACGTGGGGCCCACGACCCACAGGGGGGCAATTTGATGATTAAGGGGGGCAACTCGACACGAGTTTAAGCCTTTCGCTCTGGGTCATTTAAGTGCAATGCTAGATTTCGGTGCCAAATTTAACAGAAAATTACAATTTATCGTCCTAAAACCTATTATTTATGTTCTTTAAGTAGACAATTCAATTTTTAATATTAAAATTTATGTATGTTACTTAGGGGGGCAAAATAATTTTTAACGTGGGGCATAAACCAAAAAAGGTCGGGAAACACTGGTCTACAGAATAGTCCGCGATGGTATATGTGAATAACCCACAATAGCATTTTTTGTCATTTACTTTTTACGAAAAATAATGCCTTATTTTTGAAGCAATTTTTATACACTACAGCATTAATCCTTATCCAATTAAGTACCTTAAATAAATTGTTGATTTAATATAGATCAATATCGCCGTTTACAGCATGTAATTTAAGTGAACATTTTCGGAGATATTACAGATTTAAAATGCCATGAGGAGGCCGCGCTTCACCCTATAGCAATTCGAATCCAGCAGCTATATCGTTCTTTCCAGAGTTTGTTTAACGACAAGGAAGCTGTGAATGTTGTATATAAAGACATTCTGTAATTAATTGTAAAAATTAAATACATAGGGAAAATGTAAAAGTAAATAAGTAAAAATGTACTATATGAATTTAGATATTCCAAAGATAGCAGGAAATCTTCTTGGTATAGGGAAAGGAAATTGTTTTTCTCCAAATTTAACGCTTGCGGGCCACGGGCAGTAATGAATAAATCAAAACTACTGGATCGGTTTTAATCATTTTTTTACACTGAATGACATGGGATATATATTTTATACCCGTGCGAAGCAGGGGCAGGCCGCTAGTGCTTATATAATAATCAAAAAGATATTTTTATTTATTCTTTTATAATCCGCGATAAATTCATTTATTTAACCAGTCTTCCAAAGCAAGTAAGTAAGTAACGGCTTGTTGCTATTCCACTGCTGGGCAAAAAAGGCCTCTTCTATACATTTTTGGAGAGAAGGATTGGAGCTAAGACCTACCACGTTGCTCCAATGCGGATTGGTAGAATACACATATCCCTAGTATTCTCTAGAGATATGCAGGTTCCCTCATGATGTTCTGCTTCATCGAAAAACATGTGATAAATTATTAATTATCAATTAGACACAAGTTTTAATTGAAAAACTCATTGGTGACTGCCCGGGTATGAACCCATGATCGCCTCTAGAGATTCGCACAGTCGCACCGCTGGGCCATCTCAGCTTGTCATCCAAAGTATAACTGAAAAAATCTTAAAATTATTTTGCAATTGGTTTATTAATTAAAGAATTTTTTGTATTTTTGTGTGTTGGCAACCCTGAGCCGGCCCGGCGGGACGGCACCGATGACTTGTCATTAATAACGACAGCGGAAATGTATCAAAAGGTGACGCGTGTCCTCCTCCTACGTCTGTCTCAGTCTTGTTTATGATGCCAACAAACAATATTTATTTCGTTTAGATCCATCTGAACATTAGTGTGTATTGTTTTTTGTAATAAACATTGGATACAATGATAAGGTATATATCATAACAATTTTTATTTTGCAGTTTTTCACCAGATACCAAGCTGTGTGGTATCCGGCTAAATAGATTAGAACCACCCTCATTTCTTACCGAGGTGTCGTAAAAGGTTACTAAGGTAAGTTGACCCACCGTGTGGTGGTATCCAGCTTATTAGAATAGACAAGCCTCATTCTTTACCGAGGTATTGAAAAATTCGACTAAGGTAAGTTGACCCACCGTGTAGTATCCGGTTGAGTAAAATAGACCACCCTCTTTCTTACAGAGGTGTCGTAAAATACGACAAATGTAAGTTTATGCCAGGCAGGCGTTCGTAAAATACGTAGCCAAGTCATGTGACAACATGTTTGTAACATATTGTGCTGACCCCACTCAGAATGAGATAAGGGCAAGAGGATGACGATGTCTTACCATTTACTCCAATCTATTATTTTAATTTATAGAGAAGATGATTGTCTAACAGTAAAAGAGTAACGTGTCTCTAACATTTCCACTTTGTTCACCTTTATGTGTTTTCTATTACCAATATTTAATTCTGATCCATCAGTTAATAACTAAGTACCTGTGTGACCGGTCTTGCTCGGTAATTTTTAAAATGATGTAAAAAAAAAATTGAACAGAAAAATTAAAAAAAAATAGGGCAGGTGGGGCTTGATGCTAGGTATTTTCACCTCTGAAGACCGCCCGTTCCCCAAATGAACTACCATGACTTTACGTTTGACAGCGAAAAATTGTGATTGTATTCAACGTAAATTACAAAAAAATTTTAGATTCCGAAAACAGGGAAAAGACATTTTTTTAAATAAAACTAATTTAAATCAATTTTTCTCCTCCAAAAGACCCTACACGCTGAATTTCAGGAAAATCGTTGGAGCCGTGACTATTGACAGTTGTGTTAATGATCACCTTAAATGTACTGAAAGATTCGATAGTCCATGTCAACACCATGCAATTTTTAAACATATAATAATATGTGAAGCTATCATCTAAATGTCCTTACACGTAATCTAACTAACGACTCGCATCCATCCCAACAAACCTTTAAAACGAGGAATTTAAATTGCGCAGCGAGCGTCCTCACAAATCTCGGGAAAACGAAATTTATCGCTGCCTATATCTTGGTTTATTTATAAGAAAGCAAGCCCGAGATGAAATTACGTGATACCATTTGGAAGCTGAGTGAAATACTGAACAATTCCTTTTCCACCTATGTTGCTGTTATATTTTCATTCGCACCTACTTAGCCGATTGCTTGTTGAACGTTGCCCTTCCTCTAGATTACAGATATTTGTCTTTTTTGTCGAAGGTACATAACATTCATCTATTGCTCTCCAGTAACTAATTTCTTTTAATCCAAAAGGTTACCTTACCTGCTCTTTAGTTCAAACTTAACAATTCAAAATATTCTTTATTCAAGCAAACTTGTAATCAAGTGCTTTCGAATTGTCAAATCTGCTGGTTCGTAAAGCTGATCCGACCGAAAAGAGCCAGCAAGATATTCGGCGGTTTCTCTTTTCAAAATATAATTTTTATAACTAGTTTTAGTATACATTTAGTCATTACTATCTTGTACAAGATCGAAAAATAGCTTTATCCATGCATACTTATCATCCATGTATTCCTAAATTGTATAGGCTATCTAAATCAGCCTCCTTTTAACATTGCAGATTGCGGAATTTTAATATAGAACCTTCAACATAATCAATCCGACAAACTACTTACGTACTTTTACTAGGCGCAAAGTAAATATTTTGTTAACGTAGCATAAGTTTTATTAATTCATAAAACGTAACTGCTTTTAAAACACTATAAAGAATCGTTTTTCACAAGGATTTTTGGCGATATCATATGAAGGTACATATGAAGACTGTTAGGTACGAACCTCATATTAAATGTTCTGTGTTGTTTCTTACATATGCAACTCTATGCTTACTACTCACGATCTTACAACTAAACAATTCCGTATTATAAAACAAAACAATGAACTTGTTACAATAGAGATCGGAAAGAGGTCAATTCCTCAGCCCGCTATTAATCTCACTTGGAACGTTACCGCCGAATTAATTACCCTCTGACCATACGATTTAATGGGTTTCCTGAGGGACTCTGAGGTTTCCGATTAAATCACTACTTCTCATAGGGCGATTTATAGTGACCAGTGCTGGAGTCCAACAAAGATTTAACATGATCTAGATATGTCTACCTGTAAATCCTATTTATCTCTATTTATCCAATCCTTAAAAGACATGTATTTCTTTTATTGTATTGAAGTTTATCTAAACTACAACATCAAGTTCATAGGTCAAACAGTAATGAAGGAGTAATTTAACCAAGTAGTTTAATTTTACTTTTTTAACCATAACATTCATTTTTATACTTATAATCTTGTCTTTAGCATTTAGCTCGCTATAGGATCTTGCTTATTTATTTTTCGTTACAATAAATTTATAAAGAAAAAGAAAAAAAAACAAATCAAGTTATATCTCATCTCCGAAACATTATAATGATCTCAACTGATTTTTGTTATAAATGTAAGTCGATAAATTGAGACAAAAAGACCACCAAAAGAAGAGATCCACCCTCTTTCTCACCGAGGTATCGTCAAATACGACTGAGATAAGTTGACGTCAGGCAGGTGGCGGGTCGTAATATACAAATTATGTGACAACATTTTTATAACATGTTGTGTCGACCCCACTTAGAGTGGGATAAGGGCAGGAAGATGAAATATCTTATATAGTTTTTGATGCGAAGCCAAGTAACTAAATTGACATAAAAATTACTATAAAAATAAAAAACGTTTTTGTTTTCCGAAATCATTCTACGTACTAAAATTCTTATTTATAAACTCACCGGTTCACATTTCAAGTTTTCTCGGGGCAGGCAATTTCCTTTACAGACAAATGGCCATATCTCAACGAGCGTGCCATTTAACCAAATTGCTTCCATCAGATAGCCGATGCTAAAGTTCATGCCGTCATGGCTACACAATTTACCTTGCCTCTTAAAAGCCTAAACCAAATATTGTCACAATTACGAGATAGCATCGGCCTATAAACATGCGGACAAACAGTGCCCTTCGGCGAATATCTTGAGGACTAAGGTGGATTTGGTGTAGTTATAAAGGTAACGGCGATTTAAGTAGTCTTAAACTAAGAATATATATTTCTTATATAATATAAGATTATGTATTGCTTATAAAACATTTAAAGCAGTTAAAAAACAATATTAGAACTATTATAACCACTGTCAATTAAATCGACTAATCAATTTCGATCAAAATCGATTTTTTTTCATGAACTAAATATACATATACTATTTTACATATGCAACGAAAGTAATATGATTTAGATAAGAAAATAATAAATTTCTTTTAGACAAGAAAATAAAATACTTTTTCCTATTCATTCAACAATTTTATAAATGACTGAATTCTAAATCTCCTTCCTTAATCAAATAATATAGCGTGCGTAATTGGAATTGTATACATCTGTTATAACATAAAACCTAAAAACACGAGAATTTACACAAACTATTTTCTTCTTCGATTTTTTAAATATCAAACGTATATAGTTTCTCAGTTTGAATATGCTTAACAATATGCTTTACTTAATAATATGCACCGAATTAACTTCAGTTTTCAAATTCATTCAATTATACTAATTTGATTTGATTGATTAACATGAAGTAATACAAAAGTAATTGCAGTCCTATTAAAACTACTAACTTTAGTTGTATTTCCTGTAATGTTATATGCTTTCCTATTTTCAAAGAGATGACACAAGGACACTATATTGTGTTTAATTGTTTATCTTTAACACAATATTTATAATTTTCTATAGAGCTTCAGAATAATGACTAAAATACTACTCCCCTTAAATTCAGTTGTAGGAAGTCAAATATAAGCAACCGTAGCAAACTTCGAGCTATACAAAGCGTCCTCTATATCAGGCCCAAATAATCCTCAAATAATACCAGCATCTAAACTCTTAACGTCATTAAGGTACCTCACACATAACGACTTTTTGCAACGACAAATACGCAATGTTACGATATCGGTTTGTGTACCATAGTCGCATTGTTACATTATCGTCGTGTTCACATCTATAGCTTACAATGCTTTTTCTATTGCACCACCATTGTTTTATTGCTTTATCTTTTTATTTGACTTCGTAACGTAATTTTTTCATAGCATCAATAAGTGAAAAATCATAATACGTGTGAGTTATTTGGAATAAGTATTTTATTAGGTCGTCTGTTCTCTAAACTATTCAATTGTAGATACTTCAATTGTATCTTCCGTAGCAACCTGTTGAGCTCGCTATTGGCTTATCCTAAATCAGCGATCAAAAACTCTGGGTCTCTTCAGAGTTCTTGAGTCATATTTTTTTGAAAAATTATAACGTGTTCCTTCCAACTTTAAGCAACTTTTAATTATTAAACTAATTAGTAAACACGTTCATTAACGATATATGCACCAATGATGTACATATGACGAAATTTTGTATATAATAACGCTTTTTAAACTTCCTGCTTCAGATTCGACCTATAAAATATTATTAAAATTCGAGGATTACAATCTATCGAATACTGATGAAATACGCAGGAGTTAAGGATACCTATTAATTAAAGAATATTTACTGTAAAAAAGTAAATAATTTAATCTTAGCTATATACTAAGGACAAATTTGCAGTCAGTAGTGATTGTGGGTCTATATTAACGCAACTAATCGCAATGTGTAAATGATCTAAAGAGGAAACGAGTTATCGCCGCCCTCCTTTAACAAAGAGCGCTAAGACGTTTTCCTCCGCGCCTTAAGATCGTTTTATTGCCAGCCCGGATGGACTTCTGGGATAGATGGTCGGGAATGTAAATTTAGTGTACGGAACCGGACGCGAGGAGGTGAGCATCGGATTGTTTTGTTTTCGGTCGGCCCGCATTAAGGCGGGTTTCTTACACACCGTTCTGTAACTCTTCATCAAAAACTTTCCTACGTAGTTTGTGTGGAATTTTACGACCACACTGTAATTTATTTGTTTTACATTTTTAGAGTGAAGCACTGTGATACATTCATATATGAACATGAATGTATCATTCATGCTCATGCTATTTAAAATATATTAAAATACATATATACTCGTATATTAGCTATATCACAATATAGCTAATCTATTTTACAATGTAGCTTATTTAAAAATATATTTAAAATATCTATTAAAATTACCTATATTGTAAGAATCTAAACTTTCTTAGTCACACAGCGAAGTATATCGTGTACAAAAACAACGTAATTAATAAAAATTAATATCTATCTAAAAGTAAAGTATATTCATCAATGTAATTGTAGCGTAAGAATGACTTTGAATGGACTCCTTCTTATTTATGCGACTTAACTTGTATTACACAAGTTAATTTGAATTTCGAATTAAGTCTTTTCCTTTTGCTCTTTTTTCTATTTTCTTTAGAAATTAAGTATTAACGCGTAAGTATTTAAATATGGATATTACTAGCGATCTAGAGGAGGCCTTTGTCGAAAGGCGAGCTGTTTATAAAACCGACTGTCAATGTTAGTAGAATAAGTACAATTGTAAAAGGAAAACAGCAATAAAGGCTTATTTTATTCATTTATTTATTATTACTAGCGATATTGTCATTTTAGATTTTTTTCGGTATAAAAAAATGACATCTTTGTTACTTTACCGTGTAAAATTTATTCTGATCTAACCATTGACTATAACCACAATCAATTTTGAACCCACAGACGAAACTAATTAAGTCTAAGGTCGTTTACGTGAATTTTCGATTATCGCATGTTAGCGAGCATTTCGCCAAGGCCTTTGTTTAGACGTGTTAGATCGATGTGCTTAATGTATGGGAATCGAACTGCAGTACTGCTGGCTTTAATTTGCCAGATGTCCATTTGTTCCGATTGTGGGCTTATTTATTGTGGCGTTACGAATTGGCGTACTTGGTAGGAGTGAGGTAGTTTCGACCTTTAGTTTAAGGAGATGGATTATTCTTACCCTATGTATCATTATTTAATTTATACGCCTATACCATTTTGTCCTATTTTTATGTTTTATATAATTGTTTGAATAGCATATGAAATTGCACATTATATAAGAAATATTTTTAAACGCCATGTGGTATCCGGCTGCATAGAATAGACCACCTTCATTTCTTACCGAGGTGTCGTAAAAGGTGACTGAGGTAAGTTGACCCACCGTGTGGTAACCCGTTGAGTAGAATAGACCACCCTCTTTCTTAGCGAGGTGTCGTAAAATACGACTAAGGTAAGTTGACATCGGGCAGGCGGCCGGCTGAAAAAATATCTAGCCAAATCATTTTACATTTTTATAACCATCCCCACTTAGAGTGGGTGGGATAAGGAGAAGAGTATGATGATTTTTTTACTAACAATAAAGAATCTCAGAAATGATCTTCAGAATTCGCTAAAGAGTCCAAGCTTCCTTATTCTGAACGATCTCTTTCAGAAGAATTAAATTTGATTAGGATTGAAGAATACTGATACTTCTTTAACCAGCTATTTTTTCTTTTTTCTTCTTTTTCTAAAAAGAAGAAAAACATGTTAAAAAATATTGTCCCAGATATCTCTAGATAAAAATCTAGAGATATCTGAGACAACATGTTTTACCATAGTATTTCAGTAATAAGTTACTATTTAAAAGTCAAATGTAAATCTTTGATTGGTGATTTGAATTCTAAAAATTGAATTAGACGCTCCGTGTAAAGGGTGTTTTCTTATTAATAAACATAAACAGACCCTGATTAGATACCAAGACTTAGCTAGGTCGAAAAGACTGTAGAACCTTTTTAGTAATACTACCTATTATCTTAAGAGTTATTTAATATCATACAAAAAATATGACTAACTCTGCACACACTAAATTTTATTAGTATGAAATATAATTTGGCCTTAGAAGCTAATCATATATCATGTATATGAAGAAGTTAATTTAATCAACAAGTTGGGATCATCGAAGCAAGACATGCGTGATCCTAATACAAATATATTCCTTGTATCGATATACGGTCCTTCGAGCCGGATTAAGGACTACCCTCTCAAGGATTTGTTGGCCCGAAGCGAATTGGTCCGTTCTTTGTCTAAACCGATTGCTTCGCCTTGGGACAGGTGCGGGCTTCCTTGCGGATTTTAATTAATAATGTCTCGATAGTGAATGGTGTGAAATGTACTTTAGTGATTTAACCAAGCCGAGTAGTAGATAGTTTTGATAATAAACTGCTTTCATTGAGGAATATTTATATTCGTGTTTAAGGAATACTAAACTGGCCCGTTTACGCAGTTAGCAGTGACTTTGCCTTCAGCGGTTCAACGGTTCGGTTCCCGCTTGTTGGTTCTTCGAGCCTGGGTATGTATTTAAATGTATATATTTACCAGTTATCTGTCCCATTGCCATAACACAAGTATTAGGCTACTTACTTTGGTGATAGACAGCCGTGTGTGTGCCGTGTGTATATTAATTGGCAAATCTATCTCACTTTGTTTCAGATAGGTTTTAATTACTCAAAATTTTCATGAAAAAAATTGTTTACATGTAAAATTACAGTAATTGTACGTATCCATAAAATCGGATGCTTATATCGTTGAATTTGTCGTCGTCGTATAAATATTATACTATTCCAGAAAGTTTTCGCTTTTTTGACGATAAACTTGCGCGATTATTAAATCGTTAAAAACTAATATTGTTTATACAAAAATGATTGGTAGTGTTCGCACAATATTTTCCACCGAGGGTAATCGGGGCTTGCTGCACCTGAGGTGTGGGTAGGTGACTAAATAATGTCACACACAAAGAAAAGATCGCTCGGCCGCGTAACACGGTGCACGGGCCTCTGAGTGAATTGCAATAAATATCGGTGTTCGGTGGATGATCGTATTAATATATACGAAATATAACGGATAATTCGGTGTTTGTGTGTATAAACTATATTAAAGAACAGTTGTGATTCCACGAATATAGGTGGATTAAGTTTTTTTGTGTTTATACTCCGGCCGGAGCGGCGTGGACGCCATAACTTAAGAAGAAGGCTCTAAGTCAAAGGTCAGTATTGATTGTGTGTGACAGTTGTGATTAATCACTTGATTATTCGGGGTGGAGAAATTGCCGGTTGTCTGCCTATCCTATCTATGCTCACCAACCGCAGCTATCGAAGGCACGCAGTAAGCGCGAACAGGTGGTTCCAGAGAATATGAAATATTCAAACTCTCAAATAAACTTAATCAGGTTTCGCAATTTACTTAAATAAGTAGATACTTAGGAAATAGTCGGAATATACTCAAAAACAAAATCGAACATAAATGGAAAGTATTAAGCATTAATTACTTTGTACTACTAAGTAACTCGACACAATTTTATTAAACATAAAAAAATATGTTTAAAACTGGACTAAGATAGTCCAGCGGTGATACCGTACGACTCTTTCGAGACAGTCACAGGTTAAGCCCCAGGCTTGAGTTTTTCTTTTTACCAATGAGTTTTTATATTTAAACTTATGTGTTTAACTGATATTGCCAATTTACCTAACGTTTATCTGTAAAGTAAAACATCGTGAGGAAGCCCACATATCTCTGGGGATTTCTTATGATATGAGTAACCCACCAATCAGCATTAGAACAGTGTAATGAGTCTTAGATATTCTCTTCTCTTTAAAAAACAAAGAGAGAGGACTCATGCCCAACAGTGGTAAAGTAAGAGTTACTTTAATTTATATAAGAAGTACATAGATAACATCGTTTTATACAATAATATATACTAAACAGACCATTCCTCTATAGACAGATAGATATCGTAGCCTGGATACTTAACAGGTTTCCCTTAAGGCTCTGAATACATGTTAATAGTCTGCAGACTTGCGAAGATTAAGGAATTAGCTTGCGCCGCTAATTTAGTTCATACAGTTGTAAATTGCTTATCCTATCCTACTAATATTATAAATGCGAAAGCTTATGGTTATCGATATATGTTTGTTACCCTTTCACGGCGAATCCGCTAAAGTAATATTGATGACATTTGGCACAATTATTCCTTATACACCGGAATAACATATAGGCTATAGAAATCCTGTTAATTCTACAGGAATACTATGACATTTAAAAGCGCCTATTCTATCTATTATCGATCTATCACACGACAACAGTCCAGGCAAACGAAGTCGCGGGTAAAAGCTAGTTTTATATATTACGTGAAATTGAAAATAGATTTCTGAAAATAGTTTCTAAAATCAACATACTTTTCCTATATCCATATCCGGTTGAGTAGAATAAACCTCTTTCTTACCGAGGGTCGTTAAATACGACTAAGGTACGTTGACGTCAGGCAGGCGGCCGGTCGTAAAATACGTAGCCAAATCATGTGACAACATATTCATAACATGTTGTGCCAACCCCACTTAGAATGGGACTAACTGACTTTTGACTTCTGAATGACTTTTCCTATAAACAAAATACTAAGACTAAGGTACGTTGACCTAAGGCAGGCGGCCGGTGGTAAAATACGTGGCCTAATCATGTGAAAACATGTTCATAACATGTGCCATCCCCACTTGAATGGGACTAACTGACTTTTGACTTCTGAATGACTTTTCCTATAAACAAAATACTAACAGTACTATCTAACGTAAGTAAGGATGTTTGTAAGTGATAAGGAATGTTCGTCCTTACATTTTTTTTAATTTTTTGGACTATTTTATAATGAACTTTAGGATGTATCTATAATTTTTTTTTTGTTTTTTTACAACAATGCACATATACAATTATTGTGTCACTGGCTCCCAAGCTAGTTTAAACTGTATTTTGGTAACCAGTGCCTACCTTAACTTGGTTCAACTTATATATGTACAGGAGTAAAAAATATGAATTACGATGACAATAAATTACCTAATAAACGTAATAAAACAATTACCTAATAAGAAAAAAAAGGAATTTGTATAAAACTAAAAAAAACAACATATTAATGTTATTGATCAATGTTACGAAATTGATAATTATTATGGCAAAACACATTTCTTCGGTAAGCTAGTAAAGTTTATTCCGTTCTATTTCGCATTATATTCTCTGATAATCTCATAACGTTTTTCTCGAGCAATTTACTTCAATCCATAAATCTAGACGGCGAGTGTGAACCAGCTTAAAGCTAAGACGGGACGGGTGCCTCCCTTGACCTCCCCCTACCCATATCCAGTACGGCTAGCGAATATGTAAGCCCACCGGTGTTCATTAACTGAGCATGTTAAGCCGATGATCGCAGATAGAGCAGGGCTTGGGAACCAATAAATTTTTTGAATCCTTTTTTAAATAAATCTGGAAGAACTACGCACATGGTCATCAAATACATAGGGAAAAATGTAAAAAGTTAATATAAAAATGTAGTATATGAATTTGAAAAGCTGTGGTAGCCCAGTGGTAACACCGTGCGCCTCTTTCGACGAGGTCTAGAGTTCAAACCCCGGGCAGGCACCAATGAGTTTTCTAGTAAAACTTATGTGTCTAATTGATAATTGCAATTTATCACACGCTTTTCGGTGAAGGAAAACATCGTGCGGAAACCTGCATATCTCTAGAGAATTCTGGTAGCGTGGTAGGTCATAGCTCCAATCCTTCTCTCCAAAAAAAAAACGAAGAGAAGAGGCCTATGCCCAGCAGTGGGATAGTAACAGGCCGTAACTTACTTACTTTATATGAATTTAGATATTCCAAAGATAGCAGGAAATCTTCATGGTATAGGGAATTGTTTTCTTACAAATTTAACGCGTGCGGGCCACGGGCAGTAATGAATGATTCAAAACTACTGGATCGATTTTAATCATTTTTTTCAGTGGGCTATATATTTTATACCCGTGCGAAGCCGGAGCAGGCCGCTAGTATAATATAAATTTACTTATGTAAGGCGACGACCCGACGGATGGGGGGAAGAATACGTACAGGTGACAGGTACAAGAGTTTAATCGTCACTTTTACATAGAGTATCGCGGACGGGGTCCTTCACGGCATTCCTTAATTGGGTGTACCGGAAGATGCACCGTTTGCAGTTGCACTAGGCGTAGTGTTCCAGTAGGATGCACTGTGTAAGCTTAGGAACTGATAGGCGATGTTGATTTGATAACATAATGTATGGGGACTTCTTATATTACTACGAAAGCACTTCGATAGCGCGGAGCAAACGATCAGTGGCGCCATCTAGTTTTGAGCGCGGAATCACGTGTTCCAAGTACGTTGTGTTACGAAACTAAACTCACGGACAGCGTCGAGCTCCGCGTGCCCAACTACTTCGTGTATCGCCGCGATGAAGTCTCTCCCCGGGGCCGCCCGTACAGAGGTACGGCCGCTCTGGTGCGGAGGGACATCATACACGAAGAGCTGGAGCACACCCCGTTCACTAGCACCCGCACACAGGGGGTACGAGTCAACGTGGGCAACCAGGAGCTCCGCATCTATGCCGCCTACAAACCACCCGGACTGACTTTCTGCAGCACTGATGTCGAGGCAATCTTCGGGCAGCAGGGACCTGCAGTGATCGTGGGCGATCTCAACGCGAAACATCACGCGTGGGGATCGCGAATCATCACTGCGGTCGGGAGGCACCTGCACGAAGATAGCGTGAGGAGCGGGTACGGTGTGGTGGGGCCGGGAGCGCCGACCCACATACCCACCGACAGCCGCTCCCAGCCAGACGTCATAGACATAGTGCTGCACCATGGACTGGACAACCCCTTTGATGTCGAGGTACTCTACGACCTCGACACGCAACACCTTCCGGTTCTGGTCAACCTAGCCACCCAGGGAGGCTTCTTAGTGCCCCGCCCGCCGCGGACGCGGACGAACTGGGAGCGCTACACCGCAGAGCTTGCCGGGCTTGAGCTAGCAGGCCCGATCACTACACCTTCGAGAGTCGACGATGCTGCTGCGTTCATCGCGGAGGCGATCATCGCCGCCAAGGCAGCAGCCACCACCACCACGTCGACTTCACCGGATACCAATCGAAGGAAGGACCTGCCGAGCTCGCTCCGCAATATGCTTAAGCGGAAGCGCACCCTGCGCCGCCTATGGGCCCGCACTCGTTGCCCCAGGGTGAAGACTGACCTGAACCGGCTTGCAGAGAGGATCGCGCGTGCCGTAGTCGCTCTCGACGAGGCGCGATGGGAGGATACCGTCGATCGAGCGACAGAACACGACACAGCGCTGTACTCCCTCTGCAAGAAACTCACCGGACAAGACACCCCCGTTTACCCGCTGCTCGATGCCGCGGGTAAACGCACCTATGCCGCCAAGGATCGTGCTGAGATTCTGGCGGCACACCTGGAACAGACATTTACGCCCAACGCCCCCAACACCTCCAACCTCCATGTCATCCGTCATCACGCGGCTGTCCAGGACAAGCTGGAAAGGTTCCTGTCGGCCCCTACACCGCCGCTCCGGGGAGAGGACTTCATCTCCCTGTCAGAGCTGCGGTCGGTCGCTGCTCGCCTTGATAAGCGAAAAGCGCCAGGCCCCGACGGAATCACTAACGCCGCGCTGATGCTGCTGCCCCGAACAGGTCTCGTAGCGCTCACGAGACTGTTCAACGGAGTACTCCGCACCGGCCACTTCCCAGAGGCGTGGAAGACCGGGAAGATCATCGTTCTTCCCAAACCGGGGAAGGACCGCCGCCTGCCTGGAAGCTACCGGCCGATCACCCTGCTCTCGCACATAGCCAAGCTGTTTGAGCGTCTGCTGCTGCGTCGAGTCACGCCCCATCTGCCCCTGCGCGAGGAGCAGTTTGGATTCCGCAGCGGCCACTCGACGACGCTCCAGCTGGCGAGGGTAATCAACCACCTGACCAGTGAGCGGAACAACGGGCGCTACACCGTGGGGGTCTTTCTCGACATCGAGAAGGCCTTCGATCGTGTGTGGCACGCCGGGCTCCTGGTCAAAATACTGGACACCACCATGCCGCCTGCTTATGTGCGAGTGCTGGCATCATTTCTACACGGCCGTAACTTTTACGTGGCAGTGGATGGTGCCGAATCCCAGCCACGCACCATCCAAGCCGGAGTACCCCAGGGCAGTTGTATATCGCCGCGCTTATACGCGGCGTATACGGATGACATCCCCACCCTGCGCCAACATCTGCGGGAAGGGGAGGAGGACGTGCTGTTGTCGCTGTTCGCCGACGACAGCGCGTATTTCGCGTCGTCCTACCATCAGATCGTCGCCACCAACCGCATGCAGCGTATGCTGGACTTGTTGCCGGAATGGCTGGACAAGTGGAGGATGGCCGTCAACGTCGGGAAGACGGCCGCTCTGCTCACCAGCCGCTCCAAGCCGCTACGTCAGCTGAGTCTACGAGGCCAGGACGTAGAGTGGAAGACCACAGTAAGGTTTTTGGGGTGTGAGTTGGACCGCAGCCTGTGCATGATCCCCACGGTGAATCACGTCGTGGGTCGAGCTGCCGCTGCTAGGTCCAAGCTTCACGCGCTATTCACATCCCATCTACCTATGAACACCAAACTGCGGGTCTACGGTGCCTACGTCCGCTCGCGCTTGACGTATGCGGCACCCGCCTGGTAGGCGTTATGTTCGGCGTACCAGAAGCGAAGACTGCAAGTCCAGCAGAACCGCTGCCTGCGACTGATCGTAGGAGCCCCGAGGTATGTGCGGAACGACGTCGTGCATCGGGATACCAAAATGCCGACCGTGGAGGAGTATGTCCGTCGCCTTGCGCGCCGGATGTTCGCGCGTGCGGACCACAGCGCGCACGTACACCTCCACGGCATCGCGCCACTCCATGCGCGACCACCCGATGGACGTTCCCTGCCTCGCGAGCTCCTGCGGTCACCGTCTCCGCGGCCCGATGCGGACGACGACGGCGACGACGAGGACGACGCGACGGGCGAGAGGGCGACACCACGGATTATGACACCACCGGATATGACACCACCTGACGACGACTTTGAGGTCTGGGAGCTAATATTCCCAGACCTCCCCACCGAACCAGACATCCCTTAGGTCACCTAGGTGACCTGGGCTCACGGCCCAAATACCGACACCCTTAGGTCACCTAGGTGACCTCGGCCTACGGCCGAAACACAGACCGGACTTAAGTGCCCGCGAGGAACTGCCCGGGCAAAGAGGTACGCCTCGAGGCCCGTACCCCGCTTACCCCCCACCCGGGGAGTCAGCGAGATGACCCTGCTGTTGTGTTACACTTATAAATTTTATTAAATATTTAAATATTCTTTACTAGCAATTCGTGTATTCTGTGTAGTTAGTATTAACAACCGAATAGAAAGATACGAGTGCATTGAAGTAAACCTGCTTGTATGTATCAAGCGGATTAAGCATCCTTTGAGTTTAAGTTCTCTGTTTCAATTTAAACTCTCATTTCAAGGCATAATAGTTCTAATGCATATATATTTGTTGATTTAATATAATATTTATTTGATACAAGAAGCTGTGTGGATAAGTAGAATTTACCATTTTACCACCATTTTAGACCACCCTCATTTCTTACCGAATTGTCGTAAAAAGCGACGAAAGTAAGTTGAGCCGCCGTGTGGTATTCTCTTAAGTAGAATAAACCACCCTCTTTCTTATCGAGGTAGCGTAAAATACGACTTAGGTAAGTTGATGTCAGGCAGGCAGCCGGTCGTAAAATACGTAGCCAAAACATGTGACTACGTAGTGCCGACCCAACTTAAAGTGGGAAGGGCAAGAACATGATGATTTATTTGACACAAGCTGAACCCACAACTCATTCGCGTCAACTTAAAGGTTCAAATGCCCTTAATTATTTTTGCTGTTCTTTAAAGGACTTGTGCTTTATTATTTATTATTCAGCTTTGATCATACCAAAGTTCGACAATATTGCTCGAGCGGATTAGTCGTGAAAGCGTAACAGGTAAAAATCAGTTTTATAGCTTAATATTCCGTATTAATTTCATCGTTTAATTAATAATTTTTCTTCTTTAGATGAAGTGTCTTATTTTATTTACATTTATTTATAAATATTCAAACAAAATAATTGAGCTATGCCAACTCATTAAGAATTTAACACTCATAATTTCAGGCCTAACTCTCAAACGAAAACAAAATGGCGTCATGTAATACGCACATCGAATACTTGAGACTCGTTCTTTTCCCGCCTGCGAGTGTCGTTGGCGGCATTAAATCTTAATAAAACCCGTCATGCATCACGATGGCGTCCTTTGATTTCTCACTCGGCAAACCGCGTCTCCGCATATCAAAGAAAATCACAACTCTTTTCATTGCGCGCCGATAGAATGTTCACAAAGACCAGCTTAATTGATCCCCCATTCCGCCCACCGCTTTTAAAAATTCAACCTTAGAGGGAACGCGGGTCGACACTGCGGAGACCTCGATAACGTGGACATTGTACCTTCAATTTAGTAATACAAATAAGCGAGACTGGTCCTTCGGGCCCCAGCTACTGGCGACGCTTTCAAAAGAAACCTCTATTGTGTTCTACCCTCAATCACGGTCTCGATTATCGAAAAGAAAACACTCATCTATATTTTAAATAATGATCAGGGCACAGGTCGGGGCGAACAATTGAGAGTGATGGATTGTATAGACACCGGCTATAAGGGCTTCACTACAACCATATTGTCACCCTCGCTTCTTGTGAAAAATTGGAAAATGTTTCTTACGTTACTTTATGGACACTTGTATACATATAAAGGGTATATTATCTTATTTTATGTACATAATGTTTTACATTTACATTACGTTTTACAAGAAAGCAAGTAGAATAGTTTTTATTGGTATACCTAAATCTTTTGTATAATCCTAGTGATGTGAGTTTGTGTAGTGATGTAATTTTTATTGCTTAATTATATTTAATATCCTGATGATATAACGCTTGTTAGCTATGATCATCGAGATTATTGACCAATCGTAAATTTTTGAAAAATAAGTATAAGCGCTTATGAAATTCTTATATTAATGGTAAATAGTATAATAAATAATCCTTAATGGTATAGAGTAAAAACAGAAAGAGTCCTAGAATTTAGATAAAACCTCTAAATCTCAAAATAATAATATTTTATTTTACTATAAGACAGTGCATCATACAAGGTTTGCATAACGATATACTGTAAAACATATATAATATGGGCTAAAGGCTACTAGCATTAGAAGTGATGCTATAATCAAAGGTTCTTTATTTTTAGAGTAGGTATAGCACATTTTATGTACTGTGAATAAATAAACCAACTTTGCAATAATGCTAAAATGATAATGTTAAGATGTTATAATCGGCATAATATCAAGATGGTTAATGCTACCGTGATTAACTTAACAGTTTCTATATTATATATTAGAGCGCTAAATTAGTATGTGGTACTTGGTTTCTAAGAAAATAAAAATCCAGATGAAACTTCTGAAAAATCGTTGACGAGAAGTCATTGTCAATTTACTCATATACAAACAGCACCAGTTAATTCTAACGAATTTAATAATCTTACGATTTCTTTAAGTATATATAGATTTTGTAGAATTATTACTAATTCTACAAAATCTATATATACTTAGATACAAAAAGATCGACTAACGATTGAGACTGTAACGACCTATTGAATGAAAGTAATTGAAATCATTAGCGTGAAAAAACGTCTGATAAGCAGGACGGCACCTAATTAGATTCACCCGACATGCCCTTCGAGACGTGGCCGTATACTAATCAACAGCATTCAAAGAAAATATATTCCAAGGAAAGAGGCCTGAAATTTAAAAAAAAGGGCGTCGACAAACAGCATTTAATGAACGCCCCCCCACCCATACATCATTAACTGGTAGGGGTGTCGCGCAAACAATCTCGCTCCAGATTCGCAGGGACCGGTTGATAGTAGGCAGTAGTGCATTCGTTACAGAAGACGAGTGGTAACCATTGTGAGTCAAGCACGTCTGCGCTGTTGTGTCCGAGATGCGGATAATTGCCCCCGCTGCCTGAAGAAAAAAATATGTTTCATCGGGAGATATCGTCATTGTTTGTCCGGATGCACGCTACAGCTTTGGATAGGTCGAGACTTTTTTGTTTCTGCGCGAACTGAAATAGATTTTAATTAATTAATGTTCTATTTTGGATTCAAATATTCTCTCTATATCTATATAGGACACTTACACACACGGTCGTCCATTAATACTTATGTTATGGGTGACAGAGGACTGGTAAATATATACATATATAATTTTAAATACATATTTAAATACTAATACACACCCAGGCTCGAGCCAACCAGGAAGAACCAACAAATTGGTTATAGAACATCTTGGTCCTCAGCGGGAATCGAACCCGCGACCCGCGGAGCTAAAGGCAGCGTTATTAACTGCACCAACGGGTCAGTCTACTACTTTATAGTATGATTAATAGTATTGTAGTTTATAGTACAAAAAAAGTTTTTTTTAATTCAACGCAGAAAAGTCGCAAGAAGCTTAGAATTAAAGATAAAGTAGAAATAGTTAGAAATTTAATAATCTTAGTATCGATATCCCAATGTTGGCAATAATATTGTGCATTTTAGCTTAAATCCACGACGATGCTCCAATACGGTTTGGTAGTTTACATATCCTAAGAATTCTCCAAAGATACGCAGATGTTTTCCGTTACTGAAAGGCGTGTTATAAACTGCTAATATAAATTAGGGGCATAAGTTTTAATAGAAGATATCATTGGTGCCTGCCCGGGGTTTGAACCTATGATCTATGACGTGAGAGGAACACGGTCGCACCGTTTGGGTTTACAGATTAATTTGAGTTTAATATTGAGTTTAGCTTAATGTGATAGCCAAAGCGTACATTTAAAGCGAAAATTATCACATGTACGAAGGCGGACTTATTAGGAATAAGTCCTAAAAGGATAAGGAAGGGATAATGGGATCCCTCCAAGTAACACTTTGAGTAACAGAAGGAAAAGAACAAGAAGTAAAATGCAGGTAATATAGAAGAAAGATTAAGAAAAATTACGAACAACTAACGAACCTAGATTGATATTTGCACTTGAGATAACACATTACATTATCATTTAACTATTTCATTTATAAATTATTATTTGTTAAATAAGTAGATAAGTAAAGATGCTACTAATATATAATTATTTGAGACAAATATTTTCTAGTCTATAACTTAAATGCTGTTAGTATCACAAATTCAAAATTATCCTAATAGCAGTCTTTACGCAATCCATCGCAGATAATACGGTTTCAAGTTGAAATTTATAGTCAGTTGTAAATTAGAAGGTCCGTGTTTATCGATCCTTATATCCTTAACTATAATTTAATTACATCTTTACGCGTTAATTTTGAGAGTACACTATACCCTCGTAATAAACAGACTTCAATATGTGGTACAGTTTATATGGCTTTAATAGCGTCCCACATTTGCGTATTGTTCCTCAAGATGCTTTACGGTGTCCCTCGAACAGGTAATGGCGTTATTTATTGGCAGTAAACCAAGATTTAGGCATGAGGACAAAGGGGCTAAATGATCGTAGAGGTTAAGGGTATCCCATTAAAGGCAGAAATTTTGATAGTTTGCGAGTACTGTAATTTGCGGACGACCCATTGAAAAGTATAAATTAAAGGTGTTTTAGATATCTGAAAAACTGCCTGGAAATTTCAATCTATCGTGGATGTTTTTCATCATCAACACTACTAATTATTACAAACAACGCTGCTACTAATTTTAAGAATTTTTAATGCTAACAGAAGCATTATTTATCAATTGTCATTTTTAACAATGGAGAATTCTTTAACGAAATTCGATTGGTTTGGGATGTTAATTAGTTTAAATAATTCTTCTTCCCAGAATTCTCTAGAGATATAGCAGGTTTCGTCACGATGTTTTCTTTTACCGAAAAGCGTGTGATAAATTACATTTATCTCAGAAAACTTATCGATGCTTACCCAAGTTTGGTACCCCTCGAAAGAGTCAAACCGTCTCACCGCTGGTCTATCAAAGCTTCAACACTAATAACAAGTCAAGTTAAAATGCTTTTAACAAAAATGTCACGTTAGCCCTTGAGCAGTTTTCTCGTTTGGAGTCAGTCCTGGTACCAGCATCAGGTCATGCATTTTCATGGGACTAGACCAATATATAAAATTTTAGCTCAATCGGACCTCGGGAAGTGAGTCAAATTTAATTTGCAAGTTTTCGTTCACATACATACATTGCAAGTTGAATAAAAGTTTGTGTGATTAAAAAGGACGATTTTAATCACACGTTTGATTTTGGACGTATGTCTACGTCTAATCTTATCTAAGAATAGAATATAAAAATAAATACTCTCCTTGTACGATCATACTCTTTAAAAAGAAAAGAAAGTAGGCGTGGTATATTTATAACGGAGGCTTTGCGACTAGCCCCGGGGGTCTGATAAAATCAAATTGGAATTATTCAGGGTGAAAACCTACCATGGCATCTTGAAGTCAACAATGGCTTTCGACTTGTTCTTTGCGTTGCACCGTTATTAAAATCTCGTGAAACAATCGACTCGAAAGCGCACTTCCGCTCGCTACGTACAGACTTGGAATGCGAGGGAGAAATTATCGGGAAATAAGTTGTTCTTTACGATCTACCAGCTTTTGTGATAATTATTTATATTGGCAAAATTTATATTACTGCCGTGTGATATCCGGCTGAGTAGAATAATCCACCATCATTTCTTAACGAGATGTCGTAAAAGGCGACTAAGATAAGTCGACCCACTGTGTGGTATCCGGCTGAGTAGAATAGACCACTCTAATTTCTTACCGAGGTGTCGTAAATGTCACTTAGGTAAGTAAACCCACCGTATGGTATCCGGTTGAGTAAAATATACACCCTTTTTCTTACCGAGGTGTCGTTAAAACGACTAAGGTAAGCTGATGTCAGGCAGTCATCGATCGTAAAATACGTAGCCAAATCATGTGACAAGATGTTTGCACTTTGTTACATGTTGTCAAAATTTACATGAAAACTTATGTGAAAAAGTTTATATAAAATTAAAAAAAATTAAACAGTCGCGCTGTATGGTGTTATAAAAACACCTTAGAGATACTCGTAATATGTTAGGCAAGGAAATATAATACAAGTCAGTTAAGAAGCTTTTAACAACATTTTATGTCCCTATTATTAAACGTTGAGGAATTCCCTAGTCTGGAGCCAATCCTGGCAGCAGCATCAGGTCATGCTTATCATAAACATGCATTGTCATTTGGATTGGACCGTTATGTAAAATTTCAGCTCAATCGCACACCGGGAAGTGGGTCAAATTTAACTGACAAAATTCCACCTTCACATACTGACATACATACAAGTCGTTATCTCCACTTGTATGTATGTTTAAATAAATTTTCAATAAATGGAATAAAATAATCAAAATGAAATAAATGCAACTTCCAAGCAAATCGTTTTTTTTCAATTCGAACGTAAAAACACTGGCATGAAAATTGTACAAAAACACATCGAATCGAATCGAAATCCTATCGTTAAGTTAATTACAAAAAATGTAGTTCTAGTCTAACATAACTCTTTTAATTCAATAAAAAAAAATCAAATGCAATAAGTCAAATACAAAATTATATATAAACTTAACTGTATGTGTGACTTTCAGTCATTTCTCGTAGTAAGGTCATGAAGTGTGAACGAACATTCAATGCATGGAATATTAATACCAGGTCCACACCGATGGAGGCACCGAACGAATCATTACAGGACAATTATAACGCCACTTCACAGGAAACTGGAGGGTCCCCACTCGGAAATCTGATTCCTTTTGTTTTTTTGTGACGGAAGTCAAAATTCTCAAAGCCGCGCGTTGCCATCGAATGAGGGGTTTTTCTCGAAATTTCTCGCGAAAGTTTTCCCGGTTGTTTCGAGAAGTGCAACGTATTAATATATTAATTACAGGTTGTGTAAAATTATGGTACCAGATGGTAAAATAGGGTAGTTTAAAAATTATTGCAATTATCTTTAAGAGCACAACATCTTGTGCAAGTTCGAAGGGAGTGATTTTTAAATAACAAGAACCTCTAATCATATTTATAATTACCAATACACAGAAGAACAGCATCATTCTCTTGCTCTTATCCCTCTCTAAGTAGAATCGGCACATGTTGTAACATGATTTGATCACAATAATAATTTACATTAGGTGTTAACAATAAAGTTAATGCAGTTGCTTAAATAAATATATTAATGCTATTCCAGTATTGTGCAAGGGCCTTCTTTCTCCATAGTTAAAATTTCATCTCAGTCTTTTCCTTGATCAAGAATAACATATTCCTTTTCTTCTTCGAACGATAGTCATGTGCTTCGACCGTCCACTGCTTGACATAGGTCTCTTCAAGCACCTTAGAACCCTATCGATGCCCCACCATTACCATTCTATTCAGCCACATGCAATAAATAGAGGATTGTAAATACCAATAAAGTACATTTATATTTCTAGGAAACTCCGCCTAGGGTACCTGGAACCTGAAACCTGCGATTCTTTGCAACAATGACTAAAGGTAAGATCGTCTATCTTATCTTTATCTCATAAGTCTCATAAGCTCATAATTACGGTTGCTCATAAGGATTACTATCCAGTTGTTTCATAGATGTAATTTTGTTTAAAAAAAAAGTAACGGCCTGTCCCACTGCAGGCTATAGGCCTCTTCTCTCCGTTCCTGGAGAGAAGGGTTGGACCTAATACATATTCCCAGATTTCTCTAGATATTTGCAGGTTTCCTCGCGATGTTTTCCTATCAAAAAGCGTGCGATAAATTGCAATTATCAATTAGACACATAAGTTTTAATAGAAAAACTCATTAGTTCCTGCCGGGGTTTGAACCTGTGATCCTCTCGAAAGAGTCGCGCCGTCACACCGCTGGGCTATGACAGCTTTCATATCTATTATCCAGCTTTTGTTTTGTTTACAAGCCTTAAATAAAAGGTATTTTCGCATTTCCAATGTATTTATAATTTACATTAATTACCTCAAAAGAGGTACTAACAAAATTTTTATTTGCACTCTCGAACGACGGTACAACAAAGAGTTCCCTTACATTACTTTCTATATACTTTGTAGGAGTTTAATTCGTTACAGCGAGCGGCACAGCTTTTATCACACCAATATAAGCTTTTAAAAATATTTTCATTCCTAATCTATAAGCGTTTGGCAGATAGGTGCAATAGGTGACACGGTTGATACTGAAGATCAAAAGTTTTCCAAAAAAGCTTGCTATATTAAAGATCGTCATATAAACATTACATAGACCCCTAAACTTAAATATGTTACCACTTCCATGTATATATATTTTTAAATGTGCAATATTTCTATTTAAAAACGATTATTCACAGCCCTATCAAAGCAAAAGGTATCAAAATAATATACGCTTACCAAAACACAGGTTAAGTGTATTCAGTGAGCATTGCTATTATATGGTTATAAATTTTTTTTTAATAAATTGCCGGATAATATAAAAAAATTGTAAATTTCAAAAAGGCATTATTCACATACCTTCTAGAAAATTGTTTCTATTCACTTAAAGAATATTTAAATTATTGTACTATTAATTGTAGGTAATTCTAATTCGTAATGTTTAATATTTATTTAAAATATAAATTGCCTTACTTCGTAGGTTAGCTGACAGAGATCTCTGTCATACGGATAAGTTGAACTTTGTACACTTTTTTTTACCAATAATGTTTTTCCAACATTTTTTATGGCACATAATTAAATAAATAAAAATAAACAAAATTAATTATAAGTAATTTATATGGACCTCGGAAACGACAGATATGATTTTACTTACCTTTAAAAAACACCTTTGTAACCATATCTTTCCAAATAAACTATTTAAATTTGAATTTGAATAAAGTACTCATACTAGAAGAAAGAATCCTACAGAATGAGGCCAAATTTGAAATCAAATGCGCTGCCCGCGGTGCTGCAGGCAGAGTCACTGTCCTGCGCCACTGGGGCGGTGTTTTTTGTAAATCTATAGCCACGTAAATATCACGTTTGCGTCGCCCACAGTACTCGATCCCGTACAAGCGGTTCGTTGTTAAATAGTTCAACAATAGATGTGGCCGGTGGCTCATTAATGATGCATCCCTTCGGCTTCTGACCGTCTTTTGTGTGATCTCCAAATGTTTGCCTTCGTTACAAATGTGTTTGATGGCTATTTTACATTCCTCTTTCTAAACGTAACGGTAACGCGTGGTGCATAGTTGATTAATTATAAGTAAATTATTGTATTCTCTTTATTTCGCGTTCAGAAGTTACAATAAAATTACTTTGCTGTAATCCGCGTTATTGTTAAGAGAATACATGCAATACTAAGTGATCGTAAAGGTTGTGGTAGGGAGTGTGTGGAGTGTTAGCGTTGGCGGCATCTTAAGATTCATGGCGGCTTGTCCTGCATCTTTATGGTATGTGATTGTTACCTGCTTCATACATTTAGCATTGCATGTATTCTCTTAACAAAAATGGTATGGTAATGGTAACTTCTGTACCATGGAGTTCCGCAAAGTAACGTCTGCTTCTATAAATTATTTCGTGTTGTTTGCTTTTTCCAAAGTTATAAAGGGAACAAAATTGGTAAAATAGTCTTTTATATTAGTTAATCTCAGAATCCAGTGAAAATAAGCTATTCTGCTTTTACCTTAAACATAATGAACATATAAATACATATACATAAATAACTAGATGTCCGGCGTTGCTGTGTCTCACTCTTGTTTCAAATTCCTTTCGAAACAGAACTACAATTAAAAAATGCTATGGTCGGCACCAAAGTTTAAAATTCGTCAAAAACAAGGTCGTCCATCCCTAAATATTAACCTTACCTAATACTTGTGTTGTAGATAACACACAACTGGTAAATATATACATATATGATGAATACATATATGCACTCAGGCCCGAAGAACCAACAATTGCTTATAGAAAATGTAGGCACTCGATGGCAATCGCATCTGCGACACGAAGTAGGCAGGGTCACTGCCAACTGCGCCAACGGGAAATAAGTTAAGTCAAATTAATCTTAAGAATACTCATTATAAACTCATATCATTATAAAAGACTCCATTATACTAAAATACTGTTGAGTACAATGTAGGCAAACAATGAAATTTATTAGTAAAGTCTTCTATTTTCCCTAACATTGAGTACATTTAAGTACATTTTGTTATTGATTCATTGATCCTTAGTACAACCTGGTATCTGATTATTTCTATAATCTGAGCGGGCGAGCCTAACAGGGAACATTGTTTGTTCACAAGCAAAACTCTGACCTTTCGCGCGTAAAATTACTATCACCTCCACCTAAGGTAAATATGTCGGCAAGAAATTCGCTTTGAACCCTTGTGGTCCTTTGTTGTTCAACTAAAACTATTCACAGTTAATCCCTGGATAAACAGTACTTGCTAATAAATTAGTGTGTTATTAATATATGTTACTGTGACCCTATGGTTGGCAGGTGTCCCCCCGGGCCCTGTTTCATATTCAACAAAGGAAACAGCAAGAAGAGGTTTTCGTTCAACGGTAAATATTGTACGGGCTGGTTTTTGTGATGTTTGAATAAATGAGTAACTCACGGTTGACCGACGGGTAGCTTTGGATTTTATGCTAATATTGTGCTTGAAATTCTCTTAGTTACCTCTAGGTTGGTACTGGTCCAATATTTAATTATTGCATACACTAAACCGAATGTCTTTAAATATTTTCGAAATACAGTTGAAAAGGTACGCTTTATTAATTTACAAAACCACATAACCGAAATAAATATTATTTATATTGTCTGTAATTTATTTTTACAATTTTCACATACAGCTATATATTCTCTATAATACTTTAACAGCCAAATAATCTGTTATGTTCCATTCGGAAGAGAGGTATAAAATTGTACATTTTTCTAATTTTTTACAAAACATACTTTAAAACATACATCATTCTTCTGCCCTTATCCCACTCTAAGTGGGTTCGACACGACATGTATTAACTATATTGTTGCATGATTTGGCTAGATATTTTACGACCGCCTGCCTGACGTCAGCTTAATTTTGTCGCCTTTTATGTCACCTCGGTAAGCAATAACGGTGGACTATTCAACTCAACCGGATTCCACACGGTGTGTCGACTTACCTTGTTCGCCTTTTACGACACCTCGGTAAGAAATGACAGTGGTATATTCTACTCAGCTGGATACCACACGGCGGCAATTACAAATATTCTATTATTTAGGATAAATAAACACTTTAACGTGAATGAAGTTGTAGGTACTTCTACTTTTATCTTACTAATATTATAATTGTGAAAGTTTGTAAGTATGGATGTATGATTGTCACTCTTTCATGGCAAATCCGCTAAACCAATATCGATGAAATTTGGCACAGTATTCCTTATACACTGGAATAACATATAGTCTATAGAAATCCTTTTAATTCTACAGGAATAGGATGACATTGAAAAGTGTCTATTAACGACCTATCATACGACAACAGTCCACGAACGAAGTGGAGGTAAAAGCTAGTAATATATAAAAGGATATTTTTTAATTTCGAAACATGGCCTAAGTTAATAAATAGCGTAAAATCTCGGCTGGGGGGAGGCGGTGGCTAAGTGAGTGCTTTACGTCATATCCGAAATCCCGGTAAAGTGAGTCCGGTAAAGCCGCCGCTGTTCGATGGTCGAGCTCGTTGCGATCTCAGTAATAGCAATAGCTTTGTATTAAAGCCGCTCGGAAGACATTTTGGCGTTTGGTACAAGAACTATCGAAAATTATTTTTTTGGAAGTAATCTATAGAATTAGACGTTACTTTGCGGAACGACGACAAAATCGCAAAGCTTTGTCGCTTTCGCTTTCGCGCGAATGAATGAATAAAACTGGCACCAGCGGAAAGCGGTCATAAAGTTCCTAATGACCATAGTTTCGAAATCGTGCGCATCTGTAACAAATGCCTTGAATTGAACATATGGGAGCAGCTTGAGATTATCAAACATAACAATGGTTCCCTCATTAACGGTAAATGTTTCTAGTTCAAGCTTGTTACGCGTGTTCGCAGGCAAAATAAAAGAAATGGTGGGGTTGAACCGATTAGTATATAACTAAGCTTGTTTGGGTATTGCTTCGTTGCTATAGTCATTCCATCGATCGCCGCCGTAGCGTGCGGATGTCTGGGTCGAGCGCAATCCGGTTGCCGCTCCCCCCGCCTGACTCACGCCCCTGCCGCGTTAGCTTGTGCCCGAGTGAATAAAGACATTGGACTGTTAGTGTCTCGTTCGTTCCCGTGCAAGTGGTTGTGATAGTGATATTGTGATTCGACTAGGTAGTGTGGTGCTTCACGCATAACACTTGCCGTAGGTGGTTCCGTCCGTGCGTAAGTACACTAATTTTTAATTTAGGTACTCACCTCTTTCCCCCGAAGGGAGAGAGACTAAGATCTAGATTTTTTCTTAGGTACACACCTCCCTGCCCTCCGGCAGGGAGGCCACCCCACACTAGCGGGCCAACATGGCCCCTACTTTGCGCCCCACGGGGCAACCGATCCTGGACGCCATTTTCGCGTTCCTTCAGGCGCACCACCCCGCCATTTTGGTGGAACTTACCAAGGCCCTCCCGCCCTCTCAGGGCCAGAGTGGCAGCCCGGCAGCACCTTCTCCCCCCTCTGCGGAAAAGGCCAAACCACGCTCCCGCTCCGTGTCTCCTGACATGGAAGTGGAGGAGCAATCCGATTCGGAATCCGAGACTCCCTCAGAGTCCGGTGAGGACGAAGCATCCGATGCTTCGAAGTCCCCGTCCCCCTCGGCGTCATCCGCCTCAGACGAGGACGACGGCTTCACCGCCGTCCTTTCCAAGAGCCAGAAGCGTAAGCTGAAGGCTCCCAAGACCGTCCCGCCCAAAAGGGCCACTAACGACGCAGGTGCACCTGCCCCGCGTCCCATCCTCAAACCCCAGCCTGCCTCACAGGCCGCCCGCAAACAAGACGTACCCGACTCACAGGACTCGCCTATGACGGAGAGGAAGGAGAAGGTGCCGCCCCTATTTGTTAGGGAAAAAGACGCGTGGAATCGCTTAATCCCGCGCATGGACAGCTCGTCCATTCCTTTCACCTCTGCCCGGTCCACAAGCCAGGGCATAATGGTGCAATGTCCGTCTTCAACGGACCACCGTCGCCTCACGACGCTCCTGGATGCCGAAAAGATCGGCTACCACACATACGCCCTAGAAGACGAGCGCGAACTTCGCGTCGTCATCCGCGGGCTTCCCGTAGAGATAGATTGCGACCTTATTAAGAAGGACCTCCTCAGCCAGGGCCTTCCCGTAAGACAGGTACACCGCATGTACCACCACAGAACCAAAGTTCCATATGAACTTTGTCTCGCGGTCCTCGACCTCAGTCCTGAAGGCAAACGTGTCTTCAACGTCCAAACAATATGCAGACTGTCGGGTCTGCGTATTGAAACGCCGCGTACGCGTGGGGTAATGGGGCAGTGCCATCGCTGCCAACTTTACGGCCACTCGCAGCGAAACTGCACCGCACGACCAAGGTGCGTTAAGTGCCTGGGCGATCATGGCACTGCCGATTGCCCCAGAGCGGTTCCGTCCGAGGAACCTCCCAGCTGTGTCCTCTGCAGGACCCAAGGGCACCCCGCGAGCTATCGCGGCTGCCCGAAAGTCCCGCTTAGGGCAAAACGAGGGGGCAGAAGGGCCACCCGTAAAAAGGCGGACCGTACCGCCCCCAAACCAGCTGAGAGGTTCGTCCCCGCGCCTCTCCCTACCTCAAACCCCTGGCACAGGAAACCGGCATCCGAGCCGGCTGTGCCAGTAAAACCGGCTCAGGAGACGGTAGCGAAACCCGCCGCCGCCATCTTGAGCTCCAATACAAGAGCTGCCGCTCCTAAAGCGACAGCCGCCCCTCCAGCAACGAGTTTCATGGACGACATGAAACTCGTTTGCGATATAGTAACCAAAATTGACACTACGGAGCTGTCAATTTTGGCAAACAAGCTGAGGAGTAATCCTCAAAACAGATTAATGGCCTTGCTCGAACACTCTAGTTTGGTGCAGGCCATCTCTAGGCTTTAAGCTTAAACCCTCACTGGGTAGGGCCAAGCCCCACTCCCTCAAGCTCGTCACGTACAACGCAGACGGGCTTATCAGACACATGGACGAAGTCCGCGATTTCGTAGTTGCACACGATATAGATATTCTTCTAATACAAGAATCCTTCTTAAAACCCCAATTTCGCAATCCCAATATTGCGAATTACAGTTTGATTAGAAATGACCGTCTGTCATCCAAAAAAGGCGGCACGCTCATTTACTATAAAAGAGCCCTCTTATGCTCCCCCCTTGATTCCCCAAAGCTCACTAACATGGAGGCTTCAGTCTGTCAGGTGGGTATGACCGGCCATCAGTCGATCATACTAGCATCAGTATACCTCAGTCCGACCAAACGGGTACTCGAAAGAGACGTCCGCACCCTTCTCGCACTAGGCGACTCTGTAATACTGGCCGGAGACTTCAACTCCAAACATGGCCAATGGAACTCTCGCCGAACCAACCGGAACGGCACAATACTCCAAGGCCTCAACGGCCTTCCAAACCTCGTTTTTGAGGTGATAGCCCCTAACGAGCCCACCAGATACCCGCCTAACGGGGATCCAAACAGAGCAGATGTGTTAGATATATACATTTTCAAAAATGTAGCTCTCCAGTTACATTCTATAGAAGTCCTGCATGAATTAGACTCGGACCACCGTCCGGTTCTAATTCAGTTAGGGCAATCTACCTCCACGACCCCTCCCACGAAAACGATAATCGACTGGAGTAAATTAGGCGGGAAACTCCAGTCCCTAAACTCAGACCACCTAGATCAAATTCCTGACAAGATAGACTCCGTGGATAGTGCCAAGTTCGCTGTTACCCACCTTACGAAACATATAACAGACTCACTCAAGCGCTGCTCCAAGGAAGTCCCCGACGACTGCGGTCGTGGGAGACTACCGGACGACCTGCGCGACCTACTTCGACGTAAACGTGCCGCCACTAGGGCCCATGACGCATACCCGACAGACGATAACCGGAGAACACTCCGGCGACTTCAAAGAGAGGTTAGAGAAAAACTCAGCCTCAACCGTCAGTCCGCCTGGGACAACAAACTCTCAGAGATCTCGCCGAGTCACCTGGCTTTCTGGAAACTGGCGAAATCCCTGAGAGGAGACCAGTGTGCAGCTACACCTCCATTAATACGTTCAAACCGTCCGGTCGCTTTTGACGACATCGATAAGGCCGAATGCTTGGCTGACAGTCTTGAGGGACAATGTACTAACAATCCCAGTCATCCCGAACACGCCGAATTCCACTCGGAAGTGGAAATGGCGGCGGCTAGGATATCCGCGAAGGCTCCCGAAAGCGAGCCGCTCACTCCCACCACCGGAGAGGAAGTCCGTTCCATTATCCAAAACCTGAAGACCCGCAAGTCCCCAGGCCCCGACTCCATATCCAACAAAGCACTCAAGTGCCTCCCCGACCAACTCATAAACCTATTAGTATTGATTTTCAATGCCCTCCTGTTAGGTTGCTCCTTCCCCGACGAATGGAAGGAAGCAATAGTAATAGGTATTCGTAAACCGGGAAAACCCAGTAATCTCCCGAGCAGCTATCGACCCATCAGTCTGCTCAACAGCTTAGGGAAAGTCTACGAGCGAGTAATCCTCGCTAGACTCAAAACGTTCATGGAGTCGATGAAGCTCATACCGGATGAGCAATTCGGCTTCCGCGCCAAACACACCGCGGTACAACAAGTACACCGACTTACCGAAGCCATCCTAAATGGCTTCGCCAAAAAACGGTACACCGGTACTGTCTTCTTCGATGTCGCCAAAGCCTTCGATAAGGTATGGCATGCGGGTTTAATATACAAACTCGCAAACCTAGGAATCCCCGATAGACTCATTCTTATCATTCGCGATTATCTTACTAATCGCTCATTTAGATATCGTATTGATGGTGCGCTCTCCTCAAGACGTACCTTACGCGCCGGAGTCCCCCAAGGTTCGGTACTCGCACCGTTCCTCTACTCGCTCTATACGAGTGACATCCCACGTTTCTCCACCAAAACTAGTGCAGTCACCCACTTAGCCATGTTCGCGGACGATACCGCAATCTATACCACTTGTAGAGATCCCATAACTATTAATGATAGGCTCCAAAGAGCAACCAACCAGCTCGGAAGCTGGTTCCGCCGGTGGAGAATCGAAATAAATCCCGATAAAAGCGCAGCAATGTTCTTTGCGAGATCTAGGAGAGCCATGGACTTCATCCGGACGCCTCCTAGAGTCTCTATTTACAACAAATACATAGATTGGCAAAAGGAAGTCAAATACTTAGGTGTCATCCTCGAACCTACCCTATCCTTTATCCGACACATCCGCGTTGTCCGTAACCGGGCAGCGTTCGCCATGGGACGCCTCAATCCGATACTGTGCAAGGCAAGTAAACTGTCACTTCGCAACAAAGTGACACTTTACAAAACTTGCATCAGACCCATCATGACGTATGCGAGCGTCACGTTCGCGCACGTCCCGAAATCACGACTGTGTCCGTTGCAGACACTTCAAAATCGATTCATGCGTACAGCCACTGGCTGTCCGTGGTTCGTGCGCAACGTGAACCTCCATAGAGATCTCGACCTACCCACGATAGCCGATCTTTTCAGACGATTCTCGACGACTTACTTCGAGAAAGCGTCCATCCACCCAAACCCCCTTATAGTGGCCGCGTCCAACTATAAGGTGTTCAGGCACCCCAATAAGATTCACAGGCGCCCGAAGAGCGTCCTTAACGACCCCGACGATGCTATCACGGCATCCAACAAGATACACACATTACATCTACACAAACAGCGTCTTCGCCGGCGAAGACGAGGTCCCCGCTTGCTTGTGTCAAGCGGCCGCAGCCCTCTGCCGCGGCCGCCGTGACGCAGACTTCTTCCAAGTCATTTATTAGATGCAGCCCTCCAAAACGCGCCGCCTTAAGCCGAGGTTCGGTCTCGCAGGAGACACCCTTAAGGCGACGCCCCCCTGTAGCGCGGGTGCTTGTAATGCACCCGCATGTATCACCCATTTCTTCTCGGCGATGCTTCAGCGCTCGCCCGTCTTATCGGTGACGCTGTCAAAGCCATTAGGGCTAACAGCATTAGTCATATTCGAAAAAAAAAAAAAAAAAGGTATTGCTTCGCTTTACGATTTTGTCGTGGATCCTATCTCCTGATGATGCTTCGGTTGCGGGGCGAAACGATTGTTGAGTTTGTAATAGTGAACATGTGTAGTGTATTGTGGTGGCAGTGTTGTCAAACGGATTGTCCACTCTACATTTAGCATTATATATTACATATATAAAATTATATTACATAATAAAAGTTATATATTACATAATAAAATTATATATTACATAATAAAAGTAATAATTTTATTATTACTTTTGTATTATGGATCTCCGCAAAGTAACGCCTAATTCTATAAATTAATTGTTAAATACTAAATTATATAGTGTTAATTAGTATCTAAAACGCAACATATTATGAAAAAGTAAATAATACGTTATTCTTTTTAATCGCTCGGATCTTATGCCATAGACTCCGCCGCTATATCGGCGTGGCTTAGCGCTTTTTCATCAATCCTGCTTTATTACAGCGGATTCGCTTTTGTCTACGTCCGGATGCCGGTCATTTAGCCGGACCGAGCCGGGCCCTATTACAGTCATACGATTCCATTCGTATCTGTCGCGGGAGGCCGTCCAAATCTGTCTTCCGACGTCATCGCCTCAGTTATGCCTTCCACAATCTTAGTTTTAGGGCTCCTTGGTTAAATCAGTCGGTCGTTGGTTCAATCCTGACTAATACAAAATGAAGTACAAGTTATAATACAATTTAATAAATGGCTTTCTATAAATCAAAAGGGCTTTCTCCTTTTCCGCGCAAAGAATCAGCGTTTTGATGTGAAAATTCTGCCAGCATTCTTGGGTCTATTCCATATGGAAATCATTTATATAGCATTGGCGTATAAGTTATTTAGGATAGATGTATATTATGGTTGTATATAACTTTAAACATTGTAGTATATCTTTACTTATATTAAATTCAGTACACATTTCTTAGTGTTTAATTACACTCATGTTAATTCAACGTGTTGTGCTTTAATAACGGAGACAAATAAGTCAGATGGATTAATTATAAATATCAGAGCTTGCCATATTCAAGCTTTCATAGATCGAAGACTTCATAGCAACCGAAGCATCATCAAGAGATAGACTCCATGACAAAATCGCAAAGCGGGGCGAAACGATTTTTGAGCTTGTGATCGTAAACGTATGTAGTGCTTGTGTATTGTGGTAGCGGTGGTGGAGGTTTGTGCATGTGTTTTTACGAATCCTGCATGTATCAGGTATAAAAACGGATTGTCTACTCTATATTTAGCATTATATATATTTTGTATTTTACTTCATCGCGGATTATACCAAAATAATTTTATTATTACTTTTGTATTATAGATCACCGCAAAGTAACGCCTTATTCTATAAATTATATACGTACCTATCTATAAATACGGTTAAAAATAATAAACTACCTGTAATAATGCTTTTCTAAGTTTAAACTTTAAAAAAATAGTAATAAGTAATATGCTAAACTACGTAATAAAATGTCTGTATCATTACAATTATTTACGAAAATAAAATCGAAATGCGTAAATTAACAAACACGGAAACCAACTAAATAGACAATCGACTCTCGCTTGACCATATTTTTTTCTTTCTCTTTTTAAGCCACTTGATGTATACCCGTCCATTGTGCGTTTGTTTTCTGTTTGGCGATTTTTAACCGGATTACACGCTCCTTCTTACTTGATCACGTCTACGTTGCCCTCTATTTATGAGGCAATATTTTAGGGAATATCGAGTAAAGTAGCCTTTAATCTACTGATATAATGGGGTGTTAGCCGGGTATCTCCTCGAGTTCAATTGTATTCGGTTTCTTATTGCTTGGGGTATTCGCTTTTAATACCCGTCTTATGATTACTGTATTTATTGTTGTGTATCAGGAAAGTGTACAGTTGTATTATTTCTCAGGGCAATTGTATATTTATTTTATTTTATGTCAATTCCTGGTTTCCAAAATACAGTTTAAACTAGCTTGGGAGCCAGGGACACAACAATGTTGTAAAATAAATAAATAAATAATAAATATATAAGTTATGGTTAAGGAGCAATATCCAGACAAGTTGTCAAGGCTTATAGATACGAAGAAATTAAATGTAAAAGATATTAAATGTAATCAATAAATAATTAATAAAAAATAATAATATATATGTTTTATATATTTAAACATGTCTTTGCTCTATGCCATAAATAATTTATCATTTACCGAATTTGAGGTAAATATATTAATAATAATAACTAAATAGAAAATATATAATGTTAAATTTAGAGTGGACGTATTCGTTTTCATACCGGATATATGCAGGATTCGCAATAAAACATGCACTACAAACCTCCACCACAATACACAGCACTTCACATATAGTAAGTAACGGCCTGTTACTATCCCACTGCTGGGCATAGGCCTCCTCTCTCCATTTTTGGAGAGAAGGGTTGGAGCTATGACCTACCACGCTGCTCCAATGCGGATTGGTAGGTTACACATATCCCCGGAATTCTCTAGAGATATGCAGGTTTCCTCACGATGTTTTCCTTCACCGAAAAGCGTGTGATAAATTGCAATTATCAATTAGACACATAAGTTTTAATAGAAAAACTCATTGGTGTCTGCCCGGGTTTGAACCCATGATCGTCTCTAGAGATTCACACGGTCGCACCGCTAGGCCATCACAGCTTCCTTCACATATACACTATTACAAACTCAATAATCGTTTCACTCTGCAACTGAAGCATCGTCAGGAGATAGTCTCCATAACAAAATCTCAAATACTATCTGAAAAATATCTATATAAATTATTTGAATTCGTGATATTATAGACACCAGCAACTGTTATACTATTTTCATTAGTGACTTGTTTTACTAATTTATTTAAAGTACTTGGGTAATTTTTTTTAAAGATAAAAAATGCAATAAAAAAAATAAAAATGCGACGTTGACACGTGGGAATCGACCCCAGATTTCGACCTTTTTTGGTCCGCGCGTTACCAGCAGAATAGACCACCGTTATCTCTTACCGAGGTGTCGTAAAAGGCGAATAAGGTAAGTTGACCCGCCGTATGTTATCCTGTTCAGTACAATAGATCACGCGGCCGGTCATAAAATACGTAGCCCAATCATGTGACAACGTGTTTATAACATGTTGTGCCGACCCCACTTAGAGTAGGGTAAGGGCAGTAGGATCATGGCATATAAAATTTGATATTTTACTTATTACATTTAAATGTTTTTCGTCAATTAAATTGAAATATTGTCAATTAAAAGCTTCGATTTTGTTTAATTTCCTCAAATTGTTCTTATAAACATTGGCGCAAGCGAACGCATCACAACCACTATTCCAATATTCCCTGGCACTTGGCAAGGTTCCCAATGTAATGGGATTAAATCATGCGACATTAACGTCGTTCCACCACGCCGCCATAAATAATCTGCCTTTTATTAAACTCGAGATAAATGATTATAGACTCCGGCCACTGTCCCCCCTTCGTGTCCTGCTTCTTGGACGCCTCAACCATTGTCATTGTAATTAATTGCAACTGTTTTTACTTGACTGGCCCGTTAGCGCAGTGGGTAGTGACCCTGCCTTCAGCTTCGCAGGTCGCGGGTTCGATTCCCGCCGAGGACCAACATTTTCTATAAATGAATTTGTTGGTCTTTGAGTCTGGATGTATATTTATTAGTATGTATTTAAAAAAATATATACGTATATATTCACCAGTTGTCTGTCTACCATAACACAAGTATTAAGTTACTTTGGGGACTGTGTGTGTGGCGACCGTGTGTGTTATTTATTTACTCGACTTATATTAGTGTATGTATTCGGCTGAATAGAGTAGACTAACCTCATTACTTACCGAGGCGACATAAAAGGCGACTAAGATAAATTGACCCGCCGTATCCTCCTGAATGGAATAGACTATCCTTATTACTTACCGAGGTGTCGTACAAGGCGACTAAGGTAAGTTGGGTCAACTTACCTTACCGTGTGGTGTCTGGTTGAGTAGAATAGACCACTCTCTTTCTTACCGAGGTGTCGTAAAATATGACTAAGGTCAGTTGACGTCAGGCAAGTGGTGGTGGCCAGTAACAAAAACTATTATAATGTGAATTTCATAATATAATATTAAATAAAAGTGATAAAATCATTTTTACTACGAATAAATACTAGTTCTTAACGACCTTCATAACATTGTTAACAACTTTATATTTTTATTAATAAACTTTAAAGTTTATTAATAAAAATATAATGTTTAATCTTTACCGAATAAGTTCATTAATTTTTATGTGATAAAATTAGCATTTGGCAACGATATACATTAAAAATAAATAAAAAAGTAGTATTACTACTGAAATTTACTTAATTTTACTTAATTGGATATGTATACGTCATTTATTAACGTCTGAAACCTTTAGTAGTACTAATCCCCTTGACGTCTTGTAAACTGAGTGATACTAAAAAAAGATATTTGATTAGTGTCCGCTAGCCGCAAGGGGCGTGAGTTGTTCCAATGGCTACTGTAACGTAGATATAAAGATATTTGTAGTACCACTCCTCACTAACATTGATATTTTTTTCCCCTTTTCTCGAAAGAAATCATGATCTTATCCTGTACTAGCAATCGCCAGTGGGTCCAAAAATTAGAACCGTAATGACTATACTACGGTTTTGATAACCATAAAAATAGTTAAAGTGGGTTAACCATAAAAGCTAGACATTTTTACATTTGACATAGACATAGATTTTTGAGGGAAACAATTTTGTGATACATGATGTTTGAATAGCTATCTATCACCCTTTACTCAGCACACGGAAGGAAAGCTTAAATTTTTTCGTATTCGTATTTTTTTATTGCTGCTTCTCTCCTATTTATCTTAGCGTGATGTTATATATTAAATAGCCTATAGCCTTCCTTGATACATGGACTACCTTACATTGAAACAATTTTTCAAATCGGTCTAGAAATTCCTGAGATTAGCGCGTTCAAACAAACAAACTCTTCTGCTTTATATATTAGTATAGATGTGACCTCGCTGAATAAGCAATTATTGTTACAAATTACATCAAATTCAAATTCAAAATTCAAATTCAAATAATTCTTTATTCAAATTGGCCTTTACAAGCACTTTCGTATCGTCAAATTACAATGAAGCTACCACTGGTTCGGAAAGGTGCTCTTACCGAGAAGAACCAGCAAGAAACTCGGCGGTCACTCTTTTCATATATTCAATATTGATCTAGCAGATTAGCAGTAAATGTGTAACAGAAATATTTTCGCATTTAAAAGTAACTAACGATTTGTCTGGTTAAAAATTAGATCGAAGAACTGTTACTGCGTTTCTTTATACAAAAATCAAAAAATAAAAATAAAAAGTATTTTTGTCGATTACGATAGAAATCACCCAATATCACTTATGTTACAAACTATAATTATGAGATCTATATAAAAAGAGCTAAGTTTATTTATTTCTCCTTGCTCACTATATGTACCTTTATACAATTTCGTAAAAGATAATTATGTTGTGACTGTTGTCGCCAATGACTTCTGTTGTGTATTTCATGACAACAACGTATGAAACAACAGTATCGCGCCCTTTTGGCTAAAATGGTGGCACCACTGAGCCGCTGTTGTTTCCACTTGGAGTCTTCCTATTGCTTAACGTGTTCAGTGACATTCATTCTGTGTTGAAAAATGTATCTCGGATATATCAAGAGAACTGTATCTCAGAGCGGGAATTATATGGTGTTATATTATATCTTATAATTGAAGAAAGTGTGCGATTACATAACTTAGGCTTAAAACATGTGGATCTGTAAAAAATGTTGAGCTTATAGTATTAAGGTTTAGAAATTTAGGATATTCAATAGATACATTTCAACAACTCCTAACCACAGGACTCCTAATAAGATTTTTTAATTCCAACACTCTCTATCTCGCTATCATAACGCGTTCTTACTTATTATCTGGTAATTGTAGTATCCGTCTGAGTAGAATAGACCATCCCCATTTCTCATCGAGATGTCGTAAAGGCGACTAATGTAAGTTGACCCACAATGTGGTATTCAGTTGAGTAGAATAGACCACCCTCTTTCTTACCGAAATGTCGTAAAAGGCGACTAAGGCAAGTTGACTCACCGTGTGGTATTCAATTCAGTAGAATAGACCACCCTCTTTCTTACCGGGGTGTCGTAAAATACGACTAAGGTAATTAACGTAAGGTAGGCGGCCGATCGTAAAATACGTAGCCAAATCATTTGACAACATGTTTATACATATAACTTGTCGCGCCGACCCCACTTAGAGTGGGACAAGGGCAGGAGGATGACTTAATATCTAGTAACATTCATCGTATAAGCTGTGGTAGCCCAGCGGTAGCACCGTGCGACTCCTGCGAGGAGGTCACGGGTTCAAACCCGGGCAGACACCAATGAGTTCTTCTGTTAAAAACTTATGTGTCTAATTGATAATTGCAATTTATCACACGCTTTTCGGTGAAGGAAAACATCGTGAGGAAACCTGCATATCTCTAGATAATTCTGGAGATATGTGTAACCTACCAATCCGCATTGGAGCAGCGTGGTAGGTCTTAGCTCCAATCCTTCTATCCAAAAAACGGAGAGAAGAGGCCTATTCTCAGCAGTGGGATAGTAACAGGCCGCTACTACTACTACTACATTCATCGTAATGTCGTTTCTAGAATTTCTCTATATCCAAACATTTCCCTCGCACATTATGATCGATATTCCCCTGATGATGCGTCTAGGGAAATACTTTTAACTAATTCCGTTGTGACCTTTGTTACATGCGCTATCTTTGTGGATACGTGACGTGATGATTAGCTGTCAACACAATGTATTACTTAGGTGTGAATACGCAACTGGTATATTGGTATTAAATATCTGAGGGTATCTTATTTATCAAATGATTCTTTAAGTAACGACGACCAACGTTTTTATTCATTTGGCGAATATACCAGCCAATAAAAACTCTTGTACGCGCCATCTTAAGTGTTTAGGTACCCTCAATAATGAATATGTGAGCAACTGTATATTGGTATCTAAGGGTATCTAATTTAACCAATAATTCTTTAAGTAACAACGACCAATGCTTTTATTAATTTGCCATCTTAAGTGTTTAGGTTACCTCAATAGCGCAATATTTGATTTTTTCTTTGTTACCTATAAGACATTTTTAATCCTTTATGTTACTCCGGTGTAGCTTTAACTGTGCCAAATTTTATCAATTTTGTTCTAAAAATTAGTTGTTAAAGCGCAACAGAGAGACAGACTTTTTATTTATAATATTAGTAAAAATATAAGAACAAAACTGTAACTGTGCATAATGATTCTTAAAAAAATTAAATTCTATTATATCAACCCCGACATAAGTTTATTTTTGATACGTAATAAGGAAACATAGTTTCATATATAATATAGAAATCCATTTAAATGACGCCTTCTGTTATTTATAAAACATAAGATAAATTCAATTGTCTTAAAATTATGTACTTAAAAAATAGCTCAATAATTTTAAATGTAATGACGTTAGAATTGATTTGTCATAGCTCATCCTAAATAATGATGATTATACAAGAATATACAAGAACCCCGGATGGTTTCAAAACTTATTAACACAAATAAATATACCAAAAAGAATGTAAAACGCATCAAACACGACACTTCCAATTATTGAAAGTGCATTTAATCAATTATCGCTAAAACTATTATGAGACCAAATTACCTCCGTTGGGAATCGTGGCGATCACTAAGCTAATGGTGAACGCCGTTTAAACAAATAAATTGACCTATTGCTGAATACTTCTTAGTAATTTTCATTAATTTTATTTTTTATTATCAACTAGCGGACCGGTCACGCGTTTCTCTGGCTTAATCTGGTTATAACTTCTCAAAACAAAATTGTCTTGTAAAAAAAAAGCTCTCATCACCACGATATATCACAAGACTATCCGGTAGGTCAATCTAAAAATTATCTGAAAATTTAATTTAAACTTATCCAGCCATGTCGGATTCCTTAAGGTACATACAAACATAATTTATGTTTTATATATATTGAAGATAATCTTGACAATTGACTGTAAATATACCTGGTGAAAGTACCTTATTCTAAGATAATAGGCAGTTCACAATATGCCTAATTACAGACAGAAGGACTTTAATATTTCTAAAAAAAACAAAAAAAAATTATTGAGATATTTAAAAAATATATTGTTATTATTGTTTATTTTTTGCCTTGTTCCTTTAATTTCTCATATTGAGTTATTTCTTAATAAGCATTAATTCACATAAGACTCTAATTTTAATATTATATTTCCTTTATCATTGTGACAAATATTAGGACCAGAGAGAGGCTTTCAACCCCGGGCAGGCACCAATGAATTTTTCTATTAAAAATTATGTGTTTTATTAATAATTGCAATATATCACACGCAAGGAAAACATCGCGAAGAAACCTCTTATCTCTAGAGAATTCTAGAGATATTTGTCGAACCTACCAATCCGCATTGGAGCAGCGTGGTAGATCTTAGCTCAAATGCTTCTCCCAAAAACGGAGACCTATGGCCAGCAATGGGCTAGTAACAGACGTTACTTTTACTTAAAGAATAACTTATTAATCACACACTGAGCTTTTTTATGAAGCACTTAGCGAGTATAGTCATAGTATAACTATAGTAGACGACGTACGCAAAATAACTTGATACACCATAACATGACTAGTTATCGGGCTAATCGAGGCAATTTCATTAGAACACAAATTACAATGTCAATTAATATCGTCGTTTGACGTTTTTACAGGCGCGACCAGTATAGAGGATGGCTGGTAATTAGTGATATTTTCATACTGGTCCAAAATATTGCGATATATTATTCTGCTTTTGCTATTTCGGATCACATTCTCGAAAATAATAAGAAATTTGCAGGCAATTTTTTTTGCTTTAATCAACGAAAAAATCGTGGATTATAACAATACAAATTCCACGACAAATTGCTGAAATCCCTTGATCTACGTCCAACATTGGACGTCTCTTGGATGGAGAAGTTGGATGAGAGATAGAAAAAAAAAAACATTTTATCCTTGATTAGCTACAATCCACTGCCCCATCAGAGGTGTACAAACATAAAAAAGTAATACAAAAATTAAAAAGCCGATGTTTTGAGTCTATGTGTTATTTCAGGTATAGATCTGTACGTAAATTCTGTACAAATCCGTTAACCATTGTACCGTCTAAGCGATACAAACACACATACACGTACATACAAACATTCACCTTTATTATTATTACTAAAAGGGCTGGGTCTAAGGAGTTCTTTTTGTAATGGTTTATGAAAAAAATATTCCGCACTTTTTCAATTACACATAAGTTAAAAATCCGCACATTTTTCACAACTACTAATTAGGCTGTTTTCAATATATCTGTGCATAAAAAATAATTCCATGACCATTTTTAATTAATTCATCACACTGAAAAATTGAAAATTTTCACACTAATTAGATAAATATTTTTAATGTAACTTACAGCGATGCTATAATTATGTACCCACATGTATTTTTCAAATTTAAATACATGCTCTAATGAAAGAAAAGTTTTTTTTAGTAACAAAATTACACAGCACATGTTACTGATATAGTGATATAAAATATTAATGCTTATACACTATTGCATTCGATCCGCTTACCGGGTGTAGTGATTTTAGAGAATTATAACTTTGAAAGAAAACACATATCAAAGCAAAGTATAAAAAAATCTATACGAGAGATATCTACACAGTAGAGATTTATAGATGGTTAATTATAATCTACTTTTTTCGTAAAAAAAAAAGTATTTCGCAATAATACAGATGTCCGTATCTACTTTGCTGCCATCGATAAATGCAAAAACCTTACATATTTTTATATTATACTTAAATAAAAATTACATCCGTATGAACATAATATATAAATAAATCTTATAATATAAAGAAATATTAAGAGTTATTTGCAAACCCTTCGGTACCGCAAGCAAAGAAACACAGGGTATAAGCTTATAACTCGCCTCCAAGACACGACTTTCCAATTTGATGGCCATTAATTTTTATCAAGCATCACGGCAATAACAATTATGATTCAGAACCACGCACCCGTCATTACACCGCTTTATCTGCCGGCGCAGTTTCAACCCTTTAATGTCTAATCGTGAATTATACGCCGTAATAAAATTCTTTAATCAAAGAAAACAACCGAGCCACCATTAAGGCGTGCACACGTCGCCACCTCGAGTCGTTACAACGAATATTTACATACATGTGTCATTACACCCCCTAGCCCCCACCATAATTAAGGGTATAAGGGAATCTTAGCGTCTTATTACGCGAACGTAACGGTATCCTTTTAGAAAATTGTAACAACAGTGTCGTTACCGGCGCACCCTCCCCGCACCTCCCCACAATGATCACCTCGGAAATTTGCTGCCGAGTTAAAATATTCTAAGGAAGCTAAGAGCACACACGAAACTTAAATGTGAAATATCCTCTAATGAATCAGACAATATTTTAAGGCGTGGGAGGCAATAAAATCTCCCTCCGCCCGCTAATGTGTACCGACACTGTCTCTGTTTATGGAGAGGGTGATCGTCTAAATAAATATCGACGCGGACGCGCGGATGCGGCCACGGCTGCGGCTACTTGTGTTGCGATACCTTTACAATATCTTAAGTAACTTCTTTTAATTTCTGAGATGTCACATATGAATATCTTCTTTTATAGATTACTTTATTTAGTCTTTCAATAGTAAGTTGTAGCAGTAAAAAAAGTGTTAGAAATATTCTTATACGTAAAGCCTATTACTTAATTAAAGATTATTTGTATGATAGAAATGTTTGGATTTGAAAATCCCTTCAGCTTCTACCAAGACGGCGGTTTAATATTCGAAATATAATTTTTAAATTTCGAAATTTAAATTTTTAAAGATTGACCACTGAGTTTCTTGCTAGTTCTTCTGGTAAGAGCCACATTTCCAACCAGTTGTAGCTTCATTAAATCTAATTGATCCTTGACGATTTAAAAGTGCTTGTTAAAAAGCTTTCTTAAGATTATTTTATTGGATTTTGGTTTTTCAATCGAAATCAATAATTTTTACTCTTAATAATACCATTCCGCTGTAGGGATCATCAAATTTTCGTATATACAATAGAACAGATTCAGCAACTTGCCCGTCATATTAATTTGTTAAGGGTATTGCCGTGTTCCTGAGATGAAAACACCCCGTATTAATCCTCTGGAGGACGATTTGTGGTCTGGACTCGAGAGTGACGGTAGGCCTGCATTTGTAGCTCATGTGGAACTTTGTTTCACTACACACAGCCCTAAGAAATGTTGACATTGATACATCTGCGAAATTTATAAATTGAATAAATAATTTTCTGTTTAAATGTACCTTGTATGAATTAATTCTTATAAAACTCTGGTCGGCACCTACTTCTTCGTTTTGTTTCCGTTCGGACTATGTCTCGCAATTAGCCAAATACATGGCGACCACGTAGTGGTTAGTCCAAGCAGCGAAGCTCCTACTAGTAACTAAGAACCCTGCACGGGTTCTTCCAGGCTTGTAACACCCTGGGCGTGTCAAGGAAGTTCGCCAGATTTTCTTCTACCTTCATGTGTTTCTGGTTCCCTTATGCATCCTCGGCATATTGAATTATCAGTCATAACTATATGATATAAGTGTTTATTCTTCAGACTATAGCCGGTTGATAAGCTGATTCTATTTATACAAAGAAGACAAAAGATTATTCAAGAAGATCATTGCTTCCCCCTATATGGCAGGCATCTATGAGTTTTATATAATACTTTTATATGCTTGATTGATATTTGTAATTCATAATGCGGTTCTTATATGCCGGGAAATATTATATGGGCAGCATATTGAGAATTTTTATAAAGAACCGCAGTGTAGCCTGCCTATCCATATGTCAGCGTCGTGGAAAGTCTAATGTCAAAGTCTTCTTCCCAAGAATAGAGTAATTTTGTTCAAAGCAGTGGAATAATAACAATCTGCTCCTTTATCACTTTTACTACAACACAGCGAATATAAGGAGCTCTATATATCTACTACTGATAATAACGGATATCGACACCTAATTGCTCTACGAAGAAAAGGAAAAGTGGCAATTTTTTTTTAGTAATTTTATGGGACTATTAGACACACGGTCGTCCAAATTAACTTAATATTTGTATTATAGGTGTCAGACAACCGGTAAATATATACATATATAATTTTAAATAAATGCTGAAATAAATATACCTAGACTCTAGAAACCATTTAATTGCCTTTTTTTAGAAAATGTTGGCCCTCGTTGAGAAACAAACCAGCGACCCGCGGAGCTTGAGGCGGTATCAGTGCCACCTACGCCAACGGGTGAGTAAAAAAACAGTTCAATATTTGTTTATTTTAATTATGTAAAATTTGGAAAGTTGCTTGGTTACTCTATATAGAGATATATTAACGATTTGTTAGAGGGTAAGCGTGCAAGGCCAGCACATTAATTATCACAACACAAGACGCCAGGAAGCTTATTTGAGATGCGATGATTTATCGATAGACGTGGCCCCGCCTTGGGACCGATCCGAAATGTTATAGTTTCTAGGGCTGCTTTAATTATTATCCAACTGATTATGTTCTATCCCCTTACGTTGTTTGTATGTCATTTCGAAAGTTTCCAGAGAAAGGTTATATCATAAGAAAAAATATCATAAGTAAAAATTATTTCCATGTTATTTCAGTAAAGTGTCATTACACTTTACTATTATACTAGTTTTTATGTTACCTCTATCTTTCGGAGACAAAGAAAAGGCACTGATTTAGGCATGAGTTAATGTCAAAACTACTCGAAATTATACTGCGTCCATCATATTATCAGTCTTTTGACAGCTCACGCTCATTAAGTTTTTTATTGCTTACGTACAAATATCATACAAATAATATTTATACTTTATGGATGGGTACCGCCCACTTAGTGATGTCACACATAATGGTTACTACGATTATGCCACAGATTAAAAATAATCGGTAGAAATCGATGTTACGAGTATTAAAAGACATTTAATAACATTATATAAAGTTTTACTTTCTTCTTAGTTAATACATGAATACAAATAAAACAATCAGGATATTTTAATTTATTTTATTAGCACGAGTCGTCGGAATGATAATCAACACTAGACTCCTCCGATGAGGAGTCTTCAGTAGCAGTTATTATTAGCTCTTGTGTAGATAATATATTATCAAACGCAATATCACGTTTCCAATCAGAGAATATTACTCTTTTAGTTCTTTCCACCACACTTGCCCAGTTCTCGGCCGTTACGTGGGTGCAAGCATTTTTTAGCAATTGCAACATTTTATTCGCTGTGTATGGGGGGCTTGTATTGCATCTCGCAGCATGCCCTTTTACTTGTGCCCATATAAGTTCTATTGCGTTGTACTGGCAGTGGTATGGAGGAATCCGAAGAACAGTATGGCCATATTCTGCTGCCATTTCATTGATTACATAGAGTTTTGCTCTCTTTTTGGTTTTTAATATTTTTATTAATTCAACTTTTAACATTGAGTCGTCCACATTTTCTCCATTGTCCCGAAGCCAATTAATTATTTCATGCTTTTTATTAGCCTGTGTTGGCATTTTGTCAATTTGACGGGAGTGGTAGGGCGCATTATCAATAAAAATTATTGATGGTTCTTCCAATGAAATGAGCATTTTTTTGAACCACTCTTCATACACATTTGCATTCATCTCTTCGTGGTAGTCATTTGATTTCTTCGATTTAAATGCCAACAGTGCGTCTTGTACAAATCCTTTTGCTGTACCTGCATGGCAAATGATTAGGCGCTCACCTTTTCCCATTGGTACTGAGGAAGTGGAATCAGCAGTATCATCAGTCCAGAAACGAGATAGTGTGTGGTTAGCGTTGAGCCATGTTTCATCCGTGAAAACAATATTTGCCCAATCTTGTATTTTCTTTGCCTCTCTTAAAAAATCACAACGTGCTATAGCTATATCTGTGCGTTCCATTAATAATTTTCTTTTATTTAACTTTTTATATGAAAAGCCAATTGTGTTCAAAACTTTGACCAAAGAAGATTTTTCACCATGAAATAGACCACTTCTTTTCAAAGAAACAATAAGTTTTCTCAAAGTTGGAATTTCTTTTCTCAAGTAGTAATCATATACATGACGACGAATAGCGTCAGCGTCAAAGTCATCAACAGCTGTCACCTTATGAGCCCGGCGCTTTCTTTTTGGTGTAGATGGTTTGTTTTGCTCCAAGCCACTCCTGCCGTAGGCATCAGTAGTGATTTTAGTCACAGTTGATAGACTGATCCCCAACGCGGCTGCAACACGGTTTTGGACTTGCGTGATAGATATAAGAGGTCCGCCATTTTGATTTTCTTGCTCAAAATACTCATGAAGTTTTAACACTAACTGTCTCGATTGTGCTTTCAACACACGTCCTTTCGGCATTTTCACGATCAATTAATATAAGTTTCACAAAAGTTTTTCCGAGGAATAAAGCTACTTAACTCAAGGTGTAACAGATGCGAGAGAACACTCAGCGAACGTAAATGCGTGTGACTATCACGGGCGTTTCGTTGAGAGTGACAGATCACGTCAAAATGGCGGCCGAGCGGAAGGTCTGTTGATGTTGCCAGTTGATGTATAATATATTTTTTATGATTATAATAAATACACACGGATTAACATTTATTTTCAAAAAACTAAGGCAATATTAAATCAAAATGTTGATTTCTATATCTGTTATTAGTTTACGTAGGTTATCATTAATCGAATTACTTAGGTACGTAATTCGATTAATGATAGTAGGTACTATAATCGGAATGGTATCGCATACGAGAATCTTTAGGACATCACTAAATATGTAAATCGTCAATCTGTCAAAAGATGGTTAATATAATGGACAGTGTATATTATATTTGAATTTCCTTAACTACCTTATTTGGTACCTCTTTTGGTAAAATAATACGTAATCAATATGCGTAATGTCGAACGAAAACTACGACAATTATTAAAAAACATCATCCTCCTGCCCTTATGCAATTTTACGCACGGCACAACATGTTATAAACATGTTGTCACGTGATTTATTATTTTACGAACGGCCGCCAACCTGACGTCAACATACCATAGTCGTATTTTACGACACCTCGGTAAGAAAGAGGGTGGTCTCATTTACTCAACCGGATACCACACGGTGCGTCAACTTACCTTAGTCGCCTTTTACGACACCTTGGTAAGATATTTGGTTACTCTGTTCTACTAAGCCGGATACCATACAATTACTTTAAAAAAAAACTAAATATATCTACAAGTACCATTCATATTATCGAACGGTTACGAAGCAATTAAAAATGTCACTCTAAAAGCGTGGCAAATACATTGAAACACGTAATCAAAGATACCAATTACTGCTCGCTCTCAGCAAAGCACAAAGTGACTCGCTACCGATCGACGGTTCCCACAGAATACGAAAACCAGTAAAACTATCTTTAATATTTAAATGAGTTAATCTTGTATGTGTATATATATATTTTTTTTTAGGAATTTCGGAAACGGCTCCAACGAAATTCCGCATATATAGCATATAGGGGTTTTGGGGGAGAAAAATCGATTTCGCTCTAGGTTTTATGTAAAAAAAAATAGTTTTATCCGTATTTTTGGGCATTAAAAAATACTAAAATTTATATTGATTTGAGTTTTTGCCATTAACTGTCAAGTCAGCGTAGATTATTCGGGGAACGAGCAGTCTCTAGAATTATTAAATAGGATAATAGAAATAATCCTAGGACTAGGATCGATCCCCAACTTCCTAATCATTTTTTCTTTTTTTTTAAGTATCTTAATTTTTTTGTAAAAAATTACCGAGCAAGGCCTTGTCTACCAGGTCCTATACTATTAAGTGTAGTTATATTACGATTATAGATACATTTAAAAATAATACAATTGTCCTTTTCCTTGGATGGATGAATTTTGAAAAATAGCGATAGTAGAGGATTAGCTAACTGATTTAGATATCCTGTGGTCATCTATCCACATCATTTTTAACTGCGCGTTTACCGCAGATCGCGATCGTAAACTGCCGGTAAGTGTTGCTCCCCCGTTCAGGTGCCTCATTAGACCCCACGAGTGCGTCAAAAGCACTTGAACAGCGTGGCCGTTTGATTATGCTTTCGGAATTTTTCATTTCAAAATAAATTTATTGTTAAATTTTGTTAAGGAAAGTTTTCCGCTTGAGGAAATGTTAAATCCAATATCTTGTTAAAAAACTAATATTAAATACTAAAATAACTTTGCAACACCCCGGCATGTATAATAAAATATATTATGATATATAGAAGATACATTCTGCATAATTTATAGGATTAGGCGTTACTTTGCTGAGGTCTATAATACATCCTCCTGCTCTTATCCTACTCTAAGCCGGATACAACATGTTGTAAACATATTCACATGATTTGGCTACGTATTATACGACCGCCCGCCTGCCTGACGTCAACTTACCGGACTTACTTATTTTAGGACACCCCGGTAAGAAAGAAGATGGTCTATTTTACTTAACCGGACACCACACGGTGGGTTAACTTACCTTAGTCGCCTTTTACGACACCTCGTTAAGAAATGAGGGTGATCTATTCTTCTTAGTCAGATACCACACGGCGGAGGTCCATAATACAAAAGTAATGAAAATATTATTTTGCTTTAATCAGTGATACAAGAAAATATATGTAATGCTAAATATAGAGTGTAGGTACTGTCCGCTCTCATACCTGATACATGCAGCTTTTGTAAAAACTCATGCACTACCAACCAAACAAATGACCCACTTTTTTGCCATAAGTCAAAATTTGAATACAATAACCTGTTACAGTAATTAAGTTTAGACTGGTTAAATACTTGTGGAACGTCAAATACTAAATGATACGCAAATTGAGCACTGAGCATCAGTCAACCACCGAAATCTACACTCAAAAGTCTCAAACCATAACATCAAACAGGTACTCGACTCCCCCTTAGGGGGGCGTTATTAGCGACACGAAATTTATCGAGCAGTATCAGCTCAGTAACAGCGCACAAAAAGCCCAATTAAAATATTAATTACTCCAAGTTATGACACGAGCGCTTCTTATAGACTTCAGGGATATTTGTGGTTTACTGTGGCTTATTTTATTAGGAATGAGTATTCAACGGGTTGCATACAAGAGTATAGGAAAAGTCCTCTACGTTGCTTTGTTTTATTTATTATTTTAAGAATAAATTTAATCCACACTAAGGTAAAACCTGTGTCGTGAATATTGACAGGTACCTATATAACAATAGTAAAAAAAACCAAAAATATGATATTAAGAACCTTGTTAGTAAGTACGTGTTTAAATGAACGTACGTGGTAGTTAGAATGAAAAATAATAAATAAAATATAAATGAATAAATGATAATCTTATAATTATCGTGAGTTAATTATAAGAGATTTTTGAATAACTTTCACCAGCGCACGCAAGGAAAGCTTTAATATTTATCGTTTTTGTTATATTTTTTATAGCTTGTAACAGTCTCATCCCTACATTCGAGTTTTAAAAAATAAATAATTATTAAAATTTCAATATTTTAGAAAAATCTATAAGTATAAAAATAAATGTTTGTTTGTCACGCAGTAATGTTTTTTCGCATCTATAATTGATGCTCTATTCATAAAACATCAAATTCAGAAAAGTATAATTTTCGTCATATTGACCGAATGTCACGTTATCCGCCGTACTACAGTATGGAGAGAGCGGGCGGAGCGTAGAGCGCAGAAGTGATCTGTTAGGTCGCTTATGAAATGTTGTTATAATGATATTGTAGATGTGTACTGGGGCGATACATGATATTAGTTGAGTTTTAACTCGAATATTTTTAATAATAATTAATAATAAATACACATCTAGGCCCGCTCTCGTATAATGGTTCAAGATGCAAGATCGTGCCGATCTTTGGAAAGGCTGTGAATGTGACTTGACCATTAAGAGTGTAGCGATGGTTACATCGCTTAGCTCACCTCGAACGATTAAAGTGTCTGAATGTTACTTGGTAAAGGTAACTTTGCTGAGTAGTGGTTGGCACTCTACCGAACATGCTCTGGCGGGTACTGGTGGGAGACTTGAGGTTTAGGCCGGCAGTGATTTCGGTCATTGCTGTGTGCCTGGCCCAAAAGGCTACACTAGGCTGCATCTTATTAGGGCTGGGTCTAGGCCCGTAGTTAACTTCGGTTGCTGCGGCGTGCCTTTATTCGGCTTTGGTTTGACGCAACCAGAGTTACTTTGGGCGTGTGCCTTTGTGATACGGGTTTGGTTAGGCCGGTGGTGATTTCGGTCATTGCCGTGTGCCTTGCTCGATCTTTGGACGCATAGGCCGCTTGGAGTAGTGCCGGTACAGTGGTGGCTGAAATGTTATTGGTTGACGAACGGACATCTATACGTTGTTCGTAGTCTCTCAATAGTGACGGTACCACAGCTGAATGTTGCTGGGCGTTGCGGAAGTTAACTTTATGTTGCTGAAGTGATACGCCGCAGCAGTGATGGATCGCTATGGACTCTGTTCATAGTAACGGATGGGTGAGGTGTTCCGTCCTTTTCAGGACGTCCCCTTAGCTTAGTTAATGATACCACGAATGACCATTATAGCATGGCATTATTGCATAAGAGCCGCTGGTCGGGTCTTTGTTAATAAGACTGCGGACTAGCTTTAGACAGTGTGGCCTGCATTTCCCTTATCTTCACATTTACATCTTACGTGGCTTGCCGCGTTAAACATAAATTACCTTTTGTTGTATGAGGTGGCGTGTTGAGCTTGGCGCATACCGTAAGCGAGTGCACTATGTGTGACTCCATTATATGGTATTGGGTGAATAGGGGGTGATTGGCATTCATGTAATGCTCTGCAATACACATCTTCCACTTCGGTGGACACACACTATCCACCTCGGTGGACACACGCCTATATGGTGTATATATTATAACTAATCAAGTTGCTTTGCAACATGTTTGCCATCTCGATGGGTTTCCACTTTGTGGACTTTATACGTATTATACGTATTATACTGTATGTGGTTTTTACCATAGAACGCACCGTTACGACGTGTGCAGGCGACATGCGCCTTACTGAATATAAGAATTGGTAATTTATTATCAAAGTTTACCAGGCCTTGTGCCTTTGGCTAATGCCATATTTTATAGCTCCGGCTATTTATTATATGGGCTTCGGTCCTCTATTATACACCCAGGCACCCATGCCTAATACGTCAACTGTGGTTTTGTTGACTCCCGACAATAATGGGTTTATCCCATAATCATACGCCGCAGGCGCACTATAAACAGGTACCCCTTGGGGGGGGGGCTCATATCCTATGGACGGAGCTCACCGTTGGTAGCGGGTGCGGAGCTACTGACTATCACTCTCTTTTTATATTTTTCCAAATCGGAAGAATATAATAGATAGGAGAGAGATACCACATTGATTAAACTTCTCTACGGAGTTGTTTAAGGGTTAGGTATTTAGATCGAGTGAGTGATCTTTCTGTTGGCTATAACATATCCTATGAAGTAACATAAGACATTCGCGAGACATTCAACTATCTGAATGTCTCGCATTTTTTTATCAAATTTTATAGTAACCTGTTCATGTATTGGGCATATAAGAATCTGTTCGTGTAACGAATATATATCTGTTGGACATATAAAGTCTGTTCATGTAGAGTACATGTAAAATCTGTTCTTGTATTAGATAAATATAAAACCTGTTCGTGAATCGTACACTTATATTCAATAATTTATATTAATTTATGCCTGCTTTACGCCTCTAAACTGATGACAAACAACTGTTTTATATTATAACAAATGATATTTGATAATGAACCTCTCTATTGAGCAAAGCGATACAAACTACGAATGTAGGGGCTGACGGCTCTATTTATATTAAAGAATACGATATATTGAAATATTATTATAAAACTATAATGTGATTATTATCACATTATTTTATTCTATTTAAGGGTTTATTTGACTCCTTTAGATTGATGGACACCTAGCCTCTGACGCTCTAAAAGAATTTGAGTTATTACAAAACACAACGTAGTACGGGTCCTAGCCACTTAGACGAATCACGAGCCAATATATATTAAGAGTGCTAGCGCCTTCGGCGCGTTTTTATGCTTTACGCTGTTGGAGTGCGAGCGCTCTAGCGGTGATTGAATATGTTTTAATTAATATTTATACAAGTCGGAGGTGGAGTTTAGTTACAATTTGGTGCCGTGACCAGGATGGTCAACGGCTTGAGTAAACTTATTAAGTAGGCGCAAGCCTACAATTTGTTGTCCGTGAAATGGAGAGAGACTGATGAGGCTTATGTGTCCATTACAACTAATAAATCCTTGAGGTCTGGGGGGTTGTGGAGTCCGGGGGTTGACCATTTCTAATCATACCGATGAACGAGGTATAGAAAAATATTAATCAATTAGGGAACAAAACAAATAAAGTTAAACTCAAAATGGCAGCACTAGTAGGCAGTCATCAGTAGTCTGGGAGTTGTAGATAGTTCGAATTGATAAAATTGTAGAACTATAAAAGAAATCGAATGGTCTTAAAAGCGGGGGGTTGAGGTATAAACAGATTAAATGCAAAATTCACATTTGAACTAATTGTTGAAAAGATTAATAAAATAAATATATGGAGTTTGGCAAATCAGAGATTCTAAATAACATTAAATTTAATATTCAATTTCAAAATTAAGCATATGCTGTAAGTGTTTCCTATTGTAAATTCTATTCCGATAGGACTTCATAGAATTTAGGGGGTTGAATGTAACAGTCTCATCCCTACATTCGAGTTTTAAAAAATAAATAATTATTAAAATTTCAATATTTTAGAAAAATCTATAAGTATAAAAATAAATGTTTGTTTGTCACGCAGTAATGTTTTTTCGCATCTATAATTGATGCTCTATTCATAAAACATCAAATTCAGAAAAGTATAATTTTCGTCATATTGACCGAATGTCACGTTATCCGCCGTACTACAGTATGGAGAGAGCGGGCGGAGCGTAGAGCGCAGAAGTGATCTGTTAGGTCGCTTATGAAATGTTGTTATAATGATATTGTAGATGTGTACTGGGGCGATACATGATATTAGTTGAGTTTTAACTCGAATATTTTTAATAATAATTAATAATAAATACACATCTAGGCCCGCTCTCGTATAATGGTTCAAGATGCAAGATCGTGCCGATCTTTGGAAAGGCTGTGAATGTGACTTGACCATTAAGAGTGTAGCGATGGTTACATCGCTTAGCTCACCTCGAACGATTAAAGTGTCTGAATGTTACTTGGTAAAGGTAACTTTGCTGAGTAGTGGTTGGCACTCTACCGAACATGCTCTGGCGGGTACTGGTGGGAGACTTGAGGTTTAGGCCGGCAGTGATTTCGGTCATTGCTGTGTGCCTGGCCCAAAAGGCTACACTAGGCTGCATCTTATTAGGGCTGGGTCTAGGCCCGTAGTTAACTTCGGTTGCTGCGGCGTGCCTTTATTCGGCTTTGGTTTGACGCAACCAGAGTTACTTTGGGCGTGTGCCTTTGTGATACGGGTTTGGTTAGGCCGGTGGTGATTTCGGTCATTGCCGTGTGCCTTGCTCGATCTTTGGACGCATAGGCCGCTTGGAGTAGTGCCGGTACAGTGGTGGCTGAAATGTTATTGGTTGACGAACGGACATCTATACGTTGTTCGTAGTCTCTCAATAGTGACGGTACCACAGCTGAATGTTGCTGGGCGTTGCGGAAGTTAACTTTATGTTGCTGAAGTGATACGCCGCAGCAGTGATGGATCGCTATGGACTCTGTTCATAGTAACGGATGGGTGAGGTGTTCCGTCCTTTTCAGGACGTCCCCTTAGCTTAGTTAATGATACCACGAATGACCATTATAGCATGGCATTATTGCATAAGAGCCGCTGGTCGGGTCTTTGTTAATAAGACTGCGGACTAGCTTTAGACAGTGTGGCCTGCATTTCCCTTATCTTCACATTTACATCTTACGTGGCTTGCCGCGTTAAACATAAATTACCTTTTGTTGTATGAGGTGGCGTGTTGAGCTTGGCGCATACCGTAAGCGAGTGCACTATGTGTGACTCCATTATATGGTATTGGGTGAATAGGGGGTGATTGGCATTCATGTAATGCTCTGCAATACACATCTTCCACTTCGGTGGACACACACTATCCACCTCGGTGGACACACGCCTATATGGTGTATATATTATAACTAATCAAGTTGCTTTGCAACATGTTTGCCATCTCGATGGGTTTCCACTTTGTGGACTTTATACGTATTATACGTATTATACTGTATGTGGTTTTTACCATAGAACGCACCGTTACGACGTGTGCAGGCGACATGCGCCTTACTGAATATAAGAATTGGTAATTTATTATCAAAGTTTACCAGGCCTTGTGCCTTTGGCTAATGCCATATTTTATAGCTCCGGCTATTTATTATATGGGCTTCGGTCCTCTATTATACACCCAGGCACCCATGCCTAATACGTCAACTGTGGTTTTGTTGACTCCCGACAATAATGGGTTTATCCCATAATCATACGCCGCAGGCGCACTATAAACAGGTACCCCTTGGGGGGGGGGCTCATATCCTATGGACGGAGCTCACCGTTGGTAGCGGGTGCGGAGCTACTGACTATCACTCTCTTTTTATATTTTTCCAAATCGGAAGAATATAATAGATAGGAGAGAGATACCACATTGATTAAACTTCTCTACGGAGTTGTTTAAGGGTTAGGTATTTAGATCGAGTGAGTGATCTTTCTGTTGGCTATAACATATCCTATGAAGTAACATAAGACATTCGCGAGACATTCAACTATCTGAATGTCTCGCATTTTTTTATCAAATTTTATAGTAACCTGTTCATGTATTGGGCATATAAGAATCTGTTCGTGTAACGAATATATATCTGTTGGACATATAAAGTCTGTTCATGTAGAGTACATGTAAAATCTGTTCTTGTATTAGATAAATATAAAACCTGTTCGTGAATCGTACACTTATATTCAATAATTTATATTAATTTATGCCTGCTTTACGCCTCTAAACTGATGACAAACAACTGTTTTATATTATAACAAATGATATTTGATAATGAACCTCTCTATTGAGCAAAGCGATACAAACTACGAATGTAGGGGCTGACGGCTCTATTTATATTAAAGAATACGATATATTGAAATATTATTATAAAACTATAATGTGATTATTATCACATTATTTTATTCTATTTAAGGGTTTATTTGACTCCTTTAGATTGATGGACACCTAGCCTCTGACGCTCTAAAAGAATTTGAGTTATTACAAAACACAACGTAGTACGGGTCCTAGCCACTTAGACGAATCACGAGCCAATATATATTAAGAGTGCTAGCGCCTTCGGCGCGTTTTTATGCTTTACGCTGTTGGAGTGCGAGCGCTCTAGCGGTGATTGAATATGTTTTAATTAATATTTATACAAGTCGGAGGTGGAGTTTAGTTACAAGCTGCTCCTCTGCTATTAATCGTAGCGTGATGTTATATAGCCTATAACCTTCCTCGATAAATGGACTATCTTACACTCAAAGAATTTTTCATATCGGTCTAGTAGTTCCTGAGATTAGCACGTTCGAACAATTAAACAAACTCCTCAGCTATTATATATTAGTATAGATAAGACGCAATATTCTCAAAAGTCGAACAATTTATTATTTTTAACAACTTGTCACCTCCGCGCATAAATGACGACTACGTCAAATGGCGCTATCACTCTCCTCTCCGCACCACTCCGTTCCTTTCCGCATCGCACTGCACCTCCACCCGTCAGCACACCTCACTACAACTAAATTCAAGTAAAGTATCTATGCTACAATTTCCGCTCTTCTCCTTTTGCTTCCGTTACAATATATAAGTTAAAAAACGAGTAGTAAGTACAAACGAACTGTACCGAAGTAACGAACATACAATACCTTTCAAACACTACTTTCTACTACTATTTTTTTATATTATTGACTACTATGTTAACACTAGTAGTCGCTAGCGGCTCCTCCCGCGTAGCAAGATTAAAACCTTAATATAGTATTTTGATAATCATAAAAATGGTTAAAGCGGGTTAACCTTAAAAGCTAGACATATGCTGTCGCGGACTTTTATTTAAAACTTTTATAGGGGAACAATGTGTAATATAATATATGATTTTCGAATACTTTCATCGTTTACTCAGCGCACGCAAGGAAAGCTTTAAATTTTGCCGTTTTTGTTAAATTTTTTAATTGCTGCTCCTATTCTATTCGTCTTAGTGTGATTGCTTTCCTCAATAAATGGACTATCTTACATTCAAAGAATTTTTCAAATTGCTCCAGTAGTTCCTGAGATTAGCGCGTTCAAACAACAAACTCTTCAGCTTTATATATTAGTATAGATTAACACTTATCCAGATTGTCCATATGTTATTATTGAATCAGCTTACAATGTAATTCAAAGTACTTAATTAAAGTTAAAACCATATAAGTAAAGAGGTGTCTCCGATCAACAACGAAAATCGTTAAGCAAACACATCGCAACCCCGCGGTACTAAATATTAAGTGTTAATAATGTCGCCGACACCCGTCCCCGGCCGAGATCAAAAATTCAACAATCGTTCCGCCCAAGTTAGCTGAAGGGTTGCGGCGTCGATTTTCAAACTCGTTACCCATTCATCGGATATCGGGACTCTAATAACTTTATCTTGGATAACAGAGTTGTTTTAACTTGTTAATTTGATACCAATTTTGGTTTGTTTTTGTAATTTGATATACTATTATATTTCTTATTATAAATATATTCTAAAAATTGTATATTATATTATAAGTTTTTTTCTTTCTTATTTCATGAGTATACTCGTTAATTATCTGAGAATGTTAAATTATATGATGTAATTTCTATTTCTATGAAATGTTAATAGGATATAATGTCGCTTATTCTCTCCGCTTAAATCTCGTAAGACTTCTTAGGCGGACATGAAATTTATTTAACTTGATGTACTATTTTTTCTATGATAAATATATTCTGAAAGTTGTATATTATATTAAAGATTTTAATTTTAATTTATGAATAACTTTGATTTTGATAAGTTTGAACTTTGAGCGGATCTGAATTATTGTGGAAATTTTTTCATAGAGATGATTTTCTAAAGAACACAGAAGTGCTAGCTGCTCTTCTGTTCTCTTCTCGCACGTCAACGATCGAGAACGTTGTCCTATTTTTCCCCACTAAGACCACACGGTGCGTCAACTTAACTTAATCACCTTTTACTACACCTCGGTAAGAATTGAGGGTTGTGAGTCGGAGTACGGAGTACGGAAGAAGTATGGAGTACGGAGCACTCGGAGACCACACAAGACTTAAACATTTATTTTTATATATAAGAAGGTAAAATATACTCCATGTTATCGATTAAAATTAATAAAAAATCGATTATAACAGGTATAAAAGGGAGCGATAAATTAACGGCACAAGCGGAGAGAGATTTAAGTTGCAACAAAGTGATTTATATGACGGAACACAGCTAGACGAATATCTCTCACTTTACACACACATAGAGAACACGTTAAACTTGTTATAGTAAAATACATCCATAATTCCAAAACTTTCTAATCAAACCTTATGAATAATCCAGCACCTATCTTCCCCAACCGCCTCACATAATGAACCTAATCAATATATAAAGCAATCAAAATACCTAATTAAAATTGCTCCCGTGGTATTTGCATATGAAAACCTTTATAATTGATCGCGATCCCCGTCAAGACAAAGGGGATGGGGAGGTTGCACTAAACAAATTAGGCCTCGGGAAAACAGACAGAAACGAAATATGAAATAGATTAATACCCTGTTTGCTTTTACATTGGAGAGATCTATTATAAGAGTAGACTTACACTACAGTGTCAGATATACACAAGAACTACACACACTCACTTTGACGATCGTTTCGCCCCGTAACCTAAGCATCTTCAGAAATATAGGCTCCACGACAAAATTGTAATGAACTATGGGAAACCGTTCGTATATCCATCGACGAATGGCCCTTCGATCGTTTAAAAGCGTGCGTAGATGCAAAGGGTGGACACTTTGAAAAACTAGTTTAGTACGTTAAACTCTCTTTCTAACTTTACATAATCACATATAAAACTTTAAAATTAATGTATTTTTTTAGAAATTTTCGTATATTTTCTTTGTAACACAACTTATGGCTAGACTAATACTGTTTTCTTGAGGATTCATATCTTAGCGATTTTGTGGCGGATCTCCTGATGCGATCGTAGAGATTTTCGCAGTGCTTGTGTGATATGTTGTTGGCGGCATTTTGTAATACGTGTGCTGACTGGTCCTGCGTGTATAAGGTATGTAAATGTCTGCTTCCTACACTTAGCATTACATAGATTTTCTTAATAAACGCAGATTATAGGCAATTCTATCATAACTTCTGTAGTTTCACGTACGTTGATTTCTTGTGACTCAAGTATGACTGATTTTGACTTATTTTTATGAATTCATAAATAAATTTCTAAGTACTATGCACCCAACTCAAAGCTTGATTCTCTGCTGAGCAATGCCATTACACAATGGCAATAGTTGGCGCCTAAACTTTGGTTTCATCTTATCATCAGTGCTAAAAAACAAAAAAAATATATTTTAAATACTTTTTGCCTTAAAAAGAAGATTTACTTCAATTGACTTTTGATTGCACCTGTAAGTAAACATTAACCTAAATATTAACCTAATGTACTATCTTATCCAGGTAACGGATCACGTGACGATTCTCTACGATCTTTTTAGTGGCGAAATAAAAATAAACCCAGTGACTATACATCCTATTATCACTAGACTAAAATTCAAATCGATTACTTCCCTTTAGAAGTGAAAAAAGGTAATCCCAGTTTTACAATTTAAAATAGAATCTTAATATGAATGAGTCAGCTGACACAATTAAGGCACAGATCTCATTGTCTTTTACAGTTAACATACAGAAAGTTCAATGTGCATGACACAATGAACACATCAATATTCGGTACGTATAATACGTCACAGCGTTAATATCATAATTGCTAAGCCTGCAACGAGACTAAAAGCATTTCCGAAAATAAGTAACATTTCAGATGTGCAATAAACCCTCGGGTTCATTTTAATTTAAACGCAAATTAAGCCCTATAGCTGGAGTAATAAGAATGTCACGAGCATAATATACAACGAATCATTAAAAATATTACCGTTTGATAATCTGAAATATCATGCGAACTCCATATTTTACCCGCCACGATATCATGTCTGTGCATTGCTGGGTGTTGGGCTACGAAAGTGGCGACAAACATTTCATCCTTACTAATATTATAAATGGGAAATTCTGTCTTTCTGTCTGTCTGTCTGTCACATTTTCATGGCCAATCAACTGAACCAATATCGATGAAATTTGGTACAATAATTCCTTATACACCGGGTTAACTATAAAAGGGATAACTAATCACTACAATAATTAAATTAATTTTTTGATAATTGACAAATTCCTCTGATTCTTCCCAGATCGATCTGATTTTTGTGATGAAGTTATTTGTAGGCTTGGAGAGTGACAGAAGCTACTGTTAGTTTTAAGACTACAGTCCACGCGAACAAAATTACGGGTAAAAGCCAGTACATTATACATATGACAGACATTATCTTAACTCTGTTTAATTGTATTGCTAATTATATTGGCATCTAAGTCTAGCATCCAAAACTAGTAGCACCCTGACATCTCAAGATTGAACTAGAAAAATTGTACCAGAAAGTCCTCTGCCTACCTAAGGAGAGAAGAGGTTTACAAAATTTTCTAATATCGGATCATCCTATTAACACCTTGAGATCCTAACATCGATTATATACCTTCCTTGGCAACTGGATTTAAGGATATAGGTTTGCACTCCAATCACCTACCTTCACTATACATTCATCACGAGGACGTCACCAGTAAAAAATTGTGACAGATTTTTAATTATAAAACCAGTTATGGTTAATTGAGAAACCGGTTATAAAAGTAACAGCCTGTTACCATCCTACAGCTGGGTAAGCCTCTCTCAGTTTTTGGTGAGAAGAGATGGAACTAAGATCCACCACGCTGTTCCAATGCGGATTGGTGCACATATCCCTAGAATTCTCAAGAGCAGGTTTCAGTAGTGATGACGTGTTAATAAGTTTAGTGAGTTACTCGTACAACTACAAGAAAATCTAGTAAATGGTGTACCAAATACCCTAACGCCAAATCAAGGCCGGCAGTACCACTGTTATATTATCTCGTATATATAATTCTTAAAACTCAAGTCTAATTTACTGTACAGAAAAATATAAATCAACATATATACTACATAGACTACTAGCTAATCCGCAAACAAGCTGAATATCGGTTCTTTTCAAGACAATACCATGCCGTACGATCTTATGCCGGTAAGGGGTTCTGAGCGATCTCTTTAATGTCTGGATTTAATCAGTTGGTGACCATAGCCTCTTAAGTTCACACATTCTAATACCGTGGAACTTAAATAATCTTCGATTGCACAAACTATGTTATTAGGTCACATTAATTTGCTTGTGAAACTAAAAGAGGTTGGAATCGTTTAGTAGCCCCACAGTTGGATGGCGCGTCTACTACACTCGCGACTGTCTGCTCGCCCGCGGCGACGTTTCAAGAGCTACATACAGCTCTCTGAAAAATTAATATATACTGAGTTTTATGTGAGCGCCGCACTATACTGCGAATGGATTAAATGTTTGGCAGGTATGCACTTTGGATAATACGGGCTCTTCGTATTTGTTCTTCGGGTCCGTAATGGGTTTCCTAAGTATTTATTTGTTTTCGTATTGGGCTTATTTACTTTTGTATATTACATACTCACGACTTCGAGTAAATTTTAGTGCTAAAATACCATTCTTCGCGGATTATAGCAAAATAATTTTATTATTACTTTTTTATTATTACTTTTGTGCTAAAATACCGTCAACTATTTATTGTTCTTTCCATGTTCTGAAAGGAAAAACATTATTCTATATGTATACGGTATAATCATTAATATTGCTACAGTAGATTATCTTTGAAAGAGTGACAGACAGACATACTTTCATACTCGTAATATTAGTATGGATTCAGAACATAAACAAATATATAGCGTTTCCGAGTTTTGTGTTAACATTTTTCTAGCCTAACCCTGGGTATTTTAACATAAGTTCGCCCATTTACCAATGAGCTAAAATAGCATTTGCTTTCTATTCTATATTTAAGCATTTTTTCAGTGTCCAAAAATAGAATAATTCCAAATTTTCAAAATTAAACCTAGCTAGATCGATTTTTCCCCCGAGACTCCATACATGCTGAATTTCATGAAAATTGTTGGAGCCGTTGCCGAGATTCCGAAAATATATATATTAACTCATTTAAATATTAAAGAGGCAATGCTCTTTACAAGCATGTATCATAACTTTTATCAAAGCGTTGTACCTACCATATCCACTTAATAAGTTTCTGTTCATTATTATCCGCCATATTCGCTATTAATTTTTACACGTAATCTTTTACCAAGCAACGACCTATTTTAGTTTACAGCCACTCCAGTATGCAATAGACGGTCTGAAACAGTGCGATAAGATATGCCTCGGAGACATTAAAATATTGAAAACGTTGTTGGCTAATGAAAATCCGTTTAGCAAGACGATTACGTCGGGTTCATTGAAGGGTAACTATTAACTCCCCATAAATTGCTCTGAGGTCTCCCGATAACACCTTATCGAGTTGTTAAGAGCAATATCGGGCCTATAATTGTATCCTGCGGGGAGGCGGTTCATCAAGCCTATTATGATATCAGCTCGCTACACTGCATTCACTCTAAAGTTTTGATACATTGTGAAACTATTGTTCACATTTGCGTTATCGATCTGGTCATTATTGCTTAATTTATTATTTATATTCGTCTTGAATTTTGGCTTTACAACAGTTTAAAATAATTATTAAAAAGAGGCTGTTAAAGAAAGCCTGCTATACTATTGAAGATTACTAAGATGATAAGAATGCGTGGACGTAGCTACTCTTCGACCCTGTACAAGACAGTTATAACTTAAATGTAACTAATAATAAGAATTATATTATAAAAAACAACCGCCTAGTTTACTGATGTCTCTTCTCGGTAGGAACAGCTTTCCAAACCAGCAGTAGGACCAGTAGTAGAGTTGACGATTCGAAAGCACTTCTTTACAGGTTTATTTGACTATATTTTGTATTTGGATTTAACTTGAGGTTAACATAGATAATATTGCGTGCACGATTAGTAACCATACATACCACAAACTACAGCCACCTCATACCACAAGCACTGCACATATTAACTAGGACAATCTCATTTCGTCCCATAATCGCAATAAGATTAAGGTTTCAAAATTGTACGCTTAGCATCTTGGTATTTACATATTTACATTTTATTTGCATTTTATATATTTACATTTTTTCCAATTTTTTTACTTTTGTCACAAACACAAGTTCTGCTAGGTATTATAATTTATAGCATATTCGTTAAACTTAGCCATGTTAGCTGTTAAGGTCATCCCGATCTCGAGGAAATCTTATCTCAAACGCTAAGCATTGCCACTTAAAAGTACTTTGTCTAAAAGTTGATCATTTATTTATTTTTTATTTATTTATTGTTCTTTTTACACATATATTTATCACTTGGGACTATGATATGATATTAAACTACATTATTTCTACCAAATATCAAAGGCATTTTTTCAGACAAAAGAAATAAAGGCAAGAATACGCTATAAGAACTAAAACTGCTTTACTATAAATTGTCTCACTTCGTAGGTTAGTTGGCAGAGATATATCAACGGGATAAGTTGACCTTTTTACACCTTTTTTTATTAAAAATATTTTTTTAAAGTTTTTCATAAATAGTACATAAATAAATAAGTTCTAAATACCTAACTGAGTTATAACAAACAAACATCATTTATCACGCTCAATACAGCACACAGTACAAGCTCGCCCCGAAACCCTTATCCAAACTTATCGCCAACCATGACCAATAAACTTGAAACAGAATTTAATTCACACCACAACAAACGTACACAAATACATACATATTTTCGTCGAAATAATACGACAGTAGTAATTGAATCGGCCTCGGGCAAACTCGGGGTATGTCGTTAACGTTCCTGAGGGTTCTTGCTATGGCTGTACCCTAGATATGCACTAGAATGCTGCTACAAAACATAGTGGGAATGAAAGAGGGATATACGTTAATGTGTATACAGGAAAGGGACGGAGGGAATAGAAAGTGTTTATTATAAACAAAGGATGTAGTCTTATTGGTACTGCTGTTTTAATAGTCTATTGGACACCCGTCGGCGAAAATTTCACCTTAGGAAGACGACACAAATTGTTAGGGTTGGGTAACGCCGATGTTTAGTCAGAGGCGATTTCGCTCTGAGCGTATTAAGATGTCCTTTGATGTTTTGCGGTCCGAACGTTGGGTTTGACCGGTTAATTAAATGTAGATACTATCGCTACAGACGTGTGCCTTGATCGTTTTGTAGGATTAACTGCTCTGTTTCTGGCATATTGCTTCTTTTGTGTTCTACAATTGATATTTAAATAATGACAAGCCAAATCGGAATCAAGCCAGTAATAGTGAATAAAAATATATTTAAATTTATTTTTTGCATATGTCAAGTTTTTTGTTTCCATTTAGTTGACATCTGCAATACGTTAAACATCTTTCAACAGGATCGTCATCTAGTTGACTTATTAAAATGTTCAATATAGTTATGAATGTGAATTGATGTATTGTTAAACAGGTCTTTCACTTAATAACACAAAGAAAAAAACTTGAGTTCTTATTTAAAAAGTCTCGAAGAGAATACGCAAAAAATGTGTTTATAGTACGTTCAAATAAGGATTGGGAAAAATATTTTCGAAATACATTTTCCGAGTATCCAAATATATCTATACTATTACTACAGATGGGAAAGTCGGTCTGTTTGTTTGTATGTTACGGTTTAACGGCTAATATTGAAATTGAAAATATTGATAATATAATCGCATTTTTCCTTCTGGAACAGAATATATTTCAACATTTAAGTTGAACGAAGTCACTGACAGAGCTTGATTTGATAGAACATTTTTACATAAGCATAACTATTTATTATGTACTATGTAATCCTATGTTTGGACGTTAGTTTCAAGCAACAACAAGTACATTTCGTGTGACACAAACCATATTAATAAGGAAATACATGAGCCAGAAAATTCGCACGTCATCAATAAATAACAAAGATCTACATCGTAAAAGGTTTTCGAGCGCCAATATTGTTTTCTGACAGGTGAAGAATAATGGACTCAATCCAAAGGCACTGCGTCGAACGACGATTGTCGAATTGAGCGATGATGGTGCCAAAAGCCCATCTAGTGGACGTCCGATCCATCATAACCGCTATTTCGTCTCACCAACACCAATTTATACAGATCCCTGCAAACATCTAACCGCTAACTGAAAGGCATACTGCAGAGAAGGACATTAAGACTGATATAGTTCAACGTATATTGGACTAGTTCCGGTGCAAATTATTTTCAGTACAAGTCCAACCTGACGTTTCGATCTGTTTCCAGATGGATTAATTTGATTTGCGCCCAACAGATGTTTCTAAGCTCTGTTTATCGGACGTGAGAAATTAATATTTTACTCATGCTTGCCGTGAGCGTGTATATGGGAAAAAGTTCTCAATGCGGAATGCACTTTATTATTCATAGCGATCGATTTTAAGCATTACCAATTGTAAACATGGTTTCATTTTGATTATATTTAAAAGGAAAAGCGCAACTCTTAATAAACTTTGACACAACTAATGTGTAGAAGGAAATAAATGCCTTTTTCAAATTTCCTTTAGCTTTAGATTCATTTAATGATTTAATTAAATGCTACAAATTTTTAATGCATCACTGAAGTAATAAATCATCATCCTCCTGCCCTTATCCCACTCTAAGTGGGGTCGGCACAACATGTTACAAACATGTTGTTATATGATTTGGCTACGTATTTTACGGCCGGCCGCCTGCCAGATGTCAACTTACCTTAGTCGTATTTTACGACTCCTCAATAAGAAATGAGGTTGGTCTATTCTACTCAGCCGGATACCACACGGCGAACTGAAGTTATAAATATCGTATTAAATATTTATAAGTCATTCGACGTAATTTCAAAGTAATAACGGTTAGTTATTAAAATTATAAAACTTTTTTAGCTGTCGAAAATTTTATTTATTAAAAACAGTTTGACAAACATATCACAGCAATCGAAGACCTTAGCTTCTATCTCCTTAGTATATAAAAATAAATGTTTGTCTGTATGTCATTTATAGACGCTGAAACGACTGGACTAATTTTAAATAATTTTCAGAAAATCTATAAAATGACCCAGCGAATGATGGTGTTAAGTTTGTTGGCGGTCGTGATATTCTTTTACCTGTCATTGTAAGTTTTAATAATAATTAAGTTAGTAACTTAAGTTGTTAAGTATAAGTAATAGTTTTATCAAAATTGTCCGTAAGTATTATAATTTGTCTCCTTTTATAAATATAAATAACTTCGTACCTAACTCCTTACGATAACGCTGTACTCGCCTTAAAAAGTGTTTTACCTAGAACTTGCCTTATAAAAAGTGTATTATTAAGAATGTGTAAAATGCTATCGGATTGTCATAATAAATAAATAAATAATAAATATATATAAAAATGAATGTTTGTCTATATGTCCTTTATAGACTCCGAAATTGCCTGGACCAATTATAATAAAAATTTTAGAATGACCAAGTGTATGATCCACTGAATGAAGTATGGTGGTGATAGGGGCATTTTTTTAACTGTCAATGACAGCTTTTTTACTTGTAATATATTTAAATTAAGGCCAGTGAAGAGGGCTGGGCTAGTTGACTATAAATTTTATTCTGATTAATACACAAGAGACAATAATAATAAATTATCCGCAGGCTAGCATCACTGCATTCTTCCCTAAATCAATTAGGTTTTACGCGATTCCGCCGCGATATCTCCGTACATTCAATTTTCTAGCCCATTTCCGAATACTATAATTAAATTTGTCCGATCCGAGCTCCGTCGGGCGCCCATTAAATTTTCCAACTGCCTTTGACCGTTCGCATTATCGAATGATGTTATCTTAGCATTCTATAATGTTTCTTATATATTCATAGATGCGATTTGATTTTTTTTAAGTACGTCGAACTTGATTTGATTCTTTCTGAAAAGGTAAACAAATCATAAACATAGGTAATGAACCATTGGAACCATAAACTTGGCAATCTATTTAATTTTTGTATATAAAAATATAAAGAATTATAAAACGGTGATGTATGTAATAGACAAAGTAGGAACCGACATAAGCTTGCGGCCCCTGTGCGTAAGTCGTTTGTGGGTTTGGGTATAAGATTCTATTATAAAATTCCGCAATCAAATTTAGCTTTGCCATTACAGCAGTTTAAAAACACTATTAAAGAGAGGCCGATACATAACCTAATACCATAATACCTTCTATACTGTTGAGGATTATTTAGACGATAAGAATGCGTGGATATAGATATTGTTCGACCCTGTTCAAGATAGAAACGATTAAATGTAACTAGTATTAAGAATTGTATTTCTAAATGAGCAACCGGCGAGTTTTTTGCTGTCTCTTCTCGGTAGGAACAGCTTTCCAAACCAGCAGTAGAGTTGACGATTCAAAAGCACTTGTTTACAAGTTTATTTGAATAAAGAATATTTTGATTTTGAATTTAAATTGGGTCACTGCTTAAAACCCTGCGCAGGCCCCAAACAGTTATTTTTTTAAGCCTATGTGCTTTATTGATTTGTCATTTATCTCACGCTTTTCGGTGAATGAAAACTGAGGAAACTTGCATATATTTAGAGAATTATGGGCATATATGTAACCTACCGTAATTGGAGAAGCTTGGTGGGTCTAAGCTTCAACTCGTTTAACCAAAAAGGGAGAAACGCCTATATAAATAATACATAACAAATAGTTGTATAGCGGAATGCAATTCGATCTCAAATTTCAGGATTGTAATCAAACGCATCGCAGACAATCCGACTCGAAACCACACTTATTGGCTAAATCTGAAGGTCTAAAGAGACAATAATTTTCTATTTCCTGAACAATTAAAAGATTTTCAGTTAAGGATTACACTGATATGAAATCTCTATACACTAAACTGACACAAAAAGATGGCTTTAGGAACCTCTAAGTTAAACTAAGAATTGTTACAGTGAATAAAAACGCCGTGATGAAATCTACGTTTCTTTGAGAGTTATTGAAATACTTGTAACCTATGTAGTTCAGGTTTTTTAACCCACTCGATCGCGTTAGCGTAGCGCAAATTTGCTGCGCTAATAATATTTAATGTCTTATGCCTCTGTAACTTATGAAATTATGCACTGTGTTTTTTCCTTATCTCTATATATCAGTATATAAGATACAATTGTACCAAATTGCATGTATATAGCGAATTTCCTATAAAAGTAATAGCCAATATAAAGACAGACAGATATATAAATTGTAGAGTTACTTGTTGTGACTTATGTGTATTTTTGTCGCTAAGCTCCAATGAGTTTTGTTCAATGTATAGATTTTACCTGTAATAACATTATACTAACAGTTCCTTTACTGCAGACTTCACCATGTCATTGTTAGGGAAATAATAAATTATGATGTAATATAATCAACTTTCCCTTCAAATCCTTTGAGACAAAAATAAGAACCTTAAACTTTTATTGCCCTTATCATAATAAAGCTTCTTTGCTATTGAAAATATGGCTACGGTCTCAAGGAAGCTCGCCCCCCGGAGAAAAAACAATAAATCACAAACATGCAAATCCCGCTAATAACTTGCACAAAACCGAAAACCATTTCACGGCTGCCGAAGCTCTCTTAGAGTTAAACATGTATTACATCCTCACGTAACGGATACGGCACGTCACGACAATACAAGACACTACAATCATACGACATATAAATTTAGTGTCTTGTTAACACTTGTTCTTGTAATATGCCTTAACTTTTTTGTAGTTCATAATAATAAGATAACTCACGTTGTTGACTAACCAAAGCATTCAATTAAATTTAATAAACCAAACTTTCTACCAATGACAAATTATATAGAGTAGTTTTATAAGTACAATGGTTTTTTAATTTCTTATCGTTCAAACGTTCTAATATTGCGCAATAATTACAGCCAATGCTATATTTAAATCATTTACACATAAGTATGTATAAAATCTGCTATAATCCTTGATAAACCAGATAAACGCGATAAAACTTTTTTAAATTACGAAAGTTTTATATTTTGCCACACCAACAATAAAATATATTCCTTTATAAAAGGTAATTATAAAGATAATCCTTTATAAAAAGTAACGCCACATTTATTTTTATTAATTTGTTTATGTACCATAAAAAACTTAGAAAAACCTTATTAATAAAAAAAAGTGTACACAGGTCAACTTAATTCTATTAATTTTAATACATATTAGATTCATTAAAAGTTTTGAATCATATTTTAAAGTAGAGGTTAAAATACTCTCTTCCAGACGATAGTCAAAATGAGATTATGATATCGCCACCGTATCGTGAAATCAGAAAAGTTCCTAATCCAGGAATATTTAATACAAGTACGCAATATACACGGGGGCGGCTGCTCGCGGACTCCGGGGTGCTATTTCCATGCTGATGTTTAATAATTGATAATACCCCGCGAAAAACGCGGTGGGGGATACGCACTTGTTAAGAGCTGTTGAAACCACCGATATAATAACCATGACGCCTCTTAAGTTACTGCCCCTAATTCTCCTCTCGGGTTAGGACGATAGCGGACGTATCAAATAGCGGAGCCAAAGCCTCAGCCTGAGTGGATCCCCCCTCATCTTTCGGCTGATCCCATTCCCCCTCCTGAGGGTTGAGAAGGTGCCCGGGCGATAGTAGACTGTCAGTCCGGCCCGCGCAGCACTTCCTCACCATCCTTCCCCTTATCCCCTTACCATCTTACTATTTAGATAAGCGCTCACTGTATGCATAGTCTTAACCAGGCAGGGGGCGGTAGATGTAAACAATAGCGAAAGCCGTCACTCCACCTGAGTGGAGTTTGGCCACATAGTTGGCGTTTCTCCCCATTGACCATCCCAAAACAGCAATGAATCACTAAAAACAGGAAAAAAAGTTACTGCCCATATCCCACTTCTGAGTAAATGTGTTATCTCCAAATCAGAAATGGTTCTTTAATCACCACCACGCAGCTCTAATGTACACTTGTAGGTTACACATATAAGGAATTCGTCACTGTTATGCTCTGATTAGTTTCTCTCTGTCTATGCTCCGTCACCGCGATGAACGTGCAAATATCCTGTCCAGAGTTTAAGCTCACGATACTTTGCAGTATTATTATAACGCGGTGTAGCCTTTTAACTATCACGACTATTATACATATTATCTTTATATTTAAATGAGTTAATCTTGTATATATATATATATTTTCTGAATCTCGGAAACGGCTCCAACGATTTTCCTGAAATTCAGCATTTAGGAGGTTTTGGGGGAGAAAAATTGATCTAGCTAGGTTTTTTGTAAAAAAAATATTGTTTTATCCCTGTTTTTGGGCATTAAAAAACACTAACATTTATATTGAATTGAATTTTCGCCATTAGCTGTCAAGTCAACGTAGCTTATTCGGGTAACAGGCAGCCTCGAGAAATGTGAATGCCAAGGATCGATCCCCAACTAAATAATTGTTTTTTCTTTTTTTTTAAGTTTTTTTTTTTGTAAAAAATTACCGAGCGAAGCTCGGTCACCCAGATATTATTAGTTATAAGGCGTAGACTGAAAAACAGCTTCTTAGCCAAGTCTATGACCTTTTCCTCAGCATACGTTCATATATATGTAAATGTTAAAAATAATCTTTGTTGATTTAGTTGAAATGTACGTTGTAGAATAAAGTTATTTTTATTTATTACAATAAATAAATAACCTTTATAGAATTGATTACATTATTCATTGTATTGTATATTTTATATACAGTACGTTACAACCGCTTTTAGCAGGACTAAAGTTAAACTTAGAAGAGTTCATTATTATTTACATTGTAAAAATGTTTTTAAAAAAAGGTTCAAAATTTAAAATATTATTAACAATTTGTTATGATTTGTTTAAAAAATGATGATAATGCGTATTTAGACGTAGAAAAAACTTTTAACAGCATAGACAATAACTAATACAAATATTAAAATATCTACTCTATACAATTACACGCGTACCTGCATCGCGGTATCGTATTATCAGGCTCCTCGACTTGTAAACTGAGTAACTCAATCGATAATCTTCTCTCAAATAATACTAGAGAAGACGATACTCGTATATATTTAACAAATTATAATCTTTTATAAGAATGTTTTAGGTTTAAAATTACTTATATCCAATCACTATCACCTTCATAGAATAATGTAGAGTTAGTTTAGTAAAAAAATTTTTTTACAGTATTTCGTAAGAGATCCTCGGCAAGACATAATTTATTCAACCAGTGGTTGAAAAACCGCAATGTGATTAATAGCGCCTTCAATTTCCAATGTATACACTCATTTTTAAAAATGGAAATGATTTCACACAAAAAGAAGGTAATTTAAAAAATCGTAAGACATTTCCATCAATAATAAACAAGCTGTCACTATTTGATTGTTCATACATATTACCGACATCAAACCTTATATTTAGTTACACATCAAAATGATCTCAAATCTTTATTATATTATATCTTAATATAATAATCAATTTGAATAGTTTCTAAATCGTGTAGAATTAAAAAAGTGAACAGCGCATATGCAGCACAGTACTAACATAATCAAAATTATAAACGAAAAAAATTAATAATTAAAAAAAAATAAACTTCTTTTATAATAATGTTGTTAAGTAAATTTAAAATATTAAATAAATGTTACATTTTTTTTAAAAGAAAGATTACAATGCAACTCACAAATGAAGTCTTAACATTGCAAATAAGACGGCGCGTTACGGCTTTATGGGGGTATTTCGGAAAAATAAATTAAACACGGCGGCGGGGAATTGATCCAGGGGATTATTGTATCTATAAACATTTCAATTGTGGGTCCCGATTATCCGGATAGAGATCGAGGAACCATGGTTTAATATATGTCAATGCGTCGACAATGTTACCTTATCATTAGTGCGGGTACTTATAAATTTAATTATTTATAAACATATTTATCGACTACCTTCGGTTTTTACTTTTAACTTTTTTTTGTTAATAATAAATTGTACTCAGATATATGTTTGAATTTATTTATTTTTTGTAAGATGTTGTTAATTGTTATTATTTGACCAATTTATAGAACCAAATGTTACACAATTAAAATATAGATCAAATTTTTGATGGCACCAATAAGATTTTTATGTTAAAACTTATGTGTCTAATGGATAATTGCAATTTATATATCGTTTTTCGGTGAACGAAAACATATTGAGAAAATCTGCATGCCTATAGAGAATTCTGAGGATATGTAACCTACCAATCCGCATTGAAGCAGCGTGATGGGTCTTTGCTCCAACCCTTCTCTTCAAGAACGGAGAGAATAGGCCTATTACGAGCGGTAGTAACAGGCCTTTACTTTACTATTACTCTTACTGAAGTTGATTGTTACGGTATAGTAAATAGATAAAACAGTAAAATATATTTATATGTCATAGAAAGTATGTATTTCCACACATATGTATCAAATTATTTTGCCATTGAATTAAAAAAAATTGCACTAAACAAGTAAAAGAAAAAAAAGTACGAACGCTTCGAACAATTTCGTTGCCACTCTTATCACGAAATTTAGACATTTGTATGGATTCCAAACGTAATGAACGCGGTTCCTTCCTAAAGCTTATTATGATACAGATAATAAAATAAATGATTCGCCCCGCATAATCCGCGGTGTCGCGTCTATTTGCCGAGGACTCGTTGTATGGTCATGTGCATATTTATTTTCCGGGAAAATATTTTACTCAACTCCCGTAACGAGAAACAGCAAAGTTGCTATAATAATCGAAAAACAGGAAAAGATCAATACAGAAATATTCTCAATATTTTAACACGAGATAAGAAAACAAAAGAACAATAAATAAATAAACAATCTCGTCATTCGTTTCATTTATCATATCGTATACATATGTAATTGTCCTGCATAAATTTTTTGCTTAAATAATAACAATTACTAGGACTATAATACCCCCTTCGTCTTTGGAAGACCCCCTACTAGATGGACAGACGACCTCAAAAGGGTCGCGGGGAGCCGCTGGATACAAGCGGCACAAAATCGTGTGTCCTGGAGATACCATGAAGAGGTCTATGTCCAGCAGTGGACGTCCATCGGTTGAAGAAGAAGAAGAAGAAGAGGACTATAAAACTGGCCCGTTGGCGTAGTGGTTAATAACCCTGCCTTCAGTTCCGCGGGTCGCGGGTTCGATTCCTGCCAAGGGCCAACATTTTCTATAAATGCATTTGTTGGTCGAGGTTGGGTGTAATTTGTATTTAGGTATTTAATAAATATATAAGTATATATTAATCAGTTGTCTATCTACCATAATACAAGTATTAAGTTACTTACTTGGGCGACGGTCGACTGTATAAGTGAAAAAAATACTGTAAATACAAGCTCATTTCTTACCGAGGTGTCGTAAAAGGCGACTAAGGTGACCCACCGTGTGGTTTAGTAGAATAGACCACGCTCTGTCTTCTTGACGGCAGGCGGCCGGATATATATGTGAATGTTTTGAGCACCAATATAGAATTAATATTTAGAGTTCCAAGCTAAAACATTTATTAGGCTTTAATGAGCTCTTTTACTAAAATACGCCTGTAACGAGGTCGCTTCAAGAGGCCGTAGAAACTGCCTTTTCGATGTATACGTACTATTTTCTTAAGTATGTAAATTCGCATTTTATTTTATTCGCGCCCTGTAAAGCCTTTTTATGTTGTAAGTGTTCATTACACGGCACATTTTGAAACGCACGGGGCGTGTTATTAATCGTGTTGGGCGAAAGATTTTCTTTAATAGTTAAGTGTTTAAATAGTGTTTTTATTATTTTCATGAATAGCACCTACTTCATATTATTTGAAGCGATGTGATGGCAAGAAATTGAAATGAAATTTTTTAACTCAAATCATATAATAATATCAACCTAGATCCTATCTAGAGATAGGATACTGAGTAGAATATAACATAAAATATAGCACAGATATAATACATACTAATAATATATAAATTTTAAATATCCTCCGTCTATCTTGAACCCTGTTTGAGACTAATCCGCTAGAATAATGATGAATAAAGTTACAATAGAAGCTGAACCAAATTTCATCATACAATCTTCATTGGTATCAACCTATTAATAAAATATCCCCTTTTTTATTCAGGTCAGGAAAAATATTAATATTATTTATATTAGAACTTAAGTCGACGCGAACGTAATCGTGGATACTACTAATAATAAAATAAAATTCATCATCCTCACCCTCCTGCCCTTATCCCACTTTAAGTGGGGTCGGCACAGCATGTTATAAACATACGACGACGCCTGCCTGACATCAACTTACCTTAGTCGTATTTTACAACACCTCGGTAAGAAAGAGGATGGTCTATTCTACTCAGCCCGTTACCACACGGCGGTTGGAATTATCTTAGTCGCCTTTTGAACATCTCGGTAAGAAATGAGGATGGTATTATTCTATTTAGCAGAATACCACACGGCGTTATGTTAGTAATTGTATATTGCATTGGTATATATTTGTATTGGTGTATATTTGTATTTAAAAATATATAAGTATATATTCACCAGTTGTCTGTCTACCATAACACAAGTATTAAGTTATTTACTTTGGGGAAGGACGACCGTGTGTGTGTCCCATATATTTATTTATTTAATTAATGTTACTGCAAAACACTAAAGATCTACAAAATGTAATAAACAGTTGTTGGTTGGGGAAGTAATGCCACGTTTGTATAGCATTAATTTTTTTTTAACAGAAGTGTCTGTCGCGACACGTAACAGTGAAGTGACGAGTGCCGCCTCTCCTGCTTAGCCGCCATTTTGAAAACTAAAGGGTTCGCGGTGCGCTTAAAGAATTTTTCTATTCCACTTTTTCTCCTGCCCACTTCACCATTAGTGGTTTTAAGCGGTTTAATGTAAAATAGGATTAACTTATTTAATTCAAAATATTATACATCAACTGTGTCCGGTTTTAAGTTATTTTTAAAAAAAAAACTGATACCATTCACTTTTAGATTACTTTAATTCTAAATAATTTCGTATTAAATCACTTTACGGTCCGATCCATTCACTAATGCCACAAAGAATGCTTATCAATCAATCGATTTTAATTAATATGCTATATTTATGTATTGCATTATAATTACCGGTTGTTGAGTTTGTTATAGTGAACGTATGTAGTGCTTTTGTATTGTGGTGGAGGTTTGTGTATGTGTTTTTAAGAATCCTGCATGTATCAGGTACGAAAACGGATTGTCCTCTCTACATTAAGCATTATATATATTTTCTATTTTACTATCACCGACTAAAATCCTGACAGTGCTCCACCACGCTGCAGGTGGCGGGAAAAAAGTACCAATGCACACAAAGTAAAGTAAAAGTATTGTGGTGGCGGTGGTTGAGGTTTGTGCATGTGTTTTTAATAATCCTGCATGTATCAGGTATGAAAACAGATTATTAAACATTTAGTATTATATATATTTTCTATTTTAGTTCGTCGCGGATTAAAGCAAAATAATTTTATTATTACTTTTGTATTATAGATCTCCGCAATTTATATTTACTACATTTTATAAAACATCAAATCTGTTTCGCTCGTTATTTATCACAAATTCATATTCATAATCCAATTTAAAAATGATATAGACCTCGCAAATAACCTCGTTCTATAATGAATCGTATATTCCACCTGCCGATATTTTAATGATAAAACATTCGCTTTATTAAAATATACAAGTGGCTTATTAGTAGCAACAAGTACGCCATCAACATAGTTTCTACCCTCTTCTTTGAAATCAATTATAGCATTTTATCTCTGTGCAGTAGGAATAAAGGTGATTCTTGGATGACAAATGAAAAATTATTCGGAAAATTAAAACTTCCATTATGTTCGAGATGTAATACTCTCCCATTAGACGCCAACAAGGCACGTCTCATTTTGATATGTAGACCTTATTAAGTATACTAATATTTAATGTTACGGTATTTTAATTTTTTTTACGTCTAATACGAAAAAATATTTAAAATATAATTTTTATTACTTTTGATCGTTTTCTTTTATAAATATATTTTTTTTGTATTTACAACGCAATATTACACTAAATTAGAAAATTTCACTTTTTTAAGAATACATGAGTAATTAATATATAAATGCTGAAATAATGTTTTATAAGTGAAAGAATTAAAATAACACTTCCTACGTCATCGTCATCATCCTTCTGCCCTTATCCCACTCTAGGTGGGCTCGGCACAACATGCTGTCACATGATTCGGCTAGGTATTTTACGACCGGCCGCCTGCCTAACGTCAACTTACCTTAGTCGCCTTTTGTGACACCTCAATAAGAAAGTGGATGGTCTATTCTACTCAGCCAGATACCACACAGTGGGTTGACTTATCATAGTCGCCTTTTACAACATCTCTGTAAGAAATGAGAGTGGTCTATTCTACTCAGCCGGATACCTACACGCTGGGTTGACTTATCATAGTCGCCTTTTACAACATCTCTGTAAGAAATGAGAGTGGTCTATTCTACTCAGCCAGATACCACACGGCAAACTGTTACTTGATCACATAATCTTAAAAATACCATTGTAACCGTACCTGATTAATTATAGAAGCAGGCGTTACTTTGCGGAAAATTTATTAATTATATAAAATAATTTTAAAATTTTTAAAATTATTTTGCTGTAATAAATAAATAATTAAATATATGGGACACTTACACACACGGTCGCCCGTTACCCAAGTAAGTAATTTTAATACTTGTATTATGGATGTGAGACAACTGGTGAATATATACATATATAATTTTTAAATGCATACTTAAATAAATATACACCCTGGCTCGAAGAGCCAATAAATTCCTTTTTTATAGAAACTATTGGCTCTCGGCGGAAATCGAACTCGCGACCCGCGGTGCTGAAGGCAGAATTACTACACACTGCACCAACGGGCCAGTCAGTAATGTGCGCTTGTTAAGAGAGTATATGTAATGCTAAGTGTATGAAGCAGGCAACAATAAGTATTAAGTATTCACCATTAAACAAGTTAATGATGGCCTTCAATGAAATAAACTCCAGTGATGTTGATATTTTCCACGATTCCTATTATAGTTATAAGAATAAAGTTTATTCAATTTTGTTTTAACATTTTTTAAATTTTCTGTAGTACTTTGTTTATTATTATTATATTTTTTTATTATTTTTTTTTACTTTTCAGTTTTAGTTTCCAAATATTTTAAAATTTTACTCTTTTTACTTTTACTTTGTACCAAACCAATGTTTTTTTTTTACTGTTTTTGAATGTTGTATATGCCTGTAATAATATTTTAAATTATTATTAAATTGTAATAGTATTATATAGATTAAGACTGTATGAAATACATGTAAAAAACAAAAATGTATGTTAATAATACTGTTGGCATGTCTTACTAAATAAATAAAAATAAATAAACAATCACCTTATATACATGCAGGACAAGTCAAAATAATTTTATTGTAACCGTATCTCTTATCTCTATCAAGACAATCTTATAACGCCACGTAATAAAAGCGTATCGTGTTTTTGCGTAACAAGCATTCTAAATTATGACAATTATTCAATGTTGCCGTGTTATCGGCAGTTATAAAATCGGGAGAGAGAGGGGGACCTCATTACAGTGCAACAAGAGGGGAGACACCTCGTATTTTCGCGATGTAGTTAAAAAATTCCGAGAGCACGAAAATTGGTACCATCGCGGAACACCGGCCAGTTAGCGAGTCCTTGAATACAATTTGTGTTTTTGTTGAATTGGTCCAGTTTTGGTATAGTGCTCTTCATTATCATTTAGAAAGATATTCATTATATTTTGATTGGTTTATATTCATTTCATATTATTGGCCTGTTGGCATAACCCTGCCTACACCTCTGGGTGTCGCGGGTTCGATTCCCGACGAGGTCCAACATGTCATTCTCCTGCCCTTATCCCACTCTGAGTGGAAGTAGTAGTTCTTCAAGTCTGTGAGTTTAAATGTTTTTAATCACTGATAATGTATATATGGTAAGTATATACATATATTAAATTTATAATTAATATATTTAATTTCAAACATTCATACCATTTTAAAAGCGGAATATACTCGTAGTTAATATTCCACTTTGGTTGTGGTTATTGGCATAAGCCAATAACCACCACACTTCGTATAAAGGTTGTTGCACATCGCAGCGCTGAGATTATTCGGTCACCAGAGCCTTTGCAGCTTTACAGATCGCACCGCTTGCAGGTTTAGGTTGACATTTGACGAAGCTGACTGAGATGAATAACCCTCGTACGCCCCACTAAATCTCCAAAGATATTAAATACCATCTACTAAGCCTTAACTGATACAAAGATATCCTCTGACCCACTAATACGAGAAAACATGGATTCACAAATCCGATCTCTGACAGCGTACCATAGCATCCATAACTAGAAGCTGACTGAGACGACTTACCCTTGTACACTCCAACACACAAAATCTTCAAAGATATTAAATAACATCTACTACGTCTTAACTGATACAAAGATATCCTCTGACCTACTGATACGAGTAAACATGGATTCACAAATCCGATCTCTGACAGCGTACCATAACATCCACAACCATACATCAAAGAGGTCCGACTAATTGACTGAATTCATCACGCACCGCTGGTCAACGAATTCACGTTTCGAACAGACTTGAAGATTCGCTTTTACATCCATCTCGAATCGCTTGATGCTTCAATGACTTTCGCTCTATAGATTACAAAGTTGATAATGGTTGAGCAATCCACCAAATTGTAAATAATAATCTATATCTATATATATATAAAAGAAAGTTGGTCTAAGTTACACTATTTATAACTCAAGAACGGATGAACCAATTCGGCTGAAAATTGGTGGAGAGGTTGCTTAGAACCAGGAGACGGACATAGGCTACTTTTTATCCCGTTCGACCGCATTTATTTTATCCCGTCAAGTCGCTATAAAACGTGGTATAACAAAAACGACTATGACATGGAAAAACAAAACATAAATGACAGCTAAACGTAATTTTGTCTTTTGGTAAGTATGGTAAAAATTTGACAATTATCAAAATAGTAGTAACTATAAAAGTTACTACATAGTATAAAACAAAGTCGCTTTCTCTGTCTGTCCTTATATCTCTATGTTTGCTTAAATCTTTAAAACTACGCAACAGATTTTGATGCGGTTTTTTTAGAATGATTAAAGAGGAAGGTTTATATGTATAATAAAATTCAATATGGAGTAGAGAAATACTGTGATTTTCGCTGAGTGACATAGGCTATATGCTTTATACCCGTGCGAAGCTGGGGCAGGACTCCTAGTCTATTATACAACAAAGTCACCAAAAGCTATCTGTTTGTATGTGATCGATTTTCTCGAAATCTACTAAACGATTTTTGTACCGTTTTTATTAAAAAGTGTGCCATTCATCCGGAAAGTTAACATTACGATTTTTTGTAAATTGTTTTGAAGATGTCGCGCAGTTGAATAACCCCGCATAAACCAACAGAGTTATACACTGAGAGAGATATACTAAAGAATTAGCAAAATTTTTACGAAAAAGTGCGCAACAGCTTGTCTCTATCTGTTATGGCTAACTCTAATTACTTGAATTTACTTTAAATTGTATAAAAAAATTATATAAAAAATTATATTAAATACTTTAAATTACTCTAATTACTTTTATGATAAAAAATTTAACAATATATACTGACACGTGGCACAGATAGAACACAAGATTATACATATATATTAAAAATTTATAATCTTAATGCTATAAACAAAAAAATGCAATTTGTATTTTGACCTATAGATTACATTACCAGACGTTTTATATAAAATAGCTTTCACGGAATTTGTTCTACAATTTTACACTTTTACGTCAATTTGTTGCATTACAGTGGTTATCCAGATCCCACATTGGATCAAGAATCATAGACTACCGTAAATTTGCGTTAGCAATATTTACATTACAATTTTAAACTTGATTTTTCGAAAGTCCATATTAAAATTAAAACCAAAAAACGTAGGAAAAGATTATAAAAAATTGTTTAAAAAAATAACTTTAAATTTACTTCAAAAGTTATGGTCTTACATCTTTAATATCCATCAAGTAAGATTTAGTAGAAAATTGAAAAAATATATCTATTGTTGTATCTATATAAATATAAATAAATATTATATTATAGTCAATTGCTATTACTAAAATTTACCACAACGATGTCGTATGTAAAATTTAAAAATATTAGCAGTCTTAATATTTAAACTTTTTTTATATTAAATCAATATCTTAATCTTTGCAAAGCAATCAAACCCCGGCTTCAATAACTTAATTCTTTTAACACTATAATTTTTCAAGCGCCCCACCTGCCCCCGTGGGCTTAATAAGGCGTCGGTCGTTTGACGCGAGTTTTTACTTGGTCCTTCGTGCCGGATACGCGCCCCGCGGCTTTATGGTTTTCATTAATGAAGGCTTTAGGGCTGATCATTCGAGCCTGTATCGAGGCTTGATCATGGGGTGACTCGGAGATTGAATAGTCTATAATATTTTTTAAAGATAAGGGTGAATGCCTTCATAATTATGCCACCCATAACAGAGCCGAATGCATTCGGTTAGATTTCCATAATTGAAACGTTTTGTTTCATTTTTTCTTAAATTTATAACGTTGTTACACATTTAATAATGCTCAAATTACTAATTTAATTAATGTTATTTAAACCCTTTTAAAAAACTTAATTCAATAATTCCATTAATATGCAATTATGCCGCAACTCGATAACCGTCGGTTCCTCAAGTCCAATTCTTTATTTAAATCTGATACCATGGCCATTTCCTTGCACGTTTGAATTACAAATCGGAAGGCAGTTTCTTTCGAATTTAAATTTGGAACTCTCCCCAAATTGCCAGTTTGATTACCACTTTTAATGCCACCTCCAAATTTTCTCTCCGGGATTATGGAAAATTATTAGCGATGCGATGAGCAAAAAGTATTATCAAATTTTTTGGCACGCAAAACAAAAGACGGTCCTGCGGAGACCGGTGATGAGTTTGGACGCAATTGTTATTTCTGTTTGATCTTGATTAATTAGCTATTGCAAACGGAATAGATTATTAGGCAGCTGATGGGTGCTTACGCCCAGTAATTATACGTCAAACCGCCCGAATAATTAGTCATGTTAACATCGATTTCGACGCCCCGTTTAGATTTGATAGGACATTTTAGATTTTTCCGACAATATCAAACTAAAATTACATTTTTATTTTTCATAGTTATATAATTCTGTGGTGTACGATAAAGAGTGTATAATATGTGTAACACAAAGGTTGTTTTGTATATTACAATACATAAAAATGAATTAATTAAGGAAAAAGTAGTTCAATATTATGGATTCAAGCGCACAATAACAAAAAAATATCGGATTATGTTGCTGGTATACTGACAAAAATGGAATAAGCTTTTTTTCAAATTTGGCAAATTTAAAACTTTCCTTGCGTGCGCTGTACGGTAAAAGAACGGTGAAAGTTATTCAAAAAAATCCTATAATTAACTCACGATAGCTACTTTTATGTTCAAAATTTCAAAAAGTTGAAATTGCAACCCCGTATCGAAAAACATAGTGTTGGTTAAACAAAGACGACCAGATATAAAGAATACGCTCATTTCAAGAAAAACGAGTTTAAGTAGCATTTAGATCATGTACAAACGAATTATATTTATGGTGATCAAAGGTTCACGCTATCGATATACAAATTATTCCCGATGGCACATTTGATAATTTCGAAGTGTTTAAAACTGATACATTAAAAGAGTCCCGCGGCGAGTATTATCGTCTCGAAGACGTCAGGGCGTTAAAGGGGGTCTAGGGAGACGTTTTTTTTTCCGAGTCGTCAGATAGATTGGATGACACTCGATCTCCCCAAGAGGACAAAATTAAAACGCCGGCGATGAGCCAAGCCAAACGAGCGGCGAATTATTTTCCGTTGAGTGATTCTCGGCCATAAAATTTCTGATTGATCAATTCATCCCGTGTTTCCATTTCTCCTTAATGAAGAGCACGTTCTCCGTGGACATTTTTTCGCTCCCCGGCTCTATTTTTCCGCCTGTTTTCGCTTTAGTGGATGTTTTATTAATTTCACTCGTTGAATCTAGATGAGTTCGGTAATCGAAAACAGATTTGCTTAGTAATGATATCGGTTTTGCTTAAGTAACAACGGTTTATCAGGATCTATTGCCTATATGATAACAGTCAAGTATTTTGTATATGCTATAATATAATTATTATAAAATATAATTTTCAGTATATCTAATAGTTAACTTACTACAACCTATACTACTAATATTATAAATGCGAAAGTTTGTGCGTACCGATGTATGTTTGTTACTCTTTCACGACGAATCCGCCAATATCGATGAAATTTGGCACATGTATTCCTTATACACCAAAATAACATAGGCTATAGAAATGTTGATAATTCTACAGGAATAGAATGACATTGAAAAGAGTCATTTATTATCGACCTAACACACGACAACAGTCCACGCGAATAAAGTCGCGGGTAAGAGCTAGTCCTCCATAAAAATCAAAATAATCAATAATATATACAACGCATTTTTATCATACTTATCTCAACAGGTCAATTGTTCAAAACTATTAGAATTGTTAATATAAACGTTGCTAATAAGCAGAATACATTTTAACCTCGGTTAAATGAACATAATTTAATTATTACATATTTAAAAGAAAAAAACAGCATCTTCGCTGCGACGTACATCCAAGAACTACACACATTCACTACGACAATCTCAGCTATCGTTTCGCCTCATAATTTAAGAAGATAGGCTCCACGACAAAATAGCAATCGCTTTTGCGATTTTGTCGTGTTTATGTAGTTTGTTGTTGGTGGTATTTTGTGATATGTGTGATGACTAATCCTGCATGTATGAGGTATGAGAACGGTTTTTGCTTCCTACACTTAGCATTACATATATTTTCTTAACAAACGTTGATTAGCTACATTCTATAATAACTTTTGTATTGTGGTATCAATTAATGGTATTTTCATTTTCACACACGCTTTTGTGAAAGTAGGTTACGGGTAGCTACAGTCGTTGTCACTCGATCGGGTGTGGGAATTTTATAGCGGTCCTTCAGGATATTAAGAGGGAACGGGGGGATAATGGGCCGATCCGTCGGACAATGTCGCCGGCCATCATTGGCCCGCGTCTCATTAAAAACAACAATAAGCAAGATAATGTTTGTTCGACCGTGTTTCGCGTGATTTGGATCGTTTCTTGTTTTGCTTTATAGTGGGATACGTATAGTGATTATCGCTACAATTATTATTATAGCTAACAGCGTTGAATGTGAACATATAGGAAACAAATTGTATTTGGGACTACAAACGCGTCAGCTTACGCGGTCTAGTGCCTTCAATAATGCAATGTATTTACCTTGTTACCGAATAAATGTGAAAGTCTATCTGTCTTTTACACTTTCGCGGCTAATCCGCTAGAGCAATATTGATGATAAAATTTACTACTAAAGATTATATACCGGGCTAATATATAAGATAAAATAATCCCGTTTTTGTTAGAGGAAAAAACATATAAGTAAGAAACAACACAAAAACAATTCATAGTTGAGGGTATTTCAAAACTTCTTTGAACACTCTAAGTGGGGTCGACACAACATGTTTTAAATATGTTGTTAGGTGATTTGGTTAGGTATTTTACGACCAGCCGCCTACCTGACGTCAACTTACGTTAGTCGCCTTTTACGACATCTCAATAAGAAATGAGGTTGGTGAATTCTACTCAGCTGGATACTACACGGCGGGTTAACTAAGCCTAGTTGCCTTTTACGACACCTTGGTAAAAAATGAGTGTGGTTTATTCTACTCAACCGGATACCACATGGATTATATACAACTTGTACTGATTATGATGTTTTACAATTAGATACATTAGTTTTAAGAGAAAAAGTGATTGGTGAATGCCAGGGCTTTGAACCCGTGACCCCTTATTAGAGTCGCGAGGTCTCACCGCAAAGTTATCAAACCTTATGTATATTCTATGTTTTTATATCTATAAAACTTTACTATCACAAAATTCTTAAAACGTACCGCTTTCAATGAATGAAATCCATCCCCTTAGCTTTTGTACAGAAATTACATGACACCGCTCTAAAAACGCCTGTTTATATTAAATTATAGCGTCACTTCCACCTTTGATGTTAATCTAAGAATTTTCGATCTCCCGATAAATAAAGATTAAACAAACAAAATGGGAAAGAGAAATAAAAGGAAGATGGGCCATCTTTCCTTAGCCTCCCCTCCTGTCATAATTTTATTATTTGCAGAATCTATGGCAGTAGATAAGTTAAAATTTTTGCATTCTATAGGAACGACCAAAAAATCGCAAGGAGATTAGGATTCAAAAGCTGCCTTGTATACCTATGTCTACTGCGGTTTTGCGTTAATTAACGCAAAAATAAACAAATTATCTTCCATATCGCACGATTAGAATTAAAGTGACCTAATTCAAAATGTTGTTTTGTGGCAAATTGCAATCAAGCGTAGCGTTGCGCCTACAAAACTCATGAGCGGTAGACCTATAACTTGAAAGACCAAGAAAACACTAGTTATTTTAATACTTCGTAGCGTGATGTCATAGATGATATTGAAATAACGATGAAATGAGGAATTTTGAATTAGGTCACTTTAATACTAAGTTTGTGATAAGATTCTGCTTGTTATTTGAACATATATGATACGCTATGCATGTTGCTAATGGTAATCTGACAATGAATCTGGTAATAAAAACGTATATATAAAACGAGTTTCATGTATTATTAGGCAAATACTCTGATGACAATATATTTTACACCTAACAATGATGATAGACATCTATCAGTTATTGTATTTAGCTATATTTAGCTGTAATTTTCTTTTACATGTAGCATTTGATATTTCTCTGGATTAAATAATTTATTTAATTACAATGATGAGAAAATTTATAAATATAGATAGTCCATCCATATATTAGTAATATCATTACAATATGAATATGACACCTCGCACTTCCCAAGAGAACACCGAAAATGTCTTTTTGTCATGTTTTTATTAGTAAAAAAACAATGATGAATTACCGAACGCCGCGTTTATTACTCGCTTGTCTTTTGTTATTTTTAGAGTTCTGCAATAGAAAAAAATATCGTAGCGTTGTGTTTTGTAAAACAAATGCGTACAATATTAAATATTTCTACTATTTAAATTAATTAAATAAAAAACAAAATCTAATAACTGATGTAAAATTGTCAAGTAAAATGAAAAATAAAATGTTCGAACAGTTATTAATTTTTCAGTAGTAAACGATTGGAAATATTATTTGAATTGTTAATTTAAAATTAGTGTATCATTATCTATTAATGCTCGTGGTAAAGTTAATATATATTTTTTATTTTATATTTAAGAAAGTTTACCAGTGATTGTTACATTAATTAATACCATGAAACAAGATTGACAAAAAATACATAGATTACGTACAATCTTATTAAAGCAAACACGACTTGATCCTTAAGTGATTGATACTTATTTTCAGAAACTTATGACAAAATCGGAATATTACAGAAACTTATGACAAAATAGGAAAGCAAACGTAAATTAACTTAAAAAGTAACAGTTAAAAAATAAACGTTTTAGTTAAAGTTAGTAAAGTAAAACCTAGAGAAGTTAACAATTACAATTTAAGCTTAAACGAAATTTTAATACAATAGGTTTGAATATATTGCACACCTAGTATTAAATTGACCTCATTTACAAATTATTTTATGCTAAATTGCAATAAAGCGCGCCTACAAAACTCGTAAGTATTAAAGGTGGGTCCATTTAACTTGAAAAAGTATAATTCACTAGTTTTTTTAATTTTAATGCCATCTATATGCCATCAATGACATATAGATGGCATTAAAATTGAATTAAACCCAATTTTGAAATCGGTCACATTGACACTAAGCGTGTGAACAGAATAGAATAGAAATATACTTTATTGTACACCATAATTTTAATATACAACAAAAATAGTTTATACATAAAACTTTTTTTTGTACACGATTAAGACATACAATGGGCGGGACGTGTGATATGAAGTGAACAAATTCAGTATGGTTTCAAATTATGGTAACAATTAAAGTATAATCGGTATACATCCATAAAAATATACATTCCAACGACGGTATGTTAAAAGAAATATGCTTAACAGATGTACGGAACTCGGCCGCTTAGTAACAACTTTGACTAGACCAATTTTTTAATTTGTTTTCTTAGGTGTATAAAGCGTGAGATGGCCCGTGAAATTCGTATTAACGAGGGGTGGAATGTACAATATCGGGCGTGTTCTCGTCTTGTAGTAAATTAAATTGTTTGCGCTCCCGACTTTCAGGTGTTTTATGCATTATTACCTAGGGGACTTCGATGAGGTTGTTCTAGAGTTTCCATCTATATATCATCGGTGGATATTTTGGTTATGACCTTTTTGATTATATTTTTATACCTAAATTTAGTATTGAAAATAAATACGGTTTCACTATGTGGTAACCGAGTTGAATAGACCACCCTCATATTTTACCGAAGTGTCGTAAAAGTAAGCTAAGTTGACTCACCGTTTGGTATACGGCTGAGTAGAATAGACCATCGTCTTTCTTACCAAGGTATCGTAAAATACGACTGAGGTAACTTGACATCAAGCGGGCGGCCGGTCGTAAAAACGCAGCCAAATCATGTGACAACATGTGTTATAACATGTTGTGCCGACCCCACTTAGAGTGGGATAAGGGCAGGAGAATAATATTCGACTATGAGGTATCCAACTGAGTAGAATAGACCACCTTCTTTTTTACCAAAATGTCGTAAAATACGACTAAGGTAACTTGACATCAGGCAGGCGACGTAAAATACGTAGCCAAAATCATGTTTTCGCCATTGACTTCCGCTTTGTATTTTATAGCAACACAGTCATGAAACAAAAGTATCGCTCCCTTTTTGATTAAAATGGTGGCAACACTGTGCCGTATTGTTTCCGGTGCAGTCTTCCTATTGACAAAACGTTTCAGTTACAGTCAGTCTTTATTGGTTATTCAAGAGAAGTGCATCTCGGAACGGGAATTGTGGTATTCCTATTATATCGTGTTATTGTATATAGTGTGCGTTAACAATCATGTGAAAACATGTTTATAATATGTTGTGCCGACCCCACTTAGAGTGGTAGATATTAGAGGGTTAGTTAGATAGAAGGTTAGAATAGGTAGGTTAGGTAGAGGGATAGAATAGATAGTAGAGGGTAGTTTCACATTCAAAGAATTTTAATGAGCGCACTAAAAAAAAACAATTTACACAATACGTGAATATATTCATAGAGGTATACAATGTGCATAACACTTAAGAGGAATGATTTACAAATATGCTACGTATGGGTCTACGCGCATACAAGTGCTACGTTAATTCAGTGTTGATTGCTACGTAATGCTACGTATAAAATATTTATGCAAAGGACAACTTTATTTCTTTTTAATTTTTTTTTTAATTGTTAATTTTTACAGAGACGCAATTTTTTTATTTATTATTCTAGGGATAATGTAATATTTTGTTAATAATCAACAAGCGGCCATGGCAGCGTTACTGAAACATAAAATTAGTATAGTATAGTATTGCCTTTGCTAGTAAACGTTTTTGATATTTATCATTACTCTATTTATAATGTAACAATTCTTTATTGAAAAGAGGTCTCCTCAGTAGTACAATATTAAAAGACCTTAAGAGTTCTGTAAATTCTCTAAAATTATGGCCTCGTTTACACAGCCCGTTAAAGCCTTAAGACGTTTTTACACTGAGCGCTTGAGGGCTGTGAGGATGGCGCGCTTTGAGATACTAGATGGAATTTTTAATGCAATAATTTCGATAATTTATCGCTAGATGGCTCTCCTTTGTGTCGGAGAGCGCTAGAGCGAATTGCGTTTCCTTTTTACACAGGAAGAAATAAACCGATTTTAATATATGCAGAACATGGATTTAATACGTTTAATGAAAAGCGCTGATAAACATCAACAATATATATCCTTGCTCTATAATTAAAAAACAATTAAGATCAATTACACGTAAATACTACTATTACTACGTAATACATTACTAGACCTCTTAAAATAAATTTATAAAGAACATGAGCTGAAACCGCTACTGCGTTTACGTCAATGTAAAAAAAGCCTTAATTATGAAACATATTATTCCATTCCCAAAGGAAAATAGCTTTTTTCACTTGTCATATATAGACTTCAAATGTACTAAAAAACAACTCGCCTACTCGGAGCTTTATTCGTGTGCGACGACGCACAAAATTTGTGTACTAGAGATTTGTAGATTTACAAAAATACTACGAAAAAGTCCGCAACAGCATGTCTCTATCTCTTTTAGTTAACTCACAATAACTACTTTTATGTTCAAAATGTCAACTTAATACACTGATTTTTGACATGCGGGTGAAGCGGCAAGCACAGATAGTAAACTGTATACTTAATGGTTATCTTCTTATGATTAAAAAGAACATACAAAAATCCCTGAATCTAATGTGATGGCTTTAAAAGCACATGCGCTGAAAGCAACCTGGAAATTTTATAAGCTCTGAATCCTATACCAACTAATCCCATATCTTTTATACTAAATGCAAACAATCACGTCGCAGTAGTTAATAATAAAAAAGCAGGACCTCGGACGTTATCTCCTCGAGCGTTTTTTTTTCATTTTCACTAAATTAGCGAGAGCTGTCGCTGTGACGTCACGTATTTAATTAGAATACGTAGTAAATACGTAGGCGACGTAATTACCAGTGATATTCGGAATATTCAGAATTGAAATAGTAAAAAAAATCTATTAGTATCGCTTTGTTGGGCGTCATACTTGACAGGCCCGTTTGCGCAGTAGGTAGTGACTCTGAATTCAGCTCCGCGGATTCGATTCACGCCAAGGCCAAACATTTTCAATAAACAATTTTTTGGTTCTTCGAGCCTGAGTGTATATTAGTATGTATTGTTAGTAATATGTATTATATTTAAAATGTATATAAAATTATATATGTATATGTTTACCAGTTATCTGTCACCCATAACATATGAATGAAGTTATTTGTTTTAGGGATGCACGACTGTGTATGTAAGTGTCCCATAAATAAATAAAAATCCTTATCTTAGACAATGCTTAGGGTAAGCATTGTCATTGGGACTGGACCAGTAAGTAAATTTTCAACTCAATCGGACAGCGGGAAGTAGATAAAATTTAACTTACAAGATTTTTAAATACAAACGTACATACAAGTCAAGTTATATAAAAGCTTTTAATAATGAAGAGTCGCCGCTAAATTTCTGGTTCAAAAGTTTCTAAACTTTTTCGAACTATAGCAAAGCTATGGTGTCAATTGAAACATTTGTCGAGTCCAAAACGCTTATAAAGATCTATATACAATGAATAAAACAGTGATAATCCAAGGGTAAGACCTTGCGACTCTTTCAAAGGTGTATCGAGTTTGAACCCCGGGTAGGTACCAACGAGTTTTTCTATTAAAACTTATGTGTCTTATTTAATTACAATTTATGACACGCTTATTGGTTGAAAAAACGATCATGAGGAATTTTATACCTCTGGGGAATTCTAGAGATAATCTAATATACCCATCCGTATTAGAGCTACGCGGTAGACCTTAACTCCAACCTCTCTCTCCTAAAACGGTCTAAACCCATTAGTGGAATAGTAACAGACCGTTATTTTGGTTTACTTTATAAACAGCTATGAATAAGTCATTGATTAGATTTTTAACTACTAATGCCATTTGCTACAAATTACTCAATAAAGAAAACATACGCACTACACTTATTTTAACTTATATTAGACTAGCGGCCTGCCCCTGCTTCGCACGGGTATAAAATATATATCCCATGTCAGTCAGTGTAAAAAAAAATGATTAAAATCGATCCAGTAGTTTTGATTTATTCTTTACTGCCCGTGGCCCGCAAGCGTTAAATTTGGAGAAAAACAATTTCCTTTCCCTATACCAAGAAGATTTCCTGCTATCTTTGGAATATCTAAATTCATATAGTACATTTTTACTTATTTACTTTTACATTTTCCCTATGTATTTTATTTTTACAATTAATTACAGAATGTCTTTATATACAACATTCACAGCTTCCTTGTCGTTAAACAAACTTTGAAAGAGCGATATATAGCTGCTAGATTCGAAGTTCTCATTTTCGGTATTTTAAGTTCGGCATTTTAAATCTGTAATATCTCCGAAAATGTTCACTTAAATTACATGCCATAAACGGCCATATTGATCTATATTAAATCAACAATTTATTTAAGGTACTTAATTGGATAAGGATTAATGCTGTATTGTATAAAAATTGCTTTAAAAATAAGGCATTATTTTTCGTAAAAAGTAAATGACAAAAAATGCTATTGTGGGTTATCCATAAGAGATAGACATATACCATCGCGGACTTTTCTCAGGTGTACAAATACTTAGTACATCATTTTGATAAATCTCGTAGGGTTTAGCCTGCGTTTGCAATGTAAGCGGAAAAAAATGTAATTATTTACATCACATTAGAAACCTCAACCTCTTACAGTATTTCTCTACTCCATATTGAATGTTATTAGACATGTAAACCTGCCTCTAACCTCTAAAAAAAAAACCGCATCAAAATCTGTTGCATAGTTTTATAGATTGAAGCATACATAGGGATATACGGACATAGGGACAGACAGAGAATGCGACTTTGTTTTATACTATGTAGTGATATTATTTATTTTTACAATTGATTAGACAATGTCTTTACATACAACATTCATAGCTTTCTTATCATAAGACGATATAAACTTGAAAGAAGGACTTTAGTTGCGCCTCCGGTCGCTGCTAAATTCGAAATGTTTATAGGTCGAAGCGCGGCCTCCTCGCGGGATTTAAAATCTGTAATATCTCCGAAAATGTTCACTTAAATTACATGCTGTAAACGGCAATATTGATCTATATTAAATCAACAATTTATTTAAGGTACTCAATTGGATAAGGATTAATGCTGTATTGTATAAAAATTGCTTTGAACATAAGGCATCATTTTTCGTAAAAAGTAAATGAAAAAAACTGCTATTGTGGGTTATCCATAAGAGATAGACATATACCATCGCGGACTTTTCTGTAGACCTTTTTAAGGTGTACAAATACTTAGTACATCATTTTGATAAATCTCGTAGGGTTTAGCCTGCGTTTGCAATGTAAGCGGAAAAAAATGTAATTATTTACAGAAACCTCAAAAATTACAGTATTTCTCTACTTCGTATTGAATGTTATTATACGTACAAACCTTCCTTTTGAATCACTCTATCTATTAAAAAAAACCGCATTAAAATCGGTTGCGTAGTTTTAAAGTTTTATGCGTACATACGGAAATATGGACTTTGTTTTATAATATGTAGTGAAGCGATGCGCTTTAAAGTAGGTATACCCTGAATAAAAGAGCTTTACAGCCACCTTTAGCTATCATAGAATAGACTTTAATCTATTTTGTGCCAACTTGGATACGATACAGTCAAGCGCGAACGGGCGCACCGCCAACTTGCTATCGTATTGGAACAAGCTGCTGGAATCGCTTATTTGTAACAGCTTAACTGAGTATTAGCATATTTTCAGGGATTGCTTTCTTGTAAAATATCGCACAATTTCATATGTACTAAAAGTAAATGCGCCTTCTACTTTCTCTCTAAACTGATTTTTAACAAGGAAAAAGCTTAAATAAAAATAAACTTGGAAATAAATTTTCAACATCCCTTTTATAGGATCAAATATAGTAAACTAGACAAATATAATCTGAATATACATCTGATTATAGGTCATCTCATAGTACATTCCTTCCTTTTGTCCTTTTTTTATCTGTGTAGTAATATTATTTTGCTAATCTGCGATATCACAAACTCAACAATTATTTCCAAAGCAAAGCATCAACAAGGGTATAGACTCCACGACAAAATCGACAAGCGATGCATCACCTAGGCAAGCATATATAGTAACAAGTTCAACCCCCACCATTTATTTTGCGTCCGAACACGTGTAACAAACTTGAACTAGAAACATTTATCTGATCTTTAATAAGGGTGCCATTGTTATGTTCAATGATCTCAAAATTCTCTAAAATATTAAGTTGGAGGCTTTTATCACACCTGTGGTTGATATGTTACAAATTCGTCTAGAAGAAAAGTATTTATTGAAAGCGGTCTATATTACAAGAGCAGCGGTAAAACTTCCAGTCGCTTACGCTCGAACGCTCAAGGAGTTCGCCAACCACCTGTCCGCGAAACACCTAAGACGACATCCAAACGCGAATAGTTCGCCAAACTCCTCACATAAATCAACGGCACGAGAACTACGTACTCTCTCCAGGGCCATTAGCATTTTTTATGCATAGAAATCGATCCACCGACCGTCTAATGCCTCCCGCGATACATTAATATCTTACTTTTTATGACTCTTCTGTAACAATTCGTCTCAGAAGCGACAGTGTAAGCGCCTTGCAGTCGATATACAAAACTGTGTCTTAAGTCGTAAAGATAAAGTGACAATATGTTCGCAGTCGTGGATTAGACACTGAAAGTCGGTACAGAAATTATGCGAGTTGCAGGAGTTGATAATAGGTGGCGCTGGCGATTTCCTTAACGCCTCCATTTTTCTTTCACGGGCACTTTGAGATTAAAAGTTTGGATAATGAAATGAAAAGTTAGTCAGCCAAAGCTTCTGGTTCGGTCGTATCGGACTTATTGGGGATAACGCTTCACGCGACAGAGACTTTTGTTAGAAAATCTTGGTGATATTCATGCAAAACTTTGTGGAAATTTTGAAAATATAATTTTGTTCGTAATTTTATTTTTTCGTAAATTTATATGCTAATATTAGCTGATATAAATGTTCAGTAGCACTTAGAATTTTAATCTCATAAACGTAGTATATTTTAGTAGGAATAAGACATTTATATGACATTCCTAATTGTTAATTTGTGAAAAGAACGATATACTATTGTACAATAATTGTGTGAGCAAAAATTTATTAAGGAAAATCAACAAATTAACTACGAATAATAATAATTTAAAACTGACAACCAATGTTATTTACTATACCAATCAATAGTAGTACACAATACTATACTCCAAACAGTATTATACTCGCTGGTATAAACTTTAATAAACTAAATCAAATTCAACCTCAAAATATTATTTATTCAAGTAAACTTGTAAACAAGTGCTTTTGATTCGTCAACTTTACTGCTGGTTTGAAAACCTGATCCTACCGAGAAGAGCCAGCAGGAAGCTCGGCGGTTGCTCCTTTTAAAAACATAATTCTTATTACTAGTTACATTAGTTATTACATCTTGTACAGGGTCGAAAAGTAGCTATGTTCTTATCATCTAAGTAATCGTCAATAGTACAAGTAGGCTTTCTAATATTTATTATGGAGATAAATTAATATAAGCTATAGAAATTTTTATGATGTATCGATCTTAAAAAATCCTGGGGTAAATCTATGGTGCTTCTATAGTTATTCCAAGTACATATTAATCTGTCATCAGAATATTACTCCCAATTACTGAAGAAAGTTTTAGGCCGAAAGGTGAAAGCGTATGGCCCTTACGAGGGGATGGGGGTTTAAGTCCTAGACGGGCATCTATGAATTACGTGATATTAACCTTTTATAACGTGCTTTCAGTTCAGTTCAGAAAAAATTGTGATATTCTACGTATCTCTGGATGATTCCTAGGTTTTTGCAATCCACCAAACTATTTGAGTAACGTGGTAGGTCTAAGCTAAGTTTTTTATTTAATTTTATTTCTTATAAACTATTTCAAATTTTTAATCCTTATACTACAATATCTATATAAAACAGTTACAGATTTATAAAAAAGGAATGCTGTAGTGCTCGAACTAGGATAACCTGTACCACGAACGCCATCGCCTTCCTTAGAACCCATTCTAAATATTTATAACTTATATTTACTTACATAGTTATACCTTAAGTTAGTTAGTTACCTATTTGTGTGTGTGCGTGTGTGTGTGTGTGCGTTTGTGTCAACAATGTGTGATGTGTATGAAGGTAGCTATCCTAAGACATTTTTTTCTCACAACATAACCGCCAAGTGCAATACCTATTAATTACAGTATATTTCTATATCACGATAGTATCCTTACAAAATGGAAAGCCGTATAAGTTTCGCTCGGTTGGCAAGCTCCCAAGCTCTGATATGGTTCGGAATGGTCACTCCCGGAATATGAGGATTTACGCCATAACACCAGCCTAGTACAAAGAAATTTTGGTAATAAAATACATGACATTTATAATTTTATCCTATTAATATTATAAATGCGAAAGTTAGTGAGTATGGATGTATGTTTTTTACTCTTACACGGCGAATCCGCTGAACCAATATCGATGATATTTGAAACAATTATTCCTTATACACTGAGTTAACATATAGGCTATAGAAATTTATTTTACAGGAATAGGATGACATTGAAAAGCATCACCTATTATCAACTTATCACGAGGCAACAAATCCCGCGAACGAAGTCGCGGGTTAAAACTAATATTATAAATGTGAAAGTTTGTGAGTATGGATGTGTGTTTGTTACTCTTTCACGGCGAATCCACTAACCCAATATATATTGACATTTGACACGATTATTCAACATAACGTAACATATAGGCTATAGAAATCCTGTAAATTCAACAGTAATAGGATGATATTAAAAAATGCCATCTCATTATCAACCTATCACAAAACAGTAGTCAGTGTTTTAGGTAAAAGCTAGTATTTTATATATATCAAAATTTCGACGAGACGATATTTATTTGGTTTTATTATTTAGGACTCTTATCATCAAGGAATGGCCGGCCTGTTGACGCAATTGTCAGTGACCCTGCCTTCAGCTGTTACGGATTCGACTCCCGCCGAGGGCCAACTTTTTCTAAAAACTATTTGTTTGTTTTTCGAGTCTGGGTGTATATTTGTATATTTAAAATTATATATTTATGTATATACTTACCAGTCGTCTAATACCCATAACACAATGGGGAGGGATAGCCTTGTGTGTAACTTGTGTGTGTATATATTAGCAACAGAATGCTACTTACTTAATGGAAAGTTTATAAATTCAAATTAATCGCAGCGGCATTTTACTTTGAGTTGTGAGAGAAATTGATAATCGCAATACATCCGCCATCTAGTAGCGGGTAGCGCAAATTGACTGATAACATAGTAATTTCATATTTCGCAAGAATACCAATGTAATTTTCATATTATATACATTTTTAAACCATGATATTTTTCAGCATATTTAGATATTTCTTTAAATTATTGCATACGTTTCTATAAAACTATAACTTCCGTGTGGTATCCTGCTGAGTAGAATAGACAACTCTCATTTCTTACCGATATGTCTTAAAAGGCGACTAAGGTAAGTTGACCCGCCGTTTGTTATCCGGCTGATAAGAATAGACTACCCTCATTTCTTACCGAAGTGTTGTAAATGGCGACAACGGTAATTTGACGTCAGGCAGACGGTCGGTCGTAAATAACTAACCAAATCATATGTGACATGTACATGTGACAGAGTGGGATAAGGGCAGGAGAATGATGGTAAATGATGTTTCTATAAGACTATAAGAACGAACTTTAGGCTAAGGATAACCATTTCTTTATTTCTTTATTAAATACACGCTAGTTTAAGAACTAGGGTTTAAGGTTATATTACATATTCATTTCACCATCATGACTTTGTTTTCAAAGAACGAAACTTATTACTGTGTTTACAAATGTGCTCTGTTATCAGGTCTCAAATATACAAAATTGTTCTTACATTTAGAGAGATTATGTGTCCTCGAGATGTGTCAAGCTAACAACTGAAAAGTTAATTGGTAAAGTTAATCAATTCATAATTGGTACAGTCAAATTGGGTAACTTTGAATTTACGGGTAACATTGAATAAAACGACTAAAATAATTATTAATTTTTTTTTCAATATTTGTAACCTGATTTAAAACTGATAACTGAGTGAAATGAAAATACTAAATGTTCTAGTTGTCAAATGTCATTTAAAATTTATAGTTTTGAAACAAATTTTGACAGTTTTTCAAAATTTTCTGTTCGCTGTCTTTTAGCAGTGAAAAGTATGTGAGTTACATTTCCGATTTAATTACAGAAAAGGTGTGTAAAATACATGATTTTCGGTTTCTAATGATCAATTGTACGTTGAAATTATACTTTTTCACATAATTTCATGATTTTGCATCGTTTTATATCCATTTACTGGGAAATTTGTGAACCACCCCTATTTTTAGTTAAATATGGGTAACTTTGAACGGTTCAAAGATACCCAATTGCATTATCTTAGTTTATGGGTAACATTGACAAAGAGTTATTGATTTCTAAAAATATTTTCAAGTACATATTTTAGTACATACAGTAATTACAATAGAATTATTTTGCTATAATCCGCGTTTATTAAAAGAATCTATGTATTGCTAAACGTATAAAGCAGGCAACATTCACATACCTTATACCTACATGCAGGACGAGTCACCACACGTATCGTAATAAAATCCAATCCGGTGCTTTAACAAGGATGAAAGCTTAGCTCTGATAGCCCTGCGGTAACAACTTCGGACTCTTTCGAAGAGGTCGCAGGTTCAAACTCAGGGCAGGCATCAATGAGTTTCTATTAAAACTTATGTGTCTAATTGTGAATTACAATTTATCACACGTTTTTCGGTGAAGGAAAACATTGCGAGGAAACCTACGTACCTCTAGAGAATTATGGGGATATGTGTAACCTACTAATCCGCATTGGAGCAGCAAGGTAGGTCTTAGCTCCAATCCTTCTCTCCAAAGACGGAGAGAGGAGGCCTATGGTCAGAAGTGGGATAGTAACAGGTCGTTACTCGCGGTCATGGTTTCCAAAAAAGGAATTTATTATTATTAAAAAAGAAAACATTTTCATATTAAAAGAGCATAAAATAACAAAAAATAAATAAAATGTACATTGAAGATGACATCTCATTCATGGAATGGGGTGAATTATTTTTCAAAATCTCTTGCCAACCATTAATGTTTTGATCTCATTTGAATGGTAATTGATTATAGAATTTTTTATTTAGGTTTGATTTTTAATAAATATTTACAATTACAAATAAATATGTATTCGTTACAAAAAAAATATCTACCCATATGTTGCTAATATTTAGTAAATGGCAATTTTAAGTAAACGGTTGGCTGTTAAGTATGACAAGTTGACTTTATTTGACAGATCTATCTTTCATTCATCCAGAACATAAGTATAATTTTACCCATGATACGAAAATTCTGTGAATTTAAGAATTTTTAGTTTTCGAAATAATTCGGTTCAAAGTTACCCAAAACTCAAGGTAACTTTGAACAAGCACAAAAGTATATTTTTTTTCCATTTCCTTTCTAGTTACTTAGTAATACAGTTAGTTATTCTAAAACTCGGTATAAAAGAACACTCATTATTCATCAAAACCTTAAATAAGGTCATCCTATTTTTTTATATTTTGAAAAATCTGAAAAAGTCATTCAAAGTTACCCAATTTGACTGTAACTAAAAAGAACGTCAAATGTTAATAATATTTTTTTTAATAAAGCCTGACAAAAAAAGTCAAGTTCAAGGCTTCATTGAATGATTCCAAGACAATCATACAACTTTTTCTTCTAGCGATCTTGTCACTTTTTGAGCTTGCACACATTTTATCTTTTCAAAACCATAAATGCCCATATAAATTGTAAAATAAATCAGATGAACAACATCATCGTATAATTTCATTTTTTATAAAATATTATGTGGTGTATAAATCATAATTTTTTCATTAATCTTTGACAAAAATAATTAGTACACACATAAAAGTACTTAAAAACACTAATTATTTAAACACGAGCGGTCGTATAATCTTCGCAAACCGCATCTCCGGTCGCGTAAAACAAAATGGCGTAAAAAAATATATCTGTCCGGGGCACCGATCGCGATACACGCGCTGACGCGGGTTGAATATTTTATTTTTTTATTATTTTATTAAATATGGAAAAATAACCCCGCCACCGCCGCGGGGGGTGAGATGGACCCACCTTGGTTTAATTGTGGACGGCTTAGCGATGTACGTGCATCTCGAATTTTAATACCCCTACCCAGCAAATCCCCGGCCTTTATTTTTACTGTACCTACTTATGGTGCGAAATTTGCATATATAATTCTGTTTTACTGCTCCATGGTAATTCATAGCCTTTTTTTATGGGACCGATCATGAATGATTTTTTACGATATTTTATGTTAAAGCACTTCCTATTTTTATATGTACAACACAACGTACAGCATTTTTGATATTGAAGATGATGTATTTAATACTGCAATAATTATAACTTTTCAATATGCTGCAACATTACATCTTTTTTCTGCATTATACATAAGTTCTATAAAATTTTACTATTGCTGATATAAATTATGACATTAAAAAAGTTAAAATCTATCTAGGTTTAATCACAGCATTGAACTACTATTATACATTATTAATATATAATAAGCACTTTTAAAATGAGCGTACAAAATATTGAATTTTTGCCAAGTGTAATTAACAAAACTAATTGGTACAATTAATTTCTATACGCACTAGACGTAATGAGTAACTTAATTTATAACAGTATTATTTTCTACAATTACTAATTCGTTATGTTGTGTAGCAATATTTTCCAAAATAAATTAATTTATGGAACAAGTAATTATACAACCCACCCTATTCTCTCTTATAATCCTACCATGGGTTTTAACGACCGCGTCGAATTTAAAAGGGTTAACTTTGGTTCTTATCGATAATAACTGACTAATGCACTTCTCTCTAGTCAACCGCTGCAGAAAGAAATATTTATTACACAATATTTGAAATAATCAATATTATTTAAATTATTGTATTAATAGCACTTCTTCTACACATTACAAGTATTAAATATATACTCCCTACCAAGTATTAAATATTTATAAAATATGTTTAAAAAAAACAATATATTTTATTCCGTTCTTGATCTGTTACGTTACCTTTATTGCCACATATTATTGTGTTATTTCAAAAATAAGTTTTAAACTCCACAAATATGAAAATGTCAGCCGTTAAATCTGTTATTTATTTTATTTTGGTATAAGAGACAATTTAAAATAGTTTAGCTTAATAAATATGAAGAAAAGCAAGTAAACAATACGTCCTGTCGATTTATGTAAGAATTGTAATGAAATTTACTGTAAATATTACTCGGTTAATTATAATAATAAATACTAAACTATATATTCAAAATTCATCTCCATCGAGGCTTTATTGACACATAACAGATTTAATTTCGTCTTGCAATGAGGTTTAGTCGATGCACTATGATAAAAAATTCATCCACTTTATGTTGAATATAAATACTCTGTAAAGGTATAAAGCTTTCTCGCAGTTTTATGAATCTATCTTTTGCATTTTGAATAATGGATCTTGCATCACAGGAGAAACATCTCAGGCTATGCTCAGGATTTCACACTTGACTATCAGACCAAGTTTTTCAATTTCCCGCTGAAATAAGCGGACCGCGGGCATCAAACGATAAACGATTATAAGTATGACGTAAGAGGAAACGAGGCAAGGCGGCGGTGTAATGAGAAATAATGCGAAAAGAGCATAAAAAGCGTAGCAGAAGCGTGGAAGCCCCTTGTACTTTTTATTGATTAAAAAAGTTTCTTAATCCTACGGCGCCGAGATAGTTCGCTATTGGTGATGAAATTGCAATTACAGAATAACGATCCCTTAATCTTGTTTGACCTTTTTATTTCGGTTTTTTCGTCTCATGACTTATAAACTTAGTATATAAACTTAATTAACTTAAGCTTAGTTAGCGTGAACTTAAATACGCAATTTAAGTAAAACTTTAATTAATATAGTACACTAATTCAGTACCACTAACTTTACAATATTTAAAACCTATTCTCCGTATGCAACAATAACTGTTAGCGAATAACTAACGTGAATCTTTTTCATTTGTTGTGACTGATTAAAGTTTGGGAGAATGTCTTACTAAATAATTAATTTAAACTTTAGATTGGACAAAAAACAACTTATTAAAGCGATTTAACTACCAAAGAATCTTATAACTTTAAAATTGTAGTCCTGTACCATTTTGACAAGATTAATATGTCACTATGTATTAAAACGGAACTGATCAAAAACAAATTATAAGAAAAAAGCGTTATATGATTTATAGAAACAGGCGTAACTTTGCAGAATTCCATAGTACAGAAGTTACAACTAAATTATTTTGCTGTAATTCGCGTTTGTTAAGAATAACGATGCTTGCTTGAGCCTATCCTCCTGATGATGCTTCGGTTTCGAAGCGAAACGATCGTAGAGTTAGTAGAGTGTGTGTAGTGCTTGTGTGGAGTGTTGGTGTAAGCGGCGTCTTGTGATACGTGTGGCGACTTGTCCCGCATGAATTGGGTATGTGATTGTTGCCTGCTTCATACACTTAGCATTACATATATTCTCTTAACAAACGCGGATTACAGCAAAATAATTTTACTGTAACTTCTGAAGAATAATGTTCACAATTATATATATTAGCCGTAACATTAAGTTACAGTTCATCTCACAAATTCAATCAAACTAGCTGTTAAAATTATACCATACTTCAGTACATCGGTACACGAAACTATAACTAGAATAATTAAAACTTTTGTCCTCCAAGCAGGCGGTCGCTTTAAGGTTGGAAGGTGCTCTTAACCTCATTCACTAAACTAAACCAAACACCTGGAATCTAATAACGGCTGATAAGTTCCCAAGAAAGCCGGCACGTAAGCATCGTGTATTTTCTACTATCACGGTAAATTTTGAAACCTATTAAGCTCCTCGAAGCGGCTATAATGTTAGCCTGAAGTAACGATTATGTCAAAGAATATGAAACAAAATATTTTATAGATGATGCAATACTTTCAACTTTAAAATCTCTACCTTAATCTATCGATAATGTTGTAGAACGGTCCGCTTTATACGTTTATTACAATTTAACTACTATCATCGGATCCTAAACTAAAATAGTAAGTACGGTAGACCGCATAAATATACGCCTTAAAGGTTTTTACTATCTGAAAGTACTTAAAGTAAGCACATTAAATTTTTTGGGAAAGATTATAAATATTATCTGTCAATAATTGTTAATACTTTCTGAAATAAAAGCTGATTTATGTAAGATTAGAACAGACTTAACAAAAACAGTATTTTATGACTGTTATATAAACTATTTTAAATAACAACATACTCCACAACTTAGATTATATAGATAACAATATTGAATTTATCCTATACAGCTACTATAACGAATTTAAAATATAGCTACGAAATATCTAGACTAATGGTTACTTGGTAGTAGCAATATTCCAAACCAGTGGTTTCTAGTTATCAAAAATAAAGTTTCCGATACCAAAAATAGTGAGAAAACACAGGCTCCTACCACTATATCGCAATTGGAATGCATTCCTAAAAATTATCACCTACAAATGTGATTTTGTTAACTGTACCCGTAGTCCCATCGGTACTGAAGACCATGACTTCGAACTATCAATCGTTTTTATAATTAACATTTAAATCCATTATTATCATCAATATATCGACTATTGTGACTCAAAGAGCTAATTATCTTTTAGGTATGAAGTAAATCCTTTCAGAGGTTGTTCTAAATCACAATCTACTGTTTTGCGCGCCCGAGTCACCACTCTTTTGTACATGTTATAAGGCGGCTATATCTTGAAATTTGCATATTTCAGCAGTAAAATTAATTCGAAGATTTGCCCGCATCCACCACTTAGACAGGGGTGGATTTGGGGTGGCAGTTTTTGGATTTGTGCATTTGGATTGAGTTTAACCAATATAGATTAAATAATTCGTATAAAATTGTGCATAATTATTTCAAATATGATTTCGACTTATTTTGTAACGCAAACGATATTAAATTGTCTATATCAGTTGTATATCATCTTCACTTGAGTTTTAACTTACTTATTTAATGCCGTGTGTTATTTGGCTGAGTAGAATAGACCACCGCCATTTCTCATCGTGGTGTCCTAAAACGCGACTAACGTAAAATACTTAGCCAAATCACATCACAACATTGTTAATACATATTGTGCCTATCCCACTAAGAGTGGGATAAGGGCAGGAGAATGATGATTTACCAAAAAGTATTTTAAGTTCACTAGGTTTGAAAATTGTTCCAAGCAAATATTAAAAAGAATTATTTATTATTTTGAAATGATTAATAATAATCTTTATCAAAATGTCTTTACTTTCGGAATCCAGCCGGCGTTCAAATTTACTTATTTTATTTCATAAATCCAGTGAAGTTTCTTATACATATACTAATTTTACACTTATCTACGAATTTATACAATATTATTATAATGGTTATAATTAACAACCAAATTGCTTTTAATCTTTCCAGGAATTCAGATGTTATTAGCATTGCTTTAAATGCATCAAAAACAAAATTCGGATGATCCCAAGCTAGCGCTTAAACCAAGGGTGGCTTAATATAATCTAGACAGAGGAAATTAGCATATGATCCGTTCGACTAATATAAGCTATAAACGTTAAATCAAAACGTTAATTTAAAGTACCATTAGAGTATACGTGTACGACACGATTTAGTTACGTATCTATATGGTGATATTTTAAGGTATGGTCACTATAGGCTAACCGTTGAACTCAGTCCTTGCGTGCAGATTCTCGTCCTACCTTCGCGCCCTTGTATCCCGTACGCGAGGACTGAGTTAAACGATTACTTGTTACTCGGATATTACTCGTTCATTACTTGTAATATCAAAATATCTCAAACGGAAAAGGCCACGATAAGTCAGCTTATTTACAAGTCTGATTTATACATACAACAATAAAGATATAAAATATTAACACAAATAGGGAAATATAAATTATTAAAGATAGAACAATTGTCCATATATAGTTGATATGGTTGTCCGTCCCCAAGGTAACTTAATAATTGTTTTATGAGTGTGAGACAACTGGTAAATATATCTTTAATATTTAAATGAGTTAATCTTGTATATATATATATTTTCCGAATCTCGGAAACGGCTCCAACGATTTTCCTAAAATTCAGTATGTAGGGGGTTTCGGGGGAGAAAAATTGATCTAGCTAGGTTTTATGTAAAAAAATATTGTTTTATCCCTGTTTTCGGGCATTAAAAAACACTAACATTTATATTGAATTGAATTTTCGCCATTAACTGTCAAGTCGACCTAGCTTATTCGGGGTAACGGGCAGCCTCGAGAAATGTGAATGCCAAGGATCAATCCCCAACTCAATAATTGTTTTTTCTTTTTTTTAAGTTTTTTTTTTGTAAAAAATTACCGGTCACCCAGATATTAATTTTTAAATGAATACTGAAGTAAACCCAGACCCGAAGTATTAACGAATTGTAAAAAGTACAAATGGTAGAAGTATTGATATTTGATATTTCATTATTCCCTATTATTTACTACATTTCTTTCATTCTCTTTTTTTTGTCCTAATGTTAAATTGCAATTAAATAAGGTATACAGAGCTGGAAATGTGGAGATCCAATAAAGAGACGTACGCCCAGCAGTGGACGTCCATTAGTTGACGAAGAAGGTATACATTATATCCGCTCGTGGGCTGCAATTTATTTATTTATTTATTTATTTATTTTATTAGGTCCGCCAACAGAGTATACATTTTTTATTAGCTTAATTACTAATTTACATTCTAAAAGTCTAATGCTACCCTATTTATAAGTGGACACAGCATGCTCAAAAATACAGTACATATGATCCTTATAAAGTTGTCAACATATTAGAATTTCGAAAGTCAAGAATATATAAAAAAATGTCATTACAATAGTCAGAGATAAATGTCAAAATAGCGAGTAATAATAATAATAACAATAATAATTAGACTACAATAGTGATAAAAATAAATATAATATATTTAAAATTTGTATTAAAATTTTACATTAAAGGACATTTACTAAAGTCTTACTTATTGAGTTTTTAATGCCAATAGTGGCACAACTCAAAAAACATGGGTTTTTGAGTTGTGTCACTAGCAATAGGTAAAGTAAATGTAAAAAATTGTGAAAATACACTTTCTTTTCTCTAATTACTACTCATAATTCAATATTAAGCCGGTCGTTAAAGCAAACTATTGCATTTTTGACGCATTTTCCTTAACAATAAAACTTAAAAGCTATTTATCTCAAAACATGGTTTTTTTTAGTTAAGCCGCTATTGCAGCCTATGAACGATAAATGCACTATAAATGCTATTACGATCTATCGTAATAGCATTTATAGTGTGATCCACGATAAGTCGTAAAGTGTTAAGAAGGAGACAGACTTATGATAATAGCCGTTAAAAGGCGCACTACAGCGCCTCGCCGTTTGAAATAATCCTTACAACTAATATTAGCAATAAACAGCCCCTTCCCACTAATTATGCTAAGATGTTTCGGCTAAGTTGTCGTCTGCTAGGATTTCAGAGTCGGAGTTGATAGCAGTTTATTAACGTCTATTGCTAAATCACGTTTCAGATAGAAGGACAATTTTTATGATAATCTTACAATATTATATTGTATATATACTTATTATAAAACAAAGTCTCCACAATCTGTCTGTATATTATGTATCTTCCCCTTCTGAAGAAGAATACGTAACAAATAATTTTTAATAGTTTAATGGGCTGTAATTTTTTTTTGTCCCAGGGCCTTCTATTACCCAGCTATGTTAAAATATTTCTGTAGTAATAGTTCATGTGGGACATACAAACACCGTCAGTTTTTACTAATAGTTTAAATATTTGAATATATTGCCGATTTTATTTTTAAGGACAGTCTTAAAAAAATTATAAGCATAAGAATATAAAATTCGCTTTATTATTTTCAATACTCGTTACACTAAAAAATAATTTCTATTCAATTATTAAGTAAATATTTAAATTTAAAGTATCAAGTAAGTATTTAAAGTAGCACATTTATTATTTTTACATTGACAATTATTAAAACAACGTTGAGACAAATCGGGTTTCTTATTGTCTCAAGTTGAGTTTTTACTAAAATATAGAGTAATTCGTGAGGCAGGTTAAGTTAATAGTAGACTGAAATACATATTTGTGTCACACTGATTTGACCGAAGCTGCGGGCAAAGCTAGTATTTAGTTACTATATGTAGTTTAAAGGATTAATGGACTACGATGATGTCAGAAATAAAGTATCGGAAAACTCAATGCAGTTAGACAGTTTAGCAAGACTTAAATTGTCAATATGCTTCAGTTGCGGGCTCGCAACGATTGTTGACTTTGTGATAGTGAACGTGTATTGTGTAGTGCTTGTGTATTGTAGCGGCCATGGTGGACGTTTGTGCACGTGTATTTACGAATCCTGCATATATCGGGTATGAAAACGGATAGTCAACTCTACATTTAGTATTACATATATCTATTCGCGTTATCGCGGATTATAGCAAAATAATATTATTTTTTTAAATAAATTACTTTTGTATTATTTTTACTAACCTAGGCTAAGTAATTTTGTTACTAACACTATGGATGCATTGTCCGAAATAAAATAATTAATTATAATAGTAATAAATTATAACGCCACACACCACAACACAAAGTAACGCCTAATTCTATAAATTATATTAGGTTTCTTTTACTAATTATAATGACTGTAAGGTTAATAATGAGTTCCATAATAAATAATTATTCATTGCCTCTTCAGGTGACAAGAGGGCTGGCTCCTTTTTCGCTCAAAGAATCAGCTTAGCGATTCAGCGCGGAAACGCTGCCAGCATTCTTGGGACCATTCCACGTGGGCATGATTTGTATAGTCCTAGCGTGTAAGTAATTTAAGATAGATATAACGTGTACATTTTTGCTGTAAATAAATGTATAACTCATTCAAATATTAAAGATTGACTACAAAAAAAAATTAGGTTTTAATTCCATAATTGGCAATATGCACTGTTCAATGACTTTGGTGATTTATTGATGCGGAAATCTTGCATAATTCATTATCTCTCGTATAACCTGATAGTGGAACATTATATTACCTTAATTAGCACTTGCTGCTAACGTTTATTTAAATTGCACGTATATTAAACTGCGTTCCGCGTCGCCATAATTTCTTCGATAACTTCTTATCGCCGGCCATGCTACGATTCGTAGCAAATATGCCTTTGCTTTAAATACGAATTATTTGAACGTAATAATCGTACGTAAATCATATTAATGAGCGTAAATATATACCAAATACGTAAATAAATATATATGTCTAGTTGACCGTGATTTAATTTTTTTTTTATGCAAATTCCATAACTATCACGTAGTTAAGCGTAGATCAATAATGTATATGAATTAAATACATAAGTACCAGCTTGCATGGTTGAGTAGACTAGACCACCCTTATTTTTTACTGACGTGTCGTAAAAAGTGATTAAAGCAAGTTGACGTCAAACCGGCGGCCGGTCGTAAAATAATTAACTAAACTAACCACATGTTATGACAAGAGAACGATGATGAAGTACCAAAATGCTTCAGGAAAGATCAACGCAAAGATCAAGGAAAGTCTCAGCGTGGAAGAAATATCAATACAGCATTTGTACTAAATATAGACATAACAATACCATTATGTCGTTAGGTTCAAACATGTCACGTTTGATTTTTTTTTGTTAGAAAAAAAAATCTAAATTCATTTTTTCCATTAATTACGACTTTCCTGTTTTGGATTTATATGAGTTTACGTATCATTCCGTAAAACTTACAGAGTTAGAACTAAGCTTAGCTTACGAACTGAAATAAAAATAAAATATATATATGTAATTAAACAATGTAAATCTTAATTAAAAACTTTAGACAATCTCAGTATCTACTAATCAAATTGAATTTTTAGATTTTTTGTGTAGCCTTCAATTCCTAAGACTAACCACAAATAATTAAATGTTCATATTGTCACAGACGGACGCCAAACAGTATCCGATCCTGTTCAAACAAGCGGGCTTCACACGGGAATAGAACCGCCGACCGTTCGGCTAACTTTGTTTCGTATTTGTTAGCTCTCGATATAAAGGCTTGTTGTTTACAAAACATCTAGACGAACGGAACGTTAGGTTTATAATCACAAATTTTAGATTGAAGACTTAGTACCTAAATCTATTTGTCTCAAGGTAATATTTATAATGTATGTACGGAATTAAGCAATTAATATATATAGCCACTAATTGTTAAATAGCTAGACCATCAACCCATCAACCCTTTTTAACGAATTAACTAAGACTCACAAGAATCAAACCCTGGACTAGGGCCAATAAAACTAATGTTAAACTAATTGATATTTACTTATTGATAATTTATCACGCACTTTCCGTTGAGGTAACCTTTATAACTGTTAAGAAATACTGGGATAAGTTTAACCTAGAAATCTACATTGGGATAGGTTAGTTGAATTTTCCAAAAGAAAGAAGAGGCCTTTACCCAGTGCCTCTACCAACTGCTTCACTTTACTATTCTATTATTTGACAAGACTCTTTCTTTCTATTCTTATGTTTTATCATAATATTAAGATTATCAAAATAGCTCACCATGTGGCGAAGATAAAGTGGCAATGGTTGGGGCACGAAGTACGAAGAACGGATGAACTTTGGGGTCGTAAGGTGCTGGCATGGCGACCCTGTGTTGGCGAATGTAGCGTTGGTAGATGCCCTAAAAGAGGTACTGATGATCCCATAAAGGTCGCGGAAATAGTATGAAGAATCGTTAACGAGACCTATATCCAGCAGTTGAAGAAGTAGCCGTGTGGTATCCGGCTAAGTAGTATAGACCACCCTCATTTCTTACCAAGGTGTCGTAAAATACGACTAAGGTAAGTTGAATTCAGGCAGGCGGCCGGTGGTAAAAACGCAGCCAAATCATGTTACAACATGTTTATAACATGTTGTGCCCACCCCACTTAGAGTGGGATAAGGGCAGGATATATATATAATATGTCCAGCAGTTGAAGAAGAATAAGAATACTTAAATACCCTTATTCTAAAACTGTTCAAACAATTCAAAATTTGTATATGCATTAAAAGCCTGACCTAAAATTACAGCCACAATCCACAAACCATATCAAAGTGAACACGACAAAACAAACACTTGTTCCGTGATCAATAGATAGATTCCCGTAATCCTTTGACCGCCTCCACAACATCGTAAACCGAATGATCCTGTAAGACTCAAATACGGCTAACCCTGATTTACCCACGACCGATCCAATTTGTAAACGGCACCCGATCAGAGAAAACTATCCGCTAACGCAGATATGGTAATTCAAATCTTATGTACAATAACATAAAGTTCATTACAATGTTTTCAGAAACAAACGTCACCTTCGAAGTCGATATTGCCTAGTCATGCGAGTGATGACCACACTTCTAATCTCGATAAGTAAAATCAAACTCTGTTAGGATATATTTAAGTACCATTTACGTCGAACAGTTGAGGTGGCGAACCGATGCGACCTGAACCCCAATTATAGGCCAGAAACTGTTTTATCTAACGCCCCATGACAACGCTAATCTTATTAGAATCTATTGGAATTGAATACGTGGCTTTCTTATCAGAAACTGAAATGCCTTAGTTCGCCATAATGCGAAAAGTTGTCATCTAAGCGAAGAATCAACAAACTAGTGAATATTGAAAAACTTTTACTAATAATAAACAGTTAATCTATCTGTTTGATAAGAGATAAGAAGATAAAAAAATAATTTCAAATATAAACTCATAGATTCAATGTCAGCTTTAAAGTAACCTGACGAGAGGTAACTAGAACAGTTTTACTCCAACGAGAAAGAATCGGACGGTTATCAAATTTGTACTATTTTATCAAAAGGAACTTGAAGCCACGATAATACAAAATTTATGATAGTCGATAGATGGTTATCGACTCGAACTAGTACAAATTAACAGGTATTAAATGGTCGCTGACTACATCTGTGAGGATTCCACAACAGCTAAAAATGGGTGTTGCAAAGAAAGTAAAATAGGACGAGAACCCTAAGAAAAACTAAATGAAGAAGGAAAGCTTATTTACACTGCCATAAAGTTAATACCGGAAAAGTCTATAAAAACTTCCTGCCATTGCCATTGACTTCATCGAATATCAAAAATAGCTCACAATAATTCGCTGTCTGTGGAGTTCAAAGTTCGTTTGTAGAAATTGATGTGTGAGCGCGTGATCGACTTATTCAATTTACCGGCTAATCCACACGAAGCAAATCAGACGCCTCTCAGATCACCCCATGTGAATGGAACAAATTGACTTATGGATTCCGCATCTTACAACTTTGATTTCAACCATATTAAACTGTGTTGAAATGTTTGAAACGAAACCAAAGTCGCTATAACTATATCAACACCACATATTTTTGGAATTGGTATTTATATCGTTAATTTCAACCGATGAACATTAATTGCTAAAGAAAATTTATGCCAGATGCGATGCCTAGACAAGTAGATAGAATAGCAACTCGATTAGCAATGAGATTTTAGAGTACTGATTGAAGATATACCGCCGAGTTTCATGGCTCTTCTCGATAGGACCAGCTTTCCGAACCAGCAGTAAAGTTGACGATTCAAAAGCACTTGTTTACAAGTTTATTTGAATAAAGAATATGTGAATTTCAAATTGCAAATAGTGTCCCTTCTATTAAATAATTAAAAGATTTAAACAGTCGCATTAGCTAAAATATTTTTTGGACAGAGTATTTTTTTAAATATAATTTATTAATAAGGTCTATGCTGGCATATACGATCTCAAATTATTTTTACTTATTATATAACTAAGTCCCCAAAAACTGTCTGTATGTGATCGATTTACTCAAAATCTAGTCAACAGTCTTGACTAAAAGGTAATGCAATTCTTCTGAAAGGTTTAGCTTAATAGTGTATTACGGTTTTATGTAAATCGTTTTAAAGACGTCCGTCGTAAAATAAACTCGTTTTGTTTTTATAATATTAAGTATATTTTTTTAGGTTAGGCTTATTACATTCTATATAGGTATATAATTATGTGGGATAGAACAATATTTACTAAGACGATTTCTCAGAAGCTAGCCGGTAGCCAAATTTACAAAGACGTCCGATGTCCAGTTAAACATGTCCTAAACAAACCTGCAATGTTTGCAAATCGGCCACTTGAATATTTGCAGTAGTGTCTACGAGATTAACTTGTCATAAATGTTTGGCAATTCACCCAATTTGTTATCTTAGTTTGTCTTATAAATAGTATACTACTTTAATATTCTACTCGAAAATATTGGGTTTTTGATAAACAACAATGAATGATAGTTCCTTTTTCTATTTATATACTTATAATTATTTGCCATAATCATCATTCCCCTATCCTTATCCCACTCTGAATGGGGTCGGGCAACATGTCTTAAACAAGTTACCTAGTCGGATTCCACATGGTATTATACGTATTAGTATCAAAGATATTATTATATAAAAGAACGCAAAAATTCATAATAATTTTTGTTTAGTTATTCGCCTGCGCTGAGATAACTATAAGCAAATTCGGTTACTTTACAAATTTTGTACCCAGACAGATTCCATAATATTCAAGCCAATTCCAATTCAATATTCAAAAGTCATACTCTATAAGACCTTAATTCTTACTATTCCTAATTCTGGACTAATCCAAAGAAGTATAATATTTGTAGAATTGACGAAAAATTTTAATGACACTTCAATACAATGCAATTATTTAAATGCCAAGTATTTAAATGTCGAAATATCATCATTATTTAAAAAAAAAGCGATACTAAAATTCACCATAACTTGTTTATTAGAATTTATTGAGTGCAATGTACTCACATTTTACCAGTAAGCAATAAATTCCCACGATTCTCAAGTATCCTAAGCGCCCCAATTTGTGGGTAGATTATATAAAAAGTCGTCCTTTTATCCCTTTACCTTGGGGAGAAACGCTTACACCGGACTATGTTACCAGTATCGATGGCAAATTGGGGTTGCCGTTTCTTATAAACTTGAAAAGAGCTCTGAGACACTTGTAAGGGCGTTTTTTTATTGAATCTCTACTTATCTGACATTTTATTTTGCTACAATCGTAAAGGATTGAATCCATTTTTTTAGGTGCAGTTCAATGGATATAATTTGTTTAATTTTTCTTTTTCTTTTCTAAATATTTATATAAAAATAAATAAATAAATAAAAAATTAAAATAAATATATATTTCGTGACCGAATTTAACTTTTACGTAAGAAAATGTAATTATTTATTGTGCCATCTAACTTGATATCTGGTCTATCTAGTAACCAGATATACTTATATCAAGTTTCATTAGGTATAGTTTATGGTTTACGGTCATTATTGATGTACTGATATTGATTATGATTGGCGGAAAACGCAGTGTAGATCGACCCCCCTTTAAGTAAACAGAAGACCTCAAAACGGTCGCGAGAAGTCGCTAGATGCGTGAAAGTCCTTTTAAGAGACCTATGTCCAACAGTAGACCTCTTTTGATTGACGAGAGAAAAAAAGATACTGATAATAAAATAAGAAAAATACTGTATTAAACATTATATTAAATAGTTCGCTCTTAACTTACTAATATTTGTGTAACATTTTTTAGTGGAAACTTTATTGATGTATGATATATTTATATTGAAATATTTATTTAGTAATAGAACCATAGTTTGTTTCCCAAATAAAATAAAATAAAAAAATATTAATTTCGGCCAATATTGTAATACCGAAATATATTTGTTTAAAACAACACCAAAAGTACTTTAATTGCGGCGTAAATAGCATATAAAACAAAGTAAAGTTTAAAATTAAAACCTCACCAATGAAATTTCACAGGTGGTTTCGTTGAGCAATTAACGATCCCGCAATTCGGTTTAATTCCAAACGTCCGCTGCAAACGAAAAACATACGCACCGACCGAAAGGGAATGTGATGAAAAAGGCCCCGATGTCCACATACACTTGAGGAGTAGCAATGAAATTACAAACGGCGGTCGCGGACCGGTGCGCGTAATATCATTCCATGCGAGTCTTGAAAACGAAATTAAATTTTGCATGAAATGAAACAAAATACAAAGAAAGTGGGCACAAAGGCTGAAGTGGCGCCCGACGTGGGGCCGCGGTTAGTTAGTCCCGCCGAGCCGGACTTATCGTGGCGCGTGTGTAATTCATTTCTAATCATATTATCTTTTGTTTCGTCTCTTTGTCCTGCTTCACTAGTAATGTAAGATGGAATGTTATTAAAGTCTGAAGTGAATTCGTTATAAAATCTTTCTATTCACGTATATCACGTATAGTTCTTGGATTATTTTAATGAGTTGAAATTTAAAATTATACCAATATCGACCTGAAAAAGATCGCCATAATACGACAAGAAATGAAAATATTATTTTGCTATAATCCCCGATTTAAGAAAATATATGTAATTCAAAATCTTAAAGCTTTGCGATTTTGTCGTGGTATCATTTTGCTATAATCCCCGATAAAAGAAAATATATGTAATTCAAAATCGCAAAGCTTTGCGATATCGTGAAGTGTATCTATCGTTTATTATCAATGCTTCGGTTACGGGGCGAAGCGATTGTTGAGATTGTGTTGGTCAATGTGTGCAGTGCTCAGGTATGAGAACGTATAGTACACTATATTTAGCTTTACACATATTTTCTTTTATGGCGGATTATAGCAAAATAATATTTTCATTGTTTTACTTAAAGAACCTCAGCGCTAACACTCACTTATTAACTAAAAATACTTTGATTATCATATCCTCAGAACGGAGAATAAAGCGATCTTTACAAAGCATTAAATTCGTTATCGTTCAACACTATACATACCGCGTTCAGCTAATGTGCACATCATTAATGCAATCTACATTATTTCGCGCAGCAATTGTGGAGTCTACGAGCTAAGAACATCCGAAAGCCCGGGCCGTATTAATATTATCACATATCCGGCCGACCAGAGCTCACTGGGAGAATTTTTAATGGCACGCTTTAATTATTTTGCTGCGGGGTCCGTACCACTAAGTTCCATTCACATTAGAGATTTCATTTTTGCTGACGGAGGCACCTGACTGTTGAATTATTAACGCGAGTGCCGAAAACTGAAAATTGCCGAGATCACTGTACGGCACATATTTATAACTGTTTGGAAGGGATTCCGAAACAGTTTGTACATTATGAAGGAACCTAATTAACCGACCGACGTGTAGACATTATTAATTTACTACGGCGTAGCTGCTACGTAGACGTGCGTAGATGGGCGCAAGAGTCGATCGTAACTAAATACAATGCTCAAAATTTACAAGTTATTGCTATTCTATCATAAAGTTATATTCTCTATATTCTGTGCTCCTATTCTATAATAAACTAACGCAATCAACTTTAGCTTTGTCGTTACAGGAGTTTAAAAACACTATTAATAAAAGGCTAATACAGAAAGCCTACTATTCTAAAATAATGCACGCACATAACTACTCTTTGACCCTGTACAAAACAGTAATGACTAAATATGGAACTATTATGTATATGTTTATAATATATTTTGTATATCTTGTATGCAAATATATAAGGAAATCAATCACATACACTACACCTCCTACATCATCCTCCTGCCCTTATCCCACTCTAAGTGGGGTCGGCACAACATGTTAGAAACATGTTGTCGCATGATTTGGCTACTGATTATTTTTTGCGACCGGCCGCCTGCCTGACGTCAACTTACCTTAGTCGTATTTTACGACACCTCGGTAAGAAAGAGGATGGTCTATTTTACTCAACCGGATACCACACGATGGGTCAACTTACCTTAGTCGCCTTTTACGACACCTCGGTAAAAAATGAGGGTGGTCTATTCTACTCAGCACTAAGTAATGCTGCAAATGCACTATCCTCCTGCCTTTATAACACTCTAAGTGGGGTCGGCACAATAAACATGTTGTAACATAATTTTGGCTAGGTATTTTACAACCAGCCGCTTGTCTTACGTTAACCTAGTCGCCTTTTACGACACCTCAGTAAGAAATGAGGGTGGTACTATTCTATTCAGCCGGATACCACACGGCGTTAAATGCAATAAATAGTAAGATGATAATATTTCTATTTTCAAACGTTAATATATTCTGGTTCTAAAAAGCTTCCTTTAAATAAATTCTACCTCTATTCTGTTTTTCAATAAAATGGAAGTTGCATATTGTTCATTCAACACAACGCAGTTAGTTTTCGCATAACCCATACATATTCATCGCACCGTGTTGCATCTGTTACCAAAATTGAGAGCAAATTTAGTATTAGTAACTAACATACCAAATATTTCAGGAATCACCTTTTTTAAATTACATACCTCCCACGAAGAAATAAATAATTTGACCGAAATAGAAATATACGTGCTAATTTTATATATAATTTCAGGAAAATCGTTGGAACCGTTCCCGAGATTCCGAAAATATACATATTATAATTACAATACATATTACACATATATAATTACATAGTACCTGGTTGACTGAGCTTTGCATTTTTTTTTAATAAAAATAAATAAAAAATAATTGGGTAGGTGGGCTCGCTCCTAAGTCGATCGATCGATTTTCATTTCGAGAGGCCACCCGTTCCCCGAATAGGATACGCTGACTTAAAAGTTTTGACAAAAATAGTGTTTTATATATTCAATTGTATTTTTTTAATGGCCAAAAACAAGGATAAAACGATTTTATTTTAAAATAAAACCTAGCTAGATCGATTTTTCCTCCCAAAAACCTCCTGCATGCTGATTAAGTATGGCATTTTTTCCATAATAAATATTCTTAAATGCAATGTTAGGCAATAAAATTTCCAAATATTTTACTTTTACCTATTTTAAACATACTATGACTAGATCCATACATATATATAGAACTTCTTTGTCATAAACTTTAGCACGAATTGAATATACTCGAACTTAATTAGAATATATAAATTATATTTTGTATATTATGTACCAAATAAAATCAATTTTCGATGCCTCACCGTACTGAGGTGTGATTAACATATTTTTGCGATGCGATATTCGTTATCAAAGGGGCTTGAGTTTCAAAAATACGACGACACTCTCACTCATTAACTTTGTATCACATAAGGAGTTACGCTGAATACTAATTATGGCAAAGATTCGGATTGTAGACGCGCCCTACCATACACCTAAATAAGTTACAAGATAGATCCTTAAAAAAGAATATATTTATTAAGAAGTTTTAAAGATATTTGCTTAAAACTAATGATATTATTATTTGATTGTATAGATTTAAAGTTAACATGCAGGTATGCAAGGATTTAATAGAAACAGCTGTTTCTATTTAAACTCTTGTAAACTTGCACGTTAACTTAATAAGTTTCAATAGTCATTCAAAAGATAACATTTAAAAACTTATATTATTAGACATAGATTTAAAGAAATAATGCGAATTCCACATCTTCATATAAACCCTACGTGGTTTTCGAAAGGTATGTTTATATATGTTTATTTTATGTCTCATTGTATTGGATAATAAATCTAAAAAAAAAGTGTGTGTTGTGTAAATAATTGTTTAAATAAATATTTTTGCCATGGAATTATAACATTCTCTATACAATATTACGTATAATCAATAGAACCTGGGTGACCGAGTCTCACTTGATAATTTTTAAAATATATAAATAATGCAATAAGAAAAATAAAAAAGCGTCGGCTGATATGTGGGTATCGGTCCTAGGTTTCAAACTTTTTGGTCCGCGCTTTACCATTAGGCTATCACAGCTTTGCATTTGACAGCTCAATTATCATCTACTTTCTACTCAACAGTTAAACTTTATTTCAATGCCCAAAAAACAGGGATAAAACGATATTTTTTTAAAAATGAAACCTTCATTTTTAATCATCACTTTTAATCACCTTCATTTTTCAAAAGATTCATTTTTCCTCCCCTAAACACTACATGGCAAATTTCATAAAAATCGTTGGAGCCGTTAAATTTTTGGGCAAGGTAGGAATATCTTTTAGCGTGTACTCATTTGTTTCTATAATAATTTGGAGAAGAAAGTAGCAGGGTGAAGTCTACATACATACAACATATATTAACTTATTTTCAATAAATTAATATATGTTAAGACTATTGTTTTTAATTTTCTAATAATGTAATATTATTAATAATGAACAAAAAATGTATTATTCAAATATATTCAATTTTTTTATTTCAAACAATTCAAGAATTTCGATCCAACATACATTCCACATAGATTTATTTAAGGTGTAGTTTTAATAACTAAGACTAATGGCGGATCTGTTATATTACTCTTTCACATAAATGTAAAGCTAAGGGTGGCGAGGGCATACGATGGTGTTAATTACGCGATTTTCTTTGAAATAAGTTAATAAATATTGAATAGGGGCCCAGCGCCCTGCTATCTTTCATATAGATTAATGCAATCGAATTATAGTCCCTAATGTAAAGTACGTACTGGTAACACTTGTGTCGATGTCATTTGATTAATATATCAGGAAAACTGAATTTGGCTTATGACTTATGACCGGACACCTGCCTGACGTCAACCTAGTCGCCTTTTACGACACCTCGAAAAGAAATAAGGGTAGTCTATTCTACTCAACCCGATACCACACGGTAGGTCAACTTATCTTAGTCGGCCTTTTCGACACCTCGGAAAGAAATGAGGGTGGTCTATTTAACTCAGCCGGATACCACACGGCGTATGTTTTATTCTATTCTATTCTATTCTATGTAAAATTTCAACTCAATCGCACACCAGTAAACGAGTTAGATTTAACTTTCTAGATTCCATCTTCACGTACAAAGGTAAGTTAACGTTTTTTACTAAATTCGACGCGTACGAAGATCATTTATTTATTTTTTCACTAGCTTTTACCTGCGACTTCGTTCGCGTGAACGTCGTCGTCGTTGTCGCGTGATATGTTGAAAATAGATGGCGCTTTTCAATGTCCTCCCATTCCTGTAGAATTACCAGCATTTCTGTGAAGTTTTATTATATTTATGTAAAGACTAGCTTCTTTATCAACTTTCTCAACTTTTCGACTAGCTTTTCAAGCAATTTTATTCGCCTAATCTGTAGTCTTGGAATAGACCAGTAGCTTCTGTCATTCTCCAAATCCTGCAAATATTCCCATCAGTTGATAATAGCTGGCTCTGTTTAATGTCATCCTATAGCTCTAGAATTAACAGGATTTTCTATAGCCTGTATGTTATTCCGGTGTATAAGGAATAAATGTGCCAAATTTCATCGATATTGGTTCAACGGATTCGCCGTGAAAAAATAACAAACTCCATACTCACAAACTTTCGCATTTATAATATTAGTAGGATAGGATATTACGATCATCATCATTATCTTCCTGCCCTTATTCTACTCTAAACGGGGTCGGCACAACATGTTATTAACATGCTGTTACATGATTTGGCTGCGTTTTTTGTTTGCGTTGACGTCAACTTACCTCAGTCGAATTCTATGACACCTCGGTAAGAAAGAGGGTGGTCTATTCTACTAAACCGAATACCACACGGCGGTTCGACTTACCTTAGTCGCCGTTTACGACACCTCGGTAAGAAATGAGGGTGGTACTATTCTATTCAGCCGGATACCACACGGCGTAGGATAGGATATTACGATAGATCGATTATAACATTTTCTGTAATTTATACAAAACGCCTATAATACAAATTGTAACAATACCCGGATGCTCGGAAGTAGGGTGGCTAGTCGGTACCCCCTGGCTCTATTAAGGTGAAAATTAAGATGTTGATTGCAGACCTGCTCTGCACGCGATTGATTGGAATTATTTATTTGCCCCCGGCCCTATTGATGGTGTTTGCATCTTTTATCTATACACAAGTATCGCATTATATATAAGTCGTCGTATCGTATTATACAAAAGTGTACAAGAATACTTTTGTATTTTTGATTTTGTATATAAATACAAAAGTATACAGTAAAGTATATATATTAACTAGGTTTTACCCGCAACTTCGTTTGCGTGGACTATTGTCACATGATAGGTTGATTATAGTTATTTTTAAACGTGCTGGTTTAGCATTATATTATCTATTTTACTTCATTGCGGACTATAAGTAAGTAAAGGTAAGTACCGGCCTGTTACTATCCTACTGCTGGGAATAGGCCTCTTCTCTCCGTTTTTTTTTTGGAGAGAAGGATTGGAGCTAAGACCTACCACGCTGCTCCAATGCAGATTGGTAGGTTACACATATCCCCAGAATTCTCTAGAGATATGCAGGTTTCCTCACGATGTTTTCCTTCACCGAAAAGCGTGTGATAAATTGCAATTATCAATTAGACACATAAGTTTTTTATACTAGAAAACTCATTGGTGCCTGCCCGGGGTTTGAACCCTAGACCTCCTTGAAAGAGGCGCACGGTGTTACCGCTGGCCTACCACAGCTTGCGGACAATAGGAAAATATTATTACTTTTGATAGTTTGATAATACATGGTGCTTTTCAATTTCATCTTATTCCTTTATAATTAACAGGATGTATAGCCGGTGTATAAGGATTAATTGTGCTAAATTGCATCGATATTAATTCAGTGGATTCGCCGTGAATGAGTAACAAACATACGTCCATACTGACAAACTTTTACATTTATAGTATTAGTAGGATAAAGAGTCTTTTACGGTACTTCGGTAAGAAATGAGGGTGGTCTATTCTACACAGCCAAATACCACACGGCAGTTCAACTTACCTTAGTCGTCTTTTACGACATCTCGGTAAGAAATAAGGGTGCTCTATTCTAGCCAGCCATATACTGTTATTTGTACTGATATCTGTTTTGAACTTAATATGCAACGTAGATGACACAGCAATCATCAAAAAACAAGATAACAATTTGCATCGCAAATCCTGATAGACACGTCACGTCGGTCCCGAATCCCGATACAGTGACACGAGCGTGTTATTAGCCCGTATCTCCATCTTGTCATCCCCGTTTTACGATCAGTCATTGTTTTGCGAGCACGTCACAACAAGGGGGCGAATTCGAATCGACATTTCGCGTAAGAGCTTGTAAAAACTCCATATGCGGATACAAAGTTACTCCACACATCAGAACAGTCGAAGCATTTGAGCTTCAACTTTGTTGTGCTCGAAATAACGTCGAATAATTCTGTTTCGATGCATTTTATTAGCACACAAACAGAAGTATGGTTTACGCTTGAATTATTTAGATGGTAATCGTGTGTCCGTATTCTGATCGTTTGTCTCATCGAAGTGTTATGCAGGTCTTTTGTCTCATGATTATCTGTTGTGTGCGAAAGAGATGTTAGATGAGTTCTGGGTTCTTTCTTTGTTTTATATAAACGTGATACTTGGGGTCGCAACGTTTCAGTTATTATGTTTAATGTGCAATTATTGTATGGAATGTTTATTTTTTCGAATATAGTAACTTGTACTTCACCCCGTGTACGAGTGGTATTTTTATTTGATAATTAAATCTCTTAATGGTCTCTAAAAACGTCATTCGCGACATCGCAATGAATCTAGAGAAATATAGTATTTGTGCGGCGAAATGTAAAGGTAACCGTTTTGTAATTAAATTAAAAATAGTATGTGGCATTTAAGTCAAACTTGCATTAGAAATATAGAATTAATGAATAATTTAAGTTATTTAAATAATAATTTATTTTGTTCGTGTTGTCTTATAATAAAAATGCAATGTATATTCAAATGATTTTGACATATCAAAAATTAAAATATATTATAATATATAAGTACGACGTGTAGTATCCGGCTGAATAGAATAATACCACTCTCATTTCTTACCAAGGTGTCGTAAAAGGCGACTAAGGTAAGTGGACCCGCCGTGTGGTATCCGGCTGAGAAGAATAGACCCCCCCTTATTTCTTCCCGAGGTGTCGCAAAAGACGAATAAGTTGAGTTGATCCGCCGTGTAGTATCCGGCTGAGTAGAATAGACCATCCTCGTCTTTTACCGAGGTGTCGTAAAAGCTGACTAAGGTAAGTTGACATCAGGTAGGTGGCGGGTCGTAAAATAAGTGGCCAAACATGTACCAACATATTTATAACATTTTGTGCCTACTCCTTTTGGAGTGGGATAAGGGCAGGTGAATGATGTATCAAAACTACTGTATCGATTTTAATCATGTTTTTCACTGAGTGACATGGGCTATATATTTTACTAGCGGCCTGCCCCTGCTTCGCACGGGTATAAAATATATATCCCATGTCAGTCAGTGTAAAAAAAATTATTAAAATCGATCGAGTAGTTTTGATTTATTCATTACTGCCCGTGGCCCGCACGCTTTAAATTTGGAGAAAAACAATTTCCTTTCCCTATACCAATAAGATTTTCTGCTATCTTTGGAATATCTAAATTCATAAAGTACATTTTTACTTATACATTTTTACATTTTCCCTATGTATTTTATTTTTACAATTAATTACAGAATGTCTTTAAACAAACTCTTGAAAGAGGGACATAGCTGCTAAAGTCGAAGTGTTATAGGACGAAGCGCGGCGTCCTCACGGCATTTTAAATCTGTAATATCTCCGAAAATGTTCACTTAAATTACATACTGTAAACGGCCATATTGATCTATATTAAATCAACTATTTATTTAAGGTACTTAATTGGATAAGGATTAATGCTGTATTGTATAAAAATTGCTTCAAAAATATGACATTATTTTTCGTAAAAAGTAAATGACAAAAAATGCTATAGTGGGTAATCCATAAGAGATAGACATATACCATCGCGGACTTTTCTGTAGACCTTTTCAAGATGTACAAATACTTAGTACATTATTTTGATAAATCTCGTAGGGTTTAGCCTGCGTTTGCAATGTAAGCGGAAAAAAAGTTAATTATTTACAGAAACCTCAAAAACTACAGTATTTCTCTACTCCGTATTGAATGTTATTATACGTACAAACCTTCCTCTGGAATCACTCTATCTATTAAAAAAACCGCATCAAAATCTGTTGCGTAGTTTTAAAGTTTTATGCGTACATAGGGATATAGGGACTTCGTTTTTTAATATGTAGTGATACTCGTGCGAAGCCGGAGGGGGCCGCTAGTAATATTTATAATCAAAGCAATATTTGCAACATTAATGAAGTTCCATAGTAAATTGTAAATTCGAAAAATGATTGCTTAAACGGTAATAACTTAAAAACTAAAAAATGTATCAACGTCAGCAAAATAAAAAAGTAAGTAACCTAACAAATTACCTTTCTTTCATAGGTGTCCGTCGATTTGCAAGACATTTTTCCAAGCTCTGGCCAGGGGCCGCTCCGTAAATTAAAATGTGAATAATTAACACCACCCATTCGACCCCCCTACCGGCTTCCTCCACTCCCCCAAATGTATTAGTTTTAAGCTCTCCGTGTGAACGAGATTTAGTAGCGAGCTTTGATATAGTTGACGTTTGGATTATCGGGTTTTTTTTTGTGCTGAGAAACGGGAACTCTCCTTCAAATTCAAATTCGAATTCAAAATAGTCTTTATTCAAGTAAACTTGTAAACAAGTATTTTTGTCAACTCTACTGGTGGTTCGGAAAACTGTTCCTACCGAGAAGAGTCAGCAAGAAGGAAGTTGCTCTTTCAAAAATATAATTCTTAATACTAGTTACATTTAGTCATTATTCTCTTGTGTATGGTTAAAGAATAGCTATATCCACGCATTCTTATCATCTATGTAATCCTCAACAATGTAATAGGCTTTTTGTATCAGCCTCTTTTTAACAGTGTTTTTAAACTGCTGTTATGGCCCTTTTGAGCTTAAGTGATATTATTTGCTGATATAATTAAAATCTAATCTGAAATATTTGTAATTGTATAATTATCTTTGTTGAATTGAATATACTACATTTTATTTTTTGATTCTTTGACATGTTATTGATAAAAAAAATGTATTTTGGTTATTCAAAGCAAAATTATAATTCTGTCCTACAAATATTTTATACCATAAATCACTTCGATCTGTAATTAATTTTAATGATATTGAATGCTGTGCATACCTTTAAGTGACGTGTTCACGCAGAACCAAGACTTATATACATAACTAGCGGCCTGCCCCTGCTTCGCACGGGTATAAAATATGTATCCCATGTCAGTCAGTGTAAAAAAATGATTAAAATTGATCCAGTAGTTTTGATATGGCGCTGTATTTAAAAAATGATTTTCCCTATTTTCCCGCTTTTCTATTGAAATTTTTCCTAGATTTTCGTTGCTATAAACCTCACGGAGCCCGAGACCTTTCCAACGAATGCAAAACCGTGGAAATCGGTTCGTGCGTTCTGGAGTTATATCGTCAGGAAGGAAAACCCGACTTATTTTTATATAGTAGATATGTAACTGTAAAATTGCAACTGTTTTCACGGAGTTGGTGTATCTTATATATAAATAAAATAAAATAAAATTAAAAAATTTTATAGGCATATGGTAACGACTACAAGTACTCTAGTGGAAGAGCTTTTGGCTATGGACGACACAGATCGTCAAAGTTTTTTTTTTACTATTTTCTTACTTTAAAATTAAAGTCATCATGCATCTAAGATCGGGCGTTCGACATTTTTTTTTATGTTTTACCATCTACTACGGATTTACTAAAACGACGATTCATCGGCAATGAATGGAATAAAAGATTTATTAACTACTATTTTAAAAGTCCTAAAAGTCTGATTATATAAAATCATCCCCTGCTCTTCTCCCACTCTAAGTGGGGTTGGCACAACATGTTGTCACGGCTACGTCCTGCTGCCTACCTCATGTCAAATTTCTTTAGTCGCCTTTTACGACATCTGAGTAAGATAGACGGTGGTCTATTCTACTCAACCAGACACCACACGGCGGTTAAACTTACCTTAGTCCCCTTTTACGACACCTCGGTAAGAAATAGGGTGGTCTATTTTATTCAGCCGGATACCACACGGCGAATGTTTCATTGAAGTATATATTTCTAAATCAAAATATACATCACTAAATCAAGATCACATAAATATACATTACATCAATAAAATAATATCCATTATAACATATAGCCACTGTACCTATTTTAATTCTGTTTCATTCTACCTCAACTTCAAGAGATTAGTTAAATACATGTATTAATCACAATATGTTTCTTTTCCCTTAATAGTAATTATCGAATGTATTATTGAATTTTGGATATACATTCGAAATCGCTAAATCGTATTTATAAACAAAATAAACGCAATAACTCCCAAAGCGGAATATAATATTGATCCCAATTCCAGGATTGTCGATTTAAACGGAAAAAACTGGGGCTTCCCACATTGGGATAACGTTAATTATTAATTGCGAAGTACAAAGATACTAAATAGCTGGAAGAGAACGCTAAGGAAAACATTAAGACGCTATTTTTGATTTTTCATCTTTCTTCTTGCTAAACCTTTGTCATGATGTGTAAGTTATATTTTTCACGATAAGTTTGATAAGTAACTTTGTCATGATAAGTTATATACATAACTATACTTAAAAACATAACTTTTAAGTATGTTCTCTATAGCTTTTAAGTATGTATTCTATAGCTTTGTATGACGTCAACTTACCTAAGTCCTATTTTACGATGCCTCGGTAAGAAATGAGGGTGGTCTATGCTACTCAGCTAAATACCACACGGCGGGTAGACTTACCTTAGTCGCCTTTTACAACACCTCGGTAAGAAATGAGGGTAGTGTAATCTACCGTCTAGTCGACCGGATACCACACGGTTTATAAAATGATTACAAAAACTTTCAACTATTCATACTATAACACCGTAGGAATAAAAGTAAAATATTGACGGCCTGTTACTATACCATCGCTAGGCATAGGTATCTTCTACCCTTCTCTTTTTTTTACATAAGAGTTTGAATTAAACCCACCACACTGCTACAATGCGGATGGGGAGGTAACACAGATGTCGGGAATTCTACAGTGATTCCCAACGATATTTCCTTCGCCGAAAAGCGTGTGATAAATTGCAAATATCAACCGTATCATAATGTAGGAATACTTCTTTTATAACGTACTCGTAACATGTTGTGAAAGTAAGGTACATTTGTTGAGATGAATCCAACTTTAAGCTGCGAAACTCAAATTAATATGGCACCAGAAATAAAAAGTAGTACTTCGTAACATGTTATCATACTAATATTATAAATGCGAAAGTTTGTGAGTATGGTTGTATGTTTTTTTGTTGTTTCACGGCGAATCCGCTGAACCAATATCGATTAAATTTTGCACAATTATTCCTTACACACCGGAATAACATATAGACTATAGAAATCCTGTTAATTCTAATGGAATAGGATGACATTGAAACGCGCCATCTATTAATGATCACACGACAAGTCCACACGAACGAAGTCGCGGGTAAAAGCTTAGTTAAGCTTAGTTAGCTTAAAGGTTAGACTATATTCTGAATATGGGCATATCCAGGTCGCTCCAGATTTTAAATCCGTGTAAGGGTGGGAAAAATATGTTGTTACCGACAGAAGTCGTAAAGTTGCCTCCGCTGAAGTCAATTTGCAAACAGATATTTTATTCGGATCCTCCTGATCCGACGCGAGTTGTTACCTTGACAAAAAAATTACGTAAGATGTCTTGAATCAAACGAAGTAAGTAAACAAAGTAAAGTAAATTAATCAAGTATTTTTTTTATTTACAGCAAAAATGTACAAGTTATATCTTCAATTACTTACACGCTAGGACTATATTGATACAAATCATACCCATGTGGAATGGTGCCAAGAATGCTGGCAGCGTTTCCGCGCTGAATCGCTAAGCTGATTCTTTGAGCGAAAATGTGTATATGTACAAATGTATATTCATGTGTATACATCATAACATACTCATCCTCCTGCCCTTATCCCACTCCCGTCCACTCCATCCCACTTAACATAGATCCCACATAGATGTGGGGTGTATGTGGGGTCTATTTTGCTCAACCGGATACCACACCGTGGTTAAACTTACCTTAGTCGCCTTTTATGACTCCTCGGTAAGAAATGAAGGTGGTCTATTCTACTCAGCCGGATACCACACGGCATACATTATAAGACACTATGCCGTATAAAATGTATGTAATGTATTTATGACTGGCCCGTTGGCGCAGTGGGTAGTGACCCTGCCTTCAGCTCCGCGGGTCGCGGGTTCGATTCCCGCCGAGGGCCAACATTTTCTATAAATGAATTTGTTGGTCTTTGAGCCTGGGTGTATATTTGTATTTAAGTATGTATTTAAAAATATATAAGTATATATTCACCAGTTGTCGGTCGCCCATAACACAAGTATTAAGTTACTTACTTTGGGGACGGACGACCGTGTGTGTAAGTGTCCGTTATACTTATACTTATCGACCTAGCTGTCTCTCATAAATTGTCACGAGAGTTTGAAAAGTAGTAGAAGTAAAGTGAAGTAGTAGTGAAGTGAAGAATACTAAAGGTTCGTTTATCATTCCATATAGAGATGGAAAAATAATATAATATAGTACATGGAGATAAAAAAATTCGAAAAAAACAACTACAGTGTATGAGAGTCAACATAGTATTTTCAATTCTGTTATTATGTAAAGACGTAATGGATTCATTGAGAATGTTTCAATAAAAATATTACTAATAAGTTCTAATTTTTACTATATGTTATCTCACTAGGAAACCCGTGTATATTGAAAGAATTTCTAGAACATTTGCTACTGCAACGTATTGCTGGGTTAGCCACACAATAGGGCGTAGAAATTCCAAATTTCAGATCTCATTCTAATGTCATCATTCTCTTGCCCTATCCCATTATAAGTGGGATCGGTACAACATGTTATAAACATGCTGTCGCATGATTTGGTTAGATATTTTATGACCAGTCGCCTGCTAGACGTCAACTTACCTTAGTCGCCTTTTACGACACCTCGATAAGAAACAGGGTGGTTTATTTTACTCAACCGGATACCACACGGTGGGTAACCTAAGTCGCCTTTTACGACACCTCGGTAAGAAATAAGGGTGGTTTATTCTACTCAGCCGGATACCACACGTTCAACTTACCTTAGTCGCCTTTTCCTTTTTTTAGATCTTAATCTAATAATTATCTAATAATATAAAAATGTGAAGGGTTTAATTTATCGCGTCAATATATCATTTTTATTAAACAGTGTCCGAATATTATCACCACTTCACAATTCATATTATTTGATTGCACACCGTTCATCATACCTTTTATTGGCGTTAGAAAAAAAACCACCCAATCGCCGCCCATTGTCCCGTTCAAATAATCGTAAATTCCGAACGGACAAAATATAATAAATTGCCGATGAGATCTGTGCTAACACTTCAGCAACAAAATATTTAAAGTTTACAAAATCCGATGACGTTCGTAATTCAATACAGGAAAGGCGAGATTTGCAGGTTAAAAGGATTTACCAAGCGCATTACGCTAAAATTCTGTCTATATTTGCGCTGTGTACCCTCTGTTGTCGGCTTTTTTTCGGTTGTTTCCGCGTAGAGGCTGATAGAACACGTTTTCAAATCATTAAACAGTTTCGACCGCGGCTGCCTGCGGAAAAAGGAAAGGCTTAAAAAGAGAATAGAAAAAATCGCTGGCTGCGACCGGCCCGAGGTGATCGTTGTAGCGCCACGATAATATCCTACAGCGTTGTAAAGGTTTTGAGCATATATGTATTTTTCTCATATCGTAAATTAAACCATGAATCGAGACAAAAAAAGGCTTATAATAAATTGATTAATAAGATTTAATCAAGTTATTGATTCGGGAAATACCTAACCTAAAAACTAACAAACAATAATTTAATAATGATATTAAAACTAATAATGTACGCCGTGTGGATCCAGCTGAGTAGAATAGACTAATCCCATTTCTTACCCAGGTGTCGTAAAAGGCGACTAAGGTAAGTTGACCCACCGTGTGGTATCCGGTTTAGTAGAATAGACAACCCTATTTCTTAGCGAGGTGTCGTAAAATACTACTAAGGTAAGTTAACGTCAGGCAGGCGGCCGGTCGTTAAAACGCAGCCAAATCACGTGACGGCATTATGGCATGTTGTGCCAACCCCACTTAAAGTGAGATAAGGGCAGGAGGATTATGATGATAAATATTTAATCAAATTATTGATTCCGCAAATACTTAAGCTAAAAACCAACAAACAATAATTTAATTATGATATCATAGCTACCTAGCTTCGCCCACATGTACCTAAATCAGTGCGTCACAATTTTTTTCCCGAATTGAAATTTTTAACCTAAAAATTGTTATCGTGAGTTAATTATAAGAGATTTTTAAATAACTTTCACCGTTTACTTAGCGTTCGCAAGGAAAGCTTTGTATTTTGCCGTTTTTGTAATATTTTTTATTGCTACTCCTCTCTTATTCATCTTAGCATATCTTTAGCCTTCGATAAATGGACTATCTTACACTCAAAGAATTTTTATAATCGGTCCAGTAGTTCCTGAGATTCGGCCGTTCAAACAATCAAACAAACAAATTCTTTAGCTTTATATATTAGTATAGATAATTAATGGAGATGTATCTGTTTAAGCAAAAATAATAATATATGCGCTATGAAAAGAGATATTTTTAGATCTTCTTCGGGGACTATGTTTAGATTAACTTTATAATTCTGTAAACAAAAAAAATGGTTAAGAATAAGATTACAATTTACCAAACACATGAATTAAAACAAAGTAGATACTTAGCAGTAATACCTGGTAGTCGTATATACTTAAAAAAAAACAAATCAAACGCTACTCGGATATAACGATAATCTCTTTACTAGTAAATCTTGAAATGTATATGAAAATATTTTTTTATGAATAGATGTTTTTACTATCTGTTAATCAAATACCTAAGAAAAGCTGTTAAATAATATAGTAAATTAAGTATCTATGTTTTGTATGCATCTGAAAAATCAAATATAGGCTTTTGTAACTATCAATATTGTATGTCACAGTATACAATACCAATCGCTCCAGCGGTTCAGCTATCGACACTCGTCACATGCGATTTTCGCACTCGCAGAGGCCTGACTCGGCAAATTCACTGTGTTAATAATTCATAAATGACGGTCAAACTCTTATTTCAACACTACTGTACCAAATACAAGATAATAATTAATCTATACTGATCCCTAATACTAGTATAAATGCGAAACTGTATTAATACATAGCTTGTTTCTCTTAGTTTCACGTCCTAATGTAAAGACGGTTAGATGTGATTTTTAGTTTGAATATATTTAGATTCTCATTTCAGGAGTGAAATCCAAAAACAAGTGATCAAAAATGAAACTACATTTAACGCTACCTAACAACCTATATGAAGCAGTTTTTATTCGCATTTAGGTATATGTTAACTAGGTATTCAGTTACGGTTTTCTCACGTTATCTCTTAAACGCTTATGCTGCCCTATTATGCCGTTACCGATGGAGGACTAAAAATTCAACACCTTTTGGTTCCAATAAATATAGTTTCATCTATTTGCAATTACTTTGTACTCTATCAAGATAGAGATTTCTCTTTTTGGATGAAAGCCCATGAATACCAATAAACATTGGTCGATGAATATCCTATTAAGCAATTTGCAAAATTCATTCGACGCGTACTACAACCTTCCCAGAGTGACATTACATGGTAAGAAAGGCTGAAAAAACATCATGATCATAAAGATGTCAAAGGGCGTTAAAATCAAACTAGGTCAAGTAAAGCAAACTTATCTGAGGCAGCGGCCATCAGCTGAGCAGCAAGCTCCTCAAGCGCGAAGCGTGCACCCACATAAATTGCCCGCACCGCGACGCCCGCAAAACTTTCGCACCATTAATTCCTTCCCAGCACCTACTGCATTTTTACCATCGTTTTTCATACAGAATGGATCGCTTTCCTATATGCAAAGTGGGACCGTCCGAAAGGATCTATACGGATTCAAATGATATAAAATATTGGATTTTTTTAACGTTTTATCGGTCTGCGGGATTTCGGTTCCATTAAACTTTTTTCGAATTTTATGTCACGGAAGATATTGTTCTTCTTGTTCGGATGTTTAATGGGGGATGTATTGGCGTTGTTTTGTCTCCCCTTCGCCTGTTATAGATGAAAATGCTAATTGAACTCGACGTGCCTCGACTCGAATGATATGCAACTATATCTGAATACAAATTATTCTTTAGTAAAATGTTTAATTGTTTTTATTCAAATAAATATAGACTACTTTAAGTTTCTCGTAGAAAACTAATCAGATAATTAGATTTATAACATATCTTTAGTGTAAATAAATATCCAGCGGCTATTGAAAATATGAAACTAAATTTGTGAATTATCTTATAGAAATTTAGTAGTTAATGAATACTTCATATCAACATTTTAAAATAAATCACTTAGCGATAAAACTAATTACTGTTGTTTTATAACAACAAACGAAGACCAACTTTACGATGAAATATGAATGAACGCAGATCAAAAGCAGACGGAACGTGTCAAGAAATTCAATAAAGCACTTCGACTCTGCATCAAACGATCGTGGATTGCCACAATCAATTCTCATTTGCGTTGAACGGAAAAAATTCGCGGGCAACCATTTTTAATAGTCGAAGAACCGGAAAGAAGAAGAATGCGTGGCAGTCAGCCACAGACAAATCGACGATAATTAATGACGTGCGTTTTTCACTCCGATTTCGATAGAAATAAAGGAAGGGACAAAACAAAACAGGACCGAGTGTCGAACGAAAGAAGTATTTATCATCGAGACGGCAGCGGCAGTCGGTGCGGCCGCCAATGTCCATTTGGATAATGCCCAACGCGATTAAAAATATAAAAATACCCACCACCCCAGGGAGAAGGGGGTTTGACGGAGGACACCGCACTGAGGACACAAAAGGATTATAAATGAGAAGGAATTTTAGATAATATTTGTACGCTGGATGTGGATTGTAATGCTGGCAGAGATCGGCCGGCGGCGGGTGGGCTACCCGACCCCCCGGGCCAGTCGCGGGGCCGCCTTGCGATCCGCGCCTAATGAGTGTTTGTATCAATTTGTTAGTATTGTATTTGAATATTTTTGTGCGTTCGTTACGATTTTAATCCCCTGTGGTCGTGCCGGTCCGGATCGATGCTTTTTGTTTTAATATTTCACGGCTCACTTGTATATTATTTTTATTTTTAATTCCGGCCTCGTTTGATCGCGGCGAACGTTTGTGTTGATTAAAGGCGTCGTAGGTGTATTTGGCAATATCTGGACCGCACGCGTGTTTTGGTTTTTTTTAGTTTTATTATATGGCAACTGCTAGTTCAAATAAAAATAAACACTGATGTCATTAACCGAATATAAATAAACTGTTTATAACAAAATCAATAATATTTCAGGACAATAATAATAATAAAATGTACTCCTCATAGGGTTACAATTTTTAAATTACATGATGAAAGATAAAGTTATTTCCCTATTTAATACACTCAGTAAAAGTATGAAGATCGTTCAAAATAAAACAAAAACCTAATGAAATAAAAATGTTTGAATTAAATTTATATCTCGTTCGTGCGTGGAACCATAGCATGTGTGTTGGCGATAGCACAGAACGTACTGAGATAAGCGTGGAAAAATAGAATTCATCGTCATAATTAATACATACATTAAAATTATTATTATTTTTTGTATTTTGTACTCGCGCCGCACGAATCCAAGCGCGAGAAAAGAATAACAGCGACGCGACACGACGCCAGCGACGTGTTTTCAATTCATTATCTCGAAAACAAAAATTTCATTAGCCCCGAGATTTCCTTTTTAAATTTAATTATTCATATTTAAATTAAACAAAATATAATAGAGGTCCGCCTGGCGTAAAAAAGCGGCTTTATCGTATCATATTTTATTAACCGAAATTTATAATTCTCCGCCGATTCGTAGCGCGGGGACGCGGGGTATCCAGCCGAAATATTTATGAATGCGGAGCAGAAAAATCCAAAATAATATTTTAGGGTGGACGTCCGACGGTCTTTACTTACCCTCTCTGATCTATTTAAAAAAGAGGCCCGGATGGACAAAGGGCTACGGCTCGTAAAAATACTGGACACGTATAGAGGTTGCCCGCCCGCCGCACGGCATTGTCTGATTCTTATTTTTTACCGAATCGGAACCTTTCCCGAGTTTTTATCGGTTTTTGTTCCGGAGACACGGGGCCCCTATTTGTACGGCGTTTGTTCTAATGTGAGGTCGTTTGTAATTCTATTTTTTCGGCGGTAAAAAGTAGTGACCCTACCCTTTGGTATGCAAAAATTCCGTGATTTACGTTTGCAGACGTACCGCCGGTTTTTCTTCGACGGCGGTCCTTTATACGTCTACGATGTTACTAATTGCGTTCTTTTATAATTTTTTACATTTGTTGTATTATTATAACTTTAATACATATTTATTATGTTGCTACTGTTAAAATATTATATACCTACGCCGTGTGTTATCCGTCTGAATAAAAAAGACCACCATTTCTTACCGAGATGTCGCAAAAGGCGACTAAGATAAGTTATGTAGTATCGGGTTGAGTAGAGTAGAGAGTAGAACACCCTCTTTCTTACCGAGGTGTCGTAAAATAAAACTATACCTTAGTTTTATTTTACGACACCTTGTCGACCAGTTGACGTGGGGCAGGCGGCTGGTCGTAAATTAAAATCGTGTAACATGTTTATAGCATGTTTTGCGGACCCCGATTCATAAATTAACTAATTAAATTTAATTAGTGCATATCTTAGGCAATCATATTTTTTTGCATAATATATACATATAATAGCATCTATGTTATGTTAAAATATATTAAGATGAAACATATATTTTTTATAATGCTCATTTATACAATAAAATTAAATTAAATTGGTTTTAAAAAATCCTTTTCATAGATATTTCAACATGATTATGATAAAAAACAAACGCCCGAATCCCGGACGATATCTTGCAACCCGCCAAATCACCGTAACCAGGTGGTTTTTACGCTGGCCATTATCAGGAAAAAACCGAGCTTCATTCATTATTCTCGGTGATAAATACCCGGCAGCATCCGCGGTCTCGCCCTTAGGTCGCTGCGATAATGTGATTGCGGCCAGCCATTTTGTTTTTACTTTTTACAATTTTAATCGAGCACCGAGAAAAATGATTAGATTAAGTTGCGGATTAATTGTTACCGCAGAGCTTTAAATATTTTTTTGTTAATTTCCTTTGCCAATATTGAACTTAACAAAACAATATTAATAAATATTATTAATTATGAATATATTGAACACTTACAAAGTCGTCCGTCCCCAAAGTAAGTAACATAATACTCGTGTTATGGTAGACAGACAACTGGTGAATATACGAGTATACTTATATATTTTTTCAATACATACTTATATACAAATATACACCCAGGCTCAAAGGCTAACAAATTCATTTATAGTAAATGTTGGAAAATATATCTTTCACTTTCCTTTGCCGTGTGGCACCTATGTGGCTGAGTGGAATAGGCCACCCTCATTTCTTACCGAGTAGTCGTAAAAGGTAATGTAAGTTGACCCACCATGTGGTATCAGGATAATAGAATAGACCACCGAACTTTCTTACCGAAGTGTCGTTAAATACGACTAAGGTAAGTTGACGTCAGGAAGGCGGCCGGTCGTAAACACGCAGCCAAATCATGTGACAGCATGCTTATAAAATGTTGTGCCGACCCCACTTAGAGTGGGATAAGGACAGGAAGATGATGAATAAATTTTGTTAACTATATAAAAAGTTGAAAAAAAAAAGTCGTCAGGCAGGCGGCCGGTCGTAAAATACGTAACCAAATCATGTGACAACATGTTTATAACATGTGCTCATATAGAGTAGGATAAGGGCAGGAGGATGATGATCTTTAGCTTTCCTCAAAATGAACTTAAGGTATTTATCAACGTTAGTTCATTTTTTCAAAGCTTTTATTTAATTTGACTTGTATGTATGAATGTATGTATGTGAAAGTGCAATCTTGTAAGTAAAATTTGACCCACTTTGCGGAGTTCGTTTGTGCTGAAATTTTACATATTGATCCAGTCCCGATAACGATGCATATTTGTAATAAGCATAACCTGATACTGCTCCCAGGATTGGCTTCAGACAAGTTAAAAGCTTATTTTAACTTGACTTGTATTTTATTTGCCGCACCAAACGGTTTAAGGCATTATAATAAACAACGATATATACATACAAGAACATGGGTGTTCAGATAACTATTAAAATATTCCAAATAGAAACAAAAATAAAAAGAAGTATAAAATAATTTACCATTAAATATTAAAATAAGTGAGAATAGCATATACAAAAATCTACATACGTTTTTAACTAAATCAATGAACAGACATGTATTAATATTATTCCCAAAACACCGCATGTAAATTACGTAAAACAGAATCATAATTAATATATTATCAATATTAATCGTAACGCAACAGAGATATTATATCAATACGTATAACCAATTATCTCTAAATTATTTCTTTACCAAAATTTAGTTATATTGAGTGAACGAGTTTATATAATGTGTTGACTGCAAACAATAATGTTTCATATCCGATTAACCTTTACCCAGAAATTAATGTTAAGTGATAATCCAAATTGAAAGTTGTATAATACTTTTACAGACGATTTAAAGATAAATAAAAATATGTCGATTGGTCAGTTTTATGAACGATAGTATAGAACAGTGTCTCCCAAACTTTTGCGCCATGCCCACCTTAGCGTTTCTAAAATTCTTATACTCCCCTTTGTAACATACATAACTTAAAATTAAATCATAATTAAACCTAATATATAATTTACAGTTAAATCGTTCTGAGCGAAAAGACTAGACTTGTGTCGAGTCCATTTGCGAATTCCCCCCTCCCACCTAACAATCGATTTCCCACAAATGGGAGTGGGTCCCACGTTGAAAAACACTGGTATAGAAGATATAATCAGTTCCTGAACAAAATGATTACGATAAAATGTATATAAGGAGGCATAAATGCGAAGAAACTGTTAAAAAGTGTAAAAGAAACTGAAGACCCTGTATAATCTGTTGGCAAAATGAAAATCTTAGTAATATTAAATTTGCTAGCGGTGGCCATGACCCAACCGTTAGATAACGAGAAAGCAACAACTTATAACTATCACGACCATACTGGAGTTGTCGAAGCACTGAGAATCAAAGCAATTGAGAATGCTCTAGATTTCGACGGATCCAGAATAGTTGGTGGAAGCCCTGCGACCCTTGGACAGTACCCATTCCTGGTAATTACCTCATTTTAAAAATTACAACTTGTTTGTAGTTACAATTCCATAATATAGATAAAGCAAGTACATATAACAATTCTTTACAAACTAAAATAAATTCACTTATAGATCATGTAAGAAATTACGGCGATTATTATATTCAAGAAGTTATCAATGCAAATGCCCTTTTGTCCATCAAAATTATATCTTTTAAACTAGCAAAACTTTATATTAAACTTTTGATTGCATTCAGATCCATAGATTCTAATAAACTAATAAAAATAAAAAACTACTGAAATAAAACTGCTTGTAACAATCATTTGTAACTTCCTTCACTACAAAAAACAACGGTCCAACATGAAGGTTCCACCACTTTTAAATAAAGTTACCATATTCTAGTTGTTCTGGGCTACTCTCCACTACACACTTGACGAAGCATTTGAACTCTAAACAACATAATACAGTTCCAAAAACAATAAAATTAATTACTCCTTCTATATTACGATTTATGTCCCATGTATAAGCATAGGAAATGTGACTTTATTCTTCAGATAGGGCGATATGTCATTCAAATTAAAAATATATATATATTGGTTACAGTGAGGATAACAAGGAACATCGAAATTATTAGTGAACTAAAACCGAAATCAAAAGTAACGAGAATATTATTTTGCTATAATCCGCGATAAAAAAAAATATATGTAATGCTAAATACAATACAGAGTGTATAATACAGAGAGTATAATACAGAGTGTACTATTATTATTACTACAACAATACACAAGCACTGCACACATTCACCACCATAATCTCAATAATTGTTTCGCCCCGTAACCGAAGCATCATCAGGAGATAGACTCCACGACAAAATCGAAAAAGGCTTTGCGATTTTGTCGCGTCATCGGTGTCCGGTAGTGCATGAGTTCTTACAAATTCTGCATGTATCAGGTATGAGAACAAATAGTACACTCTACATTTAGCATTACACATATTTTCTTTTATCTCGGATTATATCAAAATAATATTCTCATTACCTTTGTATTATGGACCTCCGCAAAGTAACGTCTAATTCTATAAATTATTTAAAACCGAAAATAAAAAATAAATAAAAAATACTACAAAAAAACACGAAATATCTGAAACTTTTTATTATAACTAATAGGCATAACATGTTCACTACACTACACTATTAGTTTTTCTAATCTCAGGACTGCTTTATAATTTATAATGTTCTCATCACCAGGGAGGCCTACTTATCTCCCTCGTCGACGGTCGCAGGTCTGTGTGCGGATCGTCCATCGTCTCCAACACTCGTCTAGTGACTGCCGCCCACTGTTGGTTTGACGGCAGGAACCGAGCCTGGCAGTTCACGGTAGTACTGGGCACTGTGCGCCTATTCACTGGCGGAACTCGTGTCGTTACTGCAAATGTTCAAATGCATAGCAACTTTAATCCTATAAATGCCAACAACGATATTGCAATAATTAGTGTCCCTCATATAGCTTTTACTGGTAAGTTACGGAGTACAATTATAATTTTAACAAAGTAAGAAATTTTGTTGGTAATATTCCATTTTTTAATCACTTACTGATTTCGTAGATTAAAGTAAATAAAATAAAATAAACCTGGGTGATTGAGCCTTGCTCGGTAATTTTGTTAAATTTATAACAAAAATAATTTAGAAAAAAACGATACTATTATTCAGACTCGATCCTGGTATTCTGAATTATGAGACCGCCCGTTACACACATGAGCTACTATAAGTATAAAATTAACAGCGCAATTAACCATTGCTTTCTCATAAAATTGTAGCAGTTTTTTTAGTGTCCGAAAACAGGGATAAAACGATACTTTTTTCAAATGAAACCTAGGTAGATCGAATCTAGGTAGAAACATGCTGAATTTCATGAAAATCGTTGTAGCCGTTTCCAAAATTCAAAAAATATATATAGATACATATATAGATACAAGATTAACTCATATCAATATTAAAGATTGTACAAAATATATTTCTTGTATTATACTTTCTTGAATTTATATTTCCTAGTAAATCAATAAATTAATTAATGTAATTGTAAAAAGGCTTAACCTTTTATGCGAATTCGCCATAGTCATTCATTTACAACAAAGTCATCTAAAATACCAATAAAACTTGCACATTATGCATTTACAATGTGAAATTATGTTGTTCAGGTAATATCCGCAGTATCAGACTTGCAACGGGTACCAATCTATTTGCCGGCGTCTTAGCTCAAGCAGCAGGATTTGGGCTCCAAAGAGATGGTACTAGCTTTTTCTTAGTTTTAACTTTTCATATTCTACAGGTTTTCTGGTAAAACATTTCTTGACTTCTTAATTTCTGTCAAAAAATAATAACTCGAATACTACTGTGTGAATGTGACAATTTCAAACGTCCTTATTACTTCTCAGGTGGTATAATACTCCAAGACCAAGTAAAACATCACGTGACGTTACAAGTCATCACCAATGACGAGTGTCGTAGTTCGTTCCCGTACCCTTCTGTAATCCTCGATTCGACAATGTGCACCAGCGGTTTTGGCGGTAGAAGTACATGCACAGGTGACTCTGGTGGACCTCTCGTCATCGGAACTAGCGCAAATGAACAATTAGTAAGTCATCATCATCATCATCATCTTCCTGCCCTTATCCCATACTAAGTCACAATTAGTAAGTATACGAGACAAAAGTAATAATAAAATTATTTTGCTATAATCCGCGATGAAGTAAAATAGAAAATATATATAATGCTAAATGTGGAATGGACAATCCGTTTTCATACTCGATACATGCAGGATTCGTAAAAAAACACATGCACAAATCTCCACCACCGCCACCACAATACTACCTACATTCACTATCACAAACTCAACAATCGTTTCGCCCCGCAACCGAAGCATCATCAGAAGATAAACTCCACGACCAAAATCGCAAAGCAGCTTTGCGATATAAAAATAATTTGCGAAAATAATTTTATTATTTACTTTTGTATTATGGATCTCCGCAAAGTAACGCCTAATTCTATAAAGTATACGAGAATTGTTAATGCTTCTGCATTTAATTTAAGTACATTTCACCATCTCCAAATGATGACTAGTTCAAATATGACTACAATACAATACTTAAATTTAAAGTGGTTTTCTTTTTCAGACAATTAAAGCTAATCTTATTTAAATATAATATTACAAACTTAATGTAACATTGTTATTTCGATCTTACTTAGTAAATTAACTGCTTTTATGAATGCTTAAAGACTGGAGGAAAAAATATAATACAATCAATTATGATATAATTTTTGACGCCTGATATAATTAGATTCTACCTTTATTTTTGCCTTGTATATTTTACATCTATAAAACATGTACATGCATGTACTTAAGTTAAACTTGGACTTAATGAGCGTGTGCTTTTATTGTACTATTTATTATCTTACAGATAGGCGTGACTTCGTTCGGTTCACTACGTGGGTGCCAAGTCGGCGATCCCGCTGCTTACGCACGTATTACCTACTTCGCGTCCTGGATTCAAGCGCGCCTATAAGTGATCACCTTTTGTATCTGTTATTATATACACATACTGTGCTGTACATGTAAAGTGTATGATAAATAATTATATTGAACTGTATCCGGAAAACGTTATTATCAATTAATCTATTTTCACAATCGTAGCATTTTATTAAGATCAATAGCAATATAACAATGGAATCTTATTTAACTATGTAAATACGTTATTGACTATACTATGGTTAAAATTAACGCTATTAATTACAATGTTTGACTAATATAATGTATGTTTTATATAAGTATTTTTTAATACTGATAGAAACGTGATGTCATCGTTGCAACAATATTTCAACTTGGAATGGAAATAAATGACAAATATCTGAAAGATTTATTTTATAACCGTTAAACTTTCCTCTATACAACGAGAAAACTCGGTCCCGGTTATCTTTAGCGAATGAAATTAAAGTACAATTTATTGTTTCCTTGTGTCTGTGGCATGAATAGAACCACAATCACTATCAATCATATATCCTTTTTATACGTTATTTCAGAAGTCAGACCGCAATCACGTCATTTAAATTCTGATAATATAGAGTTGGTTTAAGAATAAGAAGTAAACTCAAAATACAACCATGGTTAAACAAAGTGACTATCTAAACTACTTGATGCTAGTGTAGCTTCACCTTAATGTCACCAAAAGCCTCGCACTCAGATTAAACGTGTACCGCAGATTCATAAAAAAAAAAAAAAAAAAAACGTAAATGTCAAATTAGAATCAACTTGCAAACTTCACGAATTATTTTCGTTTGATTATGTTTTACGAATACGAAGTTAAAAACGTATTGTGATCTAGGATATAAGCTTCTTCTCTTAGACATAGTACAAAAGTAAGTAGACATAAGCAGTTTCTCAATTGATACGTTTTATGTGGTTTGATAATGCTGAGTAATTTTGGTCAGGGTGCTTTATTCGGGATTTGTTTCGTTGTTGTCACAATGCCAAGTCTGTTGCTGAGTGCGAGCCAGTCTTCCTGATCCACGACCGCTCTCAAAAAGTTGTATTTTATACTCGGAGGATAGTTTTCGTTTCATTTTTTAGGTTATTGTCATATTGTTCAACTTTTATACTAGAGGTCACAATGTAGGAAGATGTGATATAAATAATTAGTATCTTTAAATTTTGTTTGTCATGATACTAAAAAATGTATCTCATACTTCAGAACAAAAATAAAAGTAGTGTTCTATTTAACATTTTTACATTATAGTGAATTTTTGTTATGGTTGATACAATAGTCTTGTAATCAACATTAACAATGTTTAAGATATAACTGAAAAGCTTAAGATAATCTTGAAATGCTTAATTTATTCTATATTATTATTGATAACTTTGTAACACATGATAGTAGATCTATTCATGACGATATATATTTTTGAAATATTTTTTCGAATTACTTTGCGTTTCTGTTTACTGAACCTACAAATAAGTAAAATTTCAGGTACATGAACTGACATGAAAGTGATGTCTCTCAAGCCAAGAAATGTGGACTTCCAGGAGACTTGGGCCAGTCTCAAAGAAACTGTTAGTATATACTGTTTAATATGAATATTTATTATAACCCTTATACAGAAGGAGGCAAAGTAAGGTTTCTGTCATTTGAACACTGAAAATTTGTGTTAAAACTTCTGAGAGCTTCACAGTATATTTTAAGCAATTTATTTTATGTACATTACAATATAAGGAATTATAAAACAATAGGTGATGTATATAATAGACAAAGTAGGAACAGACATAAGCTCGCAGCTCCAGCTTTGCTATTACAGCAGTTAAAATGAGGCTGATACAGAAAGCCTACTACACTGTTGAGCATTACTTAGATGATAAGAACGTGTATAGCTCTCTTCGAACTTGTACTAGATAGTAATGACTAAATGTTACTAGTATTAAGAATTATATTCTTAAAAGAGCAACAGCCGAGTTTCTTGCTGGCTCTTCTCGGTGGAAACAACTTTCCAGTAGTAGAGTTTACAATTCAAAAGCACTTGTTTACAAGTTAATTTGAATAAAGATTATTTTGAATTTGAATTTACTGCTTTAAAAAGGCCTCCTTTCTCTGTTGTGGAAAGCTAAAGCTTAAACAAGCTGCTGGAATGCAGAAATGGCTATGCATAGTCTCAGAAATGTTGTATATAGATGTACTTTGTTTTCGTTCACTGTCAAGTAAAAGTAACCATGGGGTTGTTACTAACCTATTGCCAGGTATAGGCCTCCTCTCTCCACTTTTGGAGGGAAGTGTCGGTGCTAAGACCCACAACATTGCTCCATTGCGTATTGGTCTCAAAGATATGTTACACATATCCCAAAAAACTCTAGAGGCATGCAGGCTTCCTCACAATATTTGCCATGAGCAAAAAGTGTGTAATAAATTTCAATTATCAATTAGACACATAAGTTTTAACAAAAAAACTCCAGTGGTGAACCCGTGACTCTCAAGAGAGTAGCACAGTCTTACCACTGGGCTATAATATCCCAGCACACCGCTCATGAGTACATGATAATAAATATCCACTTTTTTATATTTAGATAACTGTGTCACCATTAAGGGTCACATAATCTGAGAGTTCAGATATCACGCTTGATTCTATCATATAGTTATTTTTTAACAAGGTTACTAGCAATTTGGGTTACAAATTACTCATAAACTTTTGAAGCCCTCTAGCTAAGTTAAATGCTTGTATTAGGAGTGCGTTCACGCCAGTAGTCTAATGGCCGGAATTCGAACCCACGACCATTAAATCTAAAGTCGGTTACCTTAACCATTCCTTACGTTACATTAACCTTCATTTCGCGACTTCATTGAAAGATGATATATAAATTCCAAAATAATATATCAATTCCAGGGTACACAAAAATGTGATTAAAGTAATACTATCAATATATTAACACCAATAATCTTAAAAAAACAAAACTAATGAAAATATTATTTTGCTATAATCCGCGATAGAAGAAAATATATGTAATGCTAAATGTAGTGTACTGTTCGTTCGCATACCTGATACATGCAGAATTTGTAAAAACTCATGCACTAACCGCACCGCCACTGATAACACAAACACTGCACACATTCACCACCATAAACAATTGTTTTGCCCCGTAATCGAAACATCGTCAGGAGATAAACTTCACGACAAAATCTCAAAGCGAAGCATTACCCGAATAAGTTATATAGTAACGAGTTAGACAACCCCCTCCCCCCCTGACTTGACATGGCGGTTTCTTTAAATTACTTTTCACTTTTATAATCCAAAAACTGCTTTAGATATAATATAATCCGCGATTATAGCAAAATAATATTTTTATTAGTATTGTATTATGGACCTCCGCAAAGTAACGCCTAATTCTATAAATTACCAATATTCTTGTTTCAGGTAGCTGGTGTAGTAGCACTTAGAGCGGTAGAACGTGGTGTGTGGAACACTAGATTCTCAGACGTTTACGCACTGTGCGTAGCCCACCCAGAACCACTTGCTGATCGTTTATATGACGAGACCAGGTATGCTAATAACTAGCGATTTTTTCTTTATTTAGAATTTCTAATAAACACTTAGTATGTCTATCTTTCATCCCATACTCATAAGGCTACCTTAATATAAAGACGTTACATAGAAAGGTAAAGAAGTGGATTAACAAACATAATAAACATCATCTTCCTGCCCTTATCCCACTCTAAGTGGGGTCGGCACAACATGTTATAAACATGCCGTCACATGATTTGGCTGCGTTTTTACGACCGGCCGCTTGCCTGACGTCAACTTACCTCTGTCATATTTTACGACACCTCAGTAAGAAAGAGGGTCATCTATTCTACTAAACCGGATACCACACGGTGGGTCAACTTACCTTAGCCGCCTTTTACGACACCTCGGTAAGAAATGAGGTTGGTCTATTCTACTCAGCCGGATACCACACGGCGGGTCGACTTACCTTAGTCGCCTTTTACGACACCTCGGTAAGAACTGAGGGTGGTACTATTCTATTCTGCCGGATATCACACGGCGTATTTACAATTTTAACAAACATAATAATAACCATCCAAAAACTTATTACTATCACTCAACGATCATTAATTTTTACAGAAACTTTTTAGAAGAGCATGTAGGTGGCTTACTACAAAGAGTGAAAGGCACTGCACCCTTAGAAAGCAGCGACTATAATGATGGTCTACTTAACAGGTATAAATTAAATTGCATATAAACGTTAGACCCGAGTCATGTATGATCATCATTAAAACATTAAGACCTTTCCATCACCAAGGTTATATTAAATTTTTTTATTAAAAATAAAATAAACCGCGGAGTTTTCTGTAGACCTTTTTAAGGTGTACAAATACTTCGTATATTATTTTGATAAATCTCGTAGGGTTCAGCCTACGTTTAAAATGTAAGCGGAAAAAAATGTAATTATTTACGACATCACATTAGAAACCTCAAAAATTACAGTATTTCTCTATATTGAATGTTATTATACGTATAAACCTTCCTCTTCAATCACTGTATCCATTAAAAAACCGCATCAAAATCTGTCGCGTACTTTTAAAGATTTAAGCATACATAGGGATATAGGGACATGGGGACAGACAGACAGTGACTTTGTTTTATACTATGTAGTGATTAAAGTCCCATTAGCCGTAATTTACAAGTACTTAAAATTATAATCATATGTAAATTGGCTTTTCGGTCCTAAAAACTAAATGTTATAAGCAAACCTACATATCAGGAAAATTCTGGAGTTAAGTTTAATCTACCAATCCGTAATAAGGTAGGGTTTTTGGGTCCAATAAACAATCCTCTCCGAATGAAGCAAAAAGCCTCCGCTCAGCAAATAGAAAATAGAATTTACTTTGTGACTTGAATTTGTACACTTGGCGCCTAATAACCAGTTTTTTTTAGTATGGAACTGAACTTGAAAACAAAAAGCGCAAAACTTTGCGATTTTTTCGTGGAGTCTATCTCCTGATGATGCTTCGGCTGCGGGGCGAAACGATTGTTGAGTTTTTGATGGTGAACGTATGTAGTGCTTGTGTATTGTGGTGGCGGTGGTGGAGGTTTTGTGCATATGTTTTTACGAATCCTGCAGGTATCAAATATGAAAACGGATTGTTCAATATACATTTAGCATTATATATATTTTACTTCATCGCGGATTATAGTAAAATAATTTTATCATTACTTTTGTATTATGGATATCCGCAAAGTAAACCTTATTATATAAATGATTTTGAATCTTTACTTTATCTCCAGATATGTATCAGCATGGCACGAATATAGCCAAGGGGTGGCTTACCTCAACTCGCTCTACTCCTACCTCAACTTGCAACATGTCAAACGACAGAAGGTCAGTACAAACATTATAAGGTAGGTTATTATATTTGACTGCCGAGTTTCTTTCTGGTTCTTCTCGGTAAGAGCAACATTCCAAAACAGATGTAGCTTCATTAATCATATAGATGCTTGACGATTCAAAAGTGCTTGAAAGAGCTTAGTTGAATAAAGATTATTTTAATTTGATATTATTGCTTGCTTCATAGCCGTGTGGTATCCGGCTAAGTAGAATAGTACCACCCTCATTTCTTACCGATGTGTCGTAAAAGGCGTCTAAGGTAAATCGACCCGCCGTGTGGTATCCGGCTGAGTAGAATAGACCACCCTCATTCCTTACCGAGGTGTCGTAAAAGGCGACTAAGGTAAGTTGACCCACCGTGTGGTATCCGGTTTAGTAGAATAGACCACCCACCTTACCGAGGTTTCGTAAAATACGACTAAGGTAAGTTGACGTCAGGCAGGCGGCCGGGCGTAAAAACGCAGCCAAATCATGTGACAGCATTTTTATAACATGTTGTGCCGACCCCACTTAGAGTGGGATAAGGGCAGGAGGATATATATAAATATTGCTTGTTTCAGTTTTAAAGGTATGTTTTTCCAGGTTTCAGATGCAGAGATAATATATGGCTCTTCGGCGACAGTTAGCTGTCCCGAACACGATTCTAGACAGTTAGAGGTATGTCTGTATGTCTTTTAACTTACTATCGGATCATACTCAGAACATATTTATCTCGGACTTCAAATCATTGGAACGTATTAGCAAAAATGCAATTTTTTTACTGTTATAAGACCCTTCTCTTGGTAAGTAAACGATATAGTATCGACGTAAGCGATAGAGACATGCTGTTAGGGACATTTTTGTAGTATTTCTATAAATCTTATCTGATCTTCTATATTCTATAGAATTGTGCAAAATATTTATTAGATAGATTAGCAGATCTTTTGTCTATCTAATTTAGAAGGAACGATTTTGCATAATCCATATCCAACCAAACAATATTAAACTCTTAGGGCATTTGCTATACAATAACACGATATAATAGGAATACCACGATTCCCGTTCCGAGTGCACTTCTCTTGAGTGACGAACAAAGACTGTCCTTTTCCTTCTATTACTCAAAGGTTGACTGGAAAAGATCCCTTTCAGGGATAAGTCCGCCTTTATACATGTGTTTTTTTTTAATTTTCTTTTTCTTTTCTAAATATATGTATAAAAAGAAATAAATAAAAAATAAGACTAAATGTCACTGAAACGTTTTATCAATAGGAGGACTCCACCGGTAACAACAACAGCACAGTGTTGCCATCATTTTAATCAAAAGGGGCGCGAAACTCTTGTTTCATGACTGTGTTGCTATAAAATACAAAGCGGAATTCATTGGCGACATAATGTAAATAGTATTAAGAATTATATTTTTAAAAGAGCAACCGCCGAGTTTCTTGCTGGCTCTTCTCGGTAGGAACAGCTTTCCGAACCAGCAGTTGACGATTCAAAAGCACTTGTTTACAAGTTTATTTGAATAAAGAATATTTTGAATTTGAATTTGACAACAAAACATAGCGATTTTTTGTTATAACAATCGGTAGTTAAGAAATAATTATATACCTGGGTACGATTTTTCGTTTGAAGGTTGGCGAGCTTGGTCTAGTGACTTGGGAACGAGTTCTAGTTCGTCCGTTATCAACGGCCCTAAGTTCTAGACTGGTAGCGGCCTTGAGCGCAGCGCGTGAATCCTCCCCGGACCCCTCCACGGCCGATGCATTACGAAGTGCCATACACAGCACCGTTCATGTACAGGTGAATATTTTTAACTTATAAAGTAGATAGTAGGTTTTTTACTTATAAGGAATTATAAGGTATATATTTTTCACTCAAATATGTCCTCAAGTCCGATACAGTCCTCCACAGCTCCTCGTTTTAAGCCGAGCCTCACACCCTTAAGGCGACGCTCCCAGGATGCTGCGAGTCTCCCTCTCCCAGTTTTTCACTCCGGAGGTGCTTCTGCGCCGGTGACGGTGGTTTCTCGGTGACGCTGTAAAAGCTTCTAGGGCTAACAGCATTACTTAATGTTCGAAAAAAAACTAAAATGTATGTTCTGAAAAATGCCAAAATACCTACTTATCATTGATGCAACGTAGGTCAAGGTTCCAATCCTCAGAAATAACTCTTTGAACGCCTTTTCACAACGTAAGTAGGTTGATCCAAATATATACTAGCCCGTTGCCCTGGTCGCAGTGACACTGCATTACCCGGATAGCGGGTTCGACTCCCGTCGATGGCCAACGTTTTTAAACGCAATTTGTTGCTTCTTCGAGTCTGGATGTATTTATATACTTATTTAGACTTATACAGAGTGACACCAATGATACAACATTAAATAAATCTACTGATCACTTAAACGTACAAGATACCTTTGGTATTATCTTCTTAAAAATCGGTTTAAAAAAATGTATTTTCGAACATAATAAATATAATTTAATTCAGATCTGGCTAACGAGTAATGGTTGACAGGCTGGATACGGCGTTTTTTTTTTTAAAGCAGGATAAAACTAATGCTGTCTCCTTCGCACTTGTATGAAGTCTCCCAGTCAAGGTCAATGCAGTAAAGTCATTCACCCTCCTATATCATGTATCTTTTATTCAAAGCGCAGAAAATAGGCAGACAAACTTACATTTATATTATTAGTCTAGATTGATATTGTTATATGCAAATTGTATGCCATAGAATAATTGAAGGACATACTAATCTTCCTAAGCTATACGATTTATAAAATTGACTGTTCAACGTTTGCTTCTAGGCGTTTAGGGTACGCACACCGCTCTCATTATACGTAGAACTGGTGCTAGAACCTTTCCTAGCAGCTGCTGGGGCGTACCACTCACGTCGAGCTGCTAGTCTTCTTGCAGAAGGAGATGTCTCCCACTTCTTGAAGCATGTACTCGACGGTAAATAGAGTGAATATAATTGAAACTTTGAATATTTTAACAGTTAAGAAAAGAAGTAATGTATTATCTGTAGGTGGTTGTTATATTAGTCCGTCGTGTGGTATCCGGCTGTGTAGAATATATCCCCCCTCATTTCTTACCAAGCTGTCGTAAAAGCCGACTAAAGTAAGTTAATCCGCCTGAGTAGAATATACCACTCTACTTTGTTATCGAGGTGTCGTAAGAGACGATTATGGTAAGTTGAAGTCAGGCAAACGTCCGGTCGTAAAATAGCTAGCCAAAACATGTGCCGACCCCATTTAGAGTGGGAAAAGTAATAATAAAATTATTTTACTATAATCCGCGATAATGTAAATAGAAAATATACATATGTATTTAATGGTAAATGCGAAATGTAGAGTGAACTATCCGTTTTTATACCCGATACATGCAGGATTCGTAATTGGTAACTGGCTGTGTAGAAAAGACGACCCTTATTTCTTACCGAGGTGTCCTTAAAGGCGAGTAAGTAACATATTTTTTAACATTTAACATGTTGTGCCGACCCCACTTAAATTGGGATAAGGTCAGGAGAATGATGATGCAGGGTTTGTAAAAACAAATTCACAAACCGTTTCGTCCCACAACCGAAGCATCATTAGGATGCTTCTTTATTCAAATTGGCTTTTACAAGCACTTTCGAATCGTCAAATTACAATGAAGCTACGACTGGTTCGGAAAGGTGCTTTAACCGAGAAGAACCAGCAAGTAACTCGGCGGTCAATCTTTTCAAAATTAGGTATTACAATAATGTCAAAATTAATTAAGAACAAATTAAAAATTTTACAATATAATCTAGTGCGTAGCTGGTCGCAATTTAAATCCATGCTTTCTTATCGTCCCAATAATCTTAAACAGTATAGTAGGCTTATTATTATCAATCAGGTCTTGAACGCGAAATAACTCTCGCACGACGATTCCTCCACTCGATGTCAATAGAAGCAGTGCGAGCGTGTTACGAACAAGCGTGCGTGGAAGCGCACCTGCCCGCCCTACACGCGGATATAGAAAGATTGTTAAAGGAGGCAAGTGCTGGCAGCACTGAGAGACAGGAAGATCTAAAACGAATGTATGCTCTACTGAAACCACTTGGCAACAATGCTTTAAGACCTTTAGTGGATGCAGCACATCAGCAGGCCGTCAGAGATGGTATTGCATTGTTGGACTCCGAACATCCTAAAGATGAGGTACGTAATACTATTACAAAACTCAAATTGCTCGACGTCATTACTCAAACATTCGATTACTTATAAATTGTGTTCCTACCACTATAATATTAACGGGATTAAACGAGAAGTAGAACTTTCTGGATCAATTAGTATACTATATAAGTGAACATATCGCGCGCGACGGGGATTCATTTTTCGGATAGCAATCAGTTAATAACTCAAGATTCGAACAAATCATACTGGATCATGTTTCTAATCCGTGATCACTGAAGTACTAAATAACTGAAATAGTTTCTGTACGCATTACCAGGTTATTTTACTCATTTAAAGAATCTGTTACACAATCGTTATGTAAGTTTCCATGTTTCATATTTCTGTTAGATATCTGTTAGAATTTTATGATCGATCTTCCTTGTGAGTAAAAACAACCTCAACGTGGACCTCCTCATGAACAACACCTCAGTATCTAATACATCTGATTTGTACAATTGTGCTGTAGACTTAGAACGTTATTTATATTTAAACTAGACCCTTATTATATAACCTCCAAATAAGCATATAATTTTGATACACTTTTTCCGACACTCAATATTAATCAAAATAACTTAAGAAAATGATTGTTTTGTCGACAGTCTCACTCACACTTCGTGCATTCGATGCTATCGTTACATAGCAAGTATAGCGCGCTTTTCGCAGACGTGTTTGGTGGAGCTCAGCCTTTTGTGGGGGCGCTTGATAAAGTAAGTGATACGTGATCGCATTACACCAGCTCAAGTGGCTCCCAAATGTCGCCGGAATTCTCCTTTTACTTTCTATACTGTACTGTGTTCTATTTCATACTAATACTCTTCCTACTTAAAAGAAAAATTTGAATGAATTTCTTGGTAAGCATTCCAAACTCCGTTCACCGTACAAATTAATGTGTAGACATAAAACAATATTTTTTAGTAAATTGTTCGCTGTAAAGTTTAATTATAGAATGCATTGCCTTTAAATATACAAAAGTCCAAATCATTAGGCATTTTCAAAAAATCAATTAAGCAATATTATCTATCTAAAAACAATTAAGATGACTTATTGTTTGTAGTATTAGTATGTACTTAATTTTAGGATAGTGCACCACCCACATAGTTATTTCAACTCTCCTTAACCCTAAGGCCGTTTGCATGAAGTCGCTACTAAATGATAAGACCGCCTTTTGAACGTTACTATTTATTGTTGTTTTTTGTTTTATTTTTTCTCTGTGGTGTACTATAAGTAAGTAGTAAGTAGCGGCCTGTTACTATCCCACTGCTGGAAATAGGCCTCTCCTCTCCGTTTTTGGAGAGAAGGATTGGAGCTAAGACCTACCACGCTGCTCCAATGCGGATTGGTAGGTTCTAATAATTGGCGGGCTAATCACAATAAAATGTACAATAATAAAACATTATATGCCAGTAGGAAGTAGGTTAGTATCATGTAATCATCAGGTAATCATGGATTTTCAATTCACCAGGCGTGTAGTGCAGTTGTAAACCGCCGTTGGGAGGGCGAGCCCTGTGCCCGTGCTCCAGAACTAGTCGCGCGGTATTGCGATGCGTTGCTTCGACGTCGCGCGGCCGACTCCGAAGCGGACGAAAAATTAACAGCCGCTATAGTCGTGTTCAAATATGTAGACGATAAGGACGTGTTCCAGAAGCATTACGCTAGAGCCTTGGCGAGAAGGCTTATACACCAACTATCCGCTTCCATGGAACAGGTATTATACAATAAATTTATTTATCTTTAATATTTAAATTAGTTGGTTTTGTATCTATCTTGAACTTCGGTAACGGCTCCAACGATTTTCCTGAAATTCAGTGTGTAGGGGGTTTTTGGGGAGAAAAATTGATCTATCTAAGTTTTATTTTAAAAAATCTCATTTTATCCCTGTTTTCGGGAAAATGCTAAAATTTGTGTTGAATTCAAAAGATATTTTTCGCTATCAAATGTCAAGTCATAACAACTCATTTGGGAAACGGGCGGTCTAGAGAAGTGAAAATACCCACTTTGGTGCCCCACCTTCTCAACAATTATCATTTTAATTTTTTTCCATTTTTTTATCTTTAAAATAAGTTACCGAGCAATCAATGTCAATAGGATTACTAGTTTCGTGACATTACTGTCAGGAACAGTTCGAAAATCTTACAATTACTTTTAATATATATTTTTTAATTAACAAAAACCAGCCGTTTACTAATTTAATATACTGTGCCAGCTTAAAAACAAGAATAATTTTATGCATCAATGAAATTCCATTTTACCTTTTTTTGCAAATTCGGCTTCATTAGGGAGCAAAGTAATTTTTGAAACTTAATATCGATAGTTCGGTTATTGAAATTGGTACATTTGTGAAATTGGTACATTTATTTTACCAGATAACTTCTGTTTTAGGAGGAGGCGATGATCAACCGGCTAAAAGCAGCATGTGGTTATGAATTCACTAATAAATTGCACAGAATGTTCACTGATGTGGCGGTCTCGTCCGACCTCAACGCGAAGTTTCAGCAACATCTACGTGATAACAACCTCTCGACAAGTACTGGCTTCTTTATTCAGGTATCAAAAACCCTTTGTGGAATATTCTTCCTTCGTTATAAAATCACCTAAAATCGGTTTGGATTGTGGCCAATTTACTCAAAATATTGTTAATACCAATGTCCTATTATCTCAATGTCTAAATTTGATTTTTAAATATAAGATTAAGAAATATTTATATGAACAATTCGGTAGTGATATTTTTTTTCTATAAAGTATCTTGTATTGCAGTATCATACCTACCACGTAACTCATAAATTTAAATGGAAATATTCATTTCCATTAAAATTTATGTATTTTATAATCAAATAGCTTTTATAATCAATAGACTTCGCCCGCGTTGAAATCAGTGTTTCGTAATATAACGTAATATTTTTTAATTGAAATTTTGAACATGAAAGTGGTTATTGTGAATTAACTATACGAGATAGAGACATGCTTTCGCGCACTTCTTTTTAGTATTTTTGTAGATCTACAATTTTCTAATACATTATTTTAGTGCATCTCTGTTGGTTTGCGTAGTACACTCGAAAGCAAGCTCAGCAAGCGAGTTTTTTTACAATAACGCGACTTCTTTAACACAATGTACATCAAAACAGTTATGTACTATTAAACCTAAACTATCCGAAAGAATTTTTTTTTTGGACGGTTTTTATTAAAAGGTGTCTTTTTATAAAAACCGTCCAAAAAAATTGTTTACAAGATTCTGAGAAAATCAAACGCATTCAGACAGACAGCTTTTGGGTACTTTGTCTTAAAATATGTATAGATACAGATTTATCACGCAGTTTTCTGCGAAGGGATGCATCATAGGTCTTAAGATAAACTTATACCCTTACATTGCATGCTCATAACAACACTTTATTTGTCGTTAGGTATTACAAGCTGGTGCTTGGCCTTTAGGGGGTGCTATGGCCCCATTAGCACCTCCACCGCAACTGGAAAAGCCCGCCAGACTGTTCGAGGCGTTTTACCGAGCGTCCTTTAGTGGCAGACGTCTTGCCTGGCTACACCACTTGTGTACTGGAGAGTTGCGTACGAGGTACACGCAGCGGTTGTACCACCTCAGTGCTACCACGCCACAGGTATTCATTAAATAATAATTGTACTAGCGGACTGCCCCTGCTTCGTACGGGTATAAAATATATATCCCATGTCAGTCAGTGTAAAAAAAAATGATTAAAATCGATCGAGTAGTTTTGATTTAGTCATTACTGCCCGTGGCCCGCAAGCGTTAAATTTGGAGAAAAACAATTTCCTTTCCCTATACCAAGAAGATTTCCTGCTATCTTTGGAATATCTAAATTCATATAGTACATTTTTACTTATTTACTTTTACATTTTCCCTATGTATTTTATTTTACAATTAATTACAGAATGTCTTTAAACAAACTCTTAAAAGAACGATATAGCTGCTAAAGTCGAAGTGTTATAGGGTGAAGCGCGGCGTCCTCACGGCATTTTAAATCTGTAATATCTCCGAAAATGTTCACTTAAATTACATGCCGTAAACGGCCATATTGATCTATATTAAATCAACTATTTTTTTAAGGTACTTATTTGGATAAGGATTAATGCTGTATTGTATAAAAATTGCTTGAAAAATATGGCATTATTTTTCATAAAAAGTAAATGACAAAAAATGCTATAGTGGGTTATCCATAAGAGATAGACATATACCATCGCAGACTTTTCTGTAGACCTTTTCAAGATGTACAAATACTTAGTACATTATTTTGATAAATCTCGTAGGGTTTAGCCTGCGTTTGCAATGTAAGCGGAAAAAAATTAATTATTTACAGAAACCTCAAAAATTACAGTATTTCTCTACTCCGTATTGAATGTTATTATACGTACAAACCTTCCTCTGGAATCACTCTATCTATTAAAAAAAACCGCATCAAAATCTGTTGCGTAGTTTTAAAGTTTTATGCGTACATAGGGATATAGGGACTTTGTTTTATAATATGTAGTGATACGCTTTTTTATATAAAAAAATATTATATATCTTCCTGTCCTTATCTAAGTGGGGTCGGCACAACATGTTTTTCTCTTCCATTCTGTCCTATCATTCGTCAACTCTGGTGCCACTCGTTTTATATGCATGTCATACTTCACCCAATCCCACCATCTCTTTTTAGGCCTCCCTCTAGGCACATATCCATCCACATTCAAATTTTACACTCGTATGGTCACATGATTTTTATCCCTCCTCATTACATGTCCATACCATCTCAATCTTGCACTTCTAGTCTTTTCTATAATGGGCGCAACTTTCAGACTTCCCCTTATATACTCGTTTATATCAAAAAATTATTATAGTATCTAAATATTATAAGGTAAGGGCACTAGTAATTGACCATGTACTAGTAGTTGACCGTTTTGTAGGAAATTTTAAATAATAATTGTTTTGTTTGTTGCTAATATTAGCCAATATAAATCAAGTATAGTAAGTTTAGTATAAATCAATAATAAATAGTTTAGTAAATCTAATTTTATTGCGTACTGTACGCTATTTACGAGCAGTTTTCAAACGCGCCCGTATTTTTAAACGGCGTATAAACAAATAGTATCGTGCCATAATGATTTATTTATAGTCATAGGTCTCGATTGATTAGATATTGATTCCGATTTTCACAGGGTTTGGTATTTTCTTATTGTTCGACACCATATAGAATGTGTATTTCGTTTCCTGGATGAGTTTCTTGGTTTCTTCTTCAGGTATATAGTGTATTCAATATACTAAATCTAAATATATAATAATCAAATCTTGTTTGACATACCTATATAATATGTAGATTATACATGTCAAACAAGATGATGAAACATTTGAGTTTTGCATGTTTAATATTAATATAGAGTACCTGAATCACCGAGCCTTGCTCGGTAATTTTTTTTAAATATAAAGAATGAATAAATGATATACCGTATGATATGCGAAATCGATTTTTGTTCGAACTTTTTGTTGACTTGTTTGACATGTATAATATGTAGATTATACATGTCAAACAAGATGAAATTGTACTTCAGTTTCTAGTTTATAAAAGTTGTCAATAGATGGTGCTGGTTGTATATAATGAACAGATATCTATCTCCCACAGTGCGCTCTTCTTCTTATGTTCGAAAACACAGACGTGGTATCGGCTCGGGAGGCCCGCGAGACGTTGCAGGTCTCCGAAGACGCTTGGTCCAGGCATGTGAGGCCGCTCCTGGACGCGGGGCTTCTCACTGCTCGGGGTGACCTACGTCTGGATAATCCTGACAGCGAAGATGGAGAGCTAGCTTTAAATTTAAACTTTACGTGTAAAAGGACGAAGATAAGGCTCACGTGTGCCGCAGCACCTCCTAATCAAGGTAGTATTTTTCGACGCGATTTACCTTAAACCACTGATAGATGGAGCTGTGGTAGCCCAGCGGTAACACCGTGCGACTCTTTTGAGGAGGTCACAGGTTCGAACCCGGGCAGACACCAATGAGTTTTCTGTTAAAAACTTATGTGTCTAATTGACAATTGCAATTTATCACACGCTTTTCGGTGAAGGAAAACATCGTGAGGAAACCTGCATATCTCCAGAGAATTCTGGAGATATGTGTAACCTACCAATCCGCATTGGAGCAGCGTGGTAGGTATTAGCTCCAATCCTTCTCTCCAAAAATAAAAACGAGAGGAGAGGCCTATTCCCAGCAGTGGGAGAGTAATAGGTCGCTACTTTTTTTTTACTTTTACTGATAGATAGCATAATCCCCCATGTTCCTCTCTCTCTCTCTCTCTCTACTCTCGTCCCCCCCCTCCACCACTCCTCTCCCTCTCTATTAAATGCGAGTATATGTACATATATATCGCGATTAAACAGCAGTGCTCCCTACTCCTCATTTAGATTCTGGCGCCAGATAAGTCGATACTCTCACCCTTATCATCACATCATACTATTAAAAGGTTCTTAATTAAGAATATTATTATTGAACATTATTATATTAAATATAAAACAATATTATTAATAATATATTATACTTTGTATTATATATAGCGTGTATGTATATATATTTATTTATATATAAATATATTATATGTTTCTTTTATTTTTATTGTTAAATTAGGAAATTATTAGTAGGTAATTCTAATACATAATGTTTGATATTTGCGTACCATCTTTTTCTTTAATATAAATTTTCTCACTTTGTAGGTTAGCTGGCAGAGATCTCTGTTATAGGGATAAGTTGACCTTTGTACCTTTTTTTACCAATAACGTTTTTTTCCAACCTTTTTTTATGGTACATAAATAAATAAATATTTAATATTAAATACATAGCTGTAACTTTAACAATAATTTATTAGATGTGGATTATGTGGCATCAATCATCAGGTTAAACTGCTGCGGTGGTGCCTTGCATTTTAGGGCCGTAATAAACTGAATATTTTGCTCCTTAATAACTTAGGTATACTATTTGACATACTCATCTCTGTTAAAAAAATAATGTAAATAATTCTACCTAATAAATATGACAATATCGCTGTGACGCCGATATTAAACATATTTTTAAACGTTATAATGTTAGGAGGTGGTAGCGGTAGCGGCAGTGGTACCACCAGTAGTGAAACGGCACACTGCGATGACGATAGAAAAATGTACCTGCAAGCAGCACTTGTACGCATCATGAAACAGAGAAAGGTAAGCTTATATAAGAGTAAATTATAATACTCCAAGAAAACCTTAGTTTATTATCCGCCGTGGAGCAGCGTGGTGGGTCTAGGTTCCAGTTCTTCTCTCCAGAGAGAGAAGCGGTGTTTACCCAGAAGTTAGATAATAAGGCTGGTTCTATACTAAAACATCGGTTGCTTCAAACGCACTTGTTGTCTCTACAAGGTCAAGTAATAAGCCCTTGTGACTCCTCTTTTTTTAAAATTAAGAAAAGTGAAATTTGTTACAATCTAGTTGTAACTCCAGTTTAGAAAGTGATTGGAAAATACAATCGAAACTATGGGGCATAAGTAAACCCCCACTAAGTTTTTCTATTAAACTTTGTCGCGATCGGAAAATACAATTTAAAATAGGGGGCATAAGTAAACCCCAACTAAGTTTTTCTATTAAACTTTGTCGCGATTGGAAAATACAATCGAAAATAGGGGGCATATGTAAACCCCCACCCCCCAAGTTTTTTTGTTAAACTTTGTCTATTCTGTTATTTGCTGTATATTGTTATTGGTCAGTTCTTGTATATCTTGTGATATTTTCAATCTATTTCGCGATTTTTGGTGAAGGAAAATATTGTTGAGGAAACCAGCATATCTCTAGACAATTCTGGGGACGTGTAACCTACCAATCCGCATTGGAGCAGGTTGGTGTATCTTAGCTCCAAATGAAAAGAGATCTATGCCCAACTGAGAGCATAAAATGCCGTTACTATATGTAACCTTACCTTTTCACAGATACTCCGCCACACGGAATTAATACAAGAAGTTGTCACCCAAGCGCGCGGTTCGTTTGCACCGTCCGTCGCTATGATAAAGAAGTGCATCGAAGCTCTCATAGACAAACAATATCTAGAAAGAGCACCAGGGACTCTAGACACATATTCATACCTCGCGTAAAATCAAATAATGCCTTCACTCTACAAAAAAAGATATATATCTAGTCCTATAAAAGATCGAAACTGTCCTTCCTATATTGTCTATGAGGCCGACAGATTATATATAATTTTAAAATATCTTTTGTCTATGAATTTGCAAATGGAGATGGAATGATGATATGTGAGCGTATGAGAATGAAAAGCAAACGATACTAACAAACAATAAATTGAATTGTAATTCAAATTCTAAATATTATTTATTCAAGTAAACTTGTAAATAAGTGCTTTTTAATCGTCAACTGTACTGTAGACACGACATTCTACGAACTAAGTACAACGAAAATAATAACATCTGTGTCTCCTAGTGGAGTCGACGACTAAGACCAGACAGCATCTAATAGCAGTATAGTGTCGACGTTTGGAACAGAACTAAATGTAGCTTAAAACCAATCAAAATTGTAGCCAGCTTTGAGAAGAAACACTTGATTTGAAGAAAAAAAACGAAAAAATAAACATGATTATATAATAACGAAAAAACCTTTCAAACCTACCATAAAACTATTGTATTGGATTGATTCGAATAATAAATGAAATATAGAATTTCGAAAAACTTTCGTGCTTTTTTTGAATGGTCTCAAAATCATTTCGTAAAAATAAACTTAAATTTGACGGGTTTTTGGTACTAGATATTTTTTCTCTAAAGCTTTCTCAAAAGCTTTGATATAGAGATGCATCAAATATACGAAAATGTATCTACAGTGTTACCTCGATATACAAGTGCCCTAATATATGAGTATTTTGAGATACAAGACATCGAGCGAGCGATATTTTGCTTTGAGATGAGAAAGATGTGAGATACGATGAATCGCACACTATACTGTAGTGTGCAGCGTCTAAATTTCTCCCACCTCAGAATAGACAGTCTTTATGCGTTTTTCCCTCGTTTTTAAAGCATTTTTGATAAGTTGGATTCGCATTTTCTGCTTTTTGGACATTCACAAAACATTATCAGATTTATTTTTATAACAATGGACAATGGGAAATGGGTCTCAAGAAGAGGATGATGTTAAATTATAAAGTGTGAAATCATAGAAAAACATGAGCAAGCTGTGCCATTAATTCCCTTGGCGAGGATGCAAGGGCGTAGCACAAGCAAACAACTGGTGGTGTTTTGGGAGCTGGAACGGATTAATGGCAAATTATTTAATTTCAATAGGGATATGTAATTGAAAGTAAATTTCAATTATCCCTAGATAATATGTGAGAAAGGTTACGGAACGAAATTAACTCGTAGGTCGAGGTACCACTGTAATTTGATAAATATTGTAAGTAGTAATCCTATACTAAAGTTTGTGATGTATGGATGTATGATTGTTACTTTCACGGCGAATCCGTTCAATATCAATGAAGTTTGACACAATTCTTCCTAATACACCGGGGTAACATAAAGGCTATAGAAATCCTGTTAATTCTAAAGCAGTAGGATGAAATTGAAAAGCACCATCTATTATCAACCGATGGGGATATTTGCAGTTGGAAAATGACAGAAGCTACTGGTCTATTCCAAGACTACCGATCATCCGAAAAAAGCTGCGGGAAAAAGCTAGTCTTTACATAAATATAATAAAACTTTTCAAAGTCGTTTACACTTGCTGGTTTTGGCTTGCATTATAGGGTTACAGCCAATTTATTTGAGCTTTAGAAGTTGACTAGAAGAAATCTCCACTTAAACAAAACAACGTAATGGCGCATGCGATTCTTTTTCTCTCTTTTTCTTGTATGTAAATACCAGTGATTCTCCTACACAGTATCGAAATTGAGCGAAACAACATTGTGCGCAGCCGGTTGCATAGCTTAATAATTAATGCGTATAAATTTTATATGAACATATAAATAGTATTGTTAAATCTTTTAAGTTCAAAGCGTTATGAATCTGTTTCTCATGAAAACCCCTGTATTGCGCCTAGTTTATTTTTGAACAATCCTTTTGTAACAGTGATTTTGTTCTATTCGATGCGGAGACCAAATGTACAATTTTTGTTTTTTTTTTTTTGTATGTATTAGAGTATATAAATTAACTCAACATTTCTTTATGTCATTTTATTTATCACAAATCCATTATCTGAGATAAAACTAACTGAAAATGTTGTATTTTTTTTTTTTTTATTATTTTATCCTTCAATAACATATTCGCAACAAGTTGACTTTAGTTAACGAATGCGTTCGATGCCCCATTTTTTTTTACTTAGTCACTGATGGAATTATAAATTTAATTTTTTATCGTACTTATTGTTATATAATTTTCATAAATAACTTAGCGATTTTATCGCATATAGTTAGTAATAAAGAATGGAAGCTAGTTTAGTTAAAACGCAGTAAAGTTAAATAAAGATGGCCTGGCAAATGGACATATCTATCTCTCTCTTTTTTATGTGTAATAAGACAAAGATAAGTATACGAGTTTCATCTTCCCTGACACTCCCACTTCGGGCCTGCCTGACTCCCCTACTATATTACTCCATTAACATTACTCCGATATAACTATCGAAAAAAAAGCAACTCTCAAAGAGTTCAAGTTCCTGTCTAAAAGAACTTACGAACTTACTAATAAATCTCAGAAAAGTTTCTAAAGATTATAATGAAATTTTTCTGGGATTTATTAGTAAGTTCGTAAGTTCTTTTAGACAGGAACTTGAACTCTGAGCGTGACTTTCAATATTTTTTTTTGTTATGGGCATTAGATCTATATTAGTATCACCAGTAATAACTATGTTTTTAGACTACTCTAAAAACAGTTATTACTGGTGATGATAATACTAATACAAACGCAGGCTAAACCCTACGAGATTTATCAAAATGATGTACTAAGTATTTGTACACCTTGAAAAGGTCTACAGAAAAGTCCGCGATGGTATATGTCTATCTCTTATGGATAACCCACTATAGCATTTTTGTCATTTACTTTTTACGAAAAATAATGCCTTATTTTTGAAGAAATTTTTCTACAATACAGCAATTATCCTTATCCAATTAAGTACCTTAAATAAATAATTGATTTAATATAGATCAATATGGCCGATTACAATTTAATTTAAGTGAACATTTTCGGAGAAATTACAGATTCAAAATGCCGTGAGGACACCGCGCTTCGCCCTATATCGTTCTTTCAAGAGTTTGTTTAACGACAAGGAAGCTGTGAATGTTGTATATAAAGACATTCTGTAATTAATTGTAAAAATTAAATACATAGGGAAAATGTAAAAGTAAATAAGTAAAAATGTACTATATGAATTTAGTTATTCCAAAGATAGCAGGAAATCTTCTTGGTATAGGGAAAGGAAATTGTTTTTCTCCAAATTTAACGCTTGCGGGCCACGGGCAGTAATGAATAAATGAAAACTACTGGATCGATATTAATCATTTTTTTACACTGAATGACATGGGATATATATTTTATACCCGTGCGAAGCAGGGGCAGGCCGCTAGTTGCATATAATTAATATTTGTTTAAACATTGGTCTATCGACCACTTTGACCAGTAACCAAAATGAATCTACAATAATTCAAATTCGTTGCAATCGTGATTTGATCTTCAGCATACATCATTTCTTATTTCTAAGTTGCGACAATTACCGTATAATTTATTATGACATAACGAATTTCTATTACAAAAAAATGACACTATCAATATCTATTCTTGTCGGTATTGATAATAATACACGAAACAATATCTACGTGACATTTTTCGTTTCACTACTGTCTATTGTAAAACCAAATCATTTCCATATGAAAAATAGTAACCAGTTGCTTTTTAAGTTTCTTTCTTTATATTGTTTATACTATAAATGTAATATAATATTCTCCGAGAAGCCGTGTAAAAATTTACCTAGAGGCAGGCCCGTCTTAAGATCATCATCAGGCACCCGAATGCACGCAGCACGCACGCACGCATGCACGAATGGCGCCCCAACACCTGTTTTTATAAAATAATTAAAAAAATGTAAATTTATAAAAAAAAATTCAAATTCCAATTACCAAAAGCCAGCGCCTGGATGTATTTGATCCCCTGCATCATGAGTCAAATCGGATCCCCCTACAAGTACCTACGGATAATAATGGTTATTCAAAACGTGTGATTTACGCATTTCATGTTTTATCATTGAAACCGCCGTGTGGTATCCGGCTGAGTAGATTAGACTACCCTCACTTCTTACCGAGGTGTAAAAGGCGATTAAGGTAAGTTGACGTCAGTCAGGCGGCCGGTCGCAAAATAATTAGCTAAAACATGTCTAAAAATTGTTTTGCCAACCACACTTCGTGTGTGATAATGGCAGGAGAATGATGAACGATGAGTCTATAATTGAATAAAATAACGGACAATCAACAACCTACGTTCTAACAAACATATAATAATATATGAATTTCAAAATCAGTGTAACAGGTATTAACTATGTAACGATACCATTGTGTTGCAAAATTTATTGATCCACATTTTACAAATGGCTTGCGATAACACTTCGATATAGACCGACGCGCGAGCTAATCACGCGCACACGACGGGATGAACGGTTTCATCGTGATCTGCGTACTGACTTTGCTGCAGGTAAGAAACTTTTTAATCCATTCTTATGTCCTATAACTATATATATTATACTCTGCAAAAGAGTATCCTAAAAATTCTTGCAAACGTGTGACTCTTTCCAGAAGGTCATGGGTTTAAACCTCAGACAGGCAGCCCGCACCAATGAGTTTTTATTTAAAAATTATGCCTAATTAATATTTGCAATTTATCACATGCTTTTCGGTGAAGGAAAATATCATGAGGATATGCATATCTCTACAGAATTCTGGGGATACGTGTAACCAAACACATTAGAGCAGCGTGGTTGGTCTAAGCTCGAATCCTATCCCCAAAAATGGAGAGATGCGAATGCCTAGCAGTGGGATAGTTACAGACTGTTACTTTTTTTCTAAAAATTTGTGACAAAAGCAGAACCCTTTTTGGGGTACAAGTCTAAAAACAAAGGTTATGAAGCTAATACAGTCAACTATCTCCCATTATATATTTAACGTTCTGTCCTTACTAAATAAAGTCGAAAAATAATTTGTCTTAGTCTTATTTAGTAGACCGCTAACTTAGAATTTTATTATTTTACAATATTTGCATTCCTTTTATATATCTTTATACATCCTATTTATTCCGTTTAGATTAAAAAATTGTAATTTGTCCTTCTATATATGTATAATAGGAGGATTAATAATATTTTCGTTGTTTTCTTAGCGAGCATCATCACAATGCTTGCCAGCAGCCTTGACGTTATCTCCACCAGCGATAGATCTATTACTACCAGCAGTACCCAACACTGTACTACCTCTGCCGCTACCTGCCCTGCCCACTCCGCTCCCCGATTGTCCTGTACTACTACCCGATTGCCCGCCGGCGTCGAACTTGCAAGCGCTAACACCGATACTAGCATCGACACTGTCAGCATCTATCGCAGCTACACTTCCGCCGCTATTAGAAGCAGCATTACCAACTGTGCTCACATCAGCTTTAGCGGCCGCAGCACCGCTGTTGGGGGCTTTACCGGCACCATTGCCGTCTTTGCCAGCGCCAATAGTGTTGCCAGTGTGCCCGTGTCCACCGCCGGTAGCTCCTTCGCCTTTACCGGCAACCCCAATCATACTACCTGCTCCACCAGCGCCGGCAACATGTGCTTACGCTGCTCCAGCCCCTCCCTCTTGTGCTTACGCTGCTCCAGCCTCTCCCTCTTGTGCTTACGCTGCTCCGGCCCCTTCTTGCACTTACGCTGCCCCAACCCCACCCCCTATTGCTTACGCTGCTCCAGCCCCTCCTTGTGTGTACGCTGTTCCAGCCTGTCCCCCTTGTGCATACGCTCCTCCGGCCCCTCCCCCTTGTACGTATGCAGCAGCTCCACCCCTTTATTCCTTCGCTGCCCCAACCCCACCACCGTGCGCTTACGCGCCTCCTGCCCCCGTTTATTATACCCCTGCACCAGCTCCCACCATCCTACCCATATACCTCTAGACAACACTCGTTTTTTTTAAATATTACATGTTAAATGTAAGCCATACTGCTGTTTTTCATTTTCCATATTTACCTTGTATTTTGTTATTTAATATTTCTTTGCCGCTACTGCAAAGCAATATTACTTTTTCCTATATTGAATAAATATATTAACAAAAGTTAAAAGCTGGAAAAATTAAAAAAAAATGGATAAGTAAAGTATACCTTTCCTTTTTCTTGTTTTGAGGTTGGCAGCTACTGCCAAAGTTGTTAATCTATGGTGTTATTACAACCTAAACCTTAATCAAATTACTGATGAAAAAAAAAATAATACTCAGAAACGTTTATTAACAACACCTTTAGTTACAGAACTTAATTTGCGTCATTAAATTCTAAACAAAATCTTAAGTGACAAGTAAAAGTTCTTTAAATTTTCCAAACAAAAAAAATAAGAATAATACTTGTCAAACAACCCGCAACCGAAACAATACAATTTAATGTACTTAATCATACATTATTCTAATCTTTGTTAAAATATAATAAATATTATTGGCACTGGTTCTCATACTACATTACAGCAAAAATATTAAGGAATATGTAACTTCATTAATTATAATCTTTAAAATATATCCTTACTACACAATTCAAATTCTGAATTTAACATGCCATTGCCATACAATAAGTGATATTTGATAGATTTAACATGTTACATACATGTTAAATATAATTATTTTTTTGGAGTATAGGTAAAATTACCAAAAAACGATTATAAATTTGCCTTTATAATCGTCCGTTATTTCCTATACAACAAGTACAAAATCTAGATATTATTATTTATTTTATATAAAATTACCCTAAACCTTACTATAATCTTTTAAGTTCTAATTTGTGATTAGCATGGCTTAATTAAACAGTGGCCTAACTATTTTGATAATAATTATACAACGTGACTAGAAGCTTCAGTTAATAACTATTTATTGGTTTATCAGACTATGAGATTCTAATTCAGATAAAATTACTATTGCTTTTTGAGATATGTAACAATGGTACTTACAGTATAATATGTTTAGACAGAACCAATTTGATTTACGTATTATTCTGACTATTCTAAGCTGTGATATCCCAGTGAGAACGTGCAACTCATTTGAAGGGGTCACGAATCCAAACCCCGGGCAAGCACCAATGAGATTATCTCTTAAAACTTATGTGTCTAATTAATTTTTGCAATTTATCACACGCTTTTCGGTGAAGCTAAACATCGCTTTACAGCTTTAGCTTAGCGTGTTAACAATTTGGAGTTTTAAGGCTTTAAATACTTATTATTAATACATGACGCTGCTTTAAATCTTTTTGATATTTCGACGCGTAAGCTTTGATGTACGACTTAAGAAGCGAGATAAAGCAAATAGCGAATAAAGCAAAGCAGACTGCATTAAGGAACGTCGTTTTTATAGGTGTAATTTTATATGGCCTATTTAATTAATAATGACGGAAGGATTTGGTAAGAGCCACTTATTTAATAAACCATACTAATCGATTCATACTTAGGTAGATATATTTTTTTAGATTTGGCCCAGTATTGCACCATTATATATTGTACGATTTTACATTCACGGCGATCATATTAAGTGCTGACTTTTAAAGCAGAAACTTTATAACATTGACACTGGGTCATTTATCTAGAGTTTTTTATTTAATTATTTACGATTTAAAAGTAATAAAAACGTATTGATTACATTCTATGGCATTTTTATGACACACATTTCTTTGATTATCTTTGATTATAATCTACGAGATGAGAATTACAATTTAGAGTACATAATAAACTTGAAATAGGCTCAGCAGTTGTAAATCACGCTTTAATAAGATATAGGAAAACGATTTGGGCCACCATGACGAAGTAAAAATACTAATGGCTACTTCTTTTCTGCATATAAACAGGTCTTTAGGTGTAATATGTAAAATAAGAGAATCCATTTAAAACCTTCAATTTGAGAGACATTTATGATAATTACAATTTTCATATACGAACAATCAACCGTCTTTACAACGCTATAAACAGGTATAACTGTTGAAAAAAAGATTAAAGATCCGTTAAGATTGTGTGCAATTAGCAGATTGCACAAGACTATTGTGAATAATCTAGATCACTTTACTATAATTTTATCTCAAAAATTATATAAGTATATCGCAAATTATAAAGATCGATTAAAAATACGATTTTTAAAATCACGTACGTAAAAGAAATTAATTAATAATGGCTTCTCTTATCTTATAGATATATTAGAAGTTATTAATTTAGAATGAACGGTTTTTTCTTCTGTATACCAAAAACATATTAAAAACATTTAAATCGCATATTCTATTAGCACAAACATTTTTAGTAGTGATATGACTATATTATCATATAGAGTCGACACTATCAGTCAAACCAAATATCGTAAAACATTCAAACTATAAGACATTCTAGGATGAAAGATGATATCATTTAATAGAATAGAAAACTTTCTACAGTCAGTTCTATTCTCTTTTTCAGATTCAAACTAATTATTAGCAATACAATCAATTGACGAAGATTTTTTAGATGAGATACCATTATAGAATATAATAACGGTATTTACGGTACGAAAATCATAGAATAACGGTAGGCACATATTTTCATATATCATCAAAGAAAAAGGATATTGTACAAAATCTCTTCTAAATCGCAACAAATCAAACTACCTGATCCATTTTTGGCCAAAAACCATCCATCTCTTGTACTTATAAGTACTTTTAAATTAGTTTAATATAGTATAGTGATAGTGCTAGTTAAAAATAACACAAGAACAAAGTATATATAGTAAGAATGATTAAGTCATTGGACCAGTTCTTATATAAGTTAATTTATAAATTTAGTTTAAAATCAAGTTGCTTATTAGCGTTATGGCTAGATTGTAACTTTAATAAATTACTCCATTATGTATGTATTTTATGATAGAAAAAAACTTATGAGTGCGTTTTTTAATCATATTTGGCCTTGCAAATATTGCATTGGGAATAACGTTGCAATCACAAAGAGAAATAACGTTTATAAAATAAGCTCGACTGTCGAAAGGCAGTCTGGCAGTGAACTGACGACCTCAAAGTCGCGGGGAGCCGCTGGGTCCAAACGACACAAAATCCTGAGGTGTGAAGATCCCTTAAGGAGACCTATGTTGAGCAGTAGACGTCCATCGGTGGAGAAAGAAGAAGACTGTCGAAAGTTCTGTATGATTTATGTTAGTATGAAAGAGCGCTCTTGGTAAGCGACCGCAAAACATAACAGATTACCTCAGCCTAACATCAATAAACTGAGAAACCCACCGCACTTTTTCTTCCCGATTCAATTTAACCTGGCGGCCACCTCATCTGCCTTCCGCCCAATACATGCAGGTGTAAATGGTAGACACTCTGGGCACCATGGACGCCATTGTTTACGACCAATCGCCATCCTTGTGGAGCGCGCGCTGTTCCAAGGGATCGAGCCACCAGCATTAGGTGTCCTAAGAGCTGTAAAAATATTTTAATAGAATATAATAAATAGAAGAATATTGATATTTATATTTAAAACTAAACTATTATTTATTAGGATGGTGATACTTTCATCGTCCTTCTGCCCTTATCTCACTCTAAATGGGGTCGTCACATGTTATAAACATATTGTCACTTGATTTGGCTACGTGTTTTTCGACCGACCGCCTAACTGACGTCAACTTATCAACTTTAACTTGCCTTAGTCGTATTTTACGAATTCTTGGTAAGAGAGGGTGGTCTATTCTACTTAACCAGATACCACACAATGGGTCAACTTATCTTAGTCGCCTTTTACTACACCTCGGTAAAAAATGAGGAAGGTCTATTCTACTCAGCTAGATATCACACGGCGGGTCAACATACCTTATAGTCTCCTTTTACGAGACCTCAATAAGAAATGAGGTCTATTCTATTCAACATCTATCAGTTAAAATAACATTGATAATATTAAACATGGTAAACTTAAGCATGTAAAACAAACACCTATCACACTATCAGTGTTAAAGTGTCAACATCAAAAATCTGTTGAGTAGTAACTCAATTAAACCTAATTTTTAAGCTTAATCTACTAGGGTAAGGGTCTCTGAACACTCACGAGGTCTGTAAAGCTACGCTTTATTGCAATTTGTCTTAAAAAAACTTTTTTTTATTAGGTCACTTTAGTACTTATATTACACATGACAATTTAAATAATTCTAAAAAAATGTAATATTCTAAACATAATATTATGATGTATTTAAGCAAATTTAAAACATTCGCTAGCTGAATTATCATTAAACGTGACTCAGTATGTTTGGAATGTACTTTGATAAATATCTGATCAAGTGTGCTATGACTATGTACATTTTATTACATGCTATATTATACTATTTTGATCCTTATTTCGAGCTACATACAGATGATAATTGACTAAAAGACTCTATCTTTTAGTATGGAACAGATTGTTTAAGATAAGAGATTATTTTAATTAGTAACACTTAATTGTTTAAATCTCATGCAGTTTTATTTTCTAATAACAATTTCTTATTTGATAAAACATTCAATCTTTTTCTTTTTATATTGCTATAACTAGCTAAATCCAACAGCATCTCATCCTGAAGAAAGGATTTGTTAAAAGACAGATCAATGGATTTTAATCATTTAGACTTTTGTAATACCAAAGCAGTCTAAACACAAACCTTCCCTTGTATGATATTTGTATAACCAATAACAACAATGACGAATACAAAATAACATTTTCTACTCTTTGACATAGGAACAATGTATATCATTGTTCCCATGTCTATATATGTGTATATATATTTATTTTCTTAAGTACTAGTTGTTTACTCAACAAAATCAGTTTTGTAATAACAAATTATTAAATTCCAATTATTAGGCACATTTTATTCATATCAATTTCTTTATTCAAACAAAGTAAACATGTTTATGTTCACAATCTTTATCATAAGCTCATAATCCTGCAGTTTGGAAAGTTATATAGTACCAGTAATTAATAAGCAATTAATTTTTCAGAAATAAATTCACAACAAAAAAGTTATTGTTTTATTATTCACCATTCATCATCATTCTCCTACCCTTATCGGCATTGTGCCTTTGTCGGCACAACCAGTTATAAACATGTTGTGACATGATCTGGCTTTGTTTTTTACGACCGGCGGCCTATTATTTAACCAAATGTATAGAGTCCTTCCATTTAAAAGGAAACAGTTTTCACCAATTGACAACGTGATTCAAACCTTTACATATGATGCTAATAGATATTATTTCAGCTATGTGTTTCACTACAGTGAATACTTTTAAATATATTACATTAAGTATCATAAATTTGTATCTTAATAATGACAAACAGAAAAAAAATTAATAGCTCAATATCTAACGATGCCAAATTGATGCTCTAATTCTAAAATCCTGTAATTTTGTTCTTGGAATTTATTCCAGAATTGCACTTCACCAGAATTATTACATATAACCGTGGATTGCATGACACAAACAAATAGGGCTACCATTAAGGTACTTTTTAATATTACTATACAATAAATAGATGTGTATCTTTGAATGCAGTTGAGAAATTATACCATATAATAAATCTGGTCAATACATTGAACTAATTTGATCCGATAGATACTAAATCTTCTACAAACCTCCTTATCAGTTGTTTCGCTGTCTTGCAGAGTCGTGATTTTTCGCTTCGGTATTACGAGAAAGTGCACCGGCGCTTGCGGTGCGATGTCGTTGAAAGCCAAACATAGATCATCTTCGTATATAATGTCCGCTTTAATTTCTTTTGATATAATTTTATCGAAAATCGTACCCGAAGAGGCATCCACGGTTTGCGCGCGCTTCACTTCGTCGCTGTATGGCCTTCTAACAGCTATAGCTGCCCCTCTAGATATATCATATATATTTGTCGGATAACTCTTCCTTAATCGGAAATTTAGAGCACGTCGAAACACTTTATCGAACATATTTCTTTATATAATTACAGTCTGAAAAATAACATTCTCACACAAGCACAACTATCGGCTTTTAAAAAATTCCAGTATTGACAGTGACGTTAAGCACATTCCAATGAAACCACAGCTTACTTATACAAATTTGAAACAGATACTAAATAATTGTTTATTTAGTATCTGTTTTAATTTGTATAAGTAAAACAGAATACGGAAAGTTATACGCGGTGACAAATGGGTCATTAATTTTTAAAAGTTATATTATATATATGTGCTGAGTCATACGTGTGTCAAAAAATCTGATATGGTCTTGCTAGATTTTTTTCTTTTTTAAGGTTCGATCCGAGTATACTGTGTTTATCAATTTTATGTCATTACCAGGGCGGTTTTACTACAGGCGCCAACACATGTTATCTCGCATCCCTCTTGCACATGTACGTATTTATGAATGAATCGTATGAAAATAGTCTCAGCTGCATCTCGCTCCACTCCTACATACATATTTTTACGCACTCATTCTCATTTTGACTATTTATCATATAACAATTAAATGTATCAAGTCTTATTTCACCAAACATAGATAATACACTATATCGGATATCACCAAACGTGCAGTTATAAAACAATAAAAAGAGGATTTACATCATTATATAAATGTAAGTGTTGAGTTTTAATGAATTTTGTGCATCTCAATAACAGTAAGAGCTTTCTTAAAATTTACATTCTCACATCTAAATATAATAACCTAACCTTGCATGGATAGCCTAAAACCTTTAACATGCAGTATAATTTTTATTTCATATTTGACTTAGTTATCGTTATATAAAAATTATGATATGTACATTAATTTCGATTGATGAATTAGCTATATTCATTATTATATTAAGGATATGTCTTGCGATTTTATATAGCTTCTAGTGTCTTGTAGTGCAATAAATGATTAGTAATGGAACATTAAAGTGAAAGTTTTTTAGAAGTTGTTCTAATTGATCATAAGTGTGTATCTATCTTAGTTATGAATAATTTGGACATAACTTAAATGGTCTACTTAATATTTTTTTTAGAAGTATTTTTTAATTGAAGTTGTATACTTCATTGTATTATATTAGAACTTTAAAAATGATTGTCAAGTTTTTTGTAATGAGACTCCGATGAAAAGGGAGTAAATAGCAAAAGAGAGCAAGTTTATTCTGTATAAAGCAATATAGGGTATATTGCTTTATATAACAATATTGTTGATTTTTAATTAAAAAGCAAAAGCAAAAGTTAAATTTACGATTGATTAAACGATTGATTGATTAATTGCAGATTCAAGAATCCTCAGATCCAAGATTAAGAGTAATTTTTTATTTTAATATGATTGTCACATGATGTTATTTATAGTTATGATTTGAGATATCTTTACATTTACAGTGCTAATAAAAGATATAATAGTATGTGTAATGAATGAAAGAATAACAGCAATATTAAAAGACTGTTCTATAAAACTGAAAGTAAATATTTATGTAATTTATAAATCACTTAAAATGTGCAACTGTTTATATCTAACAGAAATTAAATAACAAACAATATTTCTCCTTCATACTTATGCAATAATAAAAAGCAATTTTTCTAAAAGTGAACCCATTTACTCTTTCTTAACATATCAATGCATAATGACACAGACAACATTTTTTTTATATTATAGAACAACTATTCATATAAATTCAAATACAACCTTGTTCATAAGAGGTTCTATTTGAATAGTAACAATTTTTAATTTTTTAAAATTATTTTCAGAGATGGAATAGCACTAGACTAAGTGCAACTAAAGGAAGGTAACTAATACTCAAGTGAAGTCTGAATTTATGAAGCTAACTTAGATTCCCGTAATTTCAGCCACAGATGTAAGCGTGCACTCAAACATCAGTAGCTAAAAGCGACTGGGAAAAGAATTAAGGTTTTACATGTATTGCAGGTGCCAAATACCGGCTCTTTGCCAACCGCAACACATAACCATTACAAAAAAAAAATGTAAAAATTAATGGATTGAATGAAATTAATGGATTAATTTTACAGGAGGGCAGTCCGACAGCTGGCCTCGTGACTCCACGAGCTACGCTGGTCTGGCCTCGCTGCTGCCAATGGAGACGTGCCGCCGCCCCTCACCCCAGGCCGGCCCGTCCGGCTATGCCGCAGCTGCTGTCGCTCCGCCGTCGCCTCGAGCGCTCGAACAGCGCCAGGCCGAACAGTAGCGTCAACCACCAGGACCTCTGTAATTTGAGAAAATGCATTTGAGGTAACTAATACTCAAGTGAAGTCTGAATTTATGAAGCTAAGTTAGATTCCCGTAATTTCAGCCACAGATGTAAGCGTGCACTCAAACATCAGTAGCCAAAAGCGACTGGGAAAAGAATTAAGGTTTTACATGTATTGCAGGTGCCAAATACCGGCTCTTTGCCAACCGCAACACATTACCATTACAAAAAAAAATGTAAAAATTAATGGATTGAATGAAATTAATGGATTAATTTTACAGGAGGGCAGTCCGACAGCTGGCCTCGTGACTCCACGAGCTACGCTGGTCTGGCCTCGCTGCCGCCAATGGAGACGTGCCGCCGCCCCTCACCCCAGGCCGGCCCGTCCGGCTATGCCGCAGCTGCTGTCGCTCCGCCGTCGCCTCGAGCGCTCGAACAGCGCCAGGCCGAACAGTAGCGTCAACCACCAGGACCTCTGTAATTTGAGAAAATGCATTTGAGGTAACTAATACTCAAGTGAAGTCTGAATTTATGAAGCTAAGTTAGATTCCCGTAATTTCAGCCACAGATGTAAGCGTGCACTCAAACATCAGTAGCCAAAAGCGACTGGGAAAAGAATTAAGGTTTTACATGTATTGCAGGTGCCAAATACCGGCTCTTTGCCAACCGCAACACATTACCATTACAAAAAAAAATGTAAAAATTAATGGATTGAATGAAATTAATGGATTAATTTTACAGGAGGGCAGTCCGACAGCTGGCCTCGTGACTCCACGAGCTACGCTGGTCTGGCCTCGCTGCTGCCAATGGAGACGTGCCGCCGCCCCTCACCCCAGGCCGGCCCGTCCGGCTATGCCGCAGCTGCTGTCGCTCCGCCGTCGCCTCGAGCGCTCGAACAGCGCCAGGCCGAACAGTAGCGTCAACCACCAGGACCTCTGTAATTTGAGAAAATGCATTTGAGGTAACTAATACTCAAGTGAAGTCTGAATTTATGAAGCTAAGTTAGATTCCCGTAATTTCAGCCACAGATGTAAGCGTGCACTCAAACATCAGTAGCCAAAAGCGACTGGGAAAAGAATTAAGGTTTTACATGTATTGCAGGTGCCAAATACCGGCTCTTTGCCAACCGCAACACATAACCATTACAAAAAAAAATGTAAAAATTAATGACGTACGAATTACCAAAACTGCGCAATTTCAGAAATCAGTACGACACCTTTATAATGGCTAGCCCGTTAATAAAACGTCTTACAAAGTAGCGCGCTTTTGAAGCTAATGTATATTTACTATACTATAATCTATATTTACCTAAGCTATGATTAAAACAGAGTAATTATGCAAAAGTAATAATAAAATTATTTTGCTATAATCGGCGATGAAGTAAAATAGAAAATGTATATAATGCTACATGTAGAGTGGACAATTGGTTATCATACCTGATACATGCAGGATTCGTAAAAAACACATGCACAAACCTCCACCACCATACACAAGCACTATATACATTCACTATCACAAACTCAACAACTCAAATGTTTGAATTTCAACAAACATTCTCGGATAAAATGTGAGTAGTTATCCAAAACTTAATAACAAATAAACTATACTTTTGCACTATTTAATACGAAGAAAATTGAAACGTACTGACTCACCTGAAACGTTCGTTATACGTAATATATAACTGTAATCACTTTTTACTTACGCAAAAATATATAAACCAACAAATGATTTTTAATTAAAATTAGACAATTCCATAAACTTCTTGTTAACGCACACTATATACAATAACACGATATAATAGGAATACCACAATTCCCGTTCCGAGATGCACTTCTCTTGAATGACGAACAAGGACTGAATGTCACTGAAACGTTTTATCGGTATATATAGTAAGACTCCACCGGAAACAATAACGGCACAGTGTTGCCCCTATTTAATCAAAAAGGGCGCGATTAGGGTTGCCACCTTTTTTTTGAAGAAAACTACTATTTTTCTTTTTAAATCAAAAAAATATAGTACTTTTAGGAAATTCAGGAAAAAAATAGGACACATCTATTTTCAATCATTATTTATTTTTCCATGATTATTTTTTATTACTTTTCGCTGGATAATGACACGGAGTTAGAGTTACTAACTAACTAAGCCCCGTAAATACATGAATGAGTTTCGTTCCTACATTCCCTATGCAGGGCTGCGGGTGCGTTCCATTCACAGTTAATTAAAAAAAGCACGACAATTGCAATTAGCGATAAAAATATAGTATTTTTCGTGCTATATTCTTTTTCTATAATATTTAGTACAATTTAAGCTAGTGTTTTTCAATTTATATATACATTTATTAAAGCAGGGACCTCGAAGCATATAGCATTATAGTATATCCTTAGTGTTTTTATTGAACTGTAATAATATTGGGAAGTTTTATTTTTTAATTTTAAAATATAAGTAAAAATAAAACTAAAATAATAAAAATAAAACTTTTCCTTCTATAGTAATATTTATTGTGTATGCTTTATTGAAGTGTTGTATATCATATGTCATACCCAATATCAGTTATATTCTATGTTTTAGGTGGTTATTTCTGAACAGTTTTTATTCTTTCTGCGACAGACAATATGGATTACAGACATACTTTAATTATTTAACAGAAAGTTATTTGTTCAAGATACTTTAACATACTATCCCATTTAGTTATGCACATTTCAACTAGATTTTTTGTCTGAGTAACTGTGTCTGGTCAAGGCACTGCTACTGTTGTTGCAATGAATTCATTAATATCTGATACAATGGCTGATATTCTTCAAGTGAGTTAAAATGTTTCAAATATAAATCATTTTTGTTTGTAAACACAAAAATTGGCATGTGTATGTTTAAAGTAACGGCCTGTTATCCACCCCAGCAGTGGGAACCATAAGCTTCCTCTATCCGTTTTTTGGAGAGAAGTATTGTAGCAAAGACCTACCATCGCGTTGCTCCAATGCGGATTGGTAGGTTACGCATATCTCTAGAATTCGCTAGAAGTATGCGGATTTCCTTACCATATTTTCCTTCACCGAAAAGCGTGTCATAAATTGCAATTGTCAATTAGACATGTGCCTGCGCGGGGTATAAACCCATGATCGTCTTTACAGAGTCGAACGGCCTCACCGCTGAGCTATCACAGCTTGTTCCATATTTATTAAAATGTATTTGCAATAATTTTCAGATGAACCTGGTCATAGCCAAAGAGAGTACTCATTGGGATGACGTCTAAGGGCTATATGCTGTTGATGCTTTATGGAATGAAGCACATGATTAGGTCAATTGATTTGACTAGATGAAGGCAAGTAAATATTTGATGTAAAGTATGTCAGTCTGTCCATTTCACTTTCTATTAAAACTGAAGCTTATATGTCTAATGGGCTAACTGCCTAATCCGTTTGAGATATAACAAAAAATGTTTGGTACAATTTTTCCTCTATTATAGTGATGCAAAAAAGTGTGTGATATAAGAATAGCTTAAAAGACATATTAGTGATGATCATTGGAACTTTGTCACATACAATACAGTATTTGGAAAGCATAATATTTTTAGCCTGGTACTGCTAACAGTACAAAATCAAAGATATTTAACATAACACAAAGATTGTCACAGATACCCCTTATATTTTATTATTAAAAAAACAAAATTTATAATTATAGTCTCTATTCTATACTTAAAATATAACTGTAGACAAAGTTATAGACACGAAAAAAATATTTTCCAGACACTATTTAAGACCAGTAGAAGCTAAAAATATATTTTTAAAATTTAAAATCTCTGTTATTTGTCAATGCATCATTCTCCTACCCTTATCCCACTCTAAATGGGGTAGGCACAACATGTTTTAAACATGTTATCACATGATTTGGTATCTTACGACCGGTCGCCTGCCCGACGTCAACTTACCTTAATCGGTTTTCGCGACACCTCGGTAAGAAATGAGGGTGGTCTATTCTACTCAGGGGATATCAATGCCAAGATTGTCTGTAAGACTACCTTTGCAAACTAATGTTCTATCTATACATTATTTAAGAATTACTTATTTATTACAGGTTAAATATGCTGCGAACTCTTCCACCGGGAAGTGTCCACGAGCCCGATGATGCAGATGAACATATATGAAGAGCTTCAGTCGAATCATAATTATTTAGCCTCATTTATTGACATTAGTAATAACATTTTCACAGCGCGAATGCTTTTATTCACTAACAATTTATTTTGCCGCCTGAACCATTCGGAATTTTGGAATAAGGCTGTAAAAGTCCGCTTCAATGCTAGAGACTCAAGAGAAGGTTGTGTCTTCAAAATAGTATTTATATTAGTATAATTGACAAACATTATGAAGTTTGAAACTTCTTAACTAGGACCCAATGGATTTTTTCTCAAATCCGTGGATAAGGGGGCTCTAGCACACTAGAACGGATCATAATTTGGTTTCATTGTTTAAAACATGATTGGTTAATATTATTGTTTGATAGTTATAGTACCTTGTATTCCATCAGAAATATTTTCCAGACCCAAGCCATATCATATTACCGGTTCAGTATATTGATATATCGGTCATGTGCAGCAATAGCGGTACAACTCAAAAACTTATATTTTGAGATGAATGGGTTTAAAATTTTCATTACTCAGGAAAATGAATAACAATTGCTTAGTTGCTAGTTTAATTGTTAGTTTGCTTAAACGACGGGCTTATAATGAAATATGAGTTCTGCCTGTATTGCTGCTAAAAATTGTGTATTTTAACATTAACACCATTTATTCCTATTCAAAACACGTGTTTTTACTTGTGTAGCAAAACTAAAAACCTGAGCAATCCTGGGAGTAATATATTTTCAAAACAGGATTATTTAAATTGTGAATTTTTTATAATTACGCTATTGTCTAATAAAACTGAAAGATTTGATCTAGTTAAAATTATATTATCCATCACAAAAACTTATATCTTTGGAATGGCATTATATGGCATGTAAAGTGTTAATTAGTCAAAAATGTATATAACTTAAAAAACTATAATTCCTGGTTAACTTGCATTAATCATAAATATTATTTGTTAAAAGTTTTTTGCATAATCGTAATCATAATGCGAGTTAGACAACGGTGTATCAATTAAGGAGAATTCACAGTACTGCAGATACTTGGAAAACGATAATGGAAATGGAAAATTTTATCGCAAGTAATGTTATAGAACTATGATACATGAGGCAAAAGTAACTAACTAATATTACTATTATTAACATTTAAAAATTGATTCAAAATTTTTATTATTTTACTATATATACTCCATAAGTATAGAAACATAACAAGATGTAAACAAACAAAACCATGTGATTCAGGAGTGACAAATATGTCATAACAATAATATTATTAACAAATGAAAAAATTGGGATTCAACTGCAGTTGTCAAAAGAATATCTCTAATATTTATAAATGTAATTTTCATAAATTGATTGGTATTTTCTAAAATTAAATATTTATACCTTTAGTATAGCAAAACAGCAATATATAATTTAATAAAATTCAGCAGATACAAATTAGCCAAGTAAACTACCTAAAATGGTAATTGGATTAACCAACGCAACATAATATCAATATTCTACGAGCTTCACTCTGTGATACTTAAATGTGTAGTAATTTAGTGTATTTAATATTATCCCTCGTTTTCTTTAAAAATTTTATAATTCTTATTTATTGTTTCAAAGTTTGTGAAAATTATTGATAGCAATCACGCCATAATAAAGTGGTGCGAATACTATCAATAATTTTAAATTCTTTAAAAGAATAAAAAATTATATTAAATGTGTGTGTATATTATATTAGTATAATGTGTTGTAATAAAAAAGGTACTTTATAGTAGGCAGATAATGCCTACTATAAACTACCTGTTTTGACATGTTTACATTTAGTTAAATACTTAACCCATGGAGTATAGTTCCTCATGATGTTTTCTTTCATCGAAAAGCTTGGTATCAATTGGCACATTAATTATGGCAAAATTTCACAATTTAATTCTTACTTTATATGTATAAATCCGAAGTGTTAACTGGTTTGATGGAAAATATTATACTTAGAGATAAAAACCACTAATATTCTATAAAACTACTACCAATATATCTAAAAAAGACTAATATTTATAATTTACCATCAAGTATACTCCTTTTAAGTATAATGTTTTTTCCTAAATACTAAAACGGTAAAAACGAAAGCATGTATTGTTTCAAATACTAATCTTGTAAATTTGTTTTCGAGTGAATACTTATAATTAATTATATTTAATAATAATATATAATAATTTAAATTACAATTCCTATATTTTCAAGATACATGATCGCCGATTCTGTTTCCTATTTAAAAATAGTAATCATTTTTGAAGTTGCACTTTTAGCGTGTTTAGGAAAAAACTTTTTTTTTTAAGAAGCATGCACATAGAAATGTAAAACGGCTGTTGAATATAAATTTTTTTATTACAGTAAAAGTCTATTAAAGAATTTCCTTAAATATTTTGTTTTATTAAAATCTAAAAATCATTATTAATATGTTACAGGAAAACCGGTTATCCAAATAATCGGTAAAAGTAAAATGCGAATCGATAAAACTTTGACATCACTAGTTACGGTTTTAGCGCACCAAGTACATCACTAATTTTACTACGATTTTACGTCATACGTTATATATATAACCTACGTAAACTAATAACAGATATAGAAATCAACATTTTGATTTAATATTGCCTTAGTTTTTTGAAAATAAATGTTAATCCGTGTGTATTTATTATAATCATAAAAAATATATTATACATCAACTGGCAACATCAACAGACCTTCCGCTCGGCCGCCATTTTGACGTGATCTGTCACTCTCAACGAAACGCCCGTGATAGTCACACGCATTTACGTTCGCTGAGTGTTCTCTCGCATCTGTTACACCTTGAGTTAAGTAGCTTTATTCCTCGGAAAAACTTTTGTGAAACTTATATTAATTGATCGTGAAAATGCCGAAAGGACGTGTGTTGAAAACACAATCGAGACAGTTAGTGTTAAAACTTCATGAGTATTTTGAGCAAGAAAATCAAAATGGCGGACCTCTTATACCTATCACGCAAGTCCGAAACCGTGTTGCAGCCGCGTTGGGGATCAGTCTATCAACTGTGACTAAAATCACTACTGATGCCTACGGCAGGAGCGGCTTGGAGCAAAACAAACCATCTACACCAAAAAGAAAGCGCCGGGCTCATAAGGTGACAGCTGTTGATGACTTTGACGCTGACGCTATTCGTCGTCATGTATATGATTACTACTTGAGAAAAGAAATTCCAACTTTGAGAAAACTTATTGTTTCTTTGAAAAGAAGTGGTCTATTTCATGGTGAAAAATCTTCTTTGGTCAAAGTTTTGAACACAATTGGCTTTTCATATAAAAAGTTAAATAAAAGAAAATTATTAATAGAACGCACAGATATAGCTATAGCACGTTGTGATTTTTTAAGAGAGGCAAAGAAAATACAAGATTGGGCAAATATTGTTTTCACGGATGAAACATGGCTCAACGCTAACCACACACTATCTCGTTTCTGGACTGATGATACTGCTGATTCCACTTCCTCAGTACCAATGGGAAAAGGTGAGCGCCTAATCATTTGCCATGCAGGTACAGCAAAAGGATTTGTACAAGACGCACTGTTGGCATTTAAATCGAAGAAATCAAATGACTACCACGAAGAGATGAATGCAAATGTGTATGAAGAGTGGTTCAAAAAAATGCTCATTTCATTGGAAGAACCATCAATAATTTTTATTGATAATGCGCCCTACCACTCCCGTCAAATTGACAAAATGCCAACACAGGCTAATAAAAAGCATGAAATAATTAATTGGCTTCGGGACAATGGAGAAAATGTGGACGACTCAATGTTAAAAGTTGAATTAATAAAAATATTAAAAACCAAAAAGAGAGCAAAACGCTATGTAATCAATGAAATGGCAGCAGAATATGGCCATACTGTTCTTCGGATTCCTCCATACCACTGCCAGTACAACGCAATAGAACTTATATGGGCACAAGTAAAAGGGCATGCTGCGAGATGCAATACAAGCCCCCCATTCACAGCGAATAAAATGTTGCAATTGCTAAAAAATGCTTGCACCCACGTAACGGCCGAGAACTGGGCAAGTGTGGTGGAAAGAACTAAAAGAGTAATATTCTCTGATTGGGAACGTGATATTGCGTTTGATAATATATTATCTACACAAGAGCTAATAATAACTGCTACTGAAGACTCCTCATCGGAGGAGTCTAGTGTTGATTATCATTCCGACGACTCGTGCTAATAAAATAAATTAAAATATCCTGATTGTTTTATTTGTATTCATGTATTAACTAAGAAGAAAGTAAAACTTTATATAATGTTATTAAATGTCTTTTAATACTCGTAACATCGATTTCTACCGATTATTTTTAATCTGTGGCATAATCGTAGTAACCATTATGTGTGACATCACTAAGTGGGCGGTACCCATCCATAAAGTACAAATATTATTTGTATGATATTTGTACGTAAGCAATACAAAACTTAATGAGCGTGAGCTGTCAAAAGACTGATAATATGATGGACGCAGTATAGTCGATGTAGTACAAAAAAAATAGCAGATTCACTGCGATATAAGAAGTATACACATTAACTCGGACTGCAAGAGTCTAGTTTAAAAAAAAAAAGATTCATTGGATATGAAAATAAATAAACACCAATGTCAAAGAATTTATTAAAGCTATCATGTCATTTTTACTTTGATAAATTATTATTTACAAAATAAAAATAATAAATAACCACCATTATCACCATTAAATTTACATATCCATTTAACTTATCCTTAATTTTATATTTGTACCTATATAAAATTATTGTAAAAAAAAGATTCTAGTACTAAACGTACTTATTGTTAAATAATTAGTTACCTACATTGATAAAATGAATTATTAAATCCATGACAACATATAATTGCTAAGTCAATCACCTATTTGGTCCGTTTTCATTTCTTTAAATGGGCTTAGGCCAATATTAATATATTCTTCTTAAACTTCTACACAATAAACCAGTATAACAATTAATATCACCATTATTTCTTTTTTCATTCGATACCTATCATATGATTAAATGTTGTGTAAGAAACTGATAATAGTAATCGCAGAATTCCATACACGAAGTCTCTTATTGACTTATTCTGTAGTATAAGTCGGAAGAGCAGGATCACTACGAAGAAAACAACGCCTTTGTGTAAATAGTACATTCTGTAAAGAAAAAAATAATAATAAAAATACTTAATGACTTACATAAAATTAGTATACTCTGTTTATTAGTGATAGTTAGTATTATAATATTTTGTACTATTCATAAAAAAGTTCTTTTGAATATTTTAATTATTCCTTATACATTGGGATAAATATATGCTATAAACATCCTGTTAGTTTTACAGTAACAGGATAACATTGAAAAGCGCATCTATTATGTTGATAATAGATGCGCTTTTCAACATGCGACTTTTGCGACATAGTTGTCGACAGTCCACCCGAACAAAGTTGCGGGTAAAAGCTAGTTTATATTATAAAACAATGTATGCCATTCATCCAAACATACCTATTCGTGTGTCGCCGCGCTTCTTCAATGTCGTGATCCTTTTCTTTAAGTAAAAACTTTCTTGTGCCCTTTATGAAGTTTTTATACTGCTCGTTCCATCTGAAAAAAAGTTGAACTTATTTATATATAGAATTTACATATTTTGAAAGTGTTTTACATAGTTGCATGGTAACTAAAAAGTGAAAAAAACTACAGAGTGTTTTACATAGTTGCAGTTTACATTGTTTAAAATTATAGTCGTGTGGTATCCGGCTGAATAGAATAGTACCACCCTCTTTTCTTACCGAGGTGTCGTAAAAGGCGACTAAGGTAAGTTGACCCACCGTGTGGTATCCGGCTGAGTAGAATAGACCACTCTCATGCCTTACCGAGGTGTCGTAAAAGGCGACTAAGGTAAATCGACCCGCCGTGTGGTATCCGGCTGAGTAGAATAGACCACCCTCATTTCTTACCGAGGTGTCGCAAAAGGTGACTAAGGTAAGTTGACCCACCGTGTGGTATCCGTGTGGTTTAGTAGAATAGACCACCTCTTTCTTACCGAGGTGTCGTAAAATACGACTAAGATAAGTTGACGTCGGCGGCAGGTCGTAAAATACGTAGCCAAATCATGTAACAACATGTTTATAAAATGTTATGCCGACCCCACTTAGAGTGGGATAAGGGCATGAAGATGATGATGATTGTTTAAAATTAATGTCGTATGATCGGTACCATCCTGAATATAATGTAAAAAATAAGATTGAATGAAAATTAATATTGTCTCACTTAATGCTTTTGGGGTTCAAATTATATATGAGTGCATCACTCGGAGAAAGTCTCTCTCGTAATTTAGCAACATTTTCAGTCTTGAACTGCCACTCGCGCAAAGCGAAGAAAGCTAATACGTCGCTCATAGCGCGCAACTTCTGTTCCGCATTGATAAGACTTATTCTGAAAATAATATAAATAAAACTCAAGATATGCCTTTTAATTTGCTAGAAGTAATAATAAAATTATTTTGCTATAATCCGCGATGTGATACTTTTACGCGATACTTTTGTTTTATGGATTTTTTTAAGCGATACTTTTGTTTTATGGATCTCCGCAAAGTAACGCCTAATTCTATAAGTTATTTTTAATTGCTCTTTTGCTCTTACACACATAGAGTTATTATACTAGAGTAGAGGAGCTATAGGCCTGTAAGTGCGAGTGTCATAATAAATAATGAGAGGGAAAATAAAACTCGTATACTTATCTTTGTCTAATCACACGTAAAAGAGGGACAGATAGATACAGTCTCATTAGCGTCCTCTTTATTGTAATAGGGTACATTTTTGCTGACTTCCCTACTCCCTACTATTCCCTACGACGTAAACACTATTACTTATTCTTATAATTTAAGGATATTTCGTTCATGCATAATTTTTACAAAGTTGTTTTAAGAGATCTATTTCTATTCTAACATGAATTAAGAACGTTTATGTAAGCATCAACTAGGTGCTTACATAAACGTTCTTAATCAGAGTAATATTCCTATTTTTAAGAGTTAATGGATTTCAAGCACTTAAAAATATGTTAATTTTACTAAAACATTTATTCTTATTATGCTAGTAATAAATAGTAGTGTTATTAGTCTACTAGAAATATAAAGCATCGAAAGAATACTTCAAAAATTTTAGTTATGCTAATATTTGAGAACTAGATCTTACTTCATTTTGATTCCTAATGTACGAATGATGTATTCAGCGAAGTACAGAGGAATAGTATGGAGAAAGAACTGCAATAACATGTGCGCAAATCTGAAACAAATAATTATATATATTAACTAAATAATAATAAAAAATTTAAAATTTTGGTTGTGCACTTCAATTTAAGTCTATAAAAAATAAAAGATTACTTATTTTTTTAAGTCTTAAGTTTTTTTAGTCATTTCTGCAGTTACTTAACTACTTTAAATTTCAGGTAAATGTTTATATGCACATTTGTGCATATAAACTTTTCGAAATCGTAAACAAATAAATTTTAATCTCTAATTATAGTTAATTTTTAAATGTAAAACCATAATGTATTAATGTTTCTGCGGTATGGGACACTTACACACACGGTCGTCTGTCCCCGAAGTCAGTTACTAACTAGTGTTATGGGAGACAGACAAGTGGTGAATTTATACTTATATCATTTTAAATACATAATTAAATACAAATATACACCCAAACTTAGACCAAAAAATTGATTTATAGAAAATGTTGGCCCTCGGCGGGAATCGAACCCGCGACCCGCGAAGCTGAAGGCAGGATCACTACCCACTGCGCCAATGAGTCAGTCAAATACATAAATTCAAATTCAAAATATTCTTTATACAAATAAACTTATAAACAAGTGCTTTTGAATCGTCAACTCTACTGAACGGAAAGCTGTTCCTACCGAGAAGAGCAAGCAAGAAACTAGGCGGTTGCTCTTTTAAAAATATAATTCTTAATAATATTTACATTGTCGTTACTGTCTTGTTGTTGTCATATGCGAACATACTTACGAATGTATAATATTAGAATGTAGATTACCAGGCTATTTTCTTACCTATTTTCCACTCCTGTGCCACTCGGATACCACACACAGTTGTCCAAGGGATGTCGCGGAAGGTAAGTTTTGAGGGCGAGCTCAAAGTCGAGCCACGTCGTCGGATTCTCGTACGAACTACAGTTGTACACACGGACTTCTGGCAGCCTGTTGGTTTGTATACACCATAAACGTTATATTTTAAATTATATTTTTATGGAAAATAGTATTTTCAAGTATGTATGTAAGTAGAAATTACCACACCTTTTCTCGTATTATCGAAGTGTATCTATGACATGTATATTTTATAACTTTATTAGTCCGAAATTTTTAACATAAAATTGTCTTAACAGATATGTCGTCATGGAAAAAGTCATGGGTCACTGAAAAGACCTTCTTTAAGAATATAATGAAGACTATGTACACATATCAACGATATCTACGTACATGAAGACATGTCGAAAATAGCATTTTTTATTTGCTTATTGGCTTTAGATTCTCCATATTTACATATATAGGTATGTTTTTTTTTTAAATTTTATGCAGTATCTACAAATTGTATAAGAGAACAAGTATTACAAATGACGACAAATTAAGCTCTCCTCTAAATATATCCGAAATCTGTAAATATATCCAAATATCTCCGATTTTTGAAATGCCCTTTTATACGTAGGGACTGCCAAGTGGTATCCAGCTGAGTAGAATAAACCAACCTCATTTCTTATCGAGGTGTCGTAAAAGGCGACTAAGATAAGTTGACGTACCGTGTGGTATCCGGTTGAGTGAAATAGACCACTCTCTTTCTTACCGAAGTGTCGTAAAATACGATTAAATTAAGGTGACGTCAGGCAGGCGACCGGTCTTAAAAATGCAGCCAAATCATGTGACAACATTTTTATAATGTGACGACCCCACTTAGAGTGGGATAAGGGCAGGAGAATGATGATACTGTTAAGACTAGGTTGATACTAATTTAGAACCGGATACTGACTTATCTACCGCAGTTTCCCACGCTACCGCCAGCAGGGTGTCGATAGCGATATCGACCGGCATCAGGTCGGCTCTTGCATCGGGCTTTCTACAAAACACATGAAGGAGACCCTTGCCGGCCGCGGCGATCACTCCACTGGGACCGTTCAGATTCTCGATCCACCCGGGATATGGATGGCGGAGAGATGAAATCACTACGGTACAGAAATGATAAATTAGATAGATAATTAGCATTCAAATCAAATCAAATCAAAATAATCTTTATTCAAATAAGCTCTTACAAGCACTTTGAATCGTCAAGAATCAATATGATTAATGAAGCTACAACTGGTTCGGAATGTTGCTCTTACCGAGAAGAACCAGAAAGAAACTCGGCGGTCAATCTTTTAAACATTTTCAATTTTAAATAATGAAATCGCAGTCCTGTATGAAGTTGAAAAGATTTTCAAATCCAGGCTTTTTTATCATCCAAATAATCTTCAATTTTGTAATATGCTTTACGCACAAGTACATCTCTTATATTTAACTTAAACCTTTCTATAGTCTAGTATAGATTGCGGAAGTTTATTGTAGAAGCGAATACCGAGCTCATCGAATGAGTTGCTAACTCTGCTGCTGCATTTATTTAAAGCAGTAAAGATGCTAACTTATTGGAACCGTGATACAAAGTACTCTATCACTAGAAGCGGCGGTTTATGGACATATGATACACATATGCCCATCAGAGTAATTGAATTTAGAAACTTCGTAACATATAGAACCGGTAGATGAACTTCTAAACGTTAGAACTGCAATAGCATCCAAACAGACCTACATACGATAAAGAATGTCACGCCGATACAGAATCTCCTGCTCGTTTTACATTACTAGTTCTAAGTCTACAAAGCTAGCAAAGGTCGTATCACTATTTAAATTTAATTTATTCACCATTGCTAAATATTAAAATGCGACGATAATAAGATAGAAAATTAGAGAAGACCTTCAGCTTCAAAAGTCACCTTTTCTTTCATCCAAAAAAATCCATAGAAATACAAAGAACATTCCAAGCTCCATTAAATTCCCTACCTAAATTAAATTAATTTTAAATGTACTCGTATGCTTACAACATTGTTTGTAATATCCACAGAATAAAACACGAAGGGTTAAGTCAAAGAATTCTTAATTTGTTTCTTTTTTGAAAATTTTTGTGTTTCTCAGGCGTACTTATTGTGCCTATTACAAAAAAAAATGGCCGATGAGTAAATATGATAAGTGAATATGGCCATTGCGGTCACATATTAAAAGAAAAACATGTGTTTCGTGTATCTCCTTTTATAGTGACTTTTATGTAAAAATAACCTCATTTTTGTCAAAGGAAGGTCTACGTTTTTTGTGTCGTTTTCAATATAATAAATGTTAAATTTGTTTACCTATAGTTGGCCGAAAAATGGCCACTGGATAATTTTTATTCGCTCGACTCCGCACTGCCTCCTCAGCCATAGCCTTTGTGAACGTGTATGTGTTTGGCTTAGGATGTATGTATCTGAAAATTTTTGTTAAAAAACACAAATGTATCACTGTAAGATTTTTATGCACTGAGAGAAACCCTATTTCTAATGTTTTTAAGAACATCCCTTTACATTATCATCAACATTTTAAAAAGACGTAGATAGGTATAGTTCTTCGCTCGTTTATCGTGAAATGAAATGAGACGAACATTTGTAAGATATCAATTATTGCGATTAAATATTATTTTAGACTTCACTCACTGTGACATAATTTACTCGTGTGGTATCCGGCTGAATAGAATCGACCACCCTCATTTCTTACCGAGGTGTCGTAAAAGGCGACTAAGGTAAGTCGATCCGCCGTGTGGTATCCGGCTGAGTAGAATAGACCAACCTCCTTTCTTACCGAAGTGTCGTAAAAGGCAACTAGGGTAAGTTGACCCACCGTGTGGTATTCGGTTTAGTAGAATAGACAACCCTCTTTCTTACCGAGGTATCGTAAAATACGACTAAGGTAAGTTGACGTCAGGCAGGCAGCCGGTCGTAAAAACGCAGCCAAATCATGTGACAGCATGTTTATAACATGTTGCGCTGACCCCACTTAGAGTGGGATTAGGGTAGGAGGATGATGACTCACTGTGACGTAATGTTGGTAAGAAGCGGTGCTGGAACCGCTTCAACGAGTGCAAGAAGACGAGGAAGAGTGGTCGGCGCTGGATACACTATCTCTTCTATGACTGTAAGTTCCGGATTACTGTAAGCCGTGGACACATGAACCATCGCCTGTGGATCATAAGTTTACAGGGACTATGAGCAGAATTTCACAAAGATTTCGAATGTGTCATTCAAAATTTCGTTGCAGTACTTTGACTGTAATCTGATAATACCTTAACAATAATTAAATTGTAAATAATTAATAGAATTAGGCGTTACTTTGCGGAGATCTATAATACAAAACTAAAGAGTATATTATTTTAACTAAGAGTATATTAAAAGAAAATATACGTCATGTTAAATGTAGAGCGTACTATTCGTTCTCATACCTGATACATGCAGAATTTGTAAGAACTTATGCACTACCCGACCGATAACACAACAATACAGAAGCACTGCACACATTCACCACCACAATCTCAACAATTGTTTCGCCCGGCAACCGAAGCATCGTCAGGAAATAGACACCACGACAAAATCGCAAAGCGAAGCATTACTCAAACAAGCAGAGTTATATAGTAACGAGTTAAACCCCCCCACCATTTAGTTGACATGACGGTTTCTTTAATTGCTATTCACTTTCATAATACAAAAACTGTTTTAGGTATATTAAAGAAGTTGCAATTGCGATTTCTGTATTATGTTTTTTCCTATTCCTAAGGAAAAATTTGTAGTATTGATTAGTAATAAGTAGGTTTTATGATTTAAGAAAATATTTTGCTTATTACATATTACTTAGGTATTTTTTATTCTATACTTGAACGTATAAAGTGTATTTCACCTGTAAATTAGGCAGGGTGTCGCAGATATCCATTAATCGCGTAACTGATAGCACATTTTGTTCCACTGCTGTCGTCAAAGCCTCGTCGAATTTCAACGTAGCTGCCGAGTGAAAGACAATAGATACCTGAAAGTGCATATCCAATTTATTTTAACGTATATAATTACTAGTTCTTACCCGCAACTTCGTTCGCGAGTTTTGGTGTCGCGTGATAGGTTGATAATAGATGGCGCTTTTTAATATCATTTTCTTTCAGCGCTTTTCATCCTATAGGAATACTTATAGAATTAACAGGATTTCTATGGACTATATGTTATTCCGGTGTATAACGAATAATTGTGCCAAATTTCATAGATATTTGTTCAGCGGAATCGTCGTGAAAGAGTAACAAACATATATCCATGCTCACAAACTTTCGCATTTATAATATTAGTAGGAAGTAGGATTTAATAATTATTTAACGGAAGGAACTTAATTATTTTAAGGATTAACTTAATATAAAAGTATGTATTAACTAGATATCTGTTACCCATAAGTATCAACTAATTTACTGCCAGGGGGGCAGGTCGTGTCAAAGAATCACCTTATTTGCGAAACAATTTTATACAATACAGCATTAATCCTTATCCAATTAAGTACCTTAAATACATTGTTGATTTAATATAGACCATTATGGCCGTTTACAGCATGTAATTTAAATGAACATTTTCGAAGACATCACAAATTTAAAATGCAGGCGCATAGTGGTTGCGCGTCAAAGGCCGCGTTTTGCCTTATAGCACTTCGAATTTAACAGCGATCGGAGGCGTTTATATTTTTCACATGGCCAACTATATGTCGCTCTTTCAAGAGTAACCTCTAAAGAAAACATGTTTGTATTGTCTAATGACAAGAAAGCTGTGAATGTTATATATTAAGATATTCTGTAATTAATTGTAAAAATAAAATAAATAGGGAAAAATGTAAAAAGTAAATAAGTAAAAATATAGTATATGAATTTACATATTACATCGATAGCAGGAAATCGTTATGGTATAGGGAACGGGGACTATTTTTCTCCAAATTTGACGCGTTCGGGCCACGGGCAGTAAAGAATAAATCAAAACTACTGGATAGATTTTAATCATTTTTTTCACTGAGTGACATAGGCTATATATTTTTATACCCGTACGAAGCCGGAGCGGGCCACTAGTATCTAATAAAGGACGGCTATTGGACACCCTCTGATGATACATCATACATGCTTTTTTAATAAGATGTTTATGTTCCAAACGTTTTCAAGATTAATAAAATCTTATTTGAAACACTAGTCTGATAATAATAACCATTCTAACAAGTTTTCTTAGAGATTTATGCGCGAGGCGTCTATTTACTACTAGGCCTACATAGTTCCCTAAACTGCTTAAGGAATAGATTAAGATATACCTTTTGAAGTTGTCGTAATGACTCTGAATCGATACCAAGTCCTGGTTGCGCGATGTCACCAGGTATTATACATAATTTGTCCAATTGTGAGGGGTTGGTTTGGCGAACTATGTCAAATACCTGACGATAAAAAAACAGTTTAAGAGTAATAAAACATTATAGTTAACTATAAACAACTAGTTTTATATGAATATTTAATATATCATATAATAAATATTAATTAAAAAAGCACAATCAATATATATAGGAATGTTTATTTATTTCATGTTTTTTTTAAAGGATATGCTAATTTGAAGCCAAAAATACTTCTAATATATTTATATAAGCCAAAGCTTTAAGCCAAAAATACTACAAAAATAATAATAGGTAAAATAATAATAAGCAAATATGGTTTTGTTTAATTTTGAATGTGGTTGTAATGTATAACTACACAACAGCCGAGAAACGTTGGTCATATACAATGTCGCTAACCTGAGACTGCTTGAGTTGGTGCAACCGCTTCTCTGGATTAATGCCTTTTTTATGTCTCATCAGGAGATGTAGGCGACCAATATCTGGGCACGTTGATAACAATCTTTCTATCAGAACCTGAAAATTAAACACTTTTTATCTAATTGGTCTGGGAGGTACAGTCTGAAACTTGAATACTGTTTACGATTCTTACTCAGCATCTTGTCAGATAAGTAAATCTTTTTATGAAGGAAACTCGAAGGGTCAAAGGTGACAGCCGAAGCGGCCTAGCCAAACTAGATTAGAGACGACAATTCAGTAAATATATTCTGCTTTTCATAACAGGAATCGAAGCTTATACTTCCAGTAATAACGCTACACCGAAAATGAGCGTCGCCAACAAGAATGATCTTAAAAGTAGGTCCTACTGTTAGTTACTGTTTTATTTGGTATAAAAAAGAGAACTACAATCTCTTGGTCCTAAACTTGTTTCAAAATTAAGGAAATATTTGTAATCTACGAATTGTAGTCATTATTAAGGCTTTCAAGTGAGTTAATCATGCGTGAACCTCATTTGATGAAAAATATTATTTCTAAGCAGTGGCAAAATTATTGGTAACTGGCAACAGTACAGTTTCATTAAAAAAAAGTAGAAGGTATTAAACCGTACACCGTAATTCTAACTACACGTCTTCACATGTTTCACATTTGCATCTATTTTTTAAAATTATGTAAAATATAGTACAGTACATTTTATTGAATATGATCTGATATATTAATAAAATGAAAGAGGTTTTGTAATGAAAGTTAAAGGTTTTTTATAGCCCATAGTACTATCTACTTATTATGCAGAAAGCCAGGAATCAACTAGTAGAAAATCCTTATTTTACAGTATTCCCTTTGGCTAAGTTTGTTTTTATTGGTTTTCTCATCGAATTGTATTCAAGGACGCATTCTAAGATTGTAATGCTAAAACTCAAAAGCGGTAGATTGTTTCTACACAGCATCGTACCCAAACACCAAATTATCGGTTAGATTTACCGGTATGTTAGTAAATAGCCACATCTGAAACGGTTTCGGTCAGACCAGACTAGAGAAGTATGTAAAACAAAAATTTAATCTTATACCGGCAACCGAACCCTTTAGACGTTAGGCAGCACACAACACCCATGGAGGTTGTTAAGAAAATAATTTATAATAACACCAAGACAATCGTTATTTCTTCATAAAGCTATTATAGTAGACTAGGGGAGCCAACTTAAAATGTCCATAGAAAAAAGAGAGCATATGATGCTACCTATCAATCTCTCTTTTTTATGTCATTAGACAAAGATAAGATGAAAACGGAAAGATGAAAGACTTAGGCCTTTCATCTTCCCGTCCTAATTATTTGTTGGACGCTCTTCAGTTTGACAAGTCAGTATCTTTGCCCCCTATGTCTAAAAACTATAAGCATGTCTTACTAAGTTTCCGAACGGTTTTTCTCTGTTACGGTTATTGGCCATAAATACTCCAAGTAGATGTCAAGATCGTCATTTATGAGTAGCCATAAGTAAAATATAAGTTTTGAAATTTTCATAGTTAAGGTCCAATAATCATAAATAGCTTCCGGTAACATCAATTTTAAGGAACCAAGTTATTTATATTGGACACAATGATTATGCACACCATAATTGCTTGATGTCAAATTAAAGGTCACATTATGGAGGTTGCAATATTTTCAGATTTCCTTGTCGTAAATTATTGATATTGTTAATTATGAACAGGTCATTCACATTATAATGAAGGTTAATTGTATGGTATGATGATTAATCATGTTGTATAATTTTAACCCGTTCCAGACGATTATTATTGATTGTTATAGCGTGGAGTTTAAATAGTTGATCGTGACATTTAACATACTTTTTTCATAGCACCTTGAAATAATTCAATATCTATATAAAGATACGATATTCTTCATCTCCATAGGTCAGGCCTCCACCCTCATTTCCAGGCACAATGCAAGGTGTATTGTGTATTGTACCAAATTGGTTGGATATTATTAGATTAGACATAACTGTATCCGTTGTTGAGGCATTATATTCGCTGCCATTAGCACTACGCATATTATACCATCTGCTAAGCTCGGATACTTCAAGTAACGGCCTGTTACTATGCCACTGTTGGGCATAGGCCTCCTCTCTCCGTTTCTGGAGGTAAGGGTTGGAGCTAAGACCTACCACGCTGCTGCAATGCGGATTTGTGAGTTACACATATCCCTGAAATATATATCTAGAGATATGCAGGTTTCCTCACAATGTTTTCTTCCACTGAAAAGCGTGCGACAAATTGCAATTTGACATTTAACTTTTAATAGAAAAACTCATTGATGGGTTGAACCCGGGGTTTGAACTGATAACCTCCTCGAAAGAGTCCCACGGTTTCACCGCTGGGCTATCACAACTTCAGTTAATGTTAGTACTTACGTTACGTTAAATGGTTAACGAAAACTTCCGTAAGATACCGTGTTCCTGTCAATCACAAAGAAAAAAGTTACATTAAAAGTTAAGTTAGTTTGTCTGACCTTTCCCATAAAACCTGTGGCGCCAGTGATAAAGATGTCCCTCCCAGCATAAAACTGCGGTAACAGAGCACCGCACGGTGACTTCGGTCGCGCCACCATTTTGATTCACCTGTATCACAAAGAAAAAATACAAAATTAACTGAAATTCATTTTTCTTTATAGTGAGTGAAGAATGTGACTTTCCTATATTCTATTCAGGAAGTGATTTAAACGACGAGATTTTGTTACATTGGACTTATAGATGTTTGAGCTTGAACTATACTGATTTGAGGATTGGTAGTGAAGTGTAAAGTGAATTAATATGATTTGATCTATCAAAGAGAAAATAAATGTATTATAGTAACACGTACCATGTTAATACTATTATGAAATGTCAGCAACAATGAATAACGACAGCCATTCATGTTTATTAAGGCATTCTATATACGTACTAGTAAATCGTAGAATGCAATGGTCTGGCAATCCGCCCGGTCCGCCGCTATATTAAAATTTGATCGAGCTAGATTCAAATTTGCAGGTAAGACTTGTCGGCAGTATTTTGCAAGCACTTCAAGCTTTTATTCTGGATATCTATTTTTTAAATATTGTTTAAGACTAAGCTGAACTTTAAGGTAAATTAAAAATAAACATTTTCATAGCAATTTCTAGTTATTCAAAAAACTCATTTTGCATCTCGCAATGCGCCGTCAAATTAATGTACCGTTAAAATCGAGTAGGTTGGATATATGATTTTGCTATTAAATATATAAAAGTATGTGCCGATCGTTTAGTTTCACAACAGCGCGTTATATCAAATCTTTCGTAGAAGAAAAATTATAATGGCATGAAGAATAGTAGGTTCTCAGTAATTAAAATGTCTAATTACGCTGTTAAGAATCTTAAAATAATATCATTCAAAAGCAATTATTACGTGGGCGTGTCGACGAATGGTGTGCATAAGCTGGACTCACAAAGTTTCCAATGTGGAAGTACTGCTACTTGTTAACAAAAATGCGAACTTTTCAATACTGTTAAGGTCAGAAAAGTGTTATATTTGAAGCATGTGCTTAGACACGAGAGGTATGAACTTCTCGAACTGATCGTGATGGGAAAAGTAGTAGGAACAAGAGCTATCGGTCGCAGGAAAAAATCCTGGCTACGTAATATCCAGGAGTGGATAGGAATCGCGAGTGCTGCCGAGTTTTTTCACTTCTCGAAAGAAGCTGGTAGAAGATCTATAAATTTAAAAATTCTTTAAAACAATAAAACCGAATTGTTCATGGTAAAAAGATGCGATTTAAGATTGGTGTAAAGGCGATTTCACATGTTACATTATTATCATAGAAAACAGCAAGAAGCTGCGGTAGATTATAAGAAAACTACAGAGTAAAACTTGCACAATTTGCATAGAATTTTTAAATTATTAGGAACCCTTATTATTATTAGACGTTATTTATATAGAGTAGCTGTTTAAAGTAAAACAAAAATACCGAATTGTCAATACCATGTTCATGGTTAATAGATGCGATTTAAGATTGGTATAAAGCCGATTTCAGATGTTACATTATTATTATAGAAAACAGCAAAATGCTGTGGTAGATTATAAGAAAAGTACAGAGTAAAACTTGCACACTTTGTATAGAGTTCTTAAGTTAATAGGAACGCTCCTTATAATTAGATGCTATTAGAAATTCGGTCTGCATCATAGAGTAGCTGTTTAAAGTTGGTTAAAGATGTCGTATCTATTTGTTACTTAGAATCTTTCAGTCCGGAATTTTATAGTACGAAAGTAATGATAACATTATTTTGCTAGAATGACAGAAAATCTATAAAACACTGAATTTATATTGATCCGATTTCTTAAAACTTTTTTGGTTTAATTTTTATTTTTTAGTCTATAAATTATTTAGGTTTATTTTATGCTTGTTTTTATGAAATAGTTTAGTTCATTAAATAGTTTACATATATATTATATACTATTATGTTTTATATTACGATTATAGGTTATAGAGATAATATAATACATCTCGCTCAATTGATTTTCTTTTTACATCGATAAAAACAAAGTTGTATTTACTCATAATAAATTACAGTTAAGTGGTTTGAAGCTGTAATAAAACAAGTTAAAACGAATTTATTTTAAAGAACATATACATTATTTTCCTTAAAGGCTGTTGAATAATGTATAAAAGCAGAGCAAACACTAGCTACAATACAAGTATATTCCACTATCGCGTGAGACTTAATATTATATGCATCGCAACAACCGAAATTTAGAGTTCCTTGGATGTAAAATCGCTTTCGTTGTATTTACTTAAATAATCAAGTTAACTCCAATACATCATCCTCCTACCCTTATCTAACTCTAAGTGGGGTCGGTACAACATGTTATAAACATGTTGTCACATGATTTGGTAAGATATTTTACGACCAGCCGCCTGCCTGACGTAAACTTACCTTAGTCGCCTTTTACGAAAACTCGGTAAGGAAGAGGGTGGTCTATTCTACTGAGCAGGATACCACACGGCGGGTCAATTTTTACAATAACTTGTTAGCATATTTTATGTGCTTAATAATAGTTATTTTGAGATCATTTATAATCATTTGATGTTCAAAATTTATTATAAAATTTTATTTTCTTTAACATTTAAAACCTGGATATACCGATCTCTTATATAAAATAAGAATTATCACTCACAAAAATTTAAATTGACTAACTTTAATATCGTATGAATAAATAAAATTATTAGTTACTAGTAATATTGCGCAGTTTCACCCGCGTAATTTTTATTTTTTTAGTACATTTTTATAACGGATCCATATTTTTTTGAAAATGTAATATAGCCTAAGTTGCTCAGCAAAGATGCAGCTTTCCAATGATGAAAGAATTTTTGAAATCGCTCGAGTAGTTTTTGTGTGAAAACATTACAAACATACATACAAATTTTTCCTCTTTATATTAGTATAGATTCTAAGAGGAAATTAAAAATCATTATCTAATTTTTAAATCTTACAACATTGAAGATTTAAAATTTAATATTGAAAGATAAGCAATCATATTAATATTAAGGCCAGTCATTAATGAAATAATTAAAGAAGTCATTTATATATCCTGTGGTAATTAAAATTTCCTAAAACAACTACATACAGATAATCTACGGAACTATATTTAAAAAGATTAGTAACTGTTATGTTACTCGTGTGCTTAACAGTAGTCTGTTATTTACAAAGACTTATTTACAAGCTATTAAATAAATCCTGTTGGTTTAGTTTAATAAATAATCTTTTGCCTCACTCATGTTTGTCATGTCAAAACTTCTTTAAATAGAGTCCATTGTATTATTTGTCTAATAAATTACTTGTTTATAAAGGATGTAGTCAGAATTGCAAATATACCGAAAAGCGATTATATCTTTAGTGAAAATCAAAGTTGTAAATCCCTAAAAGAACTGAATCTTATGAGAAAAAGGTATTGAATTCTAACAGAATATAACAGGATAAATGGGCACACTATAGATATAACAAAAAAAAAGAATTTTTTGTTGTTTCAATTTGATTTGACTATATGCTGTTAGCCCTAACGGCTTTTACAGCGTCACCGGGCGGGGCGGGCGAGCGCAGAAGCATCGTCGAAGTTGCGAAATGCGGAGAGTAGAGCGCAGCGCAAAGCGTCAAGGAACGTCGTCCTAAGGGTGCCTCCTGTGAGGCCGGACCACGGCTTAGGACGACGTGTAGTGGAGGGCTAATGTATGACGATTAGTCATCATGGCGTCGGGAGTATGGCGAGAAGCCACGGCCGATCAACGTCAGAAATCTAGGACCTCGTCTTTGGCAAAGACGCTGTTTGCGCGTATTATATACGTGTTTGTTTGCGATCGTTATTTGATCGTCAGGGTCATACAGGAGGCTTTTTGGACGCCTATATTTTCGGCGAGCCGACCTAACAGGGATGTAAGTGGAAGCCACTGTTATAAGGGATCGAGACAACCAACTACATTTATGTTAAATATTATGTAACAAATAGTATTAGTAATTTAATTAATTAATTTATAGCTATATACATATGTACATATATTTATATATATATATATATATATATATATATATATATATATATATATATATATATATATATATATATATATATATATATATATATATATATATATATATATATATATATATATATATATATAATATAAATATGTATAATATTTATATATATACATATGTAAATTTATAACAAAGCAACTACTGAGTTTCTTATCGGCTTCCTAAGACCTACTCAGTTATTCCGAACCGATATAACATATCGATACAAGTCTAAATGCAATTTTTAATAGCAGTGATAAAATAAAAAAATTTAGGATATTCAAACAAATATCATATGTAGCCAGTTCACTATATGAACCAACTCTTTAGTATAATTATTAGTAAATATACTTTAAATGCATACCTTCTCTTTGCGAAACTTTGTTAAGGTCGTTTGAAAAAGATCGCTTTATTTTTTTATTATAGATAGCATCGCTCCTTTCTGCATAGAAATATAACATATATTTTCAAAAAATAAATTAAAATTACAATGTGAGTTTTATAAAAACTTGAGATCATAAATCATTTAATATTTTATCTTTGAAGGACATCGTATGTTTGTTTTTTTTCGGACGTTTTCCTTTTTTAACTCAAGCTGTATTGGATATATATTAGTATGTAGGATACTTATATTTCTTGTGCTTTCACTGTAAGGAAATTAGTCATGAGCTATCTAAATGATTGACGTGCAGATGTGCTCCTACCACTTCTATTATTAATGTATATGATACATGTATTTCACGTAGTTGTAGCTTCATTATTCATATTGATCCTTGACGATTCAAAAGTGCTTGACAGAGCTTATTAGAATAAAGATTATTTTAATTTGATTTGATTCACCATTCTAGAGATCACATTAAACTTAAGACTCCTGCGTCGTTACGCAGAGTTAGCAACTCATTCGTTGGTGTCGGTATTCGCTTTTACAATAAAATTCCAATACAATAAAATCCATACTGGACCAATCTACAGAAAGGTTTAAATTAAGTATAAAAAAATATGCTTATACGTAGTATGCGTATTAGGTACAATATAAAGATTATTTGTATGATAAAAATGCCACGATTTGAAAATACTTTCAGCTTCATACAAGACTGCGGTTTAATAATGTAAAATTGAAAATATTTAAAAGATTGACCACAGAATCTTGATCGATCGTCTCGGTATGGGCAACATTCCGAACTAGTTGTAGTTTCATTGTTCATATTGATCCTTGACGATTCAAAAGTGCTTGAAAGAGCTGATTTTAATAAAGATTATTTTGATTTGATTCAAAATCGTCTTCCTCGCTGCTTAGTGACCGCAAATATTAGAGACGTTAAATAGAATTATATACTCTTTACCTTCCAAACAAATAATAGGATTATAACTCCCTAATAGATATATAATGTGCTACGCATGGAAAGGTTGCCTCAAAAATCGTGGTATTTGTCCCACTGCTTATTGTTAAGGGTAGAGAAATATTGATCTACTCCCTTCTAGAGTATCTCTTATAACACCTCGGTAATGTATGAGGGTGGTGCTATTCGACTCAGCCGTATACCACACAGCGGGCTCTTATATATTTTTGTCGTTCATAAATTACATTTCAGTACCTGGGTGACCGAGCTTCACTCGGTAATTTTTAAAATGATGTAAAAAAAAAAAAATTATAAACAAAAATTAAAAAATAATAATGCAGGTGGGGCTCGATCCTAGGTATATTCGCCTCTCTAGACCGCCCGTTCCGCAAATGAATCACCATGACTATACGTTTAACAGAGAAAAATTGTGATTGTATTTAACGTCAATATAAAAAAATTTTGAGCCCGAAATCAGGGATAAAACGACATTTTCTTTAAATAAAACTTATCTTTATCGATTTTTCCCCAAAACCCTTTACATGCTGAATTTCATTAAAATCGTTGGAGCCGTTTCCGAGATTCCGAATATATATATATATATATATATATATATATATATATATATATATACATATATATATATATATATATATATATATATATATATATATATATGTCGCATCCTGGCAACCAACGTTCTATCATTAAAAATATATTGAAAATACATTGAAAATAGAAGGCGCAGCGGTGACAGAATGCAGACGGCGCATGTGTGAGATGAAGACAGATCCGTGTCATGGCGCAGTTGTGAAAATTGTTAAGAAGAATATAAAGTTGAAGATAAGCGTTATAGTTTTCCATATGCACGATACCCTAATTACGCCCACTAATGTCTAAGAATAATGTCCAAGATACTGATGAGTCTACATCAGTCGTGGGATTCAATCGTGCAAATGGATGGATAGTATGAAGGGACTATGATGACTCACAATGGCGGATACTATAAGAGTTACGAAATAAAACAATTCAAACACCAAAAACAAAAAGAAAAAAAAATCCAAGTGAGACGAATAATATCAATCGGCCGAAGTTTAAACCCGATAAATGATGATTTTACGTAAAATTGTGGTGTACTACAGCTGACTTATACTTGGACGGAAAAACAAAAGAAGATACATTTTCTGGAAATTTCTGCGGTTGCACTTATTAATTTAAGCAATGATAGATCAATGGATGATTAAAAATCATTATGTATATGCCTGTTTTCGTGTTACGTATTTGTTGAATTGTTGGAAGAATTTAAATATAGTGCAGATAGCAGCATGAACGGTGATTACGCATTTGGTACAAAATTGATATATGACTGCAATGGCTTGCATTCACACCGGAGATATCTTCGCGTCAAAAGCTGCATCAGGAACTACAAGTATACTCCTATTTGAAGCGAAAGTTATTTATAGAGGATCGCAGATACAACGCGATCCCAATTCAAGTGTCTTAGTTGCGATCAGCAGTGCAGAGAAAAATGGAGTGTCGCAAACGGATTTTGGAACCAAAAGACTATTGTCTGTGGTACTGTGGTAAGCTCTGGACAACGACGACAAGCAGATTACAAATTATTTGTGTACTACAGGTGTAGCAGGCTGGGCCACGTCGCGAGTCGCTGCATGGCCAATGGACCTGCTCTTTGAGGTACCAGTACAGCGACGTGTAGACTGTAGACCAATGTTTGGTCAAACCGTCATCAGGAGCTTTCACACAATTTGGTATGTGTTATTACTTTGATTTGTTTCTGGGCCTGGATGTTCTCTCACAAAAGAGACTACAGCTAATAAATTTAGTTCGAAAATAATTGAGAATGTTGTCATTAATAGGGATGGGTAACAAGAATGTTTATAGTACCTTGCAAGTAATTGTCAAGTAAAAGTAATCGGTTTTGAAACTGAAATTATAAGAAGAGGGTGAACTGTTCACGTTTTGCCAATCTAGCTCTTTTAGTCAAAAACATAATGTGTCTTATTGTCTTACAAAAATACCTGAGAGTCAAGTACCTATTGACAATGACAAGATTTGTGGTAACGTAATTTGTGTTGATGTTTATACAGACGGGTTCTTGGTTCGGTGGGTCGGTGACTGTACCAGAGTATCGTCTGTAGCCCAGTAGAAATCGGCATCTGCTCAGGGTGGTCCGTGGGTACGCAGTGAGCGATAGCTCTGGGGGTCGATGACACCAGGGTATCGTCTGTAGCCCGGTAGAAATCGGTATCTGCTCTGAGTAGTCCGTGGGTACGCAGGGAGCGATAGCTCTGGGTGGTATAGTCGGGTCTAGCTGTGTAGCGATGGCCGTGAGTCATGTGGACTCGTTATCCCTGAGGGAAGACCCTTCTGCTGAGACAGAAGCGGTAGACCACGAACAAGATACCTGGGTTGTTTTTGAAGTAAATTCTGATAGGTTTTCTGTTTATTTTTATAATGTCATGGTGAGTGTCAGTCAATGGTACTCTGCCTCAGTACTTTTCGTATGCATTATGGGTTTGGCATGGCCTTACATGTTATTTGTTGGGTTTCATAGTTCAATGATCTTATCACTATCACTTATCACTTAATGACGAGATAAAATTTTCCTTGTTTTGTTCGTTTATTAAAAAGATCTAGACCCCAATGACCCAGATGTTGTAGGATAGGCCGAACGGAATTTCTGGGTTCGTTTATTTGTTACAGATCAACACACGGGGACGTGTGTCTCGCAGGATGGCCGTGTCGCATCCTGGCAACCAACGTTCTATCATTAAAAATATATTGAAAATACATTGAAAATAGAAGGCGCAGCGGTGACAGAATGCAGACGGCGCATGTGTGAGATGAAGACAGATCCGTGTCATGGCGCAGTTGTGAAAATTGTTAAGAAGAATATAAAGTTGAAGATAAGCGTTATAGTTTTCCATATGCACGATACCCTAATTACGCCCACTAATGTCTAAGAATAATGTCCAAGATACTGATGAGTCTACATATATATATATATATATATATATTAATATGATTTTAATGAAATTCAGCATGTAGAGGGTTTTGGGGAAAAATCGATCCAGATAAGTTTTATTTAAAGAAAATGTCGTTTTATCCCTTTTTTTATATATATATACATGCAAGATTAACTAATTTAACTAATAAAGATTATATCTGTTAAAGAAAATGTTTTAATACAGTTTTGCTATTTATTGCACACCCTGTGTATCACAATACATGCCGGCGAGGCACGTATGGTTGCATAACGTCATCTACCGCTGAGACAGCCGAAGTCAAGGTGATCTGCAGCGTTTGATTGATCGGTGTGGGGAATCCATTCATTTCTATGGCCACTATTGTAAAACGATAAACGAAGTACTTTTTTATTAACTTACTTCGTTTTATTCACTACTGTGTAATAAAATAACTAATTAATGTTAAAACATGTTTTTATATTACTTATTGGCACTAATTTTAAACGATTGTTATCATGTTATAGACTAATTGATACATGCGATTTTGTAATGTCAAGGTCGTATTTTATAAAGCTTTAAAAAAAAATATGCTTCGAAAAATGAAAAATATTTATATATTCATACAATTAATAGCCATAACAACAACAACAACTTATTTACTCCCCTGCCCTCATCCCACTCTAAATGGGGTCGGAACAACATATAAACATGTTGTCACATGATTTGGCTAAGTATTTTACGACCGGCTGCCTTCCTGACGTCAAATTACTTTAGTCGACGTTTTCGACACCGTGGCTAAGAAAGAGGGTGGTGTATACTGCTCAGCCGAATACCACACGGGTCAGCTTACGTTAGTCGCCTTTTATGAGACCTGGCCATAACCACATAACTATTACTTGCCTTTCCATAAGTATTCCTTACAGTATTAAACTACTCCTAGGTTTAAGTATCTTCAAGATTATCACGTTATACATTGAAAAAAGAAGAACTATATCAGACAGTTGTTTCAACTTTCATTATTTGAAGGAAAACCGGTGTCATTCGCACGATTTACGAAATATGTTCCGTCGAACGTCGGACGATGCTGTCAGTACCGAAATCCGCGGAGCTTTGAGAGTAATCTCAATATTATAGCGAAAGTCTATGTATCCTGTAACGCTTTACCAGCTAATCCATTAGAGCAATAGTGTTGAAATTTGGTGCAATTGAAGCTTATATACCGGGCTATGTGGGATAAAAAATTGCCGCTTTGTTTTTGGGAATAGGTAAACCAACAAGAACATAATTGTATTATATTTTAACAACAATAGTTTACGTGAACGAAGTCTTGGATACCTCTAATCAAAATATATATAAAAATGTTGAAATTACGGCGTGTGGTATCCGGCTGAATAGAATAGTGCCACCCTCATTTCTTACCGAGGTGTCGAAAAAGGCGACTAAGGTAATTCGACCCGCCGTGTGGTATCCGGCTGAGTAGAATAGATCACCCTCATTTCTTACCGAGGTGTCGTAAAAGGCGCCTAAGGTAAGTTGACCCACCGTGTGGTATCCGGTTTAGTAGAATAGACCACCCTCTTTCTTACCGAGGTGTCGTAAAATACGACTCAGGTAAGTTGACGTCAGGCAGGCGGCTGGTCGTAAAAACGAAGTCAAATCATGTGACAGCATGTTTATAACATGTTGTGCCGACCCCACTTAGAGTGTGATAAGGGCAGGAGTATGATGATATAAAAATCTTGAAATTAGAGATCTTTTTCGTCACTGACCAATTTCTAGTTACAATGAAACATTTAGCAACCTATCAGGGATAATTACAAAAAAGATCTGACTGACTCCTTAGAAAACATACATTTATACTAATCAACTTAAGAGTTTCAAGACCTGGAACTGAAGTAGAATTTAACCCTCGAAGCTAAATGAAATATTATAATTGGAAATTACCTTCTATGCTAGAATACTAAGACTTTGAAAACGCTCCTACAATAATAATAATAATAATATATATACATACATACATAAATAAACACAGAAATATATGTGCCCATACACGTGTGTACACAAACACACAATCATCCACTCCAATCGATCCGCATTGCCTCGCGTAGGTACCTACTTAAACCGAGGTCGTATAAAGAGCTCATGAATAAAGGACTCTTGTCGGGCTAACCCGATAGAATTCAAATTCAAATTATACATCATTCAAGTAAACTTGTAAATAAGTGCTTTTGAATCGTCAACTCTACCGCTGGTTCGGAAAGCTCTTTCTACGGAGAAAAGCCAGAAAGAAACTCGGCGGTTGCTCTTTTAAAAATATAACTCTTAATACTACTTATTAAGTCATTACTGTCTTGTACAGAGTCGAAGCATAGCTATATCCACAAATTTTTATCATCTAAGTAATCCGTATCTGTATCAGCCTCTTTTTAACAGTGTTTTTAAACTGCTGTAATGGCAAAGTTAAAATTGATTGCGGAATTTTATTATAGAATCTTATACCCAAACCCACAAACGTCTCACGTACTTTTGCAAGGCACAAAATAATATAAGACGAGAGTGTAGCTATGAATACTACTTACGATAATTTTAAATTCAAAAACGTTACTCTAATTCAAAAAGGAATAAGCAAAAAGCTTCCAAACTTTCTAGTACCATTTGTGTAAGATTTAGTTGTGGTAGTGTTAAATGTAAATAGAATACATCATTAAATAGCATCAAGGGAAACAGTGGAAAGATGCTGTTCCTGGTAAAGGTAAAAGAAATGTCAATAAGTCCTTTAAACTGTTTTAAGACAAGTCCACAATGAACGGTATGCGATTGAAATGTTACCATTGCCCAGTTACGCAAGCGGCGCGCATGCATTGGATTCATTAATATGAAATAATGATACGAAATGCAGAAGGTCACCCGTATTCGGTACGCGAAGGCAATGGCCACCAGGGTCGAAAGCCGAAGAAATATTAATTAATATGGTCAGATACTGTAGACTGCATCACTGTCAAGCGTAGCACAGAAGATGGTGCTCCATTTGACTGTTCTATGAGCGACATCGACAACTCCAAAATTAGTATAAAAAAGTACCTTCATGAACAGTGGATAGCTGTTTGGATTCAGCGCGATTACAGCGCGCATATACATCGGCACACATATACAATACTAACACCTGCAATTGTGCACACAACATCAACTACAATTAATCTGTTTGAACTTGTTACATCACAGTGAAATTATATTTTTGGTTTTATTGTGAATTTTATTTACAAAACATTATTAAACTTTTTTTTTATTAAATAAAATATTGCGATTATTATTCTCATTACAGCTTACGTTGTTTCACCTAGTCCTAGACTAAAAGCGGCAACTATAGGTATAAGCTATCGATTTCGTTTTCATTGATTAAAGATTTGGCTGTTCTTCTGGTTACTTAACTGATAAAGGTAACTGAAATGATAGTCTAGGATAGAAACAAGGAAACCTACAAGAGTTAAGCCAAACAGGCTTTCTACTACTAGGTTTTAGACACGCTCCATCGTATGGAAAGTTGAATCGTCTGGCAAAACTAATTTTGCTGGTAAATTCGTAGCTCGTTACACCCAAAACGACCTCAATCTAAATAAAGATGACAATTTGCTTCTCATACCCGAAATCCAACAACGTCATTAATACATTGGTAAGCTCTTTATCGTGAACATGCTAAATATATACAACGCGTGATATAGTTTTGACTAATCACTGTCATCCCAGAAGCCCTCCAAGGTTGCCTTAGGCCAAAAACTTTTGTCCGGCCTCACAGTGGGCATCTTTTGAATGACGTTTCCTGACCCTAGTATAGCTTTTGCACTCTATTTTCACCATTCCCCCTGCGCTCCGCTCACGAAAAGTATGAAAGTATGTACACCAAGTCATTAAAAGGGTCAAAATGAGTGTGTAGGTATATTTTTTAGATATTTATAATCCTGATATTATTCTCTGTCTAGATAGATGATGCATAAAGGTTCAACATAGTCACGTAGTAAATAATAGTAACCATTGAAGTGGCAAGTAATATGTAATTTGAGAAACAGTTTATTTGGCCTGAAATATCCAAAATATCGACTTTGGAATTTATGCTTCTGAAGTGTAGACAGTTTATTATCAGTTACTAATCTATTCATATAGAAGCAATGAGATCATACCATAAAATGAACTCCGACATAAACAGATAAATTATATTAATACATAAAATAAACTTAGACTTTTGTACAAAAAAATGGTAACTATGTTACATGAACGAATTTCGCAAATTGCTAAAGTCAATTCGAAACGAACTGACAATGAGATGATCGCGACGTTTAGATTTAAAAATAAATTTAAAAAATACACAGCGCTGAAAAATATTTGACGATTAACTTGAAATATGGGACTAGTATGTTAATTACTTAAGAAGCAAAGTACAAATTATATGTTGTTAAAATCGTCATCAAAGAACGTTGGATCCGTTTCGCGATTTGATGCTAAAAGGATCAAGACGTTATAATTTAAACAAGGAGTCAAAACAAATAAGAATTACGTTAATCATATCAAATAATCCTACTAATATTATAAATGCGAAAGCATGTGAGTATTGATGTATGTTTGTTACTCTTTCACGGCGAATCCGCTGAACCAATACGATGAAATTTAGCACAATTATTTCTTATGGTGGAAATAACATATAGGCTATATAAAAAGGATGACATCCGAAAGTGCCATCTATTATCGAACTATCACGCGACAACAGTTCACGCGAACGAAGTCGCAGGTTGGTAAAAGCTAGTAGTAAATCACACAATGATAATACAATATAACTTTACTACTTTAAGGGCCTGTTTCACAAGTTACTGATAAAGTGTTAGATAGTTAACCGACGAATAAATTAAGTAGCAGATAAATATCTTTCAAAAGAGACTAAAAAGTGAAAAATTAAAAAACCCCCGCCATTTTGAAATATGTATTTGCTATCCAGCATATAAACAAAATAACAGCTACATGATCTACCTTTTAACTTATTAGGGGCTTTAAGTGTTAAATAAGCCTATCAGAAACCTGAGAAACGCAATTCCGAGATATGTGATATGTTTGAAATATGATATTTTTGGAATCAGCTAACATTTATTTTTCAGACAGTTTATTGGTAACTTGTGAAACAGGCCCTAAAACTAACATCCCTTACACGTTTTAGAATAATATAAATAAGCCTAAGTAAAAAAGCAGCTTGGTTATTTCTATAAGCTTCTTTGGTGTAAAATTTAGTGTCTTATTACATCAGCTACTTATACTACTACTTTTATCCGCAACTTCGTTTGAGTGGACTGTTGTCGCATGATAGGATTCATAATAGATCGCGCTTTTCAATGTCATCCTATTCCTGTACAATTTACAGGATTTCTATAGCTTATATCATACCCCGGTGTATAAGGAATAATTGCGCCAAATTTCATCGATATTGGTTCAGCGGATTCGCCGTGAAAGAGTAACAAACACACATACTCATAAACTTTCGCATTTATAATATAAGTCGGATATTGGATTAGTTTTTTAGAAACTACGTATAACATTTTGATCTTTTTAAACTTTGAAGTATTCCAGTATTCTTTAAAGTATTTGAAATATTCTTTAAACTATTGAAGAGAAATTGAAATCTATCACTGAACATCTCGGAGCGCTATTTCAATATATGCCGAATGTAGCACAAAGAACCGATCTTTGTGCTACATTCAAATAGTTTAAATTTAACTCGTTTTTGTCATGATAAACTATAATTATAAGGTACAAAGTATATTTTATTTCCTTATTTTTTTTTCTTGATATACATAAAAAACACCAACCGTTTAGTGTTGTTTTTTGCAATAAAAATGTATAAGTAAAAAATGCTTTTAAGTCATAATGCATTTTCGTTGTCGACAACATTTATCTTAGATACAGTTGTTATAATATAAACCATAAAATAGAACAATAGATACTATTATTAATATTTATTACTAATATAAGAATTTTTCTTAAAAGAAATTACCTCACTGCATAAAATCAGAAGTGTAGAGAGTCGAAAAAACTGAAGTACAAATGCGGCATATATTTGACGTTCCGGTAAATACTAGGTGTGATAACCTTAAATAGTAGGCAAAAGTGTTAATAAAATTGTATTGCTATAATCCTCCATGAAGTAAAATAGAAAGTATATATAAAGCTTAATGTAGAGTGGACAATCCGTTTTCATACCTGATACATGCAGGATTTATAAAAACACATGCACAAACCTCTACCACCGCCACAATACACAAGCACTACATACGTTCACTATCACAAACTCAACAATCGTTTCGCCCCGTAACCGAAGCATCATCGGATCCTCACATGATGCTACTCTTAAGGGGCGAAACGATTATTGAGTTTGTGATAGTGAACGTATATGGTGGAGGTTTGTGCATGTGTTTTAACAAATCCCGCATGTATCAGGTATGAAAACGAATTATTCACTCTACATTTAGCATTATATATATTTTCTATTTTACTTCATCGCGGATTATAGCAAAATAATTTTATTATTACTTTTGAATTATGGATCTCCGCAAAGTAACGCCTAATTCTATAAATTATTTAAATAGTAGGGATAAAGCAGCTGGGTTTAAGCTTCATGTTAGAAGGGAGAATAACATGGTTTTATCAACAACATTAAAAAAAAATCTTTTAATAAAATTAATTGCAGAATTCATAATGCATATTGCTCATTAGTAAATATAAAAAAAATTAGAGAGTGAACTGCCGATCAACATAACGTAACAGTTTCAACAGTTGACCTCCAAACTTGAACTTCGTTTCGAAGATCGCACTTGACTTTATTATGATAGAATGCCTAATCTAACGCCGTGTGGTATCCGGCTGAATAGAATAGTACCACCATCATCATTTCTTACCGAGGTGTCGTAAAAGGTGACTAAGGTAAGTTGACTGACCGTGTGGTAAACCGTTAAGTAGAATAGGCCACCCTCATTTAAGGAATTGTATTCTTTTTTTCACAGAAATTGAATATATTTTAGAAATCAGCAGTTAGAACATATCTTAGGAATTTTCTAAAAATACGCAGATTTCATCGCAACGTCTTCATTCAGCTTGAAGCGCATGATTAATTTGAAATTACAATTATAGACTAAAGCTTTTTATAGAATCCTAAAAAGTGTTGACTGGATTTAGACTTAGTTAACTATTACAGTACAAATGAAAGGGTGTAAAACAGTTGCGTATTGAAGTGGAAAAAATTACGGTATAATTACCAAAGCTATAAATGGATAACTCAATAATAGATGTCACACCTTGTAACCTAGTCCATCATCATCATCGTTATATTATAATAAAAAGTCTATCATTTCACATTTACCAGACGACATGGCGACTGTATCAAATTGTAAAAGCCCCATAATCCCCTGATCATAAGGTCTCTGCTCTAAGCAAAAAAGTAATATATGTATGCCGTAATACCGTGCGACTCTTTCGAGGAGGTCACGGGATCAAACCCAGACACCAGACTTTTTCTGTTAAAACTTATGTGTCTAATTGATAATTGCAATTTATCACACGCTTTTCGGTGAAGGAAAACATCGTGAGGAAACCTGCATAGAGGAAAACTTCAAACCCAGGCAGACACCAATCAATGAGTTTTTCTGTTAAAACTTATGTGTCTAATTGATAATTTAAATTCATCACACGCTTTTCGGTGAAGAAAAACATCGTGAGGAAACCTGCATAGAGAAAAACTTCTAGAATTCTGGGGATATGTGTAACCTACCATTCCGCATTGGAGAAGCATGGTAGGTCTTAGCTGCAATCCTTCTCTCCAAAAAGCGGAGAGAAGACGCCTATTCCCAGCAGTGGGAGAGTAACAGGCCGCTACTTACTTACTATGTAAATCATACATAGTGTAAACCAATGAGCTAGAGAGAGAACCCTTTAAAATATAGGTGTAGTAAAAAGTAATCCATTATTTTTGCACGATATTGACGGCTTCATCTAGTGTAGTTAAACATATCCGATTTGGTTCATCTATGCATCGTTTTGTTCCATAACTTATTGCCATTTTTAAGGTAATTTTATTTTGCCATTTTCACAGAAATCTTTTTTGTTATTGGCAAAAAATTGGGACAGTCGATTTTCACAAGCTTCTCTTGAGACGAATTTTTCACCAACAAAAACATTTGCCAGTGGCAAGAACAGTTGGTAATCATCTGGAATTAGGTTAAGACTAAGAATTAGATGGACGCAAAAAAAATTCCCAACCAAGCTCTAGGAACTTTCGGCGAGGCACTATTGAATGTGTGGTCTAGCGTTGTCCTGATAAATCATAACGCCTTTCCTATTGGCCAAACCTGACCGCTTCTGGGTGATTGCTTTCTTCAGATGGTCCAATTATTGACAGTACAGGTCCAAATTAAGAGTTTGGCTTTAGTAGAACAGCTCATAATAGAGCCAATCCCACCAAACACACAGAAGAACTTTTTTGAACATTAATCCAGGCTTAGCCACCAATTCCGCCGGCTCACCGCAGTTCGACCCCGACCATTTTTGCTTAACGTTGTGTTAAGTGATCCCCTTTTCATCTCTAGTCAACATCCACTGAAGAAATGGGTTGATTTTGTTGCGATTCAGCAGTGATTCGCAGATGGAAATTAGTTCCATGTGGTTTTTTCTATGAAAATTCATGTAGCACTCTTACATAGAGCATTTTTTTATATCCAGCCTATTAAAGTGGTTCTAAAAAGTTTTTTGTGCAATATACAGCTCCTGCGCAATCGAAAAAGTGCTGGTATGACGGTCGGAATTGAAGATTATCATTATTTTATTGACATTTTCGACAACTAGTCCTACGGAACGTCGTGCGTCTTTAACATCAAAATAACCGGATCGGAATCGACGAACCCAAAATTACACATGATTAGCTGATACAGTATCAGAACCATAGACATTATTCAAATTTTCAACCACCTGGCTTACGTTTTCGCTTTTATCTAAGAAAAACTGAAAAAAAGGAAATTTTATCTTTTTGGTGCCCATCTTTGGCACGTGCAAACAATATTCAATCAAGCAGTCACAAAAATGTCTGTCTGTATGCTTTTAGTACGAAAGCATACGCTTCTGACACCGTTTAGTGTATATTGATAGCACTTATGCAAGGCGAGTTATCGATTACTAACGGCATGATCGAAAAATAATGGATTACTTTTTACTTGACCTATTATCATCAAAATCCTCTCGCTCTTACACAACAGAAGATCACGGCATTAAAACAATAAATATTTCACTGATTCTCTGTCAAATAATTTATAGAATAAGGCGTTACTTTGCGGAGATCCATAATGCAATAGTAATAATAAAATTTTGTTTCCATAATCCGCGATGAAGTAAAATAGAAAATATATATAATGCTAAATGTAGAGTGGAAAATCCGTTTTTACGACAAAATCCCAAAGCGTCGTGGAGTCTATCTCATGATGCTCCGGTTGCGGGGCGAAACGATTGTTGAGTTTGTGATAGTGAATGTGTGCTGTGCTTGTGTATTGTGGTGGTGGTGATGGAGGTTTGTGCATGTGTTTTTACGAATTCTGCGTGTATCTGGAATGAAAACGGATTGTCCACTCTACATTTAGGATTTTATATATTTTTATTTATTTCATCGCGGATTATAGCAAAATAATTTTATTATTACTTTTGATGCTCTGTCAATAATCACTATAATTAAATAGGGATTAATTCGTGATTCGTGGGTGATTCGGATTTGCCGGTGCAGTAGTGATTAATCACAGCCGAAGCCTCTCCCCAAAACTAGACAACTATTTTGGGAAAGAGAATTAAATTATCATAAATGAGCTCATAAAATTTGGAAAAATTACTTCAAAACATAGGTATATTACTCGCTATCTAGGGATACACATTTGAAGACTGATACTCTGGCCTAATTAAAATAATTATAACGGAAACCAAGTGTCCGATTGATCTAAATTTAAAAAATAATATTAGATTTTCATTTTAATTAAAGAAATTATTTTATAAGATAAATAGTTAGAATACTCTTTATTACTCACATACCTATAACTATATTTAAATTTAAACCATAATTTTAGCACGCAAAGTTTTGTTTTGTTTTTCTTAATCGAGACGTGACTATAACTAAATAGTACTATATAAATTTATATTAAAAAGATAACTCACCTCTAAAAAAACTATTTTCACTTAACAAAAAAAACACGATTTATTTTGTTATTTACTGAATCGGAATTATAAAAATTCATAAGACTCCAAGTTCCGTAACATTTGTATTTTAAAATCTTTAGTAATTAATAAAGATCGAAACGTGACTTTTGATGTAAATCCAATTGTTTACAAACAAACCCACGTCCGGCACCCGCGAAAGCTGAAATAAAACTGGCAATTTCTTCCGCATTTCCTACATATTTAGCTCGTAAAGGAAAATGGCGCTTCTTAAGCCTGCGCACACGCACGTTTATATGTTTTTACGATAATCGTTTAACAATACATCATTTTCAGTCGTAATATTTAATATTGCTGTACCTAATTGTAACAATAATGGCAAATACTATATTTTATTCGATCATAATGGTATTGTAGATCTGTAAAACTACAACCTTTATTATTTTTTTATATTATTTTGCCTGCATTTGAGCAACCAACCGGAACAGCAATATTTTTTATCTGGTTCAGCTAGGTTACAGGATTTTCCTTATACTATCTTAACTGAAAACAAGCTGTCATCATCATCCTCCTGCCTTTATCCCATTCTAAGTGGGGTCGGCACAACATGTACCAAACATGTTGTCACATGATTTGGCTACGTATTTTACGACCGGCCGCCTGCCTGACGTCAACTTACCTTAGTCGTATTTTACGACACCTCAGTAAGAAAGGGGTGGTCTATTTTACTCAACCGGTTACCATACGGTGGGTCAACTTACCTTAGTCGCCTTATACGACACCTCGGTAATAAATTAGGGTGGTCTATTCCACTCAACCGGATACCACGCGGCGGGTCGACTTACCTTAGTCGCCTTTTACGACATCTCAGTAAGAAATGAGGGTGGTACTATTCTATTCAGCCGGATACCACACGGCGTAACTGAAAACGAGCTGTCTCAAGCAATATAGCCCCAATGGCGAACACAGGTTTCATATATTGCTATTGTTTAACTTGTTGATATTTCACCGGCAAACGATCACCAGCAAAGTATTCGAGTCGGGTCCCCTTTGGTTCGAAAAAGGTTAACCTGACACAAATGTTTTCAATAAATACTACTTTAATTCTATCTTAAGCAAGATTTGATACGATATCTTATGCATCTCTCATCGAGAGTTATATATTTGTGCCGTTTGCACCTGAGACCCTAGGGCCATGGTGTCAAAGTACAAAAAATTAATTGTATTATTTATTATATTATTAATTGTCTCTTGAGGTAACAAGAGGGCTGGCTCCTTTTTCGCACAATCAGCTAAGCGATTCAGCGCGGAAACGCTGCCAGCATTCTTGGTACCATTCCACGTGGGCATGATAATAATATAACTTGAAAATGATATAACTTGTAAATTTTTGCTGTAAATAAACAAAAAGCAAGATATAAAGATATCATTTTCAATTTTGAATTTGAACTCTTTCAACTCTGTTTAAAACATAATTTGTTTTAATGAGGTAATATATTTTTGATATTTTTACCCGATATTGTATAGTATAGGCATTGCCATCTAACCTCTGAAAACGAGTTAACAGTGTTTACAAGAATTTGGCAGTAGGGAAGCCAGATTGACTAATGGTCCCATTATATCCAAGTACCTGGTTTACCTAGCCTTGCTCAGTAATTTTTTTACAAAATAAAAAAAGAAACTTAAAAAAAAGATAATAAGGTAGTTGGGATCGATCCTAGGTATTTACATTTATCGAGACTGCCCGTTCCCCGAATAAGCTACGCTGACTTGACAGTTTATGGTAAAAATAGTGTTTTATATACGATATAAATTTTAGTATTTTTTAATACCCAAAAACATTTTTTTTTACATAAAACCTAGCTAGATCAATTTTTCTCCCCCAAAACCCCTACATGCTGAATTTCAGGAAAATCGTTGGAGCCGTTTCCGAGATTCCGAAAATATATATATATATATATACATACAAGATTTCCTATAGATATAGCTAGAGAGTTGAGAATAGTTTTGACGTTGTGTTACGTTTATATAATTAACAATGTAAGGATTACTAACTCCATAGAAATTACCCCTCTCATTATTCTCCTGCCCTTATCCCGCTCATGTTTTAAACATGCAGTTACATGATTTGACTAGGTGTTATTCGTCCGGCCGCCTGCCTGACGTCAACTTACTTAATTGCCTTTTACAACATCTCGGTCGGAAATGAGGGTAGTCTATTCTACTCAGCCGAATACCATACGCGGATCAACTTACCTTCGTCGCCTTTTACGACACCTCAGTATGAAATGACTCAAACCGTGCTGAGTGGTGCTCCCTTTTACTTGGTCACATTTTTATACATAAAAATTTGTTTGCTTTGTTTTTCTGTTATGTTATTGTTTACTTTATTTTTGTATTTAGTTAAGTGTAATAACAGTAAATAAAAGGATTTTGATTTGATTTGAAATGAGGGAGGGAATGGTCTATTCGACCCAGCCGGATACACACTGCGGAAATAAATTACGCCTCTGATACACGTAAATAATATATATGATCGTTGAATGCATACAATGTTGCTTATCCTAAATTATGCTATCTCTACGGACCAAACAACATCCTAAATTAGATGCAATGATAACGCAAAGTCGAAGTATTCCTTAGTATTTTAATATCTAACAAAGACATCATTAAATTAATGAATGAAGCATTATAAATAAATAATTAAAATAAACTTTATTCAACAACATACATAATATAGTTTATTGCATTTTAGAACTACCATTCCTATTGATACATTTTTCATCGATGACTAGAAAATCACTGCCAAAGATTAAAGTTGCGATAGATCACGTCGTTTATGATATGAGATATTAAAGATTTTATAAATCAGAATTGTTTATTTAACAAAATATTTCTTTTAAAGAGTAATTTTTATCGCCTCATTGAAAGTAAGTTAGAGCTTAAATAACTATGTATGTCTCGAAAATAATTTTGTGTCCATGGACGATCTACCTTAACAATACAAAGAACCTTCAAGACTTGGTTGCTTTACGTATGTAAAGGATCAAAGGTCTAGTGACTACTAAATAAACAACTGTGATTTTTTTTAATTATCCATGTATACTAAGATGTGCCATATTACAATAAAGAAATAAAGGACACATGCACAAACCTCCACCACCGCCACCAAAATACGCAAAGGGCTCTGCGATTTTGTCGTGGGGTCTATTTTCTGATGATACTTCGGTTGCGAGGCGAAACGATTGTTGTTGAGTTTGTGATAGTGAACGTATGTAGTGCTTGTGTATTGTGTATATATATTGCTGAATTTTGGAAACGGTTCCAACGATTATCATGAAATTCAGCATGTATGCTTTGGGGGGGAGGGGGTCCCCCGGGATCCCGGGATACCCGGGATCGTGTCCCCGATACCACCAGCCCTTTCCTTTTTTTTTCAAAATTTCATTATACAGCCTATACATTCCTATAAATGGTTTATAATATTCGATGGACACATTCTAAGCTAGCTCGTATACTTAATATATTATTAATTTTATGATCTATGCATTTATTGTAATATCGATTGATGGAATGTTCCAATTTTATAATTATAGTTTGTTTTTGTTAGCACCAATCGTATAAACCGTATGCCTTACAAAACTTAAGCAGACATGAGTTGCTCAAGAACATTTTTTGTATTCGCTAGAGGCTATTTCTAAATTGATTGTGGTGAAATTTCGTCTATGAATACTTTACATTTGCATGTGAGAGTTAAAGAGGGCCTTGGTATTAGAAGTGGTGGTACAACCGAGTGATGGTCATAGCCTCGAAATAATTAACCAAGTATGACCATTATTCAGGACATATAAACCGAAGTTAATCATGTTTACATACCCATACTGATACTTAAAATGCCTGCTTGATACGCTTTTACTCCCAACCCGTTGGAACAATGTCAATTAAACATCAGATACGCCGTGTGGTATCGGGCTGAGTAGAATAGACCACCCTCATTTCTTACAGAGGTGTCGTAAAAGGCGACTAACTTAAGTCGATCCGCCGCGCCTTGAGGTAACCGGTTGAATAGAATAGGCCACCTTCATTCTTACCGAGGTGTCGTAAAAGGCGACTGAGGTAAGTTGACCCACCGTGAGGTATCCGGTTGAGTAGAATAGACCACCCTCATTTCTTACAGAAGTGTCGCAAAAGGCGACCAATATAAGTTGATCCGCCATGTGATATCTGGCTGAGTCGAATAGACCACCCTTATTTCTTATCGAGGTGTCGTAAGGGGCGACCAAGGTAGATCGACCCGCCGAGCATTGAGGTAACCGGTTGAGTAGAATAGAACAACTTCTTTTTACCGAGGTGTCATAAAAGGCGACTGAGGTAAGTTGACTCACCGTATGGTATTCGGATGAGTAGAATAAACCACCCTCATTTCTTACCCTGGTGTCGTAACATGTTGTCCCAACCCCACTTAAAGTGGGATAAGGGCTCGAGAATTATCAATGATGATAGTAATACGATATATAGGAATAGGAAAAAAAAATAGTATAATACAAAAAATTTGGGTATTTTAACACTTAAGTTGATGCGTACAACACAAATAACATAAAACCTTCATGTACTGTTAATTTAAAACTTCTGGAAGAGTTATTTTAGTAAAAACAGCACAAAAATCTGTTCAGTCGATTTTAGTCTCTCTCATTATTTAATGTGACACTATTTAATATATAACTCTATGGTTGCCGCACCTGCCAAAACTTTCCATAAAATTCTGTGTTCTATCGACATGTTTGAAACCATATTCTTTATTCAAATATATTTTTAAACAGGTGCTTTTAAATCTTCAATTCTATTGCTGGTCCGGAAAATTGCTACAATCGAAAACAACCAGCAACAAACGCGGCATTTTCTCTTTTTAAAATGTTTCAAATAATTTGTTATATTTCCTTATTGCTCTCTCGTGCTAGCCGGAGATTAATTAAATTCGTACATTTTTTTCATTTATGGAATACTTTATAGCATTATTTACTTCTGTATCAATTTATTTTTAACAATTGTTTAAAAGTTCTGAAATAGCAAAACTATAATCGATTTTCGAATTTTATTACTGAATTAAATCATTATCAAGAAAACAAATACTAAAATCATTAACAATTTCGCTACTGTTATACGGCACAAAGAAGGATGTTGAAAGCTTGTCGCATCCTACATTGTCTATTTAGTTATTAGGTACATTTAATTGCACTTTTTCTGCTCCTTATTATACAACCAATGGACGTCTGCAGCTGGACATAGATCTCTTTAAGGAATATGCACACTATCCTGTATCGTGTGCAAGCGCCTCCCCGCAACCTTTTTAAAATGAAATGAAATGAAAACTGTTTATTTCTTCCCCATGTGAAACGAAGACTTTTTGAGGTGGTTTGTCCACCTTATAGGGAGTCTAACGACGCTGCGTTTTCCGGTGCGAGATCGCTATTCCAGCACCTTAGGACCCCAACGCCTATCGGTACTACGTACTACTTGCACCACCCATTGCCACTTCAGTTTCGCGAGACAATGAGCTATGTTGGTTACTCTGGTTCTTTTATGGATCTCCTCATGGATTTAATCGCTTAAAGATACACCACGCCATAGCTGGCTCCATCGTCCACTAAGTGACTCTTCTACTTATGAGGCCCATAGTCAGCGACTATTTGAAAAAGAATTTGGTTTGAAACATATCCGCAGAACGCAGAATTTTATGGAAAGTTCTTAGTAGGTGCGGCAACCATGGAGTTATACTAGAGTAGGGGAGCCATAGACAGGTTTATAAATGAGAGTGACACATTAAATAATGAGAGTGCGAAACTAAAATCTACTGTTCAGATTGTTGTACTGTTTTTACTAAAAGGTAAAGTAACTCTTCCGGAAGGTTCAAGTTAACAGTAAATTATGATTTAAGTTAATTGTGTTGTTCGCATCGACTTTTTACAATACCCTTATTTTTGTATTATATCCTTTTTTTTACTATTCCTATATATCATATTAAAATCATCATTCAGAGATAAATTCAAGCCTAGATTGCATTCTTAGGATCGGAGCATCGAAGCATCTAACAAAACAGCATAGTTTATATGTCTGTTAACTGCAAAATGGAACTATTATATCCAGACGGCATGTAATATTAGTTTTATAGTAAAAATTATGCGTGCCAATGCAAGTATGTTATTTCGTTTCTCTCGTGGGATATTTCATAACTGGGTATATTTTGCAATTCATTTCACTGTGGCTCAAACCTTGAATCAGTATTCAATTTTTTTTCTTGACCAACATGTTAACGACCTAACGAAGGTGGCTGTGACTACCAACACATGTGCATATGTAATCCGCTTAAGCGAAATATAAGGGTTGTTTATTGAAGTTTATTATTTGAACCTCGAAACAAACTGAGAAACGTGTAATTTTAACTTTAACGAAATAAAATTTAGTAAAAAAATAAGTAGCGGCCTATTACTCTCCCACTGCTGGGAATAGGCCTCTTCTCTTCGTTTTTGGAGAGAAGAATTGGAGCTAAGACCTACCACGCTGCTCCGATGCGTATTGGTAAGTTACACATATCTCCAGAATTCTCTAGAGATATGCAGGTTACCTCACGATGTTTCCCTTCACCGTAAAGCGTTTGATAAATTGCAATTATCAATTCGACATAAGTTTTAACAGAAAAACTCATTGGTGTCTGCCCGGGTTTGAACGCGTGACCTCCTCGTTAGAGTCACACGGTGTTATCGCTGGGCTATAACAGCTTTATGAAATAAAATTTATGACAATGCAAATTAAATTACATATTGACCAAAATTTAACTTTATTTACCTAATAAATTTTATAAATATTATTTGACAAAGGTAATGAGAATATTATTTTGCTATAATCGATCCGCGATAAGATTTTTATCGCGGATTATAGCAAAATAATATTCTCATTACTTTTGTATTATGGACCTCCGCAAAGTAACGCCTAATTCTATAAATTAAATATTATTTGATTTAATGAATAAATAAGAGGTATTAAATTGATGCACTCAAAAACTATACCTATACTTCCCATGTTAATTTCCAATCCAAAATGGCCGCTCGTAATAAAATATTGGAATGTTGTTGCAACCAACAGAGTTACAACATGAGATACCAATTATGAAACAAAAACGAAAATTCTCACGATATATTGACATCTATCAGTTCCGCTAACAACCCGTAAGGTATTTGATTCATATCCTATCCTATACTATCCTACTAATATTATAAATGCAAAAGTTTGTGAGTATGGATGTATGTGTGTATGATGTATGGGCGAATCCGCTCAACCAATATCTATTAAATTTGGCACAATTATTCCTTATACACCGGAATAACATATAGGCTATAGAAATTCTATTCACTATTCGTTCACTATTCACTATCGTGGCCAATAAGCCGATCCACTAAAAAATTCGTTAGTATTGCAAAAACAACAGTATACGATCAGATTTGGTATATGTAGTTATTATAAGCCCTTAAGGCAATACCAACAACAAGTATATGTTAAAATGGCAAAAAATGCAAGACTGACTTTTTAATAAAGGTCAAGGTAGGGGTCAAAGGATGGCAAAAGTGGATACAACCTTCGGAATCGACGAATGGCGATAAGGGTCATGAGTCATGACACACTTGTGTTTCAATGACACTAGAAGTTTTACCTAATTGTGACAGGCAAATGGGCCTACTTTTACTTTTACCTTAACTCGCAATTTTAGGTCCCTAAAATGGTTTTTAAAGTTTGCATAGTCATATCCAAGAGTGATCTTACTGCAGGCTAGACTAATAAATGAAAGATTGTTCAATGTGGCATGGTATATAACACATATTAAAAACAAGAAACTATAAAACTAAGCCGATGGTCATCACAAGCACTTGACTATTTGGCGAAAACTTCTAACTTAATTTTCTAATTTAAAAATGTATGTAAATAAAATGTATGTAATGCTAAATGTAGTGTTCTAATTGTTTTCATACCTGATACATGCAGAATTCGTAAAAACTCATACACTACCCACCACCGATAACACAACAATACACAAGCACTTCACACATTCACCACCACAATCTAGATTAGAATTGATCGATAGATTAGAATAGATTGTGGTGGTGAATGTGTGCAATGGTTGTGTATTGTGTTAGTGGTGGGTATTATTTATGAATACTTCATGCCTTAGAATTTTAAAGATAAACACATATCTAAAATGGTTAAAGGTAAGTCTAAGGTAAGTAAGGTAAAGTTAAGTCAATAATATACCAAATTGAAAACCTCTGTTACTTTAAAAATAACTTAAAATCAGAGTTTTTATATCTCATATATAATATTACTCTTGTGTGTTTGGCTTTCATTGTGCCAAATTTTATTATTGTTGGTCCAGCGGTTGACCGTAACAACAGACAAGACATATGAATTTCACATTTATAAAACTAGTGGAAGCAATAAGATAAGAAGCCTCGTAAGGTTATTGCTCGCTTCTTCACAATAAATTCCACACGCAATCAAATATATTATGAACATACCTTGAAAATCTTTTATAATAAAAAAACTCAGAAAATCCTTCTTTTATTTTACAAAAAAATTCTTTAACATGATACTACCTATTATTTAATCTTGCAATATTTATGTTTATATATAAGGATTTTACTATTATTACTATTATTTCGTTTGCGTGCACTGTTGTCGCGTGATAGGTTGATAATAGATGGCGTTTTTAATATCATCCTATTTCTGTAGAATTAACAAGATTTCTATAGTCTATATATATATATATAAGGAATAGTATAAGGGATAATTGTGCCAAATTTCATAGATATTGGTTCAGAGGTTTCCCCGTTAAAGAGTAACAAACATACATCCATACTCACAAACTTTCGCATTTTTTATATTAAGTTTTATTTATTTATATATTTATGGGTTCTGTCGACGACTATTTAGAAGATGAAGGTTATAAGTTTCCTTAAAAAAACAAACGTAGAGGCTGAGGTTATCTGTGACAAATAAATAATGTCTGCGTTCATTTATATTTGAATTATGAATTATAATTTAAAAACTGACTAGTTTAAATTAGGTGTCATTTATCACATTTGTTTTTATCATATATAATAATAATAAAATTTGCTCTACGTGGTGTAACTATCCCCTCCTCCGTCAAATATAAATATTATTTAAATATTCGAACACCGCTAGAGCGCTCGCACTCCAACGGCGTAATACATAAAACCGCGCCGAAGGCGCTAGCACTCTTAATAGATATTGGCACATGATTCGTCTAAGTGGCTAGGACCCGTTCCACGTTGTGTTTTGTAATAACTCAAATTCTTTTAGAGCGTCAGAGGCTATGTGTCCGTCAATCTATAGGAGTCAAATAAAACCTTAAATAGAATAAAATAATGTGATAATAATCACATTATAGTTTTATAATAATATTTCAATTTATCATATTCTTTAATATAAAACGAGCCGTCAGACCCTACATTCGTAGTTTATATTAAATTGCTCAACAGAGAGGTTCATTATTGAATATCATTTGTTATAATATAAACAGTTGTTTGTCTTCAGATTGGAGGCGTAAAGCAAGCATAAATTAATATAATTGATTGAGTATAAGTGCACGATACAAGAACAGGTTATATATTTATCTAATACAAGAACAGATTTTACTTGTACTCTACATGAACAGACTTTATATGTCCAACAGATATATATTCGTTACACGAACAGATTCTTATATGGTTAATACATGAACGGGTTACTATAAAATTTGATAAAAAAATGCGAGACATTCAGATAGTTGAATGTCTCGCGAATGTCTTATGTTACTTCATAGGATATGTTATAGCCAACAGAAAGATCACTCACTCGATCTTAATACCTAACCCTTAAACAACTCCGTAGAGAAGTTTAATCAATGTGGTATCTCTCTCCCATCTATTATATTCTTCCGATTTGGAAAAATATAAAAAGAGAGTGATAGTCAGTAGCTCCGCACCCGCTACCAACGGTGAGCTCCGTCCATAGGATATGAGCCCCCCCCCCAAGGGGTACCTGTTTATAGTGCGCCTGCGGCGTATGATTATGGGATAAACCCATTATTGTCGGGAGTCAACAAAACCACAGTTGACGTATTAGGCATGAGTGCCTGGGTGTATAATAGAGGACCGAAGCCCATATAATAAATAGCCGGAGCTATAAAATATGGCATTAGCCAAAGGCACAAGGCCTGGTAACATTGATAATAAATTACCAATTCTTATATTCAGTAAGGCGCATGTCGCCTGCACACGTCGTAACGGCGCGGTCTATGGTAAAAACCACATACAGTATAATACGTATAACACGTATAAAGTCCACAAAGTGGAAACCCATCGAGATGGCAAACATGTTGCAAAGCAACTTGATTAGTTATAATATAAACACCATATAGGTGTGTGTCCACCGAAGTGGATAGTGTGTGTCCACCGAAGTGGAAGATGTGTATGCAGAGCATTACATGAATGCCAATCACCCCCTATTCACCCAATACCATATAATGGAGTCACACATAGTGCACTCGCTTACGGTATGCGCCAAGCTCAACACGCCACCTCATACAACAAAAGGTAATTTATGTTTAACGCGGCAAGCCACGTAAGATGTATATGTATATGTGAAGATAAGGGAAATGCAGGCCACACTGTCTAAAGCTAGTCCGCAGTCTTATTAACAAAGACCCGACCAGCGGCTCTTATGCAATAATGCCATGCTATAATGGTCATTCGTGGTATCATTAACTAAGCTAAGGGGACGTCCTGAAAAGGACGAAACACCACACCCATCCGTTACTATGAACAGAGTCCATAGCGATCCATCACTGCTGCGGCGTATCACTTCAGCAACATAAAGTTAACTTCCGCAACGCCCAGCAACATTCAGCTGTGGTACCGTCACTATTGAGAGACTACGAACAACGTTTAGATGTCCGTTCGTCAAACAATAACATTTCAGCCACCACTGTACCGGCACTACTTCAAGCGGCCTATGCGTCCAAAGGTCGAGCAAGGCACACGGCAACGACCGAAATCACCACCGGCCTAACCAAACCCGTATCACAAAGGCACACGCCCAAAGTAACTCTGGTTGCGTCAAACCAAAGCCGAATAAAGGCACAACGCAGCAACCGAAGTTAACTACGGGCCTAGACCCAGCCCTAATAAGATGCAGCCTAGTGTAGCCTTTTGGGCCAGGCACACAGCAATGACCGAAATCACTGCCGGCCTAAACCTCAAGTCTCCCACCAGTACCCGCCAGAGCATGTTCGGTAGAGTGCCAACCACTACTCAGCAAAGTTACCTTTACCAAGTAACATTCAGACACTTTAATCGTTCGAGGTGAGCTAAGCGATGTAACCATCGCTACACTCTTAATGGTCGAGTCACATTCACAGCCTTTCCAAAGATCGGCACGATCTTGCATCTTGAACCATTATACGAGAGCGGGCCTAGATGTGTATTTATTATTAATTATTATTAAAAATAGTCGAGTTAAAACTCAATTAATATCTTGTATCGCCCCAGTACACATCTACAATATCATTATAACAACATTTCATAAGCGACCTAACAGATCACTTCTGCGCTCTGCGCTCCACCCGCTCTCTCTTACTGTAGTACGGCGGATAACGTGACATTCGGTCAATATGACGAAAATTATACTTTTTTGAATTTGATGTTTTATGAATAGAGCATCAATTATAGATGCGAAAAAACATTACTGCGTGACAAACAAACATTTATTTTTATACTTATAGATTTTTCTAAAATATTGAAATTTTAATAATTATTTATTTTTAAAACTCGAATGTAGGGATGAGACTGTTACATTCAACCCCCTAAATTCTATGAAGTCCTATCGGAATAGAATTTACAATAGGAAATACTTACAGCATATACTTACTTTTGAAATTGAATACTAAATTTGATTCTAAGTTATTTAGAATCTCTGATTTGCCAAACTCCATATTTATTTTATTAATCTTTTCAACAATTAGTTCAAATGTGAACTTTGCACTTAATCTATTTATACATCAACCCCCCGCTTTTAAGACCATTCGGTTTCTTTTATATTTCTACAATTTTATAAATTTGAAATATCTACAACCCCCAGACTACTGATGTCTGCCTACTAGTGCTGCCATTTTGAGTTTAACTTTATTTGTTTTTATTCCCTATTTGATTAATATTTATCCATACCTCGTTCATCGGTATGATTAGAAATGGTCAACCCCGGACTCCACAACCCCCAGACCTCAAGGATTTATTACTTGTAATAGACACATAAGCCTCGTCAGTCTCTCTCCATTTCACGGACAGCAAATTGTAGGCTTTCGCCTACTTAATAACTTTAAACAAGCCGTATTGACCATCCTGGTCACGGCACCAAATTGTAACTATCCCCTCCTCCGTCAAATATAAATATTATTTAAATATTCGAACACCGCTAGAGCGCTCGCACTCCAACGGCGTAATACATAAAACCGCGCCGAAGGCGCTAGCACTCTTAATAGATATTGGCACATGATTCGTCTAAGTGGCTAGGACCCGTTCCACGTTGTGTTTTGTAATAACTCAAATTCTTTTAGAGCGTCAGAGGCTATGTGTCCGTCAATCTATAGGAGTCAAATAAAACCTTAAATAGAATAAAATAATGTGATAATAATCACATTATAGTTTTATAATAATATTTCAATTTATCATATTCTTTAATATAAAACGAGCCGTCAGACCCTACATTCGTAGTTTATATTAAATTGCTCAACAGAGAGGTTCATTATTGAATATCATTTGTTATAATATAAACAGTTGTTTGTCTTCAGATTGGAGGCGTAAAGCAAGCATAAATTAATATAATTGATTGAGTATAAGTGCACGATACAAGAACAGGTTATATATTTATCTAATACAAGAACAGATTTTACTTGTACTCTACATGAACAGACTTTATATGTCCAACAGATATATATTCGTTACACGAACAGATTCTTATATGGTTAATACATGAACGGGTTACTATAAAATTTGATAAAAAAATGCGAGACATTCAGATAGTTGAATGTCTCGCGAATGTCTTATGTTACTTCATAGGATATGTTATAGCCAACAGAAAGATCACTCACTCGATCTTAATACCTAACCCTTAAACAACTCCGTAGAGAAGTTTAATCAATGTGGTATCTCTCTCCCATCTATTATATTCTTCCGATTTGGAAAAATATAAAAAGAGAGTGATAGTCAGTAGCTCCGCACCCGCTACCAACGGTGAGCTCCGTCCATAGGATATGAGCCCCCCCCCCAAGGGGTACCTGTTTATAGTGCGCCTGCGGCGTATGATTATGGGATAAACCCATTATTGTCGGGAGTCAACAAAACCACAGTTGACGTATTAGGCATGAGTGCCTGGGTGTATAATAGAGGACCGAAGCCCATATAATAAATAGCCGGAGCTATAAAATATGGCATTAGCCAAAGGCACAAGGCCTGGTAACATTGATAATAAATTACCAATTCTTATATTCAGTAAGGCGCATGTCGCCTGCACACGTCGTAACGGCGCGGTCTATGGTAAAAACCACATACAGTATAATACGTATAACACGTATAAAGTCCACAAAGTGGAAACCCATCGAGATGGCAAACATGTTGCAAAGCAACTTGATTAGTTATAATATAAACACCATATAGGTGTGTGTCCACCGAAGTGGATAGTGTGTGTCCACCGAAGTGGAAGATGTGTATGCAGAGCATTACATGAATGCCAATCACCCCCTATTCACCCAATACCATATAATGGAGTCACACATAGTGCACTCGCTTACGGTATGCGCCAAGCTCAACACGCCACCTCATACAACAAAAGGTAATTTATGTTTAACGCGGCAAGCCACGTAAGATGTATATGTATATGTGAAGATAAGGGAAATGCAGGCCACACTGTCTAAAGCTAGTCCGCAGTCTTATTAACAAAGACCCGACCAGCGGCTCTTATGCAATAATGCCATGCTATAATGGTCATTCGTGGTATCATTAACTAAGCTAAGGGGACGTCCTGAAAAGGACGAAACACCACACCCATCCGTTACTATGAACAGAGTCCATAGCGATCCATCACTGCTGCGGCGTATCACTTCAGCAACATAAAGTTAACTTCCGCAACGCCCAGCAACATTCAGCTGTGGTACCGTCACTATTGAGAGACTACGAACAACGTTTAGATGTCCGTTCGTCAAACAATAACATTTCAGCCACCACTGTACCGGCACTACTTCAAGCGGCCTATGCGTCCAAAGGTCGAGCAAGGCACACGGCAACGACCGAAATCACCACCGGCCTAACCAAACCCGTATCACAAAGGCACACGCCCAAAGTAACTCTGGTTGCGTCAAACCAAAGCCGAATAAAGGCACACCGCAGCAACCGAAGTTAACTACGGGCCTAGACCCAGCCCTAATAAGATGCAGCCTAGTGTAGCCTTTTGGGCCAGGCACACAGCAATGACCGAAATCACTGCCGGCCTAAACCTCAAGTCTCCCACCAGTACCCGCCAGAGCATGTTCGGTAGAGTGCCAACCACTACTCAGCAAAGTTACCTTTACCAAGTAACATTCAGACACTTTAATCGTTCGAGGTGAGCTAAGCGATGTAACCATCGCTACACTCTTAATGGTCGAGTCACATTCACAGCCTTTCCAAAGATCGGCACGATCTTGCATCTTGAACCATTATACGAGAGCGGGCCTAGATGTGTATTTATTATTAATTATTATTAAAAATAGTCGAGTTAAAACTCAATTAATATCTTGTATCGCCCCAGTACACATCTACAATATCATTATAACAACATTTCATAAGCGACCTAACAGATCACTTCTGCGCTCTGCGCTCCGCCCGCTCTCTCTTACTGTAGTACGGCGGATAACGTGACATTCGGTCAATATGACGAAAATTATACTTTTTTGAATTTGATGTTTTATGAATAGAGCATCAATTATAGATGCGAAAAAACATTACTGCGTGACAAACAAACATTTATTTTTATACTTATAGATTTTTCTAAAATATTGAAATTTTAATAATTATTTATTTTTAAAACTCGAATGTAGGGATGAGACTGTTACAGTGGAGATCGATAGCTAGTAAGCACATGCCGCCCCTTCCGCTCCATTCCAATATCCACATTATCCCATTCGACACGGAAAGATGGAATAAGAAACACACTTTCGCATCTATTTGTTTTTTATACATCTCTTTGGTTTGTATTTTTTGTTATATTTGCGTTTCTTTGCATAATGTATTTATTTTTAATTTATTTAAAAATTAAAAATAAATATATTATGCAATGGATTTCGACTACATAGTTTATTCAAAATCTATTCCATTACAATCAATTTCCTTTATTTCTCCAAACGATTTAAAATTAACGAAAACAAATTATTATTTATCTGTATAATTTTCACTCCGCACGTCATCGGTATAAAAACTCAGCTACAAGATCTCAGATACAAGTGACTTAGGTAGTTTAAATATAGCTAATTTTTTTCAAAGATAATTAATGCAGTACATGCAGAAACATTACCCAAGAAAGATTATTCTAAGAATATAATTTAAGCGGTTTTATTAAAGTATGATCTAATAAAATTTATAACATTAGTTGAATGAACTACAGTAAAAAAGGGACTATTCATAATCAATACTTTAAGTATTGTTAATTTTAAATACCTGAAGAAATGGAAAAAAATAAAAAATTAAATATTTTGTACTATAACGTATATTTTTACGCAGAATGCAATAAAATATGTATAATTAAAAATAAAAAAATGAATATCAGATTATTTTAGACACACATATTATTTACATTATAATTTAATAGTCAACTAACACTCTTAAAACTACTTCGAAAAAATACAAATAAATAACTATTAGTTAATTTATCTACCTAACACAATAAATACGTTTGTCACTTATTTTAAAATTTACATACATTATATAGATTTGTGCCTATAGTATATAAAATTCATATATCAATTAATAATTAACGTAATGCCCGTAACTTTTAAATAAAATTTGGTCTAAATATATGCCTGATGTCTGCATCTACCAATGAAACTATTATATGGTATGGCCCATCTAGGGCTAAGGAAATATATTTAAAGGAAATTGTTACCGCGAGAAGTTTCATTATCGCATTTCTGAGACCTAACATTCAAAAAGTAAATGGGTCTTAGGCCGCGTTGCACGCGTACCTGAGGCATACGACGGTACTTTTATACATGCCCGAATGACATGCTCAAGCTGAGCACACAAACAACCACGTATGTATTCGTCAATAGAAAAAGGCTCTGACAAGGTGAGACGTGCAGTGTGCAACTGCGACCTATATAGTAATTCATAAAATATTAAAAAAAAGAGAAAGTGGACAAAAGGGTTTTTTATGAACCAATTACATTATGGGAATACAAAGGCTCCGTGACTCATGAGCGTGCGACGCAAACAAAACGTGCGTCTACACGGAGCGCTCGGCTCGCACTGAGGCAGCGTTCGCAACGATCGTATAACGCGAATGATCACTGAGCACGCTCGTCCACAGCACACAGCTCGAGGCATGCGAGACGAACCATTAAAATAATAAAATAAATAAATATATGGGACACTTACACACACGGTCGTGCGTCCCCAAAGTAATTTAATACTTGTGTTATGGTAGACACACAACTTTTGAATATATACTTATATATTTTTTAAATACATACTTAAATACAATAGAAAATGTTAGCCCTCAGCGGGAATCGAACCCGCAACCCGCGGAGCTGAAGGCAGGGTCACTTCCTACTGCTCCTTCGGGCCAGTCAATATTGAAAAAATTCAAAATTAGCAAAGCATGCCTCGCGATGTCTGTACGCACCCTTAGGATAATAGTCGCTGTCTCGCACCAAAAGACATACCATAGAAACCATTATAAAAAATATAAAGCAATGGCCTGAACTATTCCAATGACGGACAAAGGACACATCTCTCTAATTGAAATTGAGATTTAGAACTACTACGTTGCTCCAATTCGGCGGTAACACTACTTCATTGATATGTAGGATTCCTCGCAATGTTTTTCTTTACCGAATACCGCATGATATCAATTACGAACGTAAGTTTTCATGGAAAAGTGCCTTGCTTACTCACGTGGTCTCACCGATTGACAATCACGTCGTTTCGTGCAGCATTGCTTGATATTTCTTTACTATGTACAACGGAGAAATTAAAATTGATGACTTAAAAAAATCATAATTTAGGTTCCCTATTTGATAAAGTTTTACTTAAAACATGTCCATAAATAATTGTTACAAGACTAAAAAAATAGTCTTTATTGTACAAAGACATAAACAAGGGTTGTGTGAGAAATGCACTAAATGTAGTGTCCAAAATCACATGATTATACAACAGTGCTAAATTGATAACTGCGTGGGTAACTGGAAATTGTAGATGCATTTGTAGACCACTTTGCTATTCTCTTTTCCTCCATGTTTCATAAAAAAAAATAACCTTCTGGTTCCATTTATTATCATTTGAAAATAACTTAATATAGTGATAGGTTAGGTCTAAAACACTGATTCAACCCTAAAGGTACGCAAACCAGTTATGTATATATCGTCTTTTGTATGAGTTTTTACGAGTAAATAAATTTATATATTTTTTAAAATAAATATATAGCAGTAAAATTTTTAAAAATATCATTGTATGCGCGACAAAAAAAAACGTTTAAGTATAAAAAGTAAATAATTATTATAACTTTTTCTTGTATTTCAATGCCAAGTTTTCAATCAAGCAAGGTTTGGGTAAATGTCTTATGAGCCTTAGACCCTTGCCGTCTTTTTTTAAACGAATACACAAGTTCTTTCTCAAAACAAGCATGGCTGCAATACCATCTGACTGAAAGAGACGATGATATCTAAAAGTAGTATTTTAGAGTAACTTATGTTATAGATAGTTCAACTCAGTTGTGCGCGCGGCCCTATGTGTGCGTGCGCTTGTAAATATACAACTTTTATTCGTGTTTCAGTGACGCGGCAGTCGTTGTCCGAGCAAGATGTGTTCTTACAGCTTATTATCGTTAACAAAAATGTCTAGTTATTCACGGTGAAAATGTTAAAACAGCCAAGTAAATATTTGTTAATTTTAAATTTACATTTAATTAATATTTAATAATTAAACATTAAATAACACAATTAGTCTTTTTTAAGAACACCGCATATAGCCCGTAAAATAATTGTTTTTGCATTTGTACCCGACTGTACCTCTTGTAACGCAAAGTCGCTGTATATGTACAAGGCGTACCCACACATAGGACCGTGCGCACTTCTGAGTTGAACTATCTATAACCTAGTACAGTGTTATCAAATAACATCAAGATAATTTATATTGATTTCTGAATTCTTCGCTTAGCAATACCCATATAATATAACAAATAGTTATAAAAATAAGAATACGACATGGGAACCGAAATTGTATTGGTAATGATACATATACAAAATCAGTTACCATAGACTGTTTGTATAATTTGTATAAATATTGTTTTGAAACGCTTTGCGCAGAATGGGCATAAAAAGAACATCTATTATACCTCAATAGATTAAAATTTCGCAGTTTTCCTTATTTTGTAGGATATCTATATGACTAAGGATACGAACGAAAGTTAAATGTTCTAAAAGACGGTCGGTACATAGCTCCTCGACTATGCAATATAAATTATAAATTAAATACCTTATTTAAATAGGAATACCATGTGTTGTTTTAAATACTTATACTATTACAATTCAGATTCAGATACAAAAAACTTGTCTAATAAATCACTTAACATTTTATAATCCTTACAATTAACTTCACTAAAAAAATACAAATATACTTTACAATAACTTTGTCAAGATTTTCTAAATTTTACTATAGTCTATAATAAATGAAGAGACATGTGCGAGAAATAGTTACATAAAAAAATTGAATGAGTTTTGCGACACATGAACAGTGCTCAAACATACTTTATATCAAGCTCTTTTAACATTTATTATATAATTGTTGATTATTTTCTTTTTGAATTTAGACTAAAGATCTACTAGCTTCATAGCACAACTTAAAATTATATCAGTACATCTCTCATTATAATATTTTCATCAGCTGCAGAATTCATATAAATTTCCAGATTAAATATAAAAATTTCTGTAAAACCTATATTTTTGTACCATTCACTTAAATTTACAATACATCAGTCTTTTTGTCTATAATAGTACCCTAATTGCATTTTGCTACTAATAAAATTATAAGGTACTTACTGTATGACAAAATTTAACTATGAAAAAATGAGAAAATAATATAACAGCATATTGCGAGAATTAGATAATATTTTGATACTAATTGCAATATATAAATTATTGAAAAACACTATGAACAGTAACTAATTGGAAATGTTAAGTGGTAATTTCGATAAAATATAAGCGAGACTGAATAATATGTATAGACCAGACTCAGGTTTAAAACTATATTATCTTTAAAAGTTGACTCCATTGAACTCCAAAGACAAAAGATGAACTAAATACATTGATTAATGAAGCAAAATAGGAGATGTATTGATTGGCGTATATCATCAGTGATAGTGGCAACTTTTATATGACGATGTATTTTTTATTACAGCAAGCGTTAACACGCCATTCTCTTTAATGATATTTTTGGTTGTGTTGTGACATGTCACTAGTTAACGTTCAGTCTAAGTAAAACCTAAGCAAAATTTAGAAAAAAAAAATACAATAAAAACAAACCGAATTAAGTTTTCCAACTGTTAGGAGAGTTGCTTTGTAAAATCCGTAATATTTACAGTATAATACTAATTTTTGGAAACAAATTTATATTAAATCAAATATAGCTATAATTCCGGCAAACAAGCTTGTTCGAAAAGACATAGAACTTTATGTATAAGCTCATACTGTTCAGAGTTCTGAACCATTCCCCCACGATTCAACCTCATGTTACAAACTATGCCTAAAACATCAACTTTCTGTTCATTCGTTAGTTGTTTAACACCATTTAAGATAGCGATGAGGCATCCAGTCCGACCTATACCTGCTGAACAATGAACAATTGTTGGTGGCGAATGATTTTCAATTGAAAAGTTTGATGATGTAGACACACTCACTTTAACAGGACATGCGACATTTGCCTCTAAGGGAGGGAACACAAATTTTGAACCTGGTTTTGGACTGTCGCCACACTTACATTGTTCTTCTTTTTCTTCTTTACATTCACTAAAATCATAACACTCGTCCTTTAAAACGTCTAAACTTAGGTTTAAGAGCGCGTTCACGTCTTTCGGACACTTATGGTCTGCCCAATTGTGAAACCAGTAATGATAAACAATGAGACTATCACTTGATTCAATGGTTTCGTATCGCACGTCCAATTTTCGTATAGTGTAACCAGATTTTTTTATCATCCCATCATTTTTTATTCTAAATTGATTTATAAAATCACCCTCACTTAAGTTTAACGATATTTCAGTGCAATCCAGACTCTGTATGATTATTTCTTCTTCAATATCGAGGGGGAAGTATTTTTCACATTTCTGTCGGTTGTTTTCAATAAAATTTGTAAGCATTACTATTTTCTGTATAGGTTCAGTCTCGTGAGCGTCTGCAAGTATTTGAGATCTAAAATCAATGTTATTCTGTCGGACCATAAGCCAGAAATCATACATGGTATTTTGGAGTGGTCCTTGAGTTGCAATATAGCTGTTTTTGGTATATTCATGCCCCTGAAAAAAATCAAGAACAAAGTTTATAACAGTCGTGAACAGTTCTGATTCTGGAGTAATTACAACGGAATAGTGAAATGATATGTAGACGTTATAAGATATAGTTTCCCAAAAAAAAATTGATATCGAAATTTACTTTGGTTCTATCAAAAACCAGAAAGTAGTTATGAAATAAATTTATATGAATACTCACCTTAATATAATTGGCATTAATGTACCCTTCGCTATTTCCAGTATCCGCTCGCAGAATAAACCTAGAATGTTCATTAGGAAGGATAGTTTTGTATCTATTTTTTGGATGTGACCCAGATACTATGGGTTTTTCCTGAAAATTCGTAGGCATATCCCAAAATTCTTGATGCAAATTTCTTAAAAGCATTTTTTGATATTCCGAACAGGGGTGAGTAGTAATCTCTGGTAATACCATTTGAGGATTTTCTTTAGAAATATCTTCAGTAACACGACCTAAACAACAATGTTCCCCTTCTGTTGTACTGAGACATTTTACCTTCGAATATCCATTTTGGAATACTTCATTAAGATCTTTCAACTGCTGACGACTTAATACACTCGAGGCATTTTGTAGATGCTGCATATTAGCTAAATATAATCTAAAATCCTCAGATGTGCTCTGCGGGCTTAAAGGTTTGGTGGTTATATTACGAACAAATGCCGGCTGAAAATTTGGTTCCTCTTGACGACCAAACGCATATATTATTTCATTTTCTTGATCACCGCAAACAAATGTCAGGTTTTGAGAACATTCTTGATCCACATATGACGTTGACCAAAGATTATCATGAGAACCGAAACCTATTCCTTTTTCTGTGGAACGTAAACGAGTCCTATTTTTGTAAGATTTGGGGATCAAGTTTTCCGTGCTTAAAGATTTTCTATGTTTATCCCTATGTGATACATCTTGTAGATTAGGATCAATTAAAGTTTCATCAATCTCCAAGTCTCTAGGTTCTTGTGGGTGTATGTTTAAGGTTAAAGATGTATTCGAACTTCTTCTTTCTAAAATTCCTTTTCGAGGCTCAGCGTTGTCTATACTATGGTTACTGTTATATCTGCTTAGATTACAGGTTGAGTTATTCAGATTGTAATTAGAAACACTTAGAGCCCTATTTGTTGATAACTGGGGATTTGACGTGTTAATGTTTAAAGTTAGAGAAGTATTTGAACTTCTTCTCTCTAGTAGCCCTTTTTTCTGCCCGAATTTTGTATCTTTATTTAAAGAACTATTACTAGAATGGCGGCTAAGATTATTATTAGAAAGTATATTCAGTGTAAGACTGTTGTTTGAGCCACGTCGTTGCAATAGGCAATTTTTAGATACGTCTCCAGATAAATTAGTATTTGAGGAACATATAACTCTTGTGGTTGGTGTCAAGTGATCGCTTGGATTCATAGACGTGGGCGAATCCCTTCTCTCCAGAGACAACTTTTTCTGTCTATGATCAGTGTTTAAACTAAAATTTGATATACTAGTTCTGACTGTCGATAAATTGTGACATGAAGCTCCCACGCTACTTAAAGAACAATTCGAGCCCTGAAGACTATGGGTACTTAGCATTAAGCTTTGATTGGAATTTCGTCTGTGCAATTTCTTAACTAATTTTTCATCTTCTGCACTCGGTTCGAAATCATCGGAAGGCACTCCTTCAGGCAGGGTCTTTAAATTTGTACTCGAAACACTTAAGTTTTGTTTGTAATTAAGAATATTTGAACCAAGTGTTTGGCCGGTTTCCAAAGGAAACTGTCTACTTCGATCAGTTGGTTCAAAACCCAAAACACTAATTTCGGGTCCATTATCGCACATGTTTTCATCGAACGAACCCATTGTTCGGGACCCCATTCTAGATGTTCCTGGCTGGTATAACATTAGATTAGCATGATTTTCTCTTAAAAAGATGCCGCTATCTTGCCCCTTCATATATAATCTGCGTTGATCTGTATTAGTTTGAACAGAGTTATATCCAAATTTAATACCAGATAAGTCATGCTTCGTGCTCTTTTGGACAAGTATTCGTTTATGTTGACGTTTAGGTGTGTTCGGTACTGACACAGAATTTTGCGGAACTTCTAAGGACTTTTTTTGTGGTAAAGAAAGATTTACAGTTTCGGAAGAATCTAAAGAAGTTGCTTTTACTTTTAGTGTTGGTGTTTTAACTTTTCTTTCTTCAGCAGTTGTGTAAAGCTTCTCAAATTCTAATAATTCCTTTTCTAAATCACTGTCACGTTTAGACAAATCTATCGTTAAGTTACGTAAATTCTTTCCTTTTCGTTTAGCGTTCCTTTCGGTAAGCGTTTCCGCCGGTGTTGTTGCTCCTTCTTCTGATGTCACAGTTATTTCAAATTCTTTGGGTGAAAATCTCGGCATATCTATAAATGACTGAGTATCAGAACTTTGTCGAAGACATTTTTTTTGTTTTAAGTCCGGAGATTTAAGCTCTTCTTCAGTTTTTTCTTTTTGATCAGCATCATACTTAAAAATAGGTCGTTCACCAGATGGCGAAACCCGATTAGGATGGCGATCCATACTTTCACAAGAGGTACTAACTTCTTGATTTTTATACGCTTCGTTCATTTGATCCTTCATTTGCTTAGCTATCGGTAAACCCAAATTCTGTTCAATTATTTTAGCGTTATCAGAATCAAGAGATATTGATTTTAATCTCTGTCGTCTCGCTTGGGCGGAAATAGAAATCGGTGTCAATTCCTTTTTTTCATTTTCGCCGTTTTTAGCTACTTGCAAAGAATCTATTTTGGCACAGCAATCAACTACGTCTTTTTCTATTACCTCTATTTTAATACCAGGCTCAGTCTCTTTGATATTATCACACTTGGTTATATTTAACTCAACGCTTTTATAATTTGTTTCGCAACTATTGTGTCGCCTATACTTTTTAATGTCCTTGTCGGCAGGGGGAGTGAACTTTTCTTTTTCAATAGAATTTCTTCCTCCATATCTTCTCAGTTTCGGCGACATTCTAGCTGCACATTCTTCGGTAGCATTTAAATGATCGAACGTGAAATAATTTTCTTTATTATGACTAAGAATCTTAGGACTAGGTCGAGCACTAAGAACTCTGGGTGAGCCAGGTTTTTCGGATAGACCATTCGTTCGGTTTCGATGATCGCCGAGAGTTCTAGGGGATTGTGGAACTTCCGCATCCCTAGGAGTTTCAGGGAAAAACTTTGGTGACCTCACAGTGTCATAGTAAACTGATTTAGGTGACGGTTCTGTGAAAAACATAGGCGAGATCATTTCAGGGGGAGTGAAGAAACGAGGTGAACTCACGCTATCTGCTAAATTTTTTGGCGAGAAATCAAATTTTGATGCTGCCGACTTTTCTTTCGCTGAACTACATTCCAAAATACGTGGCGAATTTTGCATTTCCGACCTTTCCTGTGGAGAGTCCGTATGCGAACCTTCGCTTACGCTGCACATGTTCAGTCTTGTGCTAACAGATCGAAACCTCCTTAAATTACTGGGCGACATTTCTTTATCACTTTCGTGCGGAGACGAAGGCGCTCTTTCGCCCATTTCATTTGATTGGTCGCCTTCACCACTCAATTTTCTCACAGATTCTGTGTCAAAGCCGAAAACCTCAGATTCTACAGATTTCGCACTACTAACAAATGGAGATTTGTCGTCTTTCTCTAATGAAGGCGATCTCGTAGCACTGTATTTTTTCGCACGAGACTCTCTTTGCAATTCGACTCCTAGATCAGAGTTGACGATTTGAGCTAATGGTCTCGGGATTGCTGAATATTTGTACTCAAAAGGACGTTTATGCATCCACTGTTCAGGCAGCGGCAATTTCGGGATTCCACGATACTCTAATGGTGCCTGTCGAGATTCTTGAGAACAAGACGGTTGAGGTGTGTCAGACTGTTGAGGGATAGTATTTTGAGTACAGTTTTGGACAATAAGGATTTGTGATGGTGATTGTGAGTTAGGGGTTTGCTTCGAATCAACAGGGGGGTCTGGTGCAGGCGCAATGGCGAGACAGGCGCAGGCGCGAGAAGGCTCCGGAGGAGACCCCACGCGGGTGATACGCACCGGTCCACTACACACTATTTGCACCTGAAAATACAATTTAATTAAAAAACTGTTTTGAATTTTAGTTCCTTTATGGCATATAGAAAAAATAGCCGGTCGATATCTGGCTAAGTAGAATAGTACCACCCTCATTTCTTACCGAGGTGTCGTAAAAGGCGACTAAGGTAAGTCGACCCGCCGTGTGGTATCCGGCTGAGTAGAATAGACCAACCTCATTTTTACCGAGGTGTCGTCAAAGGCGACTAAGGTAAGTTGACCCACTGTGTGGTATCCGGTTTAGTAGAATAGACCACCCTCCTCACCGATGTGTCGTAAAATACGACTAAGCTAAGTTGACGTCAGGCAGGCGGCCGGTTGTAAAAACGCAGCCAAATCATGTTACAGCATTTGTATAACATGTTGTGCCGATCCCACTTAGAGTGGGATAAGGGCAGGAGGAGATATATATATATGGCATATAGAAAAAAATGATTTGGATAGATACTAAATGGGATCAAAATATTTGGTTATCAAAGAGTTTTGTACCTGGGTTATTGGTGGTTGGTGGACAGGCGCGGGATCTGTCTTGGAGGCGCGGCGGCAGAGTGCGAGCAGAGCGAGCAGCGCGGCTGCCAGCGCTCCGCACACCCACCCTGCCTGCGCGCCCCACATGCCACCCCCCTCACATCTGATAAGCAAATACATTTCGTGATACTTCTGGAACAATACTAAGGTGAGTGTAACTCGTGCCATGTCAGATTATCTAAAACAAAAATAATAAAATAAATCATAACATACATTTCAATGGCAAAACAAAAAACTGCTTTACTTTTAACTGGAACTAAATAATTAAGAACCTAATCACATATCGCCCGTTGGCGCAGTGGGTAGTGAACCTGCCTTTAGCTCCGCGGGTCGCGGGTTCGATTCCCGCCGAGGACCAATATTTTCTATGAATGAATTTGTTGGTCTTTGATATTTGTTTTTAAGTATGTATTTAAAAAATATATAAGTATATATTCACCAGTTGTCTACCTACCATAACACAAGTATTAAGTTACTTACTTTGGGGATGGATGACCGTGTGTGTAAGTGTCCCATATATTTATATTAATATGTGGTATGGACAAAAGAAATTAAATTAATTTTATAATAAATAATTAACAGTCCTTAATATTTAATTACAAGTTATTATAATATAGAGATTAATAATTCTTTATTAGAATTCCCATAATTTCAGAAGATTTCATCTATGCTTAAAATGCCTCGCCCCACTTTACTTGGGTATTAGAGAATCCTTGACTGACACCATGGAATTTGTTTTTGACTTTGCTAGTTATATGCATATAACATACTTTCTAAATATCTGATTTCCTGAGTGGTGTAATGAATTTTATGTATCTTGAATATTTCAAATATACAAAACAAAATTATAAAAATACTTTCATTGTATTATTCTAAAGTTTCACAAAAACTGAGTCACAGGAACTTAAAAGCTATGTCTCATGATGTCTCTCATCACTGCCTACTTTCCACGATTCAATCATGTTATTAGTAATTATCCTATTATTAGATTTCCTTATCACAATTACTATTTCAATGCTAATTTTTCTAGATAGTTTTGATTACAAAACAATAAAATTTAACAAACTTTTGATGTGTAAAAAGATAATCTTAAAAACAATAGATTTCCTTTTACACAAAATTTTTCATGATTTTAGCATGAAACATCTTAAATCTACATGAAAATAATTAATTAATACTAACTATTTAATATGTAACTCTCTGAATTTATAATTTAAAAAAGGTATAATATTATTCGTGTGTACACATATGTAGCAAACAAATTTTAAAATAAATACATTTAAAAATAAATGAAACACTAGTGGATGTCATGTATGGAGATAGTTATCTGTTTCCAATCTATGACAGCAATATCTAATTACTGATTGCCTGTGTTACTGTTACAATTGCTTTATTTTAATTTCCTAAGGATCCATTTAAAAGAATAAATTAACTTTATCAAGACCTCATAAGAATAGCTCTAAAGTTATTAACATATATACAATAAATATGTATAGTAAATAAACAATAATATGTATGTATATAAATTTGTTCATATCATTCCACAATTTCCAATGTGAGACAGAAATTCGCAGACATATATCATTTACTCTCTTCTAGAAATCAGAAATATGGAGCACTTCAATCTTGAAAGAAAGCTTTACGGAGTAGTAAAGTGATAATAGGATTTGGCTCTTATTAAATAAAACTATTACTAATACTAAAACATTTTACATAATTTGGGCTTATGTGTATACAAATCTCAACATAGAATTGTGTGATAATTATAAGCATGTCAAGTAAGCAATCATTTAACTTACAACTGGTTTCTAAATTTGTTTTGTTACTCTTCTATGTAAATTGTTCAATTTTATACACCAACAAAATCAACCTTTATAACTAATTGTTTTCTTTCCTTACTGTGGTAAACTTCTGTTCTATGAATTTACGATTAATCTTATTTAGCACAGACAAGTGACAACATACAAAGATAAAATATAGGAAATATTTTATAGAGCCTCAATTAAGAAATAGATAGCTAAATATTTTATAATCGCGATAAAGTACATTATTTTATTTATCATAAAATAATTGAGCAACGAAACGTTGACGACACGATCGTTTATCGCAATGTGTAAAGTGAATTTCTATTTGTGAAGCTGACTGCATACATCGATGATATTCATATACCATATCGCAATACGAATATCATTATCGTTGAATTGACATCTATCCACTACGTACTGTTCTTTGTTTTATGAAAATATTTACGAGACCTCCAATTCAAGGGTGTAGAATTGTACTGATAAGTATTTTGAAATTATACGACAAATTGTTTCTAATGTTATAATTTATAGCGAAAATGTTCTCTTGAGTTCTGAAATAGCGTTTTTCTATAGCAAAACATTTTAAAATGACTTACTGTGCATCAGAATGGTATGTACAATTGTGGGTTTCTTCGCTCCAGCGTGTCGTATATATGATGACGCTGTGAAATTACAAGAAATCACAAACACGGTACCGACACTAAATCGCAATTTTCGTTGTCGTTTTCAATAAATATCACACGTTTTTATAGCCACTCGCCCAATAAGTTTTGACGTTATGTGAGTCGGCCATTTTTATTCATTTCCCGACAGTTTAGTGCTGCCAGATTACGAAGCAAAATTACCCAAACTTTGATAATATTATGTTATTGTTCATATTATTTTACGAAAATTTTAAAGAAATCATAACAATTTTTTTATCTGATGAAACTTAATATGAAAAAACATTTCAATACTTTAGACTACTTTTTATCATTACCTTGACAGGACTAATAAAATTAAATGATAATCATCGAATATTGTTACGGTATAGAGGAATACTATTGACAAAATTTTCCCAGGAACTAAAGTTATTTTGCTCCCGGTTTACGGTGAGACTCCATTCAAGCCTTGATGTGCACATGCGCTCTAAAGTAGGCCACTAGGGCATCGACAGCTCCTACAAGGTAGCTAGGTCATCGTTCACACAGCTACCTACCTATAACACCTAATTGTTTTCTATGTAGGTCGCAGAGTATTGAACTACATAAAAATTTCCATGATCATTACCTATTAACCGATTTTAGCTTAATGTTTCGGTTACACCAAATTTGTTTATTTACCTTGAGACTTGAAATTGTATTTAATTCAATTCTAATTGTATAGTCATATCATTTAAAGTTTTTTTAATACTACTAGTTGTCCGGCCAAGCGTTTAAGCGTTACAAACTTTACAGGATCATCCGTTGGGTCAATCTAAGTAATATCTGAAAATTTCATTAAAATCGGACTAGCCGTTTCTATTAAGTACATCCAGACAAACATTCATTTTAATAGGGGTAAGGGGGAAGTATATAAGTCTATAAGTAGTACAGTTTAGTTTTAAGAGCACTAAGTTACGTTAGTCAGAAAATATTGAATAACTTCCCGTTGAAGATTTGAAATGCAGTTGTCATTGGTGAACTGGTGGTACCCGCGACTTCGTTGAAGTTAATTAATGATTATTATGACGTTAATTTTTGATTTGTGAACAATTATATATTATTCACATATTTATTTTTGAAAAGAGTTACAGCTTAGTTTTTTGCTGATTCTTCTCGGTAAGAGTACCTTTCCGAACCGTGGCTTCATTAAAAAGTGCTTGTAAAAACCAATTTGAGTTTGAATTGAATTGAAGATATGCAAAGTTTCTCATGATGATTTACCGAAAAGCGCGATAAATTATAAATATTAATTAAGTAAATTAGTGTTTTAATTTAAAAAGACTCATTATTAGGCCGGACTCTGACACCGTAGCCTCCTCGTGTCACACTTTTATCATCTATTTTTTCTTATTAATTATTCACTTATTTAGTAAATATATATGTGAATGCTTTCAGCGTCAGCAGTTTTCACCATTAATTAGCTGTCAAATTTTTATTTTATTTTATCCGTATGGCATCCGGCTGAGTAGAATAGACCACCCTCATTTCTCACCGAAGTGTCGTAAAAGGCGACTAAGGTAAGTTGACCCGCCGTGTGGTATCCGATTGAGTAGAATGGACCACCCTCATTTCTTACTGAGGTTTCGTAATAGGCAATTAAGATAAGTTGACATCAGGCAGACGGCCGATCATAAAATACCTAGTAAAATCATTTAACAACACGTTTATAACATTTTATGCCGACTGTACGTGGAATATATTATATTAGTTCTAAATGGGTCCATACGAAATAAATCAATAAAAAAGTCAATTTATTAAAATCTCTTTAATCTTATCAATAATTATATATGAATCATACATTTAGGTGCAGTGACAACTACCAACAAAGTCTTTAATAATAATACAAGCACGCTTTGTATCACAGTCATTTACATATTATTCTCACACTGTCCAAATAACTTCTAGTGTCAAGTCTAGTGTTCAAGAAAAGTGCAATGGAAATTATGCAAATTATTATGGAGTATTCTTTACATGTTATTTGTGAACGCAGTGTAGGCGGAACACCAGTAGGTGGACAGGCGACCTGTAAAAGGTCGTATAACGTCGAAGTTCTTCGATGAGTCTTATTTCCCACAGAGGACCTCTATTGATTGACGAGAGAGAGATAGAGAGATGTTACTAGTAGATTCTAATTGTGATCACTGCCCTTTGGGCCCATAACAAAGATGTCTTTTAATTGGCGTTAGATGAGAGACGTAGATAGAGATAAGATCTAGCAAAATTCCTCAAAAACACCATAATCTTTTCGTTAATCTACACATAATACTGAGATTTGGTTAGAAATTTACAGACAGACAAAATAGAAAATTTCACAGAATGCAATTGGAACCAAAGGACGCAAGACAGTAAGGTGTATAAATTTAATGTCTTTATTTATTTATGATTTTATTGTGACGTAGAATATAAATATTCTTTATTCTTCACTGTAAAAGGTTAAACGTTTGATTATTTTAAAAATTATTACAATAAAATAAAGCAACAATATTGAACATTAACATTAACTGACTAACAAAAATTTACGAAACAATCAAGCAAACACCAAACACTGTACGTCAAATCAACGGCTGGACTGTCACCATAAAACTAAATAAAATCAAAATTCAAAAATATAAGCCCAGTACGATGCAAAAATATAACGATTACATTTGAAAACATAGCTGTAATATTAACCTTAAACACAAATATTTCTTACCTACTAATTAACTAATTAGAAAAAAGCCTTAAATAGAAAAATAAATCTTGTTTAACACTACCTTATAAATTTTAATAAAATACTCGAGTTTCAGTTACATTATAAAAGTATATTATAAAAGAAATTATTAAATTTCATTTATTAATTAAAAAGCACTATTTTAATTAAAAAGTTAATACATCTGAACAAAAAAGTGACACTAGTGACCTAAAAAATATAAGTTGTTTATAAGAAAAAAGGAACTTCCTAAATTAATAAGAAAAATACGTTTAAAAGAAAATAAAATAAAATTCAATTTCATAAGAACGTAAAAATAGCACCTAATTTAGACTCAATTCACGGTATTTTATGTATAAAATTAAGAGAATAAACAAATATTTAATATTCATATTAAAATTTAGAAACACGACAGATCTAATGTCAATTCATAATACTGTTTATTTTTGTGGCATCCCTTTGAATATTCATCCACACGTCTCGATGCGAGACGCACAAGGTCTGATGAGTGTTTTGATGAGTTTTCAGGAGAGCGCGAAGATTTATAAACTAACTGGGCTAAAAAAATTTGTGGTTTATATAATTCTAAATGAAATATTACTAACATTGTAGCAGATGCTCATATCTTTCGATTCCTTATACTTTAAATATTCGCCTTTCGAGTAATGAGGAAATTAATGGCATTAATAATGATTATTTCATGTAAGCTTATTCTTTTATAAATTTGAAAATTTCGTCACATACGGTCTTATGCAACTCTGTATATGCGTCAATAATCTAGATAGAAACATAATTGATAGACTGTTAGAAATAGCTCGACTAATTTAAGCGGGCTATGTAAAAAGTGAATTTGGTCTGAAGTTAACATTCGACTTTATGCGTCTCGCGTCGAAACATTAAATTAATAAAAATATGCTTTGTACACCTTCTTATTAGACTAAATTAAAATGAATTAGATTTAAATTTTTTACGTACGTACATTATTTCATAAGGTCATATAGTATGCGCTTTGTACACAAATTTCATGATGTTAGGAGTATTTATTTTTAATTTGTGAAACAAACGTAATAGCGTTTAACCATAAATTTAAATTAAACAAAATCAAATACTGCATCATTAAAAGTCATTACAGAGGAACTAAATAAATAGGACATAAAATATTACATTGTCATGAATCAAAACTTTAATCTAACATCTCAAAACCTAAAACAACATTTTTAAGGTTCATGGATATCATATCATTCAAGCACATAAGATATGCATTTTAAGAATAATGGGTATTATTAGGTAACTTTAAAGAGATCGCTATTACTTACTAGTATTAATCATCACTTCCACTATATTACTCTTAGACCGGTATATTAACGCTGTAGCAGTTATCATTATTAGGAAAGTACATGGTACATGATTGAGACCGATATATATTAAAAATTTAATTTAGTTCTATGAAGTATCACTTTTGTATTACAACATTTGCTATGTGATCTAGCAATGAAAAATATTTCATACCACTATAGTTTACACATTAAGATTTAGCTCCGCTAATAATATAATGCAAACAACCGCAGCGTCCCCTTAAACTTAAACGGAAAAATTTAGAAAACGGTCATTAGACTTGTCTATGTATGGTTCAGAATGTTGAGCAATAAAAGAAAGGTGTACGCAAATGAGATGAGTATGTGAAAAAAGAAGAAGTTAATGTAAGTTTTTATATGTACGATAGAAGAGAATGAAATATGGAAACGATTGTGCCGACCCCACTTAGAGTAGGGATCACAGATAACAATAATATTATAGTACCATAATAATATATTCCGTCGCATTTAAATAGTGTTGCGTCACTATCGTAATCTTAAATCGTAAGAAATATGCTTATACGAAAAGCATATAGCAAAATTAAAGATTATTAGGATGATAAAAATGCCTGGATTTGTAAATCCTTTCACCATCATACAAGACTGCGGTTTAAAAAAGTAAAATTGTAAATGTTTAAAAGGCTGACCGCCGAGTTTCTTGGTAGTTCTTTATCGGCAAGATCAACATTCCGAACCAGTTGTAGTTTCATTAATCATACTGATCCTTGACGATTCAAAAGTGCTTGAAAGAGCTTATTTGAATAAAGTTTATTTTAATTTGATTTAACTTTAAAAAATATATACTTAGTCGTCTGCTATGGTCTTGAGCAATGTTACTTATAAAAAGTGCCCATTGTGTCAAATTCGGAGCTAAGTCTATTAGAGCAGTAGTACACCGTAAGAGAACTAGAGATTTGGTCGAATGTAACAAATCTCGAGTGGTTAAAATGTGGTTAAAAAGTCTGGTACGATAATAATACTAGATGATATAATAAAGACCTACACATCTTTCAAACATACAGTTAACCAGCATAACATTATATGCAACCAGCTAACTATTAAAATTCATGTTACTTTCCATTCATTTAGGCAAAATGTTAAACAATACAAACTTTCCTTTCAATTACTAACTACAATTAACATTTGGCAAATGTCACCCTTTAAAAAGGCAGATGGTAACTAGAAAAAGCTATAAGGTTGAAATGATTACCCTTGGTATCTAAATCGACTGTATCAATCGATGATGTAAGTATATTTCATAATCTGGTTAAATTATCCTTAAACGTCCTATCCTTAAACTTATCTTGTATATAAATAATCTTAAGAACTAAAACACCTGTATTAGATGTCTGGGTGTATCAGACAGCGGGTCGTCCAATATAAGGAGAGCGTTAAAGGAGAAAAAGATGGCAGCTCCTGATGCTAAGTGCCATAAGTCGTGCGAGTCGAAAACACGCATCGCTGAACATATTTCGTTGCGAGTACGAGATTGTGCTGCTGTTTCCTGTGAAAAAATATACATAGGACAAATTGTAAGGAGTGATTATGTATACACATTTTTCCTTAACACCACTAAGCATTTATGACGACGCAAAATAACTATTATATTAGGAGCCAAGTGATTGTGCCATGATTACAAAGGTTTATACTTTATGGTACCAAAATATGAAATTATGTGCATCTACAATATTTACAACATTCCGAACCAGTTGCTTCATTAATCTTATTGATCTTTGACGATTTAAAAGTGCTTGAAGAACTTATTTGAATAAGTTTATTTGAATATATATTCTCTAAATCTCAGAAACGGCTCCGACGATGTTCCTGAAGTTCAGCATGTAGGGGGCGAAAAATCGATCTAGCTAGGTTTTATTTCTTAAAAATCTCGTTTTATACCTGTTTTTGGACACTAAAAAAAACTGCTAAATTAGGAATTGGAAGCTATATTTTTGGATGTCAAACGTAATGCTGTGATAGCCTAATGGTAACGCGAGGACCAAAGTTCGAGATACCCGGTTCGAGTCCCTCATGTCACTGGCACATTCTTTCTTTTTGTATTTTTTTTACTTGCATTTTCAATATCTCTTAAATTATTAAATTACTATTAGCAGAACGATAAAGCAAGTGATGAAAAAATTTGGACCTTACTTACCGACCAGTGAGTTTTCGCGTCTGAAAATAATATTCCAGCTAATACCCACGTGCCGTGTGCCAAAGCTAACCATATCCACGCAGCTATAGATATTTTCTCTCTGTGAACCAACTTCATCACAACGTAACCAATGGTGTATAGGATGGTGTTACCAAGCAGAACGGCGAGAAGATGACGCGCAAAGTCCTTTTTGTGTTCAGACAAACTGCAAAAGTTAAAGTTTATTTCGTCAATATTAATCAACGTAAGAATAATATCTGGGTAAACGAGCCTTGCTCGGTCGTTTTTTACAAAATAAAAAAAGAAACTTAAAAAAAGAAGAAAAAACAATAGGGTAGGTGGGGCTTGATCCTAGGTATTTTCATTTCTCGCGACCAGCCGTTCCCCGAATAAGCTAAGCTGAGTTGATTAAATTTTATATATATGCCCAAAAACAGGATAAAAATGATTTTTTTTAAAATAAAACCTAGCTAGATCAATTTTTTCCCCCCAAAACCCCTACATGCTGAATTTGAGAAAAATCGTTGGAGCCGTTTTAGAGATTCCGAAAAAAAAATATATATATATATATACACACATAGAAGATTAACTAATTTAAATATTAAAGATGTATTGATTACAAATAATATTTTTTTAATATTTTGTCATTGATAAAAAATTCAAATTAATTAAACTTGTATAACTTGGATCTTAAACGCTTGAAAGTTGTTCCAATATTTAATGACCTTGGGTTTGCACAATAACTTAGTGTAAACTTAATTGCTAATGCAAAACGAACACATAATATTTTTCAGTAATCGAACTATGTAGTAATATATTTAATTAATAAATATAAATAATTTATATTGAAGGTCTAGAAACATCTAGAAGACCTAGTCATCAGACGAGGCTAAAGCTAAGATAATGATAGCAATGCATTAAAAAGATACTTATCAAAGCTTATTATAGCTACTATTTAAATGACAAAAAGCTTGGATTTTAGTTGCAACCAGCTAGATTATATTGTAAGCTCTTTATTTTAACTTATATATTTCTCATCAACTTTAATGATACATTTTAAAGTTAATTTTGTAATCTTGAATCCTACATGTTATTTAGATATTTATTTTTCAAAAGAGTGGCGCAGTTTCTTGCTGGATCTTCTAGTAAGAGCGCTTTTACGAACCAGTGGTTTTAATTACAATTTTGACGATTCGTAAGTACTTGTACAAGCCAAATTGAATAGAGAATAATTTGAATTGCATCTCGCATTCTTACCCATAACCCGCAATAACCCAATTTGCGATATTTGCGACCGTAAGTAAAACCGCGCGCGCACGGTACTGCGGATTGAACGCAGACCGCCCATGCTGTTTTATACCAGTCCACGCTTTGTTGGCGAGCGAGTGATCTAAAAATAACAAATAAGTTAAGAGTATGTAGTCCTTTCTTCATTGTGGAATAATAAAAAAAAATCTGTAAATTCTTTTTTTACAATCAAGTCCAACTCACCCACTCTAAGTCTGCCTACGTAATATATTTTTAGTGTGAGGTAGAAGCAAACTCCAAAATGACATATCGTGAATATGGACCAGAAGGCTACAGTTGGATACAATATGCCAATACAGCCTGAAAAAAATTACATATACATTTCTTTCTGTTTAACAATTGCCTATTAAATAAATTTAATAGAGATAATCCAATCTTAAAACGAGTAAACAAAATGGATCATAAATATGAAATAAAAACTTTCAAAAATATTCCACACAACCAATAAATTGACCTATTAATATTATACATTTGAACTTTATTTGCATATTACGCCTGAGTGAGGCCCACCATTGATTAATTTTTGGGTGCTGAATGGGACTAATTTTGGGATAACTCCTTTTTTAATTTAATATAAATTACATGATGTTGGGGATCATAATGTCATAGAAGAAGCAATAAAACTATGTAAAATATTTATGTTGATAAAGATTTATACTGGATCACATCTAAATAGCTTTTCAATTGATTGAAATTGATTGATTGTATTAGAAGTTAGAATGGATTAGTAATATATGACACACTTTTCTATAGACTTATAAAAGAAATGATCCAACTATTGTTTCGTTATATTCATCGTTATAAATGATAGATCCCACGCAGCTTGACCGTGATTTTTGTATTGTTAATTTTTTACATAACATTAATAAATTATAAACCTTGTGAATAAGTCTATTGGAGAAAATCACGTAAAAGTCCTTTCAGTATTTTTTATACTATATCGTAAATAGAGTAAACTACTAAAGTACTACTAAAAATACTTCTTTTGATATAATTCTTACCGATAGCCATCAATAAAGAAAGGAGCATGAATGTTGTATGCGCGCTCGCATTCACATCGGCATGGCGGCTCTGATATAATTTCACCATACACAACACTGCGATAACATACATGAACGACGAATCTAAAGCAGACAAATTAGTACGTAAATAAAACATATATTTAGCTCAGATTGTAATGCACAAAGAAATCGAATGTATCGAATAGAAAGTAGAATTTTCGTCGATCTTTCATAAGAACTTTCAACGTTTCTGCACTATATAAAATAGGGGAAACTAAACTTTTCATAAGGCGGACTTCCCACCAAGGAAAATTTAAAAAGCCGCTAAGACGAACAGCGAAGTCTTCGAGAAAAGAAAGTATATTTCTATATCCTATGTATGTACTAATTTTTAAATCACGCCACCGATAAGTTTTCTTTTCGTTGGACCTTGATGGTTTTTACGACATTGACTCACAACCTGCTTATAAATACGAAATGAGTTTTAAAGGAGCCTAGGCCTATCCTACTGTTAAGATTTAGGTATAGGAGAAGTTGATTTTTTTAATATATTATAAATTGAAATTTGCGTATAAATTAGCCTATTAGCGTTTGTAACGCCTTTAAATATTTATCTGTCGAATCTTACCGAACTGGAAGTTCATTTTATTAGGACAAAGATGATAACAAGCTGAAAGTAAGCCTTCCATCACGAGCGCCAATCCCATTGAGTATAGCAAACCCCGGTGCTCCGGAATGCCAAGCCTCTATAAAGAAAAGGATTAGGTCGGATGGAGATTATAAGTAGCCATACGGTTAATAATAGATTCGCTAATAGTAAAAATTTTGGTCGCTATCGCATACTCATGGTATGGTCCTTCGAGTCGGATTAAAGCCACTAGCTGATGTGTATTTAAAGGGGATAGTTATTCAAAGGTGCTCATTTCTTACCGAGGTGTCGTAAAAGGCAACTAAGGTAAGTTGACCCACCGTGTGGTATCCGGTTTAGTAAAATAGACCACCCTCTTTCTTACCGAGGTGTCGTAAAATTCGACAGAGGTAAGTTGACGTCAGGCAGACGGCCGGTCGTAAAAACGCAGCCAAATCATGTGATAGCATGTTTATAACATGTTGTGCCGTACCCACTTAGAGTGGGATAAGGGCAGGAAGATGATGATGATGAGTTATTCAAAGGTGCATTATTGTAAATTGTATCACTATCTAAAGCTAATACGAAGTCTGGTCTTCATAAATTTAAATAATATATCCAAACTAGGATTAGAGGCTCTAGAATTTGATTTGAGTGAATAATCTATCAATAAAAAAGAAAAAGAAACCCAATTTTATAGTTATCTAAGTTTGACCAGACAAAGCTTAATTTCCAATACAAAAACATTATTTGCGTGGAAAAACAATTTCATTACAAATGATAATTAATAAGATAAGAAATTTAAATTCAAATTCAAAATATTCTTTATTCAAATAAACTTGTAAACAAATGCTTTAGAATCGTCAACTCTCGCGAAAAACTCGGCGGTTGCTCTTTTAAAAATATAATTCTTATAACTAGTTACATTTAGCCATAACTGTCTTTAACAGTGTTTTAACAGTGTTTTTAAACTGATGTAATGGCAAAGCTAAAATTGATATTAATTAAACAGGTTAAATTATATTTCAAACAAATTTTGCAAAGACTTTTAAATCTTTATCTAGACTATGGATGAATGTAAGAAGCTATGTGGTCCGCATTAAGTAATACATTCGTTCTATAATATCTTACCTGATTATTGTTACTTCTAAATCGTTTCCTACATTTGGTTTGCAGCATGAAAACCAGTCCTAAGATAACATAGCCAATGTTGGAGTACACGTGATTAAAGTCTGCGAGTAAGCCCAATGGATGGGCGCAGAGGAAGTTATAGTAACACACATCCTGATCACCCGTTTGGAATATCAACTGTAAGTGAAATATGGAATAGTTTTTATACATGCCTAGTTACCATAGAGTTTTTTAATTCGACAGATTCCCACTTCGACTCTGCCAATATTTGATTCCCATATATAAAAACAACAGAACACAAATATTTAGAACTGAATTCAAAAGTTGAATAACATAGTAACATTATTTGAATAAATTTTAAGTTAGCTTTACAGATATCCTGCAAACACATTATCATAGATTACTGTTACCACATTTATTAATGCAGTGAAATGTATTTATTTGCGAAACAGATCTAATGTCAATGTCGAATTAGGAATTAATTAAACATAATTTCTTTAAACAATCTTTAAAAAAAAACAATGAAATTAACTATCAAAAAATCACAGCCAAAACGCTAAAATAAAACAAATGATGCGATCAAAAATTTTACTAATAACTTACCCTTTGATACATAATTAATAGTTGTACAACAGGCAAAGCATACACTACAGCCACTGTGAGAATACTCCAAAAGTATCTGTTGAAATAACAAAAAAGGATAAAGTCCCTTATGCGATCTACTACGTTTTAGAGATAAGTTTGAGTTAATTACAAGTATAACTTAAATTTACAGAATTACATCATCGTGTATTTACGCTCTTGATCACTTCACTTTATTAGGCTTCTATTGCTTTTATAACTTCGGTATAGCACAAGTTTCTTAGTAAGTTAAGGGCTAATAGTTATGGTAAGGGCTACGTTATTAAACTTATTTTAGCACTCCAGCATTCACTTTCAGTTATCCAGAAACATGTTCTTAGTAAATTATTTTTCACCGGGACAGTAAAGGTAATTCAAACAAAAATGATACAAAAGCATACTATGTACACGGATTCAAATTCGACACTAAAATTGACTGATATGTAACGTTTAATTTAGTTTCTTAAGTCCGCCTTTTGTACTTTTTAGTTCTGAAATTTAGATATAAAAAGTTGTTTGCAATGATGGTAATTAATGTTTATGAATAGAAGATAGAAGCGATCAGATTACTGTGAATTATATTACCTATTGGACCGTCGCCTTTGAGCTACAGAGCGTACTCGACTAAGTCCAGCCACCGTTAAAGGCATTGGAAGCGACCTGTTAATGTCCGGTTCCGAATCTAATTAACAGAAAAGTAAAAATCTTTATAATTTTCTTTAATGAAAAGGTATCATTTATAACTAGAAAAGCGTATTTTTGTACTGACTATCCATTATCTAAGTAAAAATCTTAGTTTACACCTGTTTATGAAAATTACGCGGACGAAAGAGTTAGAAGAGAAGTGCAGAATGCATATATATTCTTTTATAATGCTCAAAAAATATATTAAATTAATAATCATTACACACAATACCCATGCATTTGACACAGACACAAGTATATTCTTTTGTCAATGGTTAAAACTGTGGACAAATTGAGAAGAGATTGATATTATTTGTCGTTAATATAATTTGTCAATAGTCATACTAAATATCAATCATAATCATAATTATAATTAAATGAAGGTATTCTTTCAGTAAATATGAATTATGGTAGATTTCGACCACTGGCGGCCACTAATGTAATGAATTATTTGAAAATAATATTAAGGGACTGTTTCACAAGTTACCAATATACTGTCAGTTAGCTTATTCGGAACATATCTGACACATATCTAGAAATTTTGCGTTTCTCAGGTTTCTGATAGGCTTATTTAGCACTTAAAGTCCCTAATAAGTTTACAGGTAGATTATGTGGCTGTTATTTTGTTTACTTGCTGGATAGCAATTACTTATTTCAAAATGGAAGCGATGTTATTTTTAATTTTTCACTTTTTAGAGGCATTTATCTCCTACTTAGTTTATTTGTCAGTTAAGTATCCAACACTTTATCAGCAACCTGTGAAACAGGCCCTAAAGAGTGCAAAACTTGCTTCTTCCTCTTCGTCAATCGATAGTCGTCCACTACTGGACATAGGTCTCTTCACGGGATCTCCACACCACATGACCTTGTGCCACTTGGATCTAGCGGCCCCCCACGACCTTTATGAGGTCATCTGTACCACCTCGTAGGACGTCTACCGACGCTGCGTTTTCCGGTGTGGAGTTCCATTCCAACACCTTAAGACCTTAACGCCCAGCTGTTCTCCGCACTATGTGCGCCGCCCATTACCACTCAAGCTTCGCAACGCGCTGAGCTATATCGGTGACTGGTTCTTCTCCTCATTTCTGATTTGATCACGTACATAGCTTAATCGCCCACTGAGTGACTCTGAGCTTAATTATGAGGCTCATAGTCAGCGACTCTCTGTCAGCGTTCCAAACTTTATTTGTTAACATTATCATCGCATTCAAATCAATTAACTACTTTCGAGAATAATGGCTAAATAATGCTCATATTATCCTTTTACATAAAAATATAATATAATGCCTATTAATTTCCACTTACCTTCGCTACTGTCTTCTTCTTCAAGAGGTACAATATCGCTCGTGCCGGGATCAGCTTGAGAGCTGGACGGACCAGGGGGTTCCTCAATGGGAGTTGGTTCAGCTGTAAGAAAACAAAAATATGAAACGAAAGCTCTAATTGGCAGGTTACACATCACAGGCTGAGTATTAAAGTGACCTAATTCAAAAAAAGTTGTTTGTGGCAAATCGTAAATAAAGCGTAGCATAGCGCTTAAAGACTCAGTGTTAAAGAGACTCATTACTTGAAAGAGCAGGAAAACACAAGCTTTTTGTAATAGTTCGTAGCGTGATAGCATTGAAATGAGTATAACAATTTATCTCAATTTAATTAAGCCTCATTTTGAGGTCATTTATATATTTAGTGTGCGATATATATTTTTTTCAATTCTCAACAGACATACAGGTTTTTTTCGCTTTTTTCCATTACTGTATAGGGCGTGATGATTCTAGAAATTAATAGATATACATCATCATCGTCACTCTCCCGCTCTTATTCCACTCCAAGTCGGGTCGGCACAACATGTTTTAAACACGTTGTTAGATGATTTAGGTAGTTATTTTTGACCGGTCGCCTGCCGGTCGCCTTTTACGACACCTCGGTAAGAAATGAGGTTGGTCTCATCTACTCAGCCGGATACCACACGGTGGGCAAATTTAGCTTAATCGCCTTTTACGACGCCTTGGTTATAAATGAGGGAGGTGTATTCTATTCAGCCGGATACAGGATTCAGAAATTAATCAGAGATAAAATCTGAGAATCCTTGCTCTAACTATTAACGGCCAATAATTAAGTACAGGATATCGTAAGGCATAACGTACAAATATCTTCGCTTATACGTACATTGTCTACAGGATATAGCTGTTCCCACAGGTCCTAGAAGCGCTACTGATAACATTAGCGCAAGGACAATAACTGCACCCGTCACATAATCACCATAAGACACAGCCGCCACCGCCCGAAATCTGAATCAAAAGGATTTATAACATGTTTTGCAATACCGTGCCGTAAAGGTTAACAATTTTTTAATTTAAACTATCGTTAATGGTATTTACAGTCAACTAGCAAAAGTAATAATAAAATTATTTTGCTATAATTCGCGATGAAGTAAAATACAAAATACGCACACACGCACACACACACCCATACACAAACGTACGCACACAGTCACACACACACACGCATGCTCACAAATACATATATATATATTTTATTTTATTTTTTATGATTCCGATATAATAAATTATATCTGGTATACATATCATAATTAATTTTCGTTATTATTATTGCATGTTAATAATTAATTAGCACTGTAAATAAATTTTTGGAAGGTTGATACTCGCGATACAGGGCGACCTAGTGCGAGTATCAATAGATCTCTGCCACAATATACGACAATGTATTAGTTTAATTTATTAAATTTAAGCAGAATGATTTGTACTTTATGGAATGAAATGAAATAAATTATTAAATTATTATTAAAATAAATATAATGCTAAATGTAGAGTGGACAGTCGGTTATCGTACCTGATTCATGCAGGATTCGTAAAAACACATGCACAAACCTCCACCACCGCCACCAAAATACACAAGCACTACATACGTTCACTATCACAAACTCAACAACCGTTTCGCCCCGCAACCGAAGCATCATCAGTCCACTCTACATTTAGCATTATATATATTTTCTATTTTACTTCATCGCGGATTATAGCAAAATAATTTTATTATTAATTTTGTATTATGGATCTCCGCAAAGTAACGCCTAATTCTATAAATTAGTCAACTAGCAATCGCCAGCGGCTCCGCCCGCGTGGAAAGATTAAAACCTTAATATAGTCTTTTGATAACAATAAGAAATGGTTAAATTGGGTTAACCTTAAAGCTAGACATATGCTGTCGCGGACTTTTATTTGAGAACTTTTAGAGGGGAACAATTTTGTAATACATGATTTTTAAATAACTATTACCGTTCACTCAGCGCACGCAAGGAAAGCTTTAAATTTTGCCGTTTTATTTTTTATTGCTGCTCCTCTTCTATTTATCTTAGCGTGATGTTATATATAGATATATATCCTTCCTCGATAAATGGACAATCTTACATTGAAAGAATTTTTCAAATCGATCCAGTAGTTCCTGAGATTAGCGCGTTCAAACAATCAATTAATCAAACAATCAATCAATCAATCAAACTGTTTAGCTTCTGTCTGTCACCCAAAACACAAGTATTTTGTTACTTACTTTGAGGACGGACGACCGTGTGTGTAAGCGCCCCATATTATTTATTTATATTTATTATTTATTTAATTTTTTTTTAAGATCAATTTAACTATCATGTCTCTAAAAATATAACCATGTCGTAAATTAATATTCAACTCACCGTATCATTTTTTCCCGACTTTGTGATTTATTATTTTCGTAATCAATTCCAGTACATTCCGCATCACTTTCTTTAACAATGAATACAATGTAGAAACCGCGCGGGAACATGGATTGCTGGAAGAAAAATGATGCTATGTCTACCTCACTTCATAAATAAATAACAATTCAAGGTTAAATTATCTAATGCCTTAAGTTGAATTCAAGGAATTAAAACAAAACAAACTTACAGTCAGTCTCATAAGAAGGCTCAGAGTCGCTCAGCGGGCGATGGAGCGAGCTATGCTCGGAGTATCTCTACGTGATCAAATCAGAAATGAGGAGATCCGTAGAAGAACCAGAGTTACCGACATAGCTCAGCGTGTCGCGAAGCTGAAGTGGCGATGGGCGGGGCACATAGTGCGTAGAACCGATGGGCGTTGTGGTCTCAAGGTCCACCACGAGATGGGCTGACGCCCTCAAAAAGGTCGTGTGGAGCCGCTGGGTCCAAGCAGCACAAGATCATGTGGTATGGCGATCCCATGAAGAGACCTATGTCCATCAGTGAACGTCCATCGGTTGACGAAGAAGAAGAAGAAACTTACAGTAACTGTGATGCCCCCTTTAGTGGTCATAGTGAAATGATACCCCTGGTATAACATGTCCATTTCGTTGTCAAACACTGGGCACTGCAATGATGGGAAATATAGATAGAAAAATCATATGAAACAATTGAATATTTTTACTGAAAAAAATAAATTCAAATTGTAAAGTATTCCGTAGATTATATATATAGAAGTAATAAATAGCTAGGCAAGACTATACTGACAAAAATGTAAATAAACAATTCAAATACTTACTGAATTATTCTGTATCGATACAACGGTACATACATCGTCATCAGAGTCTATCATCAAAAGGACACTTTTTGGTATTGTGTAATTGAATCTAAAACAATAATAATCCTTTCTTATTTCTGCTGTAATATTTTTTAATAGTATTGCATTTTGTTACAACAATTTTTACTGAAGGCAGAGATACTGAAAAAATGGCTTAGGCCCAACACGCTGCTATAATGAGGAATGGTAGGTTACACATATCCCAGGGATTTTAAAGAGATGTAGTTACCTAAGGATTTTCACACTGAAAAACGTTTGATAAATTGCAAATCAATTACGTACATAAGTTTTATTAGAAAAACTCATTGGCCTGCCCGGGATTTAAACCCGCAACCCACTCAAGTCATAAAGGTCTCACCGTCCGGCTATCTTTTACTTAACTTTAGTTATTAAATACAAGAAAAGTCGCGGTCAGATAGTGGATTGATAATCACAATGTTTGGTTCAAGCTAGTTTTCCGGGAATGACGTGACACAATTAAAGGATCTGTTTCTAACTAGATTTGCTGTTGTGGAAACACCTGCGGCGAATTTATGGCGCCTGTTTAATGGGAGTCCTAAAGAAGGCGAATGTTTTTTATCATATGCTACTCAATTTATGAGCACCATAACTGCACGATGGGCGTTTCTATCGACGGAACAAATCACGATCGCAGTTGCACGTGCTGCAAAAATTGAACCGAAGCTTCAGAGATAATACTTACTTGAGTTCAGCATGTGATGAATTACCATTATTCAGAATCCTAGGGTTGTTGTCGAAAGAAAAATAGTAATACTTTGGGGTACTCGGAGTCACATTTAATGATACTTCCTGAAACCAAATTTATGATTTCAACTAGTTGTGCAAGCGATTTCGCCAGCAGAGAATTTAGTGTCACAAAATTTTGAACATGAAACTAGTTATTGTGAGTTAACTATAAGATATAGAGACATGTTATCGCGGACTTTTTTGTAGTATGTTTGTAGATCTACATTTATCTAAAACATTACTTTTGTGTATCTCGACTGGTTTATGTGGCGCACGCAATGTGTGCAAAACGCAACGCAAAACATAAAAGGATGAGTACAGAGTAACTATTAAAAATGAAATAACACGTTATAATTTTGAGGTGATGGCATTAAAACAGTATAAACTGCATATGCCATGCCCAATTATAAAAAACCAGAAACAATAAAATGAAAAATAATTATAAAAAATTATATACGAAAATATGAAGAAAAAGCATCGTGTACACTTGAATAAGTGCGAGCGCTTACGCTCTTATTCAATTTTATTTCGTACTACCTACAATAAAAATGTTACGTAGAAATTAATGATAATACTCAGTGTGATGAAACTATTACTGTGTTAAATGAAAATTATTATATATTATATATACAGTCCGAAAAAGACATTGCGTAAAAGAAAGAAAGTGAGCATGAGTGTTTGTATCATGTAAATATGAAACTCCCAAATAAATTGTACAAGTACCTGATCCACTAATACGTAGAAATCGTGGACGCGTCTTAGTTTGATCTTCACAGGTATATTATTCAAGCTTGATGTAGCCAACGTCAAAGTTGGTGGACTTTGGTATATTATGTCTAAGAAAAAATAATTATTATTATTCAATCAACTAATGTTTCAAATAACTATTAAAAATATAGTATGTTGTTGCTCGAAACATTTAGCTAGGGTATTTCGGAAAAAAATGCTAGCACTGAAGGCGGCGCTATCTTGACTCTGTTCCTAATTTTAATATCCTCTTTTCTAATTTAATAACGCAGAAAATCTCCGAGCATAGTATGCTCCTATAACCATCTCCCGCTGATCAACTCTAGAGCTTTCGTATATGAGACCATTTCGTGAGAGACTGAAACAAGTTTCAGTGTCCTATGTGATCACAGGCAATACGCAGTGTTCGAAGATTTTAGTCTTCACTATTTTATAGGTATTACAAATTAAGCAATTTTTGGAACTGTGGAGATCGCAAGCTCGTGCTTTACTACCCGGTTCAGAAAGAATATCAGCGCTCAGGGATATCTGCAGCATTTATGTTGAGTCTGAACCTTTTTACTACAGCGATACGTGGATGCAGTGTGCAGATAACCTAAACTATTTATACTTTTTATTTAATGTATCTTTTAATTGTATTCTTGTATAGTAGAGGTAAATAAAGCATTTATTCATTCAATCAAAACTTTAAGTTTATTAAAGTTTTACGGACACAGACAAATTGAAATTTGTGCTATAAATAAAGATAACATTATAGCAATGGAAGCGGAAATTAATATAAATCAGAATAAGCGATTGCCGCTTGCATGTTATTATCCTGTTTATGAAATCATTTCGTGTTATCTAATTGTACAAAATGAAAGGGTATTTTATTATATTATGTACCTAAATATATTATTAGGTCCACATATCTCTCAAATTCTAAAAGGACATGGCGGGATATTCTTTTCTGCAGTGCATGATAAATTATTACTGACAATTAAATTCATAAGGCATGAAATGGTACGAAATAAAAGGGTATTATATTATGTACTTTAAAATATTATTAGAGCTCCATATATACCACGAATTCTAAAGGGACATGCAGGGACATTCTTTTCTGAAGTATATGATAAATTAATGCTGAATAATGCTAAAGAATGATAAATAATGCCAATTAAATTTATGATGCAATGCTAGAGTATATACAATTGGTATACTCTAGTTCAGCTATGTAAACAAATAAACTGTATGCACAAAATTGTTTGCAATTTCTTGACTTTTTGCTTATCTTACTTATTGTACAAATTTCATAATGTAGGGCCACGCACATATACTGCTTAAAAGATGGCGAGATAGTTGTTTGTTTGAAAATAAATTCGTATTAAGTCCAAATCACTTAGCATAGGTAATAATATTATAAATGCAATAGTTTGTCTTTTAAGATTTCATGCTGCTTGATCAACCAGTATTGACGAAATTTGGCACCATCAAAACTTATAAATCTGAGTAACGTATAGAAAAAAACTTTTTTTCTGGAACAGGAAAAAACATTACGTTATTGAGGGTATCTAAAAGCCTAAATTGTCGCCGAATCGTGGATACTACTATATTCTACGTATAAATGGCTCAAGAAACTCACTTGGCCCAGCGTCGTGCGGACAAAGCGTGCGTGCCATGTCATTAAACTGTAGAACAGCCGAGCTCGTGGAAACCATAAGCGGGAGTTCCCATGATGACACACCTAAAATTATTACAGACTATAAAATCATATTTAATAATTAATTTATTCAAAGATTAGTAGACAGAAGCTGCGACTACATTAGACAGCGACGCGACCGGCGATTAGTGAGAGATTAAAACAAATTAATTGTCAACGAGCCTTGTGGCTATACTAATTCCTAAGTGTCGCTTTACGATTTACGCTCTACGACTCTCTCTTGTGGCTACACTTTTAGTTTTAATTGAAATTCGCTCAACTCGTCGCATCGCAAATCGCTGCTTAGTGTAAACGCAGCCAGAAACCAGTTGATCGTCAAATAAAATTTAATAACGTTTGGGTAATTACGCGTAGATCTTTTCCTTGAGTCTCTGAATACTTATAGAATAAAATTTTAACTACAATACCACTGATTTTTTGCCAAGCTGTTTTTTATTTACTGTGAAGCCGTATAAGTTTGTATCAACTGAGCGGATATTTTTTCGGAAAAGTTACAGGTCCCGGAGATGAAATATGCCATACCCCATACATAAAGCTATTGTTGGCTTTTTAATAATAAATAAAAAATAAAAAAATAAAAATTTCTGAAGATATTACTTTTATATAATTATCAAATCAAATGCGTAAGCTAAGTCGCATATAACGATGTAGACAATTCGATGTAAACAACATATCAATATAACTATTAATGAAATTGAAATAGATTGATAATTGTACTTAAAAATAAGTATAAAAAATTGCATTATTTTAACCCATTTTTGTCCAAAAGTAATTATAAAATCGTAATTGATTTTTATTATGTATCTCAGTCCGCAAAGTAACGCCTAATTCTATATATTACATTTTTGTCCTTAAAAATGTAGCCTATATGGGAAATCCAAATCACGTTATACACCCAAACTCAGTAGAGGCCTCACTAGATGGATCGATGACGTTATAAGGATTATTTTGTATGGGTTATGATATAACTTACGCGAATCACATTGCAATTCAGCAACATACAATTTATCTAAAAATATATAAAATAAGGTAATGTATACATTGTAAATTATCACGCCGTGTGGTATCCGGCTGAGTAGAATAGACCAACCTTATTTCTTACCTAGGTGTCGTAAAAGGTGACTAAGGTAATTTGGTCCACCGTGTGGTATCCGGTTTGGTAGAATAGACCACCCTCTTTCTTACCGAGATGTCGTAAAATACGACAGAGTCAAGTTGACGATAGGTAGGCGGCCGGTCGTAAAAACGCAGCCAAATCATGTGACAGCATTTTTATAACATGTTGTGCCGACCCCACTTAGAATGGGATAAGGGCAGGAAGATGATGATGATATACATTGTAAATTATCATACCTTTCTGTTGTGCGGCAGTGACGAATATAGGACGCTCATAATTAAGAGAGATATTCGAACTGACATGCACTCTTGTTGGATAGATCACATCCGACGTCTAATGAAAGAAGAAAAAAGTAAAATATAATAGGAAGACAATTAGTACCCTAGGCCATGGGCGTACCGAGGTACGGGCAAGGGGGCAAGCTGTCATGCATTAAGCCCATCTTTTGTGGAACTATTGGTATATGCATATATTCAAATTCAAATTCAAAATATTCTTTATTCAAATAAACTTGTAAACAAGTGCTTTTGAATCGTCAACTCTACTGCTGGTTCGGAAAGCTGTTCCTACCGAGAAGAGCCAGCAAGAAACTCGGCGGTTGCTCTTTTAAAAAATATAATTCTTAATATTATTTACATTAAGTCGTTACTGTCTTGTACAGGTTCAAAGAGAGCTATATCCACACATTCTTATCTTCTAAATAATGCCTCTTTTTAACAGTGTTTTTAAACTGCTGTAATGGCAGTGCTGAAATTGATTGCGGAATTTTATTATAGAATCTTATACCAAAACCGACAAACGAGTTACGCACTTTTGCAAGGCGCAAAGCAGGAGCCGCAAGCTTATGTCGGTTCCTGCTTTGTCTATTGTATACATCACCTATTGTTTTATAATTCTTTATATTTTTATGTACATAAATTAAATTGCTTAAAATATACCTACTGTGAAGCAAATGTAAGAATACCATATAGCATATGTTTTATCCGGCTGGATAGAATAGACCAACATCATTTCTTACCGAGGTGTCGTAAAAGGCGACTAAGGTAAGTCGACCCGCCGTGTGGTATCCGGCTGAGTAGAATAGACCACCCTCATTTATTACCGAGGTGTCGTAAAAGGCGACTAAGGTAAGTTGACCCACCGTCTGGTATCCTGTTGAGTAGAATAGACTAGCCTCTTTCTTACCTAGGTGTCGTAAAATAAGACTAGGGTAATTTGGCGTCAGACAGGTCGTAAAATACGCATGTGTGTGTGTGTGTTTGTTTTATATAAAACCATGAGCAAAGTTTTATCAATCTTACCTCTTGAAAGTCAAGTATATGTGTTGTTGTAGAATTTACAATCACATCTATTATGTCATCATATTTATATCTGCAAAATAAAAATATTATTCCATATTTATTTGATAGTAGAATATCATGAGCCCTTTTTTACTGAAATATGTTATTTTTATTGAAAATATTACAATAAGATATACATAAAAACGACTCTATGTAAAATGTCTTTAACCATTTATTCAAAAATATTTTTTAATACTTATATAACTAATATTTAAATCTTGTATGTATATATATATATATTTTCGGAATCTCGGAAACGGCTCCAACGATTTTACTGAAATTCAGCACGTAGGGGGTTTTGGGGGGGAAAAATCGATCTAGATAAGTATTATTAAAAAAATAATGTCGTTTTATCCCAGATTTCGGGCTCTAAAATTTTTTTGAAATTTACTTTGAATACAATCACAATTTTTCGCTATTAAACGTAAAGTCATGGTAGTTCATTTGGGGAAAGGGCGGCTTATTCATTGAATGGGTTGACATGTATTATTACGCCGTGTGGTATCCTGCTGAATAGAATAGTACCACCCTCATTTCTTACCGAGTTCTGGTAAAAGGCGACTAAGGTAAGTCGACCCACCGTGTGGTATCCGTTTCAAAAGAGTAGACTACCCTCATTTCTTACCGAGGTGTCGTAATAAACGACTAAGGTAAGTTGACCCACCGTGTGGTATCCGGTTGAGTAAAATAGACCACCCTCTTTTTTACCGAGGTGTCGTAAAATACGACTAAGGTAAGATGACGTCAGGCAGGCGGCCGGTCGTAAAATACGTAGCCAAATCATATGACAACATGTTTGTAACAAGTTGTGCCGTCCCCACTGAAGAGTAGGACAAGGGCAGGCAGATGATGATGGGGTTGACTTGTATTATTAATGTTAACATTGTAACCTATACTAAGAATGAAGAATATGTTTCATTGAGCTATGAATGACTTCTCTATGGAAAGGCTGTCAATGATTCTGTGTAAAGATAACACACAGGAAGTAATGAAAAAATATTTTTGTTTAATACTTATAAGGAACTATAAAACAGTCTCATTGTTGACTTGTATAAGCTACATTGCTTGCATTAACTTATAAATACATTGAAGATGATAAAGTAAAAATGGTATTTGTACAGAATGGTACAGAAACAATAACAAAAATATCACCCTATTTCAAGATTAAAGTAACATGTTCCATGTGTAAGCATAGAACATGTGACTTTATTCATTGAATGGGGTGACATGTATTATTACGCCGTGTGGTATCCGGCTGAATAGAATAGTACCACCCTCATTTCTTACCGAGGTGTCGTAAAAGGCGACTAAGGTAAGTCAACCTGCAGTGTGGTATCCGGCTGAGTAGAATAGACCAACCTCATTTCTTATCGAGGTATTGTAAAAGGCGATTAAGGTAAGTTGACCCACCGTGTGGTATCCAGTTTAATAGAATAAACCACCCTCTTTCTTACCGAGTTGTCGTAAAATACGACTGAGGTGAGTTGATGTCAGGCAGGCAGCCGGTTGTAAAAACACAGCCAAGTCATGTGACAGCATGTTTATAACATGTTTTGGCGACCCCACTTAGAGTGGGATAAGGGCAGGAAGATGATGATGATGTAGACTATTTATTTAATAGGCTAGGCTAACTGTACATACAATTGAATCTAAATTATATAAGATAAACTAAGACGTCTGTAGAAAATTCTCACACCCATCATTGACTATAGCAACTAAGTAAACTAAACATTTCATGTTAAGATAGATATATTTGCTGAATAAAATGTTATGGACAATTAATGAGGAGGGATGAAAAATCATGTGACCAAACAAGTGTTAAATATGAATGTGGATGGATGCACTAGATTTTACCTGTGACTTCATTCAAGTGGACTGTTGTAGTATGATAGGTTGATAATAGATGGGGCTTTACAATGTCACCCTATTCCTGTCTATCCTATTCTATATTCTATATGTTATTCGGGTGTATAAGGAATAATTGTGCCAAATTTCATCAATATTGCTTCAGCGGATTTGGTGTGAAAGAGTAACTAACATACATCCATACTCACAAACTTTTGCATTTATAATATTAGTAAGATATAAAAAGAAAGATAAGTATGACATGCATATAAAAGGTGTAGAGGTGAACAACCAAATTGATATGAAACTCTTTTCAATGCCACTAGATAATATTTTCTGGAACTCCTTTAGGACCTGAGTTTGGCAGTCAGAGTCTATAGATAAAAAAGAATAACAACTCTAACACACCCCTAATTTAAAAAAGTAACAAAATATTTAAAAAACTGGAAATCCCCGCCAAAACCACTTAAACCCGCTTCGAAAATCTATATCGTATAATTATGTACCTCTCCTATTTTCGAAAATCTGCGTCGACATTTTAAAATATACAATAATCGTCAGCTATCTCTAAGGCAATAAAAATTTTCAATTCAATCTGAATCAATCTCCTGTAAACCTAGTAAATAAATGTAGTAGCAAGAAAATTATGAATTACGTACGTGTTATTATAAATGAAATTCTTTTGATCAGTATTTTGCCAAGATAGGTCATTATATGAGAAAAAGACACTCTGACTTAAAATAACTATGAAAATAAGCAGGTGCACCATAGTAATTTCACTTAAAAGTTATAATATTACGTTTACTTTACTATATAACACAAAACAACTTTTATCACAAATGACAAACATGCAAAGATCTATGATGCCAAGCAGGGCGGTTTTACTACAGGCGCCAACACATGTTATCTCGCATCCCTCTTGCACATGTACGTATTTATGAATGAATCGTATGAAAATAGTCTCAGCTGCATCTCGCTCCACTCCTCCATACATATTTTTACGCACTCATTCTCATTTTGACTGTCTATCATATAACAAGACAACAAGTTGATTTTATTAATGAATGGGCGGTGTATTAAATTTTTAAATTTCCCGTTGTAAAGTTCTAGTACTTTAATTTTTACTAAAATGTATAATTTTGTTTTAATTTAGTTAGCAAAATTCTTGAAACAAATATCACTAGAAGCAAATTAAATGTATCAAGTCTTATTTCACCAGTAGCTGTTGAGATATTTCTTAAAATGAGAAATATAACAACGAAGAAACGTGCAGTTATAAAACAATAAGAAGAGGATTTACTTAATCATTATATAAATGTAAGTGTTGAGTTTTAATGAATTTTTGTGCATCTCAATAATAGTAAGAGCTTTCTTAAAATTTACATTCTCACATCTAAATATAATAACCTAACCTTGCATGTGTTATCTACATTATATCATCAACGGCGATATTATAAATTAAGATGGTGTGTTGTCATTAACATTCTATTTTCAAAGTTCATTTCATAAATTAAGATTGTGTATTGACGACAAGCAATGGGAGATGGCGCCACCAGTTGTGTGCGCGGGAAAGATGCCAAGGCGGGAATCTTAAAAAGAGCGGGAAGAGGCATTGCTTGTCGTCGAGGAAAAAGAGTAGGGTTAAAAGCGTTTAAGTGTAAAGTATAGTTGAGTAAAGCGAAAGAATAAAAAGGAATTGAAATAGTAAGTACTTTTGACTTTTTATTTAAAACCCCTTACAAATTAAAGTGTAACAGAAGTCATATGCTAATATTGTAAAAGTTGATACAAATATGAGCTCGAATCCTGCACATGGATAGCCTAAAACCTTTATTTAACATGCAGTATAATTTTTATTTCATATTTGACTTAGTTATCGTTATATAAAAATTATGATATGTACATTAATTTCGATTGATGAATTAGCTATATTTATTATTATATTAAGGATATGTCGTGCGATTTTATATAGCTTCTAGTGTCTTGTAGTGCAATAAATGATTAATAATGGAACATTAAAGTGAAAGTTTTTTAGAAGTTGTTCTAATTGATCATAAGTGTGTATCTATCTTAGTTATGAATAATTTGGACATAACTTAAATGGTCTACTTAATATTTTTTTTTAGAAGTATTTTTTAATTGAAGTTGTATACTTCATTGTATTATATTAGAACTTTAAAAATGATTGTCAAGTTTTTTATAATGAGACTCCGATGAAAAGGGAGTAAATAGCAAAAGAGAGCAAGTTTATTCTGTATAAAGCAATTAGGGTATATTGCTTTATATAACACTATTGTTGATTTTTAATTAAAAAGCAAAAGCAAAATTTAAATTTACGATTGATTAAACGATTGATTGATTAATTGCAGATTCAAGAATCCTCAGATCCAAGATTAAGAGTAATTTTGTATTTTAATATGATTGTTACATGATGTTATTTATAGTTATGATTTGAGATATCTTTACATTTACAGTGCTAATAAAAGATATAATAGTATGTGTAATGAATGAAAGAATAACAGCAATATTAAAAGACTGTTCTATAAAACTGAAAGTAAATATTTATGTAATTTATAAATCACTTAAAATGTGCAACTGTTTATATCTAACAGAAATTAAATAACAAACAATATTTCTCCTTCATACTTATGCAATAATAAAAAGCAATTTTTCTAAAAGTGAACCCATTTACTCTTTCTTAACAAATCAATGCATAATGACACAGACAACATTTTTTTTATATTATAGAACAACTATTCATATAGATTCAAATACAACCTTGTTCATAAGAGGTTCTATTTGAAAAGTAACAATTTTTAATTTTTTTAATTTTTTAAATTATTTTCAGAGATGGAATAGCACTAGACTAAGTGCAACTAAAGGAAGGTAACTAATACTCAAGTGAAGTCTGAATTTATGAAGCTAAGTTAAATTCCCGTAATTTCAGCCACAGATGTAAGCGTGCACTCAAACATCAGTAGCCAAAAGCGACTGGGAAAAGAATTAAGGTTTTACATGTATTGCAGGTGCCAAATACCGGCTCTTTGCCAACCGCAACACATTACCATTACAAAAAAAAAATGTAAAAATTAATGGATTGAATGAAATTAATGGATTAATTTTACAGGAGGGCAGTCCGACAGCTGGCCTCGTGACTCCACGAGCTACGCTGGTCTGGCCTCGCTGCTGCCAATGGAGACGTGCCGCCGCCCCTCACCCCAGGCCGGCCCGTCCGGCTATGCCGCAGCTGCTGTCGCTCCGCCGTCGCCTCGAGCGCTCGAACAGCGCCAGGCCGAACAGTAGCGTCAACCACCAGGACCTCTGTAATTTGAGAAAATGCATTTGAGGTAACTAATACTCAAGTGAAGTCTGAATTTATGAAGCTAAGTTAGATTCCCGTAATTTCAGCCACAGATGTAAGCGTGCACTCAAACATCAGTAGCCAAAAGCGACTGGGAAAAGAATTAAGGTTTTACATGTATTGCAGGTGCCAAATACCGGCTCTTTGCCAACCGCAACACATTACCATTACAAAAAAAAAATGTAAAAATTAATGGATTGAATGAAATTAATGGATTAATTTTACAGGAGGGCAGTCCGACAGCTGGCCTCGTGACTCCACGAGCTACGCTGGTCTGGCCTCGCTGCCGCCAATGGAGACGTGCCGCCACCCCTCACCCCAGGCCGGCCCGTCCGGCTATGCCGCAGCTGCTGTCGCTCCGCCGTCGCCTCGAGCGCTCGAACAGCGCCAGGCCGAACAGTAGCGTCAACCACCAGGACCTCTGTAATTTGAGAAAATGCATTTGAGGTAACTAATACTCAAGTGAAGTCTGAATTTATGAAGCTAAGTTAGATTCCCGTAATTTCAGCCACAGATGTAAGCGTGCACTCAAACATCAGTAGCCAAAAGCGACTGGGAAAAGAATTAAGGTTTTACATGTATTGCAGGTGCCAAATACCGGCTCTTTGCCAACCGCAACACATTACCATTACAAAAAAAAAATGTAAAAATTAATGGATTGAATGAAATTAATGGATTAATTTTACAGGAGGGCAGTCCGACAGCTGGCCTCGTGACTCCACGAGCTACGCTGGTCTGGCCTCGCTGCTGCCAATGGAGACGTGCCGCCGCCCCTCACCCCAGGCCGGCCCGTCCGGCTATGCCGCAGCTGCTGTCGCTCCGCCGTCGCCTCGAGCGCTCGAACAGCGCCAGGCCGAACAGTAGCGTCAACCACCAGGACCTCTGTAATTTGAGAAAATGCATTTGAGGTAACTAATACTCAAGTGAAGTCTGAATTTATGAAGCTAAGTTAGATTCCCGTAATTTCAGCCACAGATGTAAGCGTGCACTCAAACATCAGTAGCCAAAAGCGACTGGGAAAAGAATTAAGGTTTTACATGTATTGCAGGTGCCAAATACCGGCTCTTTGCCAACCGCAACACATTACCATTACAAAAAAAAAATGTAAAAATTAATGGATTGAATGAAATTAATGGATTAATTTTACAGGAGGGCAGTCCGACAGCTGGCCTCGTGACTCCACGAGCTACGCTGGTCTGGCCTCGCTGCCGCCAATGGAGACGTGCCGCCGCCCCTCACCCCAGGCCGGCCCGTCCGGCTATGCCGCAGCTGCTGTCGCTCCACCGTCGCCTCGAGCGCTCGAACAGCGCCAGGCCGAACAGTAGCGTCAACCACCAGGACCTCTGTAATTTGAGAAAATGCATTTGAGGTAACTAATACTCAAGTGAAGTCTGAATTTATGAAGCTAAGTTAGATTCCAGTAATTTTAGCCACAGATGTAAGCGTGCACTCAAACATCAGTAGCCAAAAGCGACTGGGAAAAGAATTAAGGTTTTACATGTATTGCAGGTGCCAAATACCGGCTCTTTGCCAACCGCAACACATTACCATTACAAAAAAAAAATGTAAAAATTAATGGATTGAATGAAATTAATGGATTAATTTTACAGGAGGGCAGTCCGACAGCTGGCCTCGTGACTCCACGAGCTACGCTGGTCTGGCCTCGCTGCTGCCAATGGAGACGTGCCGCCGCCCCTCACCCCAGGCCGGCCCGTCCGGCTATGCCGCAGCTGCTGTCGCTCCGCCGTCGCCTCGAGCGCTCGAACAGCGCCAGGCCGAACAGTAGCGTCAACCACCAGGACCTCTGTAATTTGAGAAAATGCATTTGAGGTAACTAATACTCAAGTGAAGTCTGAATTTATGAAGCTAAGTTAGATTCCCGTAATTTCAGCCACAGATGTAAGCGTGCACTCAAACATCAGTAGCCAAAAGCGACTGGGAAAAGAATTAAGGTTTTACATGTATTGCAGGTGCCAAATACCGGCTCTTTGCCAACCGCAACACATTACCATTACAAAAAAAAAATGTAAAAATTAATGGATTGAATGAAATTAATGGATTAATTTTACAGGAGGGCAGTCCGACAGCTGGCCTCGTGACTCCACGAGCTACGCTGGTCTGGCCTCGCTGCCGCCAATGGAGACGTGCCGCCGCCCCTCACCCCAGGCCGGCCCGTCCGGCTATGCCGCAGCTGCTGTCGCTCCACCGTCGCCTCGAGCGCTCGAACAGCGCCAGGCCGAACAGTAGCGTCAACCACCAGGACCTCTGTAATTTGAGAAAATGCATTTGAGGTAACTAATACTCAAGTGAAGTCTGAATTTATGAAGCTAAGTTAGATTCCAGTAATTTTAGCCACAGATGTAAGCGTGCACTCAAACATCAGTAGCCAAAAGCGACTGGGAAAAGAATTAAGGTTTTACATGTATTGCAGGTGCCAAATACCGGCTCTTTGCCAACCGCAACACATAACCATTACAAAAAAAAATGTAAAAATTAATGACGTACGAATTACCAAAACTGTGCAATTTCAGAAATCAGTACGACACCTTTATAATGGCTAGCCCGTTAATAAAACGTCTTACAAAGTAGCGCGCTTTTGAAGCTAATGTATATTTACTATACTATAATCTATATTTACCTAAGCTATGATTAAAACAGAGTAATTATGCAAAAGTAATAATAAAATTATTTTGCTATAATCGGCGATGAAGTAAAATAGAAAATGTATATAATGCTACATGTAGAGTGGACAATTGGTTATCATACCTGATACATGCAGGATTCGTAAAAAACACATGCACAAACCTCCACCACCGCCACCACCATACACAAGCACTATATACATTCACTATCACAAACTCAACAACTCAAATGTTTGAATTTCAACAAACATTCTCGGATAAAATGTGAGTAGTTATCCAAAACTTAATAACAAATAAACTATACTTTTGCACTATTTAATACGAAGAAAATTGAAACGTACTGACTCACCTGAAACGTTCGTTATACGTAATATATAACTGTAATCACTTTTTACTTACGCAAAAATATATAAACCAACCAAAATGATTTTTAATTAAAATTAGACAATTCCATAAACTTCTTGTTAACGCACACTATATACAATAACACGATATAATAGGAATACCACAATTCCCGTTCCGAGATGCACTTCTCTTGAATGACGAACAAGGACTGAATGTCACTGAAACGTTTTATCGGTATATATAGTAAGACTCCACCGGAAACAATAACGGCACAGTGTTGCCCCTATTTAATCAAAAAGGGCGCGATTAGGGTTGCCACCTTTTTTTTGAAGAAAAATACTATTTTTCTTTTTAAATCAAAAAAATATAGTACTTTTAGGAAATTCAGGAAAAAAAATAGGACACATCTATTTTCAATCATTATTTATTTTTCCATGATTATTTTTTATTACTTTTCGCTGGATAATGACACGGAGTTAGAGTTACTAACTAACTAAGCCCCGTAAATACATGAATGAGTTTCGTTCCTACATTCCCTATGCAGGGCTGCGGGTGCGTTCCATTCACAGTTAATTAAAAAAAGCACGACAATTGCAATTAGCGATAAAAATATAGTATTTTTCGTGCTATATTCTTTTTCTATAATATTTAGTACAATTTAAGCTAGTGTTTTTCAATCTATATATACATTTATTAAAGCAGGGACCTCGAAGCATATAGCATTATAGTATATCCTTAGTGTTTTTATTGAACTGTAATAATATTGGGAAGTTTTATTTTTAATTTTAAAATATAAGTAAAAATAAAACTAAAATAATAAAAATAAAACTTTTCCTTCTATAGTAATATTTATTGTGTATGCTTTATTGAAGTGTTGTATATCATATGTCATACCCAATATCAGTTATATTCTATGTTTTAGGTGGTTATTTCTGAATAGTTTTTATTCTTTCTGCGACAGACAATGTGGATTACAGACATACTTTAATTATTTAAAAGAAAGTTATTTGTTCAAGATACTTTAGCATACTATCCCATTTAGTTATGCACATTTCAACTAGATTTTTTGTCTGAGTAACTGTGTCTGGTCAAGGCACTGCTACTGTTGTTGCAATGAATTCATTAATATCTGATACAATGGCTGATATTCTTCAAGTGAGTTAAAATGTTTCAAATATAAATCATTTTTGTTTGTAAACACAAAAATTGGCATGTGTATGTTTAAAGTAACGGCCTGTTATCCACCCCAGCAGTGGGAACCATAAGCTTCCTCTATCCGTTTTTTGGAGAGAAGTATTGTAGCAAAGACCTACCATCGCGTTGCTCCAATGCGGATTGGTAGGTTACGCATATCCCTAGAATTCGCTAGAAGTATGCGGATTTCCTTACCATATTTTCCTTCACCGAAAAACGTGTCATAAATTGCAATTGTCAATTAGACATGTGCCTGCGCGGGGTATAAACCCATGATCGTCTTTACAGAGTCGAACGGCCTCACCGCTGAGCTATCCATAGCTTGTTCCATATTTATTAAAATGTATTTGCAATAATTTTCAGATGAACCTGGTCATAGCCAAAGAGAGTACTCATTGGGATGACGTCTAAGGGCTATATGCTGTTGATGCTTTATGGGATGAAGCACATGATTAGGTCAATTGATTTGACTAGATGAAGGCAAGTAAATATTTGATGTAAAGTATGTCAGTCTGTCCATTTCACTTTCTATTAAAACTGAAGCTTATATGTCTAATGGGCTAACTGCCTAATCCGTTTGAGATATAACAAAAAATGTTTGGTACAATTTTTCCTCTATTATAGTGATGCAAAAAAGTGTGTGATATAAGAATAGCTTAAAAGACATATTAGTGATGATCATTGGAACTTTGTCACATACAATACAGTATTTGGAAAGCATAATATTTTTAGCCTGGTACTGCTAACAGTACAAAATCAAAGATATTTAACATAACACAAAGATTGTCACAGATACCCCACCCCTTATATTTTATTATTAAAAAAACAAAATTTATAATTATAGTCTCTATTCTATACTTAAAATATAACTGTAGACAAAGTTATAGACACGAAAAAAATATTTTCCAGACACTATTTAAGACCAGTAGAAGCTAAAAATATATTTTTAAAATTTAAAATCTCTGTTATTTGTCAATGCATCATTCTCCTACCCTTATCCCACTCTAAATGGGGTAGGCACAACATGTTTTAAACATGTTATCACATGATTTGGTATCTTACGACCGGTCGCCTGCCCGACGTCAACTTACCTTAATCGGTTTTCGCGACACCTCGGTAAGAAATGAGGGTGGTCTATTCTACTCAGGGGATATCAATGCCAAGATTGTCTGTAAGACTACCTTTGCAAACTAATGTTCTATCTATACATTATTTAAGAATTACTTAGTTATTACAGGTTAAATATGCTGCGAACTCTTCCGCCGGGAAGTGTCCACGAGCCCGATGATGCAGATGAACATATATGAAGAGCTTCAGTCGAATCATAATTATTTAGCCTCATTTATTGACATTAGTAATAACATTTTCACAGCGCGAATGCTTTTATTCACCAACAATTTATTTTGCCGCCTGAACCATTCGGAATTTTGGAATAAGGCTGTAAAAGTCCGCTTCAATGCTAGAGGACTCAAGAGAAGGTTGTGTCTTCAAAATAGTATTCATATTAGTATAATTGACAAACATTATGAAGTTTGAAATTTCTTAACTAGGACCCAATGGATTTTTTCTCAAATCCGTGGATAAGGGGGCTCTAGCACACTAGAACGGATCATAATTTGGTTTCATTGTTTAAAACATGATTGGTTAATATTATTGTTTGATAGTTATAGTACCTTGTATTCCATCAGAAATATTTTCCACACCCAAGCCATATCATATTACCGGTTCAGTATATTGATATATCGGTCATGTGCAGCAATAGCGGTACAACTCAAAAACTTATATTTTGAGATGAATGGGTTTAAAATTTTCATTACTCAGGAAAATGAATAACAATTGCTTAGTTGCTAGTTTAATTGTTAGTTTGCTTAAACGACGGGCTTATAATGAAATATGAGTTCTGCCTGTATTGCTGCTAAAAATTGTGTATTTTAACATTAACACCATTTATTCCTATTCAAAACACGTGTTTTTCCTTGTGTAGCAAAACTAAAAACCTGAGCAATCCTGGGAGTAATATATTTTCAAAACAGGATTATTTAAATTGTGAAATTTTTATAATTACGCTATTGTCTAATAAAACTGAAAGATTTGATCTAGTTAAAATTATATTATCCATCACAAAAACTTATATCTTTGGAATGGCATTATATGGCATGTAAAGTGTTAATTAGTCAAAAATGTATATAACTTAAAAAACTATAATTCCTGGTTAACTTGCATTAATCATAAATATGATTTGTTAAAAGTTTTTTGCATAATCGTAATCATAATGCGAGTTAGACAACGGTGTATCAATTAAGGAGAATTCACAGTACTGCAGATACTTGGAAAACGATAATGGAAATGGAAAATTTTATCGCAAGTAAAGTTATAGAACTATGATACATGAGGCAAAAGTAACTAACTAATATTACTATTATTAACATTTAAAAATTGATTCAAAATTTTTATTATTTTACTATATATACTCCATAAGTATAGAAACATAACAAGATGTAAACAAACAAAACCATGTGATTCAGGAGTGACAAATATGTCATAACAATAATATTATTAACAAATGAAAAAATTGGGATTCAACTGCAGTTGTCAAAAGAATATCTCTAATATTTATAAATGTAATTTTCATAAATTGATTGGTATTTTCTAAAATTAAATATTTATACCTTTAGTATAGCAAAACAGCAATATAAAATTTAATAAAATTCAGCAGATACAAATTAGCCAAGTAAACTACCTAAAATGGTAATTGGATTAACCAACGCAACATAATATCAATATTCTACGAGCTTCACTCTTTGATACTTAAACTCTGTGATGTAGTAATTTAGTGTATTTAATATTATCCATCGTTTTCTTTAAAAATTTTATAATTCTTATTTATTGTTTCAAAGTTTGTAAAAATTATTGATAGCAATCACGCCATAATAAAGTGGTGCGAATACTATCAATAATTTTAAATTCTTTAAAAGAATAAAAAATTATATTAAATGTTAGTGTAATGTGTTGTAATAAAAAAGGTACTTTATAGTAGGCAGATAATGCCTACTATAAACTACCTGTTTTGACATGTTTACATTTAGTTAAATACTTAACCCATGGAGTATAGTTCCTCATGATGTTTTCTTTCATCGAAAAGCTTGGTATCAATTGGCACATTAATTATGGCAAAATTTCACAATTTAATTCTTACTTTATATGTATAAATCCGAAGTGTTAACTGGTTTGATGGAAAATATTATACTTAGAGATAAAAACCACTAATATTCTATAAAACTACTACCAATATATCTAAAAAAGACTAATATTTATAATTTACCATCAAGTATACTCCTTTTAAGTATAATGTTTTTTCCTAAATACTAAAACGGTAAAAACGAAAGCATCTATTGTTTCAAATACTAATCTTGTAAATTTGTTTTCGAGTGAATACTTATAATTAATTATATTTAATAATAATATATAATAATTTAAATTACAATTCCTATATTTTCAAGATACATGATCGCCGATTCTGTTTCCTATTTAAAAATAGTAATCATTTTTGAAGTTGCATTTTTAGCGTGTTTAGGAAAAAACTTTTTTTTTTAAGAAGCATGCACATAGAAATGTAAAACGGCTGTTGAATATAAATTTTTTTATTACAGTAAAAGTCTATTAAAGAATTTCCTTAAATATTTTGTTTTATTAAAATCTAAAAATCATTATTAATATGTTACAGGAAAACCGGTTATCCAAATAATCGGTAAGAGTAAAATGCGAATCGATAAAACTTTGACATCACTAGTTACGGTTTTAGCGCACCAAGTACATCACTAATTTTACTACGATTTTACGTCATACGTTATATATATTACTACTCCATATGTAAGAAAGAGTCAGAGCTGAGACTAAATCCGTTTTTATGAATGAAACGGGTGAGAGGCAGATAGTTTTTTATGAATGAGAATGTAAGTAGCTATAGTGCTACTCTGCACCCCCCCATACCACCGAAAATAGGCTCGGGCAAATGTATGAATCTCAACCATCTATTTTATAGTTAATAATCTATGATGCCAAGTTACAATTTATCAACTGACAAGTGACAACAACTGTGACAACTGACAGGCGACATTGGCACTCTATGATCTTTATGATGATCGCAGCAGATAGTAGCCTGCAGGGGATAGTTTGCTTGCTATGATATTTTGTAAGTGGCTTTACTAGAAACTGTACTACTACTAACGATAGTAGTCTATGCTATAAACTAAATATTTACTAACAACAATCATAAAGCTTAATAAGTACTGTCAGTTGACCCCTTCCACTTGTCCACTGTTTGGTCTACACTTCAAAATAAAGGTTACAATTCAGATGTAAATTCTCTCCCATCTCTTCAACCAATAAATGCAAACCGTAAAACGTAGGCCTCTATCTGCCATATGGCCAGACCCCATAGTCTTACGACGACAACAACAAGTGGCTTTGCTTTTTGCGGTCCTCTGTCCAACGAAATACGCAATGTAGGAACATCAGTTAAGATCTTCCTACATTGCATGTTTCGGTACAGGTTAGTAATTCTATCACCAATGATCTATTGATGACACAACAGCATAAGGTTAGGTACTAAAAGTTAACATCTGATAAAATGTATGATCTGAGAAATGAGAAAATAAATTATACATGCCAATCCACCTTTAAGCGGCGTGGTAGATCTATGCTGCGAGCCAACGAGATGTATGTTCATTTGTAGGATAGGATTGGTTGCTGATTTACTTCTTAGCATGTTTTACAATTCAGTTCGAATTTTTCGTTTAAATATAATATGTAGTTTTATGTGATATGAATGTGAGGAGCATAAAAGTATTTTTAATTTTTAAATTGCCTTCGTACGACCTTCTTTCCGTATAAATTAAAACGCAGTATTTCCTTATTAAATATTGTTTACGGTTATTTAGTTTTGAATGTGATCCTTTGCTTTTGTTAATTATAAATTATCCATAACTTAACTAAAATATGTCTTTTTCTGTAACCTCTGGAAATAAATTTCCTTGTCTATTAAGTTTTAGGCTTAATTTGGTTTGAAGTAAACTACATTGATGTCCATTGTCCATAGACAACAAATCAGTAAATAAAATGAAAATGGCGTCGTTTTACCGATAAGATGAATCAAAGAAATTTTATATGTGATTCCTTATTTTAATTAACAAAACACAATTAGTTATAATTATTTACTTTAAGTATAATATATTAGACAGTTCGTGTTCTGTGTTGTGTATTAAGAACCTTTGTAGGATTCGCGATAAGCGAAATGATTTCACTGTTAAAGCAAGATTAAAAGTGTTTACATGATTTCGGTGCGGGTGTGTTGGCCACGATGCTACCCACAGTGGAGGAGAGCCGTGGTTATGACTTCCAGGACCCGGAGAATTCGGAGAAATGGAGAGGTCTCTTCGTCACCTCTCTCCGAAAGGTTTGTGTACAATATGTCAAAGGTGTTTCAAAACATTTGATGGTTTTCTTTTAGGTGAAATCAATCGTATTAAAAATTGTATACTATATTTAAAATTATAACTGTGTTTTCTATCTTATGAAATTCGAAATTTTAATACATTATGTTTTATTGAAGGATACGACAGTAGGTCAAGTTCAGTTCACAATCAATTTTCTGTATAGTAAATATATGCTCAACTTGTAAATCGAGGTCATAGCATTGTACCAAGGATATATTTACAAGTAATTAGTAATTTTTTTAAGTAATTTAGTTTATTAAAAGTTATTTCATAATATAAATTGTGCTTATAAATACTTGATTTTCTTTTTAAAAGTTAACACCTGCTAGTAAAACCTTTGGATCCTAATTGGAAGCTTGGAATATGCTTATTAATTATTAAAACTACTAGTTAAGCTTAACGCATAATAATAATGAATAAAAAAATTAAAGAAATATCACACAATATACCTGTTTTCATAATTTTTGAATAAATCAAATAATTTTACATTCAGATTATCTGAGTTAATTGTTTGGCTACTATTACAAATAACTGATTTTATTTTTTCGTGATCCATAGAATTTTTGACTATACACATACATACAAAAAAAATTTATTGACAAAAAAATCAAGTGAAATATTAAAAAAAAAATACAAATATTTTATAAAACAATTTATTTATTGTAGCATTGCATTTCAGATATTAATTAACTCTTTAAAATTAAATCAAACTAAATATCAGAGCTTTTCTTAAGTAGATTGGGTATGATAGATGGTACATATTCTTGGGTTTTTGAATTTTCAATTCAAACCTTCGATAGTTGTTTCATTCATTTCTTTCACTTCTACTCAAAAATAAAAATTCCTTAAGAAATCAATCACTGTTGAAATTTAAAAATATAATTAGAAAGGATATTATAAATACTATAGAATTTAATATCAAGTACCTGGTTGACTGAGCTTTGCTCGGTAATTTTTTACAAAATAAAAAAAAAACTAAAAAAAAAAAGAAAATAATATAGTAGTTGGGGATCGATCCTAGGTAATTATATTTCTCGAGACTGTTCCCTGAATAAGCTACAATGACTTGACAGTTTATGGCAAAAATAGTGTATTAATATAATTTTTTTTATTTTTTAATGCCCAAAAACAGGGACAAAATGATTTTTTTACATAAAACCTAGCTAGATCGATTTTTCTTCCCCAAAACCCTCTACGTGCTGAATTTCAGGAATATTTGTTGTACTATATATACTATATTATATAGTATACTGGGTTCAAAAGATATATGGATAGTTATTATAGGAACAAAATTCATCATCAATCATCAAATCATTTCAGATATTTATTCCCCATCCATGTAGGCCTAAAAAGCTTTTTTATGCTTACCTTAGCATGATAAGTTTTATATATCCTATCATTGTGTCATGGTCAAGGTGTCACATAACTTTTGTCGACTTTATTTAAAATTGTTTTAATGATAATTTTTATTAACATCTATTTTGAACTTAATACAATTTTGTTACTAACATCTATTGCCTATATCATTCAGGTCCTGGAATCTGTGCATCCATCAATGACTGCAGAAGAGAGTGCTCTGGAATACGTGGAATCACTCTGCCTAAGACTGTTATCTATGTTGTGTGCAATACCCTCCCCACTTACTGTACAGGTAAGAATTTTTTTGTAAAGTCATCATCTTCCTGCCCTAATCCCACTCTAAGTGGGGTCCGCAGAACATGTTACAAACATGCTGTCACATGATTTGGCTGCGTTTTTACGACTGGCCTCCTGCCTGACATCAACTTACCTCAGTCGTATTTTACGACACCTCGGTAAGAAAGAGGGTGGTCTATTCTACTAAATCGGATACCACCGGTGGGTCAACTTACCTTAGTCGCCTTGTACGACACCTCGGTAAGAAATGAGGGCGGTACTATTCTATTCAGCCGGATACCACACGGCGTTTTTTTTTGTAAAGTGAGTGTGTGATTATTTTTGTCCTTTTAATTCATTCTTTATTACTGAGAATAATGCTGTGTGAATATGTTTATAAGTTAACTTACATCCTTTTGTATGTTAGAGTTAAACATTTTTACTGTCTTTAGATTAATGTACCATGTGTGAATATTTTGATAAGTTAACTTACTTACTTAGTTACTTTCATATGTTAGAATTAAACATTTTTATTGATTTAAATTAAAGTTACAATGCTGCCATTGAAAACCAGAGTTGAGGTACTCCTCAGCTTAAGCTAAATAGTGTTCCAATTTGTAACATCACATTTCTGTGTACTTTTCCTATTGTTTTTACTTTCATCTACTGTACTATGATTTTTTTTTTGCCTCTTTTATTAAGTAGCTCTATGTAATGTAATAACTTAAAGTAATGGCCAGTCACTATTAGAATGTAGGCCTCCTCTATCTGTTTCTGGAGAGAAGGGTTGGCTAAGACCTACCACACTGCTTTAATACGGAATGTTGTTTACACAAATCCCCAGAATTCTCTAGAGATATGCAGGTTTCCTCACGATGTTTTCCTTCACCGTAAAGCCTGTAATAAATTACTATTATCAATTAGACTTGTAAGTTTTAATAGAAAATTCATTGGTGCCTGCCTGGGGTTTGTACTCGTGACCTCCTCGAAGGAGTAAGAGGCTACTCTTTCTTACCGTTGGGCTATTAAAACTTGTAATGCTTTTTTAAGTAACGTAATTTTTTAATTTAAACGAATAACTTTTGATTTTTAATAGGATGTTGAAGATAAAGTAGCTCGCACATTCCCGACTCCGTTAGATAAATGGGCGCAAACGTATGCGCGCGAGGCTTATGGTACACGGCGGCGTAAAATGATGCTACCTTTAGACAAGCTGCATCAACTGTTGCAAAAGGTGATATACCAATTACACATGCTATAAGACATCTTAGTTACTTAGAAAGGTCACTCAGAGATATGTCTTCTCCTTTTAAACCTATAGATGTCCACTTCTTGACATAGGTCTATAAGTGAATACAACATCACATGATAATGCCATGTACCTCTTCTACTGCCATAGTACGAAGAACTTATCTAAGGTAATTGGATCGTAAAATAGCCTTCCCGTGGGAGGTTATTCTCATTTTTTTATTAAAAAAAATTATTTTATCCCTGTTTTTGGGCATGAAAAAATACTAATATTTTTATTGAATTAAATTTTTTCCATTAACTGTCAAGTCAGCGTAGCTTATTCGGGGAACTGGTGGTCGCGAGAAATGAAATTCCTGGGATCGAGCCCCACCTACCCTTTTTTATTTCGTAAGAATAATGTTTGTTTTTTAATGTTTTTCGGTCACCCATATGTAATAATATAATACATAATACATGATAATGTGTTTGCTAGTACAGCTTGTTATTAAATACCCACCATTTACAGCTATGCTATTTAATAGCATATTATAATGTGCTATCTCTTTCAGGAAGTGCTTCAGTACAAAATCGATGTATCAGTATCTTTGTGCATGACAGCTATCTTGGAGTTTGTAAGCAGTGATATATTGAAATTGTCTGGCACATTTGTGAAGAAAATCTCACAGAAGAGTGGATACCAGGTCATCACTTCCAGGGACATTAAAACTGCTATGTGTGCTGATAAGGTATAGAACTGTATCTATGTATTCATAACTGTAGGCTTTAGGAATCTATTTATATTGTGTTAATGATACTTCTAAAATCTTGATTATCATAAGTTTTTCTAATTTTTTTTATATAGATAGAATTAGGCGTTACTTTGTAGACGTCCATAGTCAAAAACTAACTAATCCACGATTAAAGAAAAAATATGTATGCCTAAATGTAGAGTGTACTATTCGTTCTCATACCTGATACATCTAGCTAGAATTTGTAAAAACTCATGCACTACCCGCCTACAATAACACAACAATACACAAGCACTGCACACATTCACCACCACAATCTCATCTCATTTGCATGTACTCTTCTTTTATCCGTCTTTCATTGCCCAACATTCTGATCCATACAATACGACAGGTCTTATGACCGCTTTATAAATTTTTCCCTTAACTTGAAGAGGCATGTGATGCATACATGTAATGTTAATTTTTTTCAGGCGTTAATAGACATGTTCTACCAAGATTCTGAGCTTGCGGGTACAGCAGCAGTTTTGGGGATGTCAACCTTGGGCGTTGAGAAACGTGGTAGAAGGGGATCACTCACATACGGTGAACTGGTACGGGATCTGTTGGCTGATGAAAGGTTGTTTCTGAGGGATATTAATCTGATCATCAGGGTGTTTAAAGATGAGATAGAGAAGATACTTGAGGGCGATACTAGGGTAAGATTTTTTGGTTTTAGTAGATTAGTGGTACTATGGTTGCTCGACCTGTAGAGTTTTAGTGTGGGAATAATGCAATAAGTGTATTTCCCTGTTCAAAAAACAAAACGGGTATTATATGTATGTTACGCTGTTATCTAAATTGTGCAAAAGTGTATCAAGATTATCTCATTTAAATAATAAAGATATAGTGATCCTTATAAATTTTAATTTGGTGCTGACTATTTATTGGAGGCATACATATATTTTTTGATTTATTAATGTTATCTTGGTATTGAAGTAACAGTGACCCAAGTCACTGGATTAAATTCAATTTTAAGGATTTTTTATATAATCTAGTGACAATCAAAGAGAGAATATTAATATGAATAAAATTGAAAAGAATTGAAATTGAAAAAATACCACTTTATTGCCACACATTACATTTTGAAGAAAAAAATAAAAATCTAAATTACGGAGGACCACAGACAATCAACATACAGTCGAAATATGATATTTTTGTAATTTATTGTTTTTTATATTCATTTGTGTTTTATAGTCCACATTAGATTAAACTTAATAATCTATTTTATAATTATAATTGTTTCAGGCGGTATCTTTAATATTCGGCAATATAGTTGACATATATGAATTAACAGTGACGTTACTAGGGAACCTTGAAGATGCTATGGAAATAGCCCAGGATTCGCCGACACCTTATGTAGGGAGCTGTTTTGAAGGTAAAACTTTTTCATTTTCTTTATATCTCCGTAGAATATTGTAAGTAGTGGCCTGTTACTATTTACTATAAACGAATTTTTATTATGTAACACATACAATTTTTTTTTGTGACCAAATTACGTCTTCTATTCAGAATAAATGCCACCGCAAGCTGCAGCGCTGCGTTCAGTAAGAACCTTAAACAGGCACCTGATTCTCCACATCCCAATTTTCAATCTATACTTATCATATAAGTAAGTCCCCAAAAACTGTCTGCCTGTGCCTGATCGATTTTCTCAAAATCTACTTAACGGATTTTTTTATGGATTTTATTAAAAGACTTTTACTAATTCTTTCAAATTCTGCATATATCAGGTATGAGAACGAATAGTACACTCTACATTACATATATTTTCTTTTATCGCGGATTATAGCAAAATAATATTCTCATTAGTTTTGTAGTATGGACCTCAGCAAAGTAACGTCTAATTCTATAAATTAACATTACATTTCCAAAGGGGCCGGGATTTACGCGGGAAAAAACTTTTAACTATTTTCCAAGCGGCCAAAGCCGCAAGCATAGCAAATGTAGAAGAATGTGAATGGCGCAACTAACTGTATTATGTATATTCTTATATTTTTCAGAATTAGCAGAAGTGGAAGAGTTTAGAGCATACGTGCGGTATGCGAATATTGTTACACAAAAGCAGTCTCGGGATGCGTTGCAGAAAATAGTTGACGATCCATTGGTAAGAATCCCGCTTACTTGATCTCTATATCGAACCTAAATGTGTAACAAAAACAAGGAATAACGCGATATAGACGCGTGAGCGTCTAATAATCGTAAAAGTCGACGTTTAGACTGACTTTATTTTAGATAGCTCAGCTATTTTAAGGCAGTCCCTACTCACATAAAAGTCCCTTATTTTGTTGTCGAAATTTGAGAACCCTGTTTCCGGTATAATCAGATGCTAATATCCTATATTAAACTACATAAAAGGCATTATTTGGTCTTCAGCTCCGTAGGTTCAATTCCCGCCGAGGAACAACAATTTTCTATATACAATTAGTTGATTATATCATATAATATTATATATTATACTATATAATTATTATTATAATTATAATTATTATATAAGTTAATCGACATAGGCCGACCCCGACCGACATAGGTGACATAGGCTATATATTTTCTATATACAATTAGAGAATGCTTTCTTTCGATACTGAGTTTATTAATTTATTTAAGTATATATTTTAAACTATATAAGTATAGATTTAACAGTTGTATGTCACCCATAACACAAGTATTAAATTACTTTGGCGACAGACAATTATTGTCTCAGAAGATTAATGTCTCATATATTTATTTATTTACTAGCTTTTACCTGTGACTTCGTTTGAGTGGACTGTTGTCACGTGATTTATAATAGATGGCGTTTTTTAATGTCATCTTATTTCTGCAGAATTAACAGGATTTGTATAGCCTATATGTTACCCCGGTGTATAAGGAATAGTTGTGCCAAATAACATCGATATTGGTTCAACGTGTTCGCCGTGAAAGAGTAACAAACATACATCAATACTCACAAACTTTCGCATTTATAATATTAGTAGGATATTAGTAAGATTATTTATGTTATTAGGGTATAGCTTCAATCAGATATGTGTGTTGTTGAATAAAGTTCTTTTTTTTTATTCTAGCTATCGGAGCGTCTGGACACCGCCGGCCACGGGTTCCGGCTGGCGGTGAAGTACTGCCTTCCGAGGCTATTGCTCGCCCCCGTGGCGCACGTGTACCTCTACCACAGCTACGTGCAGGCCTTATTGCCGGTCGCACCGTCCCACGACGACCGGGAGAGTTTTAAACAAGTCAGTATCACTGCATAGTATAAAACAAAGTCGCTTTCTGTGTCTGTCCCTATAAATATAAATATATGGGACACTTACAGACACGGTCGTCCGTTCCCAAAGTAAGTAACTTAATACTTGTGTTATGGTAAACAGACAACTGGTGAATATATATACTTATATATTTTTAAATACATACTTAAATACAAATATACACCCAGGCTCAAAGATCAACAAATTCAATTATAGAAAATGTTGGCCTTCGGCGGGAATCGAACCCGCGACCCGCGGAGCTGAAGGCAGGGTCACTACCCACTGCGCCAACGAGCCAGTCTGATATGTCCCTATATCCCTATGTATGCTTAAATCTTTAAAACTACGCAACAGATTTTGATGCGGTTTTTTTTAATAGATAGAGTGATTAAGGAGGAAGGTTTATATCTATTCCCTAGTGTAATTAATAAAAAATATCTCGTATCATACTGGTTAAGATTCGATTCATCTGACAGAATTTTTCTAATCTCATTAACATCACTACATAGTGTAAAACAAAGTCGCTTTCTGCGTCTGTCCCTATATTCCTATTTATGCTTAAATCTTTAAAACTACGCAACAGATTTTTATTCGGTATTTTTAATAGATAGAATGATTGAAGAGGAAGGTTTATATGTATAATAACATTCAATATGGAGAAAAGAAATACTGCAATTTTTGAGGTTTCTAATGTGATGTCGTAAGTAATTACATTTTTTTCCGCTTATATTGCAAACGCTGGCTAAACCCTACAAGATTTATCAAAATGATGTACTAAATATTTGTACACCTTGAAAAGGTCTACAGAAAAGTCCGCGATGGTATATGTCTATCTCTTATGGATAACCCACAATAGCATTTTTTGTCATTTACTTTTTACTAAAAATAATGCCTTATTTTCGAAGCAATTTTAAACAATACAGCATCATTCCTTATCCATTTAAGAACCTTTAATACATCGTTGATTTAATATAGATCAATATGGCCGTTTACAGCATATCATTTAAATGAACATTTTCGAAGATATTACAGATTTAAAATGTAGGCGCATAGTGGTTGCGCGTCAGAGGCCGCGATCTACTGAATCGATTTTAATCATTTTTGTCACCGAGTGATATAGGCTATATATTTTATACCCGTGCGAAGTAGGGGCAGGCCACTAGTCATAGGGTAGGGTAATGATGAGAATCCGCGATTAGAAAAAATCTATATTATATCTATCTATCTATCTATATGCACCATTTTCATCCTTATGCATGCAGCAGGAATTTTAAAAATTTACTATATTATCTCTTAACTATATTGAAAGTTTTCTTTAAAGGTGGAGTGCAATCTACAACCTATTGAGAAATTGTTAACGAAAGCTTTGGCGAACGGTCCTAAGTTGTGAGTATTTTTTAAATTAAATTTTTAGAAATAATAATTACATATAATTCATGATTATGTTTGAGTAATGTCTTTTTGTATATGCTTAAACATGCTAAAAAGCGACGAAATGGTTAGGATAGTGGACTTGCGATCGAGAGATCGTGGGTTCGAATTCCGGCCATTATTCTCCACTCACCATACTCCTAACACAAGCATTTAGCTTAGCTGGAGGAATTAACAAGTTTACTATTAATTTTTAAGCCAAATTGCAAGTAACCTTTTAAGAAGCAAAAAAATTTCAGCTCGATATGTATATCGTTATTATTATTTCATAAACAGAGAAGGAGCAATAATGTCAGCTAATCGTGTGAGGAGACAACAAGCAATTGACAAGTGCAACGAATTAACCCGACTTGTTGACAATTGGGACTCCCGTGACGTGCCTCAGTGTTGCAATGAGTTTATAAGAGGTAATTTTTAATAATTCATTTTATAATCATTATCTTGCTATAACTTATAATTCAAAAGTCCTTTCGCCCTGTAACCGGTAAAGATGTAAGCATCATCAGAAGATAGTCTCCACTATATAATTTACAAAGTCCAATCTAACCTAACCACCTAATGTAACAAAATTATTGATGCTTTGTTCCTTCGAATAAATTGCTCCATTCTGTGGTTACCTGTAAGTGTAAGAACAGTTAAATTTAAGTCATTTAAAATGTAAATTATAAATATTTTTACTACTGTTTCTTATGTTGGTGTAAGTAAGTAAGTAAGTAGCGGCCTGTTACTATCCCACTGCTGGGCATAGGCCTCTTCTCTCCGTTATTGGAGAGAAGGATTGGAGCTAAGACCTACCACGCTGCTCCAATGCGGATTGGTAGGTTACACATATCTCCAGAATTCTCTAGAGATATGCAGGTTTCCTCACGATGTTTTCCTTCACCGAAAAGCGTGTGATAAATTGCAATTATCAATTAGACACATAAGTTTTAATAGAAAAACTCATTGGTGTCTGCCCGGGTTTGAACCCATGATCGTCTCTAGAGATTCACACGGTCGCACCGCTAGGCCATCACAGCTTGTGATATGTTGGTGATCCAAATATAAATAAATAAATATAGATTGGTAAAATATAACAAAAAATATGACAACAGTAAAAACATTTATCACAATAGCACCAACTTATATAAATTATCCTTTTATTGTTGTTATTTTTTACAACAAGTAGGCATTCAAGCATCATACATCTGAATTCTACTTTTATCTCCAATAGCACTTCTATGACATATGATCTTATACCTTATATATTTTCCACTGCGTCATATTGTAGCCCTAATTTCCATGACTTTTCCGAACATTGAGCCAGAAGATATTCATACTAATATAAATGCGAAAGTCTGTCTATCTGTCGTTCTGTCTTTGTATCTGTTACGCTTTCATGGCTTATACGCTGGTGATCAATATTGATGAAATAAGATACAATTGAAGCTTATATACATGATAATTAGAATAAATAAACTTTTTCCATTCGGAATGGAAAAAACAAAGACAGACAGACTTCGCCTGCGAGCGCCTGGCGAGGTTGCCGCCCGCACCTATCTCATTCCCCGTTCTCGTCCTACCTCCGTGCTGTTCTACCCCGCTCGCGGACTAAGTTAAACGGTAGTTACTCCTTTATGTATAAAGGAGGCTGTTTTAATACGAAATATTAGGATACGTATATTAATATACGAGTACTTTAACTGTTTGATATTAACATCTTTGGGCGCTGTATATTAATTGTAATAATTTTTGGATTATTATAGAGGACACACTATCAAAAATAGGTCCAGGGAAACGAATAGCGGAACGGCGTGCTTTTTTATTCGATGGCCTCCTGTTGTTGTGCAAACCGAGTACAAGTTTGGTATGTTGCTTATATTACTTTAATTTTTTTTCGTCTTTTCTTTGAACACTTTAGTTATGCATCATTATAATTTTCTCTTATTAATCTCCTTCGTCCATCTCACTTTCTGTCTCTCTTTCACACACATAAACTTCTATATTGTATTAAAAAGTTCATTTTGATTATACAAAGTTCATTTTAAAATTAGAATTCTATAACGAACATTTGAAATGAACTTTATTTAAATGATTAGTAGCAATTAATCTATTAAATTAATACTTTAATTCAATGATTAATAACAATTAATTTTATAAATTAATTTATCGTATTTTAGGTGACAGTGAACAGTGGTGGGACAGCAGGCGGGCCGCAACAGTTGAAATTAAAAGAGAAATTACATATACGGAAATTGGAAATCGTAGATCGAGCTGATAGTGAAGGTAATTAAATATACCTATAATTGGTTTATTTATCACTACATATTATAAAACAAAGTCGCATTCTTTGTCCATATATCCCTATGTATGCATAAAACTTTAAAACTACGCAACAGATTTTAATGCGGTTTTTTTAAATAGATAGAGTGATTCCAGGGGAAGGTTTGTACGTATAATAACATTCAATACGGAGTAGAGAAATACTGTAATTTTTCAGGTTTCTGTAAATAATTACATTTTTTTCCGCTTACTTGCAAACGCAGGCTAAACCCTACGAGATTGATCAAAATGATGTACTAAGTATTTGTACACATTGAAAAAGTCTACAGAAAAGTCCGCGATGGTATATGTCTATCTCTTATGGATAACCCACAATAGCATTTTTTGTCATTTACTTTTACGAAAAATAATGCCTTATGTTCAAAGCAATTTTTATACAATACAGCATTAATCCTTATCCAATTAAGTACCTTAAATAAATAGTTGATTTAATATAGATCAATATGGCCGTTTACAGCATGTAATTTAAGTGAACATTTTCGGAGATATTACAGATTTAAAATGCCGTGAGGACGCCGCACTTCACCCTATAGCACTTCGGATTTAGCAGCTGTGTCGCTCTTTCAAGAGTTTGTTTAAAGACATTCTGTAATTAATTGTAAAAATAAAATACATAGGGAAAATGTAAAAGTAAATAAGTAAAAATGTACTATATGAAATTAGATATTCCAAAGATAGCAGGAAATCTTCTTGGTATAGGGAAAGGAAATAGTTTTTCTCCAAATTTAACGCTTGCGGGCCACGGGCAGTAATGAATAAATCAAAACTACTGGATCGATTTTAATCATTTTTTTTACACTGACTGACATGGGATATATAATTTATACCCAGGGCAGGCCGCTAGTTTATTTATATAGTAATAGTTTGTTCCCTGTACTTTGATTAAACCGCCATTTATATTATATTAGCTTTTACACGCGACATCGTTCTCGACTATTAAGGCGCTTAATTACAAATGTATGTATTGTAAACGAATTTTACAAGAGGTCGCTGCTATCGTGCGTATTACTAGTGCAGCTGACGGATAACGAACTCGCCGCGGTTACATATCACCGAGCGTCCTACGAACATAGCCGATGGCGTGTTCGGCGTAACGAGTAACAACAAATGAAGGTTTCGATGGCAACGGATAAACTAGCCATCTTGTGTGATGTGACGTATTAATAACGAATGCGGGAATACAAGTTGAATAGTTTAGGGTTTCATTAATACTCACCTTCTTTAACAGTATGTTATATTTCTTCATTTTGTTTGTTATCACAGAAGGTCGTAACATAATAGAGCTATGTCCACGCGTGAGCCAGCCCGTCTTGCTGGCGGCTGCTTCCTGTGCGGAGAAACGGAGCTGGATGTGCGACCTGGTCATGTTGAACACTAAACCTATGCTGGACAGGAGTTTGGATAGGTATGTTTTAGTCAAATAGTTTATAGATATTTATTATAGAATGATTTATAAAAAATAGTTTTTGATTACACTCCATTTATAACACTTATATATTTGAATATTTTATAGAATTAGGCTTACTTTGCGGAATTCCATAGGACAGAAGATATTAAGGTTTGATATATTTTTGATCCATGTAAATATCGGAAGCAAAACCGTTCTCATACCTTTTAAATGCAGAATAGTTACCACACGTATCATAAGACACCAACACCAACAGCACACTACACAAGCACTACACGCATTCACTACGCCAATCTCAACAAGCATTTCTCTCTCGTAGCCGAAAAATTGGCAGGTTATACATATCCCCAGAATTCCCTAGAGATATCCTCACAATGTTTTCATATACCGAAAAGCCTGTGATAAATTGCTTTAATCAATTAGACGTAAGTTTTAACAGAAAAACTCATTGATACCTGCCCGGGCTTTGAACCCGTAAACCCTCGAAAGAGTTCCACGGTGTCACCGCTGAGCTGTTACAGCAATTTGCTTGTTCATAGAATTAGGCGTTACTTTGCGGAGATCCATAACACAAAAGTAATAATAAAATTATTTTGCTATGATCCGCGATGAAGTAAAATAGAAAATATGTATAATGCTAAATGTAGAGTACGAATCCTGCGTGTATCAGAATATGAAAACGGATTGTCCACTCTACATTTAGCATTATATATATTTTCTATTTTACTTCATCGCGGGTTATAGAAAAATAATTTGATTATTACTTTTGTAACTTGCTTGTTGTTAATATAATAATTTTGTTTCCAGTATACTGCTTGATCTAGAAAGGCGACATCCGCTCCAACTGCCACCTGTATCTCTGTACCGTTTCGCAGAGCCCGACTCTAGGGATAATATAGTTTTAGAAGACAGGGCGGGCCCAGCGCCCTTAATAAAGGTACATTAATTAAAATTTTATAATTTGGTAAGATTCCTATCCGTTTATTAAACGGTTATAAAAACAAATAAAAAGAAAAATTTACTAAATATTTAGACCTTTCTTATGAGATAACCGCCATGTGGAATGTTGACTCAACAATAATTGTTCCTATTGTTGTGTCGGTTAACGGTCTGATTGTGAAGAGCCTCGACCAACATCTTCAAAGACTTTGCTGAATAGTTGAGTCAAGTGTCGGATACAGAAGGCATAATTGACTGAAACACTGGCTATCCAAAGAACTATACTAGAAAATAAAATTTCTCCATAACATATTCAATGGAAAAATAGATGATAATTAACTAAGTAGATTTAATATTAACGTACCTCAAAAACCTACTCGCATACTCCATGTCCGTTCTTTAAGATGGACTTTGCCAAAACGAAACTGACAGAATACCTCTACATCACGTAACTCGCGCTTATATAAGAGCTGCATAAAGGACACGTTATGAAAACATGCAGTTAAATTCTTCCATAGTTGTGATATTTGAGCCTTAATGTTGTTTTTATTATGTTTTTATTCTCTAATGTTTATTTTTAGGTTTAAAATTGTATTAACTGCAATTACTTACTACTAATTGTAACACTGTAACTAAGAATGATGTGACCTGTAATTGGTAGAACGTAATTAATTTAAACCTATATAGGACATTTGTTGCATAATTTAATATGTAATGGTGTTGGAGATAAATAAATAAATAATCTGTGTGATATAAGTATATGTTTTACAGTAAAAAATATTAAATTGTTATCCAGGGTGCAACGTTATTAAAGCTCGTGGAACGTTTAACGTACCACGTGCATGCGGATCTGAACCTAGTGCGAACTTTCTTGACCACGTACCGATCGTTCTGTTCACCCGCTGAGCTATTGGCGCTTCTTATCGAGCGATTTGAGATCCCCGAACCGCATCTCGTGTACGACACGCCCAGATCAGGTGAGATTAAATTAATGCACGATCATCATCATCCTCCTGTCCTTATCCCACTCTAAGTGGGTTCGGCACATGTTATAAATATTTTGTCATATAATTTGGCTAGTTGTTTTACAACCGGCCGCATGCCTGACATCAACGTCGCCTTTTACGACATCTGCTTAAGCAATGAGGGATGTCTATTCTACTCAGCCGTATACCGCACGGTTTTATATTAATGCACGATCTTATGTGTATTGAATACATTATGTACCTTACATTTTGGTTTTTGATTTTTTTGTAAACACGATAATAATGTATATAGCAGCTGTAGAATAAATCGCACTGAATCATATTTTATTCCAATAATGAAATCTATTAGACACTTTATCGATTATAAATGAGTATGTAAAAAGCGTCATAGTATTTTTCCACTAAAAAGTCAAATGTCCTCAACGCATTTATATACTGTATAAAAATTATATATGTTCATGCTGTACTCTATGTATATTCATACTGTGTAAATAGGGTCAAGGTTTCATACTCCTGGCAGCCACCAATGAGTTTTTCTGTTAAAAATTATATGTATGACTAATAATAGCTTATTGGTAAAGAAAAACATAGTGAGGAAACCGTCAAATTTTAAGAGAATTATGGGGATATGTTACCTACCAATCCACATAAGAGGTCTTAACTCCAACCCTCCTCTTAAAAAAAAACAGATAGGAGAATAATAAATAGGGAAAATAGCAGGCCTATGCTCAGCAGTGGGATATTAACAGGTCGTTACTTTAGTTATAATCTGGGTATTAAATACAGACATTATGCGATCTTAAAATCAAGCAGTACGACATGAAGAATCAACTTATGAAAATCAACTCATGAATCAACTTATGAAAAGACGTATAGTATTTAATACCCTTTGTATTAAATACTATACGTCTTTAATTTGAGCAAATGATTCCATCGTTATCATTTGGTACTCATTTATTTGTTAAATATTTCATTATTAATATTTTAATTAATATATCATGGCCTATATTGTATGTTAAGTATAATTATATTGTAAATGAATATATTTAATACACTATTCCTGTAATAATAACACAATTTGTTGATTTATTTTTTATTACTCGCTATATATATATATAAAAGAAATCAAAATTGTTTGACAAAACTAATACTACTGTATATAATATTGTCTATTATACAAGTCTATATTCGCTTCACGCTAATTAATGTTCGCACGCTGCCAGTCCCGAGGATCAAGCTACCCAAGAAGGATATCAGTCCCCACGTTTCACTATTGGATTTAGACCTCACAATAGGTATATGATAATATTGATTGGTATTCACTTATCCTGCGTTATCTACAATTATATATGGGAAAGCATGTACTGTAATTGTAAGTACTGTATTACAAGAGGTCGCTGCTATCGTGTGTGTTACGAGTGCAGCTCATAACGAACTCGCCGCGACGCCAGTAAGCAATTATAAAGTTCCCTGTACCCAAGCGTCCTACGAACACAGCCGATAGCGTGCTCGGCGTAAAGCGTAACAACAAACGGAGATTTCTATGGCAACGGGATAAACAAGCCATCTTGTGTTATGTAACGTTTGCTTTAGGATATTGTATTAATTACAAGTCCGAGATTATAAGTAGAATTATAGTTTAGGGTTTCATTAGTACTCAATTTAGGACTTTCTTTAACAGTACTCAATACACAGATTTTCAAAAAGATTTCTTATTAATCGCTACATGCTGTCGCACCATTTACACGCATCTTTAAATTAATTTAATGCTTCACCTTATTGGATTCACTTTTATTAATACTTGAGAGCGGATAAAATTATTTTCTTTTATTATTAACTAAGCTAAAAATTATACTTCTGTTAGTGTTAAAATTTTACATTAATTTTGACTCAATGGCACTTCGATTCGACTTCACGGATGTATTTATCGCACGCTTAGTATTAAAATGACCTAATTCAAAAAAGTTTTGTGTCAAATCAAAGAGATCTACAACTTGAGAGACCAAGAAAACAATAACTTTTTAATACGTGACGCGTGACGTCATAGATGGCATTGAAATAGGGATTACAATGTATCTAACTCAATTAAGCCTAATTCAGTTTTTGCTTTAATATTTAAAATTTATTGCCCACTAGCTTTTATCAGCAGTTTCGTTCGCGTGGACTAATGTCGCGTAATAGGTTGCTAATAGATGGCGCTTTTAATGTCATCCTATTCCTGTAGAATTAACAGGATTACTATAGCCTATACGTTACTACAGTGTATAAAGAATAATTGTACCAAATTTTATCGATATTGGTTCAGCGGATGTGCCGTGAAAGAGTAACAAACATACATCCATACTCACCAACTTTCGCGTTTATAATATTAATTCATCTTTGTGTAAAAAGAAATAAGATAATATTATTTGATTAACAGAATGCGTGGAGATTTCGGCTAGCAGTGATGCTGAGAAACTTAGTAAAAACACAGCGAGGGAAGACTGGAAGAGGTACCGGAAGGAATTCCAACAGCCTGTTAAATTTAGGTACGATTTATTTCGCTTTATAATAATAATAAATGATTTTTGACTGACTGATTTTTGATTGACTGGCCCGTTGGAGCAGTGGGTAGTGACCCTGCCTTCAGCTCCGCGGGTCGCGGGTTCGATTCCCGCCGAGGGCCAACATTTTCTATAAATGAATCTATTGGTCTTTGAGCCTGGGTGTATATTTGTATTTATTTAATTTAGTATGTATTTAAAAATATATATGTATATATTCACCAGTTGTCTGTCTACCATAACACAAGTATTAAGTTACTTACTTACTTTGGGGACGGACGATCGAGTGTGTAAGTGTCCCATATATTTATTTATTTATTTATTTATTTTTATTTAAGACTGCACAATCAGTCCAGTTGTTAGTAAAGTACCTTAAGCCTAAGTGTTAGTAAATACAATTTAAATTTAACTTATAATTACTTATAAAACCTAATGCTACTCCTACCTAATAATTTTCTAATGTGATGTCGTAAATAAATACATTTTTTCCGCAATAAATTGCAAACGCCGGCTGAACCCTACGAGATTTATCAAAATAATGTATTAAGTATTTGTACACCTTGAAAAGGTCTACAGAAAACTCCGCAATGGTATACATATATGTCTATCTCTTATGGATAACCCACAATAGCATTTTTTGTCATTTTCTTTTTACGAAAAATAATGACTAGTTTTATTTATATAGAGAAGGTTTCAATCACCTTTTTAGTATAAGTCGCATATTTAAAAGAACTCGATATATTTTAATACGCTGTTGAAGATTTAAAGTCTAAATCTGTAATTTATCCTTTAACAATGTGCAATAAAAAAGGGTTTTGTTATGGTTACCTTGTATAAATTAATATGGCCACTGACAATAAATAATTAAAGAGTGTAAGTAATAAAGTTTATAATCGTTGTAGGGTTATAAACGTGCTTCGACATTGGGTGGATCAACATTTCTATGATTTCGAACGTGAGCCAAGTCTTTTGGATAAATTGAAGAGTTTTCTAGAATCGGTAGATGGGAAACCAATGAAGAAATGGGTTCAAAGTGTTTTAAAAACCGTTCAAAGGAAGGTATGGAACTTTTGTAAAGCTTTTTGAATAACATTTTGATGCACATTCATTCATTGATACCAGTGGTCGGCAACGTGCGGCTCTGGCACAAATATTCTCAGATGGCGCAATAATGTTTTCATTTAAAAGCATGAACATTATCAATAGTATGCCGTGTGGTATCCGGCTGAATAGAATAGTACCACCCTCATTTCTTATCGAGGTGTCGTAAAAGGCGACTAAGGTAAGTCGACCCGCCGAGTGGTATCCGGCTGAGTAGAATAGACCACCCTCATTTCTTACCGAGCTGTCGTAAAAGGCGACTAAGGTAAGTTGACTCACCGTGTGGTATCCGGTTAAGTAGAACAGATCACCCTCTCTCATACCGAGGTGTCCTAAAATACGACTGAGCTAAATTAACGTCAGGCAGCCGGTCGTAAAAACGCAGCCAAATCATGTGACAGCATGTTTATAACATGTTGTGCCTACCCCACCTAGAGTGGCATAAGGGCAGGGAGTTCGTCAACTCTACTGCTGGTTCGGAAAGCTTATTCCTACCGAGAAGAGCCAGCAAGAAATTCGGCGGTTGCTCTTTTAAAAATGCAATTCTTAATAATATTTACATTAAGTCGTTACTGTCTTGTACAGGTTCAAAGAGAGCTATATCCACACATTCTTATCTTCTAAGTAATCTTCAAGAGTATAGTATAGCTTTCTGTATCAGCCTCTTTTTAACAGTGTTTATAATGGCAAAGCTGAAAGTCGATTTATCATGTGAACACTTGAAGTAAATAAGGCACTAAGTACCTAAAAAATAAAATTCAAACTTTTAAATTGTATGCAATTTAGTTCTAAAAGCCTTATTTACTGTTACAGACTTATTGACTGGCCCGTTGGCGGAGTGGGTAGTGATCCTGCCTTCAGCTCCGCGGGTCGCGGGTTCGATTCCCGCCGAGGACCAACATTTTCTATAACAAAAAAAAAAACAAAAAAAAATGAATTTGTTGGTCTTTGAGCCTGGGTGTTTATTTGTATTTAAGTATGTATTTAGAAAATATATAAGTATATATTCACCAGTTGTCTGTCTACCATAACACAAGTATTAAGTTATTTACTTTGGGGACGGACGACCGTGTGTGTAAGTGTCCCATATATTTATTTATTTATTTATTTACTTCAAGTGTTCATGTTAAGAAGCTTTGGTCGTTTACATATTATTCCTAAAACCTGTGGCGACTTCTATTATCAGTTATTCAATTATCAGTTAATGTCAAGTTCGCTTTTGTATGAAATTCGTATAACAATTGTGATATTCTTATATACAGTGTGCACAACATAACCAAAGCGATACAGATTCCATTGCCAGCGGTATAAGCAGTCATGGGTCGATCACTTCCCTATGTTCGGGCGTGTCGCACGTGTTCGATCGGCTGCCCCCCGCGCCCCTCCGGCACGTGGCCGACCCCGAGAGGTATAACTGGCATCCTCTGGCCTTACATCCTCTGGAACTGGCGAGACAGTTGACTCTACTTGAATTCCAGTTATACCGTCAGGTAAGGTCCATTGGTTATTGTAAATTGTACTCAAAAAAAAAAAAAATTGCCTTCTTTCGTGGGCAAATACATTGAGTTATTAAGTATCTATACTTCATACTAATATATGTGTACTTTATACTACGAGTGTTAAATTTGAATGTGGATATGTGCCTAGAGGGACGCCTAAAAAGAGATGATTGGATTGTTTGAAGTATGACATGCATATAAAAAGAGTGGCGCCAGAGTTGACGAATGATAGGACACAATGGAAGAGAAAAACATGTTGTGCCGACCCCACTTAGAGTCAGATAAGGACAGGAAGATATATACTTTATACTAATATATAAAGCTGAAGAGTTTATTTATTTGTTTGATTGTTTGATTGCTAATCTCAGGAACTACTGGAAAGATTTGAAAAATTCTTTAAGTGTAAAATAGTCCATTTATCGAGGAAGGTTATAGGTTATATAACATCAAGTTAAGATGAATAGGAGAGGAGCAGCAATAAAAAATATTACGAAAACGTCAAAATTTAAAGCTTTTCTTGCATGCGCTAAGTAAAAGGTGAATGTTATTAAAAAATCAAGGCACAAAATTGTTCCCATCTAAAAGTTGTAAATAAAAGTGCGCGATAACATATGTCTAGCTTTTAAGGTTAACTTTAATTTTTATGGTTATCAAAATACTTTATTACGATTTTAATCTTTCCACGCGGGCGGAGTCGCTGGAAATTGTTAGTAATAACTATGATAACTCTACGCCGTTTGGTATCCGGCTGAATAGAATAGACTTCCCTCATTTCTTACCGAGGTATCGTAAAATACGACAAAGGTAAGTTGACATCAGGAAGGCGGCCGATCGTAAAATACGTAGCCAAATTATATGACAACAGGTTTCTAACATGTTGTGCCGACCCCACTTAGAGTGGGATAAGGGCAGGAAGATGATGATGAACTAAAATATCTCTATGTTCTATTATTATCTATGACTCTTCTACACTAGTAATGTGAGAATCATAGGCAGGGCTGTACTTGAGAGTGTCACAACAAATAATAAGAGGGAAGATATATCTTTGTTTAATCATAGATAAAAAGGAGAGAGATTATATAGACTAGTCTGTTGGGGCAGTGGGCAGTGATCCAGATGATTCAGCTATGTGGGTCGCGTATTCGATTCCCACCCAGTGCCAACAATTTCTTTAAACAATTTGTTGGTTCTTCGAGCCTGGATATATTTGTATTTAATTATAAATTATTAGTTTCGGGTACATACCACGGTAATTTGTTTTGATTTGCCGATATTTCGACCCAGTTGCATGGATCGTGGTCACGACGGAACTCAGTTCCGTGGTATGTACCCGAAACTAATAATTTATAATTATGTCTTCAAACCACGAATATTCAAGTATAAAATCATATTTGTATTTGAAATTATATACGTATATATTTCACCAGTTGTCTCTCACCCATAACTATTAAGGATTGTAGATTTGGGCTATATCAGTGAATAATTTGCTATTGAATTTTGTTTAACTGTCTTTATCTAAATATGAATTCTGTTTTAGGTAAAACCATCTGAGTTAGTGGGAGCTGTGTGGACCAAGAAAGACAAGGAGAATACCAGCCCCAATTTGCTTAGGATAATTAAACATACCACAAATGTAAGTTTATTTCAATTATATCGTTTATATGATTTGTAAAAGCAGGCGTTCCATAGTACAGTAGTTACTATAGAATTATTTTACTGTAATCCCTGTTTGTTCAGAGAAAATGTAATGCTAAGTGTATAAGGCAGGCAGACATTCACGTACCTTATACATGCAGGAAAAGTCACCACACGTATAACAAAACGCCGCCAACACCAACACTCCACACAGTATTTCAAATATTTTTGAATTAATATTAATATTTGGCACACACGATCGTACGTCCCCAAAGTAAGTAACTTAATACTTGTGTTATGGTAGACAGACAACTGCTGAATATATACTTATATATTTCTTAAATACCTACTTAAAAACAAATATACACCCAGACTCGAAGACCAACATATTCATTTACAGAAAATGTTAGCAGGAATTGAACCCGCGACCCGCGGAGCTGAAGGCAGGGTCACTACCCACTGCGCCAACGCGTCATTTTATACCAATAATTATCATTTGACATCATTGTCCTCCTGCCCTTATCCCACTCTAAGTGGGGTCGGCACAACATGTTATAAACATGCTGTAACATGATTTGGCTGCGTTCTACGACCGGCCGCCGGCCTGACGTCAACTTACCTTAGTCGCCTTTTTCGACACCTCGGTAAGGAAGGAGGGTGGTCTATTCTTCTCAGCCGGATACCACACGGCTATCATTTGACATCATTGACGTCGTTAAATCATCATTTTCAGTTCACGCGATGGATAGAAAAGTGGGTAGTTGAAACAGAAAATTTAGAAGAAAGAGCAGCAGTTCTCAGTAGGTTTCTAGAAGTAGCTGTGGCGCTCCGAGACCTCAATAATTTTAATGGAGTGCTTGGAGTCGTCGCTGCTTGTGGGTCCGCCTCAGTGCACAGACTGAGGTGTACTTTTCAGGTAAAATTAACATGTGACTATCCTACTGCTAGGTATAGATCACCTCTCGTTTTTTGGAGAGAAAGGTTGAAGCTATGACCACGTTGTTCCAATGCGGATTGGTAGATTACACTCAATTCTTTATAAAGATATAGGTTTCAGATATATACCTTCACCAAAAAGCATGTGATAAAACAGAAAACTTATTAGTGCCTATCCGGGGATCGAACCCGTGACTGTCTCGAATGAAACAAACAATCTCGGTTGATCATAGAATCGGCCAAAAAATATTAACAATTTGTTTGTAATCCCTTTATTGCATTAATTAATATAAAAATGAAACGTATTTAGTAATAACAAACAATAACAAGTAATATGAAATAATAAAATAATAGTATAGTATACATAATAAATTTGATAATAAAAAAATAATACTTTAATAAATACGATAAAATATATTTATAATAAAATGTTAATGTTACTAAAATTCCGTCAGATGAATCGAATCTTAACCAGTATGATAGAGATATTTTTGATGTACTATACAAGGGAATAAACTAGGTTAATTTGTTTCACAGTTGGTGCCTATAAGATTACTGCGCACACTAGAACAATTTCGGGAATTAAATTCGGATCATTTCCGGCGATATCAAGAACGCTTACGAAGCATTAATCCGCCTTGTGTGCCTTTCTTTGGGATGTACCTCACTAATATACTGCACATAGAGGAAGGGAACCAGGGTATGTGATTAAATTTGCGATTATATCGCCCGCTTAGTATTAAAGTGACCTAATTTAAAAAAGTTATTGTGAAATTGCAACAAAGCATAGCGTAACGCCTAAAAAACTCGTGTATGCTAAAGAGACTTACTCAGAGTATAACTTGGTAGAGCAAGAAAACCCAAATTTTTTTAAATAGTTCATAGAGTGACGCCATAGATGGAATTAAAATAAGGCCTAAAATGTTAGATACATTTTAGGCCTTATTTTAATTCCATTAATCCTAATTTCGTACTTGGTCACCTTAATTCTAAGAGTGAGATATATTTTGTCGAGTAATATGAAAAAAAATCTCACCAATAAGAAAGTTACAACATTCATAAATATATTTAATAAAAAATTATATTAAACAAGCTTATCAATAAATGCAAAAATCCGTGCAGCAAAATTAAACCCTAGATCTCAGAATTACTGCACTCATTTTGATTGCACTGTTATTCATCTTCTTGGCCTTATTTATTACGCCCAAACATCTTTTTGATCATTATCAGCATCATTCTCCTGCCCCTATAAGTGGGGTCGGCACAAAATGTTATAAACATGTCACCTGATTTGGCTATTCATTTTACGACTGGCCGCCTGCCTTACGTCATCGTGCCTTTGTCGCCTTTTACGACAATAAAGAGTGTGGTCTATTCTACTCAGCCGGATACTAAACATCTTTTCAATCATCAATAATTATTCGTATTCACACTCCAGCTTCAGTATTCAGATAGAGTAGATCAGATTTAAGATTTAATTTATGTTCTGTAATGGCTAAACAAATGACGGGATCATAATCAAAAATAGAAATCTAAAATCAATCAATCAATCAATAAGTCACAATCAAATTCAGCTAATTTTAAATATTTGTATTACAGTTTGCAGGAAACGATTGATATTACTTAAATTCACAGTGATTAAATCTGTGTTTAATATTTTTTATTTGTGGAAACTCCAAGAATTAAATTAAGAATTAAACACATAAACAAAATTTTCATTTTAATCAATTTTAATTATTTTGGATATGGCTAGGTTTGATTCTAACCACCTCAAATATTTATTTGACAGATTACCTACCTAACTCGAACCTTATTAATTTCTCAAAGAGACGAAAGGTTGCGGAAATCACAGGAGAGATCCAACAATATCAAAATCAGCCGTACTGCCTTATGATCGAGCCGCGTACCAGGGTACGTTGTTATGGTTTTTTATTACGATAATTACTCCACTTATAAAAACATATTTAATAAAGTTCGATGGATGTGTGTTTTTTTTCTATACAATACTCTTTAAAAAGAATTAGTTATACAGTAGAAGCTCTTTATTCGCGGGAGATACGTTCCGTAAATATGCCGCGAATACAGAAACCGTGAATATGGAATGGTCATTTAAATAAGGGGTATAGGCGATAGGTTCCTAAGCGACGAAATAAAAAAAGCAAAACATAAAAATCAGTTTAAAATAAAATAAATATTAGGTATCTTAAGATTTAGGCAATGGTTTAAAAAAATTAGTAATGTTTTGAGTAATAACTTTGTTTTATCTAAATATTGTGTTTGTTTACAACAACATCGACCGCGGCGGAGGCGGCTTACTTCAAAAGAGCCGCCTAACGAAACAAACAACGCCGATACATTTTGAAAACGCAATGTAGGCCTAGTTGTAATAAGATCTATTTTATTTATCTTTTTATTAGTCCACTTGACGAGGCGTTGACAAAGGATACCGCATGCTTTTATTTAGGTACATATGTATGTACCGATTCGATCCGCGAATAAAGATATCTTAGACCGCGAATTCAGTACTTGAGTCACTATTTTTCAGTCCGCGATTAGTGAAAACGCGGATGTAGGAAGCGCGAATAAAGAGCTTCAACTGTACATTGTAATTATACACGAAGTATGTTTTATTGAGATGTTATGTTTATTATCTGAAATAAAATCGTGAAAATGTCATCTAAGGAACCTGTTATACAGCACAAGCATAAAGTGACCACATTTTCATGGAGATTATAATTTTATTGTATACCTACTACTTGCATTGTAAAATTAATAAATTCAGCATCATGATTTTAGTCAAATATTTTTTTTATATTATGATTTTCTTTCTTTTGTTTATTTATTTCCTTCGTGTCGAATAACAAAATGCAGATATTTTCTAAAAAGTGGAACTTTTTTGTAATTAAGAAGGCAGTCATGTCAAATCCGGGTCTAAAATGACGTGTTCTTACTTTACGCAAGCTATATTTAGTCATCCTCCTGCTCTTATCCCACTCTGAGTGGGGTACACATGGCACAACACACAACATCTTATAAACATGTTTTCACATGATTTGGCTACGTATTTTACTACCGGCCGCCTGCCTGACATCAACTTACTTTAGTCGTATTTTACGACACCTCGGTAAGAAAGAGGGTGGTCTATTCTACTTAACCGGATACCACACGGCGGGTCGACTTACCTTAGTCGCCATTTACGACACCTCAGTAAAAACTGAGGGTAGTCTATTCTACTCAGCCGGATACCACACGGCGTACGCATGCTATATTTAGTAATTATTATTAATAAAAAATATATTGCAGTAGCAATTATGTACATAAGGTTTTTACACTGAAATAAAACGCGCTTCTACGGGTTTAAACGTAATTAATTAATCAGAAATTACACAAACAATGTTTTTAGGCTTTCTTGGAAACTTTAGACCCATTTCCTGTAATGGATGACAAAGAAGTCACCGATTACCTCTACACAAGAAGTCTGGACATCGAGCCGCGTGGTCATATCAAACAAGTACCCAAATTTGTGAGTCTTTTGAACTTTTTGAATAAGGTCACTTTAGTACTAAGCGTGCGATATATATTTAGTGCAGTAATTTAGTATTATAAGTAGTGCAGTAATTTAGCCACGGGAATTATTTTACGTTTTGAATACATGATATAGAAGGGTGAATGACCGTACCTTATTCCATTCCATTTCGTATGTAATGCATTTACCTAAACTGAGAGAGTACATACAAGTACGAAGGAGACAACTATATTGTTATTGTTTTATTCTGTATTTAAACAAGCGCGTCGCACTAGGTCACTTAATCATTACTTGTTAGCACGATCTCAGTTAAATTATATTTAAATTGTTTAAAAATACATTTTTTTTATAAAAGCGTTTCTAAAAACAAAAGTAATGAGAATATTATTTTGCTATAATCCGCGATAAAAGTCACAAGTTAAAACCCCCCACCGTTTATTTGACTTTATCTTTAAACACGTGTAGCAAACTGGACTTGTGACTATATAACTCAGCTTGCTTGGATAATGCATCGCTTTACGATTTTGTTGTGCAGTCTTAACTCCTGACGATGCTTCGGTTACGGGGCGAAACAATTGTTGAGATTGTGGTGGTGAATATGTGCAATGCTTGTCTGTTGTTGTGCCATCGGTGTCGGGTAGTGCATGAGTTCTTACAAATTCTGCATGTATCAGGTATGAGAACGAATAATACACTACATTTAGCATTACACATATTTTCTTTAATCGCGGATTATAGCAAAATAATATTCTCATTACTTTTGTATTATGGACCTCCGCAAAGTAACGCCTAATTCTATAAATTATTTAAAAATGTTTCTAGTACAAGCTTGTTAAACGAGTTCAGAGGCAAAATAAAATAAATTATGGGGTTAAATCGATTAGTATATAACTAAGTTTGTTTGAGTTATGCTTCGCTTTACGATTTTGTCGTATAATCTTTCTCTTGATGACGCTTCGGTTGCGGGGCGAAACGATTGTTAGATTTGTGATAGTGAACATGTGTAGTGTTTCTATATTGTGTTGGAGGTTTGTACATGTGTTTTTAAGAATCCTGCCTGCTAATGTATCGGAAATTGATGATTGACGAATTGACAACCTATGGAGTTGAAAGCAACGTTAACTGCGCAAACGAACCAAGATAATTCGTGAATGTATTAAGTAAATAAAATATCTAATTCAAATTCAAATTTAAAATATTCTTCATTCAAATAAACTTGTAAACAAGTGCTTTTGAATCGTCAACTCTACTGCTGGTTCGGAAAGCTGTTCCTACCGAGAATAGCCAGCAAGAAACTCGGCGGTTGCTCTTTTAAAAATATAATTCTTAATACTATTTACATTATGTCGTTACTGTCTTGTACAGGTTCAAAGAGAGCTATATCCACACATTCTTATCTTCTAAATAATCTTCAAGAGTATAGTAGGCTTTCTGTATCAGCCTCTTTTTAACAGTGTTTTTAAACTGCTGTAATGGCAAAGCTGAAATTGATTGCGGAATTTTATTATAGATTCTTATACCAAAACCCACAAACGAATTACGTACTTTTGCAAGGCGCAAAGCAGGAGTCGCAAGCTTATGTCGGTTCCTGCTTTGTCTATTGTATACATCACCTATCGTTTTATAATTCTTTATATTTTTATGTACATAAATTAAATTGCTTAAAATATACTGTGAAGCAAATGTAAGAATACCTGTTTCCTTAGACTTCTCTCGCAGGGAATCACGCGGTCTTAAATTATAAATGCCACGTATAGCTCTTTTTTGTAAAACAAAAATTTTTTCACTATCCGCGCATTTACCCCATATTAATATAGCAATATTAATAATTATATTATCTAATATATTATACTCGTGGTTTGAATTTCATGAACCTTAATATTATCAGCCCCGCAGGTATCCGGAACTCTCGTTGAAATCTGTGAAGGTTTCCCGGAGGCTGCACGAATCGACAAGCTCTTGCAGGGACTCTACCTCTTCTACCTCCTCTATAGCAGACGACACGTTCAGTAAGTAATCTATACTAATATATAAAGCTGAAAAGTTTGTTTGTAAGATTGTTTTAACGCGCTAATCTCAGGAACTACTAGATCGATTTGAACTTATTTCTCGTTATGAACAGCTTTCCGAACCAGCCGTAGAGTTGACGATTCAAAAGCACTTATTTACAAGAACATTTGAATATATAATCTATACTAATATATAAAGCTGAAGAGTTAGTTTGATTGATTAATTATTTGAACGCGCTAATGTCTGGAACTACTGGACCGATTTGAAAAATTTATTGAGTTTAAGATAGTCTTTTTATCGGGGAAGGCTATAGGCTATATAACATCACGCTAAGATGAATAAGAGAGGAGCAGCAATAAAAAATATTGCGCTAACGGCAAAATTTAAAGCTTTATTTGGGTACGCTAAGTAAATGGTGAATGTTATTCAAAATACATGTATTACAAAATTGTTCCCCTCTAAAAGTTCCAAATAAAAGTCCGCGACAGCATATGTCTAGCTTTTAAGGTAAACCCACTTTGACCATTTTTATGGTTATCAAATTACGGTTTTAAGGTTTCCACGCGGGCGGAGCAGTTGGCAATTGCTAGTCTGTAATATGCAGCAATGTTAGTCCTCATGAAAAGTTCAAGGAAATAGGCATACTTAATATAGCATAACAATATATTTCTGCTAATATTCTATACGTACAGAAAATATTCTTATATATATATAAGACGAAATTTTATGTATATCGTATACATCGAGAGGTCACAAAAAGAGTTTAATTCCTGTGTCGCGACTCAGCAGAGTTAGTAACGCATTCGATGGCGTCGGTATTCGATTCTACGATAAAAATTCCGCAATCAATATTAGACCAGTCTACAAAAATATATGATACTAGTAATATCCCGCGGTTTCACCCGCGTACATACCGATCTAATGGCAGTGGCAGGTCTACTATGTCGGATTATAGATTTATTTGTGTTAACGTAAAAGTTTTATTTTACTAAGGTTTCTTATCTTTTACACTAACATTCATAATTTAATGAATGAAAAAGCATTTATATTGGCATAATTATAGTTGTGGGATATATGGTATCGCAGACTTTTTTCTAGATATTGATACGTTCTATAATACCGTAAAACATTTTTTTGACTATCATCAATAGTCATTTTTATGACTAATTTTTTACACTTTATAAAATTTTTATTACGGAACCCTATTTTTTTGAAAATGTTAATATAGCCTATGTTGCTCAGTAAAGATGCAGCTTTGTAATGGTGAAAGAATTTTAGAAATCGGTCTAGTAGTTTTTGGGTGAAAACAATACAAACATACATACAAATTTTTCCTCTTTATAATATTTGTATACAGATATATGCTATTATTTAGTTCTTTGTTTATTTAATTTTAATGTTATTGAACAGTAGTTCTATTTACAACATGACATTAGCTCAAGGATTGTAATAACACTATACCTTTGACTAAATTCTTCATTTGATTTAGGTGTCGCGCAGTTATCGCCAACGAGCGGGTGGGACGGTGCGTCAGTCGCCTCACTACCCGTTCATGATCACAGTAAGTCTTCATCTTTCTGCCCTTATCCCAAGTGGGGTCGGCACAACATGTTATAAACATGCTGTCACATGATTTGGCTGCGTTGTTACGACCGGCCGCCTGCCTGACGTCAACTTAAGAAAGAGGGTGGTCTATTCTACTAAACCGGATACCACACGGTGGGTCAACTTACCTTAGTCGCCTTTTACGACACCTCGGTAAGAAATGAGGGTGGTCTATTCTACTCAGCCAGATACCACACGGCGGGTTGACTTATCTTAGTCGCCTTTTACGACACCTTGGTAAGAAATGAGGGTGGTACAATTCTATTCAGCCGGATACCACACGGCTAGTTCATGACCACAGTAAGTATCGTAAATAAAGTACTTACCGATTTAATTAATTAACATTTATTGTTAAGCGTTTTTTCCTATTTAAGGCTATTAATTTAATCCGTTCGTTACATCAAAATAAAAAAAAATTAAGAAACACAAGAACGAAGTGTCTTCTATAGAAAGACTAAGATAAGTCATTGCACCTGTTCTTAGATATAAGTTAATTTATAAGTTTAGGTTTTTTTTTAAATTTATTTAAACCAAAGAAACACAATTATAACAGAAAATACAAACCTAAAACCAAAGAGGTTTGTCTGGTTAAAATTAAGTTGCTTATTAGCCTTAAGGCTAGATTGTCAGTAAAGAATTAGATTGAATAAAGTACCTCCATTGTGAGATACTTTATAATAGGAAAAAATAACATTACAAAGTTATGGTTTTTTTAATATGTGTGATAGACGACCGTGTACGTAATTAAAACACACGTCGTCGGTGGCAGTGACCCTGCTCCAACTCCACGGGTAACGGGGTAACGGGTTCGATTCCCGCCGAGTGTCAACATCTTCTAATTACAATTTATTGGTTCTTCGAGTCTGGGTAAAAAGTAAAAGTAAGTAACGGCCTGTTACTATCCCACTGGTGGGCATAGGCCTCCTTTCTCCATTTTCGGAGAGAAGGGTTGGAGCTAAGACCTACCACGCTGCTCCAATACGGATTGGTAGGTTACACATATCCCTAGAATTTTCTAAAGATATGCAGGTTTCCTCACGATGTTTTCCTTCACCAAAAAGCGTGTGATAAATTGCAATTATCAATCAGACACATAAGTTTTAATAGAAAAACTCATTGGTGCCTGCCCGGGTTTGAACCCATGATCGTCTCTAGAGATTCACACGGTCGCACCGCTAGGCCTTCACAGCTTTGAGTCTGGGTGCGTGTGTATTTGTGTGTGTGTGTGTGTGTATGTGTGTACATATGTTTATATTCAACAGTTGTCTGTCACTCATAACACAAGTATGAAGTTAATTATGGGCACGGATGCCTATGTAATTGTCCCATATATTTATATATAACAATAATTTGTGATGAAATAGACTACGATAAAAATAGAATAGATATAGACAACTATTAAGTGAGTTTATTGTCCCAGGTTCCCGTGAAGACCGATGTTCCCTCACCAGTCCGCGGCTGGAGCGTTCTTGTTCTAGCTCGCTGGCGCAGTTGGGACAGCTCAGTCTGTTCGACAAGGGACTGGCGCTGTTCGACAAGAGCAAGTCTGTCGCCACCTTAAACAGGTATACATCATTCTCTTACCCTTATCCCACTCTAAAAGCTGTGATAGCCCAGCGTAACACCGAGCGACTCTTTTGAGGAGGTCACGGTTTCAAACCCGGGCAGACACCAATGAGTTTTTCTGTTAATGTGTCTAATTGATAATTGCAATTTATCACACGCTTTTCGGTGAAGGAAAACATCATGAGGAAACCTACATATCTCTAGAAAATTCTGGAGATATGTGTAACCTACCAATCCGCATTGGTGCAGCATGCTAGGTCTTAGCTCCAATCCTTCTCTCCATAAACGGAGAGAAGAGGCCTATTCCCAGCAGTGGGAGTGTAATACACTACTTACTTACTATCCCACTCTTAGGGGGGTCTGCTTAATATGACTTCTTCCATTCTCCTCTATGATTCGTCGACTCTGGTGCCACTCCTTTAACATGCATATCATTTTCCACATAATCCATCCATCTTTTTTTCATCCTTCCCCTAGTCGAACAAACATTCATATTTAAAGCTCTTTTGGTCACATGATTTTCATCCCTCCTCATTACATGACCATACCAACTTAGTCTCGCACTTCTCATCTTCAGCATCGCAAAGCGAAGCATTTAGTTTATTTTGTCTTAGAACACCTGTTGTAAACTGAAACTCGTAACTATAACGGTATTTAAATGCAAATTGTTGCAAATGAAGTCGCGGTATCACTAGTTTATAATATACATAGTATAAGTAGTATCCCCGCGATCTCCTTCGCGCTAACTTAAGCGTTTAGGTACCTTTAAAAATGTAATTTTTTATTAGACATAAACAACAACTACTCGGTTTATATTTGACAATATAAACTTGCAATTGCTATAATTTACAGAAGCAGTGGGTCTACGAAAGACGAGCCGCCTTCGCCGAGAGACAACCACTCACCAAGGTAAAGAAAATTTAACCGTTAACAACGACATCATAATCTAGAGTACTATTGCTAAAATTCTACTCGATTTATAGAAGCAGACGTTACTTTGCGGAATTCCATAATATAGACGTTACATTAAATTTTTTAGACGTAATCCGCGTTTGTTAACAGAATATATGCAATGCTAAGTGTATGATGTAGGCAAAAATCACATATATACACGCAGAACAAGTCACCACACGTATCACTATACGCCGCCAACACCAATACTCCGCACAAGCACTACACACACTCACTATCACAACCTCTACGATCGTTTCGCATGATTGACAATGATTGCATTATGATTTTGTTCGTGGAGCCTATCCTCCTGATGATGCTTCGGTTACGCGACGAAATGATCGTAGAGATTAAGGTAGTGAGTGCGTGTAGAGCTTGTGTGAGGTGTTGGCGGTGGTGGGGTATTGTGATACGTGTGGTGACTTGTCCTGCATGTATTGGGTATGTGATTGTTGCCTCTATAATACACTTAGCATAGATATATTCTCTTAACAAACGCGAATTACAATATGTTGTGGCTACCCCACTTTAGAGTAAGGGCAGGAGGATGATGAATTTATCATTTATCCTTTGTTTTATCAGTAAATGGAGCGGCAGCCGCCGTCCCGTCGCGCTATCACCGCGTGGGGCTATCGTCGACGCGGAGTTGTTCTACTCGCGCAGTATGGACCATCTAGCTTCTAAGAAGCAAGAGTCACAGCCGCAGCAGCAGGTATAATACTTTGGCACAGCATCATGCATACAAAGAAATTGAATTTACAAAAAAATATATTTGTTACTTTAACTTATAACAATACAAATTAGAAATAAGTGCCTGGGTGAGCCTTGCTCGGTAATGCTTTAAAGAATAAAAGATAAAAAAAAACAACCAAAAAAAAAAAGAAAGAAAGGACTCGTGACATGTGGGATTTGATTGATTTATTTTAACTTTTATAGTCCGAACGTTCTCTATTAAGAAAATTTAAGCTTCTATTTATATTTTAACAGATTTTTTAGTGCCCGAAAACAGTGATAAAACGATTTTTTTACGAACCTCACTATTCCTTTATACGTCGCTGAATGTATCATTTGTACTTTGGCAATTAAAATAAAGTAAGATCTAGATCTCAAATATAAAAATATAAGTAAATTTTTCGGTTTTTTTCTATTTCTAATAGCGTAATGACACTTACATTAACTTCTTTTTTTATTTGACTTCTATACATTAATTTGGCTAATTTAATTAGGTATTTAATAAGAAAATTAAGACCACAAGGTATGGTACCTTCTATAAAAAATATTAGGGACTAGCAATCGCCATCGGCTCCAGCCCTCGTGGCCGGATTAAAACCGTAATATAGTATTTTGGCAACCATACAAATGGTTGAAGTAGGTTAACCTTAAAAACTAGACATATGTTGCTGACTTTTATTTAGAACTTTTTGTAATACATGATTTTTGAATAACTTGCACCTTTACTTGCACACGCAAGGAAAGCTTTATATTTTGCTGGTTTCGTAATGTTTTATTGCTGCTCCTCTCCTTTTCATCTTCAGTGTGATGTTATATAGCATTATAGCCTTCCTCGATTAATGGACTATCTTACACTCTAAGTATTTTCAAATCGGTCCAGTAGATTAGTGCGTTCAAACATACAATTAAACTCTTCAGCTTTATATATTATTATAGATAGCTTTTAGGCTGGCTTCCCTACTTTAAGTATTATAACTTTATGCATAACTAGTATGTCCAGCCCGCTTTGTCGTGCTTAACTTAAAGATATATTAATTACAGTAAAAGATGCTCCGGTCGCCAACAAATTACAGTATCATCCGCTAGGTCATTCTAATATATTATAACTTGTTTAAACGAAATCTCTCTAATAGGAAAAATACAAGTACCAGTATCATAGTATACAACCTTTCATTTTAAAATTGTCATATCTTTTTTATTTGTTAACCGATTGAAATAAAAAATACACTATATGTTAAGTGAGGTTTTCTACTCCATATTAGTAAAAACAGCGTCCAAATCGGGTGAGTGGTTTTTGAGATTAACGGGAAGAAACGCACAGAAATTTGACATCTCAACGATTTTATTATATGTATAGATTATCGTACATGCTAATAATGTGATATCGCATCGTATCAGGAAAGAGTACCGCCCCTCCTCCCGCGGGCGTGCGGGTCCATCAACAGTGTCATACTACCACCGACGGCGCCGCTCAGCTCTCTTCTACCTGCCTTAGAAAACGAAGCACCCCCGGTGCCCAGGAGGCCTTCTTCACCTCACACGGGTAAATTTTTACATGCTATCCTTACCTACTTATATTGCACTAGTAATAAACCGCGGTTTAACCCGCGGATTCTTTTTTTTATACCATGTTACATTTTTATAACGGATCCCTATTTTTTTTATAAAATACATATATTGGAATACATTGGAAATTAAATAAAATAATCACAAAGAAATAATTTCAGTAACATCTAGATTCAAAAGATATCTAGAAAAGCTTTTCCACGTGATGAATTTATCAACAAAAAATAGAAGTAAAATATTTTTAATGTACCGTATACTAAATGAATCCTTATTTGCTTTGATAGTAAACGAGACAAAAAATTATTTATTTATTTATTTATGTACCATAAAAATGTTTGAAAAAAAAAACATTATTGGTAAAAAAAAAAGTGTACAAAGGTCAACTTATCCCTATGATAGAGATCTCTGCCAGCTAACCTACGAAGTGAGACAATTTATATTAAGGAAAAAGGTACGCAAATAATAATGATAATTAAGTAATAATTTCTTATTACTTAATTATTATTTGACTAGCCGCGGGTTCGATTCCCGCTGAGGGCCAACATTTTCTATAAATGAATTTGTTGGTCTTCGAATCTGGGTGTATATTTGTATTTAAATATGTATTTAAAAAAATATATAAGTATATATTCACTAGTTGTCTGTCACCCACAACATAAGTATTAAGTTACTTTGGGGACGGACGACCGTGTGTGTAAGTGTCCCATATATAATTATATAATTATTATTCGAAAAATATTTTGGAAATACTAAACATATCTCAATGACCAATCACAATTTCAGCGATAAGTGAACTGCCTCCTGAGCCCCCTGACAGGCCGTTGCCGAGTCCAAAACACCATGACTTATTCAGGTATTTAGTTTTTTTTATATATTTATAGAAATACAAGCTGTACCCGCTACTTTATTTGCAACTTAGATGTTAAGAAACCGCATATTGAGATCTAAACTATTATCATTATTATTATTATTATTATATCATTATTATTATTATATCATTATTATTATTATTATATCATTATTATTATTAGTAATCATAAAATTCTACTATCAACTGGTGGTATAAATATTACTTTGCTGATCCACTATCATCCACTGCAAATATTTTAGTTAAATTATGTAATAAAACATTAGGTATAAGATCTAGTAGTGGATAAAATTATCATAGTTATTATGACATAGTCGAACACGACTAAGCTGTTAAATAAAGATTTACAAAAAAATACCCTCAACTATGTATATGCTGTGGCTATGCTGTGATAGCCCAGCAGTGAGACCGTGCGACTCTAGATCCAATGAGTTTTCGTTAAAACTGGGTCTAATAGATAACTGCATCATATCACGCTTTTCGGTGAAGGAAAACATCGTGAGGAAGCCTGCATATCTCTAAACAATTCTAGTAATATATGTATGTAACCTACCAATCCGCATTGGAGGAGCGTGGTAGTTTTTAGCTCCAATCTCTTCCTCCAAAAACGGAGAAAGGAGTCTTATGCCCAGTAGTGCTATAGTAATTATTATTTTATTTAGTAAGTGTTTATTCCTGTTTATTTAAATACAGTTTTAGTGTCAAACTTAATTGTAATTATGATTCAAGCTATAATTGACTGAGATAAAAGTCATTTATGGTCGACTGAACATCCCATTGGTCGCCCACACCAATAAAAAAAAAAGTAAAATTATATCTTATTATTATTAACAAGCCCTGCCTCATACTCATACTACTAATCTAGTCTAATCAAGATAACTACGACTAGACACTTGCTGTAATACAAACAAAACAAATTGATAATAATTTGTTTCAACAGATACAGTTACATAATTATTTAATTATATAAATTAAATATTATCTCATTACATTGTTAGAGATTAACCGTCACTTGATAGCGATAATCGGAGGGGCATTTGGTACGGTATCGATTTCGGTTAAAAACTCAACGAAATAAAATCCTAAATGTGCCTTTTATCATTTGCACACAGTTGTGGAGGTATGTGTTAATGTTATATTGAATTCACTCGAATTATTACAAAATTTAATTTACTAGATAGCCTCGTAGATTTATACGTTTAAATATAAAGTAAGTAATTATTTTATAATTGGTTAAATTAGGAGACATTCTGTAACTGACTAAGGTTAGTTAGTTGTATTATTTTTGTTCTTTGCATATCTGCCAGGGACTTAATGCTGGCATCTAAACCAAGTTTTTCAAACTCAATTGCCTGCGATTCATTTCGTTGACGAACTGACGAAATTATGAGTCGCAATTTCTTTAATAATTCACTAATCTATATCAGGAATAAACTTTCGAAACCTTGAAATATAAAATGTTCTTGTTCAGTTGGCATTAAATAGAAATAATATTGTAATAAAGGGCAATATGTAGTATCCTCATCCCCCTGACCTTATTCCACTCTAAATGGGGTTGGCACTACATGTTATAAACATGTTGTCACATTTTTTGTTGGCTATGTACTTTAACTTACCTTAGTTGCATCGGTAATAAGTAGTGATAAAGTAATGATAAATAATAAAGGAGTTTTTCTTCAAATCATTGATATCAGGACAATTATTTCGTGGGTTCCACTCGGAATAAGAATTATTTATAATGAGTTAACATCATTTTCTTTCCGTGTACCCTACTATAATTGGCAGACGTTCGTTAGCTTGAGTGTATTTATAAAATATGACGATTTTCTTCTCTCTCCCTCACCTGTCTCTCTATATCTCACCAGCGTCTTGTTTCATAGTTTAGTATAATACTCGATAATATTTCCTGCAGAAGCCCTGCTATGTCCCCTAAGAGATCTCCGGCGCCCGCGCCACCCGCCAGCCCTGCTGTTGTAGACAGGTAAAATGAACATTATCCCACTATAATTATAAGTGCGAAAGTTTGTGACTATGGATGTATGTCTGTTACTCTTTCTCCGGTGAATCCACTGAATTAATATCGATGATATTTTTCACAATTATTCCTTATACACCGGAATAACATATAGAAATCCTATTAGAAATCCTGTTAGTTCTGCAGGAATAGGATGACACTAAAATTCGTCATCTATTATCAACCTATGCGACAACAGTTCACGTGAACGAAGTCGCGCGTAAAAGCTGCTATAATATTTTTTTTTCAAATAATTAAATAAAATATCACGTGTACTGTAATTTCATTCTATATTCGTGGACTAGTTTATATCCTATATTTTTTGTTCATTCTAGTCACAGAGCAGCGTTCAGTTTTCCTTCCGCAACGACGTCACCTTCAGCACATCATAATTGTAAGTGTATTTAATTTAATATAGTCTTAATTATTAATTAGAATAAGGTAGAAATTAATTAATAATAATAAATATATTGGATAGGATACTAATAATTTCGTAATTATAGGTATATTATAGATATTAAGTAAATAAACTAATACTAATAATAAATATATAAATATATGGGACACTTAGACACACGGTTGTCCGTCCCAACGTCAAAGTAAGTAACTTAATACTTGTGTTATGGGTGACAGAAATTATTTTCATAACATATATTATTTTAAATACATGCTTTAAAAAAATCCAGACTTGAAAATCCAACAAATTGCTCATAACAAATGTTGGCCTTCGGCGGGAATCGATCCCGCGACCCGAGGAGCTGAAGGCAGCGTCACTGTCAAGTGAGAAAACGGTCCAATCAATTTATGTAAAATCAAGATCGTCAAGACTTATGTGAAGAAAAATATCTATAGAAAATTGCATATCTCTAGAGAATTCTAGGGATATGTGTAACCTAACAATCCGCAATGGAGCAGCGTGGTGGATTTAAGCTCCAAAGAGCTGTGGAACAGTAACAGTAACAGGTTGTTCCCAATTTACTAATATAAATGCGAAATTTTATGAGCATGGATGTACGTTTGTTACTCTTTCACGGTCAATCCGATGAACCAATATCGATAAAATTTGGCACTATTATTTCTTATACACCGGATTTACACATAGGCTATAGAAATCCTGTTAATTCTCAGAAGCAGGATGACATTGAAAAGCGCTATTTATTATCTACCTATTATGCGACAACAGTCCACGCAAATGAAGTTGCGGGTAAAACCTAGTACTATATATACGTTTTGTCTGTATGTATTTACTATTCCCGTACGCCAAAATTTGTATTAATCTAAATCCTTAGAACGCTAAAGGGTCTGGCAGTCATATACAATTGTATTTGTAAATAAGAGGTTTTTCGGCGAAGGAATTTAAAATTCAATTCAATTCAAAATATTCTTTAGTCAAATAAACTTGTAAACAAGTGCTTTTGAATCGTCAACTCCACTGCTGGTTCGGAAAGCTGTTCCTACCGAGAAGAGCCAGCAAGAAACTCGGCGGTTGCTAATCCTCAACAGTATAGTAGGCTTTCTGTATCAGCCTCTCCTTAATAGTGTTTTTAAACTGCTGTAATGGCAAAATTAAAATTGATTGTGGAAGGAAAAGATAACTAACATACGCATAACTAACATTTTTTTGGAATGCGTGTAACCCGCAATCTCCACTGCTGTTGCCTAAGTTTTATAAAACTGTAAGGATTAACCATGTTTCTCTTTCAGCAGATGGTATGGCGCCACCTCCGCTGCCGCCGCGTAAGAGACGCGATTCCACGGCGCCGCACACACCACATCTCGTTAGTTTATTATTATCTATCAGCTTCTATGTATGCTTTTGCCGTGTGGTATCCGGCTGAATAGAATAGGCCACCCTCTTTTTTACCGAGGTGTCGTATAAGGTGACTAGGGTAAGTTGACCGGCCGTGTGGTATCCGGCTGAGTAGAATAGAATACCCTCATTTTTTATCGAGGTGTCGTAAAAGGCGACTAAGGTAAGTTGACCCGCTGTGTGGTATCCGGCTGAGTAGAATAGGCCACCCTCTTTTTTACCGAGGTGTCGTAAAAGGCGACTAAGGTAAATTGCCCCGCTGTGTGGTATCCGGCTGAGTAGAATAGGCCACCCTCATTTTTTACCAAGGTGTCGAAAAGGGCGACTAGGGTCGGTTGATGTTGACCGGCCGTGTGGTATCCGGCTGGGTAGAATAGGCCACCCTCATTTTTTACCGAGGTGTCGTAAAGGGCGACTAGGGCCGTTTGATGTTGAGCGGCCGTGTGATATCCGGCTGGGTAGAATAGACTACCCTTTTTCTTACTTAGGTGTCGTAAAAGGCGACTAAGGTAAGTCGAACTGCCGTGTGGTATCCGGATGAGTAGAATAGATCAACCTCATTTCTTACCGAGGTGTCGTAAAATACGACTTAGGTAAGTTGACGTCAGGCAGGCGGCCGGTCGTAAAAACGCAGCCAAATCATGTGACAGCATGTTTATAACATGTTCTGCCGACACCACTTAGATAGGGATAAGGGCAAGAGGATATATTACTTATTTATTTATTTATTATTAAATTTCACATGTACACTTACAGATCTAGCCAAAACGCATACATGATATAGATAAGTATAACAGTAAGAAAAATTTAAATTAATTATAATTATTGTCTAAATAACAATTTACGTACTTTAAAAAGGTTTTAGCATTATGTGTGAAAATGTCGGCATCTGGGAATCTGCTCAGCGGCTCATTGACTTGCGCACTTATGTTTCCAGCTGTCGTGGAGTGAGAGCGCCGCGACCGGGGGCTCGCCGTCGGGCGCGTCCCCCGCGGCCCCCACCCCGCCCGCGCCGCCCGCGCCCCATGCGGTGTCGAGCACGCCGCCCCCGCTGCCCCCGCGCCCGCCGCCACCGCCCGAGCTGTTGCGGCCGGCGCACTCCGCGTTGCTGCAAAGGAGACATACTGCCGCGTGAGTATAAACATTGCATTAATGACTTATTTATCACTACATATTATAAAACAAAGTCCCTATATCCCTATGTACGCATAAAACTTTAAAACTACGCAACAGATTTTGATGCGGTTTTTTTTAATAGATAGAGTGATTCCAGAGGAAGGTTTGTACGTATAATAACATTCAATACGGAGTAGAGAAATACTGTAATTTTTAAGGTTTCTGTAAATAATTACATTTGTTCCGCTTATATTGCAAACGCAGGCTAAGCCCTACGAGATTTATCAAAATAATGTACTAAGTATTTGTACACATTGAAAAGGTCTACAGAAAAGTCCGCGATGGTATATTTCTATCTCTTATGGATAACCCACACTATAGCATTTTTTGTCATTTACTTTTTACGAAAAATAATGCCTTATTTTTGAAGCAATTTTTATACAATGAAGCATTAATCCTTATCCAATTAAGTACCTTAAATAAATAGTTGATTTAATATAGATCAATATGGCCGTTTACAGCATGTAATTTAAGTGAACATTTTCGGAGATATTACAGATTTAAAATGCCGTGAGGACGCCTATAACACTTCGAATCTAGCAGCTATATGTCGCTCTTTCAAGAGTTTGTTTAAAGACATTCTGTAATTCATTGTAAAAATAAAATACATAGGGAAAATGTAAAGGTAAATAAGTAAAAATGTACTATATGAATTTAGATATTCCAAAGATAGCAGGAAATCTTCTTGGTATAGGGAAAGGAAATTATTTTTCTCCAAATTTAACGCTTGCGGGCCACGGGCAGTAATGAATAAATCAAAACTACTGGATCGATTTTAATCATTTTTTTACACTGTCTGACATGGGATATATGTTTTATACCCGTGCGAAGCAGGGGCAGGCCGTTTATTTGTAAATTGGAAAACAAACAGCACTTAAATTGTTACAAAGAATTATAACATAAAATTAATACGCATGCCAACAAAGTTTCCACAAATGAGTGAAGGAAGTGAACACAATACAATAAATAAAGCTAAGTGATAAATATAAATATGAAAGTAAGATGATGATAAATAAATGTAAAAATTCTACTCGATTTATAGAAGCAGGCGTTATTTTGCGAAATTCCATAGTATAGAACTTACAATAAAATTATTTTGCTATAATCCGCGTTTGTTAACAGAATATATGCAATGCTAAGTGTATGAAGTAGGCAACAATTACATACCAGTGGAGTATTGGTGATACGTGTGGTGATTTGTCCTGCATGTATGGGATATGTGATTGTTTCCCGCTTCATACACTTAGCATTACATATATTCTCTTAACAAACGCGGATTATAGTAACGGCCTGTTACTATTCCACTGCTAGGCAGAGGACTCCTCTCTCCGTTTTTGAAAAGAAAGATTGGAGCTAAGACCTACCACGCTGCTCCAATGCGGATTGGTAGGTTACACATATACCTAGGATACTCTAGAGATATTTATTTATTTATTTATATGCAGGTTTCCTCACGATGTCTTCCTTCACCAAAAAGCATTTGATAAATTGCAATTATCAATTAGACACATGAATTTTAATAGAAAAATCCATTGGTGTCTGCCCGGATTTTTAACCCGTGATCGTCCCTAGAGTTTGACACGGTCGCACCGCTGGGCTATCACAGCTTATAAAATAAAATGACTTACAATGTACAAAATATTTATAGTTTATGTATTGAAACCGGCTATTCACTCACGTCTCATTCTCTAGGCTCAAGTCCCATCCGGTGCACTGATTTTGAGCTCTTTACATACAGTTATCGCGGCTGGATCTGTTCCCTACAAATCTCTAGTTTCTATACATAAACTATTAATATTAGTCATGATAGTTTAAAATTTAAAAAATTTTTATACTTATTATAAAACAAAGTCACCTAAAGCTATCGATTTTCTCAAAATCTGCTGAACGGATTTTTATACGATTTACGGGTTACTATAAGATAGCGCAATTCTTAAGGGGTGTTTAGGTTAATAGTACATTTTCAGAAAAGGCTAAACTGATTTTGATGGAGCTTTCCCTAGAAGATAAGGTTGTCGAGTAACATATAGGCTACTTTTTATCCTAGAATTCCCACAAGATCGGAATTTACACGATTTTTGTAAGACACTAATTTTTACGTGGACGAACACGAGGACAGCTAGTAAAGATATATCTTAGAGTTAGCTGTGATAGCCAGCGGTGGGACCGTGCGATTCTTTCGAGGGGGTCACGGGTTCAAATCTCAGGCAGGCACTAATGAGTTTTCTATTAAAACTTTAATGTCTAATTGATTATTTATCACACGCTTCTTGGTGAAGCGGTTTATTTTTAACTTGTTGACACAATTTTGTACTATTTATAATTGTCTGTAACCCCAATATGTATGACGTGATGTTTGTTACAGACTAGCACCAAAACTGCCCCCTAAACCTGCCGCAGCAGCCGTCGCGCCTCGCACGTAGTTACTGATGTAAATAAAAACCTTATATAAACTAAGATTTGCGGCCTAATGCCTGATGCCTGATAGCAATAAAAAACATACATAAGTATGTAACTAAGGGTACCAAAAATCGTATGTGAAAAATTAAACATAAACTCTAAGTTTTATAAAGCCACTATAATAAATTATTAACAAAAAATAAATTTACAGTTAAAACATCCAATAAAATTTAATACTTATGTCTAATCCATAATTTTTCTTTTATGTTAGATAGATAATAAAAAAATTGCGTCATATGATGTTAAATCTCATACATTAAACAATACATGTGTCTTACACGTTTAACATAATCAGATTGACTTTTACAAATATACTCCTACTAATCACGCATTAAAAGAGAGATAGATCAACCTCATTTGCTTTCTCTTTTTTGGAATATGTCATATTACCCTCTTTCCCCACTCTAATTATTATGTCTGTGATTAAAAAGCAACCCTAAATTATACCATTTGACCTCATCCAAAATTATGTTTTCATGACAATAATAGTAGATTATCATACTGTTGCATAATAAGGGTTCTTATAACACGAGTTTTTTTATAGTATCACACGAGTGTTATAAGACCAAGTTATGTACAGTGTCATACACTAATTTATCTACTCTCATACTATAATACGTAAAACAATATTGATAAAAATCAAACTTTGTTTAAATATTGAAAAGATTTTTTAAATATCAAATGTTAGCGCCAAGGCGCAAACATCGATTGCGCATGCGTGTTGCGTCGCCGTGGACTCGTTCATTGAAACCTTTTTTTTAAGGTAAAGGTTCAACCTCCTTGGTCCAGCTGGAAGTTGTATAGGTGTATCGTTATGATTAAAAAGTTATATTATGATACAGTTGTCCATACAAGACCTGTATCGTAATAAAACTTTTTAATTTTTTATTTTTGGCCTGTACGTAATATTTGTCATAAGAATTTTGGTTTCAGTTTTATAATCTTTGTATTATAGTATCAGAGTAGATAAATTAAGTACTAAATTTATTGTGAATAGTACTGATTGAAGAATTTTTGAATTCAACTGCCAATATATCATATATTAATTCTATTGGTGCATTCTCTTCGAGGCAAATTCTAAATTCCATTACTCGTGTGGTTGCCTTCTTACGTGAAACTCGTAGAGGGATTTGTGCTGTATAATAATGATATATTTATTTACAAAGAAAGTCAAATAGTTCATAAACCAACTATTTGCTTTATGAACTATTTGACTATCATTATTTGTTATTTCCAACATTAAAGTTGCCATTTCAAAATATTGTCTTATAATGTTTTACCATCAAAATAATTTACAAATACTTAGGTTTTTTAGTAATAATAGGCTAATTCACATGATGCAAACAATTAGCGGGTTTTAATAGGGATGTGTTAACAAATTTTTTACTGGTATTAAAACTTCTATTTGTCATAACACGCATGTATGTCGTGTCGTACGGATTATTGCAGTACACGGTACAATGTAATCCGTTTGAAGCCCGTAAAGTTTTGGGAAAATATAAACCAATTTTATAAAAGTAAATGTACTATGTACTAACTTTAATAACGGCCTAAATACTGAACTTGCATTAGCACCCGTTACTCCTTTCGTGATCATAATTCTCCTGTCCTTATCCCACTCTAATTGGATTCGGCACAACACTTTTCTCTTCCATTATATGCTTGTCATACTTCACACAATCAAACCCCCTCTTACCCCCCAGGCCCCCCTGCAGTCACATATCCATCCACATTCATATTTAACATTCGTTTGGTCACGTGATTTTCATCCCTAATAATTATATGTCCATACCAACTTATTCTTGCACCTAATAACCTATTACTCGACTTATCATCTGCAATAAATATTATTGCTAGATTTCTTAACAAATAACACTCATTTGCAATATTTAGCGTATTATGATATATGTGACATGATTTTGTCTCAAACTATAAAATATATGAAGTTTATTGGATTTCATATGTTCACGCTAACTATAACTAATACACCGCAGCAACGAAGTCTTCGTTGATATACCTCAGATTTTTTAGCATTTTATCGATGCTGTTATAGTGCAAGAAGTGTAATTCCCCATATAACACGGTAATCTACCGCGTTATAGGAAAATGCGTTGTAGGAGTACCGCGTGTACCGCGCTTCGTTAAAGGGGGTTTAAATAAAATATTAAGATAAAACGATGTTATTAACATGCATGATTAAACATGGCTGAGAAATATTTTATTTATATAAAATAAAATTTCTACACATTTTAGTATACATATATGCAAAACCAATTCTTACGATTGAAAAACTAAACACGCAATTTCAATAAACTTCTTTTATTAATTTGGAACACGAGGAATTTGGCCAAATCCCCGCGTTAGTTGGAAAACGCGCATTATAAGAAGGGAGGGACAGAAATCGCGTAATATGAAAACGCGTTATAAGAGTACCGTGTTATAAGGGTGATTACTGTAATTAAATCCTCGCATTTACATCATAACAGATTGCTTCCTGAATCATAATATAGTACAATAAAAAATAAGCAAATTTTAAAAATGATTCATAATCCGAGTTTAAAAACCTGTGCAGTGCCAATAAGTAATATGTAATATATGTTAATATTATATATTGTAATAAAATAAGCATAGTTGTATCGCCCACTAAACAGTATCACGTCAAACAAAAATTGCGATATTATTTTTAAGCTATAGAAATTTGAGTAAAATTAGAAACATAGATTCGACGGACTGTCTAGTGGGTTCATATCCATTAATTAACTAATTGCAAGACTTTGGGTAATTTGTATCGACCTATATTGTACAAATTGTAGTAAAAATTTAACAAATAAAAGTTAGTTAATAAATATGTACCAGTTATTAAGAGATAATGCTGTAAAACAGAAGTAATAAGTGATACTTCGAAGTGTTACGTAAAGAATCGTAATATAGTAAAATCGTAAAATAGTAACATACATTTTGGTAATAATCGCCCTCTGAAGAATACCAAGCTTTAAATAACAAGGCATTTTCAATACTTATAAATAATTATCATGTATATAATAGTTAGATATATATAACAATAAATTCTTATATCAGTGGCGTAGCTACTGGAGGGGTTAAACGGGGCAGTACCCGAGGCCCCGATACTCAGGGGTCCCTCGGACTCCGTCTTACAAATTTTCCCAACAAATCTTGAATATCCTTGAAAATTGTACGGACCACATATAAAAATGTACGGTCGAATTGAGGAACCTGCTCCTTTTTTTTAAAGTCTTAATAAGGTACAACTAGGTTTAGAATTATATAATCATAACTAGCTGTGCCAGCAACTTCGCATGGAAATCAGTTTGTCACAATTTGTTCCTGAATTTTGAACATTAAAGTAGTTATCGTGAAATAATTATAAGAGATTTTTAAATAACTTTCACCGTTTACTTAGCGCACGCTAAGAAAGGTTTAAATTTTGCTTATATTTTTTATTGCCGCTCCTCTCGTATTTATCTTGCCGTGATGTTATATTAGTTAGTCTATAGCTTTCCTTGATAAATGGACCATCTTATACAAAAATAATTTTTCAAATCGGTCCAGTAGTGCCTGAGATTAGCACGTTCAAACAAAAAACAAACTCTTCAGCTTTATATATTAGTATAAATAATATGGAGTCGACTATATTACGACAAAACGATTAAAACCAGTTTCTTTGGGGTTCTAGTTTATTTTGTACCGGGCCCTTGGTTACCTAGCTACGCCACTGTCTTATATATGTATTATTACATAAAAGTTGAAATGAATGAAATATATATTTAATATTGTTTATTTAAGTACTCACTAATACTTAAAATATATTGTATACCAACTGTTTATAACGTAGCATTGGGCTAGCGTGGTAGGTCTTAGCCAGAATCTTTCTCTCCGAAGTAGATAGTAAGCTTTTAAACAGTAGTGATATAGGAACAATTCATTAATTATGTTTAATATTGCTTCTATGTTTAAAATCAGGTTTTACCCGAAAGTCCTTTGGTAGAAATAAGAACGCAAAACACAAAAATTATATTCAAATTAAAAATAATTAAAAACCTAATTTCTCTTAAATGTGCCTACAAAAGGTTTATAACATTGTAGTTATATCGGCTGGCACGTTGGTGCAGGCGACAGTGATCCTGCCTTCAGCTCCGCGGATGGTGGATTCGATTCCCACCGAGGGCCAACATTTTCTTATTACAATTTGTTGGTTCTTCGATTCTGGGTGTATATATCGCACATTCAAAGTTAGGCTTAATATGGTTAGATACATTATAGTGCTCTTTTTTAATGCCATCACGCTATGAACTATTAAAAAACTATTGTTTTCTTACTCTTACAAGTTATGAGACTCTTTAACGCTCACGAGTTACATAGGCGATATACTTTATTGCAATTTGGCACAAAACAACTTTTTTTTTAATTAGCTAACTTTAAAACTAAGCGTGCGTTGTGTATGTATGAATGTAACCGATTGCTTTTGATTCTTAAAACGATGCTGCTATGTAAAGCTAAATATACAATTGAGGATTCTTTGAGTGTTAGTAGCATATCTTAAATGCAGTCAACTACGTTACCAATCTGCAACAATTAACTTGTAACCATTAATCAAAAATTATTAAGTTAAAAAGATTATTAGAGTTTCTTGCTAGTACTTCTCGGTAGGAGCAAACCAAATCAGTGGTAGCTTATTAATTAAAAACATTTGACGATTCAAAAGTATTGAATACAGTCCACTTGATTAAAGAATATTTTGAATTTGAACTCAATTTTGAACTATTTTCAACTAACATAATCGACATCGTGCGAAATAATATTGCAAAATTAAACTTAATTGCATAATTCTTTCTATTCTAATAGATTCAGTAACGTGTCTATGGCGAATATCTGCCAGAAAAGTAACGTGTCTTTTTTTTTAGTAATGTATTTGTTTATGGCACCAATTAGACAAGGGCTTTAGGAATTAGGACTTAATAATAAAATTAATTATTGAAATTCATCGCGGATTATAGCAAAATAATTAATTTTATTATTACTTTTGTATTATGGATCTCCGCAAAGTAACGCCTAATTCTATAAATTATTTGAATTAGGACTTATCAGAGTTTTAGAACATGGCATCGTGAATATAGGTTTGTATAGTTTAGAATATTTTGCCCCCATTCTTCATTCATTCAGTTATTCTTCGTACCAATGTAGGTAATCCATTATAGCTTATGTCAATACAAATACTTGGCCAATAGATATATGGCTAATTTTGTATAAATATGTCGATAGTAAAATGACCTTATTTTAAGATGTGTCGCGGCCTTAAAAATAACTTGTATGTAAATTGTTATCAAATATTTGTTAGATATTTATGTGTAAATGAATTTATAAAGATTGTAATTAGTATATATTTTTATAATAAGCGTTAGGTGATAGATGAGATGATATTTGCAGGGCTTGGCTGAAAATTAAATTTTAACTTCGAATTCATATCAAAATGTTTTCCCATTTTACTGTAACAAAAAATATATATATCTAAAAGAAATATTTAAAAGTATTTGTATACTATTGTCTGGTTTGATTTTATCTTGTTTTGATAAAACTTTAGTTAAGCCAAGTTCTTTATGGGAACTTAGCGGGATTATAATTTTATTTCATTATTATTGACCTCTAAATATTATATTGCAAATTTAATTATAAATATTCTTATTTCTGCTTTGATATAGAAAATAATAGTATATATACCGTTTAAACCTATTTTAAACATACAATATATATAGTATATATATATATATATATATATATATATATATATATATATATTTCACGCTTAGTATTAAAGTGACCTGATTCGAAATTATGCTTGACTAAGTTAAACACATTGTAATCTTTATTCCAATACCACCCATAACATTGCGTTACGAATTATTAAAAAAGTAGTGTTTCTTGCTCTTTAAAGTTATGGGTCTCTTTAACACTCACAAACTTTGTACGCGCTGCGCTTTGCTTTATTGCAATTTGGCACAAACTATTTTTAATTAGGTCACTTTAATACTAAGCGTGCGATATACAGTATTCAAATAATTTCGAATTAATAATTATCAGATTCCTATTCTCCAAATTGAGTATAAATTATTTTGATATTTTTTTTGTTTATATTGTTGTTATATATTGTTTATATTGTTGCTTCTCGGTTTGTTAGTATAATTCTTTTATACTAACAAACCAGAGAAAATATTATTATGAGGAATATATCAAAACACCAATCTATATTTTAACGTAACGGCAAATTGTAGGAATAGCAATACTAAAAAACCGTTCAATTTGTATTAATAGTTATTATACTAGAGTAAGGGGAATAGGCAGGTCTGTAAGTGAGAATGTGTATAGTTTTCTTTGTCTAATCATACATAAAAAAGAGAGACAGATAATATGTCTCGTTTACTTTTTATTGTCAATGGACACATTTTAGGCTCCCCTACTACTATAATAACTATATTTGTATTAACGTTCTGTGTATATCTTCAAATCTATACTTATAATAAATCTGTAGAGAGGTCAATTCTGTAACTGGAATATATTTCCAAAATAACTATCAGGGGCTGATTAGGGATCGATACTGATGCCAAAAATGCAATCAGTAAAAATTTTGTCTGTCTGTCTGTCTGTCTGTCTGTCTGTCTGTCTGTCTGTCTGTCTGTCTGTCTGTCTGTCTGTCTGTCTGTCTGTCTGTCTGTCTGTCTGTCTGTCTGTCTGTCTGTCTGTCTGTTTAACCGTTATAGAAACAAAAACTACTCGACGGATTTTAACGAAACTCGGTAAAAAATTTTTTCATACTCCTGGGCTGGTTATAGTATACTTTTCATCACGCTACAATCAATAGGAGCAGAGCAGTGAAGGGAAATGTCAGGAAAACGGGAGAAGTTACTCCATTTTTTAAGCTTCCGCCGCGTGTGCAACCTTGATGGTTAAAGCTAGACAGAAATCATGTATGACGGAAATGTTCTCCCTAAAATTATATAAAAAATATCCCACGACAGCATATGTCTATCTTATATGGTGGACTCACAATAACACGTGTAACTCCCGATAGCTTAGCAGTTCGAAGCTTTCTGGTTATATTTGTCTACTCCTACGTTTATATCACTCTCAGTCATCCCTAAATAAAAAAGTGAATAGTATTAACCATTGTATAAAAAAAGAATCATTGAAATCGGTATAGAAACACCAAAGTTATACATGAAATACGCTAATAATAAGCCATCGCGCGTGAATACTGAATCATGCTATAGGGATTATCACTACATAGTATAAAACAAAGTCACATTCTTTGTTTGTCTCTATATCCCTATGACTGCTTAAATCTTTAAAACTACGCAACAGATTTTGATGCGGTTTTTTTAATAGATAGAGTGATTCAAGAGGAATGTATAATAACATTCAATATGGAGTAGAGAAATACTGTAATGTTTCTAATGTGATCTCGTAAATAATTACTTTTTTTTCTTTATAATTAATAATTACTTTGATGTTAGATATAGCAGGAAATCTTCTTGGTATAGGGAGAGGGGAATTGTTTTTCTTCAAATTTAACGCGTGCGGGCCACGGGCAGTAATGAATAAATTAAAACTACTGGATCGATTTTAATATTTTTTTTTTTCACTGAGTGACATAGGCTATATATTTTATACCCGTGCGAAGCAGGGTAGGCCGCTAGTATGAAATAAGAATAAAGTACCTAATACTATCTTATCCACAAGCTATACATGTATGCTTCTATATTTTATATCGCTTAATCTTTAATATTTAAATGAGTTAATCTTGTATGTATATATATGTATATTTTCGGAATCTTTGAAACGGCTGAAATTCAGCGTGTAGGGGTTTTTGGGGAGAAAAATCGATCTATAGTGTTATTTTAAAGAATGTCTTTTTATCCCTGTTTTCGAGCACTAAATTTTTTTTTTAAATTTACGTTGAATACAAAATCAATTTTTGCTGTCAATCGTAAAGTCATGGCAGCTCATTTGGGGAACGGGCGATCTAGAGAGGTGTAAATACCCCGAATCGAGCCTCACCTGCCCAATTATTTTTATCTTTTTTTATATATTTAAAAAAATTACCGATCAAGGCTCGGTCACCCAGGTACTAGCATTTGTATATGCGAGTCCCTGAAAATAACCCGGTTTATATGAAATAATTTTAAGGCAAACTCAACAAAAATGACGTGTTATTGGACAAAACTATATTACAAACGAAGGTCGTGACACAAATGAGAGCAACGAATAAACTATTTTATAAAACATCATCTACATAGGCCTATATACGTAGTCGTGTTAAAAATGCATTCTAAATTGATTATTGGGAGATAACGCCGGCAAACAAAGGATAAAAATTGGAAAGAGCAACGTCCGGACCGAACTATGGATTCGTATTTCAAACCCACTAAATATGAATTCAAATCTGTCTTCAACTGTACATTCAAAATTTGGAATAAACTAAAAAACAAATTTATGTACTTGATAGGAAAGTCGGCAATATAGAATTTTTTGTTAAACTAAACCAAGCATGATATTTTTTGATGAATACTAACACAAAGCAAAATTAATAATAAAATTATTTAGCTATAATCCGCGATAGATCGCATTAAACTTTATACCGGATTAAGGCAAAATAATTTTCTCTCACTCCGCAACGCCCGTAACGCCTAATTCTATAAATTAATAACACAAAGGCACATTCCGCAAGGTTTCCACAAACTTGTACCGGCCAATACTACAAAACGCTGCCACCGGCATATTTCCTGTAGATTTTGTATGTACTCGTTGCCTGCTTCATACACTTAGCATTACATATATTCTCTTAACAAACGCGGATTACAGCAAAATAATTTTATTGTAACTTCAATTCATCAAAATCCTTTCATTGAACGATTTCATATTGTGTAACATACTGGAACTAACAATTTAGCTTTTTACGTGATGGCAAATAGTGGATGCATGCAAATCGGCCTATGCGAAGAACAAAGTTACATATAAGCAAAGGAATTGTGACTTTATTCTTCGGATAGAGCGATATGTCTTAAAATATCAGCTATTCAGTTTTATTAAATTTCATTGCTCATTGCCTCGTCAAGTTGCGACATAATAACGGGTTTTTTTTGTCGTTTGTTATCTGTAATGCATATTGGATGTATCCTGAATTCTATAGAGTTATTTATTTATACTTTTTTTCTTTTTGAATATTATTTCAGTTTTTGAATTCAAATTACGATCTGTGACAAATGTTGAAGGTAACTTTAAATTCACAAGTATCATAAATTGCTGGCATTTGCAATGACTGAATGAATCAGTCATGAATGGACTGACGTTGGGATCATAGACTATAACTGCTGTATTGTCATGTGCAATGTAATGTATGTAATTTCACTATATTAGCAGATATAAAATATTAAAAAATTATAGTGTAAACAATATAAAAAAATCTATAGTGGACTATAGTACAAATGAATTTATGTTGATGTTGATATTTAGAAATTAGAGTTTATATGAAAAAAAAAAACAATAATGCTAGGTAGCAATAGGAAGTATAGAACTGTAAAAATCTATCAATGCAATAAGAATAGAATGATAAAGTACGTGTACACTAAGACGATACATACCTTGTAAATTTTCTTCTAACGTAGTGTAGAATACTTGGAAAAAAATAAATACTAGAAAGAGACTGATAAAATCTCTTCATCTTACATTATAATAAGCTTAATCGAAATGACTTATACATATGTACAATCGCTCTGAATTATAATGTTAAGTGTAGGCTAACTGTTTAACTGAGTCCTCCTCGACGCGGGCGATGAACGCTCGCAGCGTTTTACACAAAAAGTGACCGCCCGCTACTCCCTCAATCTATATTCTCGTCGCCTCGGCGCCCTTGTAACCTGCAGTCGAGGGCTCAGTTAAACCGTTTGCCTATAAATACCGAGTTTATATTATTGTATAATAACGTAGACGCTTAAGCATTTGAAAGGTGGCCAAGTGTACTCGACATTGTAAATATTTTGTAAGCTTGGCTAGAATTCAATATATCGACATAAAGCAATTTTTATATGTTAATTTGTTAGATGAATTTGAAAGAGACATTGTGAATTGTGATCGAATGTAATATTTGTCACAGTACTGTACTGTACTGCACTGTACTTAGTACAGTACTATTAAGTATATTTCTTTCTATTCCTACGACCATTAGTATGCCCAAAATAAAAAATGGTATTAACTATATATTGCTTAGAAAACTGATGATGCCACAGTAAACTATTTTAGACTGTAGACGCGGTTTTAAATTGTAAATGTAAATCGATATTAAGTTCTTTTTTGTAGCACAAGCATAGTAGTTTTTATATAAATATTATAAGAATCGCGTCTATGTTCTAAAGACGTTTATATTATCGTTATCTAAGGACCATGTAAAAACGATACAATAAGTGTAAATATTAAGTAAAGCGCAGTGTAGGCACAATATTATATACAAAGTTATAAAAATTAATGTTTTTTATTTATACACCATAAGTACTAATTTTTAAATCTCACCTCTCCTGACCTGTGCATCGCTAAGTCGTGTTATTTGCTTAAAATACATTTGTTCATTGTTTTCCCTAATTATAAAAAAAAACCCTTAAATAAATTTTTTCATAGTAACAATATTTTGTCTACCCTGTCCAAAATTTCTGTGCACGCCACTGCAGTGCATGTTGTTATTTTTCTACAGTAGAGTTATTATACTGAAGTAAGGAAACCAGCCTAATAAAAGTGCTATATTACAATTAAAGGAAAGCAACTGAGGATGATCTCTCTCTCTCTTTTTTGTGTTATTAGACAAAGATGAAATATACGGAGTAGCATCTTCCCTTCCATTATAGGTCTGACTATGGAACCCCTACATAACTCTATGATTGAAACCATAGATCCTGACTTTATTTTATTGTTCGCCTATTTACGCGTATACCTTATAGTATAAATACATATCATGCTTTATAAAAAAGGAAGTAGAAAAAGAAACGCTTATCCAATTAAAACACTTTTATTTCATTTAATTCATACCATATAACTAACAATTAAGCTAAACAAACGCGAATACCGTTACGGTCAAAGCACCATACTTCAACAATTTTCCATAGATATTATGGAGACATAGATTACTTAATTAATAAAAATAAAACAATTAAAATTGAGTATGGGGATGAATAAGTAAATTTATTACAATTTGCTATCTCCTCTATAATGATAAGTAACATCGCTTCGACTTAAAGATTATTGTTCAGAATTTATTTCAACAAAGGAAAACGAAATAACACTTAATTGTTATTTCATCGGAATACAAATTTCGACAACTTCGCTTAAGCAAATATGCGATAACTAATGAACTATGTTATCATCCTCCTTCCCTTATCCCACTTTAAGTGGGGTCAGCACAACATGTTATAAACATGTCAACATGTCACATACTTTGGCTGCATATTTTACGACCGGCCGCCTTCCTGATGTCAACTTACCTTAGTTACACTTACTTTCCTTAGTCGTATTTTACGAAACCTTGGTAACAAAGAGGGTGGTCTATTCTACTCAGACGGATACCACACGGCGGGTCGACTTACCTTCGCTTTTGAGACACCTCGGTAAAAAATGAGAATGGTTTATTCTACTCAGCTGGATACCACACAGCGTATAACAAATACATATATAACGGCTTAAGAATGAACTATAAACTTAACTAATGCACTATGTGAGCTAACACAAACATTACATAATTTTCTTAAATTTATTCTTCTTTTTAAAGAATGGGTTAATGGGCGACGGCGTAGACGGTTTAAGATTGGTCTTGATCGGTGTTTTGCTGCTATCGAACGGTATTTTGGGATTCTGCCGTACACTTTTATAATAATCCACCGGTCCTTGCATACTGTTATTTTTCAATACAAACTTTACCTTCTTCGGCATTTCCAAATTAACTGTTTTCTTCTGATTAACATCTCTTTTCATGTTACCGTTGACTTGTTTCTGATATTTTTTTATTTTGCTCACTACTAGTGATGGTTTAAGAGTCTCTTTAGTTTTTGAGTTTTTGCTATGATTTTTAATATCTTTAATTTCTTTTTTGTTGTTAGTGGTGTTAATTTGTTTGTTTGCTTTCCCATTTAATAATTTCTCATGTGTTGTTTTTTTCTCGCTTGAACCTTCTACCTTATTACTTAAAATACTATCGATATGTTTTAACTTATCATTACTACTTGACAAATTACTATTTTCTTTACTTAAATTATTTTTCTTAATTTGTTTTTCTTTTTTTGCATTGTCAGTTATATTTTTTGCTGTTTCGTCAATTTTTCTTTTAACAGGTCCTTTCTCTTTAATTTTATTAATTTGTTTACCTTTTGTTTCTTTAGATTCATTGGTCTTGTCAATTTTAGGTTTTTTATTATCACCCTTTTTATCTTGAAGCTTTCTCTTTCTATTTTTTTTCTTATCGACAATTGAATTCTCTTTCAATTCGGTTTTCTTGATTTTATTTTCCGTTTCTGTTGTTTCCACATGCCATCCTCCATTCTGCAAAGAAATTATACTTGAAATCAAAACATTTTGATGGCAAACGAGAAATCTGTGGTTATGATTTTCTGACATTTTAGTAGGAAATTTATATTTACATGTCATTTACTTATTTATTTATTAATAGATCACCAACAAAATACACACTTCACATTAAAATTATACATTGAATAACTTAAAATAAGTAGTATTTTAATTAAAGGTAATAACAATTTTCAAATTAAGTTATGACAACTGAGAGATATAATTTAACTATAATTATTTTATGTAATCGTTAAATTAAAAAAAGGAAGAATTAATAAAAAAATCAGGAGTCATTGAAGTTGATGGTGGATATACATTAATTATTTGTGTGGTAAGTGTTGTATATTTTTCTTACCGTAGCGTCAGCTGGTGCGGTAACAGAAGCGAGTTCCTCTACAATGTTAACTCCAGATCGACTTCTGGCCAAAAGTCTCTTACGATGTTTACGACTAAGACCTATAACAAAGAATATCTATTAGTCCTATCATAAACATACTTATAGATTAACTCATACCATAATAGGCTTTATCATAGGGTCCTACTGGCACTTTCGAATCTTCTTTGACGTTAAATAAAAAAAGGTATTTTTACATAAAGAGAATATCATAATATAATAAGTGTGGTATCCGGCTAAGTAAAATAGACCACCCTCATTTCTTACCGAGGTGTCGTAAAAGGCGACTGAGGTAAGTTGACCCACCGTGTGGTATCCGGTTTAGTAGAATAGACCACCCTCTCTCTTACCGAGGTGTCGTAAAATACGACTGAGATAAATTGACGTCAGGCAGGCGGTCGGTCGTAAAAACGCAGCCAAATCATGATACAACATGTTTATAACATGTTGTGCCGACCCCACTTAGAGTGGGACAACGGCAGTAGGATATATACTTTTACATAAAAAGAACCAGCAAGAAACTTGGCGGTAACCGTTTTCAAAAAATTGTATGTACTACATGAAAATTGTATGACGTCTATGGGTTGAAAGTGAAGAATAAGAAGGTAAATTAAAAGCTAACCTCTTAGTGCGAGCTCGTCCGACTCGTTGACTAGTTTCTTTTCTAACGCACGCAACGACGCAGCGGACCGTCGCGGTGCGGAACGGTCTAGGTTCGGTTCCAAGCCCGCCGCGTCCGCCGCCGGCACTCGCAGAGGATATTGGTTTCGACTGAGTTCTTCGAAACTAAACATTAATTGAAATATAAGTTTTAAATGTATGTAAGTAGAAAAGCTGTGATAGCCCAGCGGTAACACCGTGCGACTCTTTCGAGGAGGTCACGGGTTAAAACCGGGCAGACACCAATGAGTTTTTTTTGTTAAAACTTATGTGTAATTGATAATTGCAATTTATCAATCACGCTTTTCGGTGAAAGAAAACAGGAAACCTCTAGAGAATTCTGGAGACCTACCTACCAATCCGCATTGGAGCAGTGTGGTAGGTCTTAGCTCCAATCCTTCTCTCCAAATTCTATTCTATTCTCAGCAGTGGGATAGTAACAGGCCGCTATTTACTATATTTTCTTTTATCGCGGATTATAGCAAAATAATATTTTTAGTAATTTTGATATAGTTTTATTAAGTTTGAATTGTTATTTAAACTTAAAATAGATGTATTATTTCATTAGGGCTCCCATTTAGTCCAATTAAAACTTACCGTTCTAAGCATATTTTAGCCCGCTTATACGCCTTCGAGGATGCCGTGGTCATCAGCTGTCTGAGCTGGTCAGCGATGAGCTTTCCCGGCACCGGCAGGGGTTCCAAGTTGACGTTGACGCGTCCCGCGCGGGGGTCCAGGGGTTCAACACTGAGAACAAGAAAAGTGTTATATCTTCCCGTCCTTATCCCACTCTAAATGGGGTCTGCACAACATGTTTTTCTCTTCCATTCTGTCCTATCATTCGTCAACTCTGGCGCCCCTCCTTTTATATGCATACCATACTTCACACAATCCAACCATCCCTTTTTAGGCCTCCCTCTAGGCACATATCCATCCACATTCAAATTTAACACTCGTTTGGTCGTATGATTTTCATCCCTCCTCATTACATGTCCATACCATCTCTATCTTGCACTTCTCGTCTTTTCTATAATGGGCGCAACTTTCAGACTTCCCAACTTTAACAAGAAAAGTGTTAAATAACAATGCCAATAAAAATATCTTAGGGACCCTTCAAGTATTACGTGAGTACTATGGGGGGACGGATTGGTCTTTATTTTGCTTATTTTGGATGACAGGGGGGGTAGGGGAGTCTAGATGTTGATAACGTCAACGGTAGTTATTTACTTTTTTACACAAATGGCAATCCTCACATTGTCTTTGCTTAAAAAGAAACGCATTCAAAAACTTAGAATCATGAATTCTGGGTTTCATGGACTGAAGACTGTTAATTTGAATTTAATATGTGTACCAAAAATTTTAAATTGTTTATTATGTTAGTAAGATATATTATTTTTTCCCTTTACCTATGTTGAATACAGTATCAGTAAAATATAATCTCTATCCTAAATCTTTTTTCTTAATTTTCAAATTATAATTATAATGTTATAATATAGTATTTTAAAAACAATACGGGGTACGAGTTTTGCTGACAAGGGGGATGGGGGGTGCTCACGATGCATCGTTTAGCGGAGGGAGGGGCCACTATTAGAGAGGCCCGACCCAGAGGTGGGGCACTTTGGGGTTCAGAGTTGCTGCTGGCGGGGAAGGGGATAATGTGTACAACGGTACCGGTAGAATGGTACAGCGCGGTGGAGCACTGTCAGGTTTTTAGTCGGTGCGAGTCCGACATACCCGCCGCTCGTCCCCGTCCTGACATAAAAAAAGTACTTTGGGGACGAATATGTCCCCTGTGATTGCTGAATCTATATTGAAAATTATACTAACCCGTCATTGTTATCACTATTCTCAAAAGTGTCATCAGCTGGGCCATCATCATCACCATCACTGTCATCATCAGACACACGCTCCAAGGCCTCGGGACCACCAGCGGGACAACCCATCTGAAATTTTATAAATCAGTCTAAGTTTTATTTTTAAAATATGCCATATAAAATATATAGGATAAACACCATTCCTTTGGGAACAGAAAAAAAATACAGTGCCTATAATAATAAGTAATAAAAGTAACAAGTAATAATAATAATAACATAAAGCCCTTACCTTTTTCCAAGCACAGGTAACAATGTCATACTCCAGTCCAAGATCGCTCTGTCGGATCAAATCGGTTAGAAGCCGGCGGCACGCAATAGAGAGGGCAGTGTCCCCACCACACACTTGTACGCTGAATGGGTATAAAAGTGCCACCAGACTTTCATCGGGAATTTTACCTTTGGATACCTATAAATAAATATATGGGACACTTAACACACTGTCGTTCGTCCTCAAAGTAAGTAACTTAATACTTGTGTCATGGTAGACAGACAACTGGTGAATATATACTTATATATTTTTTAAATACATACTTAAATACAAATATACACTCTCTCGACCAGACCAGATCAGACTCGAAGACCAACAAATTCATTTATAGAAAATGTTGGCCCTCAGCGGTAAACGAACCCGTGACCCGCGGAGGTAAAGGCAGGGTCAGTACCCACTGCGCCAACGAGCCAGTCATGGACAATCTATAGAAATATTCATTGTCTACTAACTGAAAGTTTTACAATCCAGCCTGCTTATTGTACATATTAAAGAAAATTTATGATACTATTGGCGATTATTGATTTAAATGGTGAAATGCATGTGTAAAAATATAAAATTATATTTTGAACTAAAATTATATTTTGACAGTTGCTTTAAATCAGTAACATAGTTAAAGATTCAAAAGCACTCTTTCATGAGTTTATTTTAATAGTAAAAAAAATTATATAATTTTACTTTTAAGATTTTTTTTTTTTTATATATATACTTAAGATAAATTTGAGCAAAATTTTAAAATTGAGCATAAAAAGCATTGATACATAAAAAAAAACATTTCTTGAAATTTATCTAGCTCAAGAAATTAATTTATACATAGTTTGAGTTTTTGAAACTTGACGTTCGTAATACTCAATTTATAGATTTTTAATTTATAATAGAATCTTAACGAAACAGAAGGGGGATACTTTAAGAATAGCCTTTAGATTTTTTAAATTCTGCTGATTCTGTGTTAAGTAATATATCATACTATCAAAACATATTCATGTGAAGATATACTACCGTCAGGCCATTTGCTCACCTTTGATAATTCTTCCAAATAGCAGTCTGTTATGTGCAACATCATCGATGCCGCATTTCTAGCGTATAGTGGTGGTTTTAAAGCTAGAATACCTTAAAACAATAAGCATTAATAAAGTGTTTGCAATTAGAAACTATTAATATAGACTGCAATGATAGATTCTACAAGTGCTCTAATATAATTAATTTAAAGAATTTTTTTTAATAATCTAGTAAGTTCTACAAAACTTCAAAATTTTATCTGAATATATTTTACCTCCAGACAATAATATTTAATTGAATTATTAAAATATAATTAACTAATAGAAGAGATTCAAAAATGTGTTATACTTTATACTAGCGGCCTGCCCCTGCTTCTCACGGGTATAAAATATATATCCCATGTCAGTCAGTGTAAATAAAATGATTAAAATCGATCCAGTAGTTTAGATTTATTCATTACTGCCCGTGGCCCGCAAGCGTTAAATTTGGAGAAAAACAATTTCCTTTCTGTATACCAAGAAGATTACCTGCTATCTTTGGAATATCTAAATTCATATAGTACATTTTTACTTATTTACTTTTACATTTTCCCTATGTATTTTATTTTTACAATTAATTACAGAATGTCTTTAAACAAACTCTTGAAAGAGAGACATAGCTGCTACAGCTGAAGTGTATAGGGCGAAGCGCGGCATCCTCACGGTATTTTAAATCTGTAATATCTCCGAAAATATTAACTTAAATTACATGCTGTAAACAGCCATATTGATCTATATTAAATCAACTATTTATTTAAGGTACTTAATTGGATAAGGATTAATGCTGTATTGTATAAAAATTGCTTCAAAAATATGGCATTATTTTTCGTAAAAAGTAAATGACAAAAAATGCTATAGTGGGTTATCCATAAGAGATAGACATATACCATCGCGGACTTTTCTGTAGACCTTTTCAAGGTGTACAAATACTTAGTACATCATTTTGATAAATCTTGTAGGGTTTAGCCTGCGTTTGCAATGTAAGCGGAAAAAAATGTAATTATTTACAGAAACCTCAAAAATTACAGTATTTCTCTACTCCGTATTGAATGTTATTATACGTACAAACCTTCCTCTGGAATCACTCTATGTATTAAAAAAAACCGCATCAAAATCTGTTGCGTAGTTTAAAAGTTTTATGCGTACATAGGGATATATGGACAAACAAAGAATGCGACTTTGTTTTATAATATGTAGTGATTAATAAAAAAATTACACTTAATATATAAATATATAATGTAGATGGAAACAAATTAAAATTAATTGACTAAACCTTTAACAGTAAAATCCTGAATTTTTCTCAATTAAATTTCATAACCATAGAGATAATATCATACATATATTGCTTAATAGTAACCTATAATCAAAATTATGGAAAGTAATTATTCAGTGGTAAGTGAACATACCATCACTGGAACAGAGCATGTTAGCAAATGTCTGGCAACTTTTAAGATTCCAATCAGAGCGTTGAAGACAACGTAAACTGCTCCGGAGATACCGTCGAACTAGCTGCATGAAATAAGTTCAATTTATGATTGTATTTTATATATTTTTTAACGACTGTAAACATTGTAACAAAACGTTAATATATCTGAAGAATTCATTGTGTATATGCTTGGTGGGTCTAAGCCCCAACCCTTCTCCCCAAAAGGAGAGGTATCATAGGGGGATACTAACAGTTTGTTACCCTACCCATATGTATTATATAAATATAAAATATGTAGTATGCATATATACAAACCCTGATAGCAGAATGTAAGGTATCAATATAAAGATAAAGGTAAAATAATTATCATATCATATAGCAATAATTATCCTTCAATTGGGTTATATTACCCAATATACTCCTATACTTTAGAAAGGCATGCATAGAGTGTCAAATAACATGAGTAGTAAAGTAAAACATTAAATTTTACCATTAGAAATTTGTCCATTCTGTGCTGATCGATGCCATACCACTCAGTAGCAAGGACCTTAAATCCTGCCTTCGTCATCAGAATAGCATATTCAATTTGATCAGAAGGAAATAAATCTAAGATTGCTCCAATACTCTCACAAAGATCTTCCTGTAAATATTAGAGAATATATATTTGTTTAAAGTAAATATGAAAGAATCTGAAATATACTATTTGATACTCAGTCATTTAAATTTCTTTTATTTTCTAGCAATCACCTACATCCCAGACCAATAACCCAGTTTCCAAAAACAGATGGTATCACATTTCATTCATTTATTCTCCTGCCTTTATCCAATCTATGTGAGATCGGCACAACATAGTTTTAAACATGTTGACACATATTTGGCAAGTTATTTTACAACCGGCCATTATCCATCGGTCTATTTTACTCAGTTATATACCATACAGCGGATCAACTTACCTTAGTCACTTACTACAACACCTCTGTAAGAACGAGGGTGGTCTATTTTACTCAGCCAGATACCAGATGCTAAGAATATTCAGGATAACATATGTTAAATAATTGACAATATTGTTATAGTAACCAGTACAAATTTCTAATATTAAAGTGTACAAATTGTTTTTGCTGTTTCAATCAACTTATTCAAATTTCTATTATATTTACAAAATAAACATACTGTTTTCCTATATCATTTGAAAATAATTTATAAAGATGCTTTAAACTACCTGCACTAGTGGTTTATCTGACATCCAAACAGCATAGAATAATCCTTTCCAGACTCTGATGAAATCATCTTCTTTGAATACTGAAATGTGAAAATGGATATTGATAATAATGTCAAGATGACAATTAAATCATTCGATTTATCTAATCCATCCTATTCTACATAGTCATGACGGGCATACATTCTACATAGCATGGGCATTTTATGGCAAATAAAATTAAAACTTTTTCGTAACAAAATCTTATATAATTTTGAATAAATTATTTTTTAACACATAATATATAATGAAAGAGAAAAATGTAAAAAGATATAGGAATAAAAATGTGTATTTATGTCATACACATGTTTAACAAACAAGGTCAAAAAAATTACTCATTAAATTGAATAAATTTAGTTAAAATTTAGCACTTTAAAGCAGGTGTTTGTGATCCTTAATTAGTCTGTTTTGCTTTGAGGTTATGATAGAATATGCAACTGTAAAATCACCTTTTATTTATATCCCACTATATAATGGCTATAATTAAAAAAGAAACTAACCATATTTCTTCTCAAAACAATTCATTAACCATTTTTTGAGGGTTCTTAAGACACGGTCGCGGGTTGTTTTCTCGTTTTCCGCAAGTAGACGCGCAAATTTAAATTCTTGGGCTACAAGAAGCACCTTTTCTTTTTTAGGTTTTGAAATAGGCTTCATTTTTGTTATCTGCCTTTTAGATGTTCTTTTTTCTGGAAGTTTCATGTTTAATTCCACTACTTTTCAATTATTTATGTAAAAAAATATCGTGGAAACCATGCTTGACAGTTGAAATCTTTGACAGTAGAAACCTCAAACCATAGATTATTAACTATAAAATAGATGGTTGAGATTCATACATTGGCGCGAGCCTATTTTCGGTGGTATGGGGGGGTGCAGAGTAGCACTATAGCTACTTACATTCTCATTCATAAAAAACTATCTGCCTCTCACCCGTTTCATTCATAAAAACGGGTTTAGTCTCAGCTCTGACTCTTTCTCACATATGGAGTAGTATTATATATAACGTATGACGTAAAATCGTAGTAAAATTAGTGATGTACTTGGTGCGCTAAAACCGTAACTTGTGATGTCAAAGTTTTATCGATTCGCATTTTACTCTTACCGATTATTTGGATAACCGGTTTTCCTGTAACATATTAATGATTTTTAGATTTTAATAAAACAAAATATTTAAGGAAATTCTTTAATAGACTGTTACTGTAATAAAAAAATTTATATTCAACAGCCGTTTTACATTTCTATGTGCATGCTTCTTAAAAAAAAAAGTTTTTTCCTAAACACGCTAAAAGTGCAACTTCAAAATGATTACTATTTTTAAATAGGAAACAGAATCGGCGATCATGTATCTTGAAAATATAGGAATTGTAATTTAAATTATTATATATTATTATTATTAAATATAATTAATTATAAGTATTCACTCGAAAACAAATTTACAAGATTAGTATTTGAAACAATAGATGCTTTCGTTTTTACCGTTTTAGTATTTAGGAAAAAACATTATACTTAAAAGGAGTATACTTGATGGTAAATTATAAATATTAGTCTTTTTTAGATATATTGGTAGTAGTTTTATAGAATATTAGTGGTTTTTATCTCTAAGTATAATATTTTCCATCAAACCAGTTAACACTTCGGATTTATACATATAAAGTAAGAATTAAATTGTGAAATTTTGCCATAATTAATGTGCCAATTGATACCAAGCTTTTCGATGAAAGAAAACATCATGAGGAACTATACTCCATGGGTTAAGTATTTAACTAAATGTAAACATGTCAAAACAGGTAGTTTATAGTAGGCATTATCTGCCTACTATAAAGTACCTTTTTTATTACAACACATTATACTAACATTTAATATAATTTTTAATTCTTTTAAAGAATTTAAAATTATTGATAGTATTCGCACCACTTTATTATGGCGTGATTGCTATCAATAATTTTTACAAACTTTGAAACAATAAATAAGAATTATAAATTTTTTAAAGAAAACGATGGATAATATTAAATACACTAAATTACTACACATTTAAGTATCACAGAGTGAAGCTCGTAGAATATTGATATTATGTTGCGTTGGTTAATCCAATTACCATTTTAGGTAGTTTACTTGGCTAATTTGTATCTGCTGAATTTTATTAAATTATATATTGCTGTTTTGCTATACTAAAGGTATAAATATTTAATTTTAGAAAATACCAATCAATTTATGAAAATTACATTTATAAATATTAGAGATATTCTTTTGACAACTGCAGTTGAATCCCAATTTTTTCATTTGTTAATAATATTATTGTTATGACATATTTGTCACTCCTGAATCACATGGTTTTGTTTGTTTACATCTTGTTATGTTTCTATACTTATGGAGTATATATAGTAAAATAATAAAAATTTTGAATCAATTTTTAAATGTTAATAATAGTAATATTAGTTAGTTACTTTTGCCTCATGTATCATAGTTCTATAACTTTACTTGCGATAAAATTTTCCATTTCCATTATCGTTTTCCAAGTATCTGCAGTACTGTGAATTCTCCTTAATTGATACACCGTTGTCTAACTCGCATTATGATTACGATTATGCAAAAAACTTTTAACAAATCATATTTATGATTAATGCAAGTTAACCAGGAATTATAGTTTTTTAAGTTATATACATTTTTGACTAATTAACACTTTACATGCCATATAATGCCATTCCAAAGATATAAGTAAGAGATTCCAAAGAGATAAGTTTTTGTGATGGATAATATAATTTTAACTAGATCAAATCTTTCAGTTTTATTAGACAATAGCGTAATTATAAAAATTTCACAATTTAAATAATCCTGTTTTGAAAATATATTACTCCCAGGATTGCGCAGGTTTTTAGTTTTGCTACACAAGTAAAAACACGTGTTTTGAATAGGAATAAATGGTGTTAATGTTAAAATACACAATTTTTAGCAGCAATACAGGCAGAACTCATAATTCATTATAAGCCCGTCGTTTAAGCAAACTAACAATTAAACTAGCAACTAAGCAATTGTTATTCATTTTCCTGAGTAATGAAAATTTTAAACCCATTCATCTCAAAATATAAGTTTTTGAGTTGTACCGCTATTGCTGCACATGACCGATATATCAATATACTGAAATATGATATGGCTTGGGTCTGGAAAATATTTCTGATGGAATACAAGGTACTATAACTATCAAACAATAATATTAACCAATCATGTTTTAAACAATGAAACTGTGCGGGACAGTATAGTTTATGTGCGGACAATATAGTTTTAAATAGATATATAGTTTGTATAAGTTCATAGTTATAAGATAATAGGCTAGGAATATATAATAATAAGAATAATAGGCTTGTAAATTATATAGAAAAGCATTAATAGTTATAGAATATAGTAAATAGAAAATGTTTAGGAGGTCGCGCAATTAGTTATCATAATATTTAATTGTAATAGATTTTTACTCGTTAGCGGCGCGGCTCTCCCTACGGTATAGCCCGAGTTTTAAAGACCCGTTAGGGTGCGGCTCTCCTTACGGTATGACCGGAATCATAAAGACCCCCGTAATTATAGGGAGAGAAAGTTGTATAAATACGGGCCATTTTGGCCCGAAACAGTCAGTCTACATTCGGCGGCCGGCAGAAGCAGTAATAAATAGTAAGCTTGAAGAAAATTGTAAGTGTTTAAGTTTTAATTATTTATAGTAGACAATAGACAATAGTGTTTTATTTGTGTATTAGACTAGACTATAGTGAAGTGAGTGTAATAAACAGTGTATATTGACTGTGACTCTTTGTGTAACCTCCCCTCGCCCCTCGCACCCCGCGCAAGAATTCCACGAATCTCACGTGTGCAGCTCGCATACGTCAGAGTTTTCCGGTGCCGAAGAGTGACCGGCATAGTGTAAATGTGACATAGCGCACATTGGATGGTCCTTCGAGCCGGATGACCTGATTATCTGGAAAACTCAGCGAGCCTGGAAGAACTTCGCGAACGATCTGCGAGTCGTCATCGAGGCATAGAAAATTCATCGAGCATAGAGTCGTCGTGTATATAGAAGATCGGGGAACTCTGGAAGATTCTGGGACGGCCCGAGAACTTTCTTCTGGTCAATAGTGTGCTTCGGGAACAATAGAAGACGGAAGAGACTCCGTGAAACACCACCAATAGGGTGTTTAAGTTCTTCGAAGACGTTCGAGCATCAGAAGAATGCCCATTACACGAGGACAAGAGAGTAAGAAATCTTCAAGCACATCAGAAGCCGCGACTACATCTGCAACAAGCGGCGGCAGCAACTCTACAGCAGCGGGTACCACCACCACGGAATCAACAGAAAGTAATAGGGGTTCCGAGATGTCTGCGCCCGCTACCGCGCCGCCTGCTATAGTAAAGCCGAAGACTCAAGCTGACCGAATCTCGGTGACCGCTTCTGCCGCGCCGACGCTGCCAGCCGACGCGACGCGGACGATGCCCCTCGCCGCATCAGTAATAGAAAGGGGACATCGGGATATAGAATCATCGGGAAATCGGGATACAGAAACATCGACGGTGAAAAGGAAGGCCGTCAACCAACAGGAGCCGAGACAGACAACTCACGCCCCCGGCAAGAGGGGGGAGGGGAGTCAATCATCGTATAGCAAGTCAAAGGCTCATAGAATAGCAAAGGCAAAAGAAGAACTGCTACGACTTCAAGTGGAATTAGCTGCAGCGCGCCTCGCCACCATAGAAACAGAAGACCTCACAGATGAGGAAATAGAAGATCAAGACTCCGTTCATAGCAGAACAGAAATAAATGGACGAGTCGACCGCTGGTTGGATAATCAACAGCCACGCCCCTTGTTGGCCATCACCGATGCACCACAGAATAGAATAGAAGCACCGATGGATCAAGACTCGGGACAACAGAACCAGCCAGAAGATAGAAGATCACCGGCGGGAGTGCAAGCAGGAATAGTGGAGCTAGCAGAGGCCATTACGAAAGCAGTCAAGGCAGCTCAAGGACCCAAGTATATAGAGCTACCTTACTTCGGTGGATCGCAGAACGAGTGGTTACCTTTCCGTGCCGCGTACTATGAAACGGAAGGTATGTTCACGGCGGTGGAGAATACGAACCGTCTGAGAAGAAACCTTAAGGGAAGAGCAAAGGAAGCCGTGGAGAGATTGTTGATTACCAGTGCATCGCCTACAGAAATAATGAAGACCCTGGAATCAAGATTTGGAAGACCTGAAGCAATAGCAATAGCAGAAATGGACTCGTTGCGTGCCCTGCCGCGCCTAACAGAAGCGACTCGTGACGTGTGCATATTTTCGACGAAGGTCTCCAACATTGTGGCAACATTGAAGTCTCTCAACTGCGGGAACTATTTATACAACCCTGAGGCATCAAGGACTGTCGTGGAGAAGCTCACACCGACGCTGCGATATAGGTATTATGACTTCACAGAATCACAGCCCAAAGAGGATGCAGAACTCGTGAAGCTAGAGAAGTTTCTGAGGAAAACGGCGGAACTCTGCGGACCGTACGCGCAGCCCGAACAAGTATCTACAGCGCCACCAGCCACTCAACATAGGAAGCCACCACAGAAGATAAATAACGTCGCCGAGAAAAATAATATAGAGAAGACGTTAATAGAGAAGTGTCCTGTATGCACAGCAGAACACATCGCAACAGAATGTAAACAGTTCAAGGGCTTGGATGTGAATAGAAGATGGGAACTAGCCAAGTCCAAGCACTTGTGCTTTCGGTGTCTTCATCACAGAAATAGAACACATACATGTGAAGCAAGGGTGTGTGGTATAGATAGTTGTACGAAAGTCCACCACCGCATGTTACACTATGTTAAGGAAAAGAAACAGGAAGACAACGAAGCAACAGAAGTAATCAACTCAGCGTGGACTGCCCAGAAGAAGCAGTCGTTCCTGAAGATCATACCAGTACAGATTAAAGGACCTAAAGGACGAGTCAACACCTTCGCATTGCTGGATGATGGATCAACAGTCACTCTAATAGATAGCGGTGTGGCTGACCGTATAGGAGCGACAGGACCTATCGACCCGCTGAGAATAGAAACAATCAATGATATGAAGACTTCAGAAACAGCATCGAGAAGAGTCAACATCAAGCTGAAAGGTCTCAATAGACATGAAGAGCAAATACAGGCACGAACAGTGAAGAACCTTCAGGTGTCGTCGCAACGTGTTCCCAAGGAAATTGTTGAGGAATGCAAGCACCTAGAAGACATTAAAGATTCCCTGGTATACGCTTACGTCAAACCAAGAGTATTGATAGGTCAAGACAATTGGCACCTTCTATTGACTACAGAAGTGAGGAGAGGAAATAGACAACAGCCAGTAGCCTCTCTCACGCCGCTCGGGTGGGTGTTGCATGGAAGCCGAACTAGGACGATCGGTCGCAGCATCGACTTCGTGTCACATGTCATGGAAGGAGAAAAGGATGACCTCGAAATAATGGTGAAACAATACTTTGAGATGGACACGCTCGGCATACAGCCAAGAAGGCCGAGAACAGATCCTGAGGGAAAAGCACTGCGTATACTTGAAGATAGAACAAGGAAGTTAGAAGATGGGAATTATGAAACTGGACTCCTCTGGTGCAAGGAGGAAATCACGTTTCCAGATAACTACAGTAATTCATTGAAGCGGCTCTTCAACATAGAGAAGAAAATAGATCGAGACCCTCAGTTAAAACAGAAGTATATAGAACAGACGGAAGCCCTCATCAGTAAAGGATACGCTGAGCTGGCTCCGGAACAGACAACCGAAAATACAGAAGATACCGCGAGAAGCGTCAGAGAAGTACACTCCAAGGCGAACTTCGAATTGAAACAGTGGAAGTCGAACTCAACAACGCTACTGGAAGCTCTAGGAGAACAGGCACCAGCAGAAGATATGGAGTTGGGCAAGACAGAAGACAGAACAGAACGAGTGTTAGGTGTCAATTGGAACCTCAACACTGACGAATTTACGTTTCACCTCAATCTAGAACATGGGTTGGAGATACAGGCAGCGGTTATGGGAACGAGACTCGCCGACACAGTTATAGAAGAACACGAGAGGAAACCGGATTGCAAGTTTTTCTGGACGAACAGCAAGACGGTGCTCACGTGGATAAGAAATGGGTCACGCTCTTATAAACCGTATGTAGCACATCGACTGGCAGCTATAGAAGAATCTTCAAAGGTGAACGAATGGCATTGGGTTCCGACCAAGTTGAACGTGGCAGACAACGCTACGCGTGACGTCCCGGCAACATTCGGGAAGGATCACCGGTGGTATAGGGGACCTGAATTTCTACTTGAAGACGAAGAAAATTGGCCAGTCGAAGATGCCTCCACAGAACAGCAAAAACCTTCTGGAGAAGAACGAGTGCACCACGTCACCAGAAGCAAGATACAGACTCTCGCAACAGCCCTACCTGATGTCTCTCGATTCTCTAATTGGGAGAGGCTCCGGTATACAACAGCTCGCGTTTTACAGTTTATAGATCTTTGCAGGTTACATAGGCAAAAGGTACTCTACAGAAGAACGCGAAAGAACAAAGAAGACGACCCGAGTTGGAAGAGGACGAGCAACCCCGTGGCGTCACCGCAACAGAAGAAGCAGAAGACCACGTCACCGGGCACGAGGTTCATCGCAGTCCCCGCGGAGCAGTTGACGCGAGCGGAGGAACTCCTGATGCGCTCGTCCCAAGAAGAATCCTTCGGCAGGGAGCTGCAGGACCTGAAGGAGGGTAACAGTACCAACAGGGAGAGTCGATTACATCAGCTAAGTATAGAATATATAAATGATACCATTAGGCTTCGGAGCAGAATCGGAGCAATAGAAAATATAGCTGACAGTATAAAGAGCCCTATAGTAATAGACGGCGAACACCCTACGACTAGATTATGGATAGCAGCCGTACACCGTCAGCTACATCATGCTGGCGTTGAGGCAACAGTCAACGAGTGCAGACAGCATTATTGGATACTTCGCCTGCGACCGATAACTAGAATAATTATACGAAGGTGCTTGTATTGCAGGATGAAGTCACAGACCCCACCGCATCCCAGAACAGGAAATCTGCCCGCGTGTCGTCTAGGCCACCACAGACGACCATTTACATTTACGGGAGTGGATTACTTCGGTCCGCTCTCGGTGGTTGTAGGTAGAACGCGGCAGAAGAGGTATGTGGCCATATTTACGTGCCTCACAATGCGAGCGGTGCATTTAGAGATAGCTGGCTCACTTAGTGCCGATTCAGCGATAATGGCACTAAGAAGAATGATAGCACGTCGTGGGTGTCCGTCGGAAATTTGGTCTGACAATGGGACCAATCTGAAAGGGGCTGATAGAGAACTCAGAAAAGCAATAGATGACTCCACAGCAGAAGAGGCAGCCAAGAAGACAATAGCGTGGCGCTATATACCGCCAGGAGCACCGTTCATGGGTGGTGCATGGGAAAGACTCGTGCGATCAGTCAAGATCGCACTGGCAGCCACTTTGCATGAACGGCATCCAACAGAAGAAGTGCTGTCTACTCTGCTGGCGGAGGTCGAATTTACAGTAAATAATCGTCCGCTGACACATGTTTCAGTTAGCCCAGAGGATCCGGAGGCGCTGACCCCCAACCACTTCTTGCTCGGCGGCCCGGGACGAGTACCACTCCCGGGGACCTTCAGCGAACGGGACGAGGTCTCCAGGGCATCGTGGCGCTCGGCTCAGCGGCTGGCCGACATCTTCTGGTCGCGTTGGGTGAAGGAGTACCTCCCGGAGTTGCAACACCGGCGGGAGGCGCATGGACGAGGCCCCCCAATAGACGTCAACGACCTCGTGCAAATAGTCGACGCTAACCTACCCCGAAACATGTGGCTGCGAGGAAGAGTCATCGCAACGTACCCAGGACCTGACGGCATCGTGCGCACCGTGGACATCCAGACCAGAGGCGGAGTGCTGCGGCGGCCGGTGAGGAAGCTGGTGGTCCTGCCCGTGACAGTCGACGAGCCCGCACCGACATAGTATTCGACGAGGTCGAACGGCGGGAGAGATGTGCGGGACAGTATAGTTTATGTGCGGACAATATAGTTTTAAATAGATATATAGTTTGTATAAGTTCATAGTTATAAGATAATAGGCTAGGAATATATAATAATAAGAATAATAGGCTTGTAAATTATATAGAAAAGCATTAATAGTTATAGAATATAGTAAATAGAAAATGTTTAGGAGGTCGCGCAATTAGTTATCATAATATTTAATTGTAATAGATTTTTACTCGTTAGCGGCGCGGCTCTCCCTACGGTATAGCCCGAGTTTTAAAGACCCGTTAGGGTGCGGCTCTCCTTACGGTATGACCGGAATCATAAAGACCCCCGTAATTATAGGGAGAGAAAGTTGTATAAATACGGGCCATTTTGGCCCGAAACAGTCAGTCTACATTCGGCGGCCGGCAGAAGCAGTAATAAATAGTAAGCTTGAAGAAAATTGTAAGTGTTTAAGTTTTAATTATTTATAGTAGACAATAGACAATAGTGTTTTATTTGTGTATTAGACTAGACTATAGTGAAGTGAGTGTAATAAACAGTGTATATTGACTGTGACTCTTTGTGTAACCTCCCCTCGCCCCTCGCACCCCGCGCAAGAATTCCACGAATCTCACGTGTGCAGCTCGCATACGTCAGAGTTTTCCGGTGCCGAAGAGTGACCGGCATAGTGTAAATGTGACATAGCGCACAGAAACCAAATTATGATCCGTTCTAGTGTGCTAGAGCCCCTTATCCACGGATTTGAGAAAAAATCCATTGGGTCCTAGTTAAGAAGTTTCAAACTTCATAATGTTTGTCAATTATACTAATATGAATACTATTTTGAAGACACAACCTTCTCTTGAGTCCTCTAGCATTGAAGCGGACTTTTACAGCCTTATTCCAAAATTCCGAATGGTTCAGGCGGCAAAATAAATTGTTAGTGAATAAAAGCATTCGCGCTGTGAAAATGTTATTACTAATGTCAATAAATGAGGCTAAATAATTATGATTCGACTGAAGCTCTTCATATATGTTCATCTGCATCATCGGGCTCGTGGACACTTCCCGGCGGAAGAGTTCGCAGCATATTTAACCTGTAATAAATAAGTTATTCTTTAATAATGTATAGATAGAACATTAGTTTGCAAAGGTAGTCTTACAGACAATCTTGGCATTGATATCCCCTGAGTAGAATAGACCACCCTCATTTCTTACCGAGGTGTCGCGAAAACCGATTAAGGTAAGTTGACGTCGGGCAGGCGACCGGTCGTAAGATACCAAATCATGTGATAACATGTTTAAAACATGTTGTGCCTACCCCATTTAGAGTGGGATAAGGGTAGGAGAATGATGCATTGACAAATAACAGAGATTTTAAATTTTAAAAATATATTTTTAGCTTCTACTGGTCTTAAATAGTGTCTGGAAAATATTTTTTTCGTGTCTATAACTTTGTCTACAGTTATATTTTAAGTATAGAATAGAGACTATAATTATAAATTTTGTTTTTTTAATAATAAAATATAAGGGGTGGGGTATCTGTGACAATCTTTGTGTTATGTTAAATATCTTTGATTTTGTACTGTTAGCAGTACCAGGCTAAAAATATTATGCTTTCCAAATACTGTATTGTATGTGACAAAGTTCCAATGATCATCACTAATATGTCTTTTAAGCTATTCTTATATCACACACTTTTTTGCATCACTATAATAGAGGAAAAATTGTACCAAACATTTTTTGTTATATCTCAAACGGATTAGGCAGTTAGCCCATTAGACATATAAGCTTCAGTTTTAATAGAAAGTGAAATGGACAGACTGACATACTTTACATCAAATATTTACTTGCCTTCATCTAGTCAAATCAATTGACCTAATCATGTGCTTCATCCCATAAAGCATCAACAGCATATAGCCCTTAGACGTCATCCCAATGAGTACTCTCTTTGGCTATGACCAGGTTCATCTGAAAATTATTGCAAATACATTTTAATAAATATGGAACAAGCTATGGATAGCTCAGCGGTGAGGCCGTTCGACTCTGTAAAGACGATCATGGGTTTATACCCCGCGCTGGCACATGTCTAATTGACAATTGCAATTTATGACACGCTTTTCGGTGAAGGAAAATATGGTAAGGAAATCCGCATACTTCTAGCGAATTCTAGGGATATGCGTAACCTACCAATCCGCATTGGAGCAACGCGATGGTAGGTCTTTGCTACAATACTTCTCTCCAAAAAACGGATAGAGGAAGCTTATGGTTCCCACTGCTGGGGTGGATAACAGGCCGTTACTTTAAACATACACATGCCAATTTTTGTGTTTACAAACAAAAATGATTTATATTTGAAACATTTTAACTCACTTGAAGAATATCAGCCATTGTATCAGATATTAATGAATTCATTGCAACAACAGTAGCAGTGCCTTGACCAGACACAGTTACTCAGACAAAAAATCTAGTTGAAATGTGCATAACTAAATGGGATAGTATGTTAAAGTATCTTGAACAAATAACTTTCTGTTAAATAATTAAAGTATGTCTGTAATCCATATTGTCTGTCGCAGAAAGAATAAAAACTATTCAGAAATAACCACCTAAAACATAGAATATAACTGATATTGGGTATGACATATGATATACAACACTTCAATAAAGCATACACAATAAATATTACTATAGAAGGAAAAGTTTTATTTTTATTAATTTAGTTTTATTTTTACTTATATTTTAAAATTAAAAAATAAAACTTCCCTATATTATCACAGTTCAATAAAAACACTAAGGATATACTATAATGCTATATGCTTCGAGGTCCCTGCTTTAATAAATGTATATATAAATTGAAAAACACTAGCTTAAATTGTACTATATATTATAGAAAAAGAATATAGCACGAAAAATACTATATTTTTATCGCTAATTGCAATTGTCGTGCTTTTTTTAATTAACTGTGAATGGAACGCACCCGCAGCCCTGCATAGGGAATGTAGGAACGAAACTCATTCATGTATTTACGGGGCTTAGTTAGTTAGTAGCTCTAACTCCGTGTCATTATCCAGCGAAAAGTAATAAAAAATAATCACGGAAAAATAAATAATGATTAATAGATGTGTCCTATTTTTTTTCCTGAATTTCCTAAAAGTACTATATTTTTTTGATTTAAAAAGAAAAATAGTATTTTTCTTCAAAAAAAAGGTGGCAACCCTAATCGCGCCCTTTTTGATTAAATAGGGGCAACACTGTGCCGTTATTGTTTCCGGTGGAGTCTTACTATAAATACCGATAAAACGTTTCAGTGACATTCAGTCCTTGTTGGTCATTCAAGAGAAGTGCATCTCGACGTTTCTGGTGAGTCAATACGTTTCAATTTTCTTCGTATTAAATAGTGCAAAAGTATAGTTAGTGTCCCATATATTTATTTATATTTTATATTTATTTGAGTTCTTGAGTTTGTGATAGTGAATGTATATAGTGCTTGTGTATGGTGGAGGTTTGTGCATGTGTTTTTTACGAATCCTGCATGTATCAGGTATGATAACCGATTGTCCACATTAATTTACATTTACACATTAATTTATCCCATTAATTCCACATTAATTTATATTATTACATTTACATTTTTTTGTTGTAATGGTGATGTGTTGCGGTTGGCAAAGAGCCGGTATTTGGCACCTGCAATACATGTAAAACCTTAATTCTTTTCCCAGTCGCTTTTGGCTACTGATGTTTGAGTGCACGCTTACATCTGTGGCTGAAATTACGGGAATCTAACTTAGCTTCATAAATTCAGACTTCACTTGAGTATTAGTTACCTCAAATGCATTTTCTCAAATTACAGAGGTCCTGGTGGTTGACGCTACTGTTCGGCCTGGCGCTGTTCGAGCGCTCGAGGCGACGGCGGAGCGACAGCAGCTGCGGCATAGCCGGACGGGCCGGCCTGGGGTGAGGGGCGGCGGCACGTCTCCATTGGCGGCAGCGAGGCCAGACCAGCGTAGCTCGTGTTGGTAATGTACGTTTTCTGTATCGTCGAACATTAGCTTCAAAAGCGCACTACTTTGTTAGACGTTTTATTAACGGGCTAGCCATTATAAAGGTGTCGTGCTGATTTCTGAAATTGCGCAGTTTTGGTAATTCGTAAGTCATTTACTTTTACATTTTTTTGTAATGGTTATGTGTTGCGGTTGGCAAAGAGCCGGTATATGGCACCTGCAATACATGTAAAACCTTAATTCTTTTCCCAGTCGCTTTTGGCTACTGATGTTTGAGTGCACGCTTACATCTGTGGCTGAAATTACGGGAATCTAACTTAGCTTCATAAATTCAGACTTCACTTGAGTATTAGTTACCTCAAATGCATTTTCTCAAATTACAGAGGTCCTGGTGGTTGACGCTACTGTTCGGCCTGGCGCTGTTCGAGCGCTCGAGGCGACGGCGGAGCGACAGCAGCTGCGGCATAGCCGGACGGGCCGGCCTGGGGTGAGGGGCGGCGGCACGTCTCCATTGGCAGCAGCGAGGCCAGACCAGCGTAGCTCGTGGAGTCACGAGGCCAGCTGTCTGACTGCCCTCCTGTAAAATTAATCCATTAATTTCATTCAATCCATTAATTTTTACATTTTTTTTGTAATGGTAATGTGTTGCGGTTGGCAAAGAGCCGGTATTTGGCACCTGCAATACATGTAAAACCTTAATTCTTTTCCCAGTCTCTTTTGGCTACTTATGTTTGAGTGCACGCTTACATCTGTGGCTGAAATTACGGGAATCTAACTTAGCTTCATAAATTCAGACTTCACTTGAGTATTAGTTACCTCAAATGCATTTTCTCAAATTACAGAGGTCCTGGTGGTTGACGCTACTGTTCGGCCTGGCGCTGTTCGAGCGCTCGAGGCGACGGCGGAGCGACAGCAGCTGCGGCATAGCCGGACGGGCCGGCCTGGGGTGAGGGGCGGCGGCACGTCTCTGTAGGACTGCCCTCCTGTAAAATTAATCCATTAATTTCATTCAATCCATTAATTTTTACATTTTTTTTTTGTAATGGTAATGTGTTGCGGTTGCCAAAGAGCCGGTATTTGGCACCTGCAATACATGTAAAACCTTAATTCTTTTCCCAGTCGCTTTTGGCTACTGATGTTTGAGTGCACGCTTACATCTGTGGCTGAAATTACGGGAATCTAACTTAGCTTCATAAATTCAGACTTCACTTGAGTATTAGTTACCTCAAATGCATTTTCTCAAATTACAGAGGTCCTGGTGGTTGACGCTACTGTTCGGCCTGGCGCTGTTCGAGCGCTCGAGGCGACGGCGGAGCGACAGCAGCTGCGGCATAGCCGGACGGGCCGGCCTGGGGTGAGGGGCGGCGGCACGTCTCCATTGGCAGCAGCGAGGCCAGACCAGCGTAGCTCGTGGAGTCACGAGGCCAGCTGTCGGACTGCCCTCCTGTAAAATTAATCCATTAATTTCGTTCAATCCATTAATTTTTACATTTTTTTTTTGTAATGGTAATGTGTTGCGGTTGGCAAAGAGCCGGTATTTGGCACCTGCAATACATGTAAAACCTTAATTCTTTTCCCAGTCGCTTTTGGCTACTGATGTTTGAGTGCACGCTTACATCTGTGGCTGAAATTACGGGAATCTAACTTAGCTTCATAAATTCAGACTTCACTTGAGTATTAGTTACCTCAAATGCATTTTCTCAAATTACAGAGGTCCTGGTGGTTGACGCTACTGTTCGGCCTGGCGCTGTTCGAGCGCTCGAGGCGACGGCGGAGCGACAGCAGCTGCGGCATAGCCGGACGGGCCGGCCTGGGGTGAGGGGCGGCGGCACGTCTCCATTGGCAGTAGCGAGGCCAGACCAGCGTAGCTCGTGGAGTCACGAGGCCAGCTGTCGGACTGCCCTCCTGTAAAATTAATCCATTAATTTCATTCAATCCATTAATTTTTACATTTTTTTTTTGTAATGGTAATGTGTTGCGGTTGGCAAAGAGCCGGTATTTGGCACCTGCAATACATGTAAAACCTTAATTCTTTTCCCAGTCGCTTTTGGCTACTGATGTTTGAGTGCACGCTTACATCTGTGGCTGAAATTACGGGAATCTAACTTAGCTTCATAAATTCAGACTTCACTTGAGTATTAGTTACCTCAAATGCATTTTCTCAAATTACAGAGGTCCTGGTGGTTGACGCTACTGTTCGGCCTGGCGCTGTTCGAGCGCTCGAGGCGACGGCGGAGCGACAGCAGCTGCGGCATAGCCGGACGGGCCGGCCTGGGGTGAGGGGCGGCGGCACGTCTCCATTGGCAGCAGCGAGGCCAGACCAGCGTAGCTCGTGGAGTCACGAGGCCAGCTGTCGGACTGCCCTCCTGTAAAATTAATCCATTAATTTCATTCAATCCATTAATTTTTACATTTTTTTTTTGTAATGGTAATGTGTTGCGGTTGCCAAAGAGCCGGTATTTGGCACCTGCAATACATGTAAAACCTTAATTCTTTTCCCAGTCGCTTTTGGCTACTGATGTTTGAGTGCACGCTTACATCTGTGGCTGAAATTACGGGAATCTAACTTAGCTTCATAAATTCAGACTTCACTTGAGTATTAGTTACCTCAAATGCATTTTCTCAAATTACAGAGGTCCTGGTGGTTGACGCTACTGTTCGGCCTGGCGCTGTTCGAGCGCTCGAGGCGACGGCGGAGCGACAGCAGCTGCGGCATAGCCGGACGGGCCGGCCTGGGGTGAGGGGCGGCGGCACGTCTCTGTCGGACTGCCCTCCTGTAAAATTAATCCATTAATTTCATTCAATCCATTAATTTTTACATTTTTTTTTTGTAATGGTTATGTGTTGCGGTTGGCAAAGAGCCGGTATTTGGCACCTGCAATACATGTAAAACCTTAATTCTTTTCCCAGTCGCTTTTGGCTACTGATGTTTGAGTGCACGCTTACATCTGTGGCTGAAATTACGGGAATCTAACTTAGCTTCATAAATTCAGACTTCACTTGAGTATTAGTTACCTCAAATGCATTTTCTCAAATTACAGAGGTCCTGGTGGTTGACGCTACTGTTCGGCCTGGCGCTGTTCGAGCGCTCGAGGCGACGGCGGAGCGACAGCAGCTGCGGCATAGCCGGACGGGTCGGCCTGGGGTGAGGGGCGGCGGCACGTCTCCATTGGCAGCAGCGAGGCCAGACCAGCGTAGCTCGTGGAGTCACGAGGCCAGGTGTCGGACTGCCCTCCTGTAAAATTAATCCATTAATTTCATTCAATCCATTAATTTTTACATTTTTTTTTTTGTAATGGTTATGTGTTGCGGTTGGCAAAGAGCCGGTATTTGGCACCTGCAATACATGTAAAACCTTAATTCTTTTCCCAGTCGCTTTTGGCTACTGATGTTTGAGTGCACGCTTACATCTGTGGCTGAAATTACGGGAATCTAACTTAGCTTCATAAATTCAGACTTCACTTGAGTATTAGTTACCTCAAATGCATTTTCTCAAATTACAGAGGTCCTGGTGGTTGACGCTACTGTTCGGCCTGGCGCTGTTCGAGCGCTCGAGGCGACGGCGGAGCGACAGCAGCTGCGGCATAGCCGGACGGGCCGGCCTGGGGTGAGGGGCGGCGGCACGTCTCCATTGGCAGCAGCGAGGCCAGACCAGCGTAGCTCGTGGAGTCACGAGGCCAGCTGTCGGACTGCCCTCCTGTAAAATTAATCCATTAATTTCATTCAATCCATTAATTTTTACATTTTTTTTTTGTAATGGTAATGTGTTGCGGTTGGCAAAGAGCCGGTATTTGGCACCTGCAATACATGTAAAACCTTAATTCTTTTCCCAGTCGCTTTTGGCTACTGATGTTTGAGTGCACGCTTACATCTGTGGCTGAAATTACGGGAATCTAACTTAGCTTCATAAATTCAGACTTCACTTGAGTATTAGTTACCTCAAATGCATTTTCTCAAATTACAGAGGTCCTGGTGGTTGACGCTACTGTTCGGCCTGGCGCTGTTCGAGCGCTCGAGGCGACGGCGGAGCGACAGCAGCTGCGGCATAGCCGGACGGGCCGGCCTGGGGTGAGGGGCGGCGGCACGTCTCCATTAGCAGCAGCGAGGCCAGACCAGCGTAGCTCGTGGAGTCACGAGGCCAGCTGTCGGACTGCCCTCCTGTAAAATTAATCCAATAATTTCATTCAATCCATTAATTTTTACATTTTTTTTTGTAATGGTAATGTGTTGCGGTTGGCAAAGAGCCGGTATTTGGCACCTGCAATACATGTAAAACCTTAATTCTTTTCCCAGTCGCTTTTGGCTACTGATGTTTGAGTGCACGCTTACATCTGTGGCTGAAATTACGGGAATCTAACTTAGCTTCATAAATTCAGACTTCACTTGAGTATTAGTTACCTCAAATGCATTTTCTCAAATTACAGAGGTCCTGGTGGTTGACGCTACTGTTCGGCCTGGCGCTGTTCGAGCGCTCGAGGCGACGGCGGAGCGACAGCAGCTGCGGCATAGCCGGACGGGCCGGCCTGGGGTGAGGGGCGGCGGCACGTCTCCATTGGCGGCAGCGAGGCCAGACCAGCGTAGCTCGTGGAGTCACGAGGCCAGCTGTCGGACTGCCCTCCTGTAAAATTAATCCATTAATTTCATTCAATCCATTAATTTTTACATTTTTTTTTTGTAATGGTAATGTGTTGCGGTTGGCAAAGAGCCGGTATTTGGCACCTGCAATACATGTAAAACCTTAATTCTTTTCCCAGTCGCTTTTGGCTACTGATGTTTGAGTGCACGCTTACATCTGTGGCTGAAATTACGGGAATCTAACTTAGCTTCATAAATTCAGACTTCACTTGAGTATTAGTTACCTCAAATGCATTTTCTCAAATTACAGAGGTCCTGGTGGTTGACGCTACTGTTCGGCCTGGCGCTGTTCGAGCGCTCGAGGCGACGGCGGAGCGACAGCAGCTGCGGCATAGCCGGACGGGCCGGCCTGGGGTGAGGGGCGGCGGCACGTCTCCATTGGCGGCAGCGAGACCAGACCAGCGTAGCTCGTGGAGTCACGAGGCCAGCTGTCGGACTGCCCTCCTGTAAAATAAATCCATTAATTTCATTCAATCCATTAATTTTTACATTTTTTTTTGTAATGGTAATGTGTTGCGGTTGGCAAAGAGCCGGTATTTGGCACCTGCAATACATGTAAAACCTTAATTCTTTTCCCAGTCGCTTTTGGCTACTGATGTTTGAGTGCACGCTTACATCTGTGGCTGAAATTACGGGAATCTAACTTAGCTTCATAAATTCAGACTTCACTTGAGTATTAGTTACCTCAAATGCATTTTCTCAAATTACAGAGGTCCTGGTGGTTGACGCTACTGTTCGGCCTGGCGCTGTTCGAGCGCTCGAGGCGACGGCGGAGCGACAGCAGCTGCGGCATAGCCGGACGGGCCGGCCTGGGGTGAGGGGCGGCGGCACGTCTCTGTCGGACTGCCCTCCTGTAAAATTAATCCATTAATTTCATTCAATCCATTAATTTTTACATTTTTTTTTTGTAATGGTAATGTGTTGCGGTTGGCAAAGAGCCGGTATTTGGCACCTGCAATACATGTAAAACCTTAATTCTTTTCCCAGTCGCTTTTGGCTACTGATGTTTGAGTGCACGCTTACATCTGTGGCTGAAATTACGGGAATCTAACTTAGCTTCATAAATTCAGACTTCACTTGAGTATTAGTTACCTCAAATGCATTTTCTCAAATTACAGAGGTCCTGGTGGTTGACGCTACTGTTCGGCCTGGCGCTGTTCGAGCGCTCGAGGCGACGGCGGAGCGACAGCAGCTGCGGCATAGCCGGACGGGCCGGCCTGGGGTGAGGGGCGGCGGCACGTCTCCATTGGCGGCAGCGAGGCCAGACCAGCGTAGCTCGTGGAGTCACGAGGCCAGCTGTCGGACTGCCCTCCTGTAAAATTAATCCATTAATTTCATTCAATCCATTAATTTTTACATTTTTTTTTTGTAATGGTAATGTGTTGCGGTTGGCAAAGAGCCGGTATTTGGCACCTGCAATACATGTAAAACCTTAATTCTTTTCCCAGTCGCTTTTGGCTACTGATGTTTGAGTGCACGCTTACATCTGTGGCTGAAATTACGGGAATCTAACTTAGCTTCATAAATTCAGACTTCACTTGAGTATTAGTTACCTCAAATGCATTTTCTCAAATTACAGAGGTCCTGGTGGTTGACGCTACTGTTCGGCCTGGCGCTGTTCGAGCGCTCGAGGCAACGGCGGAGCGACAGCAGCTGCGGCATAGCCGGACGGGTCGGCCTGGGGTGAGGGGCGGCGGCACGTCTCTGTCGGACTGCCCTCCTGTAAAATTAATCCATTAATTTCATTCAATCCATTAATTTTTACATTTTTTTTTTGTAATGGTAATGTGTTGCGGTTGGCAAAGAGCCGGTATTTGGCACCTGCAATACATGTAAAACCTTAATTCTTTTCCCAGTCGCTTTTGGCTACTGATGTTTGGTGGACGCTTACATCTGTGGCTGAAATTACGGGAATCTAACTTAGCTTCATAAATTCAGACTTCACTTGAGTATTAGTTACCTCAAATGCATTTTCTCAAATTACAGAGGTCCTGGTGGTTGACGCTACTGTTCGGCCTGGCGCTGTTCGAGCGCTCGAGGCGACGGCGGAGCGACAGCAGCTGCGGCATAGCCGGACGGGCCGGCCTGGGGTGAGGGGCGGCGGCACGTCTCCATTGGCGGCAGCGAGGCCAGACCAGCGTAGCTCGTGGAGTCACGAGGCCAGCTGTCGGACTGCCCTCCTGTAAAATTAATCCATTAATTTCATTCAATCCATTAATTTTTACATTTTTTTTTTGTAATGGTAATGTGTTGCGGTTGGCAAAGAGCCGGTATTTGGCACCTGCAATACATGTAAAACCTTAATTCTTTTCCCAGTCGCTTTTGGCTACTGATGTTTGAGTGCACGCTTACATCTGTGGCTGAAATTACGGGAATCTAACTTAGCTTCATAAATTCAGACTTCACTTGAGTATTAGTTACCTCAAATGCATTTTCTCAAATTACAGAGGTCCTGGTGGTTGACGCTACTGTTCGGCCTGGCGCTGTTCGAGCGCTCGAGGCAACGGCGGAGCGACAGCAGCTGCGGCATAGCCGGACGGGTCGGCCTGGGGTGAGGGGCGGCGGCACGTCTCTGTCGGACTGCCCTCCTGTAAAATTAATCCATTAATTTCATTCAATCCATTAATTTTTACATTTTTTTTTTGTAATGGTAATGTGTTGCGGTTGGCAAAGAGCCGGTATTTGGCACCTGCAATACATGTAAAACCTTAACTCTTTTCCCAGTCGCTTTTGGCTACTGATGTTTGAGTGCACGCTTACATCTGTGGCTGAAATTACGGGAATCTAACTTAGCTTCATAAATTCAGACTTCACTTGAGTATTAGTTACCTCAAATGCATTTTCTCAAATTACAGAGGTCCTGGTGGTTGACGCTACTGTTCGGCCTGGCGCTGTTCGAGCGTTCGAGGCGACGGCGGAGCGACAGCAGCTGCGGCATAGCCGGACGGGCCGGCCTGGGGTGAGGGGCGGCGGCACGTCTCCATTGGCAGCAGCGAGGCCAGACCAGCGTAGCTCGTGGAGTCACGAGGCCAGCTGTCGGACTGCCCTCCTGTAAAATTAATCCATTAATTTCATTCAATCCATTAACTTTTACATTTTTTTTGTAATGGTAATGTGTTGCGGTTGGCAAACAGCCGGTATTTGGCACCTGCAATACATGTAAAGCCTTAATTCTTTTCCCAGTCGCTTTTGGCTACTGATGTTTGAGTGCACGCTTACACCTGTGGCTGAAATTACGGGAATCTAACTTAGCTTCATAAATTCAGACTTCACTTGAGTATTAGTTACCTCAAATGCATTTTCTCAAATTACAGAGGTCCTGGTGGTTGACGCTACTGTTCGGCCTGGCGCTGTTCGAGCGCTCGAGGCGACGGCGGAGCGACAGCAGCTGCGGCATAGCCGGACGGGCCGGCCTGGGGTGAGGGGCGGCGGCACGTCTCCATTGGCAGCAGCGAGGCCAGACCAGCGTAGCTCGTGGAGTCACGAGGCCAGCTGTCGGACTGCCCTCCTGTAAAATTAATCCATTAATTTCATTCAATCCATTAACTTTTACATTTTTTTTGTAATGGTAATGTGTTGCGGTTGGCAAAGAGCCGGTATTTGGCACCTGCAATACATGTAAAACCTTAATTCTTTTCCCAGTCTCTTTTGGCTACTTATGTTTGAGTGCACGCTTACATCTGTGGCTGAAATTACGGGAATCTAACTTAGCTTCATAAATTCAGACTTCACTTGAGTATTAGTTACCTCAAATGCATTTTCTCAAATTACAGAGGTCCTGGTGGTTGACGCTACTGTTCGGCCTGGCGCTGTTCGAGCGCTCGAGGCGACGGCGGAGCGACAGCAGCTGCGGCATAGCCGGACGGGCCGGCCTGGGGTGAGGGGCGGCGGCACGTCTCCATTGGCAGCAGCGAGGCCAGACCAGCGTAGCTCGTGGAGTCCCGAGGCCAGCTGTCGGACTGCCCTCCTGTAAAATTAATCCATTAATTTCATTCAATCCATTAATTTTTACATTTTTTTTTTGTAATGGTAATGTGTTGCGGTTGGCAAAGAGCCGGTATTTGGCACTTGCAATACATGTAAAACCTTAATTCTTTTCCCAGTCGCTTTTGGCTACTGATGTTTGAGTGCACGCTTACATCTGTGGCTGAAATTACGGGAATCTAACTTAGCTTCATAAATTCAGACTTCACTTGAGTATTAGTTACCTCAAATGCATTTTCTCAAATTACAGAGGTCCTGGTGGTTGACGCTACTGTTCGGCCTGGCGCTGTTCGAGCGCTCGAGGCGACGGCGGAGCGACAGCAGCTGCGGCATAGCCGGACGGGCCGGCCTGGGGTGAGGGGCGGCGGCACGTCTCCATTGGCAGCAGCGAGGCCAGACCAGCGTAGCTCGTGGAGTCACGAGGCCAGTCCGACGACTGCTCTCCTGTAAAATTAATCCATTAATTTTATTCAATTCATTAATTTTTACATTTTTTTTTTGTAATGGTTATGTGTTGCGGTTGGCAAAGAGCCGGTATTTGGCACCTGAAATACATGTAAAACCTTAATTCTTTTCCCAGTCGCTTTTGGCTACTGATGTTTGAGTGCACGCTTACATCTGTGGCTGAAATTACGGGAATCTAACTTAGCTTCATAAATTCAGACTTCACTTGAGTATTAGTTACCTCAAATGCATTTTCTCAAATTACAGAGGTCCTGGTGGTTGACGCTACTGTTCGGCCTGGCGCTGTTCGAGCGCTCGAGGCGACGGCGGAGCGACAGCAGCTGCGGCATAGCCGGACGGGCCGGCCTGGGGTGAGGGGCGGCGGCACGTCTCCATTGGCAGCAGCGAGACCAGACCAGCGTAGCTCGTGGAGTCACGAGGCCAGCTGTCGGACTGCCCTCCTGTAAAATTAATCCATTAATTTCATTCAATCCATTAATTTTTACATTTTTTTTTTGTAATGGTAATGTGTTGCGGTTGGCAAAGAGCCGGTATTTGGCACCTGCAATACATGTAAAACCTTAATTCTTTTCCCAGTCGCTTTTGGCTACTGATGTTTTGAGTGCACGCTTATATCTGTGGCTGAAATTACGGGAATCTAACTTAGCTTCATAAATTCAGACTTCACTTGAGTATTAGTTACCTCAAATGCATTTTCTCAAATTACAGAGGTCCTGGTGGTTGACGCTACTGTTCGACCTGGCGCTGTTCGAGCGCTCGAGGCGACGGCGGAGCGACAGCAGCTGCGGCATAGCCGGACGGGCCGGCCTGGGGTGAGGGGCGGCGGCACGTCTCCATTGGCGGCAGCGAGGCCAGACCAGCGTAGCTCGTGGAGTCACGAGGCCAGCTGTCGGACTGCCCTCCTGTAAAATTAATCCATTAATTTCATTCAATCCATTAATTTTTACATTTTTTTTTTGTAATGGTAATGTGTTGCGGTTGGCAAAGAGCCGGTATTTGGCACCTGCAATACATGTAAAACCTTAATTCTTTTCCCAGTCGCTTTTGGCTACTGATGTTTGAGTGCACGCTTACATCTGTGGCTGAAATTACGGGAATCTAACTTAGCTTCATAAATTCAGACTTCACTTGAGTATTAGTTACCTCAAATGCATTTTCTCAAATTACAGAGGTCCTGGTGGTTGACGCTACTGTTCGGCCTGGCGCTGTTCGAGCGCTCGAGGCGACGGCGGAGCGACAGCAGCTGCGGCATAGCCGGACGGGCCGGCCTGGGGTGAGGGGCGGCGGCACGTCTCCATTGGCGGCAGCGAGGCCAGACCAGCGTAGCTCGTGGAGTCACGAGGCCAGCTGTCGAACTGCCCTCCTGTAAAATTAATCCATTAATTTCATTCAATCCATTAATTTTTACATTTTTTTTTTGTAATGGTAATGTGTTGCGGTTGGCAAAGAGCCGGTATTTGGCACCTGCAATACATGTAAAACCTTAATTCTTTTCCCAGTCGCTTTTGGCTACTGATGTTTGAGTGCACGCTTACATCTGTGGCTGAAATTACGGGAATCTAACTTAGCTTCATAAATTCAGACTTCACTTGAGTATTAGTTACCTCAAATGCATTTTCTCAAATTACAGAGGTCCTGGTGGTTGACGCTACTGTTCGGCCTGGCGCTGTTCGAGCGCTCGAGGCGACGGCGGAGCGACAGCAGCTGCGGCATAGCCGGACGGGCCGGCCTGGGGTGAGGGGCGGCGGCACGTCTCCATTGGCGGCAGCGAGGCCAGACCAGCGTAGCTCGTGGAGTCACGAGGCCAGCTGTCGGACTGCCCTCCTGTAAAATTAATCCATTAATTTCATTCAATCCATTAATTTTTACATTTTTTTTTTGTAATGGTAATGTGTTGCGGTTGGCAAAGAGCCGGTATTTGGCACCTGCAATACATGTAAAACCTTAATTCTTTTCCCAGTCGCTTTTGGCTACTGATGTTTGAGTGCACGCTTACATCTGTGGCTGAAATTACGGGAATCTAACTTAGCTTCATAAATTCAGACTTCACTTGAGTATTAGTTACCTCAAATGCATTTTCTCAAATTACAGAGGTCCTGGTGGTTGACGCTACTGTTCGGCCTGGCGCTGTTCGAGCGCTCGAGGCGACGGCGGAGCGACAGCAGCTGCGGCATAGCCGGACGGGCCGGCCTGGGGTGAGGGGCGGCGGCACGTCTCCATTGGCAGCAGCGAGACCAGACCAGCGTAGCTCGTGGAGTCACGAGGCCAGCTGTCGGACTGCCCTCCTGTAAAATTAATCCATTAATTTCATTCAATCCATTAATTTTTACATTTTTTTTTTGTAATGGTAATGTGTTGCGGTTGGCAAAGAGCCGGTATTTGGCACCTGCAATACATGTAAAACCTTAATTCTTTTCCCAGTCGCTTTTGGCTACTGATGTTTTGAGTGCACGCTTATATCTGTGGCTGAAATTACGGGAATCTAACTTAGCTTCATAAATTCAGACTTCACTTGAGTATTAGTTACCTCAAATGCATTTTCTCAAATTACAGAGGTCCTGGTGGTTGACGCTACTGTTCGACCTGGCGCTGTTCGAGCGCTCGAGGCGACGGCGGAGCGACAGCAGCTGCGGCATAGCCGGACGGGCCGGCCTGGGGTGAGGGGCGGCGGCACGTCTCCATTGGCGGCAGCGAGGCCAGACCAGCGTAGCTCGTGGAGTCACGAGGCCAGCTGTCGGACTGCCCTCCTGTAAAATTAATCCATTAATTTCATTCAATCCATTAATTTTTACATTTTTTTTTGTAATGGTTATGTGTTGCGGTTGGCAAAGAGCCGGTATTTGGCACCTGCAATACATGTAAAACCTTAATTCTTTTCCCAGTCGCTTTTGGCTACTGATGTTTGAGTGCACGCTTACATCTGTGGCTGAAATTACGGGAATCTAACTTAGCTTCATAAATTCAGACTTCACTTGAGTATTAGTTACCTCAAATGCATTTTCTCAAATTACAGAGGTCCTGGTGGTTGACGCTACTGTTCGGCCTGGCGCTGTTCGAGCGCTCGAGGCGACGGCGGAGCGACAGCAGCTGCGGCATAGCCGGACGGGCCGGCCTGGGGTGAGGGGCGGCGGCACGTCTCCATTGGCGGCAGCGAGGCCAGACCAGCGTAGCTCGTGGAGTCACGAGGCCAGCTGTCGGACTGCCCTCCTGTAAAATTAATCCATTAATTTCATTCAATCCATTAATTTTTACATTTTTTTTTTGTAATGGTAATGTGTTGCGGTTGGCAAAGAGCCGGTATTTGGCACCTGCAATACATGTAAAACCTTAACTCTTTTCCCAGTCGCTTTTGGCTACTGATGTTTGAGTGCACGCTTACATCTGTGGCTGAAATTACGGGAATCTAACTTAGCTTCATAAATTCAGACTTCACTTGAGTATTAGTTACCTCAAATGCATTTTCTCAAATTACAGAGGTCCTGGTGGTTGACGCTACTGTTCGGCCTGGCGCTGTTCGAGCGCTCGAGGCGACGGCGGAGCGACAGCAGCTGCGGCATAGCCGGACAGGCCGGCCTGGGGTGAGGGGCGGCGGCACGTCTCCATTGGCGGCAGCGAGGCCAGACCAGCGTAGCTCGTGGAGTCACGAGGCCAGCTGTCGGACTGCCCTCCTGTAAAATTAATCCATTAATTTCATTCAATCCATTAATTTTTACATTTTTTTTGTAATGGTTATGTGTTGCGGTTGGCAAAGAGCCGGTATTTGGCACCTGCAATACATGTAAAACCTTAATTCTTTTCCCAGTCGCTTTTGGCTACTGATGTTTGAGTGCACGCTTACATCTGTGGCTGAAATTACGGGAATCTAACTTAGCTTCATAAATTCAGACTTCACTTGAGTATTAGTTACCTCAAATGCATTTTCTCAAATTACAGAGGTCCTGGTGGTTGACGCTACTGTTCGGCCTGGCGCTGTTCGAGCGCTCGAGGCGACGACGGAGCGACAGCAGCTGCGGCATAGCCGGACGGGCCGGCCTGGGGTGAGGGGCGGCGGCACGTCTCCATTGGCGGCAGCGAGGCCAGACCAGCGTAGCTCGTGGAGTCACGAGGCCAGCTGTCGGACTGCCCTCCTGTAAAATTAATCCATTAATTTCATTCAATCCATTAATTTTTACATTTTTTTTTGTAATGGTTATGTGTTGCGGTTGGCAAAGAGCCGGTATTTGGCACCTGCAATACATGTAAAACCTTAATTCTTTTCCCAGTCGCTTTTTGCTACTGATGTTTGAGTGCACGCTTACATCTGTGGCTGAAATTACGGGAATCTAATTTAACTTCATAAATTCAGGCTTCACTTGAGTATTAGTTACCTTCCTTTAGTTGCACTTAGTCTAGTGCTATTCCATCTCTGAAAATAATTTTAAAAAATTAAAAAAAATAAAAATTGTTACTATTCAAATAGAACCTCTTATGAACAAGGTTGTATTTGAATCTATATGAATAGTTGTTCTATAATATAAAAAAAATGTTGTCTGTGTCATTATGCATTGATTTGTTAAGAAAGAGTAAATGGGTTCACTTTTAGAAAAATTGCTTTTTATTATTGCATAACTATGAAGGAGAAATATTGTTTGTTATTTAATTTCTGTTAGATATAAACAGTTGCACATTTTAAGTGATTTATAAATTACATAAATATTTACTTTCAGTTTTATAGAACAGTCTTTTAATATTGCTGTTATTCTTTCATTCATTACACATACTATTATATCTTTTATTAGCACTGTAAATGTAAAGATATCTCAAATCATAACTATAAATAACATCATGTGACAATCATATTAAAATAAAAAATTACTCTTAATCTTGGATCTGAGGATTCTTGAATCTGCAATTAATCAATCAATTGTTTAATCAATCGTAAATTTAAATTTTGCTTTTGCTTTTTAATTAAAAATCAACAATAGTGTTATATAAAGCAATATACCCTATATTGCTTTATACAGAATAAACTTGCTCTCTTTTGCTATTTACTCCCTTTTCATCCAAGTCTCATTATAAAAAACTTGACAATCATTTTTAAAGTTCTAATATAATACAATGAAGTATACAACTTCAATTGAAAATACTTCTAAAAAAAAATATTAAGTAGACCATTTAAGTTATGTCCAAATTATTCATAACTAAGATAGATACACACTTATGATCAATTAGAACAACTTCTAAAAAACTTTAACTTTAATGTTCCATTATTAATCATTTATTGCACTACAAGACACTAGAAGCTATATAAAATCGCAAGACATATCCTTAATATAATAATGAATATAGCTAATTCATCAATCGAAATTAATGTACATATCATAATTTTTATATAACGATAACTAAGTCAAATAGGAAATAAAAATTATACTGCATGTTAAAGGTTTTAGGCTATCCATGCAAGGTTAGGTTATTATATTTAGATGTGAGAATGTAAATTTTAAGAAAGCTCTTACTATTATTGAGATGCACAAAATTCATTAAAACTCAACACTTACATTTATATAATGATTAAGTAAATCCTCTTCTTATTGTTTTATAACTGCAAGTTTCTTCGTTGTTATATTTCTCATTTTAAGAAATATCTCAACAGCTACTGGTGAAATAAGACTTGATACATTTAATTTGCTTCTAGTGATATTTGTTTCAAGAATTTTGCTAACTAAATTAAAACAAAATTATACATTTTAGTAAAAATTAAAGTACTAGAACTTTACAACGGGAAATTTAAAAATTTAATACACCGCCCATTCATTAATAAAATCAACTTGTTGTCTTGTTATATGATAGACAGTCAAAATGAGAATGAGGGCGTAAAAATATGTATGGAGGAGTGGAGCGAGATGCAGCTGAGACTATTTTCATACGATTCATTCATAAATACGTACATGTGCAAGAGGGATGCGAGATAACATGTGTTGGCGCCTGTAGTAAAACCGCCCTGCCTCAAACCATAGAGTTAGAATAGTTACAACTTGGGATGTAAAAATAATCGATTTTTAATAATCATTTTTTTACATTAAAATCGATTTTATTAAATCAATGATTTTACTTATCCTCGTTCACTTTTAATCTTTTTGTTTTCTAATATTAAGATGAAGATGCATTATTGGATGACATAAATGTAGCCAAACTAAACATTTTAATCGAATTTCACAAACAGCGCATCTGTTATTATTTATTGGTAGTTGTTCACTTTCATTCGGAAAATGTCGATTATTTATTAATCGATCTTCTCCAAGTCACAGCCCTAGTTGCAACTTACGAGAAACTGTCACGTTTTACGCTCGTGTTGTAAAACTGAACAAAAAAAATAGAAATTAAGTTTGCAACTATATATATATATTAATTTATTATTATATATTTTTATACTAAATTATTATATTAAGTTCAGGGTCGCAGGTCGGTTCTGACTCACGTCCCAGCTTCGGTACTCGGCAGGGTTACCGTCAGCTCCAGTGTTCCTTAGCTTCGCTGGGACATTCAACCTCGAGGGAATTCCCAGTATGGGATTCAAACAGAATTTAACACACAAGTATTCAGTTTAAAAATAGTGTATGTTTTAGATTAAGATTCACTTTAACGCCTTATTAGACTGAGACGTAACTGTCAAGTGAGTCACCTTAAAACAATCTCGCGGACGAGGTTCACGGTCGCAGCGGGTCAACGCCCTCCGGTCACCGCGCTCCGATCTATTAGCTAAATCATTATTTAAAGCGCGCGCTCGTTTGAATTACGTCTTGCTTTAAAATTTAATAGTAAGATTGAATTAGCAATGTTACAAAACACATTCTTCTTAAGGCCCGTATATAGTACTAGCGGCCTGCCCCTGCTTCGCACGGGTATAAAATATATATCCCATGTCAGTCAGTGTAAAAAAAATGATTAAAATTGATCCAGTTGTTTTGATTTATTCATTACTGCCCGTGGCCGTAGCGTTAAATTTGGAGAAAAACAATTTCCTTTCCCTATACCAAGAAGATTTCCTGCTATCTTTGGAATATTAAATTCATATAGTACATTATTACTTATTTACTTTTATATTTTCCCTATGTATTTTATTTTTACAATTAATTACAGAATGTCTTTAAACAAACTCTTGAAAGAGCGACATCGCTGCTAAAGTCGAAGTGTTATAGCGCTAAGCGCGGCCTTCTCACGGCATTTTAAATCTGTAATATCTCCGATAATGTTCACTTAAATTACATGCTGTAAACGGCCATATTGATCTATATTAAATCAACTATTTATTTAAGGTACTTAATTGGATAGCCCAAATGTTAGCCCAAATGGCTTTGACAGCGTCACCGATAAGACGGGCGAGCGCGGAAGCATCGCCGAGAGGCGAACCGCGACCTCCGACGCGCTATTTATAGGCTCGCGGCGCGGCCCCTGCATTTTAAATCTGTAATATCTTCGAAACTGTTTATTTAAATTAAATGCTTTAAAGGGTCATATTGATCAATATTAAATAAACAATATATTTAAGGTTCTTAATTGGATAAGGATTAATGCTGTATTGTATAAAAATTGCTTTGAACATAAGGCATCATTTTTCGTAAAAAGTAAATGACAAAAACTGCTATTGTGGGTTATCCATAAGAGATAGACATATACTATCGCGGACTTTTCTGTAGACCTTTTCATGGTGTACAAATACTTAGTACATCATTTTGATAAATCTCGTAGGGTTTAGCCTGCGTTTGCAATGTAAGCGGAAAAAAATGTAATTATTTACAGAAACCTCAAAAATTACAGTATTTCTCTACTCCATATTGAATGTTATTAGACATGTAAACCTTCCTCTAAAATCACTCTATCTATTAAAAAAAAAACCGCATCAAAATCTGTTGCATAGTTTTAAAGATTGAAGCATACATAGGGATATACGGACATAGGGACAGACAGAGAATGCGACTTTGTTTTATACTATGTAGTGATATTATTTATTTTTACAATTGATTAGACAATGTCTTTACATACAACATTCATAGCTTTCTTATCATTAGACAATATAAACTTGAAAGAAGGACATTTAGTTGCGCCTCCGGTCGCTGCTAAATTCGAAGTGCTTATAGGTCGAAGCGCTGCCTCCTCGCGGGATTTTAAATCTGTAATATCTCCGAAAATGTTCACTTAAATTACATGCTGTAAACGGCAATATTGATCTATATTAAATCAACAATTTATTTAAGGTACTCAATTGGATAATGATTAATGCTGTATTGTATAAAAATTGCTTTGAACATAAGGCATCGTTTTTCGTAAAAAGTAAATGAAAAAAACTGCTATTGTGGGTTATCCATAAGAGATAGATATATACCATCGCGGAGTTTTCTGTAGACCTTTTTAAGGTGTACAAATACTTAGTACATCATTTTGATAAATCTCGTAGGGTTTAGCCTGCGTTTGCAATGTAAGCGGAAAAAATGTAATTATTTACAGAAACCTCAAAAATTACATTATTTCTCTACTTCGTATTGAATGTTATTATACGTACAAACCTTCCTCTGGAATCACTCTATCTATTAAAAAAAACCGCATCAAAATCGGTTGCGTAGTTTTAAAGTTTATGCGTACATACGGAAATATGGACTTTGTTTTATAATATGTAGTGATATACGCAGTAATTTTGATCACCGTTGTCTTGCTAACGACTTGAAGTTCTTATGTTCACACCTAAGGAATCGATCAATGTTCATAGAAAATAAACCTGTACGGATTGTCGATAAAATATTCCGGATTTGACTTATTTCATTTCCCCTTCGTCCAATATCCTTCGTTTTTAACTATAATTATGACGCATTAGAGTAATTAAATTTTACTTTTAATTTTAAACAATTTTTGCTTTGCAATATTAATTCTCTACTTAGCAATCTTTACTTTTCACCATCCACAATGTAGCCTAATCTCATTAAGTTTAATAAATTCCAGGTAACTTCAGATTAACGTTGCTCAGCTTTAATTAGCTACCCACATTATATTTACGAAAATTTGTCTTACAAATTCCGTATAATTAAGGCTGGTCCCTATAATAATAACATGGATTTATAATAAGTAGGTATAGGGCCTAGTAATAAATATTGCACAATAAATAAAAAAATTCAAACAGATAAATTTATTTATTACAATCATACAAACTTAACGTTTTAAACGTAACTTTTAGGCACTTATTTGAGGATTTTATCGATTTTCAAAAGCACCTATTGGTATTATTTTTACCTTTGTTTTAGATATTTGTTATTCATATTATATTTATATTTTATTTGAAAACAGTTAATTACACTTGCATAGAGCTCGCACTTTTCTCCGAGACTATAATGTTTGTTCATAATTCATATTACAAATATATATTGGCCTTTAGAAACATTGGATTTATTTTCTTTTTTATTAATTCGTTCCGTGTCTGAAATATAGTTTTCGTAATAAAGAAATAAGCTTATAAATTGCAATTAATACAATTGTAACAAATATAAAATTGTATTCGAAAACATTAGATTAAATATCGTATAAGATTTAAGGTATACCGTAATTTTTTAAAATGCATAGGATCGTTTTTGTACACAAATTATCAAATTCTTTATAGATCTTAGATAAATGCTTTAGAAAAGGCTAATTTAAAAATTAAATCAATTTCGCTATTATATAGAGCATTCTATAATAGAAAAATGCATTTGAATCTGTTCGTAAAGTATTATTTTGCTCAATTTAACAACATCTATAATATTTTTGAAATGTATTCTATTATAGTCTTTGTCATTAGCTTACTGTTGTAATTTTTATCACTCTTCGTATATGGCTATGCTATTAATGTTTAAAAGATTTTAACTTCGAGAAAATTAAGCAGATTATCAATTATATATGTAATAACTACAAGACCTTTTTTTAAATGCAAGCAAAAGCCAGTTATCACCATAATGAGATGCTTTAATCTTATACATATTTCTAAACAAACTCTTTGTCTACACTGAAACGAAAACAAATGTTGAAGTATGGCAATCGATATTTTATCATCATTATTTGTATTATTACACTGGCAGCCCATATAACTTTAACGTTGACAAAAAAATATTTGATCTAATTTTCTAGAATATATCATTTCCGTTGATCAACTGCTATAGGAATTTTAATGATATAACAAATAATCACTTAAACATTATTTTGTATTATTTCTATTTACTGAGTTATTTAGAATTATATACTTTATTGTCGTACACAAACAAAAAATCTAGATTCCAAGTCTTAATAAATTCTCTCTCTGCCGTTACATACACACATTTAAACGTAATATAACATTAAATTTATTATATGACCACAAAGTGGTATGCTCGATTACCATATTTCGACGAATACCATACAAAAATGTTTGTTTATAAACAAACTTCCTATATAGCTAATATTCCAACCGCATTATTTCAATATTTTATTCCATTGTTTGCCGTCCTGTATTGTATCCATTACATGGGATTCATGTGTTCAATTTATTATAATAATTATAATTCGACTGCCCTATGATGCATTATATTTAACATTAACAAATTTAGGCGTAAACATTTTGCGAAATTCCAAAGACCGAAAGTAATGGTAAAATAATATCACTATAATACGTTATTCAATTATATTTCAATTCAATTTGAATCGCTCGACATATTTAAATAATTTTATCATTACTTTTGTATCATAATAATTAGAAATGGCTTCGGCTTATAATATAATATATATAGAATTCATTCCGGCTTCGTCTGAATATAAATAAAAAATTATAATAAAAATAGTAAAATAATTGAAGCATACGATAAAACTTAATATGTATATATACAATGTATGTGTAAAATTATAAATCATAACTTTTATTCGTATCAGATTCAGTAGTGATTTTGGTAATGAAGAAACAATATCCCCTCTTGGCTATTATTCGTTTATAAATAAATTATTTCTGTTTCACTTTTGAAGTAATATTGATGATAAGTAATAAAGTTACCTATTAATACAACTGAGCTATTTTATGAATAAAGTTAAGGCAACTGTTATACACCCCAATAATGATAATAGACCATTTAAGGTTGTTATTACTGAAGGTTAATTAAATAAAGAGAATAGCTGGCCCTTTTAAAGGGATTCTTCTAAGTACAAAGAGCAAATATTAACGTTACATTCCATCTGATTATTTTATTTTACAATATATTTACATTTCGTCATATACATTTCTTCATTTATATAATACATTTAATGGAATGATTTTCATTGTTATAATTTAATTTTGTTAATAATCTTAAAGGCATCATTAACTTAAAGCTGGTACAAATTAAATATTAAAATTATTGTTTTGTCTAAAATTATCAAAAATTGAATAATTAGAACTATTTTAAAATAAGAGTTAACAAGTGTTTAGGTATTTCTTTTTTAAACTTCAGGTCGAATTTGCAAAACCTGTAAACATGAAAAATCAACGGTGTATTGAGAAATTTGATTCCTCTTTATAGATGTAGTAATTAATTAATTTATTAAGTAGTACTTTTTACCTATTAAATTTTTACTAAAATATTGTTTATCTATATTATACATTTTAAAATGTTTTGGGTTAAATAACAAAAAAATATATTATATATAATAAAGTAGAATATTTGATGATATTTGCAATAATTTTCTCCCTTGTATTTACTTATCTCTAGTAATCTCATGTAATCTGCAGATTATTTTCAGCTTTCTTCTCCAAACATTGACAAGGGATCTTCAAAAACTACCTCTGTTTGAGATAAAGTTTCTTTTTCTTTAGGTATTTGTCTAATATTGCCTGTGAACAGAAAAATCATTAATTTATAAGTCAAAGACAATTGATTGTTTCAGTTAATAAAAATTCGGATATGTTACCTGATAATTTAACTGGCTTAACTGCAAATAAATCGTTTTCATCATCACTTTCATCCCCGAATAAAGAACCTTTAACAATATCTTTCTTTTTTAATTGCGCTGCAAATTTAATTTCTTTTTTGTTCTTAGCAAACAATTCACTGTCACTATCCGAATCAAAGATATGACCTTTTTGCGCTGTAGCCTTGTTGCTATTAAATAATTCTTTTTCATCATCGCTTAGATCTGCAAAAATTGATTTTGATTTGTAAGACGATTTATCTTTAATAGTCTTATTATCTTTTTTCATGATTTCGTCTGAAACCAATTTTTCAGAATTTCTTTCGTCTAAATTTGAGGTATAATTGTTTTTATTTGGGTAACTTGAAGTTGACATATTAGACCCAACATGGAACAAATCATTAATGGCGCCTTTATCAACACTCATAACTTTGTTTCTGCCAGCATTTTCTTCTGCTCTTGTATTCATATCAGTAAATATATCTTCGTCATTCAAAATATAAACTACTTTTGATTTGACGTCTGCAGTAGTGGTTTTTGTTTTCAGTAAATCATCTTCATGTCTTATTAAATTAGTGAAAGGGACCTCTTTTTGAATTTTTTCATTGACATGAATAATTGTATTTTGTTCAGAAGTATCACTAATCGTAGATTCGTTCTGAGTTATAGCGGTAGAAGTAACGATTTCTACCGCTGCTACTTCATTTACAATTTCTTTGTATGGAGTTTCATCAAAAGAACTAGAATTATCTGTGGAATCCGACGAAAAATCTATTCCAGACTTTCTGACCGCTTCGAGTCGGGCTTTTCTAGAAGGTGGACGACGTTTAACCTGAATTTTTGCTCTTTGCTTTGACAATTTATTATCTAAAACTTTTGAATCTGGATCACCTTCAAAACTGGCTGATTTTACCACTTTTGATTCAGATTTTTCGGAGTTATGTATGTTAAGTTCTTCATTACTTTTAGTTGATACCATCTGGCCGTCAATTTCTTCGATTATTTTAGATTTTTTCAAAGACGCTCCAGGAAGTAAAGAGCTTACATTAATGCTTAAATTCATTGGTTTTAATTTGCCTATTACTTTTTTAGACTCAGAGTCTTCTATTTGATCTAAAAAGTCCTGATTTGAAAGTGTTTCGAAGTCAACTTCTTTCATTGGTTTATCATTCAAGTTTGTAGCAACTGCCACATCTTCAGTACTATTATAACTTTTATAAAGATTTTCTTGATCTTCTGCAAGTTTGGAAACGCTCAAAGCTTGATCATTATCGCTTTCTGTAGAACCTTCAATTAATGTTGTTATGTCTACTTCAAGCGATGATTTAATTTTTTTAGTCATATCGATATCTTGTTGGGTTCCATCTTGTTTGTTATCGACAGAATCAATTTCTATAACGTGTTGCACTTTAGGTGGCATTGCAAAAAATCCTTCACTAGGTAATTCATTAACAGAGCTTAACAGACTCTTTGAAGATTTCTGGGAAAAATCAATATCTATTTCAGGTGGTTCATCATGAAATATACTAAACCTGTCACTACTAAAATCCATATCTGGTTTTTCGTCGCTAATACCGTCATTTTTTTTGAAAAATAAAGCTTCATCGTCTGAATCATCATCAAATAAAGCATTAATGTTTTTACTTCTCTTAGGTTCTAAAGGTTTTTTGAAATCTGGAGGTAAATCATTAAATATGTTTGGATTTTCAGCTTTTGATGTTAATAATTCACACGCTAAAGTATTATTAGGTGGAATAACCGACACATCTTCAAATAAATTTTCGGTCGATTTTATTTGTGTTTCTTTAATGGGAATATCTGTTTCTTTCAAAACGGAATCTAGAATTCCTTGATTTCGATCCAACATTTTTTCTTGAGTTATAATCGTTACAGGATTGTCTCCCTGATGCAGTGTCTGAGAATCTTCCATAATACTTTTTATTTGTGGTATATTTGTATCAACTGGAATTAAACTATCTTGTAATTTGTTTGTTGTTGTGTCTTCAAATTTACAATCTTGTTGTGTACTTTGGTCTGATTGAGTTTGCTTCGTTTCAACAATATTATTTGTTATTTGTAACTGGTCGCCCTCATCAACGTGTACATGTTCTAGATTGCCATTAGATTTGGAAGATTCAGTATAATAATTATCTCTGACGTCTTGTTTATTTTTCTCAAAACTTTTGCTTTTACTTTCTTCAGAAATAAGTTTTGTTTTTTCGGTAAATAAATCATCAAAGTCTTCATCATCAAAAAGAGAAGGACTTTGTAATTGCGAATTTTGAATTGCTCGATTTATCACGTTTTTATATTCGGGCTCATTACTTAAAATATTTTCATTCTCTTCATTTTTATTTATAATTACATTATTAATATCTTTGCATATACTATTATCTTCGACATTTCTATTACTTGCTTCTTTTAAGCGATCTATTATAGAATTTGGAGATTGGACTATATCGGATACCGATTTGATATCTAAAAACAGATTATCCTCGTTAAATTTAGCCATACTATATTTATCAGTTTCACTTACAATTTTGGTCTGTTCGAGAATTTCATCTCTGGCGATTTTTTCGTTATTCACTCTATTTATTTTTTCAGCAATTTCATTATCTTTATTATCTGGATTGGAAGCATTTTTATCTACAGTTGTATTATTTTTTACATTATCAGTAAATAATTGATCAGAAATATCGACATTACTTTTAATATTAATTTTTTTAGCAACTTTCTCAGGTTCCGTATAAGTTATATCTGCAAATAAATCATCATCGTCATCATCGAAAATTGATTTTCTACTTTTATCGTCTTTTGGTTTCGTAATAATATTTGTCGTAAATATATCATCAATATCATCAAAAAGATTGTCACTAAAAAGATCTATTTTATCTTTCACAGGCTTTGTCTCTTCTGGATCTTCCCATTTAATTCCTTTTTTAATTGACTTTTTCTCAGGTTTGTTGAATAAACCTTCAATAATTTTGTTCACTGGAGTTTCATTATTTTTTACATCATTAAATACTTCATGTTTGTTTTCTTTCACGTCATTATTATCTTCATCTGAACTTGACGATTTTCTTTGATTTCTTTTTAAAATAGCGGCTCCTATACTTTCGGTACCTTTGTTTGAGCCAAAAAGAGATATACCACCAACTGGTTTCTGGAACAAATGGTTTTATTGTTATGATACAAGTATACAGTTTAGGGACAACATTTATATGTACATCGTAAAGTGTAGTTAGATTAAGTACAGTAAGTATGAGTAAGATCATTGTAGGTTGCGCGGAAATTTTCGGGCAGTGGATGTGAATATCTGCTATTACAAAAAAATGGTGTTTTTCATTCGCGCTTTCAATTTTTACTAGCGTGCAAAGCACACTTTTATGAATATTATTTTGGGATTCCTAAAAAACGTGCTCACGTTGGTGCGGAACCCAATATATTGCCAAATATTATGTCTGTCAATAAAATATGAAAGTATCACACAATAATTTTTTAACAGCGTTTAATTTAATATGGCAAAGCTCCAGTGCAATTTATAAGTATCGTGCCTACACGTAAAAACTCCAAAAAACACAAAATGATTAAAACTTTCTGTTACTAATAAATTATGAAGGCAATTTTACTCACTTTTACAGTACCTTCGGTCTCCTTATTTATTTCAATTGGTTTTGGCTTGGGCATAGGTTTTTCTGAGGTGGAGATTAGTTTACCGCCGACTACAGATGGTTTTTCTATAATACTGGTACTTGGCTACAAATATACAAATTTTTCTTAAATTTAGGAACACAATTTCTATATATTAAGATTCGATTCACTCACCGTAACACCCACGTCCACAACATTTCCTATATCAGTATCCCGCTGTGGTCGTTCTCCGAAGAGATCGTCGACAACATTTTTATTTAATTCCCCAAACAAATCGTTTGCTACACGATTTTGATCTTTATTTTTATTGGTTTTTTTGTTTAATTCTGCAAATATATCGTCGTCATCGCTGTAATCTGACTTATAAGATTCCTCATCTAAGGGTGGCGGTTCGTCGGAGAATATTGTTGCTAAAACAAAATTATATATACTATGTATAAGTAAAAAAAAAGTAAGTAGCGGCCTGTTACTATCCCACTGCTGAGAATAGGCCTCTTCTCTGCGTTTTTAGAGATAAGGTTTGGAGCTAAGACCTACCACGCTGCTCCAATGCGGATTGGTAGGTTACACATATCTCCTGAATTCTCAAGAGATATGCAGGTTTCCTCACGATGTTTTCCTTCACTTAAAAGCGTGTGATAACTTGCAATTATGAATTAGACACATAAGTGTTAACAGAAAAACTCATTGGTGACTGTCCGGGTTTGAACCTGTGACCTCCTCGAAAGAGTCGCACGGTGTTACCGATGGGCTATCACAGACTTTTACTATGTATATCAGAGAGCAATTACTTCAAGTGTTCAATTAGAAATAGAAATAGAATAGAATTTTTTTTTAATATATAGCCTATGCTGCTCAGTAAAGATGCAGCTCTCCAATGGTGAAAGAAATTTTGAAATCGGTCCAGTATTTTTTTATGTGAAATCATTACAAACATACATACAAATTTTTCCTTTTTATACTATTATATACATACATGGTGCTGGTTTTTCCACTCTATACACCTTTTTATTTGTAGGTTCAGGTGCTTCTATCGCGGTTGGTGCACTAATGGGCATCTGTAAGAAAAAGTGTATGTTTAACATTATGCAACGAGCTTGTCTTCTTCGCATCAAATCAACCAGAATACGAGTTTTATATGAACCCTCGATAACACTGGTCAACATGAACTTGGTGGTCATTTTTGTTTAGGTTGGCAACCCTTCATTATTTTTTTTTTTTTTTTTTTTTTTAATTTATTTGTTCATACACAATATTAAAGATACATAAATAGGTGTGAACATAAACTTATTCAAGTTTTACCGCACACCAGAGTCAGTCGACAGATAGTGTAGCAAAAAAAAAAAAAAAAACGATATATTAATTTCTTATACAGTATACATACTATTTAAGACTATAATACTACTAATTATACTACTATTAAAGATTATGAAATTAATAAGGTAGGCTTAATAAAATATTGTTGACAAAAGTGTCGAGTTTATATGAGTCTACCTTGTTACAAATAAAATGATTACATGCTAATACAGGATGATTTTTGCCGCAAGTTACAACAAATATTAAAAATACATATTACAAATAAATGGTTCTAAAGTTATTGTAGATTGTGTGATAAATATGTATGATAAATTTTATTAACTAAATTATTATTTACCTAGGATTTATATGTTTATTTGCTTATAGTAATGTTTAAGTTTAGTTTTAATATCTTTTTGTGTAATTTCGTTCCTAAGGGATGTTGGTAGTTGGTTTATAAGATTAGGTATAATAAAATTTAAAGTTCTTTTTCCATAAAGATTATTGTATTTAGGTAACAAAAGTTTATAATTGACGACACTACGAGTTGTCACACGATTTGAGTTTATTGTTCTGACTTTTTTAAGATTTTCATTATAGTATTCTTCCTTTAATAAAGTAAATTTGATTTTTTCATGTATGGGTAAAATATTACAAAATAAAAATAATCCTCGATAGTCTTGTTTGTATGTTTCTTTAATGTTATATGGTACGATCTCCTTTAAAATACGCAACTGTAGTGCATAAATTTGATCAAGATGGGATTTATATGTCCTTCCGTAGCTTGACAGGCCGTATGATATCACAGATTCCGCTAAGGATTTATATAGCAATAATAGCGTCTTGTATGGTATTTTATTTTTAATTAAGGAAAAATTGGCTAGAATCCCTCTTAATTTGTCGCATACTTTAATGATATGTTGTTTCCAATTGATTAAAAACCTATAGTTTCGTTCCAGTCACGTCCAGTTTTTTAGTGACAGCTATAAATGCATTTCTAACGAGTCTAATATAGCCACTACATAAAGACAGTGTGGCCCACGCGTGAATTACTTACACGCCATAAAAATGTCAAAAATGATCCTTTAGTGAACCCTAATGACATACTTTCACCACCGATGCATATAAAACTTGGCTTAATGAAAAATTTTGTAAAGGTTATGGCCTAAAGACGGCAATGGATTTTAATACCTAAAACAAAAATTTCCCAAACTCAGCGAGGCAAAATTAACTTCTCGTAACTTTTATATTCTGTAAATTATATTATAATATACAATTTAATTATACGGAAACTGATAAAGGATTAAGATTTTGAAAAGAAATTGAATGATCTAAAAAAAAGTTGCCTGCAAAAGTTTTGTGAAAGTTGTCCAAATTTTTTTAGGAAACTTTAGAGTGAAAAATTACAAAGATTTAATAAATAAAATTCTAATGTCATATAAAGCTTTGGGATATCATGTGTCCTTAAAAATACACATGCTGCACTCTTATTTGGATTTATTTCCTGCAAACTTGGGAACTTGTGAGTGATGAAAAAGGCGAGAAGTTTCATCAGGACATTTTCTTAATGGAGAAGCACTACCAAGGGAAATGGAGTCCACGAATGCCAGTAATTTATTGTTGGAATCTTAAAGGAGATCTACCAGAAGCTAAATATTCCCAAAAAATAAATTTATCTATTGTACATTAAACAATAACTTCTTTAAGTGTAGCTAATTTTTCTATTGAAATATACAAATTAATAAATATGTCTATCACTATCACAAGGATACCTGACGTGTCATTTTTTTTCCCTTGATATATTATTGCTTGGAGGCCCTAGTATATTTAAAATTTGACATCAGATTTCGTGTGACAAAAAAAAAATTAAATTTTGTCGACCAGTGTAATTAACGTTAACATTATTACTAATCTACTTCGTAATTTAAATTAGAATTTGACAAATTGAGTGAGAAAAACGAGTTTTACGAGTTTTTCAGATATGAGAACGAATATTACACTCTACATTTAGCATTATATATATTTTCTTTTAACGCGGATTATAGGAAAATAATATTCTCATTAGTTTTATATTATGGACCTTCGCAAAGTAATCCTAATTCTATAAATTACTATATTGTTTTATATTTTATTATATAGTTTTTCTTTTATTCATACTTGTATAGGTTGTCCTCCAAGCCGCCTCGCTAATTCGGCCGCGATGTCGGCCTGCTTTACTGGTTGTACGGGTTCCTGGCTGATTGCTTGCGAGTGTGCTGCCACTTCCGAATCAATTGACGACGATGATATCTATGGAGAAATTTAATAAATAAATAGCCTGTTACTATAACCATGGGCATAGGTTTCCTCTCTCCATTTTTGGACCTAAAACCTACCACGCTGCTCCCATGTGGATTTGCAAGTTAAACATTTCCCCAGAGATTTCTATAGATAGCCAGATTTCGTCACAATGTTTTCCGTCACTGGAAAGCGTGTGATAAATTGCAATTATCAATTAGACACATTTTTTTTTCTTCCAGAGAGGAAAAAATCCCAACATATTCTCTCGGTAAGTCAGGGTGTTTCCGACTCGTAGGGACAAAAACAACCTTCCAGAAACTTTAAGATTGGCACGGAACCACAATGCATTACTTCATGCGAATCTTCTGTCTATGTAATCTTTTATTTCTTTTTTCTTGTTGTTCTTTTGTTTCTCGCCGGACCATCACTTTCCTTAACACTTTTTCATTATTGCGCCATTCTTCTGCGCTGGACAGTATGCGTGCCATAAGTTTAATGGCGTTAAGCTCTGCATTCGCACCCTGGGCAAGCTGTCCTTAAATCTATGCAAATTAGACAAATAAGTAACAGAAACACTCATTGAATGCCGTTTGCTTGAAGTCCCTGGAAATCTTGGTCTCACCACTGGGCTATCAAAGCTATATAATAAACTGTTGTATATTAATATTACATACCGTTCGATTGGCAAGTTTGTCCGTTGGCGCAGTCTCGGGTTCGGATTCAGAATATTCTTCGGCCGGAATATTGTCGTGTTTGGATATTGAACTGTCACTATCGCTCTCCTCTTGCAATAGTCCTGCAAATAAACATGGATATTCAATAGTACTGACTATAGTGACAACTTTCTCATTGACAGTAGAGCATATAAAATCAAATTCAAAAGCAACTTTGCAATGGATGGAAACCAATGCTATTTATTTATAAACACTAACATACCTAGCCTGCTTCGCTGGGCTTAATTTAAAGATATCAGTAGTAAAAAAAGTCTTTGGCATTTTAAAAAATGCTCCGATCGCCGGAACATCCGATGGATCTTTCTAAGGATCTAGTATATAAGTATACAAGGGAGATACAGACAAACCATTTTTATATATAAGATTTGGATGTATTTGGTTCTCTATGTAGTAGGGGTGCTAAAAGGTGACTGTGAAAGTATTATCTGTGGTGGGGTTCTAGATCGTGTGATTTACTAAACCGAAATCAAACGGAAATATTACGGTGCGACTATTGCGATATGGTGCGAGCGATTTACAAGTTTTGTACCCACAAACAAACCATGTTCTTACACTAACCCGTACTAGTACGTGATCCGCGCTCAAGTATGAATTGAGGGTCACGTTGAATGAAGTTAATTTCTATCCGTCGAAACCATGATTTAACACAATCCGTAGATTTAATACCCTTAATAAAACAGTCAACAACTAGTTCGCCTTGACCCGACAGTACGTTTAACTACGTGTATCCAAGACGATCTTATTTCGAACATTTCGTATGTTATCTTTCAAAATTATAATAATTCTGACATTATGATAATTCAATTGGAAATGGCAAATTAAAATTAATAAGCACATTTTATACATTCTCGAATTAAACATAGAGCCTTGAATTATGTGATAAAATATGGAACTTTAGGTCGCAAACAGGATATTTAATAAATGTATTTTAATGTATACATAGGTTTGTTAAAAATAACATATGAGTGGTTCTAATTCACATAAAAATATAGTCTTCTTAATGATTATCCTTATGGGGTTCTTTTGTGAATAGTTGTATGACAATCGTAGATTTATTTTCAAAAATACTAATAATTACAATAACTTTTAAAATTAGGAATAGAATCACAAAAATTGGCGAAACACAGTTAGAAAAGCTGATAGCATTAGGCGATTCAATGAATTCAGGACTTGTTTTAAGCGATTTACTTCCTCTATTAAATGGTAGACGTTTTAAACACATTAGTGACAGCGGGAACGTGAGTGACAGCGGTTTATGTTGTTGTTTAATTCCTCTTAAAAATCTATTTACAGTATTTCAAAAGAGTTTAGTACTTTTTTTTATTACAATTTTACGTGGTGAAAGTGAAGTGAAATTAAGTTATAACAAGTATTTGCAAATTCTTTCATTTTATTTATATGGGAATCAGCTGCTGATCAGCTGTTTTTGTTTATTTACCCTCTATAGAATTCATATTCCATATTGACATTATCGTTATACATGGATCTGGCAAAACTATCGAAGAACTTTAGTACTGAGTTTGTCGTGAAATATGCTTATATTTTGCAGTGCAATTTAATACAACTCAATTAAAAAATCATATCATATCACTTAAACACGTATCCAGTGTGGACAGCGCCATCTATTGTAACTTGATAGTATCAAAGAATCTTGACAGTATGGCTAATAGATGTGGCTTTTGCGGCAAATCGTTACCACTACTAGAGGGCGCTAAGTGTTCGAAATGCAGCATATCATTTCACCGTGGATGTGTAAAAATCGACATGGAGAGTCGTATATCATCAAAATGGACTTGCAGTGGGTGCAAGCCCAGGCGCGCGAGGCCACCTAAAATGTGTACGCCTGTGCATGGAGCCGCGGTCCAGCAGGAGTTGATGGATGATCGAAGCGATGTCGTTAGCGACGTCGTCCCGGCTGAGGGCTCCAGTTCAATCGCCTATGAATTGCGTATGCTGCGACAGGAAATTTCATCCATGAGACAGGAGATGGTGTTTTTCAGAGAAGAGATAGCAAACTTAAATGTTACAGTGATAAGCTGTGGCAAACGTATTGATTCAATGGAAGATAGGTTGATGCAGCTCGAGCAAGACAGGCAAAAGGACCCGACCGCCTATGACTCCTCCGAAATTATTTCACAGCTGCGTGCCGACTTTAATGAACGTGAGCAGGATAACCTCGCCAATGATGTCGAAGTAGCTTGTTTAGAAGAGAAATCTGAAGAAAATACCATACATATTGTGCAACTCATAGCGAAAAAAATCGGAGTCGATTTGAACGAGCGTGATATCGTCAGCGCTGAACGTACGGGACGACGCTACGCCGGGTCGGGCCCGGGGGATCGCGGTAGACCGCGGCCTATTGCGGTGAGACTAGCGAGACGGTCTGTACGCGACGAGTTACTTCGTGCGGCGCGCGTGCGACGCACTATCGACTCGACGGGAATTATTGAAAGCGAGTCGCATCGAATTTATTTAAACGAGCGTTTGACTCATACAAATCGTTATATCTTTTATAAAACTCGTGAACAAGGTCGCAATAAGGGGTGGCGATTTGTATGGACCAAGAATGGACGCATATATATTCGCCGAAATGTAAACACTGAAGTGCATCGCGTGCGCAATGAATTGGACATTGCAAAGTTTTTTGGCAGCAGCGAAATTTGAAAAAAATTGTTGGTCTCTTAAGCTCACTATCATTTCAACACACGTTCATTCTTATATATATGTCAAAAAAAACTTTTTTATTATTAGTTCTATATAATTTTGGTCACACAGATAGACACTGCTGTCTCGTTATGCGAACGAACGAAGTATGTCTAAAAATATGTATTAAACCTTGCTGTGTTTGTTGTATTGTGTTTTTGCATAACATAAATGCTTGTTTATATTTAGTTTTTTACAGAAATGTGACGTCACGTCTAATTTTCAATGAATCTTACGGACAATTTTTAATTGATAGTTACTCTTTTATATTTATACATTATTTAGTTACTAGTTATATTGATAAGTTATATTTCTTTATTATTATTACAAGTATAACGGAGAGTATTTCCATTCTTAGGGTTCTTATTTTTTGGGTATATATATTTATACCTTTCCTATTAAATATTATTAAATTTTTGATTCTAAAATGGTAAAACAACGTAAGTTAAAAATTGGGTTTCTTAACGCGGGGTCACTTGGCTCGGGATGTGATGAATTCTTAGTGGCTATGAGCCGTCATGATGTTGACGTAATGGCCTTAAATGAGACCTGGTTGAAGCAAGGCGAGGAGGGCAGTGCTCCGAGTGTGCCCGGTTATCGATTGCGTCACAGGCCACGAACTGGGCAAATGCGTACTCGAGGGGGTGGAGTTGGATTCTATATCAGGAGGGGTGTATGCATAAGAAATGTCGTGCATGCAGAAGTACCGCCGGTTGAACAGATGTGGCTTAGCATGAGTGTTAGTGGTAAAATAATAATGATTGGCACTGCTTATAGACCACCATGGTTAAGTGTGCGGACTTTTTTAGATGCATTAATGGAGACATATACTTCGCTTCCACGGTATGACCATATTATATTGTTAGGTGATTTTAATATAAATTGTTTGGCTAAAGACAACATTAACACCAATATGTTGAATGAGTTTTTGGTTTGCACTAGTTTAAAACAGTATGTCTGTGAACCGACTCACTTCACTTGTCATAGCGAAACTCTTTTGGACCTGGTCTGTGCTGATACTAATATTCACCGTATATGGGTGGATTATGTAAGTGGTCTTAGTCATCACGCATTTATTTCATGCAAAGTAAATATCCCTAAAAATAAACCTAAGGCAAGGTTAAAGTTTTACAGACAAGTTGGTGAGATTGATATTTGCGAACTTGACTCGCGTTTTAAATCAGTAAATTGGGCTCAGCTTATTGTAGCTCGAGATGTGAATTTCATGGTCGCACAGTTTAATGCCTACTTTCTCGCGATATTCGATATCATTGCGCCATTAAAACATGGATATCTAAAAGATTATTACCATCCTTGGATAACCTACAACATCAAATTAATGATGCGTAAGCGTGACGAGGCTCATGCAAGAGCGAGACATACAAAATTGGATAAACACTACGAGCACTACAAAGAGCTAAAATCTTGCGTTAAAGCTGCTCTTGACTCCGAAAAAAGTGCTTACTATACTTCTTATATAAATAACAATGCCAAGAATCCTCGCAAGTTATGGAAACATTTAAAACAAAATGTAGCATTTAAAAATAAGTACGACTACATTCTCCCTAGCAATCTTAACGATCCAGACGATATTAATCATCACTTTTTAGACGTCCCAGGTAGGGATTGTGCCTCGCTTGCTGACATTAACTTTTACAGGTCAACAACGTTTGGCACGGGTCAGTTCTCTCTTAAAACAGTCGATGTTTTAACAATTACAAAAACGTTACGTGCATTAAAATCGAATGCCGTCGGTTCGGATGGCATTTCGTTGCCAATGTTAAAATCTAGTCTGACCTACGTAATAGAGTCAATATGTTTAATTGTTAATACATCTATCCTAACTAGTACCTTCCCAATACAATGGCAGAATGCAATCATAAGACCAATCCCGAAAATAGATAATCCAAGTGATTTTAAGGATCTTCGCCCTATTAGCATTCTGCCCTGTCTTTCAAAGGTTCTAGAAAAAATTGTTCATTCGCAGCTTGATGACTATTTAGAATGCAGTAACATACTGCCGTGTACTCAGTCAGGATTCAGAAAGCGCAGAAGTACTGCTACAGCTTTAGCGGAAGTTGTAGATAATATACTAAGTTCTCAAGACATAGGTGAGGTAACTATCCTAGTTTTGCTGGACTTCTCTAGGGCGTTTGATACCATAGACTTGAATTTATTGTTAGCAAAATTACATTATTACGGTTTTACTACAGAAACGGTTATGTGGTTCGAAAGTTATTTGAAAAACAGGACTCAAGTGGTTGAGGTAACAAATGAAGTCGGCACTAAAGCTTTCTCACAGAGCAGTGAAGTTTTAAAAGGAGTGCCGCAAGGTTCTATCTTAGGTCCCATATTGTTTATATTATATTGTACTGATATTACCAAATGTATTCAACATTGTCGGTATCATATGTATGCCGATGATATACAATTATACATATCTTGTAAGCCTTGCGATGCACAAATAGCTGTGGACAAACTTACCGCTGACCTGGATAGGATAGCAAATTGGTCTGATAGTAACTGTCTACAACTCAACCCGCTTAAAACGAAATATTTAATTCTCGGATCGGCTAATCAAGTACGTAACTTCAATATGCAAAATATTGTTGTTCATATACAGAATCATAAGATTGATAGGGTAAGCGAAGCGCGAAATCTTGGTGTGGTAATGGATTATGGGTTGCGTTTCGAAAATCATGTAAAGACTGTTGTTAAAAATTGTTTCTATAGACTTAAATTACTGTATCGGGTAAGAAAATTTTTAAGTACCAACATACGCATAAATTTGTGTGAAGCCCTAATCCTAAGTAAACTAAATTATGCTGACATGGTCATCGGCCCACGACTGTTATCCCGAACTAAATCACTCATACAACGTGTGCAAAATGCATGTGCTCGTTTTTGTTATAAAATACCACCTCGATCACATGTAACACCTTTCATAAATAATGCGAAGTGGCTAAAAATGGATTATCGGCGACAGCTACACTTTGCTTCTCTTTTATTCAGTGTAGCGAAGTATAGAGTGCCGGAATACCTCTACAATAAATTTAATTGGCCACATAGTCGCATTCCATCTCATGATACGAGAGCCTCTGCTAACAGATTATATATGCCACGCCACAAAACTGCTGCTTTCGAAGGAAGTTTTAAATTCGCGGCGACCAAATGTTGGAACAGTATTCCTCCACCATACTGGAATCTAAAATCAGTAGAAATTTTTAAAACAAAGTACAAGTCCTTGCTCATGGACTTACAGAAAGAAAAATTTTAGATCATTCTCTAACTTCATTTGGTCGTCGCCAATTATAAAAGTATATGGTCAGTGGAAATAATTTCAGCACCCTTGGTTGCCCTCTCTTTTTTCTTTTTTTTTTTGATTCTATGTATAACTTCATTGTCTTTAACACTTCTGTAACTGTCTGTCACTGTCGTTTTTACTGTCGTTTAGATTAAGTTTTAGTTTTAAGTAAAAATGGTCGCCATTGAAAACCAGTGTTGAGGTACTCCTCAACATAAGCTGAATGGTGGTCCATTTTATAACGTCACATTTCTGTATATCTTGTATGTCATAATTTTGTTTTATATTACCTCTTCTTTCTATAATTTACTGTTATTTACTTTGTTAATTTTACTGTGACGTTATAAATAAAAGGTTTTTGATTTGATTTGATTTGATTATAAGACTGCTAGATTCAAGCGGGACTAGTCTTTTACATGAAAATCCCATGAGCCATCCTACCTTGGATTTTTGACTCAGATCAGATAAATTCGAAAATAAAGTCAGGACTGATTATTAAACGCATTTCATTAAAAAAAATGCAACTTGAAAAACTGAAAGACGATGTATGCCAGAGAGAAATAGTATGCAGAATAGAAGAAAACAAGGGAGAACTAGTAAGAACAAAAATTAGACATAAACAGTCTCATATATAGATTTCTATATATGGTGGAGGTATAAAAAATAGTAGGTATAAAAAAAACTTTGTGCCAATTATTTGCAACAGTACGAAAAGTAAAGTAAAAGTTGTAGATACTTTGATATCTATACTAATATATAAGGCTGAAGAGTTTATTTGTGTGATTGTTTGTACGCGCTAATCTCAGGAACTACTGGACCGATTTCAAAAATTCTTTGAGTGTAAGATAGTCCATTTATCTAGGAAGGCTGTAGGCTATTATGACACGCTAAGATGAATAGGAGAGGAGCAGCAAAAAAAATATTACGGAAAGTTTAAAGCTTTTCTAGCGTGCGCTAAGTAAACGGTGAAAGTTATTAAAAATCATGTATTACAAAATTATTCCCCTTAAAAAGTTCTAAATTAAAGTCCGCAACAGCATATGTCTAGCTTTTAAGGTTAACCCACTTAAATTATTTCTATGGTTGTCAAAATACTATGTTACGGTTTTAATCTTTCCACGCTATATAGCTAAATAATGGCTTTATAGCTAAAATTTCTCAGGTCTCAAGGCTAACAACGATCAATATCGCGTCATTTGTGTATCTATGATTCATAGCATTGTCAAGTGGTTCAGTAAACATGGCTTCAACGTTCAAAATCCTCGTTAATAAGCACAAACAAATATTCAATTCATCTCACCAGCATGCCACTTGTTTTTCCACGCTTGAGTGCCAATAATGTGGGGTAACGGCCGGTGCGAGTATATCTCTTTAGGCTTTAAAATTATTCTGAAATAAGTTTTAATGTTTTAATTAGGAAGAAAAATTTATGTTTAAAATATTTTATTTATAACAGCATACACGAATAATACCAACTATTAATCTATACTTATAATAAATCTGTAGAGAGGACAATTCTGTAACTGGAATATATTTCCAAAATAAATATCAGGGGGTGATAAGGGATCGATACTGATGCCAAAAATGCAATCAGTAAAAATTTTGTCTGTCTGTCTGTCTGTATAACCGTTATAGAAACAAAAACTACTCGACGGATTTTAACGAAACTCGGTACAATTTTTTATAATACTCCTGAGCTGGTTATAGTATACTTTTCATCACGCTACAATCAATAGGAGCAGAGCAGTGAAGGGAAATGTCGGGAAAACGGGAGAAGTTACTCCATTTTTTAAGCTTCCGTCGCGTGTGCAATCTTGGTGGTTAAAGCTACACAGAAATCATGTATGACGTAAATGTTTTCCTTAAAATTATATAAAAAATATCCCACCACAGCATATGTCTTTCTTTTATGGTTGACTCACAATAAGACGTGTAACTCCCGATAGCTTAGCAGTTCGAAGCTTTCTGGTTATATTTGTCTACTCCTACGTTTATATCACTCTCAGTCATCCCTAAATAAAAAACCATTGTATAAAAAAAGAATCATTGAAATCGGTATAGAAACACCAAAGTTATACATGAAATACGCTAATAACAAGCCATCGCGCTGAATACTGAATTATGCTATAGGGATTTTCACTACATAGTATAAAACAAAGTCACATTCTTTGTTTGTCCCTATATCCCTATGACTGCTTAAATCTTTAAAACTACGCAACAGATTTTGATGCGGTTTTTTTAATAGATAGAGTGATTCAAGAGGAATGTATAATAACATTCAATATGGAGTAGAGAAATACTGTAATGTTTCTAATGTGATGTCGTAAATAATTACTTTTTTTCTTTATAATTAATAATTACTTTGATGTTAGATATAGCAGGAATTCTTCTTGGTATAGGGAGAGGGGAATTGTTTTTCTTCAAATTTAACGCGTGCGGGCCACGGGCAGTAATGAATAACTTAAAACTACTGGATCGATATTAATAATTTTTTCACTGAGTGACATAGGCTATATATTTTATACCCGTGCGAAGCAGGGTAGGCCGCTAGTATACATTAATTAAAAATTCATTAGTTAAAATAAATTCAAAATATTTGAAATTTTTCAAGCGGCTGTATTCGCCTCAAAAATGTTCGTACTGAAATAGAAAAAATGCATTTTTAAGCTTCTAATTTTGACGCGTTAAAATGAAAAAATATTTAAACAACGTATACCGCCCAACTATAATTAATGCGGAAAAAAAGATTGTTTTTGGTTCTGTTTTTGGTCTACGATATAGGATTTTTTTTCCAACTTAATCACTACATGGATCGGATAACTTGTTCAATACGACCACTTCTCGTTGAGATATTGAAATTTGAGTGGAAACGGATCTTTTTGTGTTTAGTCAGCAACCGCTGATCGCACGAGAAATTTAAGGAGGGTTTTGAAATCTTGAATAAATTTCCTCAAAATCAGCTACGGATTTTTGAAAAATTATCTTACTTTCAAAAATCATTAAAAAAAGGACTTTTGGTGGCTTTTGGGATACTCAGGCGCTAAGTTGGAAATGTCGAGAAAACCTGTAATGTTAAGCGAGTTAAGCATTTACATTTCAATATGCCCACAAAAACTCCACAAAGTGTCGATTCAATCTATCGAGCCATTTTTTGTTTCATTCGACAAAAGTAAAAAAAAATAAAAAATCACGATTTTGACTCTAAATGATCATCGTTAACAAAATGCAAAACAAAAGGTTTTTTCAAGTTTTTCATGAATCTTTATTGATAACAGTGTTTAAATTTCATTATCGTTCTCTTACCCTTATCCCACTCTAAGTGGGGTCGGCACAATATGTCTTCTTCTTCCATTCTCCTCTATCATTCGTCAACTATGGTGCCACTCCTTTAACATGCATATCATTTTTCACACAATCCATTCATCTTTTTTTCGTAAAAAAAATGAGGTAAAAAATGATGCAAATGAGGCTACCAATCTATCTCTATCTCTCTATGTCCAATTCTTCTTTTTTATATGATAAAACAATGATAAACATGGGTTTCTTATCTTCCCTTATCTCTTATTATACGTCAGACACTCGCACTCACGGGCTTGCTTATGGCAAACTTACTCTATCTATAATAAGACTGTATTACAATAGCTCACCTGCCATCATCTTCATCGTCAGAACTGTCGCTGTCCAAGATATGAACAGGTTCATGCATTTGCTCCAGTCGCTGTAAACTTCGTTTCATCTTTGATATTTCACTTTCCATTTTAACTTCTGGTACTTCTGTCTATAATAATATTGGAACATGAATATCCTTTTCAAACAATTATTAGTAAAATACCGTTCTCAAATATGCTTAATGGAATTTATAATTTCTGATATTTCGTGAAAAGTGGGCTGATTCCCTTTTCTGACTACTACTTAATTTAAAGATATATTAATTCCAGTTAAACAATATTTCGATTGCTACCAAACTTTACAGGATCGGCCCAGCGGATAGGGCCAATCTAAAGATTGTCTGAAAATTGCATTAATCCACCTCCTCTACACCACTCTTTACTCTGCACCTCGGTAAGAAAGAGGGTGGTCTATTCTACTCAGCCGGATACCACACAGCAGGTTTTTTTTTAATACAGTTAAAAACCCCTTATGGGTAGCGCCGCATAACAGGGACAGACGGCGGTTATGTCGGACTCGCACCTACTAAAACGACCTGTGCATTGCACTATCCCCGCCGACAGCCGCTTTGATCCCAGAGACCATCTCCTCCCAGGGACCACTCAAACTAAAAGTCCCCCTCCGCAAACCGGTGCATCGGGAGCACCTGATGCACCGACCGCCTCAGGGACATGTAAGCTAGGCGTCCGATATCCCCGTTCGGAACGATCGAAGGTACCCTGTCAGGGCGGCAGACGATTAGGTTTAGGCAAGTCGCTAACACCTGTACTCGCCAGCAGCAGATTGGACAGCGGGTCAACTTACCTTAGTCACCTTTTACGACATCTCGGTAAGAAATGACAATGGCCTATTCTACGAGTATCAACCGGATTTTTCTCTCAACGGCTATTTCTCTTTTGTAAGTATAATTATAATGATTTAACGATCTAGACCAAATGAGAACGTGTAATCAACGCCTAGATCTAGATCGCCTAACGATACTAACGATAGATCTAGAACGCCTATAGTAAATCATTTATGAATAAAAAAATCTTGGTAATGGTTTCGGCTAGTTAACACGTTAATGATAAAGCATTGGTAATGCCGATGTTTAGTGTTTTATCAAAACACTAAAATTAATAAACGTTACAGGTTCAAAGCTCGGGTAGGCACCAATCATAAAGTTTTTCTGTTTTGCAATTTATCACACGGCTTTTGGTGAAGGAAAACATCGTGACGAAATCTAGTCCAAGTCCAAGTAAGGGTGTTGCAATGCCGTAAAGATTAGCAATTTTTGAATTCACACTATCGTGAATGGTATTCATAATTAATGTATAGAAACCGGCTTACTCAAGTCTTATTTTATCGGATGAGCCCGACTTCCTTTAAGCCCATACGGGGCTCTTATTCATGAGCTCTCCGATAAAATAAGACTTGATGAGTATAGCTGGTTTCTATGCATATAGTGAACGAGATGATGATACATCAAGGGTATTTTGCATGTGTACTACGTGGAATCTAAAAGATTATTTTTTGAGTTTTATTTAATTTCAGAGCTCAAAAATCTGCTCTAAAGTTTTGGAATGTGTTAATGTTGTTTATTTTTTATTACTGAATATGCTGATATACTTGTTACCTTTACTGTATTCCCTTCCCTTCCTTCCTTTAAAATGTCAACATCATCATCATAGACTCGACTTTCCACAAATTGAGTATTATTTAAGGCCATGAATCTGTAAGTCATATGTTAAAATAAACAACTCAGACATAAAATCTCAAAACTAAAACAAAAGAAACAGCCTATTCTTAACTTTTTTTTAGCTTACATAATATATAGCCCACAAATTCCCTCAGTTTCTAAGTTTTCTTACAATATTATAAACACTGACTTGACTAGCCCGTTTGCGCAGTGGTTAGTGACATTTAGCTCCGCGGGTTGAGGGTTCCATTCCTGCGGAGGGCTAACACGTTCTATAAACAATTTGTTGGTTGTTCAAGCCTGGATGTATATTTGTAATTAAGTATGTATTAAAATATATATATATATATATATATATATATATATATATATATATATATATATATATATATATATATATATATATATATATATATATTCACCAGTTGTCTCTCATCACTACATATTATAAAACAAAGTCGGATTCTTTGTTTGTCCATATATCCCTATGTATGCATAAAACTTTAAAACTACGTAACAGCGGTTTTTTTTAATAGATAGAGTGATCAAAGAGGAAGATTTGTATGTATAATAACATTCAATACGGAGTAGAGAAATACTGTAATTTTTGAGATTTCTGTAAATAATCACATTTTTTTCCGGTTACATTGCAAACGCAGGCTACCCTACGAGACCCCTACGAGATTTATGAAAATGATGTACTAAGTATTTGTACACCTTGAAAAGGTCTACAGAAAAGTCCGCGATGGTATATGTCTATCTCTTATGGATAACCCACTATAGCATTTTTTGTCATTTACTTTTTACGAAAAATAATGCCTTATTTTTGAAGCAATTTTTATACATTACAGCATTAATCCTTATCCAATTAAGTACCTTAAATAAATAGTTGATTTAATATAGATCAATATGGCCGTTTACAGCATGTAATTTAAGTGAACATTTTCGGAGATATTACAGATTTAAAATGCCGTGAGGACGCCGCGCTTCGCCCTATAACACCTTGACTTTAGCAACTATGTCGCTCTTTCAAGAGTTTGTTTAAAAACATTCTGTAATTAATTGTAAAAATAAAATACATAGGGAAAATGTAAAAGTAAATAAGTAAAAATGTACTATATGAATTTAGATATTCCAAAGATAGCAGGAAATCTTGGTATAGGGAAAGGAAATGGTTTTTCTCCAAATTTAACGCTTGCAGGCCACAGGCAGTACTGAGTAAATCGATTACTCTTGCGAAGCAAGAGCAGGCCGCTAGTCCATAATACAATTAATAATTACTTTGGGGATGGATGACCATGTGTGTAAGTGTCCCATATATTTATTTATAGTATCAAAATATGCAATTAATTATCAAACCCCATAATTGTTAAAGAAATTCATACATACCATTTGTGTTAATCTAGAAAATCATAACACATCACATTTATGCATATTTGTGGTCAATCTCCGATGTCATTGAAAAAAATTCTCAATGTTAAATTCAATAAAACTTACTTATTATTTACATTTTGCAAGTCTATGTTAGCATTATCCAATGCGTCCACCATTGCATCCAATTTCACATTTGCCTCCTCACATTTAGTTACTATTTTCTATAAAAAAATATTAGACCTTAAAAATACTTAAAGATGTAATTCATATTTTGAACAAGATAAGCTAAAGGGCTAAAAGATATATAAGATTAATATAAGAAATGCTTATCTTAAATATTTAAATGAGTTTGATGAGTATTTCGGAAACAACTCCAACGATTTTCATAAAATTCAGCATGTAGGGGGTTTTCGAAAAATAAAACAATTTAGTTTCATTTAGAAAAATGTTGTTTTATGTCACAGAAAAAATGCTAAAAATGTTAAAATAGAAAGCAAATGATATTTTAGCTGTTGGTTGTAAAGTTTAATGGGTAACAGGCAGACTAAAGTAGTGAAAATACCTGGGATCAAGGCCCTGTTAGTACCAACCTATTGTTGCTTTTTATTTTTTCATATTTTTATAATTAAAAAAAAATTACTAAACATGGCAGGGTCTCCCAGGTACTTTTAATATAAAGGATAATTTAAATATAAACCTGATGTATTTTTTGTAGCATCCCTAGTAATTGTTTATCCCCTGCAAGACTCCATTGTGGAGCTGCTTGACGTAAAGATGCTGTATCCCCTTCCATATTTTAGTCCAACCTAAAAATCATTTGAATATCAAAGGTAAGTTTTGAGATAAATGGGTTTAAAGTTCTCATTACTAAGGAAAATGCTATTATGTCCTTAAACAAACCACTTAATATTGGTTCACTGTCACAAACTCAACAATTGTTTCAGCCCACAACCGAAGCATCATCAGGAGATAGACTCTAAGACAAAATGGCAAAGCTGGATCTCCACAAAGTAACACCTAATTCTATAAATTATATAATTATATACTTTTATATATATTTTTTATTAATAAGAAAATCAAGAATCAATCAAATTTTTTTTAGTTTGTTATAATATCAATTTTTATATTATAATAAACTAAAAAAATATATCTTAAACTATATTGTTCAATGTATCTATTTTAGTAAGTTTTAAATCCATGTAAATTACTGTAAATTATTAAATTCGATTCAACAATAATGACCCACATAGATCTAAGATGGTTTTGAAGAATTTCAGCTATATTGGCTATAATAAGTTAAGTAAGGTTAGTAATACTTACTTATCAAAAACTTCTAGATAAATAAATAAATTCTGTATTTAAATGATGATAAAAACTACATTTATATAAGACAGATTTGAGAAAGTATAGTGATTAAAGTTAAGTTGTTGAACTAACACATATCGAAGCTTTTATTAAGTGTTGTAATATTAAATACCGCCAGGAAGTTCGTAGAATATATCTTTACAATGATGTATCTCTTTATGCGAAATAACCTACGAAACGCTTAGAGGGGCGTTACAATGACAAATGAATAAAAATACAATGTTATTATCGTATTGCAATTATTTTGTTTATAAGCTCATAATATTTGAAAATAATTTTACTTACAGCTTGTATGATAGTTCACATCAAAATTCGTATCATAGAAAGTTTACTAATGTAGTGCAGTCATTGAAACAATAACTGTAAACTTTCTAATTATTACCACTAAATCATTAACAAAACAAAAATAATTATTATGAATTTGCGTCTACAAACTCGTAAGATTTTGTGTTAAGTGTCACGAATGACACTGTCTGTGAAGTAAACTGCCAACAGCAAAAGTCAATGTCAAAGTAAAATCTGATTTTTATGGTTTCGTTCAAAAGTTTCATGCAAAACCATTTTAAAAGATTTATAATTAAAATTATAAATCTAACTTGGTTTCGGTAAAAGATACTCATTTGTGGTGAAATCTGTTTAAATTCTACTTTAAAGCAGTTTATTTTCAAACCTTAGGAGGTTTTTCGGAACCTTCAGTGTTTTTAAAGTGTTAGACAAATAGTTAATTTTTAAATTTACATTTCGTATTTTAATAAACTAATAGGATCATAAATGATTGGAGCGTACTGAATTGGGGACTTTCAATGGTCCCTCAAAGCGCGTAGTAGTACTGCATTGCCTATGGTTAGCTATTATATGATCAGTCCTTTGTTTAAATGATAATATAATTACAAACAAATATAATCATTGGATCCTCTAAGCTCTTTTTAATATAATGAATGTATATTGAATGTTTTCAGATTTTTTTTATTATTTAACATATAACAAACATTCAATTTTACCTATTTACAGTTTTGAATCCCTTACGTAGATAAGTCTGAGAACAGGGCGTGTCCAGACATTTGGAATTGAAATTGTTCGCTGAGTTTGAACTTCCAGAGAAAGCTTAAAGTTTCTAAGCGGACATTAAAGTGTATTATGGTCTGATCAAAATTATTCACTAAGGTCATTGTTTCAAGAGGTAAAGTTGCGTTGGCTGGTACATGTAGTTCAAAGAACAGGTTAATTTTGGAGTCTTATCTTATTGAAGGAATATCTCGCATATTGAACTTGATGCACCAGAAGATAAGGAAGATCTTAATTTCAAAATAGGACGATGTTGCTGGATGGCAGCAGAACAAGACATGAAAGGTATCGTATAAATTATACGATACTACCTTTCATGGTAAATTTTTATATAAAATTTAAATAGACGTCACAACACGTCCACCGCTTCAAAAAGAAATACATAGCTATTCAACTATTAAAATTGGTGCTTTTTGCAGTTAATTAACTACAGTAAATTACACACATAAAGTGAAGTATACACATTAATGAATGTTAGAAAATTTGAAATTCTATTTAGTAAAAACTTATCGTATTGTGGGACCAACACGTAGTGGCCTAGAGTCAGCGGAGGTTGGTCTCACTCTTGAGTTAATAACGGTTCGGCGTTGTGAAATAACACACTCTATATTTATGTTATAATATTATATTTTCTGCCTCTCTGTTTTGCCTTCACAAACATCCAACGACTAAAACATTCCACAGAGTAAATCCTAATCTCGGGCGCGGTACACATAGATTATAAATCCCCACAGTATCATATATTGAGGACATTGAATACCATAAATCGTTTTTTATATTTGATAAATATAAAATACCTAAATGATATAAGATGATTAACAAATAATATTTTGAGTTTTGATATTCATAAAATATTTAAGACTCGCTTAAGTATGCTTAGTACTTTCTTTATAATTTTAATAATTTATAGAATTAGGCGTCACTTTGCGGAGATCCCTAATGCAAAAGTAATAGTAAAATTATTTTGCTATTGGTGATGAATGGAATGATGATGAAATTCATCGCGGACTATAGCAAAATAAATTTATTGTTACTTTTGGTTTATAAATTAATAAGGTAAATTTTAATTTCTAGCTCGTTAAGTAATTAGAAATCATTTACAATAGCGCCTGCACTACGCTTCCTGCAATGCGGTATTTGACGAGTTAATCCGTAGTATTAGTTATAAATTTGAGGGACATCAATGCATACTCGTTAATCTATGTGTTAAATAAGCTGTGGTAGCCCAGCGGTAACGCCGTGCGACTCTTTCGAGGAGGTCAAAGGTTCAAACCCGGGCAGACACCAATGACTTTTTCTGATAAAACTTATGTGTCTAATTAATAATTGCAATTTATCACACGCTTTTCGGTGAAGGAAAACATTGAGAGGAAACCTACATATCTCTAGAGAATTCTGGAAATATGTGTGACTTACCAATCCGCATTGAAGCATCGTGGTAGGTCTTAACTCCAACCCTTCTCTCCACAAACGGAGAGAAGAGGCCTATTCTCAGCAGTAGGATGGTAAGAGGCCGTTACTTATGTATTAAATATGCGTGAATTTTTACCAAAATTTAAATACATTGCGCGTACTTAGGAGTATGGTATTTGACATTATTAAAAGTTTCATACAAATAAAGTGTAAAAGTTATGATTGTATTATTGTATTACAGTCCGCGTTTGTTAGAGTGCAATAAGCAAAACCGTTCTCATACGTTATATATACAGGATTAGTCACCGCACATATTAAAAGATACCACCACGAATAGCATACCGCACTACACACATTCACTACGACTAGGTCCACGATAGTATCGCCCCGTAACCGAAGAAGTTATGCTCAAGACAAAATCGCAACGCATTAAGATTATTTTCTCAGATAAAATGCATAAAAATGAAATTTATCTATAAATTATACTACATATAAAATACAATATTAAATGTTTATATTTATCGTGTCGGTGTCAAATTCGCAACATTTAAATATTGTGATAAAATTTTAATGAGGGATATATTTATGGTATTTTAAGAAATACTTTTCAGAAATCTGAGATCAATGGAGACAAATTTTTGTATGGTATTTGTTCATCATCTTCCTGCCCTTATCCCACTCTAAGTGGGGTCGGCACAACAGGTTATATACAGGCTGTCACATGATTTGGCTGCGTTTTTACGACCGGCCGCCTGCCTGACGTCAACTTACCTTAGTTGTATTTTACGACACCTCGGTAATAAAGAGGGTGGTCTATTTTACTAAACCGGATACCACACGGCAAGTCAACTTACCTTAGTCGCCTTATACGACACCTCGGTAAGAAATGAGGTTGGTCTATTCTACTCAGCCGGATACAACACGTCAGGTCTACTTACCTTAGTTGCCTTTTACGACACCTCAGTAAGAAATGAGGGTGGTACTATTCTATTCAGCCGGATACCACACGGCGTTGACTAAGCTCTTTAAATGAGAATAAAAAATAAATTGAAAAAATTCTTAAAAATTTAAAATAAATTGAAAAAAATCTGAATCTTATTGGAGATAAATTTTCACAACGTTATAAGATTCTGATACATATATACAATTTTCATTATCATATTAGGTATTTGTTATACAATATAAAAATGTGTTTCGTAAAATGCCCGGTAGATCAGCTATTTTATCGACGTGTTATGAATCATTTGACAATGACACAAATAGTTGTATTACATTGAGTAAACCGGAAATATATTGCCATTGCAAATGCATCATTTTGCATATGTTATCTCACTACAGCGTTTACTAAATATTTGTTAAAATGATCGTTTATATATAAATATTATTAATTAAAAAGGCTATTTAGAATATTATGCATGTGGCATAAATGATACCATATTAAGCCGTGTGGTATCCGGCTGAATAAAATAGACCACCTCATTTCTTACCGAAGTTTTCTCAAAAGGCGACTAATGTAAAATTGACCCGCCGTGTGGTATACGGCTTCTTGAGAAAAGTGTTTAATAAATTTTTGTTTAATAAAAGCCGATTTTGATGGGACTTTCACTGCATGATAAAAGAGGATTTTAATCAACATTTTTTCCTAGAGTCCTCGCAGAGTCGGGATTTTCGTGGGGAAAACTATGATGAATGATTTCGACGCGGATGAAGCCAGGGTACACCTAATATTAATATAAACTTCAGAACTTAAGGTCATAAAAGGCAGAGCTTCAAATTACCGTATTTGAAGTTTTGGTAATCTAACACGAGAAACCTTTGTTTTTTACTAGATTAACAGATTGTTAGCCACGGTGAAAGTAGTCTATTATTTTTTAAACAACAGTAAGTAATCCAAAGATCAAAGAAGTTATTCTTTCTGCAATGGTGCGTTTTAAAATGGTACATCTTAATAGTGTATCGGAGTCACGAAAAGATAAAAGGATAATTTTAATGGCTACCGTATATAATTTTTTCTATTTATATACTTATACGACTAATATTTTTGTTTGCCATTGTTTGCATATCTTTAATATGCAAAAAAAATTAGAGTATTGTCTTTTACGATACACTTTTATTAAACTATATTGGATAGTTGTTAGCGCTTAAACATTTTCAAATAATATTACAATCATCATTCATCGTTCGGCTCATCCTACTCAAAGTGGGGTCGGCAAAAATATTTTAAACATTATTCATTAAATTATCGTCAGTAGTAGTTATATTTAATGTATAGAAATCGGCTATAACCAACTAGTTCGAAGCTAGTCGGGCTAATCCGATAGAATAACAAGTGAGTATGTTATCTATGTACATTACATTATACATATACATTATCTATGTTTTAAACGTGTGTTTTAAAGTTTATGATTTTACAGAACTAATGAAAATATGTATTTTGTATTATGGACCTCCGAAAAGTAACGCTTAATTCTATAAATTGTTTATGGTTTTACATGTTTTGGCTAGTTATTTTACGTCCGACCACCTGCTTGTCGTTAAATTGCATTTTTTCATTTCAAATTACCTTAGTCGCCTTTTACGACACCTCGGGATGAAAGAGGGTGGTCTATTCTACTCAGCGCGATACCACATGGCGGGTCAACTTCACTAGTCACCTATTCCGCCACCTCGGTAAGAAATGAGGGTGGTCTATTCTACTCAGCCCGATACCACACGGCTTTGCTTATGCAATGTATATTCAAATTCTATTCAAAACTAAAAATAATTATATTATCAATGCATCGAATAGGAGATACAGACCTAAAAACAAATTCCAAAGTACTTTTAGATTTGGCATAGCTTTGTGCATTCCTACTAGTTGTAATGTTATAGTGATTATTTTACTTTATTAACGCTCACTGCTTCCTACGATGTTAATTTTATATCAACCATCTGAGGTCATATTTCTCGCACAATAGAATCTTATAAATGCTAATATATTGGTAACCTTATAAGGGAAAGGCATGTTGTGAACTCTTCTGAAGGTTCAAAATTAAACTGTCTGCCATTCACGTAGGTACTCCTCGTAGTTATTACAAAGACACGGCATTTCACAGCTTGAGATTTTTCATTACAATATCAATATATTTGAGGCGAAAGCTTTAAGTGACTCATCCGGTATCAATAAATTCACTGGTTACTAATAACAGAACACTTTCTTCTTTCATTTGTAAAGGACAATGGGGCCTTTTTACTATTGCTTTCACATGCCTCATGGTGTACAATGAATAGCTATATACATAATACAGCATTAACACCATAATTAGGTTTTTACATATGGTGGTCGATCTTACAGACTTCACTAAAATTATCTATTAGGTATGGGTATATTAGGAAATAGATATAAAACCTTAATTCCTGTTAAATAATATTTTTGTAAGCCTGTGATATAACCCATGGTATGATAATTACGTAAAGTAAACTAATCTATACATCTTGACGATGACCACTCAGTTATGTGTCAAAGGTAACTCTATCCAAGGTATTTAATTTATATATGCAAGCAATTTATATCTTGCAATATGCAAGTGTAAATATACATAACGATTTCATAATTTATATATGCAAGCAATTTATATCTTGCAATATGCAAGTGTAAATATACATAACGATTTCATAATTTATATATGCAAGCAATTTATATCTTGCAATATGCAAGTGTAAATATACATAACGATTTCATAATTTATATATGCAAGCAATTTATATCTTGCAATATGCAAGTGTAAATATACATAACGATTTCATAATTTATATATGCAAGCAATTTATATCTTGCAATATGCAAGTGTAAATATGCATAACGATTTCAATAGATAAAATATCGTTGGGTAAAAAGTTAAATAGGGGGAAAAAATGTGTAGTTTCTGAACTAATTCTCGGCAAAATTATACATTGAAAAAAAAAACAAAAATAATTCGAATTTCAAATTTACTTTATTTAACAAGATCTTTTAAAAATTCAATCTGGTTCTAAAAATTGCTTCTATCAAGAAGAGCCATATTTATAATCATTATAATCTTGGTGGGTGTTGTCTATAGTGTGATTGGCGAAACAAAATTCGCTCAAGTAAAGTTATGTTGCTATCATGAACATTCTGAAACGTCTGGTTATATAACTAACTTATACTAGGTATGTAGTTACAACCGACAATTTATTCGCATCAACTTTATTTTCTAAATACCCTAAATTATGTACAACATGTTTTTGCGTAAAAATAAGTATGGAATGTTAACAAAATTATTATTTATTTAAAAAAACAATTCAATAGTCATAGTAGCTCCGCGGGTCGCGGGTTCGATTCCCGCCGAGGGCCAAGATTTTCTATAAATGAATTTGTTGGTCTTCGAGTCTGTAATGCTGTATATGTGTAAGTGCTGTATATTTGTAATTAAGAATGTATTTAAAAAATATATAAGTATATATTCACCAGTTATATGTTACTCATAACACATGTATTAAGTTACTTACTTTGGGGACGGACGACCGTGTGTGTAAGTGTCCCATATATTTATTTATTATTTATATTCTTTATGAAAATTTAAAATGCAAAACAAAAATAATATCTTAAAAACTAATATCTTAAACTCATAAAAATTTCCAATGGGTAAAAGTTGGTAAACATTGTAGATTGTATTTAAATTTTAATTATAAAATATCCTTTTATCTACAAGAGTCAGTCTATATACCAGAAATATATTTTATTCAACTTCTATGTTTATATTCTGGATTACTGAAACAAAAGATGGCCCACTTTTGTTTTCTATCCATAGTCAGGTTTTTGTCCGCCATGAACCGTGGCGCGTACACGATAAATTACGAGAGTTTACGAAACTTACCGAACGTGGAATGAAAGTTTTGTTCTAAATTGCCATATCAAAATATGTAACGATTTTTAGGGTATAGCAAATGGAATTTTTTCCAAAATTATTTCTTATATCTATGTTTAATTTACTTGACATTATTCTTAAATATATATTATATTATTATAGTATATTAATGGAATAATTTTATAATACATTGTAGTAATGTTAATATTCATTTTCCTATAACTTGCAGTACCTATAATATTATTCCACATGCAATGAAATCATTACATCAATCATTTCAGTCTTTTTGCTGACTGCTTTAATTTTTAAGAATTATTTGTTAATGTGATTTAATATAGATGATAAAACGATTTTTAAAAGATTTTAATTTTTTTTATTAAATCAATTGTCATTACAATAGTAAATACGATGTTATTGTTATCTATTCGTATTTTGTTTACAGTCATTTATTTGTTATAATGTATTGACGTATAGGGTCTTGTATTGGAATAAAGTATCATTTACTTTACTAAAATTTTACTTTTAATTACAGGTAAATGTTAAACTTATTAATATGCATGTTTTCAATCTGGATATAATAAATAAATAAAAAAAAAAAAAAATTCTGAATAAGGTATTTTTAAGTTTTTTTAAATCATATATTTAACCTAATATATATCATATATTTAATCCTTCTCTCCAACAACGGGAAAAGAGGCCTATTCCCAGCATTGGGAGAGTAAAAGGCCACTACTTTACTTTTTTTATACATTTAACGTTTATTAAAGAATATTCTATTCAGGAAACAATAATTTATATTATTAACATAATACTATATTTATTGATATATGTTCCCTACAAAATTATACACAACAAGGCAAAATATATTTTAACGACTAGCAATACTTAGTAACTCGCCCCAACATCCAACCGCGCCAGTGTGGCGACAACATTCACAGAGATATAGTGTATCACTTCTCGCTGCGGATCCTAACTACTTTTACGTTACCGTTCAAAACCGGTTTGAAAGTGCTTTGAGGTGTGGCGTAGGCGGTTAGTGCAGCGTTCAACCGTAAAATACTCTTTTCAAAGTTCAAAATCAACTTTGTGTTTCAAAAAAGTGCATTTGTGAGTCATCAGATAACTCCAGTACAATTAAGGTATCATTTTATCTATTCACTATCTTTTCAGATTTCTAAGTGACATGGTAAACAGTAAAATTTAGCAATGAGTTTATTATTGGTATCTATATATCATTATTGTATACTTTTTCAAATTCTCCTTGTTTAAAATCTTAAACGATATGCCTCTTGCCTATAAGGGTAGTTATACTTTCAAATGCTAAACCTAACGGGTTCACTTTATTGAGCACTGTGGTTCTTCCAGGCACAGATATTGCTATTCTTAGCATCGTAAGTTCATGTTAGATATGTTTTAACGGTATTTTTCAAAATTTTATCACTTATTACCTAAAGTTTGACTTTATTATACAAAAGCTTGAAGAATAGTTTGGGCTATACCGTAAAGACTGCTATAGAAGTTTTTTTTTGCTCTAAACGGATCTTAATTCTTGACTTTATTTTTCATGGCAGATAACCTAGAAAAGGTGTATATTAGTATAAATGCAAATATTAAGTAATTGGTAGTTTTTGTAGTTCGTTATCAAAACCAGTTGTAATGTAGTACCTGCATAAAACTATATTGCGGCTAAAATGGGGCTGTTAAAGGTAGAATATATTTTTAAGGATATTTATTACCAATTACGGTTATTATGAAGGTAATTTTTGCATTAGCCTGACTATGTATCCGTAGAATTTCAATTACCGTAGATGACTACAGAAATATGTAAATTTATGTAAGACGATAGATGGCAGCACTAAAACAGTTTTCTAAGAAAGATGAAATTAGCTTTTAATTTTATGTCCATAATAATTTATGTTATTTATTTATGTAAAATAGCAGAGTTAATGAAATTATGTGATTGTTACGAAAGCATAATTGTAATTAACACATAAGTTTACGATGATGTGGTAGGAGTTTTAAGATTTACTGATTTAATTGGTGTACTATTGGAATAGAATTAAACTTTTATGTACTGAATTATATTCGGAAACTTTGTCCAATACTTTAAGTACTCTTTTAGATTAAAGGGTATAAAAGATAAAACCGCTTTTATAGAACTTTCCTAGACACAATTGTTTGAAGTAAACGAAAGTCCTTGAATTAACTGCCCGACAAAATAATAGCAAAATTCTGAAATATCTACTAATATTCAATATTCCGTTTAAGAAAATATGACTCATAAGGTTATGCTTTATAAGTTTTAGTTATGGAGGTACCGCTGTAGTGTTCATTGATCGGTCTTAGAATTTGTTATCATCATCATCATCCTCCTGCCCTTATCCCACTCTAAGTGGGGTCGGCACAACATGTAATAAACATGCTGTCACATGATTTGGCTGCGTTTTTACGACCGGCCGCCTACCTGACGTCACGGTCTTAGAATTTGTGTCAACACTAATATAATAAATGCTTTAGTCTGTCTATGTACAAACTTTCGTATCTATTCCGCTAGTCCAATATTAATGTAATTTAGCACAGTTAAAGATACTTCGGGGTAACATATAGGATAAAAAATATACATTGCATTATTGAGGGCACTTAAACGCTAAAGTGTTAAACGGAAAGCGCAGTGTTGGAAGACCCCCTACTAGATGGGCAGACGACCTCAAAAAGGTCGCGTGGAGCCGCTGGATACAAGCGGCACAAAATCGTTTGTTGTGGAGATCCCATGAAGAGACCTATGTCCAGCAGTGGACGTCCATCGGTTGAAGACGACGACGACGACGAAACGCTTAGTTGACGCAATCGAACTGGTATTTAAAAAATAAAGAAAATACACATTCCTTTTTTTCTTAATGGGTTTCGTACATGAGAAATTCTTAGCGACAATGACGTATTGATGGAGGGTGTGGCAACTGGTGAAACAATTTTTCTTACTTCTATTGAAAGAAGTCTGAAAATACGACTGAAAGAGAAAACAGCTTTGGGACTACATCTTGTGACTTACTTCAAAGAAATCATTAATCCTAGTAAAGTGTTGTAGTGGTTCTTTAAAATTTTCTATATATAATATTTCTTATGTATTTTTTATATGTAGGTGATTTTGCTAAATCAACTAAATTTGCGCATTATTACACACAATTGAGACAGACGCACATATATTGTAAGAACTGTAGTTCTTACAATATATAAAAAAATATATATATATATATATGTAAATGGATACATTGTATCCATTTTTTTCCACTTTATCGGTCTTTTTTGCTATATTAACGAGTGCTACAGAGTATGAATGCTATAGTGAAAGTGTTGAGTTCGCCAGAAAAATAATATAAATGCATTTTATTTAATGAAATGAAATGAAATGAATGAAAACTACAGAGTGTACAAAAAACTTATAGTAAAAGTGTTGCGTTAGCGAGATAAATAATTTAAATGCGTTTTATTTAATGTTAATTCTCTTTTATTTTTCTTGACTATAGTGCCAGTGCTATAATGGTTTAATAGGATGTAGATAGAATTGAATACCTAAAACTAATACGTAAATCTTACATAGGTCGTCAAAACAAAAAGGTATTACAGCCTCCAGCGCATTTTTCTTTTGAGAAACTTCTCAGTTCGTAACATCTGTTTCTTAAGTTTTTATAGCCCTCATCTGATCTGATTAAAGTTGTGCGTCCTAAGTATCAATAAAAACGGTATCTGTAGCAGTTTTCAATAGCTGTTCATTGATGTGCTGACTGCTGACCCACTGACCAGAACATCAAAAACTTTGTGGCACCGTGACGTGTGATCGTTAAATTCGGGCCCGTTTTAATTGGTTTATGAAGCGTTTTATTTCATAGCAGCATATCTCAGTAAAGCGGTACACGCAGATAAAAATCATATTACTGTTTTCCGCGTAAATTTATTTTGGAGCAGATAAATCGACGGCCACCACGTTCATTTTTAAAAATGATATGGACGTTTAAAAACGTACAGACAAAAAAAATATCAAGACCTTGATAATTTTTTTTAATCGTAAATAATTTCAATATTTTCACGATTTGTTAAGAATGCGTTATAAAGTATGGATAAGGAATCTATAATATTATCTATACTAATATATAAAGCTGAAGAGTTTGTTTGTTTGATTGTTTAAACGCGTTAATCTCAGGAACTACTGGACCGATTTTAAAAATTATTTTAGTGTAAGATAGCCTATTTATTGAGGAAGGCTATATATAGGCTATAACATCACGCTAAGATAAATAGGAGAGAGGAGCATCAATAAAAAAAGTACGAAAACGGCAAAATTTACAGCTTTCCGTGCGCTGAGAAAACGGTAATAGTTATTAAAAAAATCATGTATTACAAAATTGTTTCCCTCTAAAAGTTCTAAATAAAAGTCCGCAACAGCATATATCTATCTTTTAAGGTTAACCCACTTTAACCATTTTTATAGTTATCAAAAGACTATATTACGGTTTTAATCTTTCCCCGCGGGTGGAGCCGCTGGCGATTGCTAGTTGAATATAAAAGCGACAATTTTTTTATAAAATATGCTGTAGTATGCTTATATTAATAAGCTAATATTTAAAAATGATCAACATCAACATTTTTTTAATTACAATTATCTGTGTAATCATAAATGCGCGTAAATGAGAGAATCATTTAAAAAGTATGAATATATTCAAATGAACAAGTAGTTGTTTGTGAATAATTACTTATTCATTTAAATATTACGGCACTTCTCTTTCGACTAAAAGATAGATTGCCTTATTATAAGATATAAGTTTTTAGTGTCGTTTAGGAATTTATTGAAATTTTTATTACACAAACACCAGTCTACCTGCATCCCGACTTGTACTTGATATTTTTTTTTCTAAATTTCTGGGCACAGACGTCGGCAATTGTGGTTGAAGCGATCCAGTGTTTTTTTTATCTTTATTTATTGTTGCAAACGTGTTGATGGATACGCGTCGCTGCAAGATTCACAGAAACATGCTTCTTTGACTTTTTTCTTGACAATTAACCATATATTAAAAAAGAAAAAGAGAATTGAAAAAGAAAAAGAGGATAATTAAAATAATCAATTTTTAATAAATAATCGATTATTTTTTTCAAATCTATTTTATTTTATAGTTTGTATATTTTATGTTGATGGACGTCCTGGTCTGAACTTAGATCGTTTCAAAGGATTTCTACACAAACTTGTACTGATTAGATCCAGCTGTTCCCTGCGACCTTTGAGGTCATCAATAACTACATCTAGTTAGTCTACTGTCGCCTCTTTTTCCATTGCCGGATCGCAACTTGAACATTTTAAGACTGTAACGCCTGTTTTCAGATACAAACTGCATGTATTAGTTTCGTATCATCAAAACGTTTTTCTATTATCCTTCCGTTCCTTGGGGGTTCATTACAGTAGGTTAAAAACACTGTTAAAAAGAGTCTGATACAGAAAGCCTATTATACTGTTTAGGATTACTTAGATGTTAAGAATGTGTGGATATAGCTACTCTGCGACCCGGTACAAAACAGTAATGACTTAATATAACTAGTTATAAATATTATATTTAAAAAAGACAATCGCCGAGTGTCTTGCTGACTCATCTCGGTAGGAACGGCTTTCCGAACCAGCAGTAGAGTTGAAGATTCAAAAGTTTACAAGTTTACTTCGATAAAGAATATTTTGAATTTGAATAAACTCGAAACAATTTAAAAAACTAATCCACGTGAAAAATCGTAAGTATCCAAGTAAACCTAATTATATTTTCTGTATCCGCCTGCTGATCGCAATCCCGCTTCCCACACGCGAAATAATACGCGTTACATTTCAGAGTTATTTTTGATCTATTTACATTTTTAGGTTTTAGAACTCTTGGGAGAGTTGAATGAACTATAAATAAAGCTTTAGGTAGAAAGCTCAGGTCATAATCATTCCTACAATGAGTTGTATTATCCCAGAATTTTTTCATAATGTATGGGTCTCTGAATAGTTTCCTTTGTCTCCTTCACGTATACACCCGGCCACCTCGTCTTTTTTATTATATTTAAATCGGTGTCTAAATCGTTAATACAATCAGCCTAGGCTTAGTAAAGCTTTCGTATTGTATAGATTTGGGATATTATAGATTAAACTTAATTGTCACGAGACTCAAAGACTGAGGGAATTTAAGAATGATGTTTGTATGCGTTTATTTTACATTCTAATATAAATAATACTAGTAGTACCTGCGACTACTTTCGCGCCAACTGAAGCGTAAGTACTCTCAAAAATAGAATACGTGTTCCGTTTCTGAGACAAAAACAGGAACTTTAGTAAACAATATAATACCCGATACACATGAGGTTAATTGTGCAGTTTTATCAATATTGGTCCAGCGTATTTGCTGTGAAAGCGTTAACAGACAGACAGACTGACTTTCGCATTTAAATAAATTTAAATATATATGGAACACTTACAAACACGGTTGTTCGTCCCCAAAGTAAGTAACTTATTACTTACATTATTATTGTAGACAGATAACTAATGAATATTTACTTATATAATTTTTAAATACGTACTTAAATACAAATAAACACCAAGACTCGAAGACCAACAAATTGATGTATAGAAAATCTTGGCCCTCGGCGGGAATCGGAACCCGCGACCCGCGGAGATGAAGGCAGGGTCACTACCCGCTACGTCAACAGGCCAATCTTTTTATTTATAATACTACTATATTATTATACTTATAATATTACAATATTATTATATTTATAATATTACTATATTATTATATTTATATAAAAATAAGTCGGGTTTTCCTTCCTGACGATATAACTCCAGAACGCACTAACCGATTTCCACGGTTTTGCATTCGTTGGAAAGGTCTCGGGCTCCGTGAGGTTTATAGCAACGAAAATCTAGGAAAAATTTCAATAGAAAAGCGGGAAAATAGGGAAAATCATTTTTTAAATACAGCGCCATATCAAAACTACTGGATCAATTTTAATCATTTTTTTTACACTGACTGACATGGGATACATATTTTATACCCGTGCGAAGCAGGGGCAGGCCGCTAGTTATATTTATAATATTACTATAGATTTTACCGTACTGGAATACCATGAGTCATAGTAAAAGTATTTTACCACCTCACTGGTAAGTGAACGTTTCCTTGACGAATAGTTGCCGACTGGCAAATTGTACATTGTTATTCGTAGTTTTTTTTTCTAATGTGCACAATTTAACAGATTATTTTCTTGAGTACCTACCTCACATCTGGTAAAACCAAAGTAAAATTTTAAAACGAATCTCTGCCTAGAAATATACCTGTCGATACTGCTTTATTTACACATGCCCGGAAAAAAACTATTCGATATCTATTGAACCAGAACATACAAAAAATGCTTTGTTTATCTGTTAGACGTCTGTCATTAAATACGCGACGGCAAAATGTTTTTCTCTGAGTTTTAAGTTAACAGGTAAAGATGAAAACCAGCGTTCAAGTGGGGTGGCCTTGTTTTGATAGTAACATAAAGAATTACGGGGCGAAGTATTTTAAGTTGTAACATTGGTAGAACTACGGTCTTCACCTTATTTTTTACTCTTGAGGTTGATACAGTTAAAAAAATAATAAAAAATAAAATATTATATTTATTGTGAAATAATATCAATTAAAGTAATTAATAATTTTATTATTAATTAAAGTAAATTTTCTCCTGAGAGATCCGAATTAAGTTTAGAAAAACTTGTATCCCAACCCCCTCCTAGATATAATAATAAATTATATGCAAGTAATAAACAAATAAAACGAAATGATTAAAAATAGAACTACAAAAACAAAAAGAAAAATGAACTGGTTAGTTAAATGAACAATATGTGTAAGTTAGTGCAGTATGTATGAGTAAAGTTTATTATGTTAATTTATTTAGCATAATCAATAATAATTCCTAAACATATTTATCTAATTACGAGTGTTTATTAAGTACTAGCTTTTGCCCGCGACTTTGTCAAACAAAAAACAAGTCACTTTTCATTAACTATCACTATCTATATATAAAAAAAACGATCCGTTACTTGGTTCGAACGTGGATAATAAATACACATTCGCATTTCTATATCGATATAGAAATAAAAAATCCCAAAAGCGGGCGTTACTATTTTTGTAATTTTTGCATCAAACAGATTCAAACTTAGAAATGTTACGTTACATTTCATTTAAATGCGATTAATTATCCCACCGGTGCTGTTCATTTTCGATATGAAAGCTCGAGGCAACGTTGTTCATAGAGAATTTATGAACACTTGTGTTTGCTTTAGTTAAGACAATTCACTTGGCCTAGTAGTATATTTTGGATGAAAGCATATTTCATTATTTTATTGGGATATAATTAATTTGGAGATAAATGTTATAGTGTATTACTAAATTTAAATTATATTTTTTCGAAAACTAAATCAACTACTAATAACTAAATAATCGTTCATTAATATTGAATGAGACGAGCTGTTAAAAGTGGAACCTAAGTAATCTATACAGGTAATTAAAAACAATTCTAGGTGATCGAATTCAATAGTGAAGCGAAAATAAATATAAAAAAAACCATTAGTAAACACCAAAAAAGTGTAGATGATTTCTGAATTTAGTAAATGGTTATCAAAGCTCGCCAAACTTAATTAACATAGAATATAATACTAGACTAAGGTTGTCATAGGTATACATGGCGAAATGATGAGAGAAGACGAAACTCATATAGTTATCTTTGTCTAACTAAAAATAAAAAGACACACATAATAAGTCTCATTTGCTTTCCCTTTATTATTGACTAGCTTTTACCCGCAACTTCGTTCGCGTAGACTGTAGTCTTGAAATTAACAGTAGCTTCTGTCACTCTCCAACCCTGCAAATATCTCCATCACAAAAATGAGATCGATCCGGGAAGACTCGAGAGAGATTTGTCGTTTTGTCGAGACCATAGTTTGTTGAGTTATAATTTTAATAAATAACCCGCATGACATACATTAAATATATGTTAAAATAGGTCAGTTAAAGGGGACTGCCAAAATTGGGCCTGTTACAAAAACCCCATATACATTAAAAAATTCCTAATATTTTTCTGGTATTAAATATAATATCTAGTATGTAACCCTATGTTAATGAAACTTCAAATTTGTTTATGGTGTATATACATATATATAGGGCAGTAATAGAATAATAAAAAAATATATTAAATAAGCACGATACACAGCATGACAGGGTTGTTAAACCGACATAAATGGCTTTAATAAAATAAACGAGTGCAAACTCGTTGGTCGAGTAAACTCTCGGTCGAATGAAACATCGAGTTCCGCGATCCAGTAATTTTCTCGGTGTAAACTGGGCGCAAGGCTTATTGTGCGATGCGTCATATTGAATGTATTAGTCCCTGGAGATTTTTTATCTGCGCTTTCCTTTATTTTTACTTGATTAATTAATCCTCACGCAGGTTAGTTAATCAGAAAGTGCTGATATTAATAAAACAACTTTAACGGTTACACCCGCGTAATATTTTACACTTTTTAACATTTTTATTACGGATACCTATTTTTTTTTTAATGTAATATAGCCTATGTTGCTCGGTAAAGATGCAGCCTTCCAATGGTGAAAGAATTTTTCAAATCGGTCCAGTAGTTTTTATGTGAAAACATAACAAACGTACATACAAATTTTTACTTTATAATATTAGTATAGATAAAAATCGAACGTCGTGTGGTATTCGGCTGAATAGAATAGACCATCCTCATTTCTTACCGAGGTGTCGTAAAAGGCGATTAAGGTAAGTGGGACCCGCCGTGTGGTATCTGGCTGAGTAGAATACATCGCCCTCATTTCTTACCGAGGTATCTTAAAAAGTGATTAAGGTAAGTGGAACCCGCCGTGTGGTATTCGACTGAGTAGAATAGACCACCCTCATTTCTTACCGGGTATCGTAAAATATGACGGCGGCCGGTCGTAAAATACGTAACAAAATCATGTGATAACATGTTCATAACATGTTGTGCCGACCCCACTTACGAGTGGGATATGGGTAGGAGGATGATGTTTAAAAATCGATGTTCTGACGCGGAGGATGTATATGAAAAAAGGTTCAAATTACTTGTAATATTACATAAAACGTTTCCAATTACTTTCTCATAATTATCTACATCACTTTCAATATCTTCATTTAACCGTATGTATTACATAGACAAACACTTTCTAACGTAATCATATATACAAACCTGAGAAAATCCATTGTTATGTATCAAAGATTCTTTTAACATGCTACTGCATGACTGCGACACGATTTACATGTACAACACTGTAAAGACAAAATAATATTCAGTTACTTTTTTTTTAATTTGTAGAATAGATTTATCAGTAGCAGTAGTTTTATACTATACTACTTACTAGACCATTATCGTTTTTGGAATTTTCTTTATGTACTTTTCCTTTAGTCTTTGATTGCATTTAGCCGGTAACTAGCGAAGTTAAAATTTAATCGATTTTTAAAATAATCGATTATTTTTTGCTCAAAAATCGATTATTTCAGGTTTCCCCTTTTTATTTTAAATAAAAAATTAATAATTTGGTTCTACTTGTTAAATTTATCCAATATCTAAAAATAAACGAATTCATTTGCAATACAAAAAATTAAATTATTTCATAACTGTCGTCGTCGTATCTTTAAGAGAAACCTCTTTGTTACGGTGGGTACAGTCTTTCATTGTTTATATTTTTTCTTATATAATTGATGGCTTTGTCTGTACGATAAGTGAGTAAATGAAATTATTGATTTAGCATACAACAAAGGTTAATTAATGCTGGATAACATTTTTTGCATTCATGTGGCATGTGTCGTTTTATTATGCAAAGGTCGCAGCTGATTGTCATTTGATTTTTGGCGATGAGTTTCGTTTATTTATTTTTAACAGGTTTTGGTTTCCGGTCGATTAAGGTCATGCCGCGGTACATGACAAACATTAAACTCGTAACCTTTAAAATTCATGGTAAGCAACACGATATTGTAGGATTGGATGTGGATGTGTAGATAATGTTCAATACGATAAACATATATTGATTGGGCCGTATGGGGATTACTTATGAATATTAGTTGAGTTCAGCAATCAAACTATTTGTCTAATGGAAAATAAAATTGTCTGATAAAAATGTGCCCTCAGCTTTATTTTTGGCTAAAGTTCTTTTGGTATTCGGGTTTCTACTAAGATATCTTACTGAGTCAAAAGTTTTTTGCTATGAGTATGTACTTTACATATAGCGTTCTCTAAAACTCATAGAGTTATTATACTAGAGTAGGAGAGCCAAAGATAGGCCTGTAAGTGAGAGTGTCATAATAAATAATGAGATGGAAGATATACTCGTATATCTTTGTCTAATCACACATAAAAAAGAGAGACAGAAAATATTCGGTCTCATTTGATTTCTCTTAATTCTAATTGAGCACATTTTAGGCTTGCTTCCATCCTCTAGTATAATTACTGTATGCCTAGTTTACAACTGGAAACCTTGATAACTTTTTTGAATATAAAAAAATACTTGGTTTGCCTTAGAGAAACTTAGTACAACGCAAACTTTATTAAAAAGTGGGGAAATATTTAGCTGAAAATTTTCTACGCTAATATTATACTGTTCAATACACAAATGGCGGAGAAGACGGATGGAGAGTTTAAAAGTAATTAGCGATGGGACCAGTGAACATCCATCCTGGAGCTAGGGTTATCAAACTTCAGGATGTGAACGTAAAATTTTAATATGTTTGAATACTAAGCTTTTTTTTTTTACACGCAATTTCGTTTGCGTAATTAATGGCGCTTTTCAATGTCATCTTATTCCTGTAGAATTAACAAGATTTCTATAAAGTATGTATTACCTCGGTGTGTAAGGAATAATTGAGCCAAATTTCATCGATATTGATTCGCCGTGAAAGAGTAACAAATATACATCAATACTCACAAACTTTCGCATTTATAATATTAGTAGGATAAGTTGTAAACAATAGCAATTTATATAAATGTTAGCTATCGTAAAACCTAAATAACTACTACCTAAGTTATACGCAGAATTATTTCCACAATGATTTAACGTTGTAAATACAATGGCATATAAATTCTGTAAATAAATTTGAATGTTTTAACTCCACAATTAAACGAATTAAAACAAAAATCCTAGCATGCAATTTGCGATTACTTCTTGTGAAAATTTCCGTGGTTTATTCATGAGTTATTAGTTTATAGACAAATCAATATGCGGTAGCCCTACATAGTGCATCGAAGCGGCCATGATTAATGGCGTCGGCCCAAAGAAAGCATCACTTTAACTTTAATAATGTGTACTAGCGTACTGACGTTGCATTGTAATATTCATTTTAGGTTTAAACTTGCACATATTTAGCAGGTTAACGTGTTGAAGTAAATATTCGATCTATAGACTTAAAAATATAATGCTTCACTAATTAAAAAATGTGAGCAGGATTAATTAGCCACAAACCCAAAATTAATAAACCACAGTCTCGATTATTGAAAATTGTACCAGAGAATGTATACAGTGCTTGTGTATTGTTGTATTATTGGTGATGGGCAGTGCATGATTTTTTTAAGAATTTTGTATTTATCAAGTATGAGAACGAATAGTTCTCTCTATATTCATAATAACAATTTTTTCATTTTATCACGGATTATAGCAAAATAATAATTACTTTTCTTTTAAATAACATATCCTTTTATATTATTACTAGCTCATTGGAGTAGTATATTAGTTTAGTGTATCTCTGTTGGTTCACGGGGCGCACTACTTCTGAGCTCTACTTTCCGCATTTCGCAACCTCGGTATGCTTCTGCGCTCGCCCATCTCGCCCGGTGACGCTGTAAAAGCCGTTAGGGCTAACAGCATACAGTCAATTAAAAAAAAACAGGGCGCACGCGATCTCTACAACACAATTTACACAAAACTTTAATGTAGAATTAAGCTAAACTTTCTTAAATTAAAATTAAAAACCGTATCAAATTCTATTTTAGTAGATTTTGAGAAAATTGACCACATACAGAAAGACTGCTTCTCAGGACGTTGTTTTATAATAAGTATAAATAGAGAAGTACACACATAACATTGTTCCAGGCGGTTATAAACATACTTCTGAATTTTTTATATTTAATAAAACCTAAGTTGGCCCGACTTACACATACCAACAATTACCGACGTAGACAGTAAAGCACTCTTTGTGGAAGAGTTGTTAAACTTTTTTACAATGCTTTGTGTACTTTCACAGCGGTTCGAGTATGTACGTAGAAAAGCTGTATCGTTGTATTTATTTTTACTATTCTCTAACAATGGATAGCATACATTTCCTTATTGGTTATAAGTTTCTAACGTAATAGTGTGAATTTATATAATAAGGCATTCTGCAATTATATTGTAACTAAATGTTACTGTGACTTCACCTGCGTAGAAATCAGTGTGTTAAAATTAAATTTTGAACAAAAAGTTATTGGGAGTTAACCATAAGAGATAGAGACATATTGTCGCGGACTTTTTTGTAGCATTTTTGTAGACCTACAATTCTCTCGTATATTACTTTAGTGTACGATAATCTCTGTTGGTTTATTACAACTGCGAGACCTTTTCAACACAATTTACATAAAATCATAATGTAATATAGACCTTAACTTTCGAAAGAATTGCACAGTACATACAGCTTTACAGGGGACTTTCTTTTATAATAATTAAAGATAAACATTATTTTTAATACGAAGGAATACTAAAAACTATCATTTATATATCTCACTTATGTGGTATAAAATTTTGATTTTATGGCCGTTACATTAAATACTTATAGTAATTTGAGTTATTTTTCGTATCTCTTGAAATACTTTCTGAATACGGGAACCGCAGATTTAGAGCGCGTCGACTCGTATCCAAAACGATCGGATAAATATAGTTTTAATGGAAATAGTTTTAGTAGTTTCATATATTTATAACTGAGTCGATTTCAGATGAAGTTTTTATAGTTGACGTACAGGTGTGCATAAGACTTTATATCACCCGCTTAAATAAATGTATAGTCTTAAGACGAAAACAGAAGAAGTCCATTACACAAAGGATAATTTTTTCATTTGAATATTATTGAAATAATCGACAATATTTAATTTGGTAAAGTTTTGTTAAAAGTAACTAAGTACGTGAGTAAGTAGCGCCCTGTTACTATCCCACTGCTGAGAATAGGCCTCTTCTCTTTGTTTTTGGAGAGAGAGAGGGTTTGGAGCTAAGACTTACCACGCTGCTCCAATGCGGATTGGTAGGCTACACATATCTCCAGAATTCTCTAGTTATATGCAGGTTTCCTCACGATGTTTTCCTCCACCGAAAAGCGTGTGATAAATTGCAATTATCAATAAGACACATAAGTTTTAACAGAAAAACTCATTGGTGTCCGCCCGGGTTTGAACACGTGACCTCCTCAAAAGAGTCGCACGGTGTTACCGCTGGGCTACCACTGCTTTTGCATGGTTTTGTTTAAGTTGTAAGAAAATTATGTTATAAAAATTAGTAAAACATAACACAGTCGCCGCATTCATCCCGCGCTCTGACGGTTTGCTACTAAGTCAAATCTCTACCCTTATTAAAGTATCATAAAATATATGTTTTCTGTTTTAGCCTTTGAGTAGTTGATAGCTCATTTTTAACATGTATACACACAGTCTTTGATAAGTTCGTCCTACTACTAGGAAAGTTTTTTAACGGAATGAGAATAATAAACAATTATTAACATAAGTATTTATAATTTTATATCAGTTTCTGTTATTTAACATTGCTATAGTAGTTATGCCTTACGCAAGACAGCGCAAACCACATTTTAATATCCGGCGAATGGCGCGAGCGAAGCGCGCAGATTTATTCGCCCATTTCCGGACAAATAAGGATCAGAGCTGCCAGTTTTTAACGTTAATTTGGTTCGTTAAAAAACTTTTTAATGTACTAAAAGATAGTGGGTTTTTTTTCTCCACGGTTTTCGAGCTTATGTGGATTAATGTCAGTTCCATCGCATTTTGAATTAAATTAAGTTGATTTATTTAACTAAGCAACTAACAAAGGTGAAATGCCTTGATTGCTTTTCCCACTTGCAAGACATTTGATTATTTCACAGAGTTCTTTGTTTCGCACGCGTGCGGGTACCTATAGAACCTATTTACCTATATAATACTTATTATAAAACAAAGTCTCCAAAAGCTGTCTGTCTGTTTGTGATCATTTTTCTCAAAATCTATTAAACGGATTTTTGTGATCTTTACTAAAATTTAGTGTTTTACTTCCGGATGTTTTAAGTTATAATATACAATACAGTTTTATCTACGTTAAAAAGGGAGCACTAATAATTAGGAAATTATTAGTAAGGTTAATTCTTAGTTAATTCATAATGTTTAAAATTTGCGTATCAACATTTTCTTACTATAAATTGTATCATTTCGTAGCTGACAGAGATCTCTGTCTTAGGGATAAGTTGACCTTTGTACACTTTTTTTTAACAATAATGTTTTTACAACATTTTTTATGGTACATAAATAAATAAATAATCGCTATGTATAATAGGTATATGCATTATATATCTTCGCTGTATACGTCTAAATGGTTTTAACATCTTGATATACATTCTCAAGCGGTTCCGATAATTAAACTGGTAATTAGTTGAGTCATGTATTCGGAAGGCAGTGCGATCGTCGCTTTCGTTCACCTTTGATATGATATAATAGGTAGTTATATTATGTGTGAGCTGTTAATATTTTTATTACCAACTTTTACTAATGCTATATAATGGTTCGCTATTTCAATAATATTATAATTTATATTATTAGGCGGTACTTTACAGAGGTTCATAATACAAAATTTATGCCAAACTATATTATAATTACATACATTTCAAGCTCATTTAAAATCTGTACAAACAAGTCTGTAAGTATATGTGTATTACATATACTTACAGACTTGTTTGTACAGATTTTTATACTAGTAAGTAGCGGCCTGATGCTATCCCACTGCTGAGAATAGGCCTTTTCTCTCCGTTTTTGGAGAGAAGAGCTAAGACCTACACGCTAAGGGCTAAGGTTACACATATCTCCAGAATTCTCTAGAATTATGCAGGTTTCCTTAACCTACCAATCCGCATTGGAGCAGCGTGGTAGGTCTTAGCTCCAACCCTTCTCTCCAAAAAATGGAGAGAGGAGGTCTATGCCCAGCAGTGGGATAGTAACAGGCCGTTACTTACTTACTTACTATGCAGGTTTCCTTACGATGTTTTCCTTCACCGATGTTTTTCTTCACTATTTGTACTAATCAAAATTTTATTATTGATATTTTTCTTAAAAAAAGATATTTTTCTTATTGCAAATAGTAAACATGTCACACACAACAAACGTCTCCGGTAAAACTTATGTGTCTAATTGATTATTGCTTTTTGTTCACGCGCTTTTCGATAAAGGAAAGCATAGTAAGGAAACCTGCATAGCTCTAGAAAATTCTATGGATATGTGTAACCCACCAATCCGCATTGGAGCGTGGTAGGTCTTTGCTCTAATCTTTCTCATCAGACACAATTATAAGAATTATAAGGAATACGCGCGAACACGCGCACACTATTTATAATCGCTTACATTATGTACCGTACTTGTCATTGCCATCCTCCTGTCCTTATCCCACTTTCAGTGGGGTCGGCACAACATGCTATAAACATATTTACACATAACTTGGCTGCGTTTTTCGACCAGCTGCCTGCCTGACGTCAACTTATCTTAGTCGTATTTTACGACACCTCAGTAAGAAATGAGGGTGGTACTATTTTATTCAGCCGGATACCACACGGTGGGTCAACTTACCTTTCTCGCCTTTTATGTACCGTACTTGTTAGTTATCCTTATATCATATCTTAGCTTAGCTTTAACATATTCGACACAGTAAAGCAAATAAGTTTAGATGAAATTGCAACTTCGTTAATAGTTTTTAACGTTTTTTATTTATTTGTATTAATATTATTTATGCAAAACTGCATCTTTACTTCTTAACGGAAGAACTCCTTGATTTCTTTTCTGTGTGAGAATAGTTTAAAAGACTATAAAGTAACAAAGGTTAGTTTTTATCTCGTTACTTACAGACGGTTCCGTTCACGCAAAAGTAGTCTTGAGCAGAAGTTGGTATCTTAATATTAGCAATGTTATAGAAAGATTTTAATTGATACTTGTAAAAGAGGACAAGAGGATAGCATATTTTGTTTGACATGAAAGAAGTATGATAAGAAAGATGTTTATATTAAAACTTAAGTTAATTGCCTTTGTTATTTCAAGATTTCAAATATATTGGATGTATATTTGAATATAATACTTTTACCTCCTTGACTGAAATTTACCAATATCAATATATGTTAATTATTTCTGTTGCTTATCCCACACGTATTTTAAAGTCGAATTATGTTTATAGAAAGTGTAATTAAACCTGTAATTAGTCGATTCATGCAGCCGGAAGGTGCTAACGACGCTTTCATTAAATACCAATAAGGCAGATAATATATTTGCATACTCGTTCTACCAGAATATAAAGGAAGTGAAATATCTTCGAAAGCAATTCATAAAAGAAATTGATTATTTATTCAAACATTAGTGATCTCTCTACTAAATGATGATCTCAAAAAGGTCACAGGGAGCCGGATGAGTGAACAGTATAAAATTTTATGGCATAAAGTCTCTGATTAAGATCATACTCATCAATGAAGATCTAGCGGTTGGAAGGATTAGTTGGATACATAAATTAATATTTTGTGACTAACTAATACAATTCCTTGCCAATCCCTTGTCGAATCAATTCTATTCCACGTTAGCAAATTCGACGGTTCTATCTGATATCTGCCAACCGCAAATCCGACACCTATAAAATTAGATAATCCTCAAGTTTTTCCCTTACTATAGGGATTTAAAAGATGTAATCCCATCTGTATGCCATATTTTAATTTGAACCGTCTGTTTAAAATGTCCGTCAGAAATTGTATTGACTCCCAACTGACGTACTAATTAATTAAGAGTCAATTAATTATGTTGTTCGCTGGGGAATCTTGTTCGACTTTTTTATTGAGATTAACGTTTTTGTGAGATATTCTCATTTTTATTTCCTGGTCGCGTGTGTCCATTTAATTTTAGTTTTTGGTATGACAAGATCATATATCAATATGCTATGTCGGTAATGTGAATTACCTTACGAATGACTTAAGTTACAATGTCAGTTGTTGTTTTCTTTATAAATTTGTATTTAATTTTAATAAAATACAAGTACATAAAGAATAAACAAAATAATTTTGCGGCGCCTAAGTTCTTCCGTCGACCAGGACGGCCATCTTGTGCCATCTGTCACATGAGAATGCCATCTTGTGACGTCAGCTGCGCGGGAGAGTCTTTTATTTTTATTTTAAATATAGAATCTTCGAGCCAGGACTTCCGCTGGATTGTGATTATGTGAAAGGAGTTTTTATATTTCTTTGATCGATTTATTTGTTTTTTTAAATTGTGGGAACAATGTGAGAATTATTATTGCGCGGGATGGTATACGTGTTAATGATAGCTAGTTTGGATTCATTTATACGTAATGAGATTTTATTTAATTCACAAGAGATTTTTCTTTTAATAATACTTATTTGTGCATAATTAATTTTGTATTATCTAAATTCAATAATAAATTTTGCCCTCGTACAACAAAGTACAACTTTATTTTTTTTTCGTATAATGACAGATTTCTTTATTAGAAAAACTGATATTTTCTATTAAATGTAATGTTTCCATATTCACACACTGTAAAAATATGTGAGTAAAATCAAATATGTCTTTGTTGTGTTTCATATTTGTAATATTTTATTTATTTGCCCCAAAGATAATACAATAGTTAATAACGCTCACAAAAATAATGACATAAAAACAATTTCATTATTGAACTACCAATATTTGCAAAAGTAATCGTATCGTTAAGAGAACCCGATATCCCTGATTGCTGGTAATCATGAATATTTTATTAACTCCGTAGCTCCGAATTACAAATAAAAGTTATGTAACCACGCTCAGGGCAATGGGCGAGTTATTAAATAAATTCCAGTATTCTTATAAATAAAACATTAAAGACTTTCGTGATAACTTATTCTAATTATTTTAAGTTACGAAATTTAAATATGATTTTATTATTCTTTTTCTTGGAGATATTTAAATTTGTCTAATTTCTGAGTTGAGCCTTCTTTTATATGACTAGTCTATCTTGGCGAAGTTCTTGCTTGTCCTGCACGGTGACGCTGTAAAAGTTTTCAGGGTAAGTACTGCCCTTATCCCACTATAAGTGGGGTCAGCACAACATGTTTTAAATTCGACTTACAACAACTTAAAGTCATCTTTTACACCTTGGTAAGAAATAAGGGTGGCCTATTCTATTCAGCCGAATACCACACGGCGGAGGGTTCAGTTAAAAAAAAGTGATTAGTCACTATTTTAATCACTAATCATAAATGATAAGCTTTACATTCAGTGCTTAAAACCATGTTAAGTCCTAAAAAAACTAAAACTCTTTAAGTTGTTCGAAGTAGTCTTGGTCGTTAAACAACGTTCAATACTGTGGCAACATAGCCAAAATCCTCTTCAATAATATGTGCCAACCTTATTTTTGATATTCCCTAGGCTGTTGATGTCTTAACAATTTCTGTAATAATCATAGACAAGGTTTTTGACAACTTATGTAATAATCATAGACAAGGCGGTATCAAGAGAAAATATTAACATTAATATTTTCTCATATTAATATTAATTACTTCTTTTACCGAAATATAGGCTTTTAATGTGATAATCGTTTTTTTATGCAATTGATAATAAGAAGGATGTGTCATTCTGTAACACCGCCATTTTGCCGTTGCCGGTTAAAGACCTTGCAAATGTGGTTTTAATCGCCTTATCACGATATCATAAAGTTTATTTTCGTTTAAACCGAACTTTATATTTATTGCAAGTGGTTTTTATAAATTGTAAAATTATAATATTAATGATATAGATTTAATAATAGAGAGTATTTTTTTAAATTTAAAACTGTGCTTCTTGCGTTAAAAATCGTCGATAATAATTATGCAATAAAATAAAAACAACTATGACGGCATCTTTACTAATAGACAAATTTATTTATTTAATCATTCAAGCTATATTGATTTCTGACTTAAACCATTCAAAGGCAATTATGACTCGTTCAGTCGCCCTACAAGAACAAGACCAAAAACATTGTCTTATTTTACTTAAAGCTAATCGTACTTATTAAAATTGTTTTTTGATATCTTCTTCTTTCTTGTGCTTAAATTAACATACTAGAATAGATTATTTTAGAAAACTTTCGTTCAATTCCCTGTAAAGATAATGTAATTGATTAATTTTTTAATAATATATTGTCTGTTTTATTTTACAGGTAGCCATCTTGAAATAGAAACTTTAAGGTGTAAGTTTAAAGCTGCATATTTAAATAGGATTTTTTATTATATGAACTGTATTTATTTACGTCATAAATTAGAATTATCGAAGTAGTTCCTCTGGAGATAACAGTTTCACGCGCGTGTAATGAAACTTTCGAATTCGAAACCGGTTTTGTTTAATACTAGCTTTGTCCATAGCTTCAGCCGCACGAAAATTAGAATCACGAAGTTTTTCCAAAAATCCCGACCCTGTGGGAATCCTAATGTATGTTATACTATTAACCTTACCTAAGCTTCAGCGTCAGCTTATGTTAGTCGTCTTTTACGAGACATCGGTAAGAACTGAGGTTGGTCTATTCTACTCAGCCAGATACCACAAGGCACAGGTATGCCATAGGAATATACTTAAATAAAATCTTAATACATAAATTTTTAATTCGAAGCATAATTTCAAGCAACATTAAATTTTATAAATCGATTATTTTACCTTACTTGGTAAATAATAATTTAAACTCTGCAAGTGCATTAGGTGCCATAAATCATAAACTTTCGATCATTAGTTCGTTCGAACTGCAATTTCAGTTTTAGAATTTGGATAATGGTACTCTGTGGAAATGTGAATGTTTTTAGATAAGTTTTTTGGTTACATAAACCACGGAAAATTCAAGATGACATGTCGTTATTTACATTGGAGGAAGTTTTTAGATTGAAATGCCCCTATTGCTACTATAAAAATGGAGCGATACATACTAAAATTCGTCGTAAAAGTCGTATGTTACCCATTCCCTGGACAGCGTTTAGTACCAACATCTCTGTCCTAAACGAGGTACAGGTCACAAAAATCTTTCCATCATCTGCTTCCACTGTCGTATTCTACTTTGGACACATAGGACGTAAGCCCAAAAATAACCTGGAGAAACTGGTGATAACGGGCAAAGTACTCGTAGAAGGCAAGAAAGCCAGGGGGTGGTGTCCAAAGAGATGGTTGGATCAGGTGTCCTATCACCTGGATCCAAACATCCACGCATTGCACTGGGCCGATGACCGAACCAGGTGGCAAGAACTTGTTTTCAAAAAAACTAAGGTGGGAAAACACGCATGCTCAGCAGTGAGCGAACGGTTAAAGGAAGAGGATACTAAGGGCCAGTTTCACAAAACTGATAAAGTGTCGGATAGTTAACCGACATATAAATTAAGTAGTAGATAAATGTGTCTAAAAAGTGAAAAATTAAAAAGAAACGCGCCCATTTGGAAATAGGTTATTGCTATCCAGCAGATAACAAAATAACAGCCACATGATTTACTTGTTAACTTATTAGGGACTTTAAGTGCTGAATAAGCCTATCAGAAACCTGGAAACGCAAAGTTCCAAAATATACATATGTCAGATATGTTCCGAATAAGCTAACTGACAGTTTATTGGTAACTTGTGAAACAGGCCTTAAAAGTACAAAATATGGGTATGATAACTAGTTAAATATTGTCATGGCTAATAGCGTTGTTTTAAAAACCTATCAATTTTATTTAACGTTAAATATCTGATTATCCAGTTTATAATCCACACAAAGTTGGTATGTCCGTGAAGAATATTTTTAGCTTTGGATTACATTTTAATCTAATTGAGTTTTCCCATTTAGCCAGCTTTTGCGTTTGTTACAGCAACAAGACCCATGCGAGTAAAGCTCGAGAGAAAAAAAGTGAAACTTCGTTTTGATCATTAACTCTCTTTATAAACTATTTAGAGTAACTAATTAAACTATTAGCAATTCGGCCTTCGTTTACTTTTGTTTTCTGCAATGCTCTGATGGTTTCAGGTTAATCTTGTGACGCCAGATGCGCGCAAAAAAAAATGACGCAAGCATTATTGTAAATCTATATTTTTAGTATGTAGATTGTTCTCTCAACTGCTTATTTCTCCAATATTGATGATACACGTTAAACTGGTTTTTATACAGATAATTTATACTAGACCATGTTAAAGCAGCTATAAACCGTGAGGGCCACTTTTAAAGAGGCCCCGACCCAGAGGTGGCGCACTCTGGGGTTCAGAGTTGCTGCTGGCGGGGATGGGTACAACGGCATCCTAGCCCCGCCACCAGCAGCGTGGTGGAGCACTGTCAGGTTTTTATGTCTGTGAGAGTCCGACATACCCGCCGCTCGTCCCTGTCAGGCGATGATGACCCATAATGGGTTTTCCTGACATAAAAAAAGCTATAAAACAGTACTATTTAAGAGATCGCCCCCCTCATATTAATTCATAAACAAGAACAATATAAAGATAAGATTACGTCTGTAATGCAGCAATTACTTGTTCTTTGAGTTCGATGCCTTGATTTCCGGTTAGGGCAGTTCTGGTTTTGATGAATGATTTTGGTGGCGGCTAGTTAACTACGCAGCAAAGCTGTTCCACCTAGAGATTATTTTTTTTTGGTATGAAATCCTATGCCAGGGATGGCACGCGATTCAATGTTTTTGGCATGCTTCGTGTGATTGCAACTGCTCGGTATAGGCCTCTTCTTTCTGTTTTTGGAGAGAAGGATTGGACCTACCAGGTTAATGCGGATTGGTAGGTTACACATATCTCTAGAATTGTTTAAAAATTTGGAGATTTCTTAACGACGTTTTTCTTCAATGAAAAGCGTGCGATGAATTGCAACTATCAATTAAATAGATAATTAACAGAAAAAATCATTGGTGCTTGCCCGAGGTATGAACGCGTGGCCCCTCGAAATATTCACACTGTCTTACCGCATATCTTATAATTGAAACATTGCAAAAATATCTTGTAGTATTTAATTTTTCAAATACTCACAAAGTCAAAATTTTTGATGGCACGCCCATTTAAACATTTGTTTAGAAAAAATGACACGTCGATGCATAGAGGTTCGCAAACCCTGTTCTGCCCATTTATATACACGGTTTTATAAGATTTATACAGCTATATAGGAGACTGAATAAAAAATCTTATAGGTAGCTTTATTACAACTAAACGATATATTTAGTACCACGTAATCGTACTATGTTGATCATCGATAAACACTATCACAATGTCAATTCAAATGATAATATTCTCGCATATATAGGAAGAATATTTGCTACATAAGCTATTTGAACTCAATGCCGAAGAGCTCTTAATTAGAGTATGAACTCCCGAACGTAGTAGCTGCAGTCAAACACAGTTGGGATGGTATTAATTAATTGATGTTGCCACATAAGATGAGATTAAGATGAGAATAATGAAGGAAAGAATAATATGATTATTTTTTATTTTAGATACCGAATCACCTCTAAGATGTCTTATGGATAATTAATTTTTATACTTATCATTACACTTAATAGACCACTCTCATTTCTTATCGAGGTGTCGTAAAAGGCGTCTAAGGTAAGTTGACGTCAGGCAGGCGGCTGGTCGTAAAATACCTAGCCAAATAATGTGACAACATGTTTATAATATCTTTAAATTTTAAAAATACATAACAGTATTGCTAATTATTCTAATTATTGCTAATATTCATGTTAAAAAACGACACCACCTTTCCGCCTAATTTAACACAAACTATGTACGATTTGTTAATTAGACTATCGCAAATGATATTCATATAAGCAGGACGAAAAAGTTAATAAACTATTTATGATAGCCGGTTTCAAAACATTAACAGGTTTTGTATAATTTTCTATCGATAAATATAGTAGTAATAAAACTTGCGAACCAACTCATAAATAAACTTTAATTAAACCTCCATGGAATGAGCGTATTGAGTTTATGTAAAAGTATTCATAAAGATTATTAAAATTATTAAACCCATTAGAGAGGGGTAATCTTGAGTCACGATTTAGAAAGTTGTGGTTAACCATCAACTGCTTATTAAATTGATGATGTACGAAGATTCAGACAAAACACGTTTAAAAACTCGACAAATCCGATCCAACAGTTGCTCACGGTACCGAATTCTATTACGAGTATTTTTTTTTGTTTGCTAATAGCTTGACTTCCAGGCAAAAGTTATATAAGATGGAAAGTATTTTTAAATTTTAAGAATTCGCTTTTAATTTTAAATAAATCAACCAACCGTATACTATCACGTTAAATAGCCTGAAAAAAGTATTTTTACAATTTACCTGTTCTAAATAATACAACAAAGAAAGTATTCTTTGTTGTATTATTTAGAACAGTAATTCGGATTTGTTTAAACACTAATGATGTTTGAATTCTATTTTTAAATCTTTACCGTATCGATAAATGAACGTCTTATTATTCCACAGTTTTCTATGTTTTAGACCGTAGATACTAGTATGTGTTTGGTTGTTGTGTATTTCCGTTCTGCTTTCTCCAAAAGTAACGAAATTTCTGGTGGAAATGGTCTAATGGTTCACTGAAAATAGGCAATAATGCCTGTGATGCACTCCAGTTTATTATGGCGTTAATCTATGATTGTATGATCTCAAAGTATTTTTGTATCTATAATAATAATTTTATTTATTACCTACTAATTATATATATATCTTTTAAGTGTAACAACACGTGTGCTAGAAAATCCTGTTCTCCATTACAAAATGCTTACAATTATAAATCAGGAAAATACAAGTAAAGAAAAGTAAAATAAAAACTACGAATTACCTAATTTTTAAATAATTTAATGTTACACTTTTATGATATTGTTTGCTAATATATACGTAAGCTTCAAAAAATATTGTTTTCCTATCCCTTTGTACCGCATTGACAGATGTATGATGTGGAAACTCTATGGCAATAAACTTTTAGTTAATGCAACATTTGAACTCCATTTTCGTTCGGTTAGAAGTGTAACAATGCGTTATTTGTGCTCACACGGCGTGAAACTCATTGTAAAAGACCAAACTAGGTCACGTTACATCACATAACTTTAACGTTATTACTTTAAATTAATGACAACAAAACAAGGGCTTCTCGGTTCGACGAATTGATTTTGAGGATTTCAAATTCAAAAGTTATTAACTTCAAAATTTATACCAACTTGACGTAGAAAGTCATTCGCAAGTACATCAAAATTAAATTAACAGCGTTAAATTCAATGATGATTAAAAATAATCATACTTATTACTTACATCATCAGCAGAATAACTGGTTATCTTTTACGATATTGAATGTACGAAATAACCTTTGTCAAATACCATATCACGTGATATTGTCTTTTAATGCACTTTCAGGCATTTGCAGGCATTTTCCCACAAAATTGTATTTAATATAATCGTGTCTGATGTTTTATGTTTTTGCATAAGGGCCTTTAGTTTTTTAATTAATCTACACATATTATTACTAACTACGAGCATTAGTCGATTTTACCACGATCTAGTTGCGACAGCATATTATTACATTCTTGCGTTGTTTGGACAACTGTCACCCAAGTCGTTCACCGCAAAGGTGACCGATTTAAAAGGAGCTATTTGATAGTAATTTGTTTATTACGAAGGGCACAATGCCATCGTTACTAAAAATAACGTAAGGTAACATTCGTTAATTCAGCTAGATTAACGATCGTTGACTTCTAGGGAACATTTTTCAATCTGTTGACTCTTTATCAAGTTCTTGTTCTCTTGTCTCTATTTCAAACTCTTGTCATTTTAAAGAGTTTAAAGGGCACATAGCCATCGTTACTAAAAATAACGTAAGTAACAATCGTTAATTCAGCTAGATTAACGAACGTTGACTTCTAGGGAACATTTTTCAATCTGTTGACTCTTTATCAAGTTCTTGTTCTCTTGTCTCTATTTCAAACTCTTGTCATTTTAAAGAGTTCAGAAAACAGAGGCTGTGGCAAAATGACCGATAATTTTAATCACAAGTATAAAAGTAAGCCCATTCTGTTATTTCCTTAAATCACTTTGATGTATTAAAAGGCGTTAAAAGTTAAATAGCTACGCTCGTCAATTGTCTCTCGAGTAGGGATTCTACCCATTTAATTTGGGCATCCAGTCGCTGATAATCTCTGTGTTCTATCATCGTCGCCCTATATATATCCAGCCTTCCAAAGACTTAGTTGATAATGTAGAACTGGAAGGAATATGTTTGGTTTATATTAATAAATGTCTAGCAATTGAATTTTCTGGAATATAACAATGAAAATCTCAGAAGTTTTATTAAATGATAAATTTTATCACTAGTGGCTTATTAGGGTCAGACACGAGACAAAATAATTTCATCTATTAATACATTCCAGGATACATATTTTGGTCATACTCGTTGACATACGAGTGGTAACAAAAAGATTATGATTCCTGTGTTGCGTCTCAGCAGAGGTAACAACTCATTCATTGGTCTCGGTATTCGCGTCTACAATAAAATGCCGCAATTCATATGAGACTAATCTACAGAAAAGAAATTAAATTTAAGAAATATGCTCATATGTAAAGCATATTACAAAATTAAATATTATTTGGATAATAAAAATGCCTGGATTTGAAAAATCCTTTCAGCTGCATACAAGACTGAGGTTCAATAAAGAAAATGGAAAATGTTTAAACGATTGACCGTCGAGTTTCTATCTGGTTCTTCTCGGTAAGAGCAACATTCAACCGAACCAGCTGTACCTTCATTAATCATATTGATCCTAAACAAGCTTTATATTTAGCTTTTACAACAAAGCTTATTTCATTAAAAATTATTTTGATTTGATTTGGTTCTTTTTTAATTAGGATACTGGATCTCTGCAATACATGTCACCCTATCCGAAGAATAAAGTCCCATGTCCCATGTATAAGCATAGGAAATTTTATTTAATTTGAGAAAATTTTATATCAGTAAACTAATTTGCTAAGTTTTTACGAATTTTTAAGTGGTGCATGCGTCTTAAGCAAATAAAATAGTTTAATTTTAATTCTCAGTTAAGTGAACATTGTTCTTTTGAGAAAATAAATGTCTTTAACCCGAAATCTGACTTTATTGTTCGGATAAGGCGATGTATTTGATAATTGTGATATGCTTTAATATTTAAAGCAACCTACTGTCACTTTCCATCAACTCTGATTTCGTATCTCAATAAAATATCAAATATCAAACACGTTCTGTGCAAAGAATTTAGTAATCCGATTATAGTTTCAAAGTTACCCTGTTAGATGTTTGATTACATCTTGAAATATACTTTTTATATTAATAACTTGCTTGTCTACTTACCGTAAGCAATTTAATTGATCACTAGCGTGTTATGTGTAACTGATATGGAAGTTGCTTGTAGGAGTTATATAAGTTGATCTCAACGGTTGTCTATCCGACATCGTATTGCAACGTGATCTCCTTTTTTATGATGACAGATTAGGACTTTGCTTTTGCGTTATGTAAAAGTATTTTTTTTAGTTTGTAATATACAGGCCTGGCAATTACTTACTTACTTTTTATTTAAAATATACTAAATATCTCTAGTTAATTTCATGAGTATTAAAAAATAAAATAATTTATATAAGTAGGCGTTACATTTTACAGTACAGAAGTTGTTATACAATTATTTTACTTTAACCACCCTTTTTTTAAAGAAATTATGTAATGATACGTGTGGTGACTGGCCATGCATGTATGTATAAGGTATGTGAACGTTGTCTACTTCCCACAATTAGCATTACATAATTTCTCCTAACAAACGCGGATTATAGCAAAATAATTGTAATAAACTAACTTCTAAAAAAATGATTTAAATATATACTGCTATTGATACTAAAAAATCAGATATCTTATTCCTTTCTATAAATGAACATTATATACGTTTTAGGTTTCCCAAATATTTTCATATCTACTTCGGTATTTAGTTACGAAATTAATAATATTTTAAATTGAATCAAGTAATTTTTTGCACGATTTGTAATTGCTAAAAATTACTAATGGAAATAAAAAAAATTTATAGTCCAACTTTAACGGTGTGTGAATACGAATTTAATTGGACGGCAAGAAGTTAGCCTTAAAAAACCTCCGAAAAAAAATTATATTCACGTACCTCATCGTAAAAGCAAGTCGCAGTAATTAATTTCATTCCTTACTTCTATTCACGTCTTTCGCAGTAGACCACGAGGTCGTTGAACTGGGACCGTTTTCATTGTATAGAACAACCGGTTATTTAGCTCGAGACGTGGTTAAGACATTTGCTTTGTTGTTTTCTAGTTAAATCTAAACCGTTTATGATCTAAACCTTGAGATTTATTCTTGTTGTAAGATACGTTACGTTTTTGAAAATGTACTTTTATATGTTTTATATGTTAAAAATTTTGAAGCACCGAGATTCGAGTACATATTTTGAAAATATACTTTAAACGTTGTATAAAAGAATAAAAGCTTAGCTTAGCTTAAAAGCTAGCTATCCGGTTACACGTTTTTCGTTGCAAATTCAGCAGTTTAAAATAATGCTCTGAATGCCACCAAACTGTACAGGATCTTGAATTTTAGCTTGCTACTTTACAGGATCTGGGTAATCATTCTAAAGATTGTCTGAAAATTTCATTGAAATCGGTGTAGCCGTTTCGAAGTCTAATAAGGACATGCCGACAAACATTTACTTTTATATAGAAGATTCTTAATTTTCGAACTGTTAGTCATTTAAAATATTCATATCAAAGTTTCAATATTTTTTTTCCTATTAACGGCTTATTTTTGTGATATATTTATGTAAAAACTAACTACATAATTATTTTTCATCATAATGATTTTATCGTTTCCTTGTAAAATGAAATAACAACCAGTAACCTTTGCTTTTAGAATGACTTTTAAAAGGTACTATTATGAGTAGTCTGTATTACTGATTACATAGCGCGTATAAATTTTAATTTAGAGGTAAGACATCAGTCGATTATTTAAATGTAATTTCCTGGGAAAATTATATGGACAATTTTTAAAACGCGGTCACTCATATTTTACCCTTCTTTGTCAAAAAAATATTGTTAAGTTAACGCGGCCAGTTGTGTGGTCGCCTCCCAGTCTAAAGCGTATTCCTTTCACCGCTAAGACTATCACATTACTGATCAAAGATACCTTCTTTTACGTTTTTACCTTCAGCATGATTTTTGGTGTATAAAATTTTTGTATACCCGCGACTCTCCGCGCCGGGAGAAGTTCCACCCTTACGTTATCGATATTCCACGAAGGCGCACAGAGCGATTTGCTTCGTCATTTTTGATGCGTACAGTACGGGATTGGAATTCTCATCCGGCATCTATCTTTCCCGATACTTATGATATGGGTAAGATACCCATGGGTACATGGGATATGGGTACCTTCAAAGCAAGGGTGAATAGGCATCTTATAGGCATGCGCGATCCACCTTAGACTGTGTCAATGCTTACCATCAGATATGATTGCAGTCAAGCGCTCGCCTATTAAACAATTTAAAAAAAAGACTTCGTTGGTGTCAACTTTTGCTATAAAGTAACCTATAGTATATAGGGTACCTATAGTATATAGGGAGTGTATAGTATGTTTGATTGCTTTCTGGATATTCAATTGAGCAAACAATATTGTATTAGCGTACTGAAAATATTTATTTACAGTCGTAACTTCACGGACTAACGGTGCTTATGTGAAGACGGACTACAGCTTTGAGCGAAATGCAGCGGTGGGCTGGTTTCATGACCTTCGTTTGACGATACTTCGTCGGGTATGGGACGAAAATCAAAGTTTTTGTAGAAACAATTCTTGTTACTACAAAAACTTGTAAAGGTTATTGGTGAGCGGCAGTAACTATAGACTATATCCGTTTCGATTTTATCAGATTTGGCAACTATAAAAACTTCGTAGCTTTTTTTGCAATTTATTGCGAGAAACTGCTTACAAAAAAGAAATTTAGCCGCAAATCCCTGTCCAAGAACCCGGAGGCCTGCCTTGAGCTGTAGGTTAATAGTAAGCTATTGTTTTTGTGTTCTATTTTGTTTTGCTCGATTTTTACGAAAATATCTATACATATTAATTAGAAAAAAGTCCCCCATAAGCTATCTGGCTGTATGTGATTGATTTTTAAAAACTGTACTGCACTGATTTTCGTGCTGTTTTTAATAAGATATAGTGTAATTCTTGGAGAAGATTTAAGTTAATGATGCATTCTCCGGACAATCGAATAATCGAATTAGACTCTCAATGGAAGGTAGAGAAAATTGTAGAGCAACGAGTACGCTAATTTTATATCCTTGAATTCCTGCGGGTATTTATGTGAGAAAACTTTGTAAAACAGAAGCCAGGGGCATAGCTATGGCACAAATTATGCAATATATTTACAAAATACACAGTCAATATGATTTAGAATAGAATTATGATTTAAAACAATTGTTTTTTTTAAGTTGAACATTGATTATAGTGTGCTAGAACCCAGTAGCTATAGCTCACTTTTATAAATACTGTAACAGCCACCAGGTATATCTTACTAATGAAGATTCGTATATACAAACCCTTTAAATTAAAATATTCACTATATCGAAGTTTATTTCATTTTTTTCAACGAAAACTTTAACGCTGTGTATTAAGAATTTATCAAAGGAAATTCAAAAATGAGGAGTTCCGTAGCAGAAATGATTTATCGACAGTCGTACAACGAGGTTCGAAACTAAACTTATAATTTATATTCAAGATACTAGATATATAAGCTCTGCATATATCACATGTTAATGACGTTACTATTTTAAGGATTGTATTTCGGGTCAAGTTAAATTATCTGTTCTAAAAATGGGTTTAGGTTTGGATAATGAGTGGATTTATGTTTAATAAATTATCACCATAAACCGTGATGGCCGAAATTTACTGGGGGTTATATGTTAAGATCCTAGCCAGCTACAAATTAAAGTTCTATTAAAACTTATGTGTTTAAATAAAATTAAAAGTTCATCATGCGTCATTCGTACAAAGAAAATTGTAAGTCTTATCTATTTAGTATCTAGTAACTCTTAAGTAAAAGATTGAGGCGTCAGAAATATATGAACAAAAGCTCATGTCAAATAACATTATATAAAAAAAAAAATCTGACTTTATGGGATATTAAAAAAACATATCTCTATCTCTGAAGAATTCCTTGAAATATGTATCTTTAACTTGCCAATCATCGTTTGACCAGCTTGGTGGTTCTAAGATCTAATCCTGACCTTAAAAAGAAGAGTGGAGGTTTTTCCCGAGCTGTGAGATGTCAACAGAATGCTGCTATAAAGTCGCAAATAAAATCATTAAGGGCCATATCCACAAAGTGTTAGCACGAAAATATTTCTGACACATCTTGTTTTCGATTGTATATAGTACTTTAATAAAAATCAGTGGAGAACAAAACTTAACTCTGTTAGTGGGACAGTTTTATCACCACTACCATAATAAATCACAATTTACACGGACCAGTGTATTGTTGACCCACTACGATATATTTTCATTATGCCTTGTTCGCTATATCGCTTCCGTAAAGTGGGTTTATGGTGTTATTGGTATTATTTTATTGACGCCAAGCGTCGGAGTATGCTTGGTACAAGAATTTAATATTAATTATTTTTTTGCGGATATTAAAATGAAATATATTAATTTTGATCCTTTCAGCTACATCCTTGTTATTTATTCTGATCATATCGTCAGAGTTAAAAAGGTACTGCCCTATAAATCGTGGTAGTACCGTAATAAATAATAGTAAAATATGACGAATTCTTCATATAAAGTTATTCTTATATATTTTTTTATGTTTTAACTTGAACAGATTCTACATAACGTCGTTAGGTTGAAGTTAAACTATTGTGGATATTGTTGGGTTGTACAAAGTAAAACATTTATATAAAGAAACGACATCAGCATTAGCTAATCTGGCGTAATTTTATTCTAACTTATTACGAAAGTTATAGTTATCTTATAAAAAAATCCGTTCGGGAAAGAAGCATCGGAGATTTAACAAAGATTTATAGCCATCAAAAGAATATAATTTATAAACTTTTATCTGCTTGAACCGTGTTGAAATTTTTATTTCTTTATGTATTTTATATTACGGTAAAATTATATTGTTTACGTAATTTATATATGTTCTACTAATCATGTGTTGTTTATAACATACTTCTATCTATCGTCTTTAGTCTATAAAATTATCACTAATGCTTAGATCATTTGTGTGGAATGTACTAAAGGCGAGGCAATTACTCAGATTGTATTTATTAACTGTAGAAATTGGTAAGACCTCGAGGTTTAATCTAATCTAATAAAATGTTGCCATAGATCTTCATAGAGGTTGGCCTTTGGCTGGTTTTATATTAAGCGGTACGGTATGGTACCGGTTGGCCACTTTCAACTAACCTAGAGCACTTTCCAATACTTTCTATCACTATGATAAGATTATGTCGTATTTGACAAGTCACTATGAAGAGTAATTGTTACATTAATAGGCTCTTCGTCTAACGGATTGGAAACTAACCCATGTTCCGTATATGTGTATTTTAGTATAACGTTTTTATAAAGTTATATATATAAAGTTTTTGCTAATGCTGATACACTAAGTGTTTGTTTGTCGTTCTTACATGCCCGAAAGGAGAAACATATTTTTGATATGGAGAACTCTGCATATCAAAAATATACAGAAATACAGATCTATTGTGAATTCACATTCAATACAGATTATATTTATTACTGTACTATATTATTGTATTAAATATAGTAATATATACTTACAAAAGATAATTAGGTGAGTAGTTAAAACACTTACTTAACTCAACATTAATTATTTAATTAATTGTTTATTTTATTTCCAATGACTTATATCGTCATTCAATGATCAACTATAAATTATTTACTAATGTTATGTGTAAAGGATTGTGGTAGATTTGGCATTTTCAGTCTTTACATTAATGAAATATTAATTTGAATATTCGATACAAAGCAGTTTATGTCATGCCGATATCGAAATTAAAATTTAATGTCTTAACCGCTGTGGTTTGCGGTTTCAACCCTTGGTCCCTGAAACGTTTTATAATTTAGTCGATAGAGTATTTACTAAATTTACCTAAGTGTACACTTTTAACTGCATTATATTATATTATAGATAGTCGATTCTATGTTAGTAAAAATAACAGGGTATACAATCAAAACTTTTCTGTAACCAAAATATTTATATGAAACTTGGTTTTAATTGATTTGTCCCGTAATCAAAGTCAACACATTTTATGGTATTTTATTTTATGGTAAATAAAACAATTGATATCGTGATTTGGTTTAGTACATGTGATACATGTGATATGGTATTAGGTGTTTTGAAATGGTCATTCTATTTATACAACATTTTTTTAATTCTTATTCTTATTTATTTTTATGAGCAACTATCTATCTAACAAGTATATAATGCTCGTTTATAGGATGTTTTAATGAAGGTATATAAAGTATTTTATAGATTAATTCTATACAGTCTGAATTTAAGATTAATAAAAAAATGTTTCTATTGAAATAAAAGGGTCCTATCGAAGGACCCCTAAAATATTGTCAGTAGAGACTATCATACGCATGCCAGCTTTTCAGACATAATCGAATTAAGTATTAATATAAAACGAACAGTCATACAACGTTTACTTTCTAATCATCGTAATGGCATACTTAAGACATTTTATTTCATTTCTTGAATACGTGCACACTAAGTGCAATGTCTTATGTATGAGATTTTTTCATAAATCATTTTCGTAAAGTGAAAGTGATGGAGGTTTCTCATTATTTAGTGGGACCATTTTAGACTTAAAGCTGTAAGAGCTTAATACAAAGTCTAGGTTTTCTCCCAAGAGATTGTACACTTTCTGATCATTACGTTTTTATCATAATAATGAGCATATTAAAACACTTATGTTTCCGCTTAGTACCTTAATTTTTTTTAAATGGTTATGTAAAATCAAAACTAAATATTTATAGATTATATGTGAAGCCTTTGTGTCGCTTTTTAACCTAATTATCAATAAAATATATACACTATTACCATGTGGTATCGGGCTAAGTAGAATAAACCACCCTCATTTTTTACCGAGGTATCGTAAAAGGTGACTAACGTAAGTTGACGTCAGACAGGCGGCCGATCGTAAGATACCCTGCCAAATCATGTGACAACATGTTTATAGCGTATTGTGCCGCTCTACTTAGAGTGGGATAAGGGTAGGCAGGCATTAGTCGTCTTTTACAATACTTCGGTAAGAACCCTATCTATTCTACTTAGCCGGATACCACTCGGTGGTATCTAAAAATATGATAAATTTAATATGTGTGCAAAAAAGAAATATTATATATATCTATCTATAATAGTTCAGGTAGCACTGTTGATTATTAAAATCGTGATGACCCAACGAAGAACTAACTAACGAAGAGCTGTCTCTAAAAAGTTTTGAAGACTTGCTCTGATGTGCTTATTAAAATATTATTGTATTGAAACTACTAATATCTAGTAGATTTTAAACTTTCGCGATTCATACTAATTTAAATATAAACAACCGGGTCACATCGCGATGATCACGTTACCTTTGTATAAGGTTCGACGTTTCGGCAGAGTTGCATCCACCGTGGTCACGAACTGACTGTCAGTTCGTGACCACGGTGGATCATCGCGATGTGACCCGGTTGTTTATATTTAAAATACTAATATCTAGGCAATAACTTGCCATCTGCTTGCCTTGTATGTAGAAGAAAGAACCCAGACTCCTAGCGCAAGTAATCTTCTTAAGTCATTATTCAAAAGATGCTCCCGAACCTAAATGCTGTACTTACAGTAATAATAGTACTTTTGATTTTCTTATACAAAAAACCGAATAGAGCTTTATTATAATCTTATTTTCCTAGTTTCAGAGATGAACGTTCACTTCCAGATCCGGTATTTATCTTACTAAACTTCTGAATTTCTCTCAAGTTACAAGAAGTTACTCTGTGGAACACATCGTTCTAACTAAATTACCTGTATTTAGTTAGTTAGTTGTTTTATTAAGGTCACAGCACATTCGGTCTCAAAAATAGCCTTATATATTTGGTTTTTTGAGTTCTTACAGTGGCTTTAACAAACTAGAACTGAAGTAACTTTTAGGTACTAGGAGCAAAAAATGCTATAGAAGCTAAGCTAAGCTTTTAAATTTTAATGTGTACCAAATTTTATTCAAATTTGTTTAGCGGTTTTTTCAACAAACTTTTACATTTATAATGTCAATAACATTAGTGTAATAACCTCCGAGTATACGTTATACTGTAACATTAAGTTTTTACTAAATATCATCACCATTGGGCGCCATTTTATGGCGAAAAAGGGTTTTACAAATGTCGGCCTTCTCACTTACCGTATATTGTTTTAGATTTAACCTGACTGTAATTATTGTTTGATAATGTAGGCCAAGACGTGATAAAATTATAAAATTGGACGCAAGTTTAATGTTTACTTTCCAACTATAGGGAAATTGGCGATTTCCACTGCAAGTTAATTGTAATTAGGCCACTTTCGGATACAGTGGTTTGTAATTTCGGTAAAATAGAAAGTTGTTTTTCATACGGACTTTTTAAATAACTATGGTTATATAACTATCCCTTTTTGAATGAATGCTTATTTTATGAATATTTCTAATTAGTCAAACAATTTTCATTACATTTACTTTGGCGATACTTTGATGACTTTTATATCATTAACTTTGACATTGGCCACTTATATAGATATCGTAATAATTTTGTTTGATTTGAAATATACATATTTAATGAAGATAAATCGTAATAGTTATTATTCATAATTTCTTTTCTTAGTAAAATCTTCAAGGTATCCTAACAAAGCAGTATTACATTGCTGATGTAAGCCCATTAACGATTATAATAAAATGTACTGGTTACTTAAGAAATTTGTTTATGAATGGCTAAAACGATACTTAAATATGAAGGCAAAGATACCGAAATTTCATATTTACTTTTGTAAACAAAATTTTATTTATTAACAAAGCTGAATGTAGTAGGCCGCTACTGAATTTATATTTTTTATTATACTATATGACTACTTCTGAACGCAAGCGACTCTCTTCTTTGAATAGAAAACTTAGAGCTAATATTATTGCCAGATTGCCAGCTTAAATATACCCCAGGATTTTTTCATATATGTGCATTCTAATATAGATTAAGCACACAAGTTTTTATAGAAAACTGTACTTAGTACCTTTCACTCCGTCGCCGTACTTTAATTAACTGGTCGACAGTAATGACTGATTTTGTAATTTGTAACGGATTGAATAAAGTATTCAAACACAGAAGACTCATTGTATCTTAATTATCATGAAGCCGGTTTTAACTTTAATTAATATGAATTGAAAATATCGAATTTTAATGACAATTAGTCATTAAAATTCTATATTACAATGTCGAACTATGCCACAGGTTTTACGATTATTGTGTCACGTGATCGGTAGTTGAATAAAATTCAAAGTACTGCCCGTGAGGGAAATGTTTCCCATAAATACACGACAGTACGACTTTGTCGATTCAGCGATATTAACAGTTATCTATACAAGGTCACGTCTAAAACCTCCAACAAGACAAAGGGATATTTAATGATCTACATTAAACAATCAGCCCTTAGAAATTATAAATTATTGAGTGTAACCATTGTTGTGAGATTATTTCTTAGTCAACTTATTTTTGTTATATTTTAAAATCTAGTAATTTTTGATAGTACAGGATCGATTAATTTTTAATAATAATGTTTATCATATATAAGTTGATTAAGCGTGCTTTATTTTTTCTTACACATTTTCCAAAAGTCTACAGCTGAAATAAAAATAGTATATAAATAACATGATCAATGCAGACGGGTTGGTAGTTGACGGATCCAATAGCGGAAGCCGTCGCCCCAACGTGTGCTGAGTTTGGCTTCACAGTTTGGGTTTTCTCGGCAGTAGTATTGTTAGATACTAACTAAACTGTTAAGTTTACTCAGAAATTATAATGAAGTTTTTCAGGAAGCTATTGGTAAGGCTAGTGGATCTAAAAGTAAAAGAAAAATTATCTATTAATTATATATTTATTTTGATCAGTTGCACTGTTTCAAAAAGGGTGTGTTGGAAAACCTTTAAATTAAATTTAACTCTTTTTATTTTACGTTTTTACATTTTTTAATGATCATAGTTTATATATTTTATGTAGTTTTCAGGATATAAGTATATTTTTTTTTTTATATATTAGTATAGTTTGCATCAATTATTGTTTGAAGTCATAAATAAATGCTGTGCGTACCTGTAATTTAGAAACATATAGGAAAGATGATGTATTGTTAAAATTAGTTTCAAAAGTATATGTATATGATTTCTAGTTGGTAAGCCTTATAAATAAATAAATAATCCGGTAATACCAACCTACAAAAACTTGCACTTCACAAACACTAAGAGCAGGACTTGCACTGAAACAAAGTGGAATCGAGAGACTTTTAAAAATGCAGCGTTTAAAACGCATAATGTGTACGGGCCTAATATAACTGCAGTTGTCAATAAGTAAAACGGGGTCGCCGTAATGTTTTATCCATAACTGAAGGCGTGAAATTGTGTTATCGATGAGTTAATTATAGATTATCGAAGATTTTCTTTCTTTATTTTTCAGTTTTATTTTATTGACGTCGTTAAAATAGGGAAATACGAAAGGGATTTACTTTATACGCCTGAGTTATAGGAGAAATTTTATTTATAATTTGTTTGCATATCTTCTTATTTACTTGAAAAAAAGAAAGAGTTAAGAAGTAAAGTAGCAGCCTGTTTCTGTCGTATTACTTGTCAGAGCTGCGTTAGCCCACTAGTGTGACGGTGCGACTCTTTCGTTTGGTCACCGGTTTAAATCCCGGGCAATGAATTTTTATGTTGTTGTGTTAAATGTGTCTTATTTACAATTCCAATTCATCGCACGCTTTTCGGTGAAGGATAACATCGTGAGGAAACCGGCATATATCTAGAGAATTCTAGGGATATGTGTAACCTACCAATCCGCATTGGAGCAGTGTGAAAGGTCTTCGCTCCAATCCGTCTGTCCAAAAACGTCGAGAGGCGGCCTATGCCCAGCTGTGGCATAATAACAGGTCTTTAGTTTTACTAGGCAAAGGCTTTCTCTATACTTAGATAAGGTTTGAATCTTTGTCCTTGCACGTTTCTACAATCGGCATATTACGCATATTAAGGAAATGCTCCAGAGATATGTAAGCCGACGATGTTTTTCATATCGATAATTTAAATGTTATCTTTAGTACTTACCTTAAAATACTTGTAATTCAAAAGGGGTCACCGTAATTATCAAAGCTGGTATATGTTAACTTTATCAAATACATATAAAAGTCACCTATAAATAATAATCAATTAATTATATATGTTAATGTAGGCCATCGTGTCTTGATACCACATGCCACCATAATGACATGTATCAGCATTGTATGCGCAAAGAATAATTTTAACACATTTCGGTTCTGTTTTCAGGTGAAATTCAACCATAATATATCTAATTAAAAAGGCGCTCAAACCTTTTTTTATTTTTGAAAGCTTTAAATTACCGTGTATGTATGTGAAGGTAGAATTTTGCAAGTAAAATTTGACCCATTTCCCGGTATCCGATTGAGCTGAAATTTTACATACTCGTCCAGTCCCGATGACAATGCATGTTTAAGACAAGTATAACCTGATACTGCTGCCAGGATTGGCTCAGACGATGGAACGCCATAACGGTTAACAGTAGGAACATGAAATTTTGTTAAAAGGTTTTTTAACTTTACCTGTTTATAGCCTAGAAACGATAAAACAGATTACGAATATCCTAGAAGTTGTTCCAATTATCGTATTGTTTTATTTAAGTTATCAAATCTTCTGATATTGAAACTGTTGAACATAGGGCTATTTAAATTAAGCTGAACTCACATGCAAATAGACGTCGCTATTGCTGTTACCTCAACGGCTCTTACAACTGGGTTGGTAAAAATATAAGTAACGTACGTCGTAAAAGTGGAGCAAAGAATTAGAGGAGAATCTGGAACGCCTGCCTGCCTTATCTGATGTTGAAGTTCAGCTTAGAGTAAACTATGTCTTTGATTAGCTATGGTATTTATTACGACGAACTATGGAGCTAGTGATGTTTGTATACAATTCCCAAGTGAGTCACTCAATTGTTTTTATTTACATCTCTTAATTTTGACAATTGCATTCCTATCTGTATATATTTTAACCATGACAGTCGAACTGTGAGACCATGTGACCTTTACCAACAGGCCGCGGGCTCGAACTCAGGCAGGTACTAATTAGCTTCTATAGAAAAAAACAGGCTGTCGCTTTATTTATTAAGACCCGAATAGTTAGGAAAGCTCTCGTTCCCCGGCTAGTGGAGCTTCTGTGCTTTACTCTTCGCAACCTCGAGGATACTTCTGCGCTCGTTAGGGGCGTTAGGGTTAAGCTGTTAGGGCTAACAGAGTATAGTCAGCTCGAAAAAAAAAGATTTGCCCATCCATTCGCATCACCACCGCGTGAAAAGATTTGTCTAATAGAGATGATGGACTCTCATCACGAATATTTGCATACAGACACAAAATATTAATTGATGCATTTACGTAATATAATACCGGCATGATCAATTATTCGTGTAAATCAGCCAATTCCATTAATGTTAACCAAATAATGGAATTCCATCGTATTATATTAACGGAATAGATTTACGGTGTGTATTGCTGTCCGCAATCGATGCTACTTACATGATTTATGCTAATTGCTTTGTGGTGTGATGTATTGTGTTAATGGCCGATGTATTTAAATCGCTTTTGTCTTTATTTATTCATCTTTATTTATGAATAATCTTGAGTGACGTGTAATCATTCTGAGTATAGATTAATCTACACTATTAGGATATTTCAGTGCTGCCGCCGTATCCGGCGTAGTAGAATAGAGCACCTTCATTTCTTAACGAGGTGTCGTAACAGGTGACTAAAGTAATTCGAACCGCCGTGTGGTATCCGACTGATTAGAATAGACCACCCTCATTTCTTACCAAGGTTTCGTAAAAGGCTACTAAGGTAAGTTGACAAATAATGCAGTGGTACCTATATGTCAAATAATAATTTCTAAATTCCAAGTATTATTACTTGACTACAAATATTATTTTTCTTTGCACTACAAACCTATTGCGTTATGTTGCCATAACGAAAATATACTGTTATGAATTCCACTATAATCATTAGGTGTAGTGCTTGTGACGCAATGGGGTGGGGGTGAACGACCCAATCAATGGTTCCTCAGCAACGGAGTGCCAACAATGACGTCATTAGGCGTAACGTTGACGTGTTACACCGTAGCGTAACTTATTTAAATAAATAAAAAAAATAAAATTTTGCATATCCCACATTGCATGTTGGATTTATATTTCCGAGGACTATATTTTATCAGTTATATTCTTAATATTTTTCATAGATTCTGTCAAATCGAATTTCTGATTAAACAAAAGGCAAAACGTATTAACTTGATGTCAGCAATGTCTATTATATACATAATTGCACTCGAAAGTGATTACGTGACATTGTGATCTGAGTTTTTGTAAGACATCAATGGTATTCCAGTGCTTAGGTATTGTTTTTCCACGGTGTAAAATGCGGAGTAAGTTGAGAAAGCAAAAAACCGTATGCCCCGATGTCTGATTTAATACTCTAATTATACGCCAAACATTAGGCCTTATACTAATTTACACATAGGGAATTATTTATGTCTATTTATCTGGAGACCACTGAAAATCAACAGTGAGGCTAAGGCTTCCAGTCTGAGTGGCCATCCTTTTCGACCTATCACACAGCTGTACTTGGTGTTTACTTTAATTATTTAGCTTTTTACTCAAAATTACATTTATGTATAAATTATTTGTAATGTGTATTTATAAGGTGAAAGTCGAATAAAGATCTTCTTATTCTTCTTATTCTTATATAAAGCTCCTAACACACTACAACGTTTTGCGTAAGCATTGGAAGAAACAAGAGTATATTTTACGACATTACAGTCCCTAGATCGAGATTCAACAAATCGTTGACTTGGCATAGTATAAGCACATATTCACTTTCACTTGAAAGGACTGGCACGTACACTATGTACGTGCAACGTCTCACAAATTCTCCCAATAGATTCATGATTCTGGTGATACCGTCCAAGATTTTAACAAAATTCCTCGACGCGAATGTATTTTGTTCGATTTTCGAAAAATATTATGAATAAGACATGAGCTATTTCGAATGCGGTGTGCGATTTTTATAGATACTAAACGATAATTGACAATCCGTTTTTAGCCCGTCCGTTTTAATAATTTTCATTAACTAATCAACTTCCCGATTTGTTTTATTGTGACAAAGGAATGTACCTCAAGACCTATATTTTTAAAGTATTATATACTGGGTATATGTGTATTACCGTGTGATATCCGGCTGAGTAAAAAGACCACCCTTATTTCTTACCGAGCTGTCGTTAAAGGCGACTAAGGTAAGTGGGACCTGCCATGTGATATCTAGTTGAGTAGTATAGACTAACCTCATTTTTTACCGAGGTGTCATAAAATACGACTAAGGTAAGATGACCTCAGGCAGACGTCCAGTCGTAAAATACGTAGCCAAATCAAGTGACAACATGTTTAGAATATGTTGTTCCGACCCCTCTTAGAGTGGGACAAGGGCAGAAGGATGGTGACTGTAGAAATGTCAACCTACTTATCTGATGGGAGCAGCGTGTTGGCTCTTAGCTCCAAACCTTCGGAGAGAGGAGGCCTAATATAGTGTAATAATTATTGATTACTTCTATACAAAGCTGTGGTAGCCCAGCGGTAACACCGTGCGCTCCTTCGCGGATGTCACGGGTCCAAACCCGGGCAGACACCAATGAGTTTTTCTGTTAAAACTTATATGTCTCATTGATAATTGCAATTTATCACATGCTTTTCGGTGAAGGAAAAACATCGTGAGGAAACCTGCATATCTCTAGAGAATTCTAGAGATATGTGTAACCTACCAATCCGCATTAGTTCAGCGTGGTAGGTCTTAGCTCCAAACCTTCACTCCAAAAACGGAGAGAAGAGGCCTATTTTTAGTAACAGGCCACTACTTACTTACTTACTTCTATACAATAACATCAAAGTTACAGCATAACTGTTTGATAACATCTGTTACTGCATATTTATGCGGTAACATCAGATCTGAACACAGATTGAAAGCAATACGCTTGCAGTCATTACCAGTTATTTTCTTTGTGTTGAACTTAGACGTTATTCATACCGTTTGAGCAACAATTTATTAAAATGCCTTTTTATACGAACTTTGCGAAATTGACTGCAATAGTAAACCAAGCGGGACAGTATCGCGTATAATGAACAATTATCATCGATGATAGACTAAAGTAGAAAAAGAGCGAATGATCGCGTTGAGGGTTCGATTTTAGGTCGGGCTAATGACCTCTAACTTAACTCGTATTTCTATCTATTGTTTAAATTATAGTTTAATATTAACACTGGAGTTTTAAGATAAAATAGAGAAATAATTTGTTGTGATGGCCAAATGGTTACGGTTTATAATCCTTTTAGCTTTGCAAAGGATTCGTTGATTTAAACTTTGGGCAGGTTCCTGTTGTGTTTAATTTATATTTAAAATTAATCAAGCGTGTTCCTGTAAAGAAAAAATAACGATATTAAGGTATACATATAAAGAATTTATCGGGAAATGTGGCAATCCGTATTGCGACAGCATCGTGAGTTTAGGTTCTTATCTATCCTTTCTAAAAAAGAGGAGGAGTTGTTTTTATTTACGTAGACTTTATCAGTAATGTCTTTTTGAATATTTTGCCGATTTATTATTATATAAACAAGGAATTCCCGTTTAGGATGGGATATGGGCAGGAGAATGATGATGATGATGATTAAACACTTATTTCATAACATTTTTTTATAGTTACCTTGTGTTACGCAGCGGAGTGACACGCTCCTCGGGACAATAGTATAGCACTATGAGTGGTTTTACAATAGGACTCTTTGTGTTGCTGGTGTAATTGGAAATAGATATTCTATAGATTTGTCTATATCCAGGAAAGCGCGAACGTCAAGCGATAGTGTATATTAGTGTGGCTTAATGATTTGAGCATATACATGTACGAATAAAAATTTAAATTTTGAAATCAATCTATTATTTATAAATTGTTAATTTCGGAAATACCAAAAGACAAAGCGACAATAAATAAATTATAATCCAGCATCCAGGGTCAATAAATTGATGATTCTTTAGAGAGTCTTCAAAACCTGGGCACCAATGACTTTTCTCCGAAAAACTTATCTGCGTAATTGATAATTGCAATTTATCAACCGCTTTGTGGTGAAGGTAAACATCGTAAAAATTCTAAATAACGTAATTCTATAGAGATATGCAGGTTGTATGTCCCTAAAGAATTAATATATGTTTATCCTTCCATACACAAATAATTTACTTAACTTTTTACAATCTCTACAATTCTTTTAAATTACGGTAAGTTTTACATTTTACGGTACGCATCAAAAAAGATTCAATTTAATATGTATATTCTATATACAGGCTTGCTAACCAAGAGAAATGTGCTGGAGCCATTTTTTTACATTACATACTTTGATAGTAAGTAAATTTTGAGTTTTTGATTCAGCTTTAGCCGGGAACATTTGGTATGAATATAAATAAAGCTACAATCAAAACAAGAACCGAGTTGGAAGCGGGGAGTTTTGTGTTTATTTGTACGTCTGCTGCCGTTCACACGCACTCGGTTTGTTACCGCTGACAAAAAAATCATTAAACGGTTTTTATTAAAAAAATCATATAAGTATTATCGAATAATTTCATCTCATTTTTAAATAAACAGCTTTCTGGTAAAATCGTAAATCATGTTAATTATTTCTGGTTGATATTAAAAAAGAAATAAAAATGAATGGAATCGAAATTTTATCTTATCACTTGCTAATGTACTAACACTTTATGAATTTTTCGCTTGGATGGATTTTCTTTATATTGTGATGAGTTTATTTATGTATGCACTAGTGCAATCTGTTTAAGATATGGATATGTTTTTATATCTTCTAATTATTATTGTCACAGAACTCAAAAGTACCAAGTTCTAATGTAACCAGAGCAAATAACGTTTGATAAATACAAAAAATTATTTACCTAATTTGTATTCTTGTATATAAATAAATCATCATCATCAATTATCATCAGCAGCTAAGATTTTTGTGTATTCTTAATAGATATTCTTGCAAATAATTTATTTTGAAAAAGTTGTTTTTTTCTGACTCTCCATAATTCTTCGATGCGCGCGCGCATCCCTCGTTACTTGCACCGCACAGAAATAACTTCAGCTTTGTCTAATATTTGATTTCTTCGGACAATGAAGTGTATATAAAGAATTAATTCCTTTAAAAATTATTTTAAATTATTAATGTTTAGTTCCTATATGATATAATTTCTTAACAATTTGATAAAAATAGGAGTGTTAATTAAGTAATATAGTCATAAAATTTATGATACTAATAAATTGGTTTCTATGATTACAATCACTTGAAGTTTAAGTAGGAGTTAATGAGTTTTTCGTTTGTTTTTAAGTATTTGAGTGAAGAATCTATTTATTTATTAAAGAAGAAGAATCTTCTTGAAATATATATTTTTTAATAATAACATAATTTAAATTTGTAAATAGTGATTACTTTACTGATCTCAGATATTTGCAATTTATGACACGCTTTTCGGTGGAGGAAAACATGTTGAAATGAGGAAAACGTGTTGAAACCTGCGTACCTCTGGAAAATTCCTGGAATATGTGTAACTTACCAATCCGCATTGAAACAGCGTGATGGTTTCATAGTTAATGTATAGAACCGGCTATACTCACGTCTTATTTTATCGGGTTAGCCCGACTAGTTTCGAACCCAACCGGGGTTCTTATTCATGAGCTCTTTACACGATGTTATCGCGGCGGGAACTGCGTCCCGCAGCTCGCTGGGCGCGACTCGTGGGTGGCGGGGGTGCGGGGGGACACGGTGGCGGATGGTTTCAGCTCATCTCCAATTCTTCTATCCAAACAAGGATCTTATGCCCAGCAGTGGATTAGTAAGAGACCGTAATCTTACTTTTTTACTTATCTTTAATTATGTGGTATTTCTGCTTTGCCAGCTAGAGTGTATAAGATGTTTCTGTTTTCTTTTTAATATGTAATACGTATATTTAAGTAACATGTAAATGTGTTATTATAGTTTTTGTCAATTTTCTAATTTTACACATGACAAGTAAACCGCGTTAAAGCAATTCAATTCCATTGAAATTTCCATGTCTTAAACAGCTGAATTCTCGGAATTCGTTAGGCTTGGAATGATATTCAGAAACTTCGTACAACTTAGTTAAAACAATTTAAGCAAGAGATTGCGTCTTACGATTGGCTTTTGGAAAGTTGGTGGTTTTTAGAGACTTGATTTTTTACGGATCCCATGGTTAAAATGTTGGAGTAAATGATTGCTGGTTCTTTATTTCAATCAATTCTTAAATTTTTAAAAAAGAATCTTTCAAGTGTTTAAGGGCAATATTTACTTCACCAATGCCTTATAGAATGAAATAATGTAATTTATAGATCGGTTAAAATTTTATTAATTTTGTCAAATGAGAATTCTTTTATTTACTAGTTTTGTTTTACTTTTTAATTATTTTTATATGTAAGTAATCCAAATGTATCAATAGGATATTCTTGGATCTGTCATTAAATAGCTAATACTTAGGCACATATCGCTAGAAGCAAACGAGTGTAATTTAGGGGATTTTTTATAGGGTTATGTATCTTCTTAAAATATTTTAAAGCCTCCATATTCAAACGTCATATATGCTGCTTCGCTGACGTATAATACAGCGATATTCTATCTGGTGTACGGTAAAGTTCATATTAAACATATGTTTTTACTTGAGATGCAACGGCTTTAAAGTGAAAAGCAGCATGATTCTGTTTATTTTACGCGACGACTTTCGCTAAACGGAACGAAAGCTGCGGTAAACATCTTTATGCTATATAATACACAAAAAAATATGTTTTATCACTTGTCAAACATTGGCCTTTTTGGATATACATTTATACGCTCGCGAAATACGCCACATTGGGTAGCGAAAGTGAATGCGGTATTTTTACTGTTAAAACTTAAGCGATATATTTTGTCTTCAATATATATTCTTCGGTTCGTCTTTTCTCAAATTTGATTCAATTTACGGGTTTCACATCATCATTGTCCTGCCCCTTTCCCACTTTAAGTAGGATCGGCATGTTATAAATATTTTGTTACATGAATTGGCTATATATTTTATGACCGGCCGCCTGCATGACATCAACATACTATACGGCGAGTCAATTTACTTTAGTCGCCTTTTACGATACCTCGGTAAGAAATGAGGGTGGTCCGTTCTACTCAGTCGGATACGGCGGGTCAACTTACCTAAGTCGCCTTTTACGACACAACGGTAGGAAATGAGGGTGGTTTATTCTATTCAGCCGGATACCAGACCGCGGAATTTACGGTATTCACAGCCACATCATATATTGCGTGTATATGACTACACTTTGTTAGCATCATAACGGCTGACTGATTAAACAAGGGGAAAATTATAAATGTTCAATTTTCCATATCAGGAATGTCCAGGTTTGGACAAGAGAAATATCGCATGCAAACGTGGTTTTTTGCTACACACAACGTTTTCGTTCACACCCGACATTCGATAGTCGACATGTATTCATTTTCCTGCCCTTATCCCACTTTAAGTGGGGTCGGCACATGTTATAAACTTGTTGTCACATGATTTGGCTACGTATTTTACGACCGGCCGCCTGCCTGACATCAACTTACCTTAGTCGTATTTTACGACACATCGGTAAGGAAGAGGGTGGTCTATTCTACTTAACCGAATACCACACGGTGGGTCAACTTACCTTAGTCGCCTTTTACGACACCTCGGTAAGAAATGAGGGTGGTCTCTTTCTTCTCCTGCACATCATGGAATTGTAAAATTGTAAATTTTCATTCCTTCGTAACAAACCTATATTAAGAAGGAATGAATGGTATTTTATTAAAATAAACTTTTTCATCGTGTTCATACGGATTTACCTTCTAAATAAATAGTACCTCGTCTTTAATCTATTTCCAGCTAATCTAGACCTTCACAACAACAGCGTCTACTAAAAGAAACATTTTTGATAAGGAAGTTTTGAAAGGTCAAAATTAGTTGGACGCTTCAAATTACATAATTCGAAAACACCTTGCTTTAAAAATAATAAAAAAAACTCGACCCTACAATCCTACATAGTTGTATTTTTTGTTACAGAGTGGAAGAGACAGCAGGACAACGTGTGTGCGCGAGTAAGAGGGGACGAGTCCAGTTTTACCAGTTTAGGAAAGGATACAGTTTTTTTTAAAACGAAAAAAATAGTGACCACGCTCGTGTGTCTAGTAATGCGAGTGTATAAAATCTATGTTTTGTGAGTGATTTTGTTTACGTCGTGGACAAAATGGCCGCCCTTCCCGCGCTTTTTGGATTACTTATGGCCGCCGTAGTGACAGGTGAGTATTTAATTACAACCTACAAATTCTTATGTAAAGTTTATTAGCATTTAAATTTTTATACATCAAATGACATTGAACATTATCTTCTTCAACCTTGAATATTTCCGATGAATTCTCTTTATTAATGTAGCCCGTATGTAACCATTATTTTAACACGAACTGTATGACCTCTACCACCCGTTAAGTACAAAGTTGACATTGGGTAAGAATATCTTACCTAAGGTTCAGAATAGCGATACTTATAAACCGGCACGACGTCTCAGCTTGCTCTGCGTGATATAATATAAGGGTGAATGGCCAAGAAGTTAAATAGAACATACAAACTTTGGCTATTCGTCTAAAGTTATTTTACTTAAATAACATAATAAAATTATACATAGTTCCCACAAGGCCTTAGTATCTTGAAATATGTTTCCATACTTTACACAAGTTACTATCCAGAAGTTAAACCATGGCATGCTTTAAATGCCAAAAATGGCATTATTTATTTAAAATTGGCAAAATTTTAATTAATAATAATTTTTCGTAATATAAGACCAAAAAAACCTGAACCTTCATAGAAACTATTAATCGGGTCAATATATAGGATAAAAAACCTTTTTCTTTCGCGAACCGATAAAAAAAACATTATTGCCGGTATTTCACAATTAAGGCAAGGCGAACTGAGTCACAGGTACTAGTTGTAAATAAACAGTAAACAAGGCTCTAGGTAGGTTAAAAGTAATACCTCATTCAAGTGCCTTTTAAGAGCGAACGTTCAAGAACGGGTTTGTTTTTGTGACAATTACAATTACCTCTTCCTATTTTCTACTTATACAAGATTTAAATATAATTACCCGCGTATTCCGCTCTATTCTTCATTTCCAACTACGCTCGTAACGGCCTATATTTAACATAATATATATTCCATAAACCAAAATCCAGCTTTATTTGATCTCTCAGCATGACGATTTATGATAGTAGAGCTTCTGCTTTCTATTTAGCTCAGTGACACTTTGCGTTAAAACCATCAAGGCTAACAGTGTGTTATTAATTCGAAAAAAACATACCGTACATAATTCTGATTTCATTGCCTATTTTTATAATTAGTAAAAACTTAAAAAGCTTTGGATATCGCGTCGAGGGTGCTTCTAGCATTACGTTATATGTTCTAGCAATTAAGGCGATGAAATCATTTATATGTATCACGTGCCAAGCAACACGCAGCTTTTACGTATACTGACGACATTTGACGTGTTATGTGGCTTGTATTACTTGTAAATTTCATAAAAACTAATTAAATAATTTGTGTTATAAATATGTAGCAACTGGGTAACTACAATGGATTATTTCACTCGACATAATTTATAAGAAATGCAAAATATGGTCCTACTCCAATTTTTTAAAACATAAATAGTAGTAAACCTTCATTAAAATTGTTTATGAGAATTAAATATAATTCAGATTAAATAAAGAGATAAGTAAATTCATCAATAATGTTTCCTCGATTCATTCCAAAAAACTACAAATATTTTTAATAATGTTGACAAAATGAGCTTTATTATATACGAAGCAGTAAAATAGAGTTCATATAAGTACTATTACACTGCTTAGCAAAAGCTTGCTTGCTTGGTAAGAAGGATTGGATCTTAACGTTGTGGATATCACGCTGCTCCAATGCGTATTGGTAGGTAGGTTACACATATTCCAGGAATTCTTCAGAGATATCAGCCTTCTTCAGGAATGATTTTCTGCACCATATACTGTAAACATCAACTATGCTTTTATAGAAAAGAAAAATAGCGAAGTTTTAGCTGTGCTGAACACGTTTCGTTTACTCAAAGTAATAACAAAGGTTAACATTACATAGTCATGTCGGATTATCCACAAAAATAATGGGTCAATGTTTAAGACTTAAAATTATAATTTTCTTAAGTTTCTTTCAAACACTTTCTAATAAATTACGTAAATATATTTTGGTTACAGCTTTTTTTCTTATTAGCATAATGTTGTTGCAAAGTTGGCCATATAAATCATTTCACTTTGCTGGGACGGGAAGTTTTCTATGGACGAGAGTTAAATTATTGAAAAAGTTTCATCATTTTCATAAAAAAGATATTATTTTTAACGGATAAGCTTTATTTATTAAATGTAATCAAATATAAGCCTGGTCAAGTTTTTAACTCGGAAAAACAAATAAAAATTATGAGCAAAGTGACGTACGATTTCGTATCTTCTATGTAGAGATTTTTGTCCTTAAAATTAGTTTAAATATATTTAGTACATAAAACAGTTTACATGCTGCTTCAGCAATTATTACATTATAGTAATGCTAAAAATCACATAATTTTATATTTACACAAATAAAGATAACAGTTCTATATCGTAGTAAGAATATTTAACTATTCGTTATTACCATTATTGATAAGAATTATTTTGAATGATAAAATACAGATAGCCGGTATTCTTATCTGACGATATCATTTTCATTGGAACGCTATTGTTATATTGAACCAAGTTTTAGTATCAAAATTACAGTAGTACAATTTAGTCGTGTCCTAGACTGTAACATTCCGAAAAGGTACCTTAGCGGTATAAGATAAGAGACTGTTCAGCCAAGACATCGAAATTTGTTTAAAAAGAATTTCGCTGTCTTGATTATTTATTTTGGAATTAAAATATCACATATTTGTACAAATTCTACCTGTTTAAGTTGCTATAAATTCAAAAGCAATCACCTAAAATAGCAACATCCCGTGAGTCAGATTTAGAAATGTAAAGTGTTGCAGCTTAGTAATTGATATTTTTTTTTTTTAAATAAATAAATAATACTAAAAAAAGCAAAAATATGTCTATCACATGTTTTACACAATTTTTAAAACACTATTTTTGCAGTTAAGTGTCAAGTCAGCGTAGCTTATTTGGGGAACGGGTGGTCGCGAGGAATGAATACCGAGGATCGAGCCCCACCTACCTATTATTTTAATCTTTTTTTTTTAAGTTTCTCTTTTTTATTTTGTAAAAAATTTCTTTCGATTTAGATTTAGCTAGTTTCGTCAATATTTATCAGCGAGTGGCGTCGTGTTTTAGCGGAAACGTGTTTTGTGTATGACTGAAACGTTTTAAAACATCTTTAGACATAATGTACCAATAATTGGAAGACCGTCAAAGTATCGCTAACCTGTTGTGTTAACTTAAAGTAAACATTCAGTTCCTGCATGCTTCCCGTCTCCATTAGGGTTCGTTTGTTGCCATTAAAGTGAATTAAAACGTTTATTGCTTCGTATTATTTCCTCCGTATTAAGTAAGTTCCAATTGTACTCAATTGTAAAAGCATAACAAACAGACAGATAGACATATTTTTGCTTTTATAATATTTATATGGGTTTTATGGCATCATAAACGAACAACATAAAATAATAACTAAATATATAGCAGACGATTGTTTCTTTAGATACTGAACTCAATACTGAACTCCACACAAGCTGTGTGGTATCCGACTGAGTAGAATAGACCACTGTCATTTTACCCTGGTGTCGTAAAAGGCGACAAAGGTGAGTCAGCCTGCCGTGTGGTATCTGGCTGAGTATAATGGACCACACTCATTTCTTACCGAGGTGTCGAAAAGGCGACTAAGGTAAGTTGACCCACCGTGTGGTATCCGGTTGACTAGAATAGACCATCCTCTTCCTTTCCGAGGTGTTGTAAAATACGACTAAGTTGACGTCAGGTAGACGGCCAGTCGTAAAATACGAAGCCAAATCATGTGACATGTTTATAACATGTTGTGCCGACCCCACTTAGAGTGGGGCAAGGCCAGGAGGATGATGAAGATACTGAACTACGCACGCAGATGGTGTCATGTAATATCTTATAAAAAAGTAAATGAAGTATGTGAGTGTAACCTTGATTAATCTTTATGTCAAAATGAGTAACTATATCAACCGAAAATTCTTTTATTATGATAATAGTCTACTGAACCATTGTTATATCGTAGCACTCGTCGCTGTGACTGTTTTAAATTTTTTCGTATAGACACGATGTCTCACTTGCATGTTTACGTTGCGCCTGTTTAAATATTTGAAGAACACATTATGCATACAGGTTGATTTTTATTGTTGTAACTTGCACCTGATGTAAGATATGTTGCTGCCCGGTACATTTGTTTGATCTTCTGAAAGCCATTCTAAATATCGCATACGAGAACGAGTAGATGAATCATCTTAAAAGTATTCAAATATTTTATGATACTCTCATTTTATTATTGCTAGTGGTGACGTATGCTTCTTGATGTGAAATTAGTTAAATAATGTGCTTCCTTAGAAGTGAAAACTTTTTAACGATATGTCGACGTAGGGTATGTGGGTTGAGATGTGTGATTCTTACTTTGTATATTTATATGCAGGATACACAACATTAAGTACATACATGTATGTATATACTAATACGTAAACATACTAGTGTACAAAGGAAACCTCACACTATCTCAAAGCGCACCACGTCAGTAACACCAGAGCCCGTAGGCCAGAGTAAACGCGTAGTGACATACTGTTAGTGTTGTTTGAGCCTTTGCTATATTCATAGAACAAAAGACTTTATTCAAACAATACAATTGAACACCTACACCACAGTAGCGACGTGCTATCCGGCTAGCTTCGAGATCTATAGTTCAACAATTTATAGGGTAACAAAAATTATCTAAAAACTACACACTCATGTGTAAGATATATTCGTGTTTTCTTATTTCTGCACTTTTAGTGTAGATCTGATGCATATTTAAGTGAATTAGACACTGAAGACGGCTGGAAATGTTATAAATTACACCATAAATTTTATGTTCTTAATTGATATTCATGATTCATTGTTGTGAGGAAACCTGCATGTTCCTAGAATTTGGCATAAACGAATATGTTACTTGCAGATCCGGATTGGAAAAGCGTGTTGTTTAAAATCACCATTAACTTCAATAAGATAGAAATCTTCCCATTAAGTAGGCGGTTAATATAAATATGTTTAACGCATACACAGTGATTGTTATGCTTAAAGTGGGCTTACGAAGTTTCTGTTTCTGAAATGATTTGTTCCATTCAGTTCTGAACGAAGAAATCTGAACACATATGCTAGAAAACATTTTAGTCATATGGAAATAATTTATTAAGCGTTTCTTTGCTATGGATTCCCATCCATAATACACAAATCATATACAAATTTTTTACGATGCTTGGTAAAATTGGTAATAGCATTCGTGTTAAGAGGTGTTTAATACTCGTTAATTCCAAAATAAATATAAATATTTTTCCATTTGTTACAAGAATGAACATACACCATTAGGGATATTCACTGACGATTGAAATAAGATCCTGCTGTATATTTCATTCAGCTCTCACAGCACATGGCACAGCATCTTTCATTGAGGTAGGTCGTGTAAAAATAAACTTTACTGACGTGCACTTGTTCAACGAAAGGTTCATTGTTTATGGTTCGTAAACAACATCACCCCTCGTGTTACAGAATATATTGAATATGTACTTTATGAAGTGTACATCTTAAATTTCCCGTCGCTATATACAGGCGTGACAGTTTATTAACTGTTAAATCGGTTCAGTAGCTACCAAACTGCTCTACAGTACATCGACCAAATTATTAAATAGCAATGTTTGACTTTACTGATACTGCGCGTTTGTAGAAGCTTATAAAAATGTATTCCAACAAAAATTGTAACACCGTGGTCCACCACCAAAGTAAACATCGTTTTGAAATAGACAAATTATTGAAATAGGCCTTTCTTTGTTGTATATCATCACTTACAAATACATCACTTAAAGATAATGAAATATTCTACTCCGCGATAAGAAAAAACGCATGTAGAAAGGGGTTCTCCAAATTCCGATTTGCTATTTTAAAAATGTTTTTGCAGTGAATATCACATTTATTTGTAAAAAAAAATCATAAATTCAGCAAATCTGATGAATTTTTAACTACTTCGTCAACATCTCGTTGTTAAACCAAAAAAATACGTTGTAAAAACGGAATTTCTCACAGGCTATCTACGTGTCGTAATAAATTATTTATTTTTACAACCGCTTCAATACCTCACGATTTTGTTTGAATGTTTTATCATAAAGCGACGTTTGTATTTAATCGTAGGTGACGAGCGTTGTAATGGTATAAAAATGTAAAGTGCAATTAATTTTATTCATAATACCTTTATCAATATTCATACGATTTTTACATAACCGCAGCTAGGAAATGAATCACAGTTAATCATGCAACCTGAGTCATTAATGAGTCAATAGCTCACCATCTATTGTGGAAACTTTATGCTCCAATAATCCTAGAGCTGGTACCAAACTAGCGGTTTAATCTAGTTAACTTAGGTTTAGTACGTATACTGTGTTGTAGCATTTGCAGCCAATTTTATTTGCCTTTAGACAGTATAAATAATTTCTGTCGTTTTCAAAATTGTATGTCCTTACTGTTAACCGTTGAGGAATTCTCTCGTTTGGAGCCAATCCTAGCAGCAGTATCAGATCATGCTTATTAATATGCATCGTCCTCGGGACTGGAGCAGTATGTCAATTTCAACTCAATCAGTCACTGGAAAGTGGTCAAATATAACTTTCAAGATGCTAACTTCACATACTACCATATATATATAGATACAAGGCAAGTTAAATAAAAGCTTAAAAAAAATTACACAACTATGATCTATGGTAATGAATGTATACCGTACTATTGCTGCCCTTCGTTTTATAAACTGATAATACGAACACCGCACCATTATATTTAAACCAAAATATCGCCTTTATCGTGTAAAATCTTTAATACTTAAATGAGTTACTCTTGTATATACACATACAAACATTTTTTTTTCTGAATCGTTTTTTCCCGAGGGAAATGGCTCAAACGATTGTAACCATTAAACTCATGAAACTCAGTACGTATGGGGTTTTGGGGGGCAATAAATCGATCAAGCTAGGTTTTAATTCAAAAAATTAGTTTTGGTTTTCGGGCACTGAAAAAATGCTCAAAATAGATTCACAAGGTTAAATTTGCTGTCATTTGTAAAGTTGTAATAACTCAGTGGGGAACGGACGGACTAGAAAAGTCGGGAAACCCGGGATCAAGTACCAGCAATTTTTTCTACAATAATTTCTTTTTTATTGCATTTTTTATATATTTTAAAAAAATACCTAGAAAGGCTCGGTCACCCACGTACGTATTTATCATTTAACAATGCTTTAGTCGCAAATTAATCGTTTCAGCAAAATATAATCTATACCTATGGTTATATAGTCAGAATTCTAAGAAGATACGCGTTATCGACGTTGTCATTAAACCAGCGTCCTATTCTGTTTACGATAGCAAAATGCAATCAATCTGCAATGTTATACGAGTTACGTGAGAAATAATAGAAAACAATATCTGCATACACAGCTAGAATTATAGCTCTCATCTGATGTTGGATAATAAAAACAAAAGATCGTAGATTTAAATATTCAGACCTTTTCAGTATTTTTGCTGTTATATTTTCTTTGACAAAGGATTCAAACGGTTTCAGTGGACGCTTCGCTGGCTCTTTATTCTTTCTTCAGTTTATACCTATGGATGCTTATTTGTGGTTTGCTCTCTTGGGACTTTATGATTGTACTACTAAGAATTGGATAGCAGTTCTAGCAGAATCTGGGCTCTCTCGATTAGAAAAAATAACTTACTTCACCAAAAATCAATCCTAGCCTTAAACTCGTTATAATATATTATATTAAACGCGTTTAAACTATTTTTTATAAATATAATTTTATATATGGGACACTTACATACACGATCATCTTTCAAATAACTAAATAACTTAATTTTTGTGTTATGGCTGACAGACAACTGAATATATGCATAAATAATTTTAAATACGTATAAACACCTAGATTCGAAGGACCAACAAATTGTTTTCAGAAAGTGTTGATCCTCGGCGATACTCGAACCCGCGATCGTGGAGAAAAAACCAGTGTTACTGTTACCTGCGCCAACGGGCTAGTCAAAATCTATATCTAGATAAAGAATTTTTCGCGACTTAATTCTAACCTAACTCTAACCTTTATCCTGATTCCGAAGGATAAGCGGAAATAATTTTATAGACAATTTTACAGACTGACTTTCACATTTAAAATATTAGTATGTATAATAATCCTCTATAGTGCCCATATATATCAATCCCATCATATATCAATGGTTACAGAGATCTACTCAAAAAGTGTCAGGTTTTCTATTTTCTATTCAATATGCAAAAATCTTTTTTATAACTAGAGCTATTTCAAATTTTTCGTTGGTATTTCTATCGACAAAGGTTTCAAACGGTTTAAGCGTACGCTTCGCTGACTTTAGCTTTATTCAAAATCTGACAGAAAAATGGGTCCACTCCAGTCAAATTTTAAACGGAGCAAAAAATTTGGAAGCAATAAAGTTTGGCCTCAAAATATTGTACATAAATCATTTACTATTATAACGAAATTGGCACCCTAACACAAAATAACCGTATTAAGGATTTTTAACTAATTTCTTTAGTACGTGTTTTTTACGTGTACATATTACACCCATAAATATGCCTTTTTTCATATAGGACATTATAACAACACTGTTAAAAAGAGGCTGATCCAGAAAGCCTACTATACTGTTGAGGATTATTTGGAAGATAAGAATGTGTGGATATAGCTCGCTTAGACCCTGTACAAGACAGTAATGACTAAATGTAACTAGTCATAAGAATTATATTTTTAAAAGAGCAACCGCCGAGTTTCTTGCTGGCTCTTCTCGGTAGGAACGGCTTTCCGAACCAGCGGTAGAGTTGACGATTCAAAAGCACTTGTTTACAAGTTTATTTGAATAAAGAATATTTTGAATTTGAATTTGAGCAAAACTTCATATATTATAATACTATTTTAGCCAATAAACTGGTACCTCGATTATCAAAGAACCCGTCAACAATTCTTTTAAGTTTTCTTTTGCTTTCACGAACCACTGAAAATTACTTCGGAAATTTTTTCTTAATAACTGTTGGCTCCTTTGACGTCAAAGCCAAGAATATATAAGTAACTTATAATGGTTGTATAGTATGGTTTAATCCTTTCTTCTTTTATCCTTTTATTTCCTAAACAAACGGATGTCATGAAATTTCTGAACGGCTAAGTTGCCTTTTAAGGTAATTTTTGTTATTGTGTAATTTATAAAATAAGACGTTTCTTTGCATAATATAAAGGTAATAATTAAACTATTTTGCTGTAATATATATAATATTCTATTAACTTTATCATGGATAAAAGCAAAATATTTTTATTATAACTTTTGTTATTGAGTATATCAAATATGAAAAGTCAAACTATGTCCTTCTGTTTCCTCCTGTAAGGTCTTATTCCAGTGAAAAACATTTTCTATACTTAATTTATACATTGCGGCGTTTCATAATACGAAAATATAAAAATTTTCTTTACTATTCATTTTACATATTAATTAGTTGTGTCTACTGTACTGAAGAAATGGCTTTAAAAATATGTATTCAGCTATACACACCTGAGGTGCGCTAAAGAAAAACGCACTTGGCCGCTTTATTAATTCAAGTAAGCATCAGGTGTTTGTTGTTTTTTTCACACACATTTTCATAACACAAGTTCCCATGTGTTAAGCATACGTGTCGAATTGTTATGTCGAGTCAGGCTTAGGCAACGATAAGAGTTGTGAGAACATTGCTTATGACATGCTTATGAACGTACCTCGTAAATGAAAGATTGCTCGTTCGATACAATGTTATAAGCCCTAATGGCGCAGCGATTCGATTATTTGCATGATTAATTATAACTTTCTTAGTTTTACTCTACGACAAAAGTCCAATTTTTTTGTCCGTTTTAATACCTCGGGTAGTTGCCTCTTTAGGTGACAAAAGGGTTGCTTCCTTCTTCGCATAAAGAATCAGCTTAGCGATTCAGCGCGGAAACGCTGCCAGCGTTCTTGGGACCATTCCACGGTATGATTTGTATAGTCCTAGCGTGTAAGTAATTTGAGATAAATATAATATGTACATTTTTGTTGTAAATAAAAAGAAACTACGAGAATATCTGTTTAAACATTTTTGAGTGTTTAAATTCATTGTAAGTCCTATATAACTAAAACAAAGTAAAACTTATTAGGATGAATTTTTTTAATTCGAACGGTGTGCATTTTTACAATATTTGGATTTATAAGGAAGTTGAGATTTCATTTGTTCTCGTTTATCGATGGATGAGTATCAGTCAGAGATTACAACTGTTTTGCAACGCAAAACATTAGCAACATTAGCACTAGCATTGTGGTATTGAAACATTTTCCCTGCGATTTTCTAAATATTTATTGGTCTTCATCAATTTTCAAGATAATCTGTAACTTGGCGATGAATCCATACAACCAACCGTATTAATTTACACGTAGACATAACGACGTATAAATTGGCAATTACCATATATCTTTTAGTTATTGTCCAAGTTCCAATCAGGCGCATGTGTCAATGAGTAAAATATCTTTCTAACGACCTTTCTTGCCACTTTAGTACTGTTCCTTTTTTAATATGAACAATAAGCAAAATACCAGCAAACACGGTTTAAGTCTCCAACGTTCGCCAAGTTTTGCTGTATTCCAGATGTTAATTCCTGAATTATAAAAACGCACAATCAATTTCTTTTGTACGATCGTTAGTGCGAAAGAAGTATTCTAAACAATACATATGAAAGGCCTGAAACACTAAACCACATTTCTAGTGAAAATTACAATATGTATTTGTTATAAACAATGACTTAGTTCGCAACCGTCACAGTGCTTGGTCGTCGAAACGGTTAGTTTCTGCTCTTTTGTCTCACATTAAATCTGGTTTGTTTTATATTTTACCGCATTTTATGCACCCTTTTGTCTGTGCTTTGGTAGTAAAATGAGTCAGTTCTTATACTTTTTATAAATCAAGAAAGGAACAATGCTTTGTGAAGTAAAAAAGATCTTTCGTATGTCGATTATAATATTGTTGTCAATCCTGATCGACGCGGTTGTACCCCGTCAATCTATTTAGCATATCGGTGCGATGTCATATTCAGTACGATAAGAGCTGTTTGTAACTGCGACTATTCGAGCACTATTTCATTTTAGACAGCTTCATCACTTACCGTCAAGTTAGATATAGATCACTCTCAAACTGTCATCGATTAACAAAACGGTTAACTTTGCTATCATGAGTGCATATCATATGAACATAAACCTGCTGTAACATTGGGAAATATGAGGTCTTGGGCAATTTCTACAGCACTTGGAATATTCACCTTTAATCACGCTGTCGTCATGACACATTTAAATATATTAGTTTTGTCGATGAGATTATTTGTTAATGCTAGGAAATTCTTTTTGTAATAAGTCTTAACTGGTCTTTAATCCATTTACCGAAGTGCTAATATTTTAACTAGACTTTACAAGCTAGAGCTCTATAAGTATCACACAGTAATTATCGTAAATTTGCGGGCTCAGTACATTCGCCATGTTAACGCTAAATTATTCCGTAATTGACTTTATGTAGATGTATATACCTTAAAGACTAAGCATTGGAGCATGTAGACAAATTATATAGAAGTTGAACCTTTACATTTTGTAAAATAATAATTGAATATATTAACATTCGAGATTATTATGAAATATGTACCATAAATTATAGTTATTTTTCTTGAACATAACTAATGGACATAATTTTTTTAACGGATTTCCATCCTATATGTTTTATTCCGCTTGAACAAGACTTTTATTTAACTTGCCTTGTATATTAATCTATGTAAAGGTGGAAACTTGTAAAAGTTTAATTTGACCCCCTCCCGGTGTCCGATTGAGCTGAAATTTTACATACTGGTGAAGTCAATGACATGTCCAATGACAATTCATGTTTATGATAAGCATGACCTGATGCTGCTGCCAGGATTGGCTCCACACTAGGAAACTGCTCAACGGTTAACAGTTTTAATTTGTCGGAAAACGACAGAAATTATTTACAACTATTTTCCTAGGGAAGGTTTTCCAATGATTTTGGCGTGGCGTCGACACTCCAACACCCGGGGATACTGACATCTACTGGTTCTTCTTATTATGCTATCTTGGCTATATTCTTGATAGGTACTTTAAATAACAGAGAGAGCCTAAAAGAGCCTCTGAATGCGTAAAGTATTCTAATATTGGTCATTCAATTACATAATGAAAAAATACAAATAAATCTCATATTTAATTGATGATTAAAAATACAAATGTTTTGCTCAAAATATATTTCAGAAGTAATAGGTAATAAAATTATTTTGCTATAATCCGCGATGAGGTAAAATAGAATATATATATTATGCTAAATGTAGAGTGGACAATCCGTTTTCATACCTGATACATGCGGGATTCCTGTAAACACATGCACAAACCTCCACCACCGCCACCACAATACACAAAGCACTATCAAAACAAATTCAATCGCAAAGCTTTGCGATTTTGTCGTGAAGTCTATCTCCTACTGATGCTTCGGTTGCGGGGCGTAACGATTGTTGAGTTTGTTGGATTACGAATCCTGCATGTATCAGGTGTGTAAACGGATTGTCCACTCTACTTTTGGCATTATATATATTTTTGATTAAACTTCATCGCGGATTATAACAAAATAATTTTATTATTACTTTTATTATGGATCTCCGCAAAGTAACGCCTAATTCTATAAATTATTCAACATATATTTTTAAAATAAATTTAAGTTATGTAAAAGTTACAGTTATTTTCCTACTTAACGAGTACAACCGGAAAATGACGTGTTTATATAAAACTCATCTTTGCAATTGAACTCTTATAAAAGCGTGTGCCCGTAATAAAAAAACAAACGGAAACAATGCCGTTGTAGTGCTTGGTCGTCAAAGCGGTCACGGTGCGAACGTTGACACAGTTTGGTGGGGACGGGGAAGAGTTCATAGTTGGTACACTTTTGTTTTTGTTATAATGTTGGTAATTTTTTATTTCAACCTACTGTTGGTCATAACTTCGCTTAAATATAAAATAAATAAATATATGGGACACACACGCGGTCGTCTGTCCCCAAAGCAAGTAACGTAATACTTGTGTTATGGGTGACAGAGAACTGGTGAATATATAATTATATATAATATATTACATATAATTTTTAAATAAATATGACAGGCCCTCGGAATCAAAACTGCGACCCATGGAGCTGTAAGCAGTGTTACTACCCACTGCGTCAACGGGCAGTAACCCTGCCTTCAGCTTAGAGAGTCGCGGGTTCTTTTTCCGCTGGGAATCGTGGCTTATTTAGGTGATATTTTTTCAAACATCAGACGACTGTTTTTTATTTTTGTGAGCGTAATATATAATCGATTATCGTTTCTTTTGGATCGTAAATAAATAAGATGTATTACTACAAGGTCAATATAATTCATATATTTTCCGGAATTTCCTTTCTTTCCTTTCTTTATATACTACAAAAATTACAACTACTTAATTTTTCCATTAAAAGAACTAAGGTATTAACCTCTTATCATCAAACTGTTGGACAAAGGCCTCTATCTAGCACGCTTTGAGATATGATTGCAGTTAGACCCACCACATTCCTCCAATGCGGTTTGGTAGAGTATACAATATTTCCATCCTAATCCTCTTATCCCTAATCTTAACCTTTTTTAAATAGATATTTGACCTTTTGTAGATATATAATGTTTAGAATATATATGTCAAAAAAACATAATTTTCACAACTAGTATAATATTTACTACTTTGCAAAGTCATCTTCTTACTAAACGGATCATTGTGGATTTAGAACCCAACATATTTCAGTGAAGGTTTAAGGGTTACACTTCTCATATACTAGTACAAGTCTCTCGAGATGAGCAAGTTTCCACATGGTATTTTTCTTAACTGTAAAGCACATGATAAATCGTAAATATGTATTAAAAATAAAAAATATAAACTTAAATATATTTAGTGACCCACAAAAACCTTTCTAAGGATCACGCACTCTAACCCATCTCGGTTTATTATCAGGAAATTTATGAATAACTTATTTTTACTTAACCTTAATATCCAACCAAGGCACAACACGTGCAGAATCTAATAAGAGAGACGACATATTTTATTAATAAAAGAAAAGAAATATATTGTACATACGTGTTCATACAAATGTATTCATTTTTAACACGCTAAAGACGTCGTTATGGGACTTAGTATTGCTAAACTCATCTTTGATAATTAAATCCTTGTAGTAATAGTGATAAAAAAAGGTAATCGATTATTTTTAGTTCTTGGATTTGAAAATCCTTTCAGTTTAATACAAGACTGCGGTTTAATAATGTAAAATTGAAAATGTTTAAAAGATTGACCACCGAGTTTCTTTCTGGTTCTTCTCGGTAAGAGCAACATTCCGAACCAGTTGTAGCTTCATTAATCATAATGATCCTTTACGATTCCAAAGTGCTTGAAAGGGCTTATTTAAATAAAGATTATTTTTATTTGATTTGAGCACTCACAAAAATAAACTGTTGTCTAATTGTTTAGATATCCATTAGTTCAGAAGAAAACCTTAATAAGACACGATTCCTGGCGAAATGCGAAGCTGAAGGCAGGGTCACTTTCACCTGTGCCAACGAGCCAGTTGAACGAACATATTCAGGGTATTTAAACACTAATGTTGGCGCGAATGAAGTAGCGGGCACCAGTAGTCAGATTATAAATATAAGAATAATAATATCCATTAACGTTATTAAGTTCTAAAAAACCATTACAACCCGAAAACAGATAACATACGCATATTCAACAGGTTGCGACAGTAATTCGTCCGTACATCACTCCCATGAGAGCCGTTACATTGTTGAGTATGAGTTTACATTATATTAACATAAGAGTTTTTCTTCAAATGAGAAATACTTTGTGTACAAAGTACTCGCAAACTTAACCAAATTTATGCGCTATCATGCGCTTTTCAGCAAAGGAAATCACCATTTTTTTCCTAACTGACTAGAACTGCTTTAACATATGCTGTTAGTTTTAACGGCTTTACAAGCCTTACCTGGCAGGCGATCACAGGAGCATCGTCGAGATTGCGAAATGCAGAGAGTCGAGCGCAGGAGCTCCATTATCGTCGGGAAACGTCATCCTAAAGGTCCCCGAGGTAGTCGATGCATATTATACTCCCTATGCATCTGTTAGCGGAGGTAGGGCTTCTCACGTCGCATACCCGAAGATGGTAGAATTAATCAACAAAACTGCTTCTGCTTTTAAAAGTGCTCGAACGTTTATTCTGCTAAGCATCACAACATCCGGCGTTATTTAGAATACTGTTTATGATAATGAAGCACTTCGGAAGCAGAATCGCGATATACTACAAATGCAGGTTTTAAGTTTATAGGGACTAATTTTCGACATAATTCCAATATCTCTCGATTTTTTTACGCGAATCGACGCCCCTGTGCCTCAAGGGTAGTCTAGCCGGTAGAACAAACGGAAAAATATTACCATAAAGGTAAACCTAACATTACCGATATTTACGATTGCGGATTTCCTTAATCCGGTTCCAAAGAGCCCATTACTCTCCACTAAACGAATAGTCTAGTGGCGCCCACGTGTACGTTGTGTTAGAAATTTTATTAAACAAGGCGTTATCGTAAAAACATGCTTGATGAGGTTTTTTGGTGTAGGTTTTCTTTCCTCTTTTATTTACCAACATATTTTATGATATATAATATATCAGTGCGATGTTTTTTGAAAAAAATGCTTAGTAATTCATAACCCTGTTCGTCCATCACCATTTAATCATCACACCCCCTGCCGCAATATATACCACCTCTTAGCCTTCGACACGAATGCGTCTTCAATCGGATATCAAAGCACGGATTCCGATCTTTGTTTCTAGTACTTACAGCATAATTAGGAATACTGTCTCAGCATTTGTCATTCCTGCTGCTCATAATATGAATTTCTTCATAGCAAGAGTGAATTTTCTGAACAAGCAATCCTCAACATTGATTCCTGACAGGCATACTAACGGTCAAGCGGTCGCCTTTTATTTATAAAGATCTATTAATGATTTTAATAACTGCCTATGCGCTACCAGTTTTTATGCGGAGCAATTGCTGTTTGGCGTTTGTTTTTTCACGGATAAACGATGTAATATGGGGAAAAATATATTATTTTATTGCTAATGGTCAACATCAGAGGTCAGTGGTAATAACCGCAACCGATACCAATTAATGGAGATTCAAAGATACTGCGAGAAGGAAAAGTGTTTTTTGTTTAATCCACTTCCAAATGCCGGTCAACTTTATTTTGACAGTATCTTCCATAAAAAACTAAGCTAAGTTAGATCTTGTCGTACTCTGGTCCTGAAAGATTATTTTTAAATACACACCGTAGTCATTGTAATATCAAAAATATTTATTTCTTACCAAAATTATTTACAAGAAATATAGATTGAGACCTTCTTGTAAGTATTAGAAATACTTGTGTCAGAAGGTCTCGCTCTTCCATAACACAGATAAGTTATATAAATATTAAAAATGTAAGTTTTTACTATTTATTATATAATAATTAATATAATTGTGTAGTATTAAGTCATTGTAATATAATTGTATAATTAGAAATATTGTTGTCGAAATTTGTATTTACTAACAATTTTAACATTTTCTGTACTGCGATACTCAGTTCATTCAATACTTTTAACAGTTTCGATAATCTGTTTCGATATTTGATTAACGCTGTGGTGACTATCCTGATACCACCCTCAAAATCCTTATGTACATATATGCAATTCTTATTTTCTAACATATCCCTCAGATTAATCTTAACCTTTAATAATGGTCTCCCAAGGATTTACACAAACCGCTTACGGTGCTAGTCACGTTTCTCACTAGACAGGCATTGCCGTCTGACTGTTAATAAATTGTTAAAAGTATTTCACCCAGTCCCTACCATTTTCTTGGAGATATTTTTTTCTGTTAAGTAACGAATGGTAAGTAAAAATAATAAATAAAAATGGCACTATGCGTACTTGTAAACATCTATTTACATAAAGTATATAAGAAAATGCTAGATTATATCGCTTATGAGCTGCAATAGTGATACAACTAAAAAAACTATGTTTTGAGACAAATGGGTTTAAAGTATTCATTGCTAAGGAAAATGTATAAAAAAGATTTAGTTTGCTTTGACTTTGCTTTGACGAATGGTCTAATATGGAATAATGAATTTTGCCGGTATTGATGCTGAAAAAAATGTGTAGGTATTTGAACACCTATTCTTAGTCCAAATCACGAGTTTTTTGAGCTTTAGATCTATTGCAGTTCATGACGTGTGTAATATCATTTATATTCCGAAGATAAGCCGTTCTAATAATTAATTCTGCCTAAAACTTACTTGTTTTTTTAAGTTTGTGAAACAAATGCTTAAAATATCAGCTTCGAAGAAAATCATCAGGTTTCAAGATTAAAAACCGCTCAGGCAAATGTAATATATAAAATAAATTTGTCAATTAGGATATATTGCTTTCGTAAAAAATGCTACAAATATAACCAGCTAATTTATTTTTCGTTGGAAACAAACCTGCTACGTGTTGGCACTCGCTTTCATTACCGTTCGCTATTTGTACCATTTAAATAATTTTACAGCATACGATACGATTATTTTAATAATACTTTAAGCGCTTAAGACCATTTCTTTTTATTTTTAAGTATATATGAATTTTTACCAAGGATTTTTGGTATCAATCACATTAGCTTAGGAACCCCTATTGCGTTTTAAATTTTTAATATATATTTTTGGTTCGGAAAAGAAGTTATATATGTTATGAGAAAAAATTCTTTTTTAATCACCAATATAATATTCATCAATTTTTTTAAAGATTGTTCACGGCGATATACTAAATATTAAACAATTCGTTACAATAAATTAAGTTATATATAAGTATAAGTAGTATTATTAAAAAGAAAAATTGGTTCTAGGTGTTAGTGACGATATCGTATCGTGATCATTTCGCGATTAAAGAGGCTTCTATTACCGTTGCCCATTTATTTCATTCACACTCCAGTAGACAAACGTTTTTGCGACAAATATAATGTCAATTGTAAAAAAATACTAGAAACGTTTTTACTGAATTCGTTTCCACAAAAATTGTGGGACGCGATAATTATTTTTCTTTGGCAAAGTCGTAATTATTAGGTTCAGGGGTTCAAAATAGGTTTCTTTAGCTATATAAATATAGCGTTATTGAGTACGATGTACACTGTAGAGGCATAAACAAAAGAATAGAAACACTTATTAGACATTTTAATTTGCAACATAATCGGCAATTTATATATAATTTGAAACCAAAGTATATAAAAACAAGTATATACAAAATATTTGGAGATTTTTGATGGATTTTAGATAATATTTTCACTTCGGTCGTATCGCCCAGAAAATCGGTAAAAATCTCGAGAAGATAGTCTTCAACGGCAAGGTCCAGGGGAAAAGACCATGAGGCCGAAGTCCAATGCGCTGGACATATCAAATCCGCACCACTCCCGACAGCATGCATGAAGCCATCCACGTTGCAAGGAACCGGAACCGTTGGCGCAACATTGTCCGCGACAAATTAATCCGTGGAAAGGGTCACGACACTCAGCATTGAGGACATCGACGCAAGGAGGAGGAGGTTGAATTCAAAAGACTTTTTGAATGTCACGTTTTATAAGCTTAAATGAAATCTAAAAAACATTAATATCAAACTGGTCTTTATTCGTGTCGATTTCGTGTTAAACAACGTTAACTTGATCTCCATCAATGTCAATTCCGTCCGTTTATAATTTACAATAGAGGGCGGACAATCAATTGGATTCTAGCGTTTATTGACTGTGTGATACATCGAATTAAACATTCTTCCTTGGAATACTCAACTTTCAATTGATTGTTGAAGATATATTTTTTATCTATGCTCTCTTTAGAACAGTATTCAATACTTAAATTGACTGGCCTGTTGGCGCAGTGGGTAGTGACCCTGCCTTCAGCTCCGCGGGTCGCGGAAAATCATTTTCTATAAATGAATTTGTTGGTCTTTGAGCCTGGGTGTAAATATGTATTTAAAATGATGTAAGTATATATATTCACCAGTTGTCTGTCACCCATAACACAAGTATTAACTTTGGGGAGGACGACCGTGTGTGTAAGTGTCATATATTTATTTATTATTTATTATTATTTATTATTATTTATTAAATGTATATAAATAATAAAGAAACAGCTCGTAATTTTAATTTATAACTGTTTAGTAGTAGCGGCCTGTTATTATCCCACTGCTGGGAATAGGCCTCTTCTCTCCGTTATAAGAGAGAAGGATTGGAGCTAAGACCTACCACGCTGCTCCAATGCGGATTGGTAGGTTACACATATCTCCAGAATTCTCTAGAGATATGCAGGTTTCCTTCACCGAAAAGCGTGTGATAAATTGCAATTATCAATTAGACACATAAGTTTTAATAGAAAAACTCATTGGTGTCTGCCCGGGTTTGAACCCATGATCGTCATTAGAGATTCACACGGTCGCACCGCTAGGCCATCACAGCTTATCCTATAACTGTTTATAATAAATATATATAATCCTATTTAGATTTAACTAAAAATAAACATAGACAATCGTTTTTACTTTCAATGATAAAATAGAATTTCGAATTGTTTCAGCACAGACATTACTATTTTATTAGTCTGCAACAAATAAGTTGTCACAAAAATTAAATCTCATGATTTCGACATCTCTCCCATTTTAAGGGGGGATGAACCGTTGAACCCTAAGTGCAGTGACTCTAAGAACGTTCACCTCATGGAATCTTGTCTAGGTTTAGTTCGTCTGTGCAAAGTGTTATGTTTTGAAATGGTTGAATGAAGCAAAAATGAAAACAATGAGTGAAGTTTTGTTACTTAAATAATAATTTTTCTATTTAAATTTCGATTCTCTTTAATCATTTGACGAGCTGTAGTAGTCACTTTACTTGATAATGAAAATTTAATGACAACACCTATATAAAAACGTAGATATATGCCATATGTATATATTCATACATTTTTACTTATCTAAACAATCACATATTGAGTTAAACGAGTGTAGTACTCGTAATTACCTATTTTTGAGGAAATAGTATTAGCAATAAGCTTAACAAATAATTTAGTAATGTAAAGCGACCCGCCGTGTCGTATCCGGCTGAGTAGAATAGACCACCCTCATTTCTTACCTAGGTGTCGTAAAAGGCGACTAAGGTAAGTTGACCTCCCGTGTGGTATCCGGCTGAGTAGAAGAGACCACCCTCATTTTTTACCGAGGTGTCGTAAAAGGCGACTAAGGTAAGTTGACCACCCGTGTGGTATCCGGTTGAGTAGAATAGACAACCCTATTTCTTACATCGTAAAATACGACTAAGGTAGGTTGACGTTAGGCTGGCGGCCGGTCGTAAAATACTTAGCCAAATCATGTGACAGCATGTTTGTAACATGTTGTGCCGACCCCACTTAGAGTGGGATATGGGCAGGAAGATGATGAATATTAAATTATTCGTGTTATTAACTGGTATTTACAATTGAAAATTTTAAAGCTTTAGAATTCGAAAAATACTATTACTTCCTAGGTAACATAATAAAAAAATAACAATAGGTACGGCTAGTTTTACGATCCACTCGTAACTTTCTCACTATTGTTGTCTGTTTTAATAATAATTTCAGACTCTTTGTGCTGTTTTAGCCATAGAGTTATTATACACAGAGTATGAGAGCCATAGACAGTCCTGTGAATACGTTGTTCAACAAATCCCTTCATCCAAAGAATAAAGTTACATATTCCATGTATAAGCATAGAACTTTATTCTTCGGATGAGGCGAAATAATAAGAGAAAGGAGGTGAGACAACCCATACTTATCTTTGTCTTAAGTAACGGCATGTTACTATCCCACTGATAGGCATAGGCCTCCTCGCTCCGTTTTTACAGAGAAGGATAGGAGCGTAAGACCTATCGCTATCGCATATTTGGGGAAATGTGTGGAATAGTACGGAATATGACCACCCGGCCTGCACCGACAGGCGTCCCCGAAATTAGATAGAAGACCTATCGCTGCTCCAATGCGGATTGGTAGGTTTCACATATCCCTAGAATCCTCTAGAGATATATAGGTTTCTCTAGATGTTTCCCTTTGGCGAAAAGTGTGATAAATTGCAATTGTCAATTAGACACAAGATTTTTTTTAGATAAGAACTCATTAGTTCCTGTCCAGGGTTTTAAACTCATGACCTTCTAGAATCTAGAGTCGCACGGTCTCGCCGCTGAGCTATCAAAATTTATAATATTATCTTTGTCTAATCATAAATATAATATATAAAGAGACACATATCTAGCCCCATTTGCATTTTCCTTTTTTTCGATGGACACATTTTAGACTCCCTTTTTCTAGTACCTATATATATGCTCTAGTCTATGGTTTACGGTGTTAATCGATTTAGCAATTTAGTGACATTATGAATGTGCAAATATATATTTAAATGTGCGTTTAAATTATTAATGACTAGAGAGTTATAACCTTAATAAAAGATTAGTAATCAGTTTTAAACACTAAATAGTTTTTATTGAATGTTCGCACGATTGCATTTTCCCATTCGCCATCTTGTCGGCCATATTTGATTGTACGGTCACTTTCTCTTGAGCAAGTTTTGTGCAAGGGCTCATTGAGTTTATACCGCAAATAACGGTGAGAGTGAGAGAGATTTTGTGTTAATATAAATTTTCCTTACAAATACAGTATTCTTCATATACAGTATTGTATGTTTTAAGTAGCAAATAACGATATGCAAGTACTATGATTCTTAGGTTCTAGAATTAGCTTAAACATTGAAGAGGTTTATTTACCACTTAGGTATTTTAGGTAGGTAGGTTAGGTATTTTACCACTGTGTGCGCTGAGGCTGGTGTGGGGTTGTGTGTGACTTTGTATTTATTGTTCTTTTGTTGAGGACCTTCATTCTAATCAAATCAAAATAATCTTTAATCCAGTAAGCGTTTACAAGCACTTTTGAATTATTTATAGAATTAGGCGTTTCTTTGCAGATTCATAATACATAAGTAATAATAACAATATTTTTATATAATGCGCGATTAAGTAAATAGAAAATATATAATGCTAACTGTGACCGACTACCCGTTTTTGTACCTGATACATGCAGGATTCGTAGAAACACATGCACAAACCTTTACCACCACTACCACAATACACAAGCACAACACAAATTCAACAATCGATTCGCCCCGCAACCGAAGCATCATCAGGAGATAGACTCCACGACAAAATCGCAAAGCAATAATATCATTATGACTTTTACACTGCTTCGGAATATGGCAAATTGTTAGTTGGAAATTGCTAACATGACAGGAATTTTTATATTTTTGAAATTGTCGTCTTGTCATGTTGGAAGGCCACAGTTAATTACCACCATATTGACAAACAATTTAGTGTCTTTTACAATGCTGTTTATAAAATGAGAACTATATCTCCCAGCCAAGAATGTATCTTTACTTGCAATTACTAAAATAACAATCAAGCGCAAATCTTTAACAAATATAAAAAGGTATATTATGCATTTTTATTAATGTAGACATAACCCTAGATGTCACAAGTTGAAAATAAATATAAACTTCTTTATAAAAAATAACTTACTAAAACCAGCCAGACGACGGGTATAAATATACAGCTAAAATACACCCACGCGGTGACTCACTGGGAAACCGAATCTACGCCCCCGCTCCCGACGACCTTCGCAGGTAAATATTTTTTATGTAAAGGAAACAAAACTGGCAGTCCACCTGTTGCTGGAACTACGATTTAGTTTTTTTTTATCGCGTCTATGATCAACTCTAATTCAAAAGTTATTTTTAAAAAAGTTGCTAAAGATTTAAACACATTGAGCTGTCTTCAAATCTAGACTTTAGGCGTTGCTAACTGCTAGATCTTAAACTCGATGGACAGACGCCCTTAAATGCAACATCAATGAAATGGTCGTTAATCAAATCTATACTAATATGTAAAGCTAAAGAGTTTGTTTGATTGTTTGAACGCGCTAATTTCAGGAACTACTGAAAAATTCTTTGAGTGTAAAATTTATCGAGGAAGGCTATATAACACGCTAAGCTGAATAGAAGAGGAGCAGCAATAAGAAATATTACGAAAACGGCAAAAGTTAAAGCTTTCCTTGTGTGCACTAAGTAAACGGTGAAAGTAATTGAAAAAAGATGTATTACAAAATTTCTTAATAAAAGTCCGCAGCAGCATACGTCAAGCTTTTAAGGTTAACCCACTAACTATTTTTATGGTAATCAAAATACTATATTACGGCTTTAATCTTTCCACGCGAGCGGAGCCGTTGGCGATTGCTAGTAGTTAATGTAAGTAGACATTACTTTGCGGTATTCCATAATCTCCACAATCTGCCTGTCTGTATGTAATCGATTTTTTCAAAATTGACTTAAGGGATTTTTGTACGGTTTTTAGTATAAGATATTGCAAATCTTCAGGAAGGTTTTAGGTAATAGAACATTACAGTATTATGTAAATTGACTAAACGCCGAAAAAACTTATTTGACAAACTGATTTTCAGGCGGGTGAATCGATATATATTATACTAGCAGACACAGCTAGTATAATATATATAGATAAAATTTTCACTCGAGTAGCGTGAGACTAAGCAAAACTTGCGTATGTAATAATGTTAATATTATTAAGTCTACATAAAGCGAAAGACGTTCAAATAACTAGTAGCTAGGTAGGTATTTTGGGAACGTTCTCGCAAAGTCATAGTCAAGGTCGTCGCTCTTCAAAGGCCGTCTGCTGTCATACACCTATATACAAAAAGGACCGCTTTGACGATATCACGGGTTAGATTACATTTTAATATTAAAACGGTACATGTTATAAGGCAAATTATGAAGATGAAAAAAATAATTTCGCTCCTTTTTCTTAGGCCTTTGTTTCATGGTTACAGTGTTTTAGGAAATATTACGGTAAATCCTACCGAGTAAAACTACTCTAATACGGTTTAACGAACAATATTTTATAAAAAAAAAAGTGGATTTTTCCATGACTTTATATTTTCATTAAGCCATTTCTTATTCTTTCATTACCTATTCAAAATATTTAACCAAATTTACTTTCAGATTAAATTTTCATGCATATATTGTGTTTTAAATGCGATGATGGTGAATACATTATTTTAACTCAGTCTTTCTGTAATGCTTTCACTGCTAATCCTCTGAAGCAGTATTGATGAAATTTAGTGTAATTTAAGCTTATTTACTGAACTAACGGAATCGGAAAAAACAATCATACATAACCAAGAAAATTTTAACATTAGATTTATGAGTTGCGGGTATAGCTGTATAAGCTTAGTTTTATATTTTTAATTCATGCATCGATTAACTGCTATCTGACTATTTAAATATAAATATACCAATACAATCTTGCGGCTTTTGGATCCAATGGTTCTCTCCGATCTTCTTGAAATTACCATAATTACACAGGTTTTCTTAAACTATCTAAATTTGAGCTCACAAAAAATGTTTTTACTTTACAACTTTCATACGGTTGGTTGGAAGTATATAAGTTGTGCTAACATTATGAAATTCATCTCCAAGGAGAAATTGTGAAATTTCATAAATAAATTTTTAAACGACAATGTTCTTATACAAAAACTTAAGCTGTTGGAAATAATATCCAGAGTTATTTTGACGGGTATGTAACATGTTTTGCGTTGTTTAGCGAAATTTCCTCCGCCGTTCGCTCGTATTTGAAGCAAAATTAACTTATGTTGGAACAATAAGATTACCGCATACCCGGTCGGTTTTCGCTACCCTCAGGCTTTAATTAACCACAACTTAACAACAGTCCTCATTCCTGGTGGAGAAACTGAGATGGGATCCTCCCCATCTCAATATTTTTTTACAATAGCAGTTATTCAAAATAATCCATACATAACATATTAAGAGCATTTTAAATAAGTGCTTATTGTTTCAGACTGTTTCTCACTAAATTCTATTTTACTTATTGAACGGATGCAATAAAAAAATACCACCACTTTTATAATTTTCTCCATGTTATTAGTACGCTATAAACATCCGAAATCCATTCATTCCCTTGTTCATCATCATTCTCCTGCCCTTATCCCACTCTAAGTGGGGTCGTCACAACATGTTATAAACATGATTTGGCTGCGTTTTTACGACCGGCCGCCTGCCTTACGTCAACTTACCTTAGTCATATTTACGACACCTCGGTAAGAAATGAGGTTGGTCTATTTTACTCAGCCGTATACCACACGGCTATCATTCCTTTGTTCATTTAACACGAAACAAGCCATTTAACATGTGTTACATTACAAATGTTGCAGAAAAACACATTTAATTGAAATTTTTAAATAAATCAAAATTGTTAAAGTTTAAATAAAGCCAACAAGTTACACTTTATATCCATACCGTATCTATCTTCATGCCTTTCTAATTTTAAACATTCCGTCACCGCGATGCGCGAATTGCCGACATTCCTTCCATATAAAGCTTGCTTTTTCTTGCAGTAGAGTAAAATATAACTATGTATTTCATAGGCGAAATTTGGTTCTCAGTCAAATTTACTAACATCTAGCTTCAACTATCATTACTTTGACCTATAGCTAGTTAGAACCAACCGTTACTTATTATTTTTCATCTTTGTAAATAAAAAAATATTAACCCCATCCAAAGAGATATTAAACAAGTCTCACAACTGTGCTAATATATAGAGTGTGGTAGAATATTTAATTGCATTGTCATACTTGATGTTTCGTGGAGCATGTAATTTAAATAATATTTATTGGTGTCCCCATTTAATGTGTATTTTAATTCCGTCACTTTACGTCTTTCAGTACCATATAAAGGAGAGAAATTATGTTCTTTTATCTGATCTTTGGTATGGACATTGTAAAAGGGTTTTAGTATCGAAATTAAGTTTACTTACACGAAACTGCGGATAGAATACATGTAATTTTTATGTATGAAAATAAAAAAAGGCTTAGTGTACAATATAATTTTTTTTTTTAGTTTTCTGTTGATAATTTAGCTATCCGCTCTTCGATGGGCTGATTTATTAAGCTACCGACAAGAAACTCAAGGTTTTTTTTTCTCCAATAAATAAATAACAAATATACAAAGTTCAAGACATCGTATTAATCAAAGTAGATAAATAACTTCTTTTGAAGCGTAAAAAACTATTTTGCAATATAAAAACGAGTTCAAATTACGAGACACGGTTATGTCAACATAAAATCAATTCCGGTTTTAATTAAAATAATACGAGTGCTGCTCTTGAATTTCCATCAGAATCAAATATTTTTCCCATTAATTCATATGAAAGATCATTACAATGCTAATTGGGATATTGAAATGTTTAAATGAAAATTTGTGGCTGCCAAATTACAAAATTAACCGGATATTACGTTTACAATTTGTATCAATTTTTTCTTTCTCTGATGCAGTGTTGTGCAGAGAAGACTGCAAAAAACTAAGGTCTAAATACGAAGATAAACACGTGTATTTGCTTTTGTAATTAAAAAACTCTAGCTGCGCCTGCGGCTTCCCGCGTGTATTTAATTTAAATTTTGAACATAAAAGTAGCTCTTGTATGTAAACCATAAATGATAGAGACGCGGATTTTTTTTGTAGATCTTCAATTTCTAGTACATTACTTTAGTGTACCTCTGTTTGTTTACACGGCGTATGCGATTAAAAGCGTTTTTTTACAACCGCGCGACCTCTTCTATTTAATTTACAAAAAACCGCAATGTACTATTAACGTTAACCTTTCGAAATAATTGCGCTACCTTTTAGTAAAAACAGTACAAAAATCCGTTCAGTACATTTTGTGAAAATCAATCACATACAGACAGATAGCTTTTGGGGACTTTTAATAAGTACAGATAAAAACATACCAATTAATTTTTTCTCAAATTTATGCGCGCTTATGTGTTATTATTTTTTGTAACATGCAATAACGTTATTTAAAGAATTTTTACTTCAATATAAAAGGGTTAAAGTAGAATCGTGAATATAACTTCGACAAAATCTATTATTATTCTCATTTCAAAATCTATAATTATCTTCTTGTATAGATAGTCTAAGTTCATTTGCTTTTTCACTTTTAAGTAATTGTGGACCAAAACACACAAAACTCTCTAAAGCTTAAATCTGCGAAAAAGAAACTTTCGCAAAGACAAAAACGAGCTAAAAGCTCGCATATCCTGATCACGCTACCAGTCATAATGAAGCCATGCGCTTTTACTATGTGGTGATTTTTTGAACATCGGGCACGATAACGACACGACTAATATCTTGATCTAGTATAGAGTGTGGTTTGTGTGATTATGCGGAATATCTACTTGTGCGAGTTAACGAGTTAAATGTATTTGGTATTATAGATTAATTTAATATTTTAGTCTTAGTTACACCGCAATATATAGTAGTTTTACTAATTTCTGTGCCTACATTGTTAATCAGAGATGATAGTAAAATGTTGTTATTGCTAAATTCTGAATGCTAAGGCAAATTGAATGCAGATCCATCGATTAAGTGATAAAAGGATAAATCTGTATATAATAATGTCTTGAAGTGTAAAGTGGTTTTGTGTTTTAAAGAGCATAAAAAGCTTTTAGTGCTTTATGACGCTCACACAGTAATTTAATGTGTTGCTATTTATTTTAATTACCTTACATAAAGGCAATTGCTTACGAGATTTTTAAGGAAAGTTTAATATAGGGTATTTTTTGTGAGTTAGTAATTATTATAATAATCATTAAAATTATTATCTTTTTATATGTGGCACCAGAAAGATAATGTAGTTTATTTGTTTTCATTGATTTAAACCAGACTATGCTGAACACGAAAGGTTTGTGATTTTAGGTATGCTTGTTACAAAAGCATATTCGTTATTTTAATTCCGAATTTAGTTACTGAAGGAAAAATGGGAATTTAGTTTTAATATATCATACTATATACTATGCATATACACACTATATAGTATATAACAGACTTCTTCTTCTTCTTTTTGTGCCATCTCCTATCGGAGGTTGGCAACCATCATGGCAATTTTTATTTTTGAAGCCGCTGCCCGAAATAACGACCGGGTACTCCTGCTGTACCATTGTCTTAAGTTTTTAAGCCAGGATATCCTTCTTCGGCCGGGTTTTCTTCTCCCCTGTATCTTTCCTTGGATAATGAGTTGCAGGATCTCATACTTTTTATTGCGCATTATGTGACCGAGATATTGGAGCTTACGAGTTTTGACTGTTCTTATGATCTCTGTTCCTTTGTCTAGTCTCTGAAGTATAGTGGTGTTTCGCACTTTCTGTGTCCAAGATATTTTTAGCATTCGTCGGTACACCCACATTTCAAACGCTTCTAGCTTTTTGCTCATAGCTTCTGTGAGTGTCCAAGTTTCGGCTACATATAATAACACAGAGAAAACGTAACATCGGATAATACGATACGTAGGCTGAGACTTAGCTTCCGATCACAGATAATCTTTTGCATTCTACGGAAAGCATTGCGTGGTTGTTCTATTCTACACCTAATTTTCAGACTGTGATCACCTTTATTGTCTACCATTGCTCCCAGGTATTTATAACAGTTGACGCGTTCGAGAGTCGTACCATTGAGTTGCAGCGAGCCGTGTGGCTCAGATGTTCGGCCTACAACCATGTATTTGGTCTTTTTACAATTTATATTAATCCCGTAATCAGCGCTGCTGGTAAACACTGCATCAATGAGTTGTTGCAATCCCGCGTGGCTATCGGGAATCAAGATAGTGTCATCGGCGTAACGGATATTATTTATGAGTCTGCCGTTAACCACAATACCTGCAGTTGTGTCAGTCAGTTGTGTGTGTCATATAACAGACAGTTAAAAAAATGTACATCGTTTTGTTTTAATAACCGTATGTAAATTACCCTTGGTTTATTGCAGTGTAAGTTAATAAGTAATAATAATTTCTTTTGTCCTTTTCAGGTAACGTGTTTTATAGAATAACCCAAACTAAGATCTCGAAGGTAAATGCAGTTAGTAAGAAATATTATTCTAGTTTTAGTATAACACATAATCTAATTAAGTCTTTGATAGATGTTGTATATAGCGTATGAAACTTATAACCTTCTCGAACACTCTGTTGTACTTCCATCTCGCAAAACATATTTGGTCTTGTTGAACATCTAATGTTATAAGGAATATATTTAATATAGGAATATTTATATATATAGTTGTAATTGATATAGGAATATATTTTTAAACGTAAAATTTTTCTAATACATATTAAACTAGCGGCCTGCCCCTGCTTCGCACGGGTATAAAATATATAGCCCATGTCATTCAGTGAAAAAAAAATATTAAAATCAATCCAGTAGTTTTGATTTATTCATTACTGCCCGTGGCCCGCAAGAGTTAAATTTGGAGAAAAACAATTTCCCTCTCCCTATTCCAAGAAGATTTCCTGCTATCTTTGAATATCTAAATTCATATAGTACATATTTATTTTAACATTTTTCTCTATGTATTTTATTTTTACAATTAATTACAGAATGTCTTTAAACAAACTCTTGAAAGAGCGACATCGCTGCTAAAGTCGAAGTGTTATAGGGCGAAGCGCGGCGTCCTCACGGCATTGTAAATCTGTAATATCTCCGAAAATGTTCACTTAAATTACATGCTGTAAACGGCCATATTGATCTATATTAAATCAACTATTTATTTAAGGTACTTAATTGGATAAGGATTAATGCTGTATTGTATAAAAATTGCTTCAAAAATAAGGCATTATTTTTCGTAAAAAGTAAATGACAAAAAATGCTATAGTCGGTTATCCATAAGAGATAGACATATACCATCGCGGACTTTTCTGTAGACCTTTTCAAGGTGTACAAATACTTAGTACATTATTTTGATAAATCTCGTAGGGTTTAGCCAGCGTTTGCAATGTAAGCGGAAAAAAATGTAATTATTTACAGAAACCTCAAAAATTACAGTATTTCTTTACGCCGTATTGAATGTTATTATACGTACAAACCTTCCTCTGGAATCACTCTATCTATTAAAAAAAACCGCATCAAAATCTGTTGCGTAGTTTTAAAGTTTTATGCGTACATAGGGATTTTGCGACTTTGTTTTATAATATGTAGTGATAAGCTATCCAAAATTTTTTGGTACAAATTTTAATATCCTTTACCAAACTGGCCATATTTATATATGAGTTTTAACTCACATATTACTTTCTAATTATACAATAAAATAATTTACCAGTTTAAGTGTTGTTTGTCACCCATAACACATTCACGATGTTACTTACTTTTGGAACGGATGACCGTGTGTAACTGTCCTGTGTATTTATTTATAAATAGCTCCTGCCTTTGACTATGTCTGGATAAATTTTAGTATCGACATAAAAGACACTGTTACATCAGCCCTTCAACTATCTCCAAATTAAGAAATCACATCTATTCATTAATGTACAATTGGTTATAATAATGTAAATGTCGTATGACATTTATATGATCGTAGCATACATCTGGCATGATATCGCATCGTGTTGTATAAAAGTATGTCATATCTGAAAGAGTGGAAAGCTTTTAGCACGGAACTGTGGCGGTTGGTAGTCATTACAACTTTGGTTTACCTTCTCTGGGTTGAACGATGTGTTATGTTGAAATTAAAAAAGTATGAATTGATTAAAAAAGGGAAAAATTAGCAGACTATTATCAATATCGTCATAGGTTCAGAAGGTAATTTGAAAATAGGTTGTATTCTAGTTTTGAGGAATGAGATGACATAGTTTTTTTTTAATACATAAAAATCTTTAAAATTTAAAGGAGTAAATCTTGTGTATGTACAAAATGTCGTTATATCCCTGTTTACGGACACTGAACTGAAAAAATGCTAAAATTTACATTGAATAGATAAGATCATTTTTGCTTTCAGTAGTAAAGTCATGGTAGCCTATTTGGGGAAAGGGTAGTCTAGAAATGTGGATATACCTAGGATTGAGCCCCACCTGTCCAATTATTTTTTTCATGTTTCGTTTTTTTTTGTTTTATTTTATCTGAATATTTTTAGTTACCAACGGCACCTTAATGCAATGATTTTGTAACAATGGCACTACGAAAATAATCATGTCGCGTCATGGATCTTATTTGGCATTGCAGTGCATTGACCTGTTGAACGATCATTGTGCGCATCGATTTATTGATTTTATAACGAAATATTGTTAATGCATACCCGTGACTTTGCTTGACTTTCGCGTCGTATACGAATATCTAATAAGTATTTACATAACACGAAAAACTGGATAGCCTTAATGTGATTCCTCGTTATCTTAAAATTAATCGGAATTTATTCAAAACCTGATTTGATATTGACAAATAAAATAATTAACGAAACTGGATTTCGAACTCGTGATTAGTTGAGAATAGGTAATATGCACGAGTTTATATTTATAATAACAGGAAAAATATACGGCAGTTTTAAGAGTAAATATAAAAAAAATAGAGAATTTATTATCTTTAAAAAAAATCTGGTCTATTAAGATCGAGAAGTTTCAGTGAAATATCCTGTGATTTTTATTAGGAGTTACTGTGGTCAAATACAAGTTTACGTAAAAATTAAATAAAGAATGATGAGAGTAACGTTAAAATAGTTGAAAAATCGCGTTTAGTACATTTTTAATCTGTGGATTTCACCATTGATTATACAAGGAGGTAAGATACTTAAATGTTATCTGCCACAAAATGGAGAAAACAAGTCGTTTAGAAACGGTATAATTTATAAATTACTTTGTGGCACTATTTTATATTCTTATCCATAAAATACATTTGTTGTGAATCATACATACGACGTGTGAAGCGTAAATAATTGAATTGAACAAAGGGCTTATCAACACTCGTTTGTGAATATTTTAAAATGATTTGCATATAGTAGTAGTTAAGGAGAATAACGAGATTTAGATAGGACTTTTGTGACTGAATTCGGGGAGCCAAGGATTGAATATTAATCGAATATTAAAATAACATACTTTCAAATCTTGATCACCGCTAATTATCGCCTAGGGTTTATAATTTTAACCAATATGATACGAAAGTATTCCTTTCACCAAAGTAACTTTACAAAAACTAATTCAAATTTCTTATAATGACAAGACTTTTTACAAAGCTTATAATTGCATTAAGTTTATGAAGAGAATCATATACCGTTTTCTTTATATGACCCGTCGATATTTTGTCGATGTTGATGCCGAGGCATAAGGCGTAGTAGCAAAATTACTGAAATAACAAACTATTTTAAGTTGACAATTATAGGATTGTTTGCACAGGGAATATTTTATTTTCTTTCATTCAATATGTGCAATAAATATCAAATATTATATATACATATCGATATAATATCGTCCATTATGGGGCGCCCGGCTACAATCATTGACTAATATAATGATGTAGTCTTATGATGAAGTAAATATTACTGACGCTGTAGGCAACTTCTAACACGCCTTCTAGCATTTTCTGGATTTCTGCTTCTAGTTGGTAATTTAAATAAATTTTATACCATTGTTAAAAAGACGATCAATTTCATTCTAGTCTTACATTGTATAGTCTTACATTATAATCTTAGTCTTCATTGTAGTCCTAAATAAAATGTAACTTATAATAAATAGATTTATAATGTTATATCTGTTTATACACGACTTCGTACCGAAATGATAAATCGCCTAACCACCCCAATTTTTCATTCTTATCACAAATTACAGCTGAAGGTTTAAAAAGTATCAGATTCGGCTATTTATGAAGCAAAATTTATCTCTTTGATAAATTATCACAAACCCTTGTATGTAATTTCGTATGGCGTAGAAAAATTTTCAAAAGATCAATGTCCAGCTGGCTGAGAAAGAATAAGTTCCATGTCTTTCGGACATTCTGGGACCAGTAAACAGTATTTGCATTATACTAATTTTAGAAAATGGCAGGATAGTTTATGTTAAAACTGTTGCCATGACATCATGGTTCTCATTACTCCAATAAAAGGAGTTACCTGCTTCTGAATTTATCTTGAATAGTAGCTGTAAATTTTAAGGGGAAGACCTCAGCTTTAAGGGTGTTTGCGAGAATTATAAAGGCAGAAGCAAGTATTTCTTCTTTCACCTATGTCCAAGTTTTCTTTGACACATGTACACTGGTCTTGGAAAAGAGCCCAAGAAAAGTGTCAAAACTTGTCATCTCTTGATGGCGTCTTTCTAGTACAATTAGAAAATATCGCAAACTCATATCTCGATTTTTCAGTATTATCGATTATTTATTATAGTCAAAGATAATATAAGTTAAATAATTTTCTATTGCTCCAGTCGGGACATTTTACGTGATCAGTAATACCACTAATTGCGTTGCTCGCTGAATTCTATTGTTATTAGGTATTTGGGCTAGCACCTCGTTTGGTAATCGTGAGGTCGCGTAAAATATGAGGTTATTTTTGACAATAATCAAGCTACTTAAACCACAAAAGTTTTTTAATGCCCTCATATTGTTCAAGTCACGTTCTTTTGCATAAGCGTAGCATTTCTAAAATTGACCGCCACAGTCGCTTGCAGAATCACAATTGTTAGAAATATAATAGTTTGTATGTGGGTTACGAAGAAGCTCCAAGTTTGTGTGGTTTTTGTCGAAGTTTTTTAAATTTTCAATAAAATTTTAAATAGTTTGTCTTTTCATACAAGTAAAAAAACTAGATTTTAATATGATATTAAATGGACAACCGATTTCGAATAAAGGGTATCATAAGGATAATCATCATAAAGGGTAAATCATCTAGTATTTATGGTGCATACTCTATACTTTATACTTTATAAATACGTAACTTTGTAAAATCGAATATAAAGGTAGATTCGCTTGGTTTTTTCTGGAGATAATAAAGGGATTAGAGCTCTTTGATTGATACTGAAGTCCTCTCAGGCAAAATCGCGGGTGAAAGCTTGTTATGTATAATTACGCCGTTTATTGGTGACCGTTGCTATGCCTTTTTTCTTGTAATATATTCCGAATTACCATCGGAAGATAATGAGAACACATTGTTAATTCTCAGTGGCGAAATTGGACATATGCCAACCGTAAAATGGCTTTAACCTATCTTTTTATAGCATTCCCAATATCACCAGCTTAATCCATTGCCGACAATATAACGACAAACCTGATAATAAGCTTCTATAGTAAACTCATATAAGCCTGCCGAGAATCTAGAAGCCCTTGTTAAGTATCACACATGAATCACATATTGTAAATAAATAATATAAAATAGAGCGTAAAATATAATGTGAATAGCATGCTATATATATAAAATATAAAAGCTTTTATTTAATTTGTATGTACGTTTGTTGTGAAGGTTGCAAGAAAATTTCTTTGAATTTAAAATTAATTTCTTTAAATTTCTTGCTAGTTAAATTTGACCAACTTCCCGGCGTCCGAATGAACTGAAATTTTACATACTGATCCAGTCCCAATGACAATCCATGTTAATGATAAGCACGGCCTGATGCTGCTGCCAGGATTGGCTCCAGACGAGGGAACTGCTCAACGGATAACGGTAGGGGGATATGATATTTTGTTAGAAGCTATGTGAATTAACTTATTTTACAGAAATGTAAGGACAATTATTAGCCCGAATATTGTGATTCATACACTTTACATAATATACAAGTGAAATATTGATCAACATCTAACGTTATATTAGAAAAAAACGTTGTTATATGTAACCGTTACTTGGTACCCCCTAGTTTCATGGTCGGCCTCCCTTTCAACCTGACTTCCGGTACAGGTGGTATAATTATGCGTATAATATTCATCAAAATTGTGCGTACAGGTTACGAATATCAAACTCAAAGTATGCTTTATATAGTAGACTCACAATTTATTTTGTTTCGTCAGAGGTCTCTTGATAAATCTACCGCTGATGCACATTGCTGGTGCTCTTTTGGGGCCATATAAATGGGGTTACGTAAATAGCAGTCACGATTTGACCCAAACACCTTTTCAGTATTATTACTACAGCGATATACACATCTGAGACATTTAGTCGCAGTGAACAATACAGAAGCTGTTAGAATTAATTTTAATAAATATTGATGATGCGTAAAGCGCACTTGCAGCGATTTTAGGTTTGATATTGGAAATCTATTCCATACCGGCCGGTCAAGGCTACCTTGGAAGCAGAAGCTTCGCTTAACAAGTCACAAGAAAATTTTGGCTCCATTATGTTACTTAACCAATAGTTCATTGTTATGGAGTTTTATTGTACTTATACATTTTTTATGACTTAATAAAATTCTTTTAATTTTCATAAACAAAAGAAAAATTTATATCCAAACGTTAATAAGGAGAGGGCTTAACTGGTTATTGCTTACTTAGGATTCCTCGAATTTAAAATCTGGTTTAAGTAAAAATATTCAAGGGATTTCATGAATAATTTCAAACCCAATTTTTTTTGGTAAAATTTTTAGTAAATTTTAATAGTCTATTTTGGGCAGAAATAATCAATTTTTAAATTTAAACTATCGTGAGTAGTGTTCATAGTTAATGTATAAAAACCGTGTATACTTACGTTATCGGAGCGGGATTTTCCCGCCGCGATAACTTCGTGTAAAGAGCTCATGAATAAATGCTTCGGATGGGTTCGAAACAAGTTGAGCTAATCCGATAGAATTAGACGTGAGTATCGCCGGTTTCTATACTAGAAATAAACAAGGTATGTCATGAAACATCTCAAATCCAAAGGATGTTTTTTTTTATAAAATACTTTCTTTTATATTATGGATTGCTTTGTTATGCGTGTGCCAAATTAGCTACATTAGTACATCATAATAATTCTTTATGATATGACAAAAAAAAAACAATTGCTATTACAAGCGGAAACGTCGACGATTGCTGTAACGGTCATAGCTTCCCGTGTCGCGCTCTGATGGCAGTCTGAATTCAAATTGACTGATTTTTCTAACAATTTGCCGTTGTCACGTTTGACCGAGTGAAACATTAATTAATTTATCTTTGAAACTTTACGACATTTCATAGTCGAGTCAAAGTAACTTGCTACTGTCACACTGTTATGCAAATACCTCTTTTCTCTTAATTACAACACTAGGAGTAATGTATAGTTGCAATAGATAGTATACAATTTATTTACTGTTATGCGCCTTGGTCAGTTATCTTTTGTACCATATACTTATAAGTTGCGAAAATTAAGTAATTTTAATGGAATTTTGCAAAAAGTAATTTTATTTGTCTTGTTTGGCAATTGTGCTTTATCTTGACTAACTAACATTTAAATGAGTTAATCTTATATGAATATAGAATCTGAATTTTGGAAACCGGTCCACCGATTTTCACAAAACTTAGTATGTGGAGTTTTTGACGTTCCATTAAAAAAATGTCGTTTTATCCCTGTTTTCGGGAACACATAGAAACTCTTAAAATATAAATAGAATATAAAGATTAATTTTGCTGTCATTTGTAAAGTTGTAATAGCTTATTTGGGGCGGACTAAAGAAGTGAAAATACCCGGGATCAAGTCCCAGATATCACCAGCCTTTTCTTCTTTTCCCGGTCACCAGGTACTAAGATTAAATCTCAATTAAATGTCTTTATATTACTTTATGTTTTCACTGGCCGATGGATTTCGGAAAGTTGCAAAGTAAGAACTGGATTTAGAAGCGCAACAAGTCATCGATAAAAATAATAATACATGAAAAGCACTTCGCTTAACCAGTTTTATATCATGGATATATATTTAAAGACCTAGTAATATTATGCTGCCATGTTTTTTTAATTTAAATATACGATGACTATATTATAGAAAGTTATAGATACCTATTCATTACACATTCAAGTTCAACGTCTTTACATAACTTTCGCATACCATACTTAGATACAAATTATATTCTCGAAGCTTGTTCTACAACTTGATTTAAAAACACGAATCAAAAACTAGTTTCGTTTATTTTTATAACTATGTTTATTGGATTTTAAAATGGATACAGTTTAACTTATTCATTGATTAAGGGGACAATATTACACCAGGTTTCCTTTCGATTGATGTACCAATGAGACCATTACTGAAATTCGATTTATATTATATAATATACCTGATATTACTAAAGTACAAAGTAGAGTAAAATAAAAAAAAGAAACTTAAAAAAAAGAAAAAAATAATATGGTATATGGATTTTTCTTCCCCAAAACCCCCTACATGCTGAATTTCAGGAAAATCGTTGGAGCCGTTTCCGAGATTCCGAAAATATATATATATATACAAGATTAACTCATTTAAATATTAAAGATAACGCATATAAGATATCAATTTTGTTAAGCCGTGTTGTATCCGGCTGAGTAGAATAGACCAACCTCATTTCTTACCGAGGTTAAGTAAAAGGCGACTAAGGTAAGTCGACCCGCCGTCTGGTATCCGGCTGAGTAGAATAGACCACCCTTATCTCCTTACCGAAGTTTCGTAAAAGGCAACTAACTCAACTTACCGTTGATGTCAGGCTGGCGGCTAGTCGTAAAATACGATGCCAAATCATGTGACGGCATGTTTGTAACATGTCGTGCCGACCCCATTTAGGGTGGGGTAAGGTCAGGAAGATGATGAAGATATCGAATTATTTTAAAAACTCAAAGAAGCAAAAACAAAAAATATGTGAAATTTCTAAACAAGTTTGATAATTAACGAATATAACAGACAATTTTTGTGATAAATTTATACACGTCGCCGTCTACGCAATTAAAACGTCCTTGTCAATTAAATAAAATGACTGACATTTATGAAAACTGGACTCTCTATTAACACTGAGCTAATGCTAAAATTCCATCGCACTAAAGAAAGATTTCAATAATCATTGATTTTTGAATGAGAAAACAAGGTCGTTGGAAAAATTATATTAGGTTCAATAAAACATTATCGCTTAAATTTAAAAAAAAATATGTAATGTATATACTAATATTGTAAATTCAAAAGTCCGTCTGTCTAACTGTCGGTTAAGCTTTCAAAGCTAATCCGCTATACCAATATTTATAAAATTTCATACAATTAAATCTTATATACAAAGCCAATATACAGGATTTTCTTTCAGAAAGAGTAATCGATCCAAAGTTGACGCGAATGAAGTCGAGGATACAACAAATATGTACCTGTAATTCAGAAATATATTGGAAAGATGTTTCTAAATAAAACATTTAAAAACTTTCTATTGAATGTTTAAATTAGTTTGCAACGTATATGATTTCTAGTTGATAAAATAAATTGTTGCTAAAATAAAATAAATTGTTGCTAAATATTTTTTGCATATAGACCATCTTTAGGGATCCAACATATTTGCAAAAAAGAGGGAGTGGTTGACAGCTGACGGTTGTTAATTCCAAATGACTCATTAGCACGGGCTTTGCACGTGAAATTACAAGTTTCCTTATGAAGTTGATATTAATATTTAACAAACTGATAACATCAATTTAATTGGAATTTTAATCATCATCATCTTCCTGCCCATATCCCACTCTAAGTGGGGCGGCACAACATGTTATAAACTGCTGTCACATAATTTGGCTGCGTTTTTACGACCGGCCGCCTGTCTGACGTCAACTTACCTTAGTCGTATTTTACGACACCTTTGTAAGAAAGAGAGTGGTCTATTCTACTAAACCGGATACCACACCGTGGGTCAACTTACATTAGTCGCCATACCTCGGTAAGAAATGAGGTTGGTCTATTCTACTCAGCCGGTTTCCACACGGCGGGTCGACTTACCTTGTCGCCTTTACGACACTTCGGTAGGAAATGAGGGTGGTACTATTCTATTCAGCCGGATACCATACGGCGTTTAATTGGAATTTTAATATCTGATAGTATACCTCCAATTGTTAAATATTTCAACTGAATATGTATATATACCCTTCTGCCGAAAATAACAGAACCAGAAGTATTAAGGAATTACAATGGTAAAATTAATAATCTTCTAAAAAAAGATGAGCTGAAAATTAAATTCTAAGCGTTTCTAGATGAAATGGCAGTTTTCAAATTTGTTATTTGGAATTCTGACTATTCTATAAAAAATATATTTCGTACAATAATTATGTAAATAAATTTCTATGTCCTAAAAATATTATACTTTAACTTAATCATTCATCCGAGATGATAAGTCCAAGAAGATAAGTAGTCATACAATAAATCTTAGATTATGGTCATACTTAGGTATGTATAAAAGTATGGTAAATCTATTACCTTTCACTAACACGAATATGATTGATGGACGTGCATGTCTTTTGTTGTTTAGAAAGTTGTACACTGTATAATCTATGGATAATTGCAAGGTGCACGTTCATGGGAAAATTATGTTTAAAAACTTGTTCCGAATGTACGCTGGTAAATTTGACGCTTTTTACTTTTGCGGTGACAGGTGCATGTTATTAAAAATCTTCACTTTTTACGCGCGTTTGTAATTACATGGCCATTTTGAAATAATTAAAGAGTAAAAAGAAAATATTTATATAATTGATAACTGGTTTACACCATCTATTTGGTTTGTGATATAGGCGCAAACGGTAAAAGTTTAAACGTAAGATAGCAATTGCCAAAATTGACAAACTGTAAGTACGGTTTTGGTTAAGGATCGTCGATACTATACTTTGAATCGATGATGTGATTGATCTTTGAAGAGGATAAGTAACCGATCGTTTAACGATCAATTCAAAGTTTGCTAGAATACATAGCCATATCTGACTAATAAAGTCACATTTCCTATGCTTATTCATGGGACATGTGTCTTTATTTTTCGGATAGGGCGACATTTATTTTTATTACATCGACATTATTACTACCACCTCGCATGATTAAAGATTAAAGTAATAAGAGAAATAGTAGATAAGGCAAATATTATTTCTGCTTTTAAAAAAGTGTGTTCTAAGATTCTAAATAACTGTTTCCTTTCTGCTATACAATAGAACAGAATGAATTTATATACGAACACGATATTTACAATTAAGGATGGTAAGGACATCTTAAGGGATCCTGTATATTAAAAGAATTTTTAGGATATGTATCACTCAAAACTCATGTTACTAGAAAGAAAAACTTCATAGCTCATAGTATCTGTCCAAACGTTTTATAATAAAATCCTTAAACCTCAGTAAAGTTCGAATGAAATTGTAAATGTGATTTTTGTTCTTATTCTCTGAATCTTAATTAATACTAATTAATCTAATCACAAGTAAAATTAAACCACGTCGTGATTAAGGTATAACCGCAAAGTTTTAAGTGTGTATAGAAATGTCTTACGGACGTAGAGAAAGCTGTGTACCTACCCGACCCGTAGTGTTGTGGTTTGTCACTTTTATCGACATTTGAATTAAGTCGAAATCGATAATTTAATAAATAGGTACAGTATGATTGTTGCATGGAACTGTTTTTTTTAAGTATCCTAATCAATAGAAAAATTTTACGTCTATTAAATCAATATATAACTTCTTATGAATAAAAAATAATTTCTCGAATCATAGTGAATCAGTCTTATATACAGGAGTAGCACACAATTTATTATAATGTTTAATAGTTGTATGGTATTACTTAAGATCATTAATGAAAGATTGTTTATACCGTTATTTTTATCGGTATCGATATTTTCGCACGAAATCGCATAACTATTCGATAATGGTCGTATCGTTTCCCACGACATGACGGCAGTAGATTATGAAGTAATTGATAGTAATTTCAAAGCTAATGAAAGACTTTGTTTTACATAAGTTTTACAGGATTTCCTTGAAATGTGTAATATAACTCAGTATTTTTACTGGCTTTTTATTAAAGCTATTGTATAATGCAATTTTAACTAACGCTTGTTAGAATTTTATTTAAAAATATACCTTATTTATTTTCTCGTGATTAGATAAATTTAATTAACTTACACTATAGATCCATCTCTTGATTTAAACACAATAATGATTATGATTTTATAATTTTATGGACCTGCAATATTTGATAAAGCATCACACACGGAATAGCCAAGATTTTTATCAAATTCAGAAAAAAATATATAACTATAATTAATTATTTAAGAGTAACATTTACGACGTTCTGTCGGTTGACATCGTTTAAATTAAATGTTCTTAATATTTATATTTATACAGAAACGTTAAAGTTCAAAGTGCGACTATTACTGTGAGTACATATCCTTTTTTATATAGAAGTTAACTTGATAAGAAAATATCGATATTTATCATAAGGACGTCACTAAAAAAGTTAGTCAATTTAAAGTTAATAATAAATGAGGCGGTAACAAGCACGCCCATCACAGTGTTATTAAAATTTATACAAGTTTAAAAAATAATACTACTATGTATATTATATTAGGAGCACATAACTCCAGATTTTGAAATTAGCATGAAAAAATTAAAATACTTGATGCCTGACTGTCTTCATCCTTTACAAAATAAAACATCACGTTTAGCATAACAACATAACTGGCCGTTTTCTAGGTCGTCGATTAGAAATAACTTGAATTGGAAACGTCATACAAGCCTTTAGGCTTTTCGTTCCCATACGTTTGGTCGCCGTGAAAAATTACGTTAAATACTACGTGCGTAGACACGGTCGTCTGTTGTTTGGAATTATGTTCAGATAGTCCACGTATAAGTTGCCGGCGCCCTGCCTCAGTAGGGCCGTGTGTAGCTAATTGGTCTAATGGTTTGCTTATATGGTAGTACCTAACTAATAATAGAGGAAAGTGACAAAATATGGAACACCATTTTGTTTTTTACGCACAATTTGCACAAACGTTATAAATAAAAATCTTTTTGTAGTAATTATTAACAATCATATATTTATACAATTAGCTATACCTAAGCTAATGCCTGAATGTCCATTTGGTAACTTTCGTCTAGCTAAATCGGAATCTGATATGTAAATACGTTCGCATTTGATTGAAGCATTGTGACAGCAGTAATACAGTAGCTACAGAATATGAGGTATCCTTCCATCTGACGACAAGAATTTAAATTCTCTTTCCCTCTTTAAAAATTCTCTTTATAACACTAGTGTTACCAGCGACTTCGTTCGCGTCAACTTAAAGGGTACATAACCCTCGATAAAACATGTTAGATAATTTAAACAGTTTTTGTCCCTTTCTATAACCGATACCGGATTTTCCTATTCTATATTTTGATCCGGTGAATAAGCTTTAATTATATAAAATATTATAAATACCGATTTAGCAAAGTAGGCGTGAAAGCGTAACAGACATACAGTTCCGCATTTATAATATTAGTGTGGATTTGTATTCGAACCCGAGACGTTCATTAACAAGACATTGCAAAAGCCAGTTCGCGCGCATGTATTCTTGTATTCCTTTGTTAAGCTTACCACACTGGTTTCTTCTTATCGTAAATACAATCAGTACTAACCTTAACCCCGTACATTTTTCCGTAATTCTTACCTACATATTTACACATTTATTACAGAAAATGTTTTTTATCATAACAAGTGCTAATAATTTACTTTATATACGTCTTGTTTAATCCATTAATAAACTGGGCCACAGACGAACGTCGCGTGATTATATCGCGTGTGTAATAATCGTAATTACGGCCGTCTGTCTGTACGAAATTGTATCAAATGTTTGGTCTGATCATGAATGTTAACCGACGATGAATAGGAATGTTGGAAATATTTAAGTCGCAAATTTAAAATGACTTTGTTAGAGTAGGAAGTACCTACCGCGTGGTCTCCGGCTGAGTAGGATAAACCACCCTCATTTCTTACGAGGTGTCGTTAAAGGCGACTAAGGTAAGTGGACCCGTCGTGTGATATCCGGCTTAGTAGATTAGACCACCCTCATTCCTTACGAGGTGTCGTTAAAGGCGACTAAAGTAAGTTGATTCGCCGTGGGGTTAGTAGAATAGGCAATCTTCATTTCTTACCGAGGTGTCGTAAACGGTGACTAAGGTAAGTTGACGTCATGCAGGCGGCCGGTCGTGAAATACTAGCCAAATCATACAACTTTTCTATAATATGTTTTGTCAAACCCCCTTAGAGTGGGATATGGTCAGGAGAATAATGATGATGTTAGAGTAGGAAGTACCGCTGATATGTATTTTAACGTAAAAATGCAAGTTTTAGTATTATTATTTGATATATTTTCTCTTTAAATAAGAGAACTAAGTCATTTTGCGCGCATCACGTAAAAACTAACGAAGAGGGAATACTTCAATGAATGATTCCTATATTTATTCCTTAGATACTTAACCGTTTAAAAAACTGGTGATATGAAAAGTTATCAAAGTGTAAAGAAACAACAATATTTACAAGCTCTCTTGCCATGGTTGAGTATAGTATGTGTACTAGAAAGGAATTTCGGGAAAATTTATACTTAGCCTTCAGTCGAGGCTAACCCTGAAAAAATATAACCGTCTAAAACAGTTTTATACATGCCCCTTACGATCAAATCATGATCGCAAACACGAACACAAATACATACACGCGAAACGAAAACGAGGTACTAGTGACGTCATTCGGTCGTGGCTTTCAGCACGCTCCCAGTGTCGTGATACTAAGCTGCGGTCTCGCCGCAAAATTGACCACCCTCAATACTCCTATTGAGAGTGTATAACGGTGTACAATGTGTACAAAAGCACCCTGTCCCCGCCACCAGCAGCATGGTGGAGTACAGAGGTTGTTTTAGTAGGTAAGAGTCCGACATATCCGTCGGGCGGCGGAACCCATAAGGGGTTTATTTTCTGTAAAAAAAAGTCGACCCGTCGTGTGGTATCTGGTTGAGTAGATTATACCACCCTCATTCCTTACCGAGGTGTTGTAAAATACGTAGCCAAATCATATGACAACATGTTTATAACATGTTGTGCCAACTCCACTTAGAGTAGGATAAGGGTAGGAAGTAGATGATGAGAATGACGCTGAATGATATTCATATGTATATATCACAACCGAAACAATCACATTATCAGGCCATTTCTATCTCACATCCAGGCCTCTTACTATCTCTGTATAAAACATCTTATCTATCCGTTGCTCCGTATGAACGTGAAAAAAGATAAAAACAAAGAAACAGACACACTCGTTCATTTATAATATTACTATTTCAAATTCTCATACACGAGTATGAAAAATATGAAATTTTTATGAACAATTACCGGGTAACAAAACGATTAATAATTACATTATAGTAGGTCGGATAGCACGAACAATTTAATTTCGATGACAATTATTCCATAAATAATTACATATGGTAATTAAGTTTCAATTTCCATATCCATCGATTGTAGGGGAGGTATACGTGATTTTAAATTAATAAATTTACATTATATACATTTTCTTTTTTTCAGTTTACTCTTTACAATCCACAGGTTTCGGATTTTGTGAATATTAGAAAAATAATAAAAAAATGATAAGATAAGATTATTTTTCTGTTATCTGCCGTTACAAAAATGAAACGCTATGAAAACTTAATGTATAATTCCTCCAGTCAAGCAGAAAGACGAGTTTTAATATATCGCTCCATACAAATATTCAAATTCAAATAATTCTTTTTTCAAAAAATCTCAAACAAGCATTTTTCAATCTTCAACTCGACGGTGGTTCGGAAAATTGCTCCTACCGATAAGAACCAGCAAGAAACTGCGGATACTCTTTTCAAAATTAGTAAAGTAACGACCTGTTACTATTCCACTGCTAGAAAAGCCGTCTCCGTTTTTGGAGAAAGGGATTGTAGGCCTCTCTCCATTTTTGGAGAAAAGGATTGAAGCTAAGAATAACCACGCTGCTCCAATGAGGATTGGTAGGTTACACATATCCCAAGAATTCTCTAGAGATGTGCAGGTTTCTTTACGATGATTTGCTTTACCGAAAAGCGTGCGATAAATTGCAATTATCATTTAGACACATTCACTACACAGAAAAATCATTAATCGTTTCTACCCGTGGTTTGAACCCGTGACCACTCGAAAGAATCCCACGGTCAGTCAGACCAGTAGGCTATCAAAGCTTGAAAATAAGTATACTTTTTTTAAATTCGTCATTTCGATCCCATGCAATATAGCTAAGAGTTTATAGATCGAACGACAGAATGATCGGAGAAAATGTTTTTTGAGAATGTAAACAGAATTCAAAATTACCACAATAGCCAGCTTCGTTCTATTTGTAGATAAAAGTAGATCTGTTTATTACTTTTTATCTAACAAAATGCCATACGATAAGCGTTTTCACGTAAAAATCAAATATTCATAGAATCGCGATTAAACATGAAAACCATATACGGTCGTGTAAAGGAACATGGTTGCTATTTCTTTACAGATAGATTTTACAATAGCTTGCACTTAGCAACCTCTCACTATCAGGATTTAAATTCATATTTTCAATCTATTTGTTACAAAAATTGGGTTGGAAACGGCTTTAACTTGCAAAATACGAGTCAATTTTCTGCATTTTTATGGCATGAGATAATAAAAATGCTGTTTTTATATACACTTTATTCTTAATGCGTGGTATATATAAATAATATCCTCATCCTTCTACCCTTCTCCCAATCTAAATGGGGTCGGCACAACATGTTCTAAACATGTTGTCACATTCAGGTAGGTATTTTAAGACCGATCGCCTGCCTTACATCAACTTACTTTTGCCGTCTATTATGACACCTCAGTTAGAAAGAGGGTGGTTCATTCTACGACAACTCGGTAAGAAATGAGGGTGGTTTATTCTACTCAGCCGGTCATCCATATTCCCGATAATACGAGTAGATCGTTTAAAAATAAGTAGGTATATCGTAACTTCGTTGCTTCGCTTCGTCGGTCATTTGCTTAATCGTTTGCTTGGCTGGTCATTGGATGAGCACTTTCAATGCACACAGGCAGGTAATATTTGATGAACTGCGAAACAAAATCTGATGTCTACGAAATAAAATTTTACAGGCCAATTCAAGACACTATAAACTACTCCTGTACACTTTAACGGCACTTTTTCCAACTTAGAGTCTCTTTTGGTTAAAAATATTAATATAGATGCATATAGTAGATATAATACGACATCAATTAAAAACATCTTGAAAAAAGAACTTCTTAACAAGTACTTTTGAATCGTCGACTCACATTACTCCTACTGAAAATAACCAGACATAAGCAACAGTTGTTCTTTTGAAAAAAAAAAAAATTGTTTAACATGTACCTATCGTTTTCTCTATCTTGTGCAACATGCGAAAGTAGTTAAAACCACGCATTATAATCATCTTTTACATATTTAAAACATATGTTTATTGTGAGCTTGTATAATTTACTTTTATGCTTTAAATTTTTGGTTTTTAATGAAACTGCATACCGATAAACAAATTGAGTAAAGTAAATTAAAAAAGTATCAAGGTTATAAATGAAAAATATATACATATTATAAAAGAATATAATGCGAATACTTTATCAATAAACAATATTTAAGTTGTAAATAATCAAAAGCATTTACGGTTCTATCCCTGAAAAACAAAGTAAGCGGAAAACATTAAAAAGTAATTTTGCATCTTGCATCTAGATTTCCGTAAAGGAAAGAATGTTTATTGTATGTGACACTTTCACGGTTTTTTTATATATAAAAGTTCCATTATATAGTATTATATACATAGCATATAAAAATACATTAAATAATAAATACATAACGTATACAAAGAAATAAATTAGTTATAAAAACGCTTACCTGAACTTTTTTAGTAGATTCTAAAATAATTCAAATAAATATCTTTGTCATTGTTATATAAATGACTAGCTTTTACCCGCAACTTCGTTTGCATGGAATTTTTTCGATATTTTTGCACGTCACGATAGCTCTTTTTGGGCACGGGGGGCCTAGAGAGCTGAAAATACCTAGGTTCGAGCCTCACCGTCTCAACTATTTTTAATTTTTTTTAATTTTTTATTTTCATTTTTTTTTATATCTTAAAAAAATACTGAGCAAGGCTCGGTTACCCAGGTACTTTTACTAAACCGCAAGAGTTATTTGTCTAGTTTCGGTATTCGAGCTGCTTCCTTGTGTACAGGGGTGTGAATTTAATGGGATCTGGCCGCACCTGTTGTCAACGCCCTGTCGTAAACGCGGTCATACCGACTTTTTATTATAATAGTCTAGCTTCATGAAGGGTGGCGTGACCTACATACATATGATCCCGATATATTCGCTTGGTTAAACAATTTTGCATAATCGATCCACAAAAATTCTTCTTGAGCATATTAACAAGTTACGTTAAGTTAACATAAAAGTTACCATAATCCATCCTCCTGCCCTTATCCCGCTCTAAGTGGGGTCAGCAGATGTTACAAACATGTTGTCACATAGGACCATTCCACGTGGACATTTGTCTAGTCCTAGCGTGTAAATAATTTAAGATAGATGTTATAACTTGTATATTTTTGCTGTAAATAAATATTTATTTTATTATAATCTTATAGTTATTCAATATAAGATTATTGCGAAATATGTCAAAATAATATTTTAATTACTTTGACATAATTATAATTCACAATATTGGGCACGTAGCAGAACATATAAAAAAGCGTAACATGTACACAAAATTAATTGACTTATAATTGCATGTATTTTGATTTCATAAAAAAATACCGTGTAGGATTTTAAAATTAACGGAATTGGATAATTTTACTGCTAACAAAAACACAACATAAAAATAATTAATTTTCCAAAAGGCGCAGCCTTTATGACAACTCACGCGAAATGGCTACCGACCGCCATTTTAAAATGAATTATGATGCTTTAATCCAATTAACATGTGACCCGGATAGGTGTAAAAATTTAACCCTATTTAGTTAGAAACGTTTTAAATGTGTAGTGTACTTTACAGTTTTTATCGTCTCGTATCATAAATTAGTTAATAGCTTTTTAACCAAAACGAGGACGTTCGTAACGAATTACGTAAATATTCATTACATTATAACTAAAACTGTCCGAAATTGAATCGAAGTTCCATAACATATATCATCATCATGATCTTCCTTCCCTTATCCCACTTTAAGTGGGGTCGACACAACATGTTATAAACATGTTGTCACATGATTTGGCTACGTATTTTACGACCGGCCGCCTGCATGACATCAACTTATCTTAGCCGTATTTTACGACACCTCGATAAAAAAGAGGGTGGTCTATTCTACTTAACCGGATACCACACGGTGAGTCAACTTTCCTTAGTCGCCTTTTACGACCCCTCGGTAAGAAATGAGTGTGGTACTATTCTACTCAGCCGGATACCACACGGCGAAGCTGTCTGTATGTGATCAATTTTCTCAAAATCTACTAAAGGGATTTTTGTAAGGTTTTTAGTAAAAGATAGTAGTTTTAGTAGTAGTAGTAGATAGTAGTTTTTAGTAGAGTGCAGAACTTTCGGAAGGTTTAGGTTAAAACATAACGGTTTTATGTAAACTGTTTTGAAGAGGCCACACAGTTGTAAAAAAACTCGCCTGCTGGCCAGCCAGCTTTAACCGCGTGGGCCGCGTAAACCAACAAAGATATACAAAAGTAATGTACTAGAGAATTGTAGATCAACAAAAATACCACAAAGACGTTCGGGATAGCATATCTCTATATCTTACGGTTAACTCACAATCACAACTTTTGTGTTCAAACATTTGAATTTCACTGACGCGCGGACTGACCCGTTTCCTGTAATACCTCTGAATCAAAATGAATCATCGCCGACATAGAAAACTCAATTTAATGTACAAAGCACACAAGTGAAAGTTGGTTTACTTTAGCTTGCTAGTTTGCCAAACTGCAAATCATATTTCCTGTATTTTATATTATTCCTTTGGTGCCGAAACATTTTATTAATCGTATCCAACTACTTTAGTTTTCGTAGTAGTCGGATAGGAAGAGCTTTACAATAAATTGGTCTAACTAAATTACAGAGGTCCGCAAACTTCGCTAGTTACGCAGTTAGTAGTTAGGGTTAATTTAAGGTTCATTTAAATTTGGTAGCCGTAATAATTAGATATAATTTTGTTGATTAAATAAAATTTTGTTAAAAAGAAGAAAAAATATACTAGAGCAGTGGTTCTCAAACTTTTTTGGTGACGGAACCTTTTTGGGAAGCTAAATACTTGATGGAACCCTACAAGAAAACAATAGTTTTAAATGTGTATTTTTTATTAAAATTATTAAATTATAAAAATCATGCAATCAAAAGTCATGTGACCAAACGTGTGTTAAATTTGAATGTGGATGGATATGTGCCTAGAGGGAGGCCTAAAAAGAGATGGTTGGATTGTGTGAAGTATGATATGCAAAAGGAGTGGCGCCAGAGTTGACGAAAGATAGGACAGAATGGAAGAGAAAAACATGTTGTGCCGACCCCACTTAGAGTGGGATAAGGACAGGATGATATATGATATAACAAAAGTACAATGTAACAGTTACTAATTATTACTTACTTTACCGATGGCAATTATTGTATGGGTATGGGTAGTAAGTATTGAATAATAGAAGATATTAAAAAAGAAAAAATCTAACTAATACACCAGCTGTTGTAACACATGGTTATACAAATACAAATAAATAAATAAATATACCTACGCGCGGCCGCGGAGTCAAAACGTTCGACCAGAGAGACGTAATTTGATTTTCAGGTATCACGCAACCCTAGGTTCCGCGGAATACACTTTAAGTAAAGCTGTACTAGAGCATATTGCATCTGCCTAATATTCCATAGATTTTGGCTTTACAAAAACTCAACAAATTCAAATTCAAATTCAAAATTCAAAATATTCTTTATTCAAGTGGACTGTTTACAGTACTTTTGAAACGTCAAATGTTTTAAAGAAGCTACCACTGATTCGGAAGTTTGCTCCTACCGAGAAGAATCAGCAAGAAACTCGGCGGCTAATCTTTTAAAAATTATTACAATTTGATGGTTACAAGATAATCGTTGCAGCTGGATGCGTAGCTGACTGCAGTTAAGATAAGCTATCACTCAAATAATCCTCAATAGTATAGTAAGCTTTATGTAGCAACATAGTTTTGAGATAATTTCTAAACTTGTGTAAAGGCAAGTCCAGATAATGTTGAGGAATTTTGTTATAAAAACGTGTACCGAGACCGACAAATGATTTTCGGACCTTTTGGAGGCGTAATCTAGGCGTCATTAGTTTATGTCTGTTTCTTGTATGTCTGTCATACCTATCACTATTTTTACTATACAAGTGAATATTTTTACGTACAAATAGTATATTACTGTAGATGTATTGTGAAGCTACAGTCATAATGCCAATTTCTTTGAACTTTTCCCTAAGAGAATCACGAGGTTTCATATTATAAATACCACGTATAGCTCTTTTTTGCAAAACAAAGACCCTGTGAATATCAGCCGCTGTACCCCATAGCATGATTCCATATGACATAATGCTATGAAAATAGGAAAAATAAACAAGTTTTGCTGTGTCAACATCAGTTAATTGTCTAATTTTCCTAACAGCGTAGGCAGCGGAACTTAATTTTCCACAAAGGTTTGTTATATGGGGTCCCCATTGGATCTTTGTATCTAAGGTCATTCCTAAAAACACAGTTGTATTTTCTTTCAATAATATTTCATTATTTAATATAACATTTTCTGTTGGTCTGGTTCCATTAAGCAGTGAAAACTCTACACAACATGCGTATTACTTATACTATTTGATTTTAGTCTATACATCAGTTCCAATATATTCATCTAATATTTCAATTTGCTTTTTCATTGTTTTAAATACAGTAAAAAATATTTCATTTTACCTATATTCCATAGCTAAATCTTTATTTGAAAGTACCATCTAATTTTACCGTAAACTTCAAAAGCTTATATCTTTAAAAATGTATTTTTCATTTTCCGCTCTTTGATTCTTTCTTGGAAAAAAGTTAAAAAAAATATCTTTCACAACTTTTTCCTTAAATTTTGAATACGTATTCCTGGTAACATTATTTCAAAGACGGTATTTTGAAAACATAAACTTTACGGTTGAAAATAATTATTCTTGGAAAGTATTATATAAGGAAAGTATAATGTTGAATTTAAGATTTGTAGTCAGTAGTCATGCTGGGGGTGTAATCGAAATCTCCTTTCTGTCTTTTCACAACTTCCCCGCTGTGGATGAAACCAGAACGCTTTGGAAGCTAATATAATACACAAATCTGAGGGACGATCTGCTGTCTACTATATAGGTTGCAAATCTATTAGGACTAACAGCATATTGTCAATTCGACAAAAAAATAAAACGTTCACTTGTAACAGTCACAAGCAGTTGCTCTATATTTATATTTTTCCTTAAAAAATAATAAACAAAACTTAAACTATTCTACGCAGCGAACTTTTGTCCATTAAATTTTATTTTCCCGGTATTAACACGAAAATGCTTTCAAGCTGCACTGTACCGGCCACCTGTTTCCGAGGATATTGTACATTTTGTTTTAAAGGAAAAACTGCCAATACATTGACAAATCTTGTCATCGTATTCAATAACAACGTTAAATATAGATTGTTTCTTCTATTGAACAATCTTGAACTTCTATGGAGTAGTTTAATAGAACATTAACATTTAAAGTAATTTACATTTTTATCTAAGTTTTAAAATTTCTAATGATATAAATAATGTATTTAAAAAGTAATGTTAATTTTTGAAAGACAATTCCCTCAATAATTATTTGAAGCAATCTCCATATTATTGAATTAAAAAGTTGTCATTGGTGCTTGAAATAAAATACATATTATGTCGTTGATAATTCATAGTCCATATTATTTTATGTAATTGCTAATTAATAAATTTATTTTCAGGTAATAATTTCATCAGTATTGCTGAGCGATCTTACGGGTAAACGAAGTTATATATCAAGAAAGGTATTTAATTAGATCCATAGCTTCTTTCATTGCTCAAAATAATTCTGTGCATATAAAATTTAAATGTTTTATAACAACGATATTTTTTCTTTACACTCTTTTAATAAATAAGAAGCAATTTTCTTAAAAGTCAACCCATTTATTCTTTTTCGATAACTTGTCTACTCCGCGCAGAAATAACAACTACGTCAAATGGCGCTAACACTCTTCTTGGAATTTTGGCAGATTAACTTTTCCAACAAACTCAAACTTCAAAGTAAAAGATTCAAACAGTATCTGACCAAAATGGAACATACCAGTTACTTCATGGTCACTTTAGAAAATGTTACAGATCCACTATAGATACATGCAAGTGCAATCAAGAAGCATGACACAGTTTATACGCTATGCTGTATAAGAGGCACCCACACTATTTTTCTAGTCACTTGAGCAATTTATCCTAATTACGCGTTGAGTCAACTCAGTAATTGATAGTTAGAACTGCCCTCAATTGGGCATTCTCACGGTTGAACGTCTTAGATTGTTGGATCGCATAAAATACGTAAAACGTATGTAATTTTTTCAGCTTCTTCGGGTTATACTTATTTACTTTAATTAAAAAAATTCAAACTTATTTATTAAAAGAACATCAATAAAATTTTATAATTAGTTGGCTGTAACATTTATTTTTATTTAACAAATTATTTTTAAAATTAATATAATAATATAATGGCCAAATTATACACACAGTCATCCGTCCCTAAAGTAAGTAACTCAATAATTGGATGGTAGACATCTGGATGTATATATATATATATATATATATATATATATATATATATATATATATATATATATATATATATATATATATATATATATATACACACACACACATCCAAAATTAACTCATTTAAATATTAAAGATACAGACGGACAAAGTAGATTCTGGACAAATTTTGTTATTATAAGAAGCAGCCCATCGCTATTCCGCTACGGTGCAAAAGCCTTCTCTCCATGGAGTGAACGATCGGATCTTAGACCTACTACACTTTCCCAATACAAATTGGCACCTATGCATATCTCATAAATGCTCTAGGGAAATGTACATTTCCTTAGGATTCCTCTCATTCTAAAGCGCGTGATGAATATTGAACAAAAATTAAAAGCATAGCCTTCCAAGTAATAGTACTTTACTTTGTTACTTTACTTAGATTTTCTCTAGCCAATCCGTTAGAGTCACGAGTTCTCACTATTCGACCATCACAGCAATACGATTTTTAATTATTGAAAAGCTTATGAATTGCTTAGCTTAGTTAGCTTGAGCTTTAGCTTTAGCTTGAGTTATTTGAGCAAATGATCTATGTAACAACAATCTTACATTAAATATGTAAATAATACATACATTAAATTATTACGCCGTGTGGTATCTGGCTGAATAGAATAGTACCAGCCTCATTTCTTACCGAGGTGTCGTAAAAGGCGACTAAGGTAAGTCGACCCGCCGTGTGGTATCCGGCTGAGTAGAATAGACCAACCTCATTTCTTACCGAGGTGTCGTAAAAGGCGACTAAGGTAAGTTGACCCACCGTGTGGTATCCGGTTTGGTACAATAGACAACTCTTTCTTACCGAGGTGTCGTAAAATACGACAGAGGTAAGTTGACGTCAGGCAGGCGGCCGGTCGTAAAAACGCAGCCAAATCATGTGACAGCATGTTTATAACATGTCGTGCCGACCCCACTTAGAGTGGGATAAGGGCAGGAAGATGATGATGCATTAAATTATTATAAGTAAAAAATCATTGGGTATTATTTTTATATTGAATATACATTAAAAACTTGTGATTCGTAAAATCAAACATTCAAGCATAAATAAAGTAACCGACAAAAGTTAGTCTGAACACAAAGAGGCGTTTCTGTTAGTGCAATGAAGTGAGATGCGCTGCTTGCATTTAATTTCCTGTTGGAAACGACTTACGACGATAAGCCGCGCTATACTGGGGTTATGAGCTCCAAATGCTTTACGCTCTATATAAATATATATAAATAAAATTTTAGTTATGTCAAATCAAATCAAATCAAAATCCTTTTATTTACTCTTATCACACTTAACTACAAACAAAAATAGAGTAAACAATACATAACAGAAAAAACAAAAACCTTATAAATGTAGAAAAATGTGACCAAGTAAAAAGGAGCACCACTCAGCACGAATTGAGGCAATGCCTCAAGGCTGGTTTTCAGTGGCGACCGCTACTAAAACTAACATTACGCCTAGAACGTCAGTGACATTCTGTATACTAAGTATATTTTACATAAAAGAAAAAAATAATAAGAAAAAAGAAATTATGTCTGGCATAATGATAATCCTCCATAGTTTTGAAGTCTCATAGGTCATCAATAGGCATAAAATCAAGTCATAATTGGCATAAGATAGAATAGATTAGAAGACAATTGGCATAAGATTCTTATATTATATCACCTAAAATCAGTAAGCGAATGATCGATTTACCATGTTCAGGATTAGAGTAGGGAGACTGACTTTGCCTTTCAAAGGAGGAACTTTATAGGAAACGAATGAAGACCAGTGTATTTTTTTAACAAAACTCGCACTAAGCACACAGACCACAACACGAAAATGTAGTCAACAGTTTATTTGATGTATTCAAAATATATTTCTACGGGTGTCTTTATTCCTAATTTCATCATGGTTAAATCCGAATCTTAATAGCATTCCGAGCAATCGACGTTCCATGACGTATACCAAATAACAGAAACAGCATCAAAATTTATGGTATAAAAATTTAATATTTGGCATTAAAGCATACAGTAGAAATGGTACCAAAATTACTGCGTCCTTTAGTATTAAAAATAGGTTGATAACTTCTAAATAATCGTTGAACAATACTATCCATTTCATAGAACGATTACTTAAAGTTTAAGTTCAAAGCGATGCTTTCAAAATATGTATGAAAGTTTTGAAGGAACTGAACATACGGTATATTATTTTGCACTCTTTATTTAATGTATATTAAGTAAAGTAAATATAATTTAAAGTACGTCGATTTTGATTTTTTTCCAATATTGGTTGTCAATATGACAAATTTCATAAAATCCTACGCAAAAATATTAGGAGAGCGGAAATTGAAAACAGAATAAGCCAAAGCAATACGTTGCTGGATCAGCTAGTCTTATAAAATAACGAACATGTTTCTTAATGATAGACAATGAATAGAACTGGCTATACTATACTATTAACTATGAATATTACTCACGATAATTTAAAATTAAATATTGCTAATGATAGATACATTTTGTATTTACGCATTTTAGCCATTTTTAGTAAGTTTCTTTAGGTAATCTTTAGGAAGGCGACTTTACCAGATGATCTAGGAAGATTAAAGAAGACAGTCTTAGTATCTTAATCGCGTAAAAATTTATTCGTACAAAGCTAGAATTTAAGGTTTAGCACTAAGGTTAAGTGCGAATATGGTTCACTCAGACATTTAATCCTGCTTTTTACCTTCAGTTTAAGTTATTATCGGATGAGCCTGTTGACAGTTCCTAAATGGGGATTAGTGCTTACGTGTGTACGCTTTACATTTATTTATTTGCAAGTATATTTAGAAACTCTTGATAATAGTTATGAATTATCATAAAATATAATTTTTATTAGCTTCTTTTCAAATTGTTTTAGTATAATAGAAGCAATAAATATATAAAAACCCTGCAGTTTACGAATGTAAGTAAGGTTCAATTCCCCTTTGGATGCGAGTAAAAAAAATCTCGGATAGGTTTCATAGGTTTGGTTATGGCTATACATATAAGGCATCCTACATGTAAATACTGACTGGTGTTTACGGAGTATTGTATGTATCCAGAAGTAATGGTAGTTTCCAAACCAAATTTATATCCGTGTGTTGTCATTATAAAAGAAGAAATAAAACCAGTACGTATTCATAATCGAACAGACGTTTGAGATAGTTGTTCTGAATTGGATGCCTAAATTCGCAAACCAAGATCGCACATCGATTCAAGAAAGATCTTTATCGATGTACTTTTATTTCAGGGGAAGCTATTTTGTAATAATATATTTTGTAGATCTTGTGAATGGACTCCTCCTCCTCGAAAATAGCGTCTAAATTTAAAGATGCAGTCGACTTTAAGTGCTTATAACAAAAGCTTTATCTCTCTCATTCAAAAATGTAGTGGAACTTAGATGACACTATGTAAATTAGAATTGAAAATTAAATATAAATAATTAATTTTACAAAAAAAGCTTCCTCATTTACAAAATTTTTGAATTTGCAGTAGCATAAAGATAAAGTAAAGCTTTGTAAGGTACAGACAGTAGTTGGCTTTGATAAGATTTCGTCTTCCCGTTTTGGTTCTAATATGTTTTCGCTTAATACAAGTGACCTTTAATATTCTCGCTATGGTTAACTCTGTATATGACATGAATTTAGCAAGACCTCCGCTTTGTAAGGGTATCCCGGCCCTCCCACAAGGCTTTAGTTTTGGTCCCTCTGTTTTTGTTTTCTATAAATGATCTCTAATATCTTCGTTGGTTGCTATTTATAATCCTGTAAGTTTCTCCATAGAAAGACCAAAAACCTATTTACAAAACCTTGCCCTACTACATTATCATGTTTTTCAGAGAGAGGCGGTGCTGTATTAAAATACAACTAAACTAACTTATTACTAATTAGAAGATTCAATGTCTTATTCGAACTTAACAAGCAATATGACAGGACCTAAATTTACTAGATCATAATATAGAACAAAATACTACAACGATATACGAACATGTTTTGACAAACTAATCTTGTACTTAGGTGTAATTAATGGTGTTACAAACAGACATATTAAATGACATCGAAGAATCAGTTAGTCGTTTTGTCCGCATACTTCTTAGAACCGTTTAACAAACAGTGAACAAACACCCGGTGCATTTTATGTAGATGCGCGGGCTCGTTGTTATGATTTTGTTTTATTATTTAAATAATATTTATTGTTGAAATTTAAATAATTAATTAATTTATAAGTGTAGTCTAAATATTATCTGAAATATACATAACTTACCTATACTTTCGAAAAACTATGACGTTGTTTTGAAATAAAATATAATATTATATTAAATGGATGGTGTTTGTCGGCGGACTTCTTCGATAGTAATTCCGTGGTACTAACACCAATCTCATGATCTTTTTGAGGTTGTATAACATCTGTTAATCAATCATCAATGTTCTTCTGATTTTAAAATTGTATTTTAACTTTATACAACAAGGTTGTTAAATATTTCGTCAAATTATTTTATTTTAGTTTACTTCAATCTTAATTCTGCTTAGCTGATAAAATTAAAGAAACATTGATCGCACTTTTGTGGGTCTATTTTTGTTTGCTAGAGTAGAAATAAGTACAGTGGTACTAAAACATAATTAGTATGCAGAATTTGTAAGAACACTACCCGACACCGATAGCACAACAATACACAAGCATTACATCGCAAAGCGATTTTGTCGTGGAGTCTATCTCCTGACGATGCTTCGGTTACGGGGCGAAACAATTGTTGAGATTGTGGTGGTGAATGTGTGCAGTGCTTGTGTATTGTTGTGCTATCGGTGTCGGGTAGTGCATGAGTTCTTACAAATTCTGTATGTATCAGGTACGAGAACAAATAGTACACTCTACATTTAGCATTACATATATTTTCTTTTATCGCGGATTATAGCAAAATAATATTCTCATTAGTTTTGTATTATGGACCTCCGGAAAGTAAGGCCTAATTCTAAAAATGATTAAATAATTTTTTGAGAACTTATAATCAAATGGTAAAGTCTTGGTTTGCCTCTTTTTGTCTCATTACAAAAACGGCTGCTTTAAGGTATTTTATTTTAAGAGCGATTGAGTTCATTTGTCGTGACGCCAGACAATGGGACTCTGCTCACGTAACGGTAGATTAACCGTGTCAAATGATCGGTACGATTTATTCGTACACAGCCTGATATTTTTCGAAGAATCATAGTACTTTATATATTTGTATATATTTTAACTATTGTTTATTTTGCTTGCGGTCATGAAATTTCAATAGTAGACAATCTTTGAATATAGAATATAGAACATCAATATATTAAGAATAATAATTAATATAAATAATCAATATATTTATGAACATCAGGTGTAATAATTTTGAATTAGGGACATAGTTTTCTTTCGTATTATGATCCGTTTTGTCCGGAATTTTTAATAGATTATCGCATAATTTTATCCCAGTACTGAAATTCAAATTCTGAAGTTAAATCAGAAGCTAATAAAAGTAAAGCGACAACCTTTTACTATATCATAGCTGGGTGATATGCCTTTTCTCACAGTTTTTGGAGAAAAGGGTTGCAGTTAAGACCGACCACGCACGCTACTCTGATGTAGATTGGTAAGTTAACATTCCAGAAATTCTCTAGAGATATGCTCGTTACCTTACTATATTTTCCTTCATTGAAAAACGTGATAAATTGCAAATATAATAAGACACAAGTCTTATAACAGAAAAACTTGCCCGGAATTTGAACCCGATACCACTTTGAAAGAGACGCACAGTATCATCTAGCAAAGCTAGCTAGCTAGGCTATTTTAGCAGAAGCTAATAATCTATGAAATAGAACCTAGATACTAAATTATTTTTGCGTAACGATACGAAAAGAAAGACCACCTAAATTTAATTGTTTGATCTCCTTGATAAATTTGATTGATTGTCTTCTAATAGAATGATATTGCTCTTATTTAATCCCAAATTAAAACGAAATGTCCGTTAAATGTAAGAGACAAAGTCGCAAGCACCTGTTAGTGTGACATAAATATAGTCACCCATTCAAAATCTATGTTAGAGAATAAAAAAAATAAATGCCCCCATAAATAACCGCTCCCCAAACACGCGATGTCTCTAACAGGAAGCGAATACAATATACGTCGTAAATAACCACCGAACCGGAGGGTACTCAATGACTTCCTTAGGAAAGCATTAGATATTTATTAGCAGACGCTTGTGACATAGTCCGAGTATCCTTAGCATTAACTTAGTCAAATTACTTTTTATTGGGAATTCTATCGACCATATCAAGTCAAATCAAATAATCTTTATTCAAATAAGCTCTTTCAAGCACTTTTGAATCGTCAAGTATCAATTTGATTAATGAAGCTACAACTGGGTAGGAATGTTGCTCTTACCGAGAAGAACCAGAAAGAAACTCGGCGGTCAATCTCTCAAACATTTTATATTTTACATTATTAAACTGCAGTTTTGTATGAATCGTTAGTCGATTTACTTTTGCTTCGGCTTTACTTTTGTAATGGCCTGATACTATCCCACAGCTGGGCATAGGCCTCTTCTTTCTATATTTGAAGAGAAGGATTGGAGCTAAGACTCACCATGTTGCTCCAATGCGTATTGGTAGGTTACACATATCTCCAGAATTCTCTAGAGATATGCAGGTTTTTGCATGCAGAGGGATAGGTTAGTTATGCATATCCCTAGAAGTCATTAGAGATATGCAGGTTTCCTCAGGATGTTTTCCTTCACCGATAAGAACACAAGCACAAGCGTTTTAACAGAAAAGCTCATAAGTGCCTGCCCGGACCTAAACCATAACTCCTAGGCTAGTAAAAATATTGAATTACATCAGATTTATCGCTAGGAAGGGTCATTCATCACAATCATAAATAAGAGATTCAATATTTATAAAATAAGTAGCAAGTGAGAAGAATCAAGTTAGCAAAATGCAAAAAAAAACTTACGGCTTCAAATCGATCGATCGGAGCCATTTGTCTCTAACGCTCGATGGGAAGAATAATATAATATTTTCCGGTCGTCTATCTCACCGTGATGTGTCATCGCTAACGAGTTTTAGTATGTTTTGTGAATTGTTTTATTATAATTATGTATTTTTTACTATTATATAAAATTAAATTCATAATTTCAACAAAATTAAGTTAAAAAGCCTATGTTTTCGTTAGTAGAGCCGCTGGACTGCCTTTTTTAACCTGCTAATACGTGAAAGTTAATTTATACTAAACATCAATGTTATGGATATGAAAAGATTATCAATTAAATAATTAATAAACCACCAACCACTATACAAAGGTATAAGGATTTTTTTTTTTATATATATTTTAAGTATAGGAATAAAATATCATGGTTAGTATTCAGGACAAAAGTTTTATTTTACAATTGAAACTAGTAGAACCTGGTTCATTCTATCTTTAAGCGTACTGAATAACGATAGGCTTTCAATAACATTGTAATAATATTGAGCCAGTCCGTCTTCAGTTAATACTATATGATATATGAAATTGGTCATCTACAGAACTAATAACGAATATTATCCGTTCAAAATGTTGAAATTATCTAATAATAGATTAATCTTGTACATTAATAACTAAACAAAAAAGTGGATTAAGTACTTGATTTTGATTCAAATATGTCGACAAACTTTTCTTGTATGATAGATAAAATCATTATGTTTAATTTTTTCCATAAATGTTACGCTACTGTGTAATGTGAAGTCATTTTACAGTTGAATGAATCGCAATTTATTCGCTTCCTCCAAGAATAATGTAAATTCTTTGGTATTTGTCTTACTGTATTTACATTATCTTGATGATATATGTATATCAGAAATTTTATATTGTTTATAACTCTATGTAAGTAAAAAAACATCTGTTGTATTATTACTAAAATAAAAATTTTGTTTATTTTTAAACATGAAAACAACAAAATCTTGAAATAATATCATAATTGACAAAACTTATATATAGCCTGACCTTAGTTGTTACATCCGTCATGAGATATTAGCGTAAAATTTTGGATTTTGTATCTAAAAATAACTGTTAAATAAGATGTTCAAAATATTACATACACCAATATCAATAAATTAAAATAAAATAAAATATACCAATAGCCCAACAATTAGAGTGGTCTTTGCCAACTTTCCATCGGGCTTTTTTATTTTCAATCCATGAGTTTTCTATTATGACTTACGAGTTTCATTTATATGTACAACTTCTTACGCGCTTAAGGATATGCCCAGAGAATTTATTTGATATCAGAAATCCCCATCAGCATTAGAAATTTAATGCGTATATTTTCCATTACTTTTTCGTAGGAGATAAATTGCCCACAAAACTAGCTGTGCTAGCGACTTCGCCCACGTGGATATTAATGTCACAAAATATTTCCCGAATTGAAGTTTTGAATATAGAAGCAGTTATTGTAAGTTAACCATATGATATAGAGACATGCTATTTAGGACTTTTTGTAGTATTTTAGTAGATCTACAATTCTCAAAGCTCCCAACATGCGATTTTTTTTACAACCGCGGGACTCTTCAACAAAATTACCATAAAACAATAAAACACTATTAATTAATTTATAGAATTAGGCGTTACTTTGCGGAGGCCCATAATACAAAACTAATGAGAATATTATTTTGCTATTCCGCGATAAATTTTTATCGCAGATTATAGCAAAATAATATTCTCATTAGTTTTGAAACATTATTAACATAAACCTTTCGGCATTGCATTTTCGGAATTGCACTGTCTTTTAGTAAAAACCGTACAAAAATCCCTTTAGACAGACAGGTTTTGGGGACTTTTATAATAAGTACAGGTATCTTATATACTTTTTAAACTGGCCACCGCTGGGCCACCCAGCAGTTAGGTATTCTACTATTTCACAACTAAATAAAAGCTTCTATTGATGATATACTAATTGATTATATACACCGGTTATTTATTTTCTTTATTTTAAAGATATATGATGACTAATTTTTATCCATTAGACCTTTGATAAAGTTAAGGGGCCAGTCGTCCTTATCCTTATACATCTATCTTGCTTTATTGATGCCTTTAAACGGCCCGAAAGCTTTTTTATGACGCCATTTATTTCATTCAGGACTAGTGCTAAGTTCGTAGCTGGGGACCGATCTAAAACAGCCTGTTTGAATGAAGTATATTTTGAAATTTCTGTTTCAACATTCGTGTAGTTATTGGGTTTAATTATTCAGTATATTATAACTTTGCCGGAGCGTAGAACGATATATATAGGCACCTTAACAACATATGCCGGTAGTTGTTAAAATAATATCAAGTCAGACGTCAGACCTTATAGTCAACATATATAATACTTATAATGTGTTACTACTGTAATTCCTTTTTTCACTTACGAAAGGCACAAGCATGTGATTTTTTTAAATGTGAATAGTTCTAGGTAAAATACCATTGTTATTTTTTATTTCGTACTGAAGAAGATGCAGTCGCGGGCAGTAGCTAGTAAATTATATAATTTGATAATATATTCTCGACTAATATCATCGACGAAAGTCGTATGATAATGCAATTGGTCTGAAAAAACCTCGATTTTTATATTAATCGATTATTTCGATATCGATATTTTAATAATCGATATCTGTACTACCGTCTTTTTCTTCTTCTTTTTCTTTTTTCCTTTCTTTTCTTATTTTGTAAGATAAGACATTAGTTTTTGGACGAAACCCCGTTGTAGGTTTTTTTTTATATTAGTCCTTACTTAGTTAGTACTTTATTTAATATTTTACTAGAATAAAAGACTCATTTTTAATATAGAAAAGAGCAACTTTTCAATAGTCTCAAAAATCTATTATTAATAATTCTTTTTTCGAACTGAAAAGACTACAACTTAGCTATTTTATTATGAATGTTTCTATAACTAACAGTTTATAGAAAGGTTATAAAATGTACATATAAGTGCATAACGTAATAGTTGTAGAGAAGAGGACAGTCACGAAAAAAGTGCGAAGCTGTGCTTTTAATGAACACAAAGAGTAATATAAATACAGAACTAGTTTTCGAGTACAATACAAACAAACATTTAAGAGCATTGCTGGGACTTCCCTGTGTAAATCTTATTATGCACACAACCCTCACGAACTGCAGTTTTAATCCTTTTTTTATTAGCTACCACAATTTCGTGGGGTCTTTATCTACTATACCTACGAGTAAATGTTTTATATGTGATAACTAAGTTAATTTCACACGATCCTTAGTGAGATATAGCCGTGTGGTATCCGGCTAAGTAGAATAGTACCAACCTCATTTCTTACCGAGGTGTCGTAAAAGGCGACAAAGGTAAGTCGACTCGCCGTGTGGTATCCGGCTGAGTAGAATAGACCAACCTAATTACTTACCGAGGCGTCGTAAAAGGCGACTAAGGTAAGTTGACCCACCGTGTAGTATCCGGTTTAGTAGAATAGACCACCCTCGTTCTTACCGAGGTGTCGTAAAATACGACTAACGTAAGTTGACGTCAGGCAGGCGGCCGGTCGTAAAAACGCAGTCAAATCATGTTACAGCATGTTTATAACATTTTGTGCCGACCCCACTTAGAGTGGGATAAGGGCAGGAGGTAGATAGGTAGATAGTAGATCCTTAGTGAGATACATGGCCCTAATTTTTTATTTATCACCCAGCAACTCACATTGATGTTACAGTAATATATAACCATCTTCATATTCCTTCCCAACATACCAGATACTAACATTTAACAATCATAAATCATACCAATTCTCCCAAGATAGTCCCAAAGTGATAAAAGTCATTTAATCAGCAGTCACGAAGTACGCAAATAAAACACGTATATTGCTTCTAACTCACTGACTCCGGAAACTCATTCGCCCCTGTTCTTCAAGCGTGATGATACGGTGGGACACTTTATGATACAAAATAGAAGCTGGCAATAATTTAAATGCATATTCGGATCGCTCAATTCGCAGCGCGCAAACACTTGAAAAATGAAGGAAAAACTAAATAACGTATATTTTAAAGTAGAGATTTATTGAAACAAAAATGTACATTACTTTTATAGAAAGTTTAAGTAAAAGGTTTATTTATTTATTAAACTCCAACAGACGTACAAAAGTTAAGTTAATATATTAGCTTAATACGAATGTAATAATAAAATTATTTTGTTTTTAGATTATCTCCGCAGAGTAACACCTAATTCTATAAATTAAATTATTATAGAACACATGCTCAATGTAGTGTTACAACAGTAAAAAAAAGATAATGTAAAAAACGATAAAACAAATTTAAATTTATAAATCTAGAAAAAACTAATAAAAGTAATGTTTTATTTTTCTTATCTCTTATCGAGTATTAATTAGATATCCAATCACACTTCAAAAAGAAAAATAATGAAGGATATATGAAATTAAAAAAAAATAACGAGTACATAACTTGAGTTAATAAGTATTATACTCATCTTACGGGAAGCATGTATTTTTGAAAAAGCCTTAGCGCTTTGAAACTTCCATATACAGTTGGTTTTGCATTGTAAAGTCTAAATACTAGTAAAGGTGCATTCTTTACTAAGATTGTTGTTGCGCTTCCTAAATATAAAATCCACCTTGAATTCCACCATTCCAGCAGTGGATTTGCTAATGCTACTCTTGAAAATACTTTCATATGAAAATTTCATGGTAACATTATGCTACTTTTCAGTACATAAATTATATCTTTGGAGTTATTGCAAAACAAAAATTAAGACGCGTGAAACTAATTTTAAGAGTACAAACTAGAAGAAACATTTATAAGTTGATAAAACACTTAATTCATCTAAATTTTCTTTTACGCTCAAAGGTAAAACGGTTGTTAAAAATAGGAACATCAGCTTTTTAGTCGGATTGTCGGCATAATATTGGAGTCGCTTATTATAACCTTACAACCTTAGATTTCATCCATTATGCATTCACGGAATTTTATATACTGAATAGTAGGATAGAAATAATAAAGGATAATACGATGACTTGTACGCGGTCTAAAACATCGACCACTTGTATGTAATAATCCCCAAAAAAATCGTAACCCGATATAAACCGCATCTGCACCAAGTGGCTATTGTGACAGATTTCGATAAAATATAGGGTGCGGTTTAGACACGGTGCGTTTGTATGCTTCTTTAAACATTGGATTATTTTAAAATATTAACAGTTATAAAGATTTTTTCTTTAGGGATCCCTAATTTAAAAATTAATAATTTGCTGTATTGTTTTTTCATCAACCAAAATTGTTATTTGTTTTCTGTATATGAATTTTCTTTTCGGTATCCGGCTGCGTGAATAGACCACCCTCATTTCTTACCGAGGTACTGAAAAGGCGGCAGGTGGACGGTCGGAAAATAACTAGCCAAATCATCAAATAACATGTTTAAAACATAATATAAATTAACAGAAAAAGCATATCATCATATGTATTTTTTTCAACTTTTCTTTTGTTAGTAAAAATGAGGTAATTGCACTGCTGGGCTAAGCCGTTCTGTCATTGACAAGGAATAAAGGTGTACGCGTCTTCAAATGCAAAATATTTTTATTCAAGTAGTGTTTCATGTATTTTTGAATTGTTATTAAAAGAAGCTACCACTGCATTGAATATTCCAATGTGAATCAGCAGATTAGTTATATTCCGGAAATTCTTTAGTGATATGCAGAGTTTATCACGATGTTTTTCCTTACGCGACGCTGCTGGCACAGTTCTAGATAATATGTTAAAAGAACTATTAGGGTTTATTTTATTTACTGAAAATTCAAACTGAAAAGTAAAAAACTTGTGTTATATTTTTATTAGCTGATACCTAATACTTGTTAACCCAAATTAACAAAAACTGGGACACCCGCCCTGTCACATCTCTATTGACAATAGGGTGTCCATCAGAACAAGTAATTGGACACGCGTCGCGATAATCTCTTAGCAAATAAGCGTATTTGCGATATGGGGAGCTTGTTTAGGGGATTATGAGTAGGGTGGATATGTCGTGGTAAGTTTTTTTTACGTTATTTATTATCATAAAAAATAATAGGTATTGCATAAAAAAATTTATGATAATAAATAACGTAAGAGATTTTCTCTTAGTCGATTTTTATTGTTTTGAAAGTTCAGTTCACGTTCACACTACTTGTATTAATCACTACGAACTGTTATTATTAGAAACTTGTAAAACTGGAAAACAAGATATGTCATTATGTTATGAATTACCTTCAACTATAAACTGAGGAGATCAATATCCAAAAAAAAAATATAACGTTTTATTTAAATTTTACAGACTGTTTTAGATTTTATTTTAATTGAATAAAATTGGGGATATTCAGTTGGCAATACTCATTTAAATTTTTTTATTAAAGTACGCACACCGCGTGTGTATGCATAAGATATGTATAATATAGTATAAAATAAGTTCGTTGTTTGGTGTGTAGGTCTGTAAAATAGGAATAATAGATTAAATTTGAAATTGTGTTCTTTTAAAATGCTCGAACAATTAATTTTATTTAATCAAGCAAAAAATTTTGGTGTCAAGATTGTAAATGACCAAGCGCTGTAACAAGTAATGTAATTTATCAAAATTAAACTAATTATAATTTTACAAACTGCCGTCCCTGGAGCTTCATTAATAACAGGCTTAAATTTCGTCTCATCACAATATCCCATTATATTTGTCATTTTACTCACCCCACTTTCAGTTGCGATAGGGTGCATGCATTATTGTCCTTTTGAGATTGGCACCCACTAGAATGCGGTTGAGAGTAAATTTGGTTTTTCCCGCATGATATCATAAATCGATATATTGTTACATTTAGGCAATCGTTGGAGCTTTAAAAAGTTTATTTGTTCATTGTTCCTATTTTTGGCGCTGTAAGGTTGAATATAAAATTATCTTCTATGATACTGATGTCATTAAAATTGATTGGTATTGAGATCTCCTTTGTGATTTTCTTTTATTACAATTATTCGCAGTAATTACTGTAAATATTAACTCAGCTGTATGTGTGACTTATTTTCGTATGCAAAATTAATGTGTATAAGTAAATTTAAAAAAAGGTATCATAAATATTATCATATACAAATTGATATATGCAACTTTAAATTTTTACAAAAAAAAATTGTAATTAACAAATACGCTTATGTACTGTACGCTTTATTACAAGACAAACGAATTAATGTTCCTTTGTAAAAATGATTCTTTCTATTAAGCTAATTCTTCATAATGTTAATCTTAAACTTTAAATTACCATCGACCAAAAACAATGAGTTGCTAATAAGAGATACAAACCTCAGCGTATTTTTTATCAAGTCGTTGCTGAAAATTCGCTATACTGCTTTAATTCACGTTCACTACCTTTAATTTGGTATCGACAATAAGTACATTTTTAACGAGCAAAAAATCCATACAATACTGTTGTGTCATTACGCTAGTAGCAATTATCTTTTCAAAGTTTACCATATGGTAACCAAGATAAACTTCCCATCAAACCATGTGACATGTATATTGAATAGCTACTGGATAATCACCATCTGTACTTCTAACCACTGTTTCGAGTACAATGGTTTACAAATGAGGGGGACCACTCGTAAAACAAGTATTTGCGGTGAATTTATTTATGGTATTTTTTTTGGAAGATAATAATAAAAGATGACCACGCCATGATCATAGTGTTGTTAGTATTTAATATGCACGAATTTGTAAATAGTTTGTAAAATATTTTTGCTTTTACTCGCAAGCGCAATTCCATCCACATGCGCTAGTTACAATTTTCTATGTATATGATATAGCTTTCATAAAAAATAAATTATAAAAATGAGTTGCTTTATAGGATTCTCTCATAACATCGAAACCAAATGTTTTTTTTAAATTATTATCTTTTAACTACTTTTTTTCATTGAATTATAGCATTATAGAGTGTAACTTTTATTATAGAGTATAACTACTTCACATTAAAATGATATTAGCAACGTATCACACGCTTTTCAGTGATGGTAACAATGTAACATTGTGAGAAAACCTGCATATCTTTGGAGAATTCGTGGTATAATGTAATCTACCAATGCGCATTAGAGCAGCGTGGTGGGTCTAAGCTCCAACCCTTCTTTCCTAAAGGACTTTGCCCAGCTGTGAGCATTGACTTCCTCTCTCCTTCTCGTTAGGGTTATGCTGTTACTTTTGTTACACATTAAAATAAGAACGGAAATCGGTAATTTTTAATAAATTATAATATTATTTACTTAGTCCTATGAACGAGCTAAGACATTGTCACCGCACACTCATTTATCCTCCGTCACGCATTCATCCAACGTAGAATATATTAGTGCAGATCTGTGTTTATACAGACTGGATATGTTACAAAGTTGTAAGTGTAGTTAAATTGAACACTATTCAAACAGTTTCAAAGTAGCCATCTACTTTGAAACTGTTATCTAACTTATGCTTGTCCAAAGTTTTTCTAAGCTTCGTCTGCAGGAACATTCTTTTAACTTTAATTAACAAGCACTCAAGGTTTTGTCGGCATCTATCTATGTTAGAAAAAATTAATAACGTGTTTTTTTCCTCCTATAGGTTTATTTAATATATAAACTTCAGTTACACTAAATTTCAAAAATATTACTCCAGCAGATTACAAAGAAGCCGTGAAAGAGTAACCGACGGATAGATAGACTTTCGCAATTATAATATTAGTTTATTAGTAAAAGTGCATGGTTTATGGTTACCAGACTACACATTACGTTTTAATATGGTAAAAAAAAGTAAGTAAGTAAGTAACGGCCTGTTACTATCCCACTGCTGGGCATAGGCCTCTTCTCTCCGTTATTGGAGAGAAGGATTGGAGCTAAGACCTACCACGCTGCTCCAATGCGGATTGGTAGGTTACACATATCTCCAGAATTCTCTAGAGATATGCAGGTTTCCTCACGATGTTTTCCTTCACCGAAAAGCGTGTGATAAATTGCAATTATCAATTAGACACATAAGTTTTAATAGAAAAACTCATTGGTTTGAACCCATGATCGTCTCTAGAGATTCACACGGTCGCACCGCTAGGCCATCACAGCTTATGCTTATGCAAAATCTTCTTTAATCAAACTTTCGAGCGATTTAATTAATAAAATATAAGGCCGCATCTTAATGATTATATGGACTAACTTTCACAACTGTTATAAACAGGGCAAGATCTGAGTACATGAGAACAGCGCATTTCAGGAAGTGTCCTGAAAATAAAATAAATCACGAACATCGTACTCTCATTTATCCCTCGTCATGCCTTGAATATATTACCTAATGCAGATCTGTTTGTGCAGACTGGACGTGCTATTGAGGTGTTACTCAGTCTAGTTTACCGTTAAGTAATTTCTGTGTATCTGCGTAGTCTAAGCTTACAATGTGAACATCTCAGTTACATTTAATATATAAGAGTAGATTTATATTCACCAGCTTTATTTTGTACAGAGTATTTATGCTTTTGGCCCTTACAGTTTGTACAACGTCACTGAACGGGGATCATCCAAAAAAGAAAATATATCTATCTATCCGGCGATGCGACCATTTATAAACTAGTCAAAAATCTAGTTACGAGTACAGTCATATTATTAGTGCTCTAATATATGATATATGGCCCTTACACTGCTAGGGCTATGTACCTCGTACTATCGACAATGCTTACTCGCTCGGTCGTCTTACCTGTGAAATTTTTGACAATTTGATTAATTCAAAAATACTAGCACCACACCTTCAATGGTAATATATTTTTTCAACAAAATAAGTTTCGAATAGAATTATATACGTGGGAGATGATATTAACTTGACTTCGCATATATTGTATCTAATCTTAGGAGTTAACAAAAAGGATTTGACCTAGATCATTTGCTTCGAGAAAAATTTGTATTGTTTATGATTTCTGATTTTTTAATATCAGTATCATTATAAATCATATAAAATTGCAAAATTACTCAAAATATAAGCACGAATAAAGTTCAATAAAGAGCAATATAAACATGACATAAAATAATTATGATTTAAGAATTATATATATTTTTTATTTATATTTAGTTTATGTTATATTGATATATATTATTTTGGAAAATTTTGCCTTTTTTGTGGCCAACGGAATAACGGAAAGATATAGTTTTTAAGTACGTAGTTTAATGGCTGTTAAGTGACATTTGTTACTTTTTTATCTTGGTTCAGAATTCTACGAACGAAGTTCCACGTATAAACTCATTTAGTCCTTAATAATAATATTTTTTTTTTTTTTTACATACGAGAATCCATGAATTACAATGCATTTTATTTCAGTTAACACTACAAATATAAGGATACGAAAAAAGTTAATTTTGCCTCCCTAACTGGGCATTGATTGTCCCCTAACAATCGACTTGAAAAAACCAATCTAGTTTATATTCAAATACACCACAACGGCACCTTCATCATATATTCATCCCTCGCGTCACAGAAAGTCTAATTACCAATACTGTATAGCTATTTGAATCACCCTTTGTAACATAGGGCGTGGCGACGGTGGCTGTAGCTTTTTATTGGACATTCACATAAGTGTGTCCATGTTTTTAGTATTCAATTTTTTTATGATTTATTGAATTCCACTCTTCTTTATCTGTTTCTATTCCCATTTTTGGAAAAGTCCACTCCTCCATTTTTCAGCGCTGTTTGCCTCTTCTGGCTTATCTCATCTAACGATTGGGTTCGCTTGAAATATTTTTCGTATTAGACTATAATTTAGAAAGCAGGCGGCATCCAACTCTTTTCTTACAAGTAAATATATGGCGATCTGGACCGCGTTGTCATATTTACCTTAATTTATTTTGAATAGTATATTAGTTTTAATTTCGTGTCGCCACAAATAGAGGAGCTGCGTCTTTCTTTATTATATGGTCTTCAACAGTCAGCTTGACGGAATATAGAAACCATTTTGGAACAGAGCAAGCATCGTTTCGTAACACTTAAAATTACCCATTGCTGGTATTAAGAGTGACTAGTCTCATTTACTACTTAATAAATTAAGTATTAAGAAATGAGTAAATTAAGCTCTTAAGAGCCAATTAGTGTTTATAAAGCAAGCACTAATTGTCAAAAACCTAACAAAAAAATAAATTCCACGGAATAAATTTATCAAGCAAATTTGTCCAGTTGTGAAAGTAAGTGCTTTGTGACTAGTAAAATGGTGTAGTAAATTCTTTAATTATCGAAATGAAATGGCTTAGGAATTTTTGAAATTAAAAAAGAAGTAATGTGTAAATTATAAAGCTATAATTTGGTGTCGTCAACCAACTTAAATATCCGCATATTTGTAATTTGGCCGATCAAATTGGGACCTTAATAAAACTTACCAACAAAATTTTATTTAGTTAAAAATTCTGATAGACTGCTTACCTACCCATATGTCCCTTATGCTACAATCTCGCTAATTGCAAATACATATTAATTACGGAAAATGTGACAAAGGTGTGTTGAAAACGCCCTGTATGAATATTTTATCACTCTCCAAAGGGCGGTTATTTATCTTTGAAACAAAAACCGTGAGGTCGAGTCGTTAGAATAAACCTATTTTAGGGCATTTTTACTTGACAAAATTTATAGTTTTTAATCGTATGTATCAAATAACAAAAATTAACCTAAAGTCACACAAAAGTAATAACAATATTATTTTTGTTATATTCAGCGATAAAAAAATACAAAATATATGTAATTCTAAATGTAGAGTATATCAGTTTAAATACCTGATATGTGCAGGATTCGTAAAATACTTGGAGATAAACTACACGTTAAAATCGCGCAAAGCGATGCATTACCGAAGCAAGCATAGTTATATAGCATCCATCCCATCCGTCCATCTACCCTATCCGAAGAATAAAGTCACATTTACTATGCTTATAAATGGGATAGTATATTATTCTTCGGATAGGTAGATATACTCATAGTAGTTCGTTTCAGAACACGTGTATCAACCTGGAACTAACCTAAAAATTAACTTCACAAACTAACAGAATTTTTGATAGCATTATTCTCGTAGGAAGTTCAATTCTCTATTCTTTTATTGCTTACTGTTTGATAAAAAAAAATAGCAGGTGGTTTTAACTTCTAGTCTTCCGTATAAACTGTTTATTGTAAGAATGTAAACTAAAATTCATATCGTTAGAGGGGTCTACACCTTTTTATCTGTTACTTACACTTAATAAACCAAAGGTTGTCTGTAAGAGGTTACTTACAGCAATAAAACCGCCTTTGTACACTACAATTTTTCCTCTAACCATTTATTTATACGTTTATTACACAAAAAAGGTATTAAATAAATAAAAAATAAGAATAATTCAAGCGTTAACTTACTTCGAGGATTTCATTGTCTGATAAAGACGTTCTTATTATACATTCATCTCTTATCATAGAAGCTGTAATTGAGAATACTACATCGACGCTTCATAAAAACTTGGGGTGTGGCTTAATAAAACCACCCTTCGTAATGAAGTGCGTGGCAAAATTGCTGCCGGCATTTCGTCATATTGTTATACATGTATATAGTGAAACATAGTGAGTGCTCTTTTGTTTGAAAGGTTGTTCTTATTTAGATCTTATCAACTCTACTTATTCCTACTAACTATTTGAACACATTACGTTATTGATGGGAGCTTACTACTATCCCAGTGCTAGACATAGGTCTCCTCTCTCCGTTTTTGGAGAGAAGGATTGGAGCTAGACCTACTACGCTGCACCAATGCGTATTGGTAGGTTACACATATCCCTAGAGTTCTCTTGAGATATGCAGGTTTCGTCACCGAAAAGCGTGTGATAAATTGCAATTATCGATTAGACAGAAGTTTTAACAGAAAAACTCATTGGTGCCTGATCGGGGTTTTAACCCGTGACCCTTTCGAGTGAGTCGTCCGATGTCATCGCTAGGGCGATAAGTATAAGATAATTATAAGATATACTAATTCTTTTCATGTTTGCGCACGTAAAGTTGTCTGCTATAAATATACAAAATGTAAGATAACCAATATACCATAAATTAAACGTGTTTTCTTTGGTACCGGAGGAAAAACGGGTTTTTTTAGCTTCATGTAAGGCTCAACTGTACCAAATTTTATCAATATAGGTACAGCAGATAATTGAAAGCGTTACAGACGGACGGACAAACGAACAGATTTTGATAATATTGGTGGGGATAGTCAAAATTTTTTTTATATGTAAAACTACTAATATCCCGCGGTTTCACCTGCGTACATAACCGATCTCATGGCAGTGGAAAGCCCATTATAAGTAGTTATATTGGCATAACTATAGTAGTTGGATATATGGTATCGTAAAAAAATAGGGATCTATTTTTTTTTTATGTAATATACCCTATGACGCTCAGTAAAGATGCAGCTTTCCAATGGTGAAAGAATTTTTGAAATCGGTCCAGCAGTTTTTGTGTGAAAACATTACAAACAAATTTTCCTCTTTATAATATTAGTATAGATTGAATCCTCTTATATAGTACACACTTAAAAAATAAAGTTAAATTCTTCTTGTTTTTCAAAGTCTCTGGCCAACGATATTACAACTACCATATACCAAAAGAAACTGTTTTGTTTTATTAGTATAGATATAAATGTATACAGACAGTAAAGTTATATTATACTCATATAAACAAAGTCTTCGTCCCTTTATTTGACGATGCGTGGAAAGCCGACGGCGGACCTTAGCACCCAATAAAGTGAAGCCGCAGGGTATTTAGACACCCTTTATTACAAAGGGAGTCCCGAAGTGATTTAATTTGGATGATACAGTATGGTCGATTACAAAGTCGCTATATTTCGAAGTGTGATGGCCTGGGGTATAACTGGAGTGGGTGTGAATTTTAACATTTATTTGGGACTAACGTTTGAGTACTAAATTTTATAAAGTACGATGAACTGATTAAAGCAAAACTCTGAAAAACCGAAAAAAACATGGTATGGAAGTGATGGATCTAAACGGTACAAGATCGTATGGCGTATAAATCTCTTGAACGATCCATGAGCACCAAGTTTTTGCAGTTGCTGTTGGCTTTACCAAGGTCTTATGGGGTATTCTCAAGAATCATCATCCTTCTGTCCTTATCCCACTGTGAGTGGGGTCGGCACAACACGTCACAAACATGTTGTCACATGATTTGGCTCCGTATTTTACGACCTGCCTGCCTGACATCAACATACCTAAGTCATATTTTACGACACCTCGGTAAGAAAGCGGGTGGTCTATTCTATTTAACCGGATACCACACGGTGGGTCAACTTACCTTAGTCGCCTTTTACGACACCTCGGTAAGAAATGAGGGTGGTACTATTCTATTCAGCCGGATACCACACGGCGTAGGTTATTCTCAAGAATAGCAGTCCTTAAATGAATTCTTCTCATATACATACATGTAACGGTTAGATGGTGCGACTCTTCCCTGGGGGGGGTCACGGGTTAAATCGGGGTAGAGTGCAATAGGTTTTCTGTTAAAATTCATATGCCTAATTGATACTTACAATTTATCAAACCCATTTCTGTAAAGGAAAACATCGTTAGGAAACCTACATATTTCTGGAGTATTCCTAGGATAATTAGTGAATCAAAGCTTCTACCTCTCTCTCCAAAAGAAGTAAGCATGCTTGTGCTTGTGACGCTTGTCCAGCAGCGGAAAAGTAATAGCCCGTATCTTTACTTTTTTTTATTGCAATGCTGGGCTATACTCCTCCCAACTTAAGAAAAAAACGTATTAATAGAAATAGACACATTTTAAGACTCGGTGTCCGATATTGATCGGACGTCTTTGCTGATTGTTAACTCAACCTACATTTCACCTAGTAATCAATATACGAGTAGATTATAGTTGTAGCTTTCATACACGTTGCAACACAACTATCTCATCAAATATATTGACTCATCCAATCAAATATATTGAACTCCCCAAAGACTTACCCAATGTTATAAGTGCATTGTAATATTTCACTTTCTATGGTACAACAATTTGTTTTTATTATGTGGCAACCCTCTAACAATTGACTGGACTAAGGGCTGTCACAAAAATATTAGTTTTAAGTAAATTAACATTAATCTTTCGCTGTAAGTTTAGTTATGTATCTTTAAATAGTCTTGGTTGTTTCTTTACATAGTATATTATAATTTTATGACTGCAATTAAGACTTCTATTCAAATTTATAGCGTTACTTTGCGGTGTTCCATAATACAAAAGTAAATATATGATAATATAATGATAGTAATGTTCTAATATTTTTCTGTACCCGCGATAGAAGGTAAATATTACTTTTTTTATCGCGGATTATAGCACAAAAACATCATTATCTTTATTTATTTTTATTTAATTCAATTTTTCATTAATAATGGCTTTTAATTGTGTCATGTAGGCACAAATTACTTTGCCAATGTCACGTAAGATGGAGTACACTATTTACCTTTAAGTTTTAAAATGTAAATTTAATTGTTTAAATTTTTTGCTACACAATATATTTTCGAATATCTGAATGTAATGCTAAAAATTGCAAAGTATATTCTCAATTATTTACTGGATTTCGATTTGTACGAATTGGAATTTTCACCGCAATCCTTACTTCGTTCCGTTGTTGGAATTTCTCACACAGGTACTTGAAGAATGACGTACAACCGTGATTGAAAATACCGTTTTACGGGATCGAAGCTACAACAGAGAACTGTTATAAAATTCTTTAACTCAAGTATCTTAGAGGAAAAACATACATTTTAATAAATAATTCAGTTTATGTTTGTTTTCTGTCTATTCAATGATCATTGTTATGTTATAGTAGCGCTAATAAAATTATTGCGTTATAATATAATCCGCTATAAAAAATATACATATGTCAATGCACTATTTGTTTTTATAGCTCATATAGTACAGATTTGTTATGACCACAATAAAATAGCACTGCACACATTAGCTAAAACAAGCTTAAAGATAGTTGTGCCATCTTATTTAAGCAGAACCATCGGCAGGAATCGAATAATTTGAATGCTTTCATATGCAATTCCACAATGTAACTCCTATGTCGAATCTTTATTAATAAAGTTAAGTTTAACTTTATTTCTTTTATTTATGCTAAAGATAGAGGCTCAATAATTTGGCTGTCAGTCACATTCTTCTTATTCTTATAAGTAAATACAATGCTTTGATAAAAATTATACAAGTAATTTTAATTAATATACTAAATTCTAACTTCTATAGTCTTACTACTGCCCTTCAATTACTTGCGTAATAAATAAGGCAGTATTCCGAGTGTGGCAACCCTAACATCCATAATAACAAAATCAGTGAAAAGTACCATTTATAACAGCCATCAAATCTAACTTCGTTTAAATAGATTCATCTATTATCGTTTTAGAAATATGAAATATGAATATACTTAGAGGTACGTAGGATGCTCTTTAAAGGGCGGCATGAATATGGCTCAACGATTTAACACAAAACTAATAATAAATTCTAGACACGATAAGCACAGACTATCACGCAAAAGTAGTTTTTTACTATTACGTGACAATGTGCAATATTTTATTTAGATACGTAATAATAGGCCTGGTATGAATTTAAATTTAGTTCGGGTATATCAATTTGGGAAACAATTATGGTTAAAAAAAATCGTCTAAAACTGTCTTAACCTTATATTTCAGTTATGTGCGGTTATTTCTTCTACAGGATTGTGGATTGTGATCTACAAACGCCTTAACATATTAATAGAATTTGATCGTTTCCATTTTAAACAAAGAAATGGATTTAGAAATTATTGGACTCATACGGTATTACCGTATTTTTATACACAACACACTTTTAAATTTATTATATTAAGTATTAATGTTAACGAAAATTTTACCAATTAAAATCTTCTATATACTATAGAATAAGATGTATAATTATATTGAGTATATACTTCCTGATAACGAACAAGTAATAAACATGTCCTTGTCCCCATAAGATTTTATCGTTGATCCCATTCATTCTAATAGAGAAGACAATTTTGACGATCTAAGAAAATTAAGAACGGTTGAATGATTAGAGACTTCTTGTTAGTAATAATAATTTTTTTAATACATCATCATAATCCAAATCAAATCAAACAGTCAAAATAACCTATTCATTTCCTAATCTTCATAACAGATTACTGAGCACTTACAAATTACTAAGCTTCAATATATGGATACATTTAGCGACGATATAGCCGAAATCCCTAGATATTTAGAAAAGAATACACATACATATATAAACAAATTTGAAAAAATAATATTAAATATCTTTAATAACAGTATCATAAATAACAAATTAGATTACGTGTATGTTAAGTAAGTATAATTAAGTTGTCTTAAACGTTTTGGTTTTGCTGTAAATATGATATAAATAAATAAAATCTTTCGAATTATATCGTAATAAATATAACTCAAGCTCTCTATGGTCGGCCCGTTCTTAGATTAGTCTTCTAATAATTATTTCCGAAAAAGAATTTTGTGAGACGTCTTAAAGAATTTCGAGCTTTAGAAATATTTATAACATCGAGGACTATTCCAACAATTTCCTTGTTCCATTAAGAGAAGACTCGAGTTGATTGTGTGATGCAATACGAGCGGTGTTTTTTCATCAATTGTCGCACTTATTTGAATTCCTCAGGAATCCGTAGCGAAATAAAATTCTGTACACAAGCACGTATATTGTATGGATTAGATTAATCTTCTTGAGTTTATTTGATAACTGAGAAAATACGTGTGCGGTACCATTCCTTATAACTTTTATTAAAACCACAAACAGATGCCGTTTATTTTATTGTATCAGGGCTGTTTCTTGGGGTTTTTTGGGAGATAACCTTAATTTCATTCAAAACGGGGGATGCCCATGGCATTCTAAGAAATGCTGGCTAGTCATATATCGAGATATGTATGTCTCCCAATAGCTATTGCAACGTCGGTTATGAAACCTAATCTATACTTATAATAAATCTGTAGAGAGGTCAATTCTGTAACTGGAATATATTTCCAAAATATCTATCAGGGGTTGATTAGGGATCGATACTGATGCCAAAAATGCAATCAGTAAAATTTTTGTCTGTCTGTCTGTCTGTCTGTCTGTCTGTATAACCGTTATAGAAACAAAAACTACTCGACGGATTTTAACGAAACTCGGTACGATTTTTCTTCATACTCCTGAGCTGGTTATAGTATACTTTTCATCACGCTACAATCAATAGGAGCAGAGCAGTGAAGGGAAATGTCGGGATAACGGGAGAAGTTACTCCATTTTTTAAGCTTCCGTCGCGTGTGCAACCTTGATGGTTAAAGCTACACAGAAATCATGTATGACGGAAATGTTCTCCTTAAAATTATATAAAAAATATCAAAATTATATAAAAAATATCAAATATATAAAATTATATAAAAATATAACGACAGCATATGTCTATCTTTTATGGTTGACTCACAATAACACGTGTAACTCCCGATAGCTTAGCAGTTCGAAGCTTTCTGGTCATATTTGTCTACTCCTACGTTTATATCACTCTCAGTCATCCCTAAATAAAAAAGTGAATAGTATTAACCATTGTTTAAAAAAAGAATAATTGAAATCGGTATAGAAACACCAAAGTTATACATGAAATACGCTAACAATAAGCCATCGCGCGTGAATACTGAATCATGCTATAAGGATTATCACTACATAGTATAAAACAAAGTCACATTCTTTGTTTGTCCCTATATCCCTATGTATGCTTAAATCTTTAAAACTACGCAACAGATTTTGATGCGGTTTTTTTAATAGATAGAGTGATTCAACAGGAAGGTTTATATGTATAATAACATTAAATATGGAGTAGAGAAATACTTTAATTTTTAAGGTTTCTGATGTGATGTGTAAATAATTACTTTTTTTCCGCTTACATTGCAAACGCAGGCTAAACCCTACGAGATTTATCAAAATGATGTACTAAGTATTTGTACACATTGAAAAGGTCTATAGAAAAGTCCGCGATGGTATATGTCTATCTCTTATGGATAACCCACAATAGCATTTTTTGTCATTTGCTTTTTACGAAAAATAATGCCTTATTTTCGAAGCAATTTTTATACAATATAGCATTAATCCTTATCCAATTAAGTACCTTAAATACATTGTTGATTTAATATAGATCAATATGGCCGTTTACAGCATGTAATTTAAATGAACATTTTCGAAGATATCACAGATTTAAAATCCCGCGAGGAGGCCGCGCTTCGCCCTATTGCACTTCAATCGGACGCACTACTAAATATCGCTCTTTTCAGAGTAACCTCTAAAGAAAACATGTTTGTATTGTCTAATGATAACAAAGCTATGAATGTTGTATATAAAGACATTCTGTAATTAATTTTAAACATAAAATATATAGGGAAAAATGTAAAATGTAAATATGTAGTATATGAATTTAGATATTAGATATAGCAGGAAACCTTCTTGGTATAGGGAGAGGGGAATTGTTTTTCTTACTTTACTGGATCGATTTTTATCATTTTTGAGTGACATAGGCTATATATTTTATACCCGTGCGAAGCAGGGTAGGCCGCTAGTTCTTAAATATTTTTTGCATTGATGACTACCTTAGAGCTGGTGGCAGTGGTCCTGCATTCAGCTGTGGATGCCGCAGGTTCGATTCTCGCCGACATTCTCTAAAAAAAACTATTTGTTAGTTCTTACAGTCTGGGTGTATTTAATTTTTATAAATACGAGAAATACTTTATCAGGCGTCTATCAAAACACGAGTATTTAGTTACTTTGGAGACGGATGACCGTAAGTGTAATTGTCTCATATCTTTAATTTTAATATTTAAAAGAGTTAATCTTGTGTGTATATATATATATATATATATATTTCGGATTTTAAGAAACTGGTCAACAATTCAGAACATGAAATTTAGAATGTAGAGGGTTTTGAGGAGGAAAAAAATCTAGGTTTTATTAAGAAAAAAGCTTGTTTTATCCCTGTTTTCGGGCACTGAAAAAACTGCTATAATTTTATGAGAGAGCAAAGGATAATTTTGCTGTCAATTATTAAGTCATGATAGCTCAATCGGGTAAAGGGTGGTCTCGATTTCAGAATACTGGAAACGATCCCAGATAAAATATATTTTTTAGGCTGTTTAGGCTCGATCACCCAGATACTTTTTGTTTATTACAAATACGTTTCGTTTTAAAGCAAATCTTGCACGAAAGATCGAATAGTATGCAATAGTGTGAAATTGAATTCAACAAACTACTTAATTTGCAAGTCGGCCGCGGGTTGTGAAGTTGTGCGAGAACGCGCAGACGGTGCTACTTCGCAAACTTGGTTAGCGCTTTGATGCCGCCATTTTACTGAAATTATCCCCGTCTGTGGGTAGAAATTTTAATTTAGCGAGTTCCGAGTTATAGTTTTGTATTATCCCGCAACCTCTGTTAAGTACCAACCCACAACAGGAAACTGTGTACATTCAATTTATGTAAAAACTAGATTTTCCCGCAACTTCGTTTGCTTGGACTGTTTTCGTGTAATAGGTAGATGGCGTTTTTCAATGTCAACCTATTCCTGTAGAATTAACAGGATTTCTATAGCCTATATGTTACCAAGGTGTATAAAGAATATTTTGCCCAATTTCATCGATATTGTTTCAGCGGATTCGCCTTGAAGGAGTAACGAATATACATCCGTACTCACAAACTTTCGCATTTATGAATAAGTAGAATTATTTCGGTCGTTTTTGATATATTTAAAAAAATTAAATAAATAACATGAGATTTCGCTGTGATTTGAAAATAGGTTTACTTATATAAACTGATAAAGGTTAAATGTTATGAACTTTATGTTAGGTTATGAACTTTTCTTACATTTTAGTTAACCTGTTCGCCGATCGTGTAACAGTAAATATTTTCCCAATTTATCGTCTTATTTGTCAACTCGTAGACTTGCTACCAAATTGCGATAGATCTAATAATATTGGCTTGACTGACTGAATTCAATTTGTACCAAATAAGGCGTTAAAAACTTTGGATGTTCCTATCATACATAATTTAATATATTAATCAATTAAAATTTTTGTAGTGAAATTTGAAGGAATTTCAATGCAGTTAAACTAGTATAGAATGACTCAAAGCAGATTGGAATGCGCTAGTAACATCCTGTATAGTTTCACTCAAATGGCTCCGAAAAATGCCTTTTAGAAATAAATTAGCAAATTTTTGTATGCGTGTATTTTGTTTTTCATCTTCTAACATATTTTGCATATCTATATCTATATCAGGAGTTTCTACGTTATTTTATGGACTCGTTTTACAGTGGAAGTTTTTTTAACCGACTTAATCTCTTTTATAGAATTAGGCGTTACTTTGCGGAGATCCATAATACAAAAGTAATAATAAAATTATTTTGCTAATAATTTTATTATTACTTTTGTTTTCGACTTAATCGCGTTGGCGTAACGCTAAATTGTATAGCGCTGGAACAGGGGACACTAGATGTCGCTGTTGCGTGTCATACAAATTTGCGCTACGCTAACGCGATTGAGTTGACTAAAATACTCGCGCTAAGCACACTGATCTCAAATGTTTAGGGATTAATCAATTCAGGGAGTTAATAAATAATCTACTCATATTATGTCAAAGTTTCGATCTTAGGATGAACGATAGAACTCAATATCATTATAAAATATGACATAAAATGGTCCATCATGTACCTATTAACAGACATAGTCACAGTAGCATAACTCGATAATTCTGTTCATGTGTTCGCAACCACGTATTCTAACATTATTTAACTTAGATATGCAAAGTCTGTTTTCATTTGTTTTATTTATTTATGATATAACAATTCTTTTTTTATTTTCAGGCCAAAATTTGGACATCACACCGAGAGAAGCTGTACGTCGTGTTGGAGATGACCTAACGGTGCTTTGCAAAGTGCCCTACCCTATTGATGCATGTCGGTAAGTAGCGATTATTTATATCTACACAGTGTTTCAAATGCAGCTATAATGGTAGTACTCGCGGTTTTATTCGCGTCAACTTAAGCGTTTAATTACCCTCAGTAATGCAATGTTTTTCCGTTCCTAAAACGAGACCCGGTTTTTTAGCCTATGTTAGTTAGTTATTATTGTGCCTAATTTCATAAATATTAGACCAACAAATTAGCAGTGACAACGTCTAAGACAGACTTACGAATTGATTATGTAGGTAGATAAAAATGTTTTTCACTGCTTAATACACCGTTACATAAAATAAAATGTACCAAGTATTATAAAAGTTTCTTTTGATTGTTTCATAACATATAAATCCTTACACCTAATTATCTGAAATCAATGCCGTATTTCGAAGAAAAATAATACAGACCTCCGCACAGTCAGTTGCACAGTGTAAATACTAGTAAGTATAGATTAAATATCGAGAATGTTAGGTGAAACAGGGATAGGAGATTTTGTTCTTATACTTCCCAATAACTTTGTGATTCATAAGAAACTTTATTTTTCAGGATGACAGTTGGAAAAATTTCTTATAGACTCATTCCTAATAATCAAGATGAAGAGATTGTTTATGCCGGCCAAGGTCTACAGGTGAGACTGTAATATTTAAATAAGTTAATTAGCCTTAAACGGTTCAACAAGTCTGTTGATTTTCCTGTATACGTGCACTTTTAGACATCCTACTGCATAAGAAACTCCTATTATAACCTTAGGAAGTTTTTTTACTGCAAACTAAATAGAAATTAACTTATTTCTATTCTTATATTTATTTATTTAAACGCTTTAGATTTTTTCAATTTTTGACCTTAATAAATATTATATTTCGATCAATTAAGAATTGTAAATTCATGCCATAGCTTTCTGATGGATACAACCAATAATCTTTTTATCAATCATTCATCTAAAGTGAAGACTAGCAGATCTGTCTTGTTTAAATATCATTGATATTTACAATGCACAAAGCACTTTAATAACAATGTAACGCTTATCCAAACCTCCAGAGCTCTTGAAGAAATTGGCCCAAGATTCAATTCAACATTTATAGAAACTTTCCAGTAAACTAATCCTCTAAAAAGTATTAGATGCTGTGACGCTTTCATGTGAAGTTGCTAGTAATATTTTATTTTTTCCCCGCAGAATGGAGAGTGTGGTGCCCATATAAAGCACATAAAAGAAGAGTGGAACGGTAACATATCGTGCACGTTGCCGCCGCAGTCGGGTCAAATCGAGGTCATTGGTACCATGAGGTTGCTTGTTGCCAGTAAGTAGTTTAAATCGCTTCACAGGGACAACTAACATTTGATATAAAAATATATATTTTTATACTATTATATTCATATTTTAGGCTAGTGGTATACGCGACTTCGTTCACGTCGCGTTGAAAATATGCACAATTATGTTTACGTGTGTTTTTTCCCGCCCCATATATAAACTTCAGTTGTAAAAAAATTATCAATATGTCTCTTACGGATTAACTGTAAAATTGTGACAGATATAAAGACTTTAACATTTGTAATATTCGTAGAATTTTATATACAATATTTATTCCTATAAAACACACGTAAGTTAACAAATGAAACTGGGAAATTAATTTCATATTTCTTTAGATATTCTTTAGATAGATCTTTAGATAGTCTCTTTCGTTAACCAATAGATGGCCACTGTTGGACATAGTTCTCTCCAAAGGACATCCACGCTACTTGATCTTGTACCTAGATCCAGCGGCTCTGCAACCTTTTTGAAGACGTCTGTCCATTTAGTGGGAGGTCTACCTATACTGCTATGCCTATGGCTATACGAGTATGTTGCCTATGAGTAGGCTATTTTATTTTAAGTTATTTTGAAACATATATAATGTTGTTATAAGGATAGTGGATTAAAAAAAAGTGTAATATGGATGTGGTTTAACAGGAGCTACGTAATCTTTAGTCCTTGAAGATGTGAAAAATAATTGTCTTCAGAAGTATGTAATTGTGAGAAGGAAACCTTGTTCTTACTGTACTTATTTTTTCTCCGCCAGGAGCACCCGGCAATCCACAGTTAATTTCGCCTTCCCAACCCGCGTTCAGGGAGGGAGATGGTTTCATGGCTCAGTGCATCGTACCTAATGGGAGACCAGCTGCGAAAATAACATGGTATCTAGGTAAGTCGATATGTTTATTGATTATGATTTTTTCCGCTCCCTATATTTAAAGTAAAAAAGAAAAGATGAGATATGTTAAAAAGTCGGATTCGATGTTCATGAAATTTTTTAAAAATCTTTCGGTTTACCTAGCGGATAATCCTGTAAAGTTTGGTGGCGATCGGAGCATTTTTTTGAACTGTCAATGACTATGATACTAGACAGAGCTTCAGCAACGCGTGTCCGACCGCTAGTAATCTTATAAATAATATATGATAGTTTTAAAAAAGCTATGTTTTGCAATAGATTCATTTACTTTTTTTTTTAAATAGATCTGCTAAAACTACTTTCTTTTTTTCAGATGAGGTTCAACTCTTAGCTGGTATACATCAACCCATCATCACCTCTGAACCGGGAAGTGATCTCATGACTATTAGCCAGAACGTATCCAGAACTCTTGCTCCTGAGGACAACGGTCAGAAACTTGTATGCAGAGCTGAGCATGAGGCTTTAGATACTCCCAGGGAAGTCGCTCGGCAAATCGTAGTTCACTGTAAGTTTTGCACTCTTTGTTGATTTGACTGAACGAAACTATAGTCGTATTTTTGTTGGTGTTACGGCCTGAATCGCTGTTGATGAAATGAAAATGTTAAGGTGGATGTGTGGTGTGACAAAACTTGATAGAATACGCAATGAGTATATTAGGGGAAGTCTGAAAGTTGCGCCCATTACAGAAAAGATGAGAAGTGCGAGACTAAGTTGGTATGGTCATTTAATGAGGAGGAATGAAAATCATGTGACCAAAAGAGTTTTAAATATGAATGTAGATGGATGTATGACTAGGGGGAGGCAGAAAAAAAGATGGATGGATTGCGTAACCCGGTATGTAAGCTTTAATTGTAACAAATTTTATCACCATTGGTCCAGCATATTAATCGTAAAAGTGTAATAGATAGATATTTGCATTTATAATATTAGTATTAATATAAAGGATAATAAAATTATTTTGCTATAATTCGCGATAAAAGTACGGAAAAAAAATGTATTATGGATCTACGCAAAGTAACGCGTAATTCTACAAATTATTAGTATGAATGTTCGTAACAGCTTTTAATTTCGTATGCCTAAAATTTTGTTAGCGAAATGCGGAAATAAGAGCGTAGAAGCTCTACTAGTGTCGGGGAACGTGGTCCTAAGAGTGCCTACTGTGAGGGTTGTCCACGGTTTAGTGCGACAAATAGTGGAGAGCTAGTAGTTCGTATGACTGTGATTAGTCATCACACCGTCCCGCTCCCGATGCATCGATTAGCGGAGGGAGGGGCCACTTTTAGAGAGGCCCCAACCCAGAGGTGGCGCACTCTGGGGTTCAGAGTTGCTGCTGGCGGGGATGGGGGCAATGTGTACAACCCTGTCCCCGCCACAAGCAGCGTGGTGGAGCACTGTTAGGTTTTTAGTCAGTGCGAATCCGACATACTCGTCACTCATCCCCGTCGGGCTGTGACGACCCATAATAGGTTTTCCTGACATGAAAAACCGTCGAAAGTTTTCAAGGAATTCGTTTGCTCACTAAAACTACTTCAGTACCGAGACTTAGTCTAGCACCTTCTAGCACGTCAGTCATCTATAACGATCCATTTCTTCGTTCGGACTTGAAAGTCAAAAACACTTTCTCATATTAAAATGGATGGATACATCTCGCAACTGACTTCCTCATATAGTACTGAAGATACAAAATACTCAAGAGACCTTACGCAATTTTATCACGTCGTTTCCTTAACAGAAATATGGATTTCTGCGAAGAATACGTAACCATGTGATCTCTAAAGGTTGCTTGTTTTAATATGTCAAATGATGACAATCTCTTCTCGACATGGCGTATTAGTTATGTTTATTCTTTTTCCCGTGACAACAAATTAGTTGAACATCATTCCCTACCCATTAGTTGATCATTATCCCACTCTAAGTGGTGTCGGCACATCTTCTATACTTATAATAAATCTGTAGAACGGTCAATTCTGTAACTGAAATATATTTCCAAAATAACTATCAGGGGGTGATTAGGGATCGATACTGATGCCAAAAATGCAGTCAGTAAAATTTTTGTCTGTCTGTCTGTCTGTCTGTCTGTCTGTCTGTCTGTCTGTATAACCGTTATAGAAACAAAAACTACTCGACGGATTTTAACGAAACTCGGTACAATTTTTTTTCATACTCCTGGGCTGGTTATAGTATACTTTTCATCATGCTACAATCAATAGGAGCAGTGCAGTGAAGGGAAATGTCGGGAAAACGGGAGAAGTTACTCCGTTTTTTAAGCTTCCGTCGTGTGTGCAACCGTGATGGTTAAAGCTACACAGAAATCATGTATGACGGAAATGTTCTCCTTAAAATTATGTAAAAAATATCCCACGACAGCATATGTCTATCTTTTATGGTTGACTCACAATAACACGTGTAACTCCCAATAGCTTAGCAGTTCGTTTTCTGGTTATATTTGTCTACTCCTACGTTTATATCACTCTCAGTCATCCCTAAATAAAAAAGTGAATAGTATTAACTATTGTATAAAAAAAGAATCATTGAAATCGGTATAGAAACACCAAAGTTATACATGAAATACGCTAATAATAAGCCATCGCGCGTGAATACTGAATCATGCTATAGGGATTATCACTACATAGTATAAAACAAAGTCACATTCTTTGTTTGTCCCTATATCCCTATGTATGCTTAAATCTTTAAAACTACGCAACAGATTTTGATGCGGTTTTTTTTAATAGATAGAGTGATTCAAGAGGAAGGTTTATACGTGTAATACCATTCAATATGGAGTAGAGAAATACTGAAATAATAAATATCGTTTTCTAATAAATATCGTAAATAATTACATTTTTTCCGCTTACATTGCAAACGCAGGCTAAACCCTACGAGATGATGTACTAAGTATTTGTTCACCTTGAAAAGGTCTACAGAAAAGTCCGTGACGGTATACATATGTCTATCTCTTATGGATAACCCACAATCGATTTTGATCATTTTTTTCACTGAGTGACATAGGCTATATATTTTATACCCGTGCGAAGCAGGGTACGCCGCTAGTTAGTTATAAACATATTGTCACATGATTTGGCTATTTATTTTATGACCGGCCGCCTGCCTAACGTAAGTCAGGCTAACTGAGTCGACTAAGGTAACTTAGTCGCCTTTTGCCTCAGTAAGAAAGAGGGTGGTCTATTCTACTCAGATGCATACCATACGGCGGGTCAACTCAAATTAGCCGCCTTTTACGACACTTCAATAAGAAATGAAGGCAGTCTATTCTTCTCAGCCGAATACCACACAGCGGGTCAACTTACCTTAGTCGCCTTTTACGACACCTCAGTAAGAAATGGGGGTAGTCTTATTCTACTCAGCCGGATACCTACGGCTAATAAAAAATTAGTTGATATTTTGGAAATATGTAATATTTGAGAAGCTGATTATATACGAAAGTTAGCTTTTGAATCGATTACCAGTAATGTAGATAACTTATAGAGAAATATGTAATTATAAAATATGTAACCTTTGTTTAAAGACCCACCGAAACGTCTCGAATCTGGTCCAATTACTATCTTTGGACTAAAATTGGGAGCTGAAGGTCGCCTCAACGTAACCGTTCGCGCAAATCCTGCACCTAGCACTGAATGGACTATCGGAGACTTGGTATTAGCTCCACCTAGAAGCAATGAAGATGGTTCGATTGCGGCGTTAGAACCTTTGCATTTGGTAAGAATCACGTTTTTATATCTACAGATTTTATATAAAAAAGGATTAAAGTCTTGTCAGTGCACTTTTTCTTATTGTCGTATTGTGTATATTTTTATTGATTTGGGATTTTGGCGGTAGACATTTAAATAAAAATTTTGTGGCGTGTACACAATTAGTAATTTTTTGATTTGATTATGACCACATTTTACTCACAATTTTTATTAAATTTAACTGGTTTTCTCTCCCATTGTTATTCCTAACTCAAATTAACTACAAAAGTGTGTTACTTGCCTAAATTAATATTTTAATACTTATCCACAATGAGCAGATTTATTTGTCTTAAGCAGGACATGTATTAAAGTAAATAAATATATGGGGCACTTACACACACAGTTGTCCGTCCTCAAAGTAAGTAACTTAATACTTGTGTTATGATAGACAGACAACTGGTGAATATATACTTATATATTTTTAAATACATACTTAAATACAAATATACACCCAGGCTCAAAGACCAACAAATTCATTTATAGAAAATGTTGGCCCTCGGTGGAAATCGAACCCGCGGCTGGTGGAACTGAAGACAGGGTCACTACCCACTGCACCAACGGGCCAGTCAGTATAACGAAAAGCTTATTAATATGTTTATAAATTGTTATTGTATTTTGACTCCAGGGTAGCGGTTTTTACAATGTGACTTTGGTCCTATCTCGAGTGGCTAAAGAAGACGTAGAAAGAACCTACTACCTCCGCGTCACGAACGACTTAGGAAGGGAGGAATTTGCGCTGCGATTATCTACTATGGATGAACCCGCCGGTGAGTAACAATTCAACAATATCTTCATTTAAATTTCTCTCTTTTCATCCAAGAGGATTTTAATTAATAATAACTCTTAAACAAATAATATACTTTACCATTATCTTGTAAGATAAAAACATTGACTGTTAATTTGTTAATCTTTAGGAATTTGTAAAAAATACATTTTCATACAACCAGTAAAGAATGTTATCTTTATCTATTGTCAATTATTAAATGAATGAAAATCAAAATGGACAACAGCATAATTAATATCATATGACTTATTGCACAGGTTAGGGTTGCCATAACTTATCTGTATTAATCCTAAATTATTAAATGTTGTCATTATACTTTTTTAATATAAAAATGTGTTCCCGACAGCACGCAAAGCAAAAACCTCGTATTTGATTATCGACGTATATGGTAAGAATAGTAGATCTAGACGCCTGTCATAAAATGTATGTTATTTTGTGCTGTAGTTCTTAATGCATCGTCAATACAAACTATTTTCGGAAAGTTATTTATGATTTTACTTAATAAGTCTAGTTAGTTGCTTATTTATTGAAGCCTGCGAATTTGAACTATTTGAAATGTATGGTAGAAATTATTTTCAAAAAAATGATTGGAATTATTTAAGTTATGAAAATAGCATGTTTACTTTATTCATCTATACATTATTAGTATTTAATTTATTTGAGAAAATGTCGTCATGAAAATGTAAATGCTCGTTATAAGCGTTATAAGCATGCGAAAATATTTAGATAGAAATATGTATATTATGTAAGTTTTATATTAAGTAATGTGTTCCAGAAAAGTAGTTAATATAGCATGTAAAATGTATGATGGTAAATTTTGTGAAAATTCGTTAATGATTTATCGGGAATTCGATACCTAAAAGAAAAACATAAGTGTGTTTTATTTGAATCTTTAAACAATGTTAGTCACGTTTCAGCACAACTGAGAATATAAGTTATATTTCCACGACGTATCACTTTACAAGGATATGAATAAAAGTCCGGTTCCTTTTTAAGAACAATTTAACAACAATGTGGACAATGCTTGATTAATTTTAAAATTGTCGATTTATTTCAGACTATTGATTCTATATTCTTAACGCGATCAGCTTCTATATTTAATACCAACCTCTGTATTAAAAAAATCAAGAGTTGCACTCCGGGAGTAACGGCGGAAATAAAAACTTGAATATTAACGACGTTTGATATTTTGTCATAGTAGGCAAGAAATGTATTTGGTCAAATATTCACCAATAACATTTGTTTTTAAATTTAATATTAAATAAAACTACTTATAGTCTTGTAGTCAAAACGTGTTATTAGTTTCGCTCTTAATATTTTCAATTAATGTAAGTTATGTATTAAAAAAAATAAAACTTTTCTTAAAATTGTGGTTATAACCACAATTTTTTTTACACAAACCTATTGCTATAGCAATAGGTTTTTTTAAAGCCATGATGGGAACGCTTCAGACAGATTCTATCCAAAGATTTAATAGTTCAAATCCAATCGTACATCCGTACGCGATTAATTGATATGTGTAACGTATCGGGTAATATAAAGAAATCCGTATAGACTCAGAATATTTCTAGATATGTGCTACGAACTAATTTTGTGCAAACGCGGATTATATTAATTCTATTGTAACTTCTGTACTATGGAATTCAGCAAAGTAACGCTTGCTTAAATCAACTAATATGCATTGCGTATTTTTTGATTTATACTAGCTTTTACCCACAACGTCGTTTGCGTGGACAGTTGTCGCGTGATAGTATGATAATAGATGGCGCTTTTCAATGCACTCTTATTCCTGTAGAATTAACAGGATTTCTATAGCCTATATGTTATTCCAGTATATAAGGAATTTTTGTGCCAAAATTTCATCGATATTGGTTCAGCGGATTCGCCGTGAAAGATTAACATACACCCATACCCAAAAACTTTCATTTTTATGATATTAGTAGGATTTTATATGGGTGAGCAGCATGGTTGGCATAAATCTCTTTGTCCAAGGATAGCCAATTTATGGAACTTTATTTTTTTTTATTGATATTTATTGATATGTTTTTTATTGATGATAATTTTGTCTATATAGGTGTGGAACTAGGTACAGGCGCCATTGTCGGCATCATCATTGCAGTATTAATCTTGCTCATCGCCATTATCCTGGTGGTCTTCGCAAAGGCAACGGGCAGGTGGTTCTTTGCAGGTTAGTTTGATTATATTATTTGGATTACTTCTTAACAGTATGAAAACGTTTGGATTGTAGTAAATTTACTTAAATGAAAAAATATATGAATTAAATATGAAAAGAAGTTATACACAACCTTTTTTATAACAGCTATAATTATTATTATTAGATTTTTTTGGACAATCTAAAACGATTTCAAAGTATTTAATATGAAATGAGTCGCGGATAATATTATTATCAGTTAATTATGAATGAGTATTAGTAACATTTTCAATGACAACTAAGGTGTTTATTGCGATTTGACAACAAGTTATACAAAAGTATAATTATGTTACAAATTATTATTATCACATACAAGTAAATTACATTTTTTTTTTTTTTTTTTTTATTGCGTAATAGGCGAGCGCTTGACTGCAATCATGCCTGATGGTAAGCGATGATGCAGTCTAAGATGAAGCGCGCTTGCCTAGAAGATGCCTATTCACGTTAGCTTTAAAGATATCCATATTAAATGAACCGGGAAAGATAGATGCCGGGAGAGAATTCCATTCCCTTGCTGTGCGCATTAAGAAAGAGGACGCAAAGCGCTCCGTGCGCCTACGTGGGAGGTCAATGACGTAAGGGTGGAACTTCTCCCGATGCCTTGCGGTGCGATTATAGAAAGGCGATGGAGGAACTAGGTTGTGGAGTACCTCAGCACACTCTCCGAAATATATCCTGTAGAAGACCGAAAGACAGGCAACCCTGCGCCGATGTTGAAGACTGTGCAATTTAGCACTGGTCAGGGTTTTATCGGAAATAAGCCTTCTGGCACGTCGGTCCACCGAGTCCAAAGCATCCAGCTGGTACCTGGCCGATCCATCCCACAAATGACAGCAGTACTCCATACACGAACGTACTTGAGCCTTGTACAACGTAAGAAGCTGTTTTGGTGTGAAGTACTGCTTGACTTTGTTAAGGATTCCAAGTTTCTTAGCGGCCGTTTTTGCTTTGGACTCGATGCATTTACCAAGGTTGAGTTTGGAGCTTATTTCAATACCCAGAAGCTCTGCACTATCGGCTATCGGTATGGATATATTTCGGAAAGTAGGAGTTAAGGTGAAAGAACTCCGTTTGGCGGTGAACAGACACGCTTGAGTTTTGGTAGCATTGAACTTGACTAGGTTGGCCTCGCCCCAGTTGGAAACCTCTTTCAGAGTCAAGTTAATGCGCTCAACCATAGCCTCTCTTTGTTTGATAATCTCAGCACTACTAGCTCTGGAACTGGACATATATCTCTCCGTCACAGTGCTGTCATCTGCGTACCCAAAGATAACGGGACTTAGCAGGTCGTTAATGTGCAGCAAGAAAAGCGTGGCGGAAAGAACTGATCCCTGAGGAACACCAGCATTGGTGGTCATTAAATCGGAAGAGCAGCCATCAATAACTACTCTAAATGATCTTTCATTGAGGAAATCAGATATCCAGTTACAGAGTGTAGTAGGCAGTCCATAAGCAGGAAGCTTGCCGAGGAGACTTTCATGCCAGACACGGTCAAAAGCCTTAGAGATATCAAGGGACACGGCGAGAGCCTCACCATGATTCTCAATAGCTTCACCCCAGATATGAGTGGCATACGCTAGAAGATCTCCCGCAGAACGATTCTTGCGAAAACCAAACTGGTAATCCGACAGGAGTTCGTTTTCTTCTAGGTATGCCAGGAGCTTTTTGTTTAATATACGCTCCATAACCTTACAAAGTACGGAGGTGATTGCTATAGGGCGATAATTAACCGGATCAGCACGAATACCCTTCTTTGGTACTGGTTGTACATTGGCAGTCTTCCATGCTTTTGGGACATGAGCAGTTTCTAAAGAGAGGCGATACAAGCGTGTCAAAACAGGAGACAATTCAGGAGCGCAATTCCGCAGAACAATTGCTGGTATGCCATCGGGACCGCTGGCCTTATTCACATTCAAGTTGCGAAGAGCTCTCAACACCTCCTTTTGGCGAATTCGAATTTCTGCCATGGCAGTATCGCAAGGTTGTAGGTGTGGTGGAGTGGCACCTCCCGCATCGAGACGTGAATTTTCTGCAAACAACCTAGCAAACAAATTTGCTTTGTCACCTGCAGAAAAGGCCAGTGCCCCATCTGGCTTGAGCAGTGGCGGCAGCGTTGTACTGCAGAAGTTCGACTCAACCGTCCTCGCAAGCGACCAAAAAGCTTTACTACCGCAAGGATAGGATGCTAATTTAGTGCCGATTCGATTGATGCGGTTAAATCTAGCTTTCTTAAGGACCCTCTTGTAGGACTTAGCAGCAATGTTATATGCTCTCTTCTTAGCCGTTATGTCAGGAGATTTGTGAGATCGGGCTTCAACCCAGGCTACAAACGCCGAGTTTTTTATAGCCTCTGCATTAGCACATTCAGCGTTGTACCATCGGGGAGCCTTACTATTCAGAGGTAAATCCGCATAAGTTATGAAATATTCCATAGCTCGACGAATTACCTCCGATATAGCATTCTCACAACTCGACGGATCATTAGAAGAGAAGCATATTCCCTGCCAAGGATAAGATGCAAAAAAGTGTCGCATCTCGTCCCAGTCTGCTGACTTATATCGCCAAACCCGTCTGGTCCCAGTGACACTCAGATCAGGCGGATAGACTTTTGAAACCGACTTTACCAAAGAGTGATCTGAAGTGCCTAAGGGGGCTGCAACTGAGACTGAAAAACGGTCGGGGTCGGTAGTCAGAAGAAGGTCCAGACAACTGGGTGTATGACCATCAACATCTGGTATTCTTGTAGCTTCTTTGACCAGCTGAGAAAGGTCCAGAGAGAGAGCTAAATTGAGAGCTTCTCTTCCAGCGTGGTCAGTTTTTTGGTATGGGTATAGCCAATCTTTATGATGGGCGTTAAAGTCCCCTAGAAGCACAAGTTGAGCTGTAGGATACCGATGTTGAACGATGTCAGCCGTTTCACTGAGATGCTTGAATAATTGGGTTGTCTCCTGGTCACCGCTGTGCGAGCGATAGACACAAGCATAAACCGTTTGGTCCATCCCTGTATCAATCAAACACCACATGATGGAAAAGTTGGGTATCTCTAGATTACGGAGACGCCGGTAACAGATGTCGTTACGAGCATACATACAAACCCCTGCATGGGGCTTGAAGTTATGCTCCAAGGTATAACCCGGGTATAGTAGATATGATAAATCTGCTGGGTTGTTGATCTGCGTCTCCGTAAGGAAAAGCAAGTGCGGCTTGTCAGTCTCTAGGTGGTGATGGACTGCAAAGAGATTCGAGTGTAGACCTCGAATGTTGGCTTGGTGGATTTTGAGAGAGAGGAAGTGCTGCCGCTGTAAAAATTTACTTTTCCTTTTCTTTTTAATCATTTTATTCAGTTTAGCGCGCAAATAGGAACAGAGAAAACGAATTTGTAGGGGTGCTGCATTTTTAAACAACGCGGTTGCCTCTGTCAAAGCGCTGATGGTAAGCTCAACTGGAGACCGCGGGGACGCCCGAACCCCCCTGGAAATCGCCATCGGGTCCTCTCTCCGGTCGCCAACCGGCACGATGGAGCAATTTCAGGATTTTTCGCAAGGCAGCGGGGCAGCCTTTCGTAGGTGGCTTTCCTACTAATTGGGCCCCCTATAACCTGCGGTCGGCCAGCGGTGAACCGTGCTTCGGATCCCGCTGCTCTCCAGATTGAGCCGCCCGACGATATGACAGCGCAATTCGGAACCTGTTATCAAATGCAGCGCAAATGTACAAATCCGTTCCCCATCTTTAAAGCTACTACAAGCATCGTTCCGGAACACGACGAGTCGTTTGGCGGAACGGCTTTGCCTGTAGGGTGGTAACACTAGCCACGGCCGAAGCCTACCACCTAGAAGGTTACTCGTTTAGCACTACCCAGGGAACACGTGTAGGGTTATGAGGATTGTAATCCTGTATTTAGTTTAAACCTACGGACGCGAGTAACTCCGACCCCCATAATAACCAGTTGAACATAATTAGATTACAATTTCTATATATTTATTTACAGTTATAGTCTATCTTTTGCTTGGGTATAAACCCAATGCGCCGACGTAGTTTATAAACTATCAATTGACCAAAAAGAGTCTTTATTACTCTGGTGTCAAAATAAAAAGTAAAATATCGCTCGTCAAGTCAACTGTCTCCATACATAAAATCAAATTAATCTATTGTTCCTTTCGAATGCGAAAGAAAGGCAAACCATAAGCTCTTTTATGTATATAAGTACCAGTGGTAACTGCAATTTAGTTTGCGCCAACTTAAGCGTTAAAGTACCTACAACAACTTTTTAAATCGTATATGTTACTCCGGTGCATATGCTTTGATGTTGTGTTGTTTAATAAACATGTTGTCACTTGATTTGGCTACGTATTTTACGACCAGTCGCCTGCCTGACGTCAACTTAACTTAGTCGTATTTTACGATAACTCGGTATGAAAGAGGGTGGTCTATTATACTTAACCGGATACCACACGGTAGGTCAACTTACCTTAGTCGCCTGTTACAACACCTCGGTAGGAAATGAGGGTGGTCTAATCTGTTCAGCAGGATACCACACGGCGTTATATGAATATTAAAAATTTATATATTTTTATACTACATTACGGTTGTCATATCGCAACACGCCAATATATACAATATTGACAAAACTTTTATATGCATGATTTATATTCGGCGACTGAATAAATTATTTGCATGTTGAAAATATTGTCTACCAAATGTTTTGTTATTTATTTAGTGTATTGTTGGTGAAAATATAATTATTCTTTTATAAAAACTTTTGTCAATGTTATAGAACTTATTGCATTTTTGATTATGGTCCATGCTTTAATATCATAGAGTTATTATACATAGAGGAGCAATAGGTCTTAGAGTGCGAGTGTCCAACAAAAAATAATACAGGGACGATCAGAGATCCATATTTATCTTTGTCTAATCACATGGCGCGTTTTTAATATAAATATATTGATAATTTCTCCACATCCGAAGAATAAAGTTACATGTTCTATGTTATAAAAATAGAACATATAACATGGCGATTTTTTGTACATCTTCAAAATGTTTATTATGCGTTTTTATGGAACAGGAAAATTATTTAAAAATTTTTCTAACTCCAATTTGATTGAACTAACCACTATAGGCTAACTGTTTAACAGAGACCTTGCCTGCGGCATTGCGTGATATACAAAAGGTGACCGCCCCTACCTTAGTCCCCGTTCTCGTCCTACCTCCGCGCCCTTGTACCCGGCAAGGCCTCAGTTAAACGTTTAGCCTATAATCCAATCTTCAGACAACGGGAAAAGATACCTATGTAGCCTCATATGCTCTCTTTTTTTCAAATGGATACATTTTAGACTCTCTCCCATACTCTAGTATAATAACTCTATATCCAATATATTCCGCTTAATCTGTCTTTTAGTCTTAGGCTTGTGATATATATGAAGAACGAATAATAATCAAACATTTTTGACAGGCTCGCGGGCTAATCGATAGGTAATAAAAAACTATAGTATAAAAAATCACTGACTAGAATTGCTTGAAATTTATTATTTACGTTTATAACGCAACTGTTTGGAAAGTTTGGCAGTTTTATTTGGCAGTGTTTTAGAATATATTTTAATGTAGTCTAATTATTATTAGAATTGTTATGTTAATGCCATGTAACAGTATTTCGAGCGATCAAGAATTTAAAATTAAGTCATAAATTTTTCGCATGATGTTTTTGAAACTAATTGAAGCATGTATTTTTTTGTCAATTCTTCCCAAAAGTCTATCTCTTTTGACGCATGTTCTTTTAGTGATTACAGTGTTATTGCATGATTTTTATTTGATGTATTTTTATGAATACTTTCGAACTTTATATTACACCTATATCGGCTTTTGGGTCAAATGGTTTTATGCTTAATAAAATATCATTACGTGACTTTCATGTATTATAAAGTAATCATTTTGAATCACTAAGGTAAACGTAAATGTCACTTAATGTTATTTACATAGATAATACACTATATATGGTTATTTACGTGGACGGGTTTCCTTTTTTAAATATAATTTTAATAAAAAACTTATGTTATGATTTTACTCGGTTTTGGTTTTGTAACAACATTATAAAATGCTACGTAAAATTGAACTTTATATTAAAGTTGAGAATAATATATAGGTCCCTCTTTCTTCTAGGTTAGCGCTCTTGCACTTTAGACTATCTTTACTTACCATCCGTTGAAATAACATTCAAGCGATAACAAGGACACGATACTAAATAGAACAGTATCTCCCACCCTTTTTCAAGCCATATTCTACCTTAGCCCGTCTTATGCCCCGCTTTGTTACATACATAACTTGTAATATTAAACAATTAAGTTGTTCACTTAAAAAACTCAAGAGGTTTTGGCACCAAAAGTTAACATTGCATTTAAATGGCCGGAAGCGAAAGGCTTACCGATTTAATTGCTAAAAACGTTCATGCCGGTTCCCTAAAGAAAAACTGATTAGTCCAATGCACAATTTTTTGAATATCTCAAATGGATAAGTCGTGACAGCGTAAGAGACAATCAGATAGACTTTCGAATGAATTAAAATAGTACGGCTATGTATTCCCAATTTTCTATAAAGAGCCTTCAAAGTTGGACCAACTCACGTTATGAACTTAAATGTTTTGTTCATCTTGATCACTTTTCTCGAAACAAAGATAACCAAAAAATTACGTACAACTTCATTAATATTAAAACTTCGGGAAACAATGGATATTTCTTTTACACACATTTAATATTTGTATTTAAGTATGTATTAAAAAATATATAAGTATATATTCACCAGTTGCCTCTCACCCATACCACAAGTTACTTACTTTGGGGACGGACGACCCCGATGTGTATAAAAAAAACATAGTTACATATTTTTATGATCAAATTAAAATATCTGAGTGTCACAAACACGCACTTTTGTAAAGCAATCACTTTATTACAAGCAGTTACCACGCTTACCAAAAACTTTGTTTATAAAAAAGAATCACCGAAACCTGCTTAACTAACAAAAACACAAATCAAAGAATTCTTGATCGCTTAACATATTGGTATGTGGCAGGGAGGTCCCATCGTACTGACATCCCCGATGGCGCTGATTCCGAAGCTCCCCTCCCTCCTCACGATGATGTCAAAGGATCAGAGAACCCCTCCCATGACCATGGCGAATATATCAGCAATGGTGACACAAAACACCCCGAGAAGAAACCAGACACCGCCGTCTAAGGTGTAAGTCAAAAGCTGTCACTCATAGAAGCAATTTTGAACCATTCGTAATTAGAAAAAAATGACGCATTTCATCTCTTACTAATGGAATTTAAACATAATGTAATCTGTACTTTAATATTATTAGAAAACAATATTGTAACCGTTTTATGAAATTCAAGTTAAAAAATTATTTTAATTTATATAGAGACGCGTCTTAATAACATTGAAAAATTGTGTTTACTTTCATGTAAGAGTGACAGCTGATTAGTGTTTATTTGGAATCATATGTTTAAAGTATCTTCGTTTAGTGCCAGATGTATTTACAGTTGCAGAATATAACATATTGTTAGTTATTATAATAATTTTAATGTCAACGAAAACAAAAATATATTTGAGAATTTTACAAATTACTAGATAAATATTAGTGGCAGTTTGGAATTGCTGCATTCTAAATCTGTTTTACGAACTATGTTAAAGTTAAAATTATACCACTTTTTAATAAATAATATTATAACAATCGATATGAAGAATATCTTAGATGTAACCCAAGAAACTTTTCGATTGTATTCTAGACTAAAATTTTTAAATATATTCGTAGTAAATTTTAAGAATCTCACAAGTTGTAATAACAACGAATCCCATCGTATATTATCTAGTTAAGGCAAATTTCATATTCATGCTCAATATGTTTTACAGCTGATTCCATAACTTAAGTTTTGAATTAAATATATATAATAGAATGTTTTTTGTCAAAAATAAAATAACTTAAGAAATAAATTTCAGGTTGCATTTGAAATTGTAGTACCATTTTAATCTCGATTTCGTACATAAAAAATAGGTAAGGTTAAAGCGACATTTACATTCATTTTTATACTTTTTTATTACGATATAGATTTTTATAATAGCGACTGGCCATTTTTTATACTCTCATTTAGGTTTATTGATAATTATTACTATATGAGTACATAGTTATTTTATAATTTTAAGACAATGTGTTCGAACCACCATTTTTATTTTGTATATAATCTGTCATAGCATTACTTTAATACACACCTACTTAATATAGATTAGTATTTTAATACTTAAGGTTGTTTTATCTTTAACTCGACAATTATAACGATTTTTTACTTTTTAATTGTAAAAATGCAGAAACAATAACATTTTCAAAAATCTCAATTCACGTATTTTTCCAATTAATATAAAAAATCGTGTTTTTTTTTGTATAAACAAAAATATAAAAATGACATGTTTAGTTTAAGTTATTTTGATAGTTTAACGTCATTGTGATGATTTTAGTATTTTTTATATAATTAAATTCAGCTACTTAATAAGTTTTTTGTACCATTTTAGTTTAAAAGAATTATGTATGTATTCATTTCAATGTCAATTCAAAAACACTGCCATTTTGAACAGCCAAAAATGAAATATAAAGTATTTTCATCTAACTTATAAATTACGTATTGATTTAAATTAATTATAATTTCGTTCTTATATTAAAAGTACAACATAAAATTTTTACGTCACAATATTATAATTTTTTATATAGTTTAGTGTTTTGTAAAATGTATAATTATACAATTCTAAGCATTGCGTAAATAGAGTAATCAAGTTTCCAATGTTCGTAAAATATAAACCGCTGCGTTATTAACGAATTATAATTGAATATAAAGTATTTATTAAATAAGAAATATTTGTTTTATTTTTTTCATACTATTTAAATTGCATATATAAAAATTATAAATTTGATAGTATGTATATATTTAAAAAACCAATCTTTAGACGCTTATTGAAAATTATATATTACAAACAAATTAAATCATTTAATTTTCTCATTTAAATAGTATTCTTCGTACTGTACCCTGAATTCACGTGTTTCTACAAATTACAGGGAGCTTCTATTATATATGACTTTCTCAACGACTTTTTGTAAATTTACATTTTAGGAAGCAGACGAGATCACACCAAAAGCTCTGGAGAATCGTGAGTAAAATCTTTTATCATTTAATACAATTGTTAATAATGTAAATAATTAACAGTCGGTGGCCTTGTATATCGATATTTAAAAATAAGAAAACTTAAAAATAGTAAATGGGTGGTTGTCACGGTTAAGGTGGTATATATTAAATTAATGTTATTCTTTAAAGATCTTTATTATAACATTTCAAGTGATAAGTGTGTAATCTTTGTAGATGGAAAATGTTTAGTGATTTTTTTATGATGCATAAAGCACAGGAATAATGACACATTTTTTACTGAATTAAATAAATTAAAAAGTGACTAATTTTTGTTCAAGAACAACTTTTAATTAATTGCCGTTAACATTATTGGAAACATTGAATAACTTGGAAATCATCATACTCCTGCCATTATCCCACTCTAAGTGGGGTTGGTAGAACATGTGTCATTTAGTTACGGTATTACATATTACGACCGGCCTTCTGCCTAACATCAACTTACCTTAGTCGCCTTTTACGACACCACTGTAAGAAAGAGGGTGGTCTATTCGGATACCACACGGCGGGTCAACTTACCTTAGTAACCTTTTACGACACCTCAGAAATAAATAAGGATGGTGGTCTATTCTATTCAGCCGGGTACCACTCGTGTTTGGAAATTTAAATTATTTAACTCTCAGTAAACGTTTACAGTATTTTTGAGACCACGTATATAACTTGTATGTTTACGTTGTAAATAAATAAAGACTTTATTTAATCGAGGTTCGGATTTTAAATTGTAATTTTTGGGAAATAGGTTGTTAATATAAAAATAGTCTTGATTCATCTGGACTGTTATTCCGACATAATAGTGCTAAACATTTTGCATCTATAACTTGCCTTATACCGTTGTAAAATATAGCTTATTTCTTTGTAAGGACGCCGGCTGGGGACGTGCTTTTAGAAAGTGGGACGCTACCTTCTAGAACGTATGTGTAACATTCTGTATTACGGATATCAATAACATTTACACATCGCACTCTTAGTATTAAAGTGACTGAATACCAAATTAGTCTGAATTGAGTAAGAGGCATTATAATCCTTATTTCAATGCCATCTATGATGATAATGGAATTAGAAGATAGATTATACAATTTTCTTGCTCTTCCATGTTATGGGTCTCTTTAAAAATCACGAGATTTTTAGGCGCTACGCTTTGTTGGAATTTGCCACAAAGCAACTTTTTAAATTAGGTCACTTTAATACTAAGCGCGTGACATGTATGTATGAATTTCTATATACTGAGCTTATATCAATACCTGGATATAAAAGTTAATAATGAAATAAATGGGATATTTTAAAAATCGGCGAGATGCGGGACGGGCCACCAAATAGCGGGACTGTCCCGCCAAAACGGGACATGTGGTCACTTCACCTTAGTACATTAAAAAATGCTTCATTTTATAGATCCTTGCAATCCATCCTCCTACTCTTCTGATGTAACTAATATTCCTGGCTTAAATTAACATAAGATGTGGAAGACTTTGAACAAAGATAAAGTGTACGCTGAATCATATAATACGTAAAATGTAAATTAATCTGACCAAAGAAGGTACACATAGTATTCTAAATATGATATATTGTCATAGAATTATTATACTATAAAGGGCAGCCAGCCTAATATGTGCCCTATTATAATATAGAGAAAGCAAATGAGACTATCTATCTGTCTCTCTTTTTTATGTGCGATTGGACAAAGATGCGTATACGAGTTTCCCTCTCATCACTTTTTGTGACACAAACCTACAAGTCTGCCTAAGGCTATGTTATAATCAAAGATAGTTGTTTTTTTTTTATATACAGTAAGAAAAAATATATAGAAATAGAAATTTGTTAATTATTTAAACGTCAGATAAAACCTTTTTAGGTCACTTTTGTCTACATTTTACATGGTATGGATTTATAGTCTTTGATTGAAATTTTTCAATAAGGGTTATGTATGCCTTCTATCCCAATTATATTGTAGATACAATACTCATTTATTATCTTTATCAAGCTTAAAAATATTATAATAATAATTTCTTTATTTAGGAAAAACCCATAATTTCACAAGACCAAATGTTAAATATTATGTGTTTAAATTATATTATATGTTTAAATGCTATATTATATGGTTAAATTGTTGAATATTATGCATGTTAACAATTTTTTATGCACATATATCTAACACGCTTAATACGGATATTTAAACCTTACTTGAATTACTGTATATAATGTATGTTAGATGTATTTATTGATTCCGCATTTCATTTTAAATATAACTGTTTCGAAACTTTAAATAATTTTCATTTATCGAAACATTTAACCATTGTTGTTAAATACTGGATATCAAAAATTAATTCTATTAACTTTAGGTGTTTGATTTTCATGGATTTTTTTTAAATAATTGTATGACCTATAATTGTCTATAGTTGTGTTGCAAATTCACCTTTTGGTAATAAAGAGTTTTAAGTTTATTGATACTATGATACTAATACTGATGAATATTTTCCCAATAATCATTCAGTCAAAATTAATGATTACACGCCTAAATAAAGGATAAATATTTGAATGCTTAAAAGTTCGCCTACCCTGGTGTAGAGGGTATTTAGACAAATGGACAATTAGACCTTTGTTACAGATTTTATTATTAGAGGACATAACAATTGTTACCGATGTTAGAAATGTTTGATATCATTTGTTGTTTCAACTAGTAGCGACACTGAGAGTGCGGCGGGACAGCGCTCACGACTCAGCGCTTTAGGCGCTAGAATGCGTGCAGTGTTGCCGCGGGGAAGGGATCGCGTTCAGGCCACAGAACCCATACCTGAAGTTGACGATAAGGTAAGGTTAAATATTAATGCGTCGCATGCCGCCCTAATGGGGACCTCCGAGCGATCCGAACGGGGTTTTATCGGACGCTCGCTGGAGTTAGGTCCCCGAGGCAGTCGATGCATCTGGTGCTCCCGATGCATCGATTAGCGGAGGAAGGGGCCACTATTAGAGAGGCCCCGACCCAGAGGTGGCGCACTCTGGGGTTTAGAGTTGCTGCTGCCGGGGATGGGGGGCAATGTTTACATAGGTACCCTGTCCCCGCCACAAGCAGCGTGGTGGAGCACTGTCAGGTTTTTAGTCGGTGCGAGTCCGACATACCCGCCGCTCGTCCCCGTCGGGCGGTGATGACCCATAATGGGTTTTCCTGACATAAAAAAAAAGGTTAAATATTAATATACCAATTCAGTTTTTTTGCGTACTACTAATACCGTTAAAAAATTAGGCCTTAGTCTCCAGTCTTTGAACTAACTCTGTCTGTTGCTACGTGCGGATGCGAATGAACAAAAACAGTTCGCCTTAAAATATTACAAATGTATTTAATAAACATAAATTTATGTATATTATAATTAAGTTACTAAAAAATTCTTACAATATACCTTACCAAATTAAGAATAATGAATTTTCAAGATACATTATATTTATCTTAATATGCCGTGTGGTATCCGGCTGAATAGAATAGTACCCCCCTCATTTCTTACCGAGGTGTCGTAAAAGGCGACTAAGGTAAGTCGACCCGCCGTGTGGTATCCGGCTGAGTAGAATAGACCAACCTCATTTCTTACCGAGGTGTGGTAAAAGGCGACTAAGGTAAGTCGACCCGCCGTGTGGTATCCGGCTGAGTAGAATAGGCCAACCTTATTTCTTACCGAGGTATCGTAAAAGGCGACTAAGGTAAGGTGACGTCAGGCAGGCGGCCGGTTGTAAAAACCAAATCATGTGACAGCCTGTTTATTACATGTTGTGCCGACCCCACTTAGAGTGGGGTAAGGGCAGGAAGAAGATGACTATGTTTATCTTAATATAAAGTCATTTGGATCTCAACAATTTAAATTAATTAAACTATTTTGTTATATTTTACCCAATTTTATTTTTCTTTTCCTTTTTTTGTTAATACTAATTTACTCATTATAAATTTATTCAGGCACTCGCAGAAGAAAAAAAGGGGGTAGTATATGCAGAACTCGATCTCGGTGATCAGAACACAGAAAAACCACCTCCTCCTTCAACCGAGTACGCAGAAATCGTGTACACCGATCAACCGCCACAGATTAAAGAAAATAAAGAATAAATATTTAATAAGGTACCTTTTTATAGGCATTGATGCCGTCTACAGACTTAATAATTTTTTTTTCTCATTTCGAATTTATAACACACAAATATCATTCATTGTAGTATTGATTACCAATATATTCAATTTGAAATATGCAACAGACATTCCGAGCATCTGACATTCTAAAACAAAACTATGTAATTAGATAAAACCACCGAAAATATTTATGAATATTTATTTTGTGAAAAAAGGAGACACGAACTTTCTTCTTTTAAATGTTGGCTCTTCACATGGGAAACTACTAATACGTAAATTTAGAATATTAACATGTAGAAATTCAATCACTATTATATTTTAATTCTGATCATTTTGTGTGACTTCGTTCGTTTTAAATTTTTAATATTTAATAATTTATAAACATTTACACACCGTCTACATACGATTTACTTTTACAACGTAAATTATTGCCATGTGATGAATCAATATTATGCTTATTATAGAGTTATACAAAAAAATCGTAATCTCATATAATTTACTATTAAAATTAGGGTAAGTGTGCTTTGATATTATTATTCTATATTCCTATTTATAGATGTAAGATATATACTACATACATTCTACCTATTCTGTTTTTGGATCATGGAAAGTAATTTTAATAATCAAAATTAATGCGAAATAAATATTTACTTGTTTTATTTAATATTTTTTTATAAATCGAACTAAATAGTTCGATCAAAGGGAAGCTTTTTGTTAAATAAATGTGCAGAGATTTATCATTTTATTTTTGATGCTGAAAAATTTACTATCTATAAAATCTGCTGTCAAGAGATAAAATAAGCATGGTATAATTAAGTAAGTTTTTAATATTTTCTTTTTTAAGAATTGTTCCATGGCAAAAGTTTCAAAAATTTGTATTTTTTATTTTTTTGGCTTTCTTGAGTCAATTTACTGATTTATTATATTCGTTAGCATTATTATTAGATTAATAGTTACAATTCGAATGATAAGATAATTTTATAGAATATTTACATTCTTTTAAAATTTATTTACAAAATAATATTTTAAATTTTAACAAATATAATTAATATAATTACTTTTATCGCTTATACGATTAAATTCTGATTAATTTATGTATTCTAGTTTATGACAAAATAACAAAAGTTATCATTTAATTAGAATTTAGGTAACAACAGGGTTTTAATGGAGGCTCTATGTCAAAGTGTCCCATTATATACACTGTGTAATTTTATGGTTTCCGCACGTATTTTTTCTTTTTCAGTCTTTGCAATAGTTACTAGACTTTTTTTTCAAATTTGGAACACCTAAAAAAGAATTCTATTGTGTTAAAATTACGACTAGCATTCCATTTGGTTATATAAGAAAAATATGAGGTACTTATTATTTTGTTTTACTAAAATTTATCTATTAATTAGTTTTACTATTAAACAGCTCAACTAATAGAGTTACTTCCTTTTAATAAGTTTTAGTTTTTGATCCGTCCGTAATTGTATATTTTAGTTTAAGCATTTTAAATAGATGACAGTTTTTTTTCACGTTAATAAAGGAAACCCGGCTAAACGTATGAAAATAAATAAAAATGCTCGCACAAACTAAAGAATATTTAGATTGCCACACCACATTTGTTTCATGATATATATCAAGAATTAACGTTAAAATAAATAAATAAATTTCCTTATCTAAGGAACATTTTTTCCAGTTCACTAGGATATTAGTCTTATTGGCCTTATTGACCTTGCGGCTTAGTCGGGTAAAAGGTGCTGATTGATCTTCAAACAAGTTAATATATAATTTAACTACGTTACCATTTCTACGAAACATATTAAAATATTTTATCCATATCTCAAGTAAGATTTGAAATAAAAATACAACATTTCGTGTCAAGCTTTTAATCTTTCAATGTAAATTATAAGTATGTGCTTCATTGGTGTATATTATCCAAGAAACTCAGTTCCATACAAAACCTGTTCCAAGCGAAGTAGATTGTCAGAAAAACAATATAAATATCAAAATAAAAAATTAACGTCGACCTTAGGAATATCTATATAAAATAAAGTTGATTTTTATTCAAATTAACGAACACAAGTTACGTTCTGTCTTGCGTCAACAATATAATATTTTATGACCGAATTTAAAAGCCGAGCGAAATATAGAAGAGCAAACTATACTAGTATAAAAATTCGCTGCCCGCGGGGTAATAAGATGTGGAAAGAGGACGCCATCTGTTGCGATCTCTGTCGCACTTACGGCAAGCATAGTCACGCACTGACATGTGAATGCTTTTTATTATGAAAAAATAAACAATGTAAAATATGAATAGTTCTGCACTGTAAAATAGCCGAAATATATGAACACAATATTTAAATTTTAAAAAGGATACAACTGTGTCTTGTGTTTTATACATCAATAAGGTGCTTTAAAAACCACGCACATGTCAAATTAATATCTTTTTATTTGCGTTGTTTATACGAATAATTCACTTATACTTCTCGAAGTACAGACTTTTATATCGTATAACAATAACTTAAATAGCATTAATTAAAAATGTTTCTATACAAGACCAAACTAAATATAGGATTATCTGCACCTCTTAATACTTAACTTACACATTATATTTATAATTTTCTCTCTATAAATATATATTTATTATCTGCATTTATTTTAAAGTCTGCATTATATAATTAAATGTGTTTTTAAATGTTTCGAATGTTTAGCTTTGTGGTACTTAAACGCATGTGTAAGTGTATTATATAAGAAATTAAAGATCTTGTGTCATAATGTTTTTTTATTTGATTTCCAACTTAGGTTAAGTCATATGCGTAAAGACAGAGTCCCCAACCTAGAGGTGCCGCACTTGCTGTTTACAGTTGCTGTTGGCGAGGATGGGGCAATGTGTTCAACGGTACCATACCTCCGCCAATAGAAGCTTGGTGGAGTACTCACTACTCAGGTTTCGGTTGGTGCAAGTACGATATACACACTGATCGGCCCAGATAGGCGCGACCCATAAGGCTGTGTCCACAGTAGGCAAACTGAGCGGCCGACTGAGTTTGTGGCGTATTGGTTTAATACGCTCTTCCATATATTTCAAATGGAATGTCCACAGATAGCTAGTTTTGCGCTCATTGTACGCAGTTTGCAGCGTTGCGTGCGCCGACTGTGCGTGACCCTGCCTTCAGCTCTCCGGGTCGCGGGTTCGATTCCCACCGAGGGCCAACATTTTCTATAAGTGAATTTGTTGGTCTTTGAGCCTGGGTGTATATTTGTATTTAAGTATTTATTTAAAAAATATATAACTATATATTCACCAGTTGTCTGTCACCCATAACACAAGTATTAAGTTAATTACTTTGGGGACGGATGACCGTGTGTGTAAGTGTCCCATATATTTATTTATTTATTTAATTGGTCGACCTAAATAAGCGACTCACTGATAACACTTTGCTTACGACGAACGCAAATTGATCTGAGTTTGCAGCTAACTAGAATTTCAGTCCGCCACAAATTTGCGGCTTACTCAGTCGGGCGCTCAGTTTGCCTACTGGGGACTCAGCCTAAGGGGTTTTTCGCTGATTAAAAAAAACTCATTTCGAAACTTTGTTAATTTATCTATTTAATTTTGTCAACGAAATTTAGGATATTGATAACTAACATTTACCTATTGCATGGATGTTGTATTAAAAATTAATAGGACCGTATAAATAGAAAACAATATTTTGTTTTTATAAAAATTGATATATTTTTAAAAGTAATTAAAAAATAGGAACCTAACGAAACAAATAAAACATGCTTAAATAAAACATCTCTTACATACAACAACAAACACCTTACATACGCTTTTATTACATATTTAAAAATCTTAAAATTTCTGCTACAAATAATCTAATCTATAATTAAATAATTTATTCTAATACATATTAGTTTGCAGATCCATAATAGAAAGGTGATAATAGTAGATTATGATACTGTTGCATAATAAGGGTTCCTATAACACGAGTGTTATAAGACCAATTTATGTACAGTGTCATACACTACTTTATCTACTCTCATACTATAATACGTAAAACAATATTAATAAAAACCAAACTTTGTTTAAATATTTAAAAGATTTTTTAAATATCAAATGTTAGCGCCAAGGCGCAAATATCGATTGCGCATGCGTGTTGCGTCGCAGCGGACTCGTTCATTGAAACCTTTTTTTTAAGGTAGAGGTTCAACCTCCTTGGTCCAGCTGGAGGTTGTATAGGTGTATAGATAGGATTAAAAAGTTATATTATGATACAGGTGTCCATACAAGACTTGTATCGTAAAAAAACCTTTTAATTTCTTTTTTTTCCCCTGTACATAATGTTTGTCATAAGAATTTTGGTTTCAGTATTATAATCTTTGTATTATAGTATCAGAATAGATAAAAAATGTTATTGGAATCCACAATTTAAGGAAATCTATGTAATGCTAGTTGAGTGTACTATACATTTTTATAACATGCACAGCTGAATTTGTTAAATGAATGCACCATGAGTTTCAGTGTCTAGATAAAAAACACATGAGTACGTCACTCTCCAACCTACCATTAAATAAGTGTCTCCAGCCATTAAGTGTTTAACTATCTTCAGACCTAGCACTCAGTATTTCCACTCCTACTACTATCTCCAGTCCTACCACCCATTCCAAGTTACATCGATCCGTTGCTTGATTCTGACGCAAAAGAAAGACAACAAATAGACAATTATAATATTTGTTCCACAGACATTCAGTACGTCAATGGTAACATATTTGTTGCAAATATATTTTTTTAACTTTCCTTCACAACATATTAATCATGTAGGTTTCTAGTAATGAAAAAAAAATAAGCCAGATGATAAACGATTTTTAACATATTATGTACATTAATAATATACAGATAAAGTTTATAATTGTAATTATTACAATAACAAAATTAATTCCAATGTTCACACTTAAGACTATATTCACAACTTTAGTCCAAAAAAAAAAGAACAATAAGTTTTAGAAGTTATTATAATTTTTTTTAGCAATCCTTTAGCTACCTACATCCTATTTTAGCCACGTACATCCTAAAATGGTTGAATATCTACTTGATCACCCTTAGAAATAATGGGTCTAATTATATTAAGAGATTAAAATCCACAAGATAAATTATGTTTATATTTGAGAGGGAGTTCGTTATTAATTAAGTTAATTTATGTATTTACTATGGGCCACATAAGAAGGCTCAGAGACGCTAAGCGGGCGATTGAAGTTTCTCTACGTGATAAAATCAGATATGAGGAGATCCGTAAAAGAACCGGAGTCACCGACATAGCTCAGCGTGTCGCGAAGCTGAAGTGGCGATGGGCGGGGTACATAGTGCGTAGAACCGATGGGCGTTTGGGTCTCGAGTTTTTGGAATGGCGACCTCGCACCGGAAAGCGCAGTGTCGGAAGACCCCTACTAGATGGACTGACGACCTCAAAAAGGTCGCGAGGAGCCGCTGGATACAAGCGGCACAAAATCGTGTGTTGTGGAGATCCCATGAAGAGACCTATGTCCAGCAGTGGACGTCCATCGGTTGAATAAGTTAAAAAACCTCATACAACTGGTCAGTACCCTAGTTAACTTCACTGCTGTTAATATCTCATGAGGTCCCCATAAAAACCTGGTCGGATCGATGTAACACGATACAAATTTAACTTAAGTACACTCAATAATTTAAATTTATTAAATTTTGCACTATTTCCCTATAATCTCCTCAGATTTAATATTCATTAGAACTTCGTCATCACTGCAGGCGATTTCTACTTCAGGTTGAATATCCATGTTGCTTTTTAACACTAAATTCTCCCAAACATATTTAGCGACGCTCGCGTCTGTGTCGGTGCAGTTGTATTGATCGTTCGGATGCTTCCTATTATAATGTCTAACTATATTCTGCTTATGTGAGAATGTTTTACCGCAAATTTCACAAATAAAAGGCTTCGCTTTAGTATGGGTCCGCATGTGATATATCAGGCGGCTCTCTTTGGGAAAAGTTTTATTACAAACTCCGCAAACTAAGTTTTTGATTTTATCGTGCCTTAACGTGTGTCTTTGCATGTTATGCTTATGTGCGAAGAGTTTTTTGCAGACTGGACAAGAATATGGTTTTTCGCCAGTGTGCTTTCTCATATGCGGTTTTATTAGACCAGAATGCGTAAATTTCTTTTTACAAATATTACACGAGTAAGGTTTTATGTTGTTATGTAACTGCACGTGACGAATTAACGTAGATTTATATTTGAACGTCATTTTGCACTTGTCGCATACGAAGGGACGTTCGGTCGTGTGTTTGCGTAAATGACTTTTGAGTAAAAACTCTTTTTGGAATACTTTATTGCATATAGTGCACACTATTGGATCGACATTGAGCCTTTTGCACGAGCCGGAACATAAGTGTCTCATTAGATTCGCTTTGACTCCGAACCGTCTAGTGCACGTCTGACATTCGAAGGGTTTTACAGTCAAATGTACGCGTTTATGTTGTTCCAAATTAGACGAAGTTCGAAATAGTTTATCACATTGGTCACATTTGAACCTTTTTTCCTTCGAATGAGTTAAAATATGCTTTTGATACTGTACCTCTTTAACAAACTTTCGAAAACAAACTTTACATTCTAGTTTATTTTGTGTATGTAACAAAATATGACGATTCACGTTCCCTTTATTAGCAAATCTTTTATGGCATATCGGGCACATATATTTTCCGTCGACTGTCGAATTTAAGCTTAGTATTTCTTCAGACACTGAAACAATAAATTAATTATTTGATTAAATATGACAAAACATATAGTAGGCCGTGTGGTATCCGGCTGAATAGAATAGTACCACCCTCATTTCTTATCGAGGTGTTGTAAAAGACGACTAAGGTAAGTCGACCCGCCATGTGGTATCCGGCTAAGTAGAATAGACCAACCTCATTTCTTACCGAGGTGTCGTAAAAGGCGACTAAGGTAAGTCGACCAGCGGTGTCATATCCGGCTGAGTAGAATAGACCACCCTCTTTCTTACCGAGGTGTCTTAAAATACGACAGAGATAAGTTGACGTCAGGCAGGGGGCCGGTCGTAAAAACGCAGCCAAATCATGTGATAGCATGTTTATAACATGTTGTGTCGACCCCTTTAAAGTGGGATAAGGACAGGAAGATGATGATGACAAAACATATACTGTCTATAAAAACTTTCTATAACCCAGTAGAATTTAAAAGGCATAAATTGTTATTTAATTTAAGCAAAATTAGGAAAAGTAGATATTGTGTAATCGTAAGGATTGTCTCTTTTATTTGTATAAGCCTAAATTACTCTCATACGTAAACTAAAAATATAATTCTTTAACATGACACAAATAATTTCTAATCAGGATTTAATGTCTTACCATCACTTATAAACATATTATATTGTTTTGGTGTAGGTGGGACTGTATCTGGTACTATATAATCACAATTTTCTTCCTGAAAAACGTTTAATGTTTTATTTAATACAGTTCAAATGAGAATAAGTGAAATGATGTTCTGAATACTTTTAACGCCGTGTGGTATCCGGCCGAATAGAATAGACCAACCTCATTTCTTACCGAGGTGTCGTAAAAGGCGACTATAAGGTAAGACGACCTGCCGTGTGGTATCCGACTGAGTAGAATAGACCAACCTCATTTCTTACCGAGATGTCGTAAAAGTCGACTAAGGTAAGTTGACCCACCGTGTGGTATCCCGTTTAGTAGAATAGACCACCCTCTTTCTTACCGAGGTGTCGTAAAATACGACTGAGGAAAGTTGATGTTAGGCGGGCCACCGGTCGTAAAAACGCAGCCAAATCATATGACAGCATGTTTATAACATGTTGTGCTGAGCCCACTTAGAGTGGGATAAGGGTAGGAGGATATTTACTAAATACTCATTTTAATTATTATTAATCTATAATAACAACTAATAACAACCATTTCTGTTTCAGTTGGCTCCTCTTTGATAGATACATTGATATTATTGTAGCCAGGTTTGTATATAACAGGAACATCGTGCAAGACTTCTGTAGAAAAGTTTGGTTCAAGTTTAACACTGAAAAATAAAATAATTATAAATTATAAAAAAAATATGCATCTACAAGTAAGCTTAACAATTTAACATGCACTTTGTTGTGAAGGAAAATAGTGAGGTAAAAAATTAGACCAACAATAGGTAAGCAACAGGCTACCAATAAACTAAAATAACGAAGCAAATAATTCCATATAATTATCAATTTCTTATGATGTTTTTTTTTGCTATAGTATATTTTAAAATTAATTAAATAAATTTATTAAATTAATTAAATATACTATTTAAAGGGTTCTATGTCGTGTGGTGTCCAGCTGAATAGATTAGTACCATACATCCTCCTGCCCTTATCCCACTTAGAGTGGGATAAGGGCAGGAGGATGTACTATTTATAGGGTTCTATAAAATAAAAATATAACATCAAAAGGCAAAATATTTTTTCTTGTAAATATGTTTGATCTTTGTAAGATGAAGTATTTAAAAATGAATTTTTCTTAGTTACTTTCTGTAGAAGTGTGTTATGCTTGAAATTTACGACTTACACGTCATCAGGAAAGCATGGTTCAATTTTCACGCTTACAAATTCAGGCTTTGATTCGATTTTCAGATAATTTTCTTGCTGATAATTTATATTTTCACAATTTTGCTTCGCACCATTATCGTTAATTACACTATGAATTGATGATGATACTGTAATCGCAGGCTCTTTTTTAATTTTAATACACTCTGATTCCATTTTTATAATACTTTACGTCTTAGTTCATAATATTAAAGGGTAATATAAATTTTGAACCATCTTAATTAATTTTTTTCAACATCGAATATTGATGTCGCCTTCAAGTGTCACTTTTCCAATCATAGATTATTTCCAATTTCATTTGTTGTTTGACAAGAAAGTACAGTTATAGACAAATATGTCTAAATGTCTGTGCAATATTATTTTGTCTTTGTAGATAAAGAAAGCAAATGACTAACTAAAAAATCATGTTAATTACTCGCTAAATTTTATCAAGTCTGAGTCTCACTCAAGAACTTCATACGCAAAGCCAGGTTCAGTTATTAGTAAAATTATAAAATACAACTATTCTATGACACAATATTTGCACAGGAATGCTATAACATCATAGACTCAAATCAGCCAAAGCCTATTATAATATTAAATAAGTTAAAATAAATAATATTATAATTAGCTATAGTATAGGACAAGTATTGACATTAAATATTAATACAGTTACAAAGACTGTATGTATGTCTTTTTCGTTCCTTTATATGAAATATCGCCTTAGTTAGAAAAAGATTATTAAGTGTTTATTTCCTTTGAAATCATAGTTTGAAAATCCTATAGATGTACGCCGTAAACTCTCATCACAGGTTATAATTACAGACAAGTAAACCTTATCTTCTGTCGGACGACTGTCACTGTCATGGCGGCAATAGCATATTTAAATGAACAATTTTTTTAATCGATCGGCTTTCGTTGTGATAAAATGCCAGAAACAATAATTGAAAGTGTTCTCTCGGGAAAGTTGGAGTGCAATATACTGTATAAATGGCTAAACAACGATTCCATTGAGGTACATAACCTATCTTATGTATTACTGTAAACATTTAGATCACTTGTTTATATTTTTAAATTATATTTATAGGCTGCATCAGATGATTGTATTTTGCTGTGTTCGAGTAGAAGTGAATTTGTGGTAAATTTTCTATCCTATTTAAGAAATCAGACTGAGAGGTGAGTTAAATATAAACAAATATTATTCTATAATTAATAACAATAAGTACTGAGTAAGTAAATTTGTCTCATCTACAATGATACCATCACTATCATATGTGGCTACTAGTATTGATGTCTATCTCTCCCTTGTTTTCTGTGTAAGATAAAAAAAATATACTCTTGTTGCCATAAGTTACTAGTTATATATCTCTTTATTTTAAAAAGCTGTTTCAATTTAATTATTTTATATAAAATAGCATTATAACATTGGCGATAACTCTTCTATTATTTTCACTCATATAATTTTGCATACTGCATCAAAGTATTTTTCTTTCACACTTCCAGACTAATTTCCTCTTATTTTGTGTAAGGAGTAATCAAAAGAAGAATTTGCGTGTGGTATTCATAAAACATTTTGTTATTTTTTCTAAATTTTTGAGTAGATATTTATTTATTTTATTTTGCTACTCAAATTTATAGATATGAAGCTATTGAGCTATTAACACACAACATATATATTTTTAATAGGTTACATAATGTGACACTATTCTTTGTTTTTATTTGAAAAAATATTGGAAATTCTCCTTCTAAGTGAAATAATTTTTTATTTTGATTAACAAGGTATGACATTTACTTAAAATATTTTTTTGTATTTAAAACCATATTTTCTTAGATAATGAGTTTGTTTAACGAATATAACTTGTGTTAATTATTCATCTTTGTAGTAAGTTGTGTGTATTTGAGTTATACACCAAAATTAGAAATATTCCTGTCAAATGTATTATAAAAGACATAAAACAATTGTGCTAAGCTTAAATACTAATAAAGTTTATATCTCTTTTAGCATTTTAAAAACAAACATCAACGCTTTATCTATTCTTCAACACCATGGAACACCAGATAAATCTCTTAGCCAACGTAAACATCACCGTTCTATCAGCGATCCTACTTGTGACAATGATAAATCAAATGATAATGTTACTGTTAAATCTGAAAGAAAAACTCAGGAATCCCCTTACAGAGAGCGAAAGAAACAAGGAAGACGAGTCAAAACAAAATTATTCCCTGATGAGAAAACCAAAGATCACAATCAGTCATTATCTTCAGATGAATCTAGACTTGTTGCTGGAGTAGAAACACTTGTATTATCGAGTACACCAATAAAAAATGGTTTTACAGATTATCCAGCACCTATAACAAGTCCCCTTACACCTCAGTCTCGTTCATTTAATTTTGAAAGATGTGACACTCCACGGTTAGCGAGGCATTCTAGATCACAGGATAAAAATATCAGTTTGGGGGATTATTTGGTTAACGTGCAACCCAAAAGCTCTAAAAAACGACGACCGAAAATTATCTCAAGTGATGATAGCCAGACTAAATTATTTGATTTAGACTTGAGCAATTCGGAAGCTTTCCCCGAAATCGGCGCCAGGAAATCAAGTTCGCTTAAATCTGAACGACGAAGAATTAATCCCACTAACATAGACAGAAGTAAAAAGAGTTATTCATTAAACAGTTTCACACCTGAGGCTTTTCAGCAACCTTCGCTGGCTTTGGTGGAAAATTCAGCATTCAAACCTAAGTTACAGTCGAAAGAATCTTCTAATAGTTTTGAAGCTGAAAGAAATATACTAAAACAAGAAAGGCATAAGTTAATAGAGAAATTTAATGTTTTGAGTACTTCTGTGTCCCCAAAAGTTAGTAATCCGCAAATTAAAATCACACAAAAAGAATCTGTTGATAGCTTGGGTTATATTGATGCTGATTTTAATAAAATCATGTTTAAAGAAAAAATAGACATTCTAGTTGAAATATACCATACTTTGTTAAAAAATAATCTAGTACTAAGCATCAATACGGAAATATATTTTCTCATAACGATTCTTTTGTCAAAACAATTTGAAGACGATTACAGGCTCTCAGAATCTCAAATTAAAGTTAATTTATGTGATAATATACTTAAACCAATACATAACAGTACGTATTTTGCTGTTAAATCATTATGGAACGAGCGAGGAATTTTGGAAGTAATTCTAGATAAAAATTCACTAAAAATATTGGGCGAAAACAAAAATGTACGAAGCTTTTACCCAGAACTTGCCAAATTTTTACTTAATTCATATGGTCTGAAATGTGAGGCTGAATCGATTTGCGATAAAACTAAGGTAGGATCTGAAAATAGGTGTTCAAACGGTATGGTGTGCTATAATCATGAGACTGATAATGTGGAGAATTTTCCCTCCAACCTCAGCTTCCAGAATTTTAAGAAACAGAGGGACATGTTTTATGAAATTTTAAGGTTAGATTTCTCCTTTATTTTATTTTCAAATTACAACTATCCAATACATTTGCCATACATATCAAACATATACATTTCTTTTGCACTTTAAAATTACTTTATAAAAAAAAATTTTATCTGCATCAACAGAGTTACCCCAAATTACAATACCATAACTAAGTACCGCCAACACATTTCTACTTTATTATTCATGTTTTTATTATGTTATTCGTATTTTACAATGTTTTAAGTCACTGACTTATTTAGTTGGTCCTACAGTGTTTTAAATATGTCGGCTATACTCACGTCTTATTTTATCGGATGAGCCCGACTAGTTTATTTAGTCTATTCATTCAGGGTATAAGTTTATGCTGTGATAGCCTAGTGGTAAGTTCAAACCCCGGTTAGACTATTCTATAGTATAGGTATTTTATTCTATTTTTTTTGGAACGCGTATTACAAACTTCTATGACAAATTTAACTGCATTTTACTTTAATTTAACTGTAAAGTAGAATAAAAAATAGAAAGCATAACACAGTGTGCAGCGCTTGTGTATTGTGGTGGCGGTTTGTGTTGTGTGTGTGTGAAAACGATATTCCACTCTATATTTAGCATTATATATATTTTCTATTTACTTTAACGCGGATTATAGCAAAATAATTTCATTATTACTTTTGTTTGATTAAATTTTAGTGATTCTTTGCGTTTATTTGTATTTTTTTTTTGTTTATTTTTAAGATCCTAGATAATATGTTACTAACATTTACAGTTATTACATGCCGTGGTAACCTATAATTAAGACTACATTTAATTATATAGTTTGTAGAGTATTTTATAGTATTATTAATGTAAGTCTTGTTGGTTATCCTAATAAATAAAAATAAAATAAAATATCTTTTACTAACATTATGAGCCTTTTGCTTTCAAATAAAACATTTGAATTTCAAAATACGGGTTGCGACTATTGTTTACGCCTACGTCTGAAAATTTAATTGCATTCCAGTTTATCAGTGGTTCCGGTTCCGGTCTCAGTAACGTAAACACTGTTATACTGCTCCTCTAAAACTAATTGTGAAAAACATAAACAAAGGACAAATCAGAACTCACTCTTACTGTAATTTAAGGCAAAAAAGTGATTAAAAGTGCCGAAGATAATAGATTCTACATTTTCGTGTGGGATTTGCTTTACATCCAACAAAGAAAACACAAAAAAGTGAGTAAGTCCAAGTGTCATAAATAACCTTGCCGACATTGACAAGTTCAAAACTAGCAATTTGATAATTGACAACTCATAGACAGCTATACAGAATTGCCAGTAACAAAAAAAAAATATCTACCAAAATAAAACGTTCCGTTTCAAGCATCATATAAATACGTAAAAGACATTTAGTAGAAATGGAAGAACAATTCCAACTGTTGTTTGACAAAATGAAATTAGAGCTCTCAAGGCAAACAATATCAATAACAGAGTCAATAACAAACACAATAATGGAAAGACTAGATGAAAAATTACAACCAATTTTAACGGAAAATAAGAACTTGAAAACAAAAGTAAGTAAACTAGAGGAAGAGGTAGAATATATGAAAAGGGAAAAGAAAAACAATAATATTGTCTTATTTGGTTTGAAAGAAGGGGAAAAATCTTTCACTCAACTGCTAGATAAAATAAAGATGGCCTTTAAAGAGGATCTAAATATTAAATTAGAGGAATGGGAAGTGAATAAATTATACCGACTTGGGAAAACAATCAAAGAAGACAAACCCCGACCAATTCTTATATCCTTAGTAAGCGCATGGAAAAAAAGTGAAATCATGAAAAACAGAAAGAACTTAAAAGACTTGTATGTCAAGGATGATTTCTCAAAAGAAGTAATGGAAAAAAGGAAAGAATTACTCCCAAAACTAGAAGAAGAACGAAAGAAAGGGAATACTGCATATCTTAAGTACGACAAACTCATTATAAAAGAAAACATAATCAAGGACAAGCGAAAGAGAGAGCTGTCTACCTCGCCCCAAACCAACATCCAACTAAGGAAACAACCTATATGGACTCCGAAGGGCAATAGGACCAATGCCTTCGATGTAATGAGAAATAGATCCAATTCTCTTTCTAATTCTACAACAAAGCAAAACCAATAGCAACTAGTAAACGGAAGCCGGAAAACTAAAAACAATACCAATAGAGAAAACAAAAAAATTGATAAACACAATCCTCCCCCAACCCGACTGGTCCTCGTGGGGGAAAATGACCAAGACCCTCTAAGCAGAAAAAATGAACACATAAACAAATCAAGAAGCACAAACTTGAATATATACATAGCTACTTTGAACACGCGATCACTACGAACACCCGAAAAACTGATGGAACTAGAGCTAGCTTTACACAACATCAAATGGGATATCATCGGAATAAGTGAAATGAGACGGTTTGGTGATGGAATTGAGAACCATAATGATAAGTATATTTTACACTACATTGGGGAAACACCGGGACTATATGGTGTTGGCTTCCTTATCAGAAATGAATTAGCAAACAAAATAGAAGAAATAAGAGGAATCAATGAAAGAATAACGTTACTTAACATAAAATTGCCTTCACAAAAAAATAAAGAAGAAATGTGGACCATTATCCAGGCATATTCACCAACCGAATCAGATAAAAAAGAAGATATAATAAAAACCGACAAATTTTATGAAGACCTCCAATCAGCTGTACAAGTTTCATATAAAAATCTCGTTGTAATGGGAGATTTTAATGGCCAAATAGGGATTTGTAACAAAGGAGAAGAATACACGATAGGGAAACATGGATATGGCCAAAGAAGTAGAAACGGGGAAAAATTAGTCACTTTTGCAATGGAAAACAAGCTAAGCATCTTAAATAGTTTCTACAAGAAGAAAGAATCAAGGAAATGGACATGGATTTCTCCCAACGGCCAGTACAGGAATGAAATCGACTTTATCCTGACCAATAATAGAAAGGCATTTGAAGATCTGACCACTTTAAGTCAGCTGAATTTTCATACAGATCATAGAATGATAAGAACAAGACTAACAGGGAGGCAAGCACAAAACAGGAAACACATTAATAACAATAAAGACAGAACACCACTTACATTTACTGCTACTAAAGATATTCTCCTAGATAACCTAAATGCGATGAACTTAAACATAACAATGGATCATAAAACAATTCAGGAACGCTACAAAAACATATTGAGTATACTTAAAATGGAAGTCAGGAAAACAAACAAAGAAACTACTGAAAGCACATTATCTTCAGAAACAAAGCAATTAATTAAAGAGAGAAAGGAACTTATACAGGTAAGCAAAAGTAAAGATACACGTCATAAAATATCTGAACTGAGCAAAAAGATAAACGAACACATAAGGAAGGATAGGCGAATAAGACGGCAGAAAACTATAAAAACTTTTATTCAAAAAACGGGGGGGATTAAGAAAGCTTTCAAGGAATTAAACCAGAAGAAAATTTGGATGACAAACATTAAAACAAAAAGTGGAAGTTCGTCAAGTAAAAGACAAGAAATACTAAAGACAGCCACAGACTACTTTAGGAAGCTATACCAAAGTCAAAATACACTACGAGTGGAAAAACAAAATCAAACGACGACAATCACAGAGCCAGTACCAATTATACTTCCGGAAGAAGTTATCAGAGCAACTGCCACACAGAAACTAGACAAAGCGCCAGGCCAAGATCAAATATCTAACGAGATAATAAAATATGCAATACCTATGCTTGCACCTAGCCTAACAGATCTGTTCAATGACATCTTAGCAACCGAGAGCATCCCTGACGATTGGACAAAATCAACTATAATATTGTTACATAAGAAAGGGGACAAGGGAGATATAAGCAACTATAGACCAATCAGTTTAATATCAAACATCTATAAAATATTCTCAAAGATAATATTATCACGAATTGCGGTAACGCTCGACGAAAATCAACCTAAAGAACAGGCTGGTTTCCGAAGTAAATTTTCGACTATAGACCATATTCACGTCGTTAGACAGGTGCTGCAAAAGTATAAAGAATACAACAAAGTTTATTATTTAGGATTCGTGGATTTTCACAAAGCTTTTGATTCTTTAGACCACGATAGCATCTGGAGAGCACTAGAACGACAGGGAGTGGATGCCAAGTACATTCGAATTCTGGAGATTATATACTCCAGAAGCACAGCTCAAGTCAAATTAGAAAGCACAGGAGAACAATTCCCTATAGAGAGAGGTGTCAGACAAGGAGACCCCATTTCACCGAAATTGTTTTCTGCGGTCGTAGAAATGGTTTTTAGAAATCTGGAATGGGAAGAAATTGGTCTCAATATAAATGGAAATAAACTTAATCATCTCCGTTTTGCAGATGATATCATACTGTTTTCTGAAACCCCAGATAGTTTGGAGATCATGATACAACAACTATCGGATGAAAGTACCAAAGTAGGCCTATCAATGAATATAACAAAAACAAAAGTTATGACAAACTCAGTTAAAAAAGATATCAGAATAAATGGTGGACAGACGAAAATTGAGTATGTAAATGAATATATATATTTAGGTCAATTATTATCACCAGAAGATACAATGCAAAAGGAAATAGATAGAAGGATAACAAACACCTGGAATCGATATTGGTCGCTCAGCGAGGTCATGAAGGACAAGGATATGCCTATTAAAGAAAAAAGGAAAGTATATAATACATGTATCCTTCCATGTTTATCATATGGATGCCAAACATGGGCATTGAGTGAGAAACAACTGAAACGAATTCAAGTGTGCCAGAACGGAATAGAAAGAAGCGTTATGGGAGTGAAAAGAAGGGATAAGGTAAGATTAAAAGATATAAAGACCATAACAAAATTTAAAAATATATCTACAGTATTCAAGAGCTTGAAATGGAAATGGGCAGGACACATGCTCAGAGAAGAAAAGGAGAAATGGACAAGACTAGTAACGGAATGGTGTCCGCGTGATAGTAAAAGGAGCAAGGGCAGACAAACACTACGTTGGGAAGATGATATAAAAAGGATAGCTGGCCCAGTATGGACACGGATTGCAAAGGACAGGACAAAATGGAAAGCATTAGAGGAGGCCTTTGTCGAAGGACAAGCTGGAAAAGATAAACTTAGACGTGAATCTTATTAAAATATGTAATAGGATAAGTAAATTGTAACAAATTTCAGCAATAAAGGCTTATTTATTTATTTATTATTACAGTGTTTTAAAAATCCCCGATAAGCCGACCTGTTTTAAAAATGTACTGAAGGGTACTTAGGGTACTTTTTAAACGCAAAACTTTACAAACTAAAAAATCAGAAAACATTTTTATATAAAACGAAATGTATTTACTCTTATTTTAAAGGGACTCATATGAATAAAAATATTTGATATATTTGTAGTCTTCAGGCTTCCAAGGCAAAACAAAACTCGTAGCTTTAATAAGGTACCTACGAGTTTTGTTTTGCCTTGGATCTTTTTATTTTTCCACTCAACTTTTCCTATCCGTCCTCCGTTGTACGTCCTTCCTTTCTCCTCGCTCCCTCCCTTCTATGATGCTGTCTCGTTCACTCACCTGCATTCCGTTTCATGCATTCACCTAACGTTCCATTCCCATCATGAAATGTCCAATTAAGTATGTACCTTAAATATATTGTTGATTTAATATAGATCAATATGGCCGTTCACAGCATGTAATATAAAGAAACATTTTCAAAGATATTACAGATTTAAAATGCAGGGCATCGCTATTGCGCTCTTCGTCCTATAGCACTTCGAATTTAGTTGCGATCGGACGGGTTTGTTTTTCACATGGCCAACTATATGTAGCTCTTTCAAGAGTAACCTCTAAAGAAAACATGTTTGTATTGTGTAATGATAAGAAATGTGAATGTTGTATATAGAGACATTATGTAAGAGGGTGATCATGAAACGTACCCACATAAAAATATTGAAATTTTACTATAAAAAAAGTAAGTAGCGGCCTGTTACTATCCAACTGCTGAGAATAGGCCTCTTCTCTCTGTTTTTGGAGAGAAGGTTTGGAGATAAGACCTACCACGCTGCTCCAGTGCGGATTGGTAGGTTACACATATCTCCAGAATTCTCTAGAGATATGCAGGTTTCCTCACGATGTTTTCCTTCACCGAAAAGCGTGTGGTAAATTGCAATTATCAATTAGACATATAAGTTTTAACAGAAAAACTCATTGATGTCTGCCCGGATTTGAACCCGTGACCTACTCGAAAGAGTCCCACGGTATTACCGCTGGGCTACTACAGCTTAAAAGAAAATTTTACTAAATATTAAAAAAAATTACACTCTTTTTAGATTATACCAAGACAGTCAATGTCTAGGCATATCGCGGTCTAGCCTGCGTGCGCGTGTTAAGGCTCTGTTATCCAGTGGATCGAGTGCGACCAATCATGCACATTTAGCTACTCTTTTCACTCAGATGTTGCTAGATTCACTACCACCAAATGAACATGTGAGTCTATCATTCCTTTGGCAATTGAGGCCGTGAGAGCCAGAGTGGCCTAACTTCTTAAACATAAGGTTACAGTTTCAAGAAAAACCATTAGCCCTGATTTAAAATAATTTTACTTTTAGCGAATTAATATCTTTCATAAATATTTGCTGTGTTACTCTTCTATTATATAATGAATGTATCAGGTATGAAAACGGATATTACACTTTACATTTAGCATTACGTGTATTTTTTTATCGCTGTTTGTGATCGCGCGGATGAACCGCGCAATATTGTGTACCGCGTTGTGAACCGCGTAACTTGTTTGGTACGCCGCGGTTTGTTACAATGATACAAGATTACTTTGACAGCGACATTACGTGCGCTTCTTCTTCTTATCGGTATGACTGTGTAACGCATACTAAATAAATATATGGGACACTTAAATAAATATAAACTAACAACAGTGACTCGCCCGCAAGCGGGTTAGAAGCCCCGACGAATCGCGTAATATCGCGCAGATGTGCGTTTTTCGCGCGGCGAAAAACGCACATCTGCGCGTTTTTCGCCGCGGGTCTATTTCACTATAAAACGATATAAGAAACTACTTACCTCGTGACCTGCCCGCTTACCGTCAGCGCTGCCGGTAAGCTCGACTATGCAATCACCCTTTTTTTCGAATTGACTATATGCTGTTAGGGACGGGCGAGCGCAGAAGCATCGCCGAAGTTGCGAAATGCGAAGAGTAGAGCGCAGAAGCTCTACTAGCGTCGGGGAACGTAGTCTTATGGGTGCCTCCTGTGAGGCCGGACCACGGCTTAGGACGACGTGTAGTGGAGTGCTAATAGTATGACGATTAGTCATCATGACGTTGGTAGTATGGCGAGAAGCCACGGCCGACCGACGTCAGAAAACTAGGACCTCGTTTTCGCCGGCGAAGACGCTGTTTGCGTGTATTATATGTGTGTTTGCGATCGTTATTTGATCGTCAGGGTTATACAGGACGCTTTTTGTATAGCAATCACCCTATTATGCATTTCGAGTGTCTGTAACATACTACTCTGGAGTTATATCCGTCACACAAGAATGCATTAACCGTAGTGTTTATCAGTTATTCTGTTGCAGGAATCGAAGTTGAGTAAACTTCAAAGGAGATTGACTTGTCCGAATGCTTCTGAATCGAATCGGCTCCCACACTTCTCAGATAAGCAAATGTTTTACAAGTGAGTTGAACTTCTTTTAGGCTAAGATTCTGCAAAAACCTTGAATAATCATCATCCTCCTGTCATTATCCCACTCTAAGAGGGGTTGGCACGATATGTTATAAACATTTTGTCATATGAGTTGGCTACGTATTTTACGACCGGCCGCCTGTCGTACGTCAACTTAGTTTAGTCGTATTTCACAACACCTCGATAAGATAGAGGGTAGTCTTTTCTACTCAAACGGATATCACACGGCGGGTCGACTTAACTTAGTCGCCATTTACGAAATCTGAGTATGAAATGAGGATTTTCTATTCTATTCAGCGGGATACCACACGGCGGGTCAACTTACCTTTGTCGCCCTTCCGACACCTAGGTAAGAAATGAGGGTTGTCTATTCTACTCAGCCGGATATTATACGGCGGGTCGACTTACCTTAGTTGCCTTTCCGACACCTAGGTAAGAAATAAGGGTTCTCTCGGTAAAGTAAAAATACCACTCGGCGTTCTGCAAAAACCTTGTATATTTATGAATTAATTATTTTTATTTATATTTATAATATAAATATAAATAAATATTCATAATATAAATAAAAATAAATATTTATAATATAAATATAAATAAATAATTTAAAAAAAAATCTTTTAAATTAACTTGATTAGTTAGTTTAATTCATAGACAAATAATTTATAGAATTAGGCGTTACATTGCGGGGATCCATAATAAAAAACGATTGTTGAGTTTGTGATAGTGAACGTTTGTAGTGCTTATGTATTGTGGTGGCGGTGGTGGAGGTTTGTGCATGTGTTTTTACGAATCCTGCATGTATCAGGTATGATAACCGATTGTCCACTCTACATTTAGCATTATATATATTTTCTATTTTACTTCATCGTGGATTATAGCAAAATAATTTTATTATTACTTTTGTATCATAAACAAATGCTTTTTTCCCAGAGAATTCATAATGTACGCCGATAATGAAACGTTTAGAGTGCATTTGCGAGATGCTTTGGCCTCTGAAATTATCGCCTTGGACTGCACACCGCTCGGGAACGAGTCTTGTAAGTTATGGTTAGATTAGGTCAGGGATGGTGAACTAATGACACGCGCTATTAGGCGCAAGTCACCGCCGATTACAGAAATTAATTCATTCTTAATTAATGAATAGAAACCGGCTATACTTACGTCTTATTTTATTGGATGAGCCCGACTAGTTTCAAGCATATACGGGGCTCTTATTCATGAGTTCTTTACGCGGCGTTATCGTGGCGGGACCAAAAGAGCTCATGAATAAGAGAAACTTAACTAGTCGGGCTCATCCGATAAAATAAGACGTGAGTATAGCCGGTTTCTATACATTAACTATGAATAATACTCACGATAGTTTAAATACCTAATTAATTCTTGATTTAATTAGTACTTTTAGGCATTAATGTAAGAATTTTGAGTTGATATACTTATGTAACGTATGGACGTCACATCTGAATTAAGGACAAAATAAGGAACAAAATTAAAAATCAGTTTAGCGTTTGACCTCTAACAGAAATTTCAATTTATTGACATATATTTTAAATGTCCCTACGCCGCGTGGTATCCAGCTGAATAGAATAGTACCACCCTCATTTCTTACCGAGATGTCGTAAAAGGCGACTACGGTAAGTCGACCCGCCGTGTGGTATCCGGCTGAGTAGAATACACCACCCTCTTTCTTACCGTGGTGTCGTAAAAGAAACGACTAAGGTAAGTTGACCCACCGTGTGGTATCCGGTTGAGTAGAATAGACCACCCTCTTTCTTATCGAGGTGTCGTAAAATGCGACTAAAGTAAGTTGTCGTCAGGCAGGCGGCCGGTCGTAAAATAATGTGAGAACATGTTTATAACATGTTGTGTCATCCCCACTTAGAGTGGGATAAGGGCAGGAGGATGATGATATTTTAAATGTCCCCTGAATAGTCAACTCAACCAGCATTCAGATAACATTGCAAGAATTCCTTCAATATTATTAATTTTATATATTTTTATCATAGAGTTATTATATAATTTTTTATTTCAGCTAATGGCTCAGATATATCCAAAGAATTTTTGCATATTTCAAAAAAACTATGCCTTCTGTCTAAATTTCTTGGATACTTAACATCTCTGCCCTATACTAATGTACCAATAGATATATTGTTGAAAACTGGTACATTGAATGTAGGTAGCCAAAATGAGATATTTGCTGCACCAAAGGCAAAAGTTTTGGAAAATAATATAGCGTTAAGAAATTACGTGAGTATGTGTACAATAGGCTTGAAATAAAAATTGATATTTTTTTATATTATATTAATAATCTTTAATATTTAAATGAGTTAATCTTGTATATATATATTCCGAATCTCTGAAACGGCTCCAACGATTTTCCTAAAATTCAGCATGTAGGAGGTTTTGGGGGAGAAAAATTAATCTAGCTAGGTTTTATGTAAAAAAAATATTGTTTTATCCCTATTTTTGGGCATTAAAAAACACTAACATTTATATTGAATTGAATTTTCGCCATTAACTGTCAGGTCGACGTAGCTTATTCGGTTAGCGAGCTGCCTCGATAAATGTGAATGCCAAGGATCGATTCCAACTAAATAATTGTTTTTTTTTTAAGTTTTTTTTTTGTAAAAAATTACCGAGTGGAGCTCGGTCACCCAGATATTTAATAATTTAAAGTGAGTTAATCTTGTATGTTTATATATTTTCGGAATCTCGGAAACGGCTCCAACGATTTTCCTGAAATTCAGCGCGTAAGGGGTTTTGGGGGAGAAAAATCGATCTAGCTAGGTTTTATTTAAAAAAAAAACATTTTATCCCTGTTTTTGGGCATTAAAAAAATACTAAAATGTATATAGAATTGAATTTTTGCCGTTAACTGTCAAGTCAGCGTCGCTTATTTGGGGAACGGGTGGTCGCGAGAAATGAAAATACCTAGGATAAAGCACCACCTACCCTATTATTTTTTCTTTTTTTTTGAAGTTTTTTTTTTTTTGTAAAAAATTACTGAGCAAGACTAAGTCACCTAGATATTTATATTAATGAGTACACTGTAAATATACATATTATTACATTAACCAATATATATACATACACATTTTAAAGTCATACTGTTATGCATATCTTGACCAAGTGTACTAACTTTACCAGTTAACATCATGTAAATAGAAAGTTTTAAAAAGTACCAGTAAAAGAACGAAAATAATTAAATTATAAAAGTTAATAATTAACCAAAAAAACTGGTACTTGGAAGAACACGTCAATTATAAACAAACTTAATACACGAAGATATACAACTTGTTTTATTAATAAAGCCAATAGATTATTTATTAAAGTATATTAAAATTAATTCGCTTTAATTTACGATTAAAGAAAATCTAGGTAATGCTAAATATAGCACTTTATCATAAATACATAAATATTTAAATTGTTCTTTAATTAATCAGTTTTTTTTCTTGTAACTAAATAAACTCAACACCCAAAATTATGATTATTTTTGCCCTCAGTATTTGTAAATTTAAACAAGATAAAATATAAATATTTTAGCAACAGTTTGCTTAAAAAAATCAATAAAATCATTTGTTATATTTTAACACATAACATAAACAAAAGCTTCAGAGTAATGACGTCAAACGAATTTTAACTCTTTGCTATAAGTATTACGAATTATTTTTGCATGCTCGTATAAATATTATGGCTTTACTTTTTTTAGTTCGATAGCGATGAAGTACATATTTTTCAGGTATATATTTTTTATTACAGAGCCAACCTCCATTAGATATAATAAGTATTGTCGCCAAAGCGTTCGAAAATGGCAGATTTGTTATAACCCTACCATGGGTCGTACATTATATGTCAATGCTGGACTATACCACACTTCGTCTTAAGTACTACCAAAATTTAACAACAATCCTATTTCGCATATATAAACAAAAAATGGAACATATGAAAAAATATACATCAATATTCCTTAACTCTTTACTGGGTTGGCTTTTCGATTTGCCCCACTTCCCACAAGAGAAGTTTTATGATGATACCGAATATGAGATAGATATGCCAAATGAAGTGATAATCGATTCATACGATTTAATCGATGAAGCAATTTTGTTCGAACTTTGTCCTCATCTCAAGGACGTCAACGTTTTAGTGTCCACTTCGAGGGTGATACAAGATAAAGTTACGGGTAGTTTTAGACATATAACGCCCGTAAGTTTGACTATGAATTATGAAGATCGAATACGTAACAAAGAAAAGGAATTACAGGTAAATAAGATCACTACATAATATAAAAGAAGTCACTGTTCCTATTCGTGTATTAAAAGGTCTCCTTCTCTTTTGATAATATGTCGTGGTATTGAAATACAGCAGTTCTGTATAATTTATTTAATTTTATAATCAATCTACAATATTTATCATTATTCCGTTGTTACCCCTTCTACTTTTGACAGCTGGCTCTAGCTGTCAAATGGCCGCATGGCCACCTTTCGACCTCTTCTATAGTCTTCTCTATTATTATGGATCTAGCTATAGACAAATATTTTGGAATAATAAACACGTATGTTGTTATATCCTCCAAATCTGATTTCAAGTGACTTTCACCAATAGACAGTCTTTCATAAGGTTTAGGTTTGAATTCATTTAAATAAATGAATTCAAACCTAAACCTTATGAAAGACTGTCTATTGGTGAAAGTAAGCTCAAAGGTTTTATATAAATCGCTCAAAAAATAGTGATAATATATATAGATGGCGAAAAAATCAACATTTTACCCTAAACATGATAGTCCATTAAACCATATAAATTAAATGAATATCTTTACTTAATACTTCCGTTTTGGGGTGACATACAATATATAATATGTGTTTATATATAATAATATAATTTTCAAATAAATACATACAGACTTGGAGAACCAACAAATTATTTTTGGAATATGTTCGGTACTCGACCTTAATCGAACTCGCGCCCTTCGTAGCTGAAGTTAGGGTTTTGCAATTTATGCCAACTAGCCAGTCATAAACATAACTTGGTAATAGGAACCAGACATAAGTCAGTAAAGTGTCATTTCATTTAGGTTCGTTTGGAGGAAGAGTTAATCAAAAGTCAGCCATCCTCAACTCGTAGAGTATTAGAGTTAGTAACTGAACGCGTCTCTTCCGGTGCCGTTAAAGAGTTAACAGCGCACACGTTGGTTGAAGCGAGGCGAAAGGCAAGGAAGAAAGCGATCGAAATCGTGCATAATTCTAAGGATAAGGTAAGAAATATATATATAACTACTTTAAAGAACTCGACAAAATATTTGTACTTGTTGATATTAACATACACAAACGCACAAGCACACACTCTCTCTCACTTTCTGACTCTTACGCCTTTAAATATAGTAGGAATGGATATTACTATGTTTTACGCCGTGTGGTATCCCTGGCTGAATAGAATAGTACCACCCTCTTTTCTTACCGAGGTGTCGTAAAAGGCGACTAAGGTAAGTCGACTCACCGTGTGGTATCCGGTTACGTAGAATAGACCACCCTCTTTCTTATCGAGGTATCGTAAAATACGACTAAGATAAATTGAAGTCAGGCAGGCGGCCGGTCGTAAAATACGTAGCCAAATCATGTGACATCATGTTTATAACATTTTGTGCCGACCCCACTTAGAGTGGGATAAGGGCAGGAAGATGATGGATATAACTATGTTTTACCCAAACATTGTTTACAGACAACTCTTCTAGCGTCATTGCAAGCGATGTACGCAGAAAGTCTCGAAATACTGCGTGCAGAAGCTCTAGACTGTTGCAAGGCAAATGTCCGACAGCGCGTGTCGACTGCTCTAGCCGCTCTTTTGCCGTCAGCCCCTCTACCCCTACAAGCGGTGGCTGCTAGAGCTTGCTACAATCGTCTCAGCAAGTGGACCAATGATCATTGGTCGACCACTGGTAAGTGAATCTGATATATCCCTGTTACTCTGTGTTTGGGCTTGAGTTCTTTGGTCACATTGCTAGAAAAGAAGGGAACAACCTTAAGCAATTTGAGTTGAGGTTGAGGTCAAAAACCAAGAAAAAGTAGCGCAATTAGGACTGGCTCGTTTGAGCAGTGGGTAGTGACCCTGCCTTCAGCTCTGCGGGTCGCGGGTTCGATTCCCGCCGAGGGCCAACATTTTCTATAAATGAATTTGTTGGTCTTTGAGCCTGGGTGTATAAAAATACAATTATATACATATATAATTGTATTATTTAACAATTATATATGTATATATTCACCAGTTGTCTGTCACCCATAACACAAGTATTAAGTTACTTACTTTGGGGACGGACGACCATGTGTATTTATTATATATATTTATTAAAAAAAAAAATTGGGTGGACTGACCGATTCGACTGAAAAACCGTGGACACTAGTCTTTACGTTACTCTTCTTCGGGTAAGAAGAGGAATAAGTGCCGAGCGCGAGCTGTAGAAGATGCCCCAGAACCAGAAAATCATAACAAGTACAGGGACTCTCGAGATACCCAAACCCCTCGGGCAGGCGTGGGTACTACTTACTGCGTACAGCGTAGGGCGAAAAAGTTTATGCTTGTTTATGGCTCTTACCAACTAAAATTGAATTGTGTCCCACCCTCATCAACAGCCGCTTAGAGTTACAGTCCATAAACACTTGGTCCCTAGTTTATATTTACAATGTATTACGCTATTACCGGTAAAGGAAAACATAGTGATCGAACCAGCGTATCTCTGAAGAATATGAGATGTCGTGTTATCCCCAAAAGCTTTTACAGGGTCAGCGGGAGGTTGGGTTAGCGCAGAAGTTTCTACAAGGGAATGCGAAGAGTAGACCGCATAAAACCTACTTTATCGGAGTATTATTATATAGTATTATAGGAGAAATACTACTATTGTCGGAGGACGTCACTGTAATGGCCTATAATGCCTAGGCACGGATTGAAGTAGCGTGGTCGGGTCTAAGCTCACATATTGTTGCATATTATTGAAGAAGAAACCATTGTTACAGCAGTCCTGTGTAAAGACATAAAGGAAGAAATGAATTCACTCCTGGCGCTAGGCGACAGTGCCACAGTCACTCCTATCGGAGAAACAGCTTCGGTTCTTTCTGAAGAATTCGAACAGCTGCAAAGCCCTGCTCAAACAATTATAACATTTAAGGTCAGTGATAATGTGATTGGCTAAAAATCAGACTAAAGTGTCTATACTGACAAAATAATCATCGAATGTTTTTAATGTCGAATGGCGAACTATTGATATGACAATGTAATATTTTAATGTCTTCCTAGTGCTTTCTTTTTTTATTTTCTACTACAATAACGTTAAAATTTTAGAAACAGTTTTCAGTAATCGATTCATGGAATAAAAAACAGATTTGATTAAGAAGTTATATAATTCTTATTTATGTAATTATCTGGAGGAATAGATTACATTCTAAGTTTTAAAATTTATGGTTTATAACCTTAGTTCCCAAACTGGTTCAGATGGAACCCTAAGTGTCCAACAGAGTTCTCGTTGGCGCAACAAAAAATGCGTGTATTAGATTACAACTTATTTTTAAATGTAACTTTCGGTCAAGTTTTGGGAATAAGGTAGAAATAAAGCTGCAGGAGGTACACGGGAACCTAAATTTGATAGTGGTCTATGAGAGAAAGGGGATCCTTTAGTCTATAAAATTACTTCTGGTTAAAGGACATTCATTTCATGTTGACCATTTTGACTTCGTTATGTTTTATGTTTAGAATTTAATTCTATTAAATTCAACTATTCCCAGTGATAGCCCAGCGGTGCGACCGTGTGAATCTCTAGAGAAGATCATGGGTTCAAACCCGGGCAGACACCAATGAGTTTTTCGGTGAAGGAATACATCGAAAGGAAACCTGTATATCTCTAGAGAATCCTAGGGATATGTGAAACCTACCAACACCGGTCCAACGTGGTAGGTCTTAGCTCCAATCCTTCTCTCCAAAAACGGAGAGAGGAGGCCTATGCCCAGCAGTGGGATAGTAACAGGCCATTACCTTACCTTATTCCCAATACGAGTCTTTTTAACAGACTGAATAATAAAGTGTATTGTTGAGTAACAATCGATTGAACGCATTTTCATGCATCATGTTCAGGAGCAAATCAGCTTGTTGCTTGACTACGAGGAAATACCGGACCCAAGTCCAGTGCTCGAGGCCTGTGTCAACTGCTGTTTATCGACGAACGTGCTAAGCAGGCCGCCGGCACAGAGGGCATTATTACAACTGTCCATTGACTTCTGTTTAGTTTACTGTAAGTTATTTAACAGATAAATAATAAGGAATGACGGGTTGAATAAAAAAAAATAAGTTATATATACTAATATATAAAGCTGAAGAGTTTGTTTTTTTGAACGCGTTAGTCTCGTGAACTACTGGACCGATTTGAAAAATTCTTTGAGTGTAAGATTATAGAGAAAGTTCATTTATCAAGAAAGATAGCCTTTCTTGACAACAAATTAAAAAAAATTACAATATAATCTAGTGTGTAGCTGGTCGCAATTTAAAACCAAGCTTTCTTATCATTAACATAGTCCTCAACAGTATATACACACAACAGAAGAACACACAGTATAAGCCACACAAAATATACACAACAGTGGTCTATTGGATTCGAAGGACCTTAAAATGATTTCGCTGGTTCTAAAAATGATGTGTCCAGTGAACCCCAAATTACACAATATCCGCGCTTGACAAGTAAAAACTACTCACCGTTCCTCTGGAACGTCCAGCTCCCGAAATTGGCAGGTATATCACGCACTAGGATATCACTAGGCACTACGGGATTTAGTTCGGTGAACGGGCACACGGTACCACACAGTTTTTAAAATAGGCACGGACAACTGCTATGGCGGTCGGACAGGTTAGCGGTCAAAAGACGAGTAAAGGTCGCATGTCCGTTGTACCAGTGGCGCTCTCGACAGTAACCCACCAATACGGTACCACCGAGCGATCCCATTGCATCAGTGGCAGAATTTACTGCCAACCGCAGAATCTGCAATATGAGTACTGAACACAACAGTATAAGCCTATGAAAACTTCAAATTTTTTTTTTCTAGTGAGTAGATATACCTCAAAAATCAGCGAGCTTTTGCCTAAACTACACGCTATTTGGGACACGTGCTGTCCAGATCGGAAACGACACGAGCCTGTAGAACTGGAACTGCCGGAGAGGCGACTTGAGTTGTCTCCCACCTTCAGAAATTTCGAGGATGACAGCGTTCATACACCCGAATCCGACGGTGAGATCAAAGTGATCGAAATTAAGGAAGTTAAAGGTAAAAAATTACATCAAACTTTGGAACAATAAATTTTGAATCCGTTTTAAGATTTTTTTAGATCACTAATCAGTGATAAGGTCGCCCTTTGTGCATAAGTTGACTTTAAGTTCGTATGTATTTTTTTATGTTTTTTATGTTTGTGCAATTTTATCTATCTAATTTTTTTTTGTACCGAATATAAAAGTGTTCGCCGTAACAGTTTTCACATATTCAACGGGTAGGAACGGTTGAGAGCAAATTCCAATTCAAAATATTCTTTATTCATGTTGCTGTTATTAAGCACTTTCGAATCGTCGAAATCGTAATGAAGCTACAACTGGTTTGGGTTGTTGCTCTTACCTAGGAGAACTAACAAAACACTCTGGTCAATTTTTACACGTTTTACATCTGAGAAAATTAAATTAACGTATAATCCTTCAAAGCAGGCTTATTGGTATATGAATAATTAAATTAAATGTGTCGTTTACAAAGCTGTGATAGCCCAGCGTTGAGACGTTGTGTGTCTAATTGATAATTGCAATTTGTGCCACGCCTTTTGGTAAAGGAAAACGTCCTCAAGATACCTGCATATCTAAAGAGAGCTCTTCCCGACGCTAGTAGAGCTTCTGCGCTCTACTCTCCGCATTTCGCAACTTCGGCGATGCTTCTGCGCTTGCCCGTCCCGCCCGGTGACGCTGTAAAAGCCGTTAGGGCTAACAGCATATAGTCAATTCGAGAAAAAAGAGAGTTCTGGGGAAATTTGTCTACCTATAGTATTGGAGCACCTTGATGTTTCTTATCTCCAACCCTTTTCTCCAAAAACAGGGAAAGAAGACCTAAGGCCCTAAATAAAAGTCCTTTACTTCATTTCTACTTACGTCTTTTAGTGCCAGTAGCGGAACCGTCTCCAAAACCACTCCCGGAACCGGAATCTAATGGCCTCTTGGAGTATTTCGATCGTATACTCTGTCCACGTAACGTCGTACTACTGAGCAACACCAGGTGCAAGGCCAGTGAAGTCTGGGAAGCTTTGGCTGACGTGTTGGTGTTTTTAATGAAGAATGACTACTTGAGCGAGGATTCTTTGACGGAACAATGTTTGGCTGTGTACAGACAGGATTGGCCGCAGGTATTTTTTTAAGTTAAACTTTACGCACGTTTGAATTGAGGAGTTAGCTGGTTGCTTAGTGTGACTTCTATTAACCTAGTAGTTCGCGTTAGTGTAACGTCAACTTGTATACTACTGCACACTGGTGAATGCGTGAGCGTTACGAAGATTTTGGTCGGGTTGGGAAACGGAGATATAAGTTACTGAAATAAAAAAGATTAGCATGTAGGGGTTTCTGGGGGAGAAAAATCGATCTAGCTAGGTTTTATGTAAAAAAAATCGTTTTATCCCTGTTTTTGGGCATTAAAAAAATATTAACATTTATATTGATTTGAATTTTTGCCATTAACTGTCAAGTCAGCGTAGCTTATTCGGGGAACGGGCAGTTTCGAGAAATGTAAATAACTAGGATCGTTCCGTAACTACATAATTATTTTTATATATATTTTTTTAAATTTCTTGTTTTTTAATTTGTAAAAAATTACAAATTGTCAACCAGGTACTATGTATTTAAGTATGTAACTATTTAAAATTATATATGTATATACTTACCAGTTGTTTGTCACCCATAACACAAGTATTAAGTTACTTTCTCTAAGATCGGACAGCCGTGTTTGAAATTAAGTACAAATAAAAAATAAATAAAATTTATATTACAAACTGAAATATGACATGCATATAAAAGGATTGCCGCCAGAGTTGACGAATGATAGGACAGAATGGAAGCGAAAAACATGTTGTGCCGACCCCACTTAGAGTGGGATAAGGACAGGACAATGTATTCAATATATCTCAATGAATTTGTTGGTCTTTGAGCCTGGGTGTATATTTGTATTTAAGTATGTATTTAAAAAATATATAAGTATATATTCACCAGTTGTCTGTCTACCATAACACAAGTATTAAGTTACTTACTTTGGGGACGGACGACCGTGTGTGTAAGTGTTCCATATATACATATATATATATATATATATATTACAAACTGAAATATTAACAATTTATAGAAATAGGAGTTCTTTTAGGAATTATTTTAGTAAGCAGTATAAAGTTAAACAAAGCGTACAAAAGTAGTACACTTTTTTATCAATAATGTTTTTCCAACATTTTAAGGTACATAAATAACGTTACAGTAAAAAAACGTATCGCTTTCTTTCAGAACATTCTAGAAAATCTGTCAACGTGTATGAAATCGGTGTCATCGCGATGGTCCAGATCTTCGACTGGGAAGTTTACGTTGTTCCTAGATTTTCTTGCAGACTATTGTAACGACATGGACTATGACTTGGTTGAATGATTTTAATATCAAGAGGGTAATCTATACTTCTATACTAATATATAAAGCTGAAGAGTTTTTTTGAACGCGCTAATCTAGATTTGAAAAATTCTTTCAGTGTAAGATATTCCATTTATCGATGAAGGCTTCTTCTCTTCTTCTTCAACCGATGGACGTCCACTGCTGGACATAGGCCTCTTCATGGGATCTCCAGAACACACGATTTTGTGCCGCTTGTATCCAGCGGCTCCCCGCGACCCTTTTGAGGTCGTCTGTCCATCTAGTAGGGGGTCTTCCAACACTGCGCTTTCCGGTGCGGGGTCGCCATTCCAAAACTTTGAGACACCAACGTCCATCAGTTCTCCGCACTATGTGCCCCGCCCATCGCCACTTCAGCTTCGCGACCCGCTGAGCTATGTCGGTGACTCTGGTTCTTCTACGGATCTCCACATTACTGATTTGATCACGTGGAGAAACTCCGAGCATAGCTCGCTCCATCGTCCGCTGAGCGACTCTGAGCTTTCTTATGAGGCCCATCATAAGAAAATCACATCGAGGAAAGCTATAGACTATATAACATCAATCTAAGATAAATAGGATAGGAGCAGCAATAAAAAATATTGCGAAAACGGCAAAATTCAAAGCTTTCCTTACATGCGCTAAGTAAACGGTGAAAGTTATTCAAAAATCTCTTATAATTAACCCACGATAACTACTTTTATGTTCACAATGTCAAGAAAAAAATTGTGAGTGATTTTCACGCGGGCGAAGTGTAGCTAGTTTATAACATAGGGCAAGTAACTTTATTGTTCGGTTAGGGCGATATAAGTAAGCAAGTAAGTAACGGCCTGTTACTATCCAACTGCTGGGCATAGGCCTCCTCTCTCCGTTTTTGGAGAGAAGGATTGGAGCTTAGACCTACCACGCTGCTCCAGTGCGGATTGGTAGGTTACACATATCTCCAGAATTCTCTAGAGATAAGCAGGTTTCCTCACGATGTTTTCCTTCACCGAAAAGCTTGTGATAAATTGCAATTATCAATTAGACACATAAGTTTTACTAGAAAACTCATTGGTGTCTGCCCGGGGCTAGAACCCTAGACCTCCTCGATGGAGGCGCACGGTGTTACCGCTGGGCTACCACAGCTTAGGGCGATATAGTTCTATATAATCCGATGACCAACCTTATAAATACTCTGTCCAAGTATTTAGCATGGGAAGCTGGGAAAAAACCTGCTTAAGTTTTGTACTTTGGTAATGATAATATGTTTTTGCTATAATCCACGGTAAAAACATGAACACTGAAATTGCAGATGAGTCGAATACGACATAGCGAAGTGGAAACAAAAAAATTAAGAAACCGGATTCTGTTACTAGATAGGATTAAAGCTAGGATAATAATGAATCCGGTAAGTCGTCGCGGCTTACAGCAAAATAATCTTATTAAAGCAATCAAAGTAACACGTCATTATTCTCCTGCCCTTATCCCACCCTAACATAAGCATAAGGACATAAAGACGTGAACTGATAAGTTGATGTCCTAGTAGTCGCCTTTTACGACACCTCGGTAAGAAATGACGGTGGTCTATTCTATTCAGCCGGATATCACACGGCGGAATCAAAGTAACGCATAATTCTTTAATTTTTTAAATATCTCTTATTTTTAAGTTTAGATTCTCCACTCCACTCCAGATTTGCAAGTTTCCTTCGCCATAAACCGCATGATGTATCGTAATTATTTCAAGCAAATGTTTGTGGAAAAAGCTCATCAATATCTGCAAGGAATTTGAACCCGTATAGTGATTGTCCCCATAAGGCCATATCGGCTTAAGTGCAGAGGTTATTACAGTGGCGTAGCTAGTATATTTGAGGCCCGGGGCCGATTGCCACCTGGTGCCCCCCCCCCTTCTAAAGAGTCTAAATAATTTTATTTTCAGAACGCAATGACTTTAATATATAAATTTAAATTGGTTAAAATAACTATATATAAAATAACATTAGATTATGATAAAATTTATTTAGAAAATTTAAAAACGAACTTTCCTCACTTTTTGAGTGGCAAAGTCCGTTGTTTCTTCATCGAGCTCTACAGCTAAGAAACTTTCTTGTGTTTATTGTAGACAATATAATCATACAAAATCAATGTGCAAAAAGTTGAATAAGAGTCTTATTCAACTTTTTCTGAAATTATTTCATTATTCATCAAAAAAAAAATTATTATCAAGTTTGGTGCCCTCCTTGCCTGTGGTGCCCTGGGGCGACCGCCCCTCTCGCCACCCCCTAGCTACGCCACTGGGTTATTAGATTTGGATAAAAATTTCTGGTGACTCGTAAAAAAACTTTATTCAGTTCTTCAGTATAAAATTGAGTACTTACAATCACTATGCAGTCCGTTGCCCAATAACAAAGGTGAGCTCACTTTTATTTCACTTTTACTTTAGCTTTTAAATTGCTTCTCTTGATCGCAATTCGCAAACTGAATCCCTGAGGCCCGCGATACGTCCCTTATATAGTTAGCTAACCGGTCGTGAAGGTTCTACTTCTCGATTACTCGCGAGTCGTTAGTACATTGACTGGGATACTGTACACGATTCGTAAACAATGTGAATGTTCTAGGAGATGTGAGCAAATTTGGACTCTATGTTAAGCGTAATTATTTAAGCGAAAAAAAATGATTTATTGGATTTAAAAACAAAAGTAGTTATGCTTATTATAAAACGTATTATAAAAAAGGAAATTGGCGTATTATTATCGCAATTTTCCCCAAGTCTAGTCTAAGTCGATTCAGTACTATTTTTGACCCTAAAGTACTATTTTTTAATATATTAAATTACAAAAGTTACAAAAATATAATTTCACACTCATATATTCGTAACATTTAATTTTGTAACTTAAATTTTTACAAAAAAGTTTGACTTAAACAATTTTTGATACATATGTTACATATTTTTTTTTTAATGATTTTAGTATTTTTATAAATTTTATAGATACCCATGGTTAGAATATATGATGTTTAGAGGGTAAGGAGTTAAAGAGTTATTATACTAGAGTGGGGGAGCTATAGACACTAATGTAAGTACAATAAATAATGAGAGTTGGCGCAGTGGGGAGTAACTCTGCCTTCAGTTTCATGGGTCGTAGGTTCGATTCCCACTGAGGGCCAATATTTACAAAAAAAAAATTTATCTTCGAGGCTGGACGTGTATTTGTATTTAAGTATGTATTTAAAACTATACATGTATATATTTACCAGTTGTCTGTCACTGATAACACAAGTATTAAATTACTTTCGTTGGGGACGAAGGACCGTATGTCCCATATATACGTTTACCTATATAAAAAAATCATTACTACTACTTTGTATAATCACATATAAAAAGGATAAAGAATAAGTCTTGCTTTCTCTTTATTTATGAGCTCCTCTACTCTTTTAATAACTCTATGTAAGAAGTACGACAAATAATATAACATAGAAACACCAAATTGAATGTCTTATGAACGTGTAAGGTACTTTGGATATCAATAATGTATATAGATAAATAAAGCTTTGAATGTATATAAATAAGTATATGATGGAATCATTTAAATAGCTCTTTACGTACCATTTATTTAAAAAAAAATGTCTTTTGTATACATACTTTTTTGTAAATATAATTTTTATTTTATTAATTCATTAATATGTGCATACAAAAACTAACTGTAGAGTAATATTTATAAAAGTGATTTAGCGATCTTTTCAGAATCCATAAGACAAATGAGGGGGTTAGAGTCAAACCTAGCTATATCCAAAATAGTTAAAATTGAGTAAAACGAAAATTTTGTTTTATGTGTTTAGTTCTTGGAGTTTCGACAAATAAAAAATATTAAACACAGATTTAATCACTGTGAAATTAAGTAATATCAATCTTTGTTTCCTGCAAACTGTAATACAAATATTTAAAATTAACTGAATTTGATTGTGACTTTATGATTTAGCTATTTTTGATTCTGATCCCCTCAAATATACATACATATTAATCTTCATCAACTGTCTAAGTATAATAGATTAAATGAAGACAATGCTCTTTTTATTTGTGCAAGTAAATAGGGTTTAGACTTTAGAAGAAGCCAGTTTAATATAAAACCTCGAATATTTAGACAGCTAATTACAGCTACTACTATAAGCATAATTACAGCTGTAAAAGCTGTAATTAATATTATAGCACATGTTAGGTTGGCTTATTCTATAGAATAATAACTCTGAAATCTTATGTGTAATGGATAATAAATGAAAATTTAGGGAATAGTAAAAATTTCCATATGTTTGATTTACCAACATTTAGCTTGTCCACTCCTTATTATTTAAAAAAAATTCTATTACTCGTTTAGAAACTTTTCCATTTTCGTTATTTTATAGAAAACTTTTCCCGTATTTTATTTATTCTTTTAACGATGGTTTACTTCATATTTGTGAGAATTTATAACATAGTATATCACAAATCCTTTCCAAATATTTGGTTATCGTTATGTAAGCCAATTGTTATAATTGCAGTTTGTTTATCTGTAAATTAAATATGTGAACGTTGGTAGAACGCATTTGCAAATATGTCAATGTGGCTGCTATGTTATTTATGGCGCTTATGCGAAAGTTCGAAAGTCGATTGGGCGTCTTGTTAGTATGTCTTGGTTTTTTTTTATAACAACAGACTGCGTAATATGGCGGCGGCCATTAAAAAACGGTTTTTTTAAACTTATGTTACATATACTGCCATTTTTATTAGAGTTTTTAGCTTAATGTGATAATTATATTTTATCTTTCTTTATTAATCGCGACGATCAAATTAAATTGATATATAAAAATATTTTAAAATAAGAGTAGGTAAGTATTGTTGCCGAAATCAAGCGATTAACTAAGAAAAGATAATACATTTTTTAAATAATAAATATTTTTAATAGAAATAAGAAACTAATGCGTTATTTATTTCTTTACTTTTCGTATAGAAAATGAAATTTTTCCATCATAATCCTGAATAAACAGAAATCCGTACAGATTTATTTAAATTATGAGGTATCCTTATTACTGGAGCCTTTATAGTGATAGTTTTCTATACATTTAAAATTATCTGTAAACGAAATGCGTGACATTTCTTTTAATTAAAATTTGCCGCGTACTGTCTTTACGTCAATCTGACAGCCTGCCCCATAGATCCACGAATCCAGACAAATTTTATTTTCTTCTAAATACTTTTTCTAATGTCCAAAAGATCAGCTTTTCTAATACAAATTACATTTGGAATTCTTCTAATTTAATATGACATCCATAATCATAATCACACTACAATCGATCGAATATTATTGGTATTGAAAATATGCATTTGCAAACTATAAGGCCCCTCCTCGCCCACAGCGATTTTTTGTGACGCGTTTAAACGCGGCGGTATTGCTACTAACGCGTATTAGTCGCATTTGCAACGCGCTACAGTAGTGATGTCAACGCGCTACAGCATCGCGACTGTATTGATACAAACGCGCGACCGTGTCGGCCGACGTCGGGGAGATAAAGGAGAATGGGTTGCACGTGAGTGGAGAACCGAGCATCAGTCCAACACACACAGGGTGAGAGTGCTGTCCATTACATGTGCAAATGGGTCGTTCGACACTAAACAATTATTATAAAAACTCAGAGCCTTAATGAATCGTTTGCGTCGCGACAGTATCGCGTTTGCATCGCGACTGAATCTCAGTTATGTGGGCAGAGGCACCCAGCTAGCGACTATTGCCACAAAAAATCGTCGTCCTCACGGGTTAAATTATAAACGTCTAATATTTTGTTGCAACACAGTACGCATCTTTTTATACAACCATATTGGAAAAGCAGTAAAGCTGCTTGACTATACTAAATTACTTAATTTAGTGTTAAAATACATAGACCCTTAGATTAACATATTTTTTGTAGATTTCTGCAAGATATAGGGCCAGGGAGGCTAGCAGTAAATCATAGTTATTAAAATAGAGTTGGGTAGCCATAAATAATGAGAGGAGAGATGAATCTCGTATGGTTTTCTTTGACTTATCACCCATGAAAAAGAGAAATAGATACACTCTCTTTTTGCTTTTTTTTATAGTAATAGTGCATATTTTAGACTTGCTTCCATACTCTAGTAACTCTAAGAAAGACTTGCCGCTAACTGTTCGGTGGTTTAGTGTACAACTGTTAAAATCGATAAGATCACTATAACACCTTGATGCCAACTATGGGCTTCCATCTTCAACTACAACATATACCATCACCCGAGACAGTAGTCAAATTTGTTATCCACTAAGGATCTTAATACCTTTCTCAAAACTGAGAGGCCGGGTTCCTACTATGCCGTACCAGCGGATTTACCTGTGTGGTAAAACTGCTAGTAGTGCCAGTGCCTAAATAATATATATAAAAGTATTCACATTATGCATTAATACCGGTAAAAATGCCGAACTCGGCAATATAACAGACGTTTTGTCACTGCTTATCACTGGTAAAGGACTGCAGTGATACAAGTTTGCGCCGATATCTATGTCCCCCGCTCGTCCCACCAGTCTCACCATTTCCTTTCGCGACATTTCGGTTTCGCATTCCGATAAATATAGACCCAATGTTTTCTTTACTCTTTAACGACCATGCTATAACGGCACCAAACAAGATCTACATACAACATATACGACGAGGTCCCCGTTTGCTTGTGTCAAGCGGCCGCAACTCTCGCCGCGGCCGCCATGATACAGACTTCTTCAAAGTCAATGGTCAGATACAGTCCTCCAAAACGCGTCGCTTTAAGCCAAGGAGACACCGCTAACGCGACGCTCCCAGGGAGTTGCGAGTGCGTTAATGCACTTCCTACCAATTTTACCTGGCGAAGCTTCTCGCTTGCCCGTCCTTCCGGTAACGCTGTCAAAGCCATTGGGGCTAATACCATTAATCAATTCGAGAAAAAAACTTTACTCCATATTAGCCTTCTGTAAAGATACCACTACATAACATTTCATTCGGTGTAATGTATACATTGGCGGAAATTTTATCGCTCCGGCGTAGCGGGAACGCGGTCAAATGATCAGATGTAATCGTAAAGATTTGCTTAAGGATTTACTATAGCTTGTAATAGTTTCCTTGGTAATGTTCTAGTTTGTTATACCGTTAACAATAACTAAATGACCTTTACATAAACCAGATGTATAAGGAATGTATGAAATATTTTATCTGATTTTAAGGACGATGTAATGTTACATTTTATGTAGTATATGTGGGCGCTATCAAATAGCGCCATCTAGCAGCGACTTTAAGCATCAAATTGTAAAATACAGCTGCGACATCTATTGAATATCGAAGGTACTAATCCGATGGATTTAGAGATTTTTATTAGTTTTTAAATATTTAAGACTAATTGTAATGTATAGAATTATTAAATTTCAATTGTTTAATTATTTTAGGATTAATTAAGTAATTATAATCTTTATATATGCTTTTTTTAATTTAACAGGTCCTTATTTGTATTTTAATTTTGGTCATAATAGTTCTTATATATAAAATTAGATTGTTTTCAATAATTCTTATATATAGGCAAATACTATAAATAATAATTAAAATTAATTATCAGTTATTTGATTTGTAAATACTAATTTTATTTAAAATGAACATTGTTTTGATTGATGATTGTTTTGATGTGTTAAATATTAATAACTATCTTTCATTAAGTAAAATTGTTAATTGTATTACATAAATTCATTTAAAAATAATATCTCTATATATTAAAACTATTTAAGACTGTACTTTACATTTTCTTGAATTCTGGAATAAATAATTTAACAATTGACTACACATTTCCTGTCATTGATAAGTTTTATATTAAATAAAATGTTTAAATATCATTAACTATGTGATAAAATTATGTTATAAAAGAAAGGGTGTTTAAATTGGAAGAGTGACTATATTTGTAATTTACAACTATTCAAAATAAATATAGGTACCGAGAAAATGGTAACTAAATCGATTGTAACTAGAATGGCGCCATTCTTAAGAAAAGGGCGGGTAGCATTAAGGGGGCATTCGATGATTCATGTATGGTAAAAGACAGTTCAAGTTGTAAAATTGAATAAAAGTGTTTTCTCTACGAGTTTTTAGTATTTTTGTGAGTTTCCTCTTGTTTTTATTGGCTTCTTCACGGAGAGGCAATGGACGCAGGCATGCAGCCTGGTCACGCGCCGACAGCAGCGGTGGGATCACCAACCGGTGATCCGGTACCACACCCTCCAGATCCTACGTTCACCATGGAACAGGTTATGAGCCTCGTTAATAATATTACAAAGCAAGCAGCGGTTAGTGCTGTCACTGCCGCTTTTTCTTCTGTGGAATTACCATCTCGATATAGTCACGACTTTTATTTGCCCCCCTTTGATCCAGATGAACGCTCTCATGATATAAGGTGTTGGTGTTCTCATGTCGATGAGATTATTTCGAAATACAATATTCCATTGCATGAAGCCCGTACGAAGGCGATACTACAGTTGAAAGGAAGAGCAAGAAAATGGGCCGATACGTGGTCTCTTAGTTCTACCACGTGGGATCAAATTAAAAGGGAACTAATACAAACTTTTGCCAGGGAATTCCGGTATGCTGATGATGTCCAAAAATGGAGGGCATATACTTCAGAACAAGCTACTACTTATGCTGAGTACGCCACTACGGCGTGGACTCTGTTTAAAAGGGTCAGGCCAGAGGCTTCAGATACAGAAATGGTAGATGCTTTAATCACAGGTATTTATCCTGAGTTTGTACGATCCGAGTTATTGCGAAATACGCCTGATTCTTTCCCCAAATTAATATCAGTTTTAAAAACTTTTCGCAAACGAAAAATAGAAGCTCCTAAAATGGAAAGGTCAGATAATAAAAAACCTTGTTTTATAGAACCTGGTGCCTCTAGGAGGGAGACAATTACTTGTTTTACTTGTAATAAGCCTGGACATCGTTCTCGTGAATGTAAATATAGGTCACAGTCAACTTCTGGTACTTCGTCATATGTTAATGCCCCTAATATAAAAAAATCACTTCCCTTAGGGAAAACAGGTGGCAGTATAATTAAGTGTGATTATTGTCACCTAAGAGGCCATTTTGAAAAGAATTGTTTTCGGCGTCAAAATGATGAGCGAATAAAAACCCAAAATAAAACTATCAATTGTTGCAGTCCTTTTAATGCAGAGCGTAGCATGATCACTGTAAAAATAGGACCTAAAAATTATTCTTGCTTATTCGACACCGGTGCAGATTGTTCATTAGTTAAAGAAAGTATTGCTCTCTCTATGCCCGGAAAACGAAAAAATGTTGATATTTCTTTTTCTGGAATTGGCGGGTCACCTGTTATTTCAAATCTGAGTATAACCACTTTAATAACCATAGACAATACTCCTATTGAAGTAGAATTTCACGTTGTTAGAGATTCACAAATACAATTTGACCTACTTGTGGGTTTTGACTTATTAAAAGTTCCAGGCCTAAGTGTTACAATTAACAAAAATAGATTATCGATTAAGCGGGATTTTTTGATTAATGAATGCATTGTAAATGAAGATCCGACATTTAATCTCGATACCGATATTACCAATCCAAATGAAATCCAAATGTTAAAAAATATTTTAAAAATATTTAAAGATAACTTTACGAGTGGTAATCGTGTTTCTGAAGTTACTACCGGAGAGTTAGTGATTCGTTTAAAAAATTCAGAGAAGATCGTTCAACGACGTCCATATCGATTGTCACCATTAGAGCGCGATAAAGTTAAAAGTATTATCCAAGATTTAAAAAGTAACGGCATCATACGTGACAGTTCATCACCCTTTAGTAGCCCTATTTTATTAGTAAAAAAAAAAAATGGATCTGACAGACTATGTGTAGACTTTCGTGAATTAAATGCGAATACCCACAGAGATCACTTTCCTTTGCCTTTAATTGCTGATCAAATTGATAAACTTGGGAAAGCACGATATTTTACTCGTTTAGACATGGCCGCTGGTTTTCATGGTATCCCGATATCTCCTAGCTCAATAGAGAAGACTGCTTTCGTAACTCCTGACGGACAATATGAATATTTACGTATGCCTTTTGGTCTATGCAATGCCCCGTCAGTCTATCAGCGGGCTATAAACAAAGCGCTGGGAGATTACAAAGACACCATTGCGCTTGTTTATGTTGATGATATCCTTGTTATATCTGAATCAATTCCAAAAGGGTTAGAAAATTTAAAGATGGTATTACATCGACTTACGGTGGCAGGCTTTTCACTAAATGTAACAAAATGTTCATTTCTCAAGACCCAAATCGAATATTTGGGAAATATTATAGAAAACGGAACGGTTAAACCAAGCCCAAATAAAATATTAGCTCTAACGAGATGTCCAATACCTACAAATGCTAAACAAGTTCGTCAATTTAATGGGCTAGCCGGCTATTTTAGAAAATTCGTTCCAAATTTTTCTACCAAAATGTCTCCATTGTATGAGTTAACTAAAACTAATGCGCCTTTTAAATGGACTGAACGACACGAATTAGCTAGACAGGAAATTATTGATTACCTCACATCTTCACCCATATTGACTATTTTTGACCCCAACTTAATGACTGAACTTCATACAGACGCTAGTTCAATTGGGTACGGTGCTGTCCTAATTCAGAGGGTACAAGGAAACCCCTTGGTAATCGCCTATTTCAGTATGAGGACTACGGATTGCGAGAGTCGGTACCACTCTTACGAATTAGAAACCCTAGCAGTTGTTAAAGCTATTAAACACTTTAGACATTTCTTACATGGTAGGCCTTTTAAAGTAGTAACGGACTGCAATTCTTTAAAAGCATCTAGGAGTAAGAGTGAATTAACTCCTAGAGTCCATCGGTGGTGGGCATATTTACAAAATTTTGAATTTGATATAGAGTATCGTAAAGGCAATAAACTTTCGCACGCGGATTTTTTTAGTCGTAATCCTACAGAGGAGACTAACCCAAAACCAAGGAATATCTTTCAATCCATAAGCGAGACTAAACCTGTGAAATTAATAGTTAATACAACGGTAATTGACCATAATTGGCTACTTATAGAACAAAAGCGTGACCCTAATTTAGTTAAAATTGTAGAAGGATTAAAAGGCGATACAATTCCTAAATCAATTGCTGATACATACATAATATTGCAGGATAAATTGTTAAGGAGAAAAGTGCAAATAGACAATAAAACTCACAAACTTGTAATTGTCCCTCGTAATTATAGATGGAATCTTATAAGTCACTACCATGATACCCTCCAACATTTTAGTTGGGAAAAAGTCCTTCAAAAAATAAGAGAACAATATTGGTTTCCTAATATGTCCCAATTAGTTAGGAAATTCGTAGAAAATTGTGTTTCTTGTCGAGTACGCAAAGGTTTTTCGGGTGCCCGGCAGATTACATTACATCCCATAGATAAAATCGCCATTCCTTTTCATATTGTCCACGGGGACATAACTGGTCGAATGAATGGCAAACGTAATGAAACAGAATATGCGTATGTTTTTATTGATGCCTTTACGAAATATGTCCATATGATTTACACTAATGATAGAACGACCGAAACTGCGATCAAATGCTTTCAAAATTTAATTACCATATTTGGAACTCCAACTCGTTTAATAACTGATCAAGATAAAAGTATGACATCTGTAGAGTTTAAAAATTTTTGTAATAATTATAATATTCAGCACCATGTAGTAGCCAAAGGTGCTAGCAGGGCCAATGGACAAATCGAACGCATTATGAAAATAGTTAAAGACCATATGTCTATTGTGGAAATTAACAAACCTTGGCATTCCGCCATTAACGAGTTACAACTTGCAATTAATTGTACAGTGTCTAAAAGCACAGGCAAAAGTCCTATGGAAATTTTATTTGGAAAAAAATGCTTACCACCCGGTCTAAAGCTTATACAAATTGACAATGATAAATCAATTGATGATCTCGAGTCTGTGCGTTCTAAATGTAAAATAAGGATGGACGAGCGATCTCTTCGGGATAAAACTAGATTTGATAAAGGGAAAGCAAAAATTAATCACTTCAAACCTGGTGATTTCGTATTATTTCGGCGCCACGAACGTCACACAACTAAATTAGGACCAAAGTTTGAGGGTCCTATGGAAGTGATAGAGGTTTTATCTAATGACAGATATAAAATCAAACATGTAAATCTCCGCGGTAGTTCTGAAAAAATTGCCAGTCATGATTCACTAAGACCTGCCCCTTTATCTCTACCAGACCCTTTTGATAGTGATTTGAGTGATAAGTCGGCCATGTGGGCGAATAGTAATAGCTCAGACTTGCCTTCTTCGGAGTAACCTGTTTTAAATATTCTGAAACTCTGAATCATTTTTATTTTTAATTAATATTAAAATAAGTTTTTTTTTTTCTCTCTTTATTTATAATCTAATAATTGTGATACCTTATCCAACTATTCTTCCTTATTACGCCGTCTGGCCAACGCGCGTTTCCTTTTCCAGGTCTTGGAGGCTAGATCCCAGTATGGGTGCGCCTTGTGTTTTGGCTAGATCCCAGTATGGGTGCGCCTTGTGTTTTGGCTAGATCCCAGTATGGGTGCGCCTTGTGTTTTGGCTAGATCCCAGTATGGGTGCGCCTTGTATGATGGCTAGATCCCAGTATGGGTGCGCCGTGTGATGGTTAGATCCCAGTGTGGGTGCGCCATGTGAAGGCTAGATCCCAGTAAGGGTGCGCCTTGTGTGAGGGCTAGATCCCGTATGGGTGATGCCTTGTGGTTTGGCTAGATCCCGTAGGGGTGATGCCTTGTGCGCTCATCCCAGGGTGATGCCATTCGTATTTGTGGGGTAATAAAATTATTTTTGGTTTTTATGTCGTTAAATAATTCTGATGTTAAATGATTTTTATTAGCATGTTAAGTTAAATGTTTTGATGTAAAACGTTTTTGATGTCACTAAATGATGATGATAACTGATGTTGTTAATAAAATAATCAAATACGACGTTTTAAGCGATTTTGATGTTGATGTATAATGATTTAGTTGTAATGAAAAAGTTCAAATGATTGTAATTTTCTTAGTTTTGTTAAATTTTGGTTCGGTAAGTTTCCTGATATTTATTGTAAAAATTAATATATAAGGATAATATTTAACAAAGTTAAATTGTATTTCTGTATTTATTGGTGATACAATATTAAAAAAAAAAAAAAATTAAAAAAAAAATTAAAATTAACAGCTAAGGTAAGCGCAGAGAGCGCGCTTGAGTCAGTATGGCCGTGTGGGCGCTATCAAATAGCGCCATCTAGCAGCGACTTTAAGCATCAAATTGTAAAATACAGCTGCGACATCTATTGAATATCGAAGGTACTAATCCGATGGATTTAGAGATTTTTATTAGTTTTTAAATATTTAAGACTAATTGTAATGTATAGAATTATTAAATTTCAATTGTTTAATTATTTTAGGATTAATTAAGTAATTATAATCTTTATATATGCTTTTTTTAATTTAACAGGTCCTTATTTGTATTTTAATTTTGGTCATAATAGTTCTTATATATAAAATTAGATTGTTTTCAATAATTCTTATATATAGGCAAATACTATAAATAATAATTAAAATTAATTATCAGTTATTTGATTTGTAAATACTAATTTTATTTAAAATGAACATTGTTTTGATTGATGATTGTTTTGATGTGTTAAATATTAATAACTATCTTTCATTAAGTAAAATTGTTAATTGTATTACATAAATTCATTTAAAAATAATATCTCTATATATTAAAACTATTTAAGACTGTACTTTACATTTTCTTGAATTCTGGAATAAATAATTTAACAATTGACTACACATTTCCTGTCATTGATAAGTTTTATATTATGTAACAACGCCGCCTTGTCGTTACTGCAAGCAAGCAAGCAAGCAAGCCATGACGTCACATCTTGCCACAGCCTTTCGCGCCATTTTGACGTGGGAGATGTGACAGCCGCTGTCATTAGCGCCTAGCCCGCGAATAGCAAATGAGAGTTTGCCTTGATTTCATTTTAGCATTTTTTATGAAAAGAATAAAACTAATTTAGAATACTTCTTTTATTAATACAAGTAGTTTAGTTACATATCAGAAGTGTGAATCCGCGCAAAATGAAAAGACGAGCTGTAAGTGACAATGAAAATTTCACATAGTGATCACGAAAAGTCTTCATATGTGGTGAAAGATGATCAAACGCCCGCAAGGAAAATTTTGAAAACTTTTCTTCCGTCAAATGAAAAAAGGATTCCGGAATTTGCATAATGAAGATCGTACTATGGCCCCACTAAAACAGCACCGAGCGGCAGTATTGATCCCGGAATTTGATCCAGATAGTGAGGAGTGCACTATAACAGCCTGGCTGAAGAAAATTGAACAATTAGGGGACATCTATGATTGGGATGATAAGATAAAATCGTTCCATTTACAAGTTACGTTTTACATTATTTATGTTTTTTTTTTATTTTTCAGTCTAGTATCAGCAGACTCCATCCGTCCCTACCGGAGCGTAGCACATATGACAGATGGTGAGAGTAGTATAGATGAACAATAAGAGACTGAAGACTTAATTGATTTGTTGGAGAGTTTAACTTATTAATTGCACGGGTTCAATCATCTTATTAACAAACCGTATTACACGTTTTATCTTGTTCTGTGATTAAGTGTTTGCATTTTCATTGCGGGAGCAATGTTTACAGGATGGCCGAATGTAACAACGCCGCCTTGTCGTTACTGCAAGCAAGCAAGCAAGCAAGCCATGACGTCACATCTTGCCACAGCCTTTCGCGCCATTTTGACGTGGGAGATGTGACAGCCGCTGTCATTAGCGCCTAGCCCGCGAATAGCAAATGAGAGTTTGCCTTGATTTCATTTTAGCATTTTTTATGAAAAGAATAAAACTAATTTAGAATACTTCTTTTATTAATACAAGTAGTTTAGTTACAATTAAATAAAATGTTTAAATATCATTAACTATGTGATAAAATTATGTTATAAAAGAAAGGGTGTTTAAATTGGAAGAGTGACTATATTTGTAATTTACAACTATTCAAAATAAATATAGGTACCGAGAAAATGGTAACTAAATCGATTGTAACTAGAATGGCGCCATTCTTAAGAAAAGGGCGGGTAGCATTAAGGGGGCATTCGATGATTCATGTATGGTAAAAGACAGTTCAAGTTGTAAAATTGAATAAAAGTGTTTTCTCTACGAGTTTTTAGTATTTTTGTGAGTTTCCTCTTGTTTTTATTGGCTTCTTCACGGAGAGGCAATGGACGCAGGCATGCAGCCTGGTCACGCGCCGACATATACATAGTGGGTTTATAAAGGCGAGAACATGTTTTTAGATTTTAATCACATTGTTAAGGAAGCATAATTTTATCAACGTACGCTTTTTGTACTATTTATTTTGTGCAATTAAACTTATAAATGAGTTAACTTTGCGTTTTAATTCTCTTAATATTATCGTTATTTCGGTTGATTAATTGCTTGGTTATATATTCTTTTATAGCGTGTCTTTGCCTTGTTTATTGACGCGTTAAATAATTGAACAATTTACAAATTTAACTACAATACTATTCATAAACTGGGGTCAGACTCATTTCACTTATTGAGGCACGTTAGAGCTTACACTCCCTAAGGTGAAGCTTTGTAAATGAAATTCCTTTATCATGTCCCTGCCCTTATCCCAATCTAAGTGTGGTCAGCACAACATGTTATAAACCATGAGTTGGCTACCGTATTTTACGATCGGCCGCCTGCCTGACATCAACTTACGTAAGTAGTATTTTACGAAACCTCTGTAAGAAAGAGGGTGATCTATTCTACTTTACCATGTACCACACGGCGGATCGACTTGCCTTAGTCGCCTTTTAGGACACCTCGGTAAGAAATGAGAGTGATCTATTCTACTCAGCCGGATACCACACGGTGGGTCAACTTACCTTAGTCGCCTTTTACGACACCTTGGTAAGAAATGAGGATGGTCTATTCTACTTAACCAGATACCACATGGTGGGTCAACTTACCTTAGTCGCCTTTTATGACACCTCGGAAAGAAATTAGGGTGGCCTATTCTACTCAGCCGGATACCACACGGTGGGTCAACTTACCTTAGTCGCCTTTTACGACATCTCGGTAAGAAAAAAGGGGGTCTATTCTATTCTGTCCGATAACTCACGGCGTAAATTAATTTTATAAACAGGGTTAATAAAAACAGCCTATGGTTACGCAGTTCCTCACGATGTATTGCAGCTTTAAAAAATATTATGGGTATGGTTTTAACCATGACGATAATCTACTAACAAGCGCCGTGCTATCTGTAGGGTGTGTGCTCAGCCATTCACTGCAGTTTCCTTTTTTTGCTGGAAACCATGCTGGAATTGCAATAAAATGTCAATGCATTACGTGAAAATACATCATCATCTTCCTGCCCTTATCCCACTCTAAGTGGGGTCCGCACAACATGTTATAAACATGTCACATGATTTGGCTGCGTTTTTACGACCGGCCGCCTGCCTGACGTCAACTTACCTTCGTCGTATTTTACGACACCTCGGTAAGATATGAGGTTGGTCTATTCTACTCAGCCGGATACCACACGGCGTGAAAATACATATGATATCTTTAATATTTACATGAGTTAATCTTGTATATATGTATATATATAAATATACTTTCTGAATCTCGTAAACGGCTAACGATTTTCCTGAAATTCAGCATATAGGAGGTTTTGGGGTTGAAAAATTCATCTGACTAGGTTTTATCTAAAAAAAGCAGTTTTATCGCTGTTTTCGGGCATAAAAAATTATTAACATTTAAATTTAATATATAACATTATTTTTGCCGTAAATTGTCCGATCTTTGGAATTTCATTACCTATCAATGGTGTCTCAAAGCGCAAGTTAAGCACTTCATTAAATTAAATTTAATTAAAAAGTAATAATTATTATTTTGCTATAATGCGCGATAAAAGAAAATATTTGGAATTGGAATGCTTTATGGGCCTCTTTAAAGCTAGAGTGAATAGGCATCTTCTAGGCAAGCGTGCTTCATCTTAGACTGCATCATCGCTTACCATTAGGCATGATTGCAGTCAAGCACTCGCCTATTCTGCAATAAAAAAAAAAAAAAAATTTGGAATGCTAAATGTTAAGCGTAAAATATAAGTGACTAAATACTAAGGCGTGAAGTAGGTACTACTACTACTGAGATAAAATAAAATGTATAAACTCAAAATTTTTACCTTTTAGTCTAGTTTTTTACAATACCAATTTTTCTTAAGTACTTCGATAAGTTTTAAAGTAGGTACTTAACTTTTTTATAATTGACAATACATACCGTATCCTGCAAAAATTAATAATAAATCAATGTATTTGGAAGTATAAATTGCATCGAACCCGGGACATTTAACACGCCACGGAGTGAACTGTAGTGTCGTTGTAATAAGTACCTTCTTTATTTAACAGCAGCCACGACTTCATTCGCGCCAAAATTAAGTGTTAGGTACTCTCAAAAATGTAATCTGTTTTTTTAAAGAATAACTGAAAATTTATCCTGTATTACCCCGGTGTATATGTTTAATAGTGTCAAGTTTTGTCCATATTAATCAAGCGGATTAGCTGTGAAAGCGTAACAGACAGACTTTTTAGCTTTGCCATTACAGCAGTTTCAAGGCACTATTAAAAAGAGGCTGATACAGAAAGCCTTATTGTTTACTACTACTACTTTTTACTGTTGAGGATTACTTAGATGATAAGAATGTGTGGATATAGCTCTCTTCGAACCTGTGCAAGACAGTAATGACTGTAACTAGTATTAAGAATTATATTTTTAAAAGAGCAACCTCCGAGCGTTCCAAACCTGCAGTAAAGTTGACTATTCAAAAGCACTGTTTACAAGTTTATTACAAAGAATATTTTTGGAAAAAATATGACGGAAATTTTCGGATAAGCCGTGAAAGCGTAACAGACTATTATTGCAATTATAATATTAGTATGCATATATGTTGCTATACACTCACTCTTTGTTTTATTAACGCAATTCGCAAGTTCCAAGTAGCACATATTTTCGAAAGTCATAGTCTCGTACTCCCATTCTTTCCTAGATAGTCGCATGCCGCACACTGGGCCATACCTAATCACATATTATATAATAAACGGCGATATTTCTCCTTTATTCTTATTCAATAAATAAAATGCAATTTTCCCGAAGTCAACTCATTTACTCTTTCGCAACACCTCAATGAATCACATATAGTGTATTATCTATGGAATCACACATAAAAATATGACAGCCACAATGCTTTTCATATTAATCGCCAACTCTATGAAGGAGGTTGTATTAAAAACATGTTGTAACAATTAAGTACGACCAGAATTATTAATTGAATTAAATTTATTTAAAGTCTCTTATGGGACACTAACATTATTTAAAATCTTAATAATTTTTAAATTAGTCACTGTGTTACATATATTTTGTAAATTAAAAGAAATAGCAGCTGTAATGTTCGTCTGCTAAGTAAAGACCGCGTCAACGTTGGTGACAAGAATATGGTATATATATCCGCATCTCTATTCCACTGTGGATTGGCTGGTTACATGTATCTCACAGATTCTCCAGGCTTATACGTCACTTCACTTTAATATATAATAAATTATACTTATCAATTAAAACATTTTTGAATATATTAAACTCATAGGTCCCAGTGTTGGAAGCCGAAATCCCTCATAACAATTGAAAGGGTTAATCGATTTAGCTATCAGTAGGTTACAGCAACAGGAAATATTGGCGTCATTTTAATGATTCTATAGCTAGAGGATCTGAAATGTGGTCTTTGACTGGCCTTAACAAAGCTCAGGCAACACAGTGGCCGATGGAGCGAGCTATGCTTGGTGTATCTCTTAGTGTGTAGAAGAACCAGGGTAACCGACATAGCATTGTGTCTCGAAGCTGAAGTGACAGTGGGCGGGGCACGTATTCCGTAGAACAGATGGACGTTAGGGTCCAAAGGTGCTGGAATGGCGACCTCGCACCGGAATACCTTGGGTAGACCTCCTATGAGGTGGACTGACGACCTCAAAAAGGTCACGAGCATCCGCTGCATCCAAGCGGCATAAGATCATGTGGTGTGGAGATCCCTTAAAGAGACTTATGTCCAGTAGAGGACGTCCAACGGTAGAAAATAACAGAGGTTATTTTAGTTTATTTTTTGTCAAGTAACATAATAATAGGTTACAGAGCAATTTCGAATTAAATAGATAACTGCATAACGATAGGCCGATGCTTTGGTTGTACAGTTTTGACGAATATCGGTAACTAAAGGAAATCAGTATAATATTATGGCCATTTCACACTTAGTAATCAAAAGCGTAATTGATACACAGAGCGTATAGAGTATACACGTTAAAAGTTTACATTATGGAATAAAACAATTTTGATATTATTTTAACAGTTCGAGGATATAGGAATTTAATATAATTTTTCAAATTAACTATAAAAAATATCTAGTTCTTAGGTACACTTTAATATCTCCAAGCTTTTGGCGAATAATTAACTACTACACTGATTATTATAACGGTTTTAACGCACTTTAAAAGTATTATGTACTTACTCTTTATATATTTCTATGCAAATTTGATTACATTCTTCTTTTGGGGTTGTTTTAACGTTTAAGAAATATCCTTGTGGCCTATTTGTAGATCCCTGTCTGTAAATAAATTGTATAAATGGCTTCAGTTAAATAAAAATTGTTCTTTTTGAATAAATTGATAAATAAAAGTTAAGTAAAGTAAATAAGCTAGAAATTGTGCGATGTTGTGCATCTATTAAAAAAAATCAATCTATAAAAATTTCTATCTATTAAAAAAAACCACATCAAAATCTGTTGCGTAGTTTTAAAGATTTAAGCATACATAGGGATATAGGGACATGGGGACAGACACAGAAGGCGACTTTGTTTTATACTATATACTGATTTAGCAAAATTTATCTATTCTTCCATTCGTTCATGTTCATTAAGGGGTATGTAACGATAACATTATTCAACAGAATCAGCAGTACACTCAACATTATTAATTTAGATGTATGTTACTGTGACATACCTATTAAAAACCCAGTCTCCGTTTTCCCAATAGGGTTCATAGTAACCATCGTCTACACCAGATTTTTTCTTTAATCCTGGAATTTCTGGAGGTTTCATGGCCCCTTGAGGACGCCTTAAAAATAACATGCATTATGTACATTGTAATCTTTGATAACATGTTAATAACTGACAGATAATTTAATATGACTTCTTAAAGAATAAAGTTTATCGATTAATATAAATCTTTGTAGCTTTAAGGCCTATTCTCGTATTGTAAATGCATCGACAACAATCAAAAGCAATAATAGTCAATATTTTTAAATACATAAAAGGAATATTAAATTCCTTTTTAGTACTACCTAACGGAATTTAAACCTAGGCTGATAATTCAAGTGCGTAAAAGGTGACTAAGGTAAGTCGACACGCCGTGTGGTATCCAGTTAAGTATAAAAGATCATCCTCTTTCTTACCGGGGTGTCGACGATTGGTACGACTAAAGTAAGTTGACGTCATGCAGGCGGACGGTCGGGAAATACCTAGCTGAATCATGTGACAACATGTTGTCACATGATTATAACATGTTGTGCCGACCCGACTTAAAGTAGGATAAGGGCAGGAGAATGATGATTAAACTTTAAAAAAACGTGTAGGTAGGTCCTAGATGTACAAAATGGGCTTAAAAATGACAATATATGTATGGCAAAATATCTAAGTATATGAAAAACTGGAATATGGAATGCAGGTTTAGCAATAAACTATGCGATACCAATACCTAATTATAAAAAGTATTTATTTACTTCAATTGTCTTCGATATTGGTTTTTATTAATTGTCTGGAGTCGTGTTACACCAACCATTGCATCTGTATTTAAATCAAGTAAATCTATATACGATGCATCTGAAAACAACAGTATTAGCCATATTATTATTGGCCTTATTTTGTAATCTATTTTAGTATCTATTCTTATGTAATAGCTGTAAGTTTTCCTTATAAAATAAAACTAGTCTATCGGTATTTCGACTCTCGGCTTTTAGTCTTTTACATATATCTTGTATGTATGATATAAAACTAATAATTTATTAAACTTACAAGAAATCAAAAATAAAACGTTATTACAAAATATTTTTCCCATAGTACACTGATTAAAATTGCTCGGTCGGTAAATAACGAATTATTAATTTCATGGATCGAATAACAACAAACAATGCCAAGAATTAAACATTAATAACTAAACAAATTTAGTAACCAAGTCTTTTTGAGTTTTACTATACACATAGAAAGCTATGCAGATTTTTTATTTATTTGGCTCACGCTTATAAAGATTTTTATAAATACTGCACTATATGTGCCGGGCTTAAATTTTGTACCTCTAAATTTCTGGTAATTTCCCGCGATGCAAGTTGGCCGAGAGGGAAAATACTAAATAGTAATATACCAACAATTGATAGTGCCTTAATAGCTATCGATACTAACGATAGTCTATCAATGTTTAACGTACACTAATGGGTAGCTGTATAGTCAATGATCTTAGCGTGTTCGTATAGACAAGATCGAAGGAAGAAAAAAGTTTTAATGCAATCTATGGTTTTAATGACATGTTTTGTTAACGTCAGAATGTGTTGAAATGATAAATATATACGTAAATATAATTGTTAAAATATGAAATCATGTCCGATTTTTTCAGTAACAACGGCATGTGTCGATGCTGTCACGGTAAAGGTAGCTTTAAAGACTTAAATCAGGAGTACATCTACGAAGGTTACCAAGAAATATATTCAAACATGTTACATCAGACTTTTAACATAAAAGTAAGTTTTTTTAAATATTTCTAACTAATAAGTTATATTATAATACGAAATAAGCCTAAATCACTAAATTTGTGATTTAATGTATGATATAAAATGTACGCGGTTAACATAATACGACAGTCTTAAAGGGGCTTAAAATCGACGCCGATAAATGCACACAACAAAATCATTATCGTAAAACTAATGTGAAATACCTTATGAATATTAATGTTCGATAAATAAAATTAATTATACATATTAACAAAATTATCTAACTTTTATTTACAGTTTAAAAATCAATAAACCTAGTATTTTTTTAATGAAAATGCTTAAAATCATGTTTAATGTGAAAAATTTAACTTAAATCAGATAGGTTTTTGTTACTTTTGTTACTTTTTTACATTTAACATTGTTACTTTTTTTACCTGTACCAAGTACCTGTGTCAAGCTGTAATATGTACACAATAAATATTGATTGATTATTATATTGATTATTGATGAATATTGAACATGTGAAATAAACTTAAAAAAAAATGTTATAGTCCAAATTTTCACAAAGCACTTTGAAACATATAGTACTAACTTACTTCAAGGTACATATAGAGGATAAGTTCAAAGAGTCTGTTAAACAAAAATACATGTTGAACATTTTAAAATTCATAGAAAGACTAGTTTAGTTCATAAAACCTCAAGAAATTTTTACTAAACCAAATTTATTTTTCAGATGAAACCAGCTCCAGGTGTGTCAAATATGTTTTCTATATGTGATATATGTATACCTCGGCTTCGTGATGCTGAACAGTTTAAAAACCAAGTCATTTCATGTGAACAAATATTTCAACAGTATTATGAAATGCACTTCCAGAATGGTACATCAGTAACTAAATTTTTTATTAAATTGAATTTAATTGTCCTATGCCGTGTAGTATCCAGCTGAATAGAATAGTACCACCCTCATTTCTTACTGAGATGTCGTAAAAGGTGACTAAGGTAAGTCGACCCGCCGTGTGGTATCTGGCTGAGTAGAATAGTACCACCCTCATTTCTTAACGAGGTGTCGTAAAAGGCGACTAAGGTAAGTTGACCCGCCGTGTGGTATCCGGCTGAGTAGAATAGACCAACCTCATTTCTTACCGAGGTGTCGTAAAATACGACAGAGGTAAGTTGTCAGGCAGGCGGCAGGTCATAAAAACACAGCCAAATCATGTGACAGCATTTTTATAACATGTTGTGCCGACCCCACTTAGAGTGGGATAAGGGCAGGAAGATGATTGAATTTAATTGTCCTAAGAATCATTGTAAACATAACTTTAGTTCTGTATTAGTAGAAATATGAAAAGAGTAGTCTAAAATTTACATTTATTATGTTTTGAGCGAACTTACTTTGTTTTCATAGATCCACGGGTTTGTATTTGACTTTAATTAAAGTTAATGATATGTAATTCATAAATTAATTAGTTTTCATACATATTTTTCATTTGTTTCAGACAATCAAATGTATGGTAAAGAAATAAAAAAAGAGCTAGATGATACAGATGGTAAGATATGTTTATTTATAATATTATATAAATATTATTTTTTTAAAGTAGTTACGAGTCCAGAAAGAACAATAGGAATTGTGGTGGAAAAAGTAGCTGTGAGAAAGTGTGACTATAGAGAGGGTCACATGTTCAAATCAGGGGCAGCAACCAATAAGTCTGTTAAAACTTATGTAGTTTATAGAAATAGGCATTACTACAGAGATCCATAATAATATTATTTATATTCCACAATAAAAAATAATGTAATGCGTGAAATGTATGCTAAATTTAGAGTGTACTATCCTGTACTCATACCTGATACATGTAGAATTTGTGACAACTGCAGCACTACCCTCCACCAATAACAACTTTAACAACAACAATCAATTTGCCCCTTAACCGAACCATGGTCTGAAGATAAACTCTACAACAAAATCACTAACTTATGTGTCTAATTAATAATTGCATTTATAAGTGCATTTCCATAATGGAAGTTATTGTGAGGAAATCTTTAGAGAATTCTGGGTACATATGTATCCATATTGGAGCAGTATGGTGGTTTTTGCGTAAACTCTTTCTGCAAAAAACAGGAGGCTTATGCCCAGCAGTGGGATAGTAAGCAACAGCCTGTTACTATAGGCCTGCTCTCTCCGTTTTTGGAGAGAAAGAGTGGAGCTAAGAATTATCACCCTGCTCCAATGTAGATTGGCAGGTTTCATATCCCTAGGATTCTCTATAGATATGCAGGTTTCCTCACGACGTTTTCCTCCAGTAAAAAGTGTGTGATAAATTGCAATTATCAATTAGACACATACGTTTTAATAGAAAAACTCATTGGTGTCTGCCCGGGTTTGATCGGATTTGATTTGAACCCATGATCCTCTCTACAGATTCACACAGTCACACTGCTGGATTATCACAGCTATTTCACAGTGGGATAGTAACAGGACGCTACTTTGCTTTCAATGCTGCTCAGTTGCCTAAGTAATAAATTAAATTTTATCATTTTTTTCACCTACCTTATTACTTTTTTCCAGAACAGAAGAAAGAACCAGATGTTAACAGTGCTGAAGATTGTGGTGTCCAAAAGTTTGAAGATGATGGTTTGATTTTTTTTATTTAAAATAAATATATGGGACACTTACACACACGGTCGTCCGTCCCCAAAGCAAATAACTTAATACTTATGTTATGGTTGACAGACAACTGGTGAATATATACTTATGTATTTTTTAAATACATAAATATAAATGGACAGCCCGACTCGAAGACCAACTGATTCATTTATAAAATGTTGGCCCTAGGCGGGAATCGAACCTGCGACCCACAGAGCTGAAGGCAGGCACTACCCACTGCGCCAGTCGTATTATTTTTATGTGTTAAATTAAACTAAACTTTAGAATTAATCACTAATATATTGTACTCTTACAGAAGATTTCAATTCCGAGACATTTGAGGCTGAAGATGACGAAGACCGCCCCCTGTCCACCCTCCAAAATCAATATAAACCGAATGAAGATTGGAAAATTTTTAAAGGTGCGATTAAAACATTGTTTTATGAGTTTTCCATGATACTTTATTAAAAAAACTAGCGGCCTACCCTGCTTCGCACGGGTATAAAATAGCCTATGTCACTCAGTGAAAAAAATTATTAAAATCGATCCAGTAGTTTTAATTTATTCATTACTGCCCGTGGCCCGCACGCGTAAAATTTGAAGAAAAACAATTCCCCTCTCCCTATACCAAGAAGATTTCCTGCTATATCTAACATCAAAGTAATTATTAATTATAAAGAAAAAAAAGTAATTATTTACGACATCACATTAGAAACATTACAGTATTTCTCTACTCCATATTGAATGTTATTATACATTCCTCTTGAATCACTCTATCTATTAAAAAAACCGCATCAAAATCTGTTGCGTAGTTTTAAAGATTTAAGCAGTCATAGGGATATAGGGACAAACAAAGAATGTGATTTTGTTTTATACTATGTAGTGATAATTCCTATAGCATGATTCAGTATTCACGCGCGATGACTTATTATTAGCGTATTTCATGTATAACTTTGGTGTTTCTATACCGATTTCAATGATTCTTTATTATACAATGGTTAATACTATTCACTTTTTTATTTAGGGATGACTGAGAGTAATATAAACGTAGGAGTAGACAAATATAACCAGAAAGCTTCGAACTGCTAAGCTATCGGAAGTTACACGTCTTATTGTGAGTCAACCATAAAAGATAGACATATGCTGTCATGGGATATTTTTTATATAATTTTAAGGAAAACATTTCCGTCATACATGATTTCTGTGTAGCTTTAACCATCAAGGTTGCACACGCGACGGAAGCTTAAAAAATGGAGTAACTTCTCCCGTTTTCCCGACATTTCCCTTCACTGCTCTGCTCCTATTGATTGTAGCGTGATGAAAAGTATACTATAACCAGCCCAGGAGTATGAAAAAAAATTGTACCGAGTTTCGTTAAAATCCGTCGAGTAGTTTTTGTTTCTATAACGGTTATACAGACAGACAGACAGACAGACAGACAGACAGACAGACAGACAGACAAAATTTTTACTGATTGCATTTTTGGCATCAGTATCGATCCCTAATCACCCCCTGATAGTTATTTTGGAAATATATTCCAGTTACAGAATTGACCTCTCTACAGATTTATTATAAGTATAGATTAATATGAATTTTTTGTACTTGACTTGAAATAATATTGAAATTTTTTGTGTTTAAATTGTTAAACACTAAAATTATTTATTATTATTATTTAAAACTTTTGGATTGGGTAATATTATTTCTAAACGTATATTATAAGTCAGTGGGTGCCGGCCTGTTTGTTAGACTTTCATAGCTCCATGCTCAATGCATGTTAGCTATATTAAATCGGGAGCGTTAAAAATATCACGGTCAAAAAATATTTTATATCAATTTAAGTGGTGCTTTACAAGTGAAGCTGTGATGGCCTAGCGGTGCGACCGTGTGAATCTCTAGAGACGATCATGGGTTCAAACCCGGGCAGACACCAATGAGTTTTTCTATTAAAACTTATGTGTCTAATTGATAATTGCAATTTATCACACGCTTTTCGGTGAAGGAAAACATCGTGAGGAAACCTGCATATCTCAAGAGAATTCTGGAGATATGTGTAACCTACCAATCCGCAGTGGAGCAGCGTGGTAGGTCTTAGCTCCAATCCTTCTCTCTTATAACGGAGAGAAGAGGCCTATTCCCAGCAGTGGGATAATAACAGGCCGCTACTTTACTTTACTTTTACAAGTGGTTTTAAATTTATTGTTTTGTTATCTTTTAGTTTTGAAATTATAATGTATACAAATAAATACATATAATTTTCAGTTGAAGATTCGAAACCCACACGAAGAAAACAAATAAAGAAATTCAGCTGCGAAATATGTAAAAAGAAGTTCTCTTACAATGGTTCGCTGGAAGTGCATATGAGGACCCATAGTGATGAGAAAACCTATCTCTGTCATATATGTAACAATAAATATACACTAAACAAAGAACTAATAAAACACATCAACTCCAACCACTCTGTCAACGGCGAGTTCACTTGCACTTTATGTCCGAAAAGCTTTGAAAAGGCGCGTGTATTCAAGAATCACCTTTCAACGCATTTCGGCGAAGAGAAATTTAAGTGTAGCCACTGTGACAAGGAGTTTCAGAGGAAAAAAGGTCTTAAAGAACATATAAAGATACACACGGGTGAAAAGAATTACACGTGCACGATATGCAATAAATCGTTCGGTCATAACCAAACTTTGAAGTCACATATATTGACTCATACGGGCGAAAGACCTTACGTATGCGATGTATGCGGACGGAGATTCCCTCAGCGGACTCATTTGAAACGGCATATATTCATTATCCATACTGGTATCAAGCCTCATAGGTGCAAAGTGTGTAATAAACAGTTTTCCAGCAAGAGTTATCTGTCTATACACCAACGTCAGCATACTGGGGAAAGACCGTACGCTTGCGAAGTGTGCAAGAAAGATTTCACAGCTTACACAACCCTTAAAGTGCATATGCGGGTACATACTGGTTTAAAACCGTATATATGCTCGTTTTGTGACAGACAGTTCGCTCAAATGGCCAGCTTTAAGCTCCACGAGCGAACCCATACTGGCGAAAGGCCTTATTCGTGCAAAGTCTGCAAGAAAGCCTTTTCAGATAACGGCTATTTAAAGATACATATGCGTGTACATACAGGCGAGAAGCCGTTTAACTGTGAGGTGTGTAAACGGTCGTTTAGAGAGACGGGTCAACTTAAACGTCATATGCGCGTCCATACAGGCGTCAAGCCGTACACTTGTAAAATATGTAATAAACAAATTGGCAATCTGTCTAAACATATGCGAGTACATTCAGACGAGAGGCCGTTCAATTGTAATATATGTAACAAGCAGTTTTCTATCAATGGGAATTTAAAGTTGCATATGCGTATACACACGGGTGAGAGGCCGTTTAGTTGCGACGTGTGTAACAGCCATTTTACACAGAGCAGTGGCTTAAAAAGGCATAGATGTACCCATATTGCTAAAGTAGAATAATGTGTCATCATCCTCCTGCCTTTATCCCATTCTAAGTGGATCGGCACGACATGTTACAAACATGTCATATGATTTGGCTACGTATTTTACGACCGGCCGCTTGCCTGACGTTAACTAACCTTAGTCGTATTTTACGACTCGGTAAGAAAGAGGGTGGTCTATTTTACTCAACCGGATACCACACGGTGGGTCGACTTACCTTAGTCGCCTTTTACGACACCTCGGTGAGAAATGAGGTTGGTCTATTCTACTCAGCCGGATACCACAAGGCGGGTCAACTAACCTTAGTCGCCTTTAACGACACCTCGGTAAGAAATGAGGTTGGTCTATTCTACTCAGCCGGATTCGGATACCACACGATGGTCGACTTACCTTAGTCGCCGTTTACGACACTTCGGTAAGAAATGAGGGTGGTATTATTCTATTCAGCTGGATACCACACGGCGTAAAGTAGAATGATGTGTGGATCTACACATATTATCAAAACAAAGTCCCCAAGTCTGTCTGTATGTCAACAATTTCCTCAAAATCTACTATACAGATTTTTGTATGGTTTTTACTAAAAGGTATTGCAATTCTGCTGGAGGGTTTAGTATAATAGTAAATTATTGTTTTACGTAAATTGAATGAAAAACATATTTCTGCGCGGGCGTAGCCCAAGGCACAGCTTGTCTATAGATATTAAACAGTGTATTTTAATTACAGTAGTTTTTTAATATGAGAATGATGTTGATATAAATATCTTTCAAACAGTGGCCACTCTGTGCCGGATATAGTGTCCATTGGAAGAAGCATTTATAAACGTCTGCAATTAAGCATTACATGTAAAGTACTTAATTTATTTTTTTACACTAGCAATATTTTTTTTTTTACATTTTACACCTTGTTTTAAGAGTGTTGCTAAAAATAAATCAATTTTATATTTTAAGATTTTTTATTATCTATCGTTGTTTAATAAATTAAGTGACTATAGATAGTAGTTTCAGACTACAAAAAGCTGGATGTACAGTATGGAAGTAGAAATTAAGCATATTATCTTATTTGGACCGCCTTTATATTTCTCAAATATTAAATCGGCTATTGTTATAACAGTTATAGTGAAGACAAATAGTACTAGCAGTAATGTAAAATTTAATGTTTCTGAAAGTTGATATTAATCATTGGTAAATTGGTTTTTGGCTTCGTTATTACAGCCTATTTATTTAGTTATTACAGCTATTCATTATCAGCGATGATCGTTTGATCGTTTATAATCGGCATCGTGCTTGTGTCCATACGATCCGTATTTTTATACGTGTCACTCAGAGATTCCCTTTGATGTGCGTCCAAAAACCGAAGAAACCCGGGTCGTAGGCAATCGTAGGCGATCATATTTAATGATTGGAGAATACAGCCGAGTAGTCCCCTTAACACAGTGTTTCCCGACCTTTTTTGGTCCATGCCCCACGTTAAAAATTATTTTGCCCCCCTAAGTAACATACAAAAATTTTAATATTAAAAATTGAATTGTCCACTTAAAGAACATAAATATTAGGTTTTAGGAAGAAAAATTGCTTTTTTTTGTTTAATTTGGCACTGAAATCTAGCATTGCACTTAATTGGCCCAGAGCGAAAGGCTAAAGGCTAAAGGGAAACACTTGTCAAGTTGCCCCCCCTTAACCATCAAATTGCCCCCCTGTGGGTCGTGGGCCCCACGTTGGGAAACACTGCCTTAACACGATTTGCTTGCGCTTAATCATTTGTAATCGTCGATTATAAAGAGGAGCCTTTATATTGATTTCGTTTATCATGTTTACCGCTTTTAAATGGACGGAGTGTTACTAACTAATGAATGAAGCTACGATTGTTCAGTTATACATTTTTTCTACAAAATGTAATCTAAAATGTAAGCTAAAATCTTTCCATAATGTAAGAGAAAATGTCTAGTTTTTTGTTTTAAAAAAACACTTGTTAAGAAAAAGATCATTTTTTTTAAATATTTATTATTTCATATTTCATTTAATCGACTATTAACAAATAAAATATCAGAAATAATATTCATTACTAGGTACAAAAGTAATAATAAAATTATTTTGCTATAATCCGCCATAAAGTAAAATAAAAAAACACAAAGAAAAATCGCAAAGCTTTGCAATTTTGTCGTCTAATCTATCTTCTGATGATGCTCCGGTTGCGGGGCGAAACGATTGTTGAGTTTGTAATAGCGAACGTGTGTAGTGCTTTCGTATTGTGGTGGCGGTGGTGGAGGATTGTGCATGATGTGCTTTTACGAATTCTGCATGTATTAGGTATGAAAACGGATCGTCCACTCTACATTTAGCATTATATACATTTTCTATTTTCCTTAACCGCGGATTACAGCAAATAATGTTATTATTACTTGTGTATTATGGATCTCCGCAAAATAAAGCCTAATTTTATAAATTATCATTACTGGGTAGTTAATATACTCATAATCTTTCTAAACTGTCTTCGAATTTTATTTGGTTAGACTTATCTTCATACTTAATCTGTACATCGTGTACTTTAAGTGTATGCCTTTGCAAACTGTCCAATTTCACGTATTTCTTACCACAAATGTCACAGACATAAGCGACACCACTGTGCCTTTGTTTGATATGTCGATTCAAAGTGTTTCTTTCGGAATAAGTTTTTGGACAATAATCGCATTGGAAACCTCTGTTCATGTGACTCTTCATATGTTTCTCTATATCAGTGACAGACATTTTACACAAATCACACTTTACTTTTAGTTTCTTTTTATTCGGATCGTGTAGGTTTCTCAAGTGACGCTGCAACTGCGATTTCCCGCAAAACTTCTTATCACATATATCACAAGAAAATCTCTTTATACCATCATGGCTTTCGATGTGGCGTTTTAGAGAATAATGGCACGTAAAATCTTTGTCACATATATGACATGTGTGGGGTTTGGATCCTATGTGGGACCTAACATGAGCAGAATAACAACTCCTTTGATCGTAAATAGCTCCACAAACTTTGCATGAATATTTACCAAGTTTTTCCATATGTACCTTTCTGTGATTACCCAAGGTACTAGAACACACAAAAGTTTTTCCGCAAATATCGCACTTATACGGCCTTTCCCCAGTATGACTTCTGTAATGAATTTTCAAAGATTTATTAGCTGCATACATTTTCGAACATATATTGCATTTGAATAATTTTAATTTGTCATGGACAGTGCGACAGTGGATGTTCAAATTCGTCCTATCGTTGAACGAATTTCCGCATATGTCGCAAATGAATTTCTTATTTGTCCCGTTGTGCCATGCGATATGTTTTCTCAAGGAACATTTATATAAAAACTTCTTATTACAGATGTCACAAATAAATACACTTTCCCTGGTGTGTGTATTTCTATGGAATAACATGTCTCGATATCTTTTGTAGTATTTACCGCAAATGCTGCAATGGTGTTCGGACGGTTGGCTATGTTTGATTATATGCCTTTGGAAAAATATTTCCCTGTTGAAACTTTTATTGCATATCCTACACGTGAATGAACTCAGATGCTGTTTCGCTTTATGCATTTTTAAATCCTTTAAAGTACTGAAACTATCCTTGCACGTTCGACAAAAGAACAAACATTTTTCAGTTTTAACCCTTCCAAATCTTTTTACTAACTTTGATTGGCTTTTAAGTGTAGCTGCAAATAAATAGTTAAATAAGCCTTAATATATATATATATATATATATATATATATATATATATATATATATATATATATATATATATATATATATATATATATATATATATATATATATATATATATCGCACGCTTAATATTAAAGTAACCTAATTCAAAAAAGTTGTCTTGTAGCAATTTGTAATAAAGAGTAGAGTAGCATCTACAAAACTCTTGAGTGTTAAAGAGACCCATGATTTTGAAGGGCAAAAAAACACTAGCTTTTTTAATAGATCGTGGCGTGATATCGTAGATGTCATTGAAATTTTTATTTAGGTCACTTTAAATGAGCGCGTGGTAACCGGCTGAGTAGATAGACCACCCTCATTTCCTACCGAGATGTCGTAGAAGGCGACTAAGGTAAGTAGACTCGCCGTTGTGGTATCCGGCTGAGTGGAATAGAACAACACCCTCATTTCTTACCGAGGTGCTATAAAAGGCCACTAAGTTGACGTCAGTCAGGCGGCCGATGGTTAATACCTAGCCAAATCATGTGACAACATGTCAAAACATGTTGTACCGACCCAACTTACAGTAGGATAAGGGCAGGTTAAAACAAGTTTTGAGAAATAAATGGAGTAAATAGAATAGTTGATATAAAACTTACCTCCCAAATTCAAATCATATTCAGGTTTTACCGTAACCTTAACACCTACAACATAACAAAACACAGAACAAAAATGTAGTACAATATTTTAAAATCTTGATAAATTACAATTTCAAGTTCTGTATTATACCTATTTCCATTTTTAATTCAGATTGCTGTGCTAGCTCATCTGCAAGAAAATTACTCTGTAATAGTCTTAGGATTTATACAAAAGTAATAATAACATTATTTTTCTATAATCTGCGATAAAGTTAATAGAAAATATATATAATATTAAACATAGAGTGAAATATCCACTTTCATTTGCAGATTGCGACTTTTTCATGAAGTCTATCTCCTGCTGATACTTCAGTTGCGGGGCAAAACGATTGTTGAGTTTGTGATAGTGAACGTGTGTAGTGCTTGTGTATTATGGTGGCAGTTTGTGCATGTGCTTTTAAAAATCCTGCATGTATCAGGTATGAAAATGGATAGTCCACTCTACATTTAGCATTATATATATTTTCATTTTACTTTATTGCAGACTATAGCAATATAATTTTATTATAACTTTTGTTTTATGGATCTCCGCAAAGTCACGAAATCAAATAAATGACTAAGGATTAATTTATTTTTAGTTATAGTCTTGCTGAAGAGGGAAGTAAAATATTATATATTTATGATAAGCAAGTTATATTTACTTTTGCAATAATCTTCAAACATTATTTCGCATTGTTCTATTTGTTTTTTGAACTGCGATGCATTTCTTAATTGTTGTATACAATTGTCACAGATAGAGTAACTTGCTTCTATCAATGGTGGATTTACCTGAAACAGCAAACATATAGTTTCATAGTTCATGGACTGGCCACATTTTTGGTTTGTTGGTCAGATGAAACTGTAAAATATGCTGCAAGTAACTGGAAACTTGGAAAAATTTGAGGAGGTCTATACTCAATAGAGGTCCTTAAAATAATAGAAAGATAAAAGTATTCACATTAATAATTCTACATATCTATAAAAATTGATTAGAAAATTATAAAAATTATAAGTATTAATAAAATTACGCCATATCCAGCTGAATAGAATAAATAGTACCACCCTTATTTCTTACTGAGGTGTCGTAAAACGCGACTAAGGTAAGTTGACCTACCGTGTGGTATCCGGTTGAGTAAAATAGACCACCCTCTTTCTTACCGAGGACTCGTAAAATACGATAAGGTAAGTTGACGTCAGGCAGGCGGCCGGTCGTAAAATACGTAGCCAAATCATATAGCAACATGTTTGTAACATGTTGTGCTGACCATGGGCAGAAGGATGATGATATTGGATACTTACATATAATCCAAATGTATTGCGTATCATATCAGCATATACCTCTATTTCACCCATAAAACAATATGATACATCCATACTTTTAAAAGTACCATCAGCATGACAACATCTACATAAAGCAGTTAAGTTCCATATTTCAGACATTATTATTTTATTTTATTCTTATATTGAATCCATATTGTTACTGTCCTATATAATTATCTATAGTCTGGTTATTGAAAGAGAGAAAACAGTTGAAACTTGTCTTCATAATTATACTAGTTATTTAATAAGGCTCCATTTAACCTTTTAAATCCATAGACAACCCACCGTTTTTTACATTAAACATAAGGATTTTTAATGTAAAAAAACAGTACATTTCAGCATATTTTTTAATTTGTATTTCACTCACATATATAAAACTAAAATATTCACATATTCTACAGATTTTTAATGGCTTATTACAGTTAATAGTGAAATAACAAAACAGTTTTCTCTCTCCAAACACTTGGTATGAAAGTATCATCAAAGTCATTTATAGGTAACATTCAACCATACCATATATCAAACTTTTAATTACTACAGTTAAATGTAAGATAACAGCTTATTGCCATTGGACTGATATGGAGATTAGATCTGTATTAGTTCAGGTAATTTTAGTATAAGTTTCGCAAAATCGGTTACAGATGTTAATATTCGATTAGCTGTCGCTGGATTGTTTTAGGCTATTCATATTGTAGTGTTTATAAACTATGTATGAATATAGCACAGGCTCAAACACGCACTAACAAGTAACAACATGTCACTTCACGGCCACTCTCACCAAGGGCTCTCGTGTTACTGTCATGGTGCATTCTGAGATTGTATATGTACTAGTTTGAGTTAGTGTGATTATGTTCATGTATGTATTACATATGTGTCTTGTATATAAATGTAAAAAGTACGTTACACACAACTCAACCCGCATACACTACATATATACCGAATATTTTATATTTAGCTTTACTTAAACAGAAGACTCAATAATAATTAATATTTCCTTAAAATCGAACACAACACTATAATAACAAAATTACGTCAACTAATTCATACGAGCCATTATATTCATGTCACGTACGCATTCGACACGTCTTATCGTTTTTGCTATAGTGATATCTTAATTAAGAATAGGATAATAAAAACATTGAATTTTTTATTTAGGGTCAGCAATTGTTATCATATCAAAGTGACAATATCAAATGTCAATGTCAAGCGAAAGTTGCTCGATTTTTTTTTTGTACAGTAGGCAAAGATCACAGACCATAAAGTTTTTTTATCGTCATCGAATCAGCTGAAGTTGATGCTTTTAGCTCCATTTTTAAAGGGGATTGGCACAACACATATGGCTTTTAGCATATAATTATTAGCTTTTAGTCACAATTCCAATAAAATTTTATTAATACTTTGTTGCTGTAAATTTTAGGAAGCGGAATTTGGGTCAAGCTATTTGATCCTGTTTCATTTGGAACTAGCGGCTCCTTGTCACCATTTTGAAAACATTTGTGAATCAAGGAGTGCGTTTAACAATCTTATGTTTTCGAATCTAGAGTCACCATTCTAATTCCATTGTTCTGCTTGTTATTGAACATTATAAAGCATGACAGTAATTTGGTTTCTCTAATCTCATCATAAATGAACGGCTGACCTCTCTTTTCAAAATAGAAATTTGACTTTATTCTAGATATATGCAACCATTTATTCATTTTATTTTATGACAATAACTTCTAGTAATCTTCGCTTCGCTGCAATTTTATTTGTAACGTAGTTATCCAGTACACGGAGTAACATCGGGACTTTTTTTGGAAATATTTATAGTAAAATTGTTAAGAAAACTTTAAAAAGTAAAATTATAAAAAAAAATGTTGTGGAAAATTGTTTTTGCCCTAGTTGTGAGAGTATTATGTAAGCTTAACCTCTACCAAATGTCATCAATACTGTAGAATCAGTTAAATAGACATGAAAGCGTAACAGGCAGACAGATAAAATCTCGCATTAATGAAGTAGCGTATTGCTGACGTCATAATTACTCTTATTGGCAAGACTAGATTTAGACGTTAGAGTTAAGAAATATAGCTATTACCCTAAGAATCTTTGTGAAATTTAAACGTAATACAACTATTCAGAAATAATTGCCACTGTTTTTGTCATAAGCAGTAGTAGTAGTAGTAGTAGTAAACTCTATTCTTCATATTTAAAACCACTCAAGGACTTAAAACCTCTATTTTGTTTTATATACAATAAGTCAAGAATGGATGGATGGATATGTGCCTAGAGAGAGACCGAAAAAGAGATGGTTAGATTGTGTGGAAGAAGAAAACGGAATGGAAGAGAAAAACATGTGCCGATCCCACTTAGAGTGGGATTAGGACAGGAAGATATATACATATATACAATAAGCCAAGAACAAGGAAAATTTATCGACGTCCTAAAATAGATTACTGACATTGATGTGATAATCTCTGTCAGTTTCCTTATATAAAACCTTGTGGGCGAATAGAAATTATGCAACATGCGAACTTAAAAGCAGTTGAAATTTTTTAAAGAGGATTCCTTATATGATGAAAGTTGTAACAAATACAGTTAAAGTTTCATTCGTTGTTTCTTAACAAATTCTCTGTTATTTTGCATATACTCTAATTACAGTAACATAGAAATTGGTAAAGTATTAATCTCACATAGATTATTTTTTTATTCTACAAAGTTTACACGACTATCTCGTTCTAAAGAATGTTATTTTTATCTTATAAATAAAAAGTTAAATAATTTCTAAACGTTTTCTTAACACAAACAAAAAAAAATTCTAAACGTCAATTTTTCATTGAGATTAAACAGCCATAAACTTTATAATCCATACTAATATAAATGCTAAAGCTTGTCGGTTTGCTTCACTTTCTCGTTTCATGATGGTGGAGTAATGTTGATAAAATTTGGTTTAATTGACTGATTGATTGGTTAATGACTGGCCCGTTGGCGCAGTGGGTAGTGATCCTGCCTTCAGCTCCGCGGGTCGCGGGTTCGATTCCCGCCGAGGGCCAACATTTTCTATAAAAAGAATTTGTTGGCCTTTGAGCCTGGGTGTATATTTGTATTTAAATATGTATTTAAAAATATATAAGTATATATTCACCAGTTTTCTGTCTACCATAACACAAGTATTAAGTTACTTACTTTGGGGACGGATAACCGTGTGTGTAAGTGTCCTATATATATATTATTATATTATCAATTAAATCTCATATACAGGACTTACACATAAATACTATGCTTTGGGTAAACACACAAAGAGTAAGTAATAGAGGGTATTATTAAAATTGACGCGAAGATAGTTGCAGGTTTAGCTCGTAAACTATTTGAAAAAATAAATTAAAAGTATGCAGCCGCAGATTGATCATAAGTAATTATTGCAAGAATAATCACATTCTACTCCATGAGACCAGTTTTGCGTATGTGTCTACATAACTGAAATATTTCTTTGAACATATCATTAAACTAACATAGGTTTAATAATAGAAATATGCAGAAAACTATTCTCTATGTCCTTAATGTAAGAGTCTTTTTACGTGTAAGGATTGTATATGTTCTTTTTAAATCTAACATTTGCCGGTTTAAATTTACAATCCGAGCAAAACTAGCCTTTATTTAAAACAGAATAAAATCTTGACACGCTTTCTGAAGCTAATTGTATGTTGTTTTAATACGGCGCAAGATTGGAAAGTGGTCGAGCAGTTAGTCAGTGGAGCAACGTAAAACGCGTTGCGCGTCAATCGCGACACGAAAAAAGACCCAATTATAAAAAACGATTTGACCAATTTTCAGTTGAAATCGTGTGGCGGGAACATTTGACATCAGTCAAAATTCTTCGTGTATTTTGGTTGTGGTGGCTGAAATTGTGCGGTGTTTTAAAGTTATAAAATACGTGACACTGTTACATAAATATTTTCGAAATAATTGCGGTCATTTACTGAGGTAAGTGAGGCGCCATCTCATTTAGTTTTAGCGACATCTTCGCTTTGCAAAACACGTTATACTACCTCCCATTTTTATTTTTCCAGTCGCCTTGAGCAATATTATGCTGGAATGTAGAATTTTATTTATCTAATTCTAGTAAGGAATTTAAAACCGCATCAACAATTTACATTACAGTTGCAATAAACCTGAAGAAGGCTAACGATTTTATAATTCATTTTTAAGTATACAATGGCCCAAAAATGAATTATAATAAAACGATTGACATGATAGCTGTGGTAAAATTTTCCATGTTATTAAGTATGTTATTCATTAACAATAAAATGATACGCATAACATTAGTGTTATTTAATGTATTTTCATATTAGTATTTCTGTTATTTTTGTATTCAATCTATATTATTTAGTTATCTGTGATGACCCAATTCCGATAGAATTTACGGATCACTAATTGAAGCTCACAGCAATTTTGAGTATTTTTATATTAACTTATCTACTTGATCGATATTTATGATTGATTATGCGCTTTATCTGTGATGGCCTAGCGGTACGACCGTGTGAATCTCTAGAGACGATCATGGGTTCAAACCCGGGCAGACACCAATGAGTTTTTCTATTAAAACTTATGTGTCTAATTGATAATTGCAATTTATCACACGCTTTTCGGTGGAGGAAAACATCGTGAGGAAACCTGCATATCTCTAGAAAATTCTAGGGATATGTGTAACCTACCAATCCGCATTGGAGCAGCGTGGTAGGTCTTAGCTCCAACCCTTCTCTCCAAAAATGGAGAGAGGAGGCCTATGCCCAGCAGGGATAGTAACAGGCCGTTACTTATGCGCTTTATGGTACAAAAGTGCGCTAGGCGCTGGGAGAAGTTCCACTCTTACGTTATCGACATACGAAGAAGGAAAACAGAGCGATTCGCTTCGTAATTTTTTATGCGCACAGCACGGGATTGGAATTCTCTTAAGCATTTGTCTTTCCCGATACTTATGATATGGGTACCTTCAAAGCAAGGGTGAATAGGCATCTTATAGGCATGCGCGTTCCACCTTAGACTGTCACTGCTTACCATCAGGCATGATTGCAGTCAAGCGCTCGCCTATTAAACAATTAAAAAACTATAACAACAAGCCAGAGATAGGTTGATTTTGAATATTTACTTTATTTATTTATACTTTATTGTACACCACATTTTATAAATACAAACGTTTGATCAATACTAAACAAGAATAAAAAATTTGTACTGCACAAAAGGCGGCCTTATCGCTTATAAGCGATTTCTTCCAGACAACCTTTAGATTAGGAAGACTGTAAAACACAGAGCAGGTAGGCGGTGTATAATAATTATATACTAATAAGTACAAACTAATACATAAACAAATTACACAGATATAATACATATTATATACAAAGTAATAAATAGATAAATAAATTGACTGACTTGACGACTTGACTGGCCCGTTGGAGCAGTGAGTAGTGACCCTGCCTTCAGCTCCGCGGGTCGCTGGTTCGATTCCCGCCGAGGGCCAACATTTTCTATAAATGAATTTGTTGGTCTTTGAGTCTGGGTGTATATTTGTATTTAAGTATGTATTTAAAAAATATATAAGTATATATTCACCAGTTGTCTGTCACCCATAAAACAAGTATTAAGTTACTTACTTTGGGGACGGACGACCGTGTGTGTAAGTGTCCCATATATTTATTTATTTAAATATAGACAAATATATAAATATAGATAAATAAATATAGCCTTTTATGTATATATGTAACATGTATGTTACACATAGACATAAAAGGTATGACTATTTAATATATATCGTCGCACTATTAAGACACAGAAAGATAATAATTTCTAACACGGGTTTTAAAAATGTTCAAATATCACATTACTATCTACAAAAGTTGTCAAAGCTATTTTAATAATCGATATGCAGATATCAGTCCGTTCTCTTTTATTGCAATAATAAAATTTACATGCAAAAATATGTTTCACCTATCGAAGGTTATGCATTGGTTCGATCGTTGTCAGTCAAATATAAACAATTTCATCATATTCAATATTATGATACTGGAACAATATCCGTTTATGCTTCGCACTATAATATTTTGGGTATTGTACTCGTATAAGTGTTATCAGAATTCATCATCTTCCTGCCCATATCCCACTCTAAGTGGGGTCGGCACAACATGTTATAAACATGTTGTCACATGATTTGGCTGCGTTTTTACGACCGGCCGCCTGCCTGACGTCAACTTACCTCAGTCGTAATTTACGACACCTCGGTAAGATGGAGGGTGGTCTATTCTACTAAACCGGATACCACACGGTGGGTCAACTTACCTTAGTCGCCTTTTACGACACCTCGGTAAGAAATGAGGTTGGTCTATTCTACTCAGCCGGATATCACACGGCGGGTCGACTTACCTTAGTCGCCTTTTACGACACCTCAGTAAGAAATGAGGGTGGTACTATTCTATTCAGCCGGATACCACACGGCGTAAGTGTTATCAGAATTATGTTGAGAATTTAGATTTCACTAATCTATACTAATATATAAACTGACGATTTTGTTTGATTGATTGATTGTTTGAATGCGCCAATCTCAGGAACTACTGGACCGATTTGAAAAATTCTTTCAGTGTTACATAGTCCATTTGAGGAAGGCTATAGGCTATATAACATCATGCTAAGGTGAATAGGAGAAGAGAATAAAAAATATTACGAGAACGGCAAAATTTAAAGCTTTCCTTGCTACTTTCTGTGCGCTAAGTTAACGGTGAAAGTTATTCAAAAATCATGTATTACAAAATTGTTCCCCTCTAAAAGTTCTAAATAAAAGTCCGCGACAGCATATGTCTAGCTTTTAGGGTTAACCCAATTTAACCACATCTATGGCTATCAAAAGACTATATTACGATTTTTAATATTAGTTTATAATAAGTGTCATTGAAACAAAAGAATAAACTTTGTACAATATTTTAATATTGTATGTTGATGCTCTTTTTTTCTTTGCTATTTAATAGAAAGCATAGATTGGATTTCTTCACTGCATATGACTGAAAGTAGCATTTTAAGCCACGGAACTGTTTATTTAAAATTAAGTATTTACTTTGTAGTAATTGATGACATTTAATATGTGTGTTTGTTTACGCTATTACTTACATTCCAAATATAACGTCAATATCAAAATATTAATCTATACACCGATTTTATTGGTTGCGAAAAAAGAACAAACTGTTATGAAATTGTTGAAAGGTCGTAAAATTGAACCAAAATAAACATTATTTACATTTTGTCTTTGTGCTTGGCGTGTATGTGAAAAGCATGCATAAATGTCTTAAAAAATCATTCCCTTTTCAACCTAGTATAAAACCTAGTTATGTTTTTAAGAATTTCAAAAATGCTCTTAGCCTTGTAAAAAAACCCACATTTTTTTAAGGAATTATAAAAATGCTCTAAGCCGTATTAAAAAAATTATTCCTTTTTCAAATAACCTAGTTATTTTAAGGAATAATATAAATACCCTTAGCCTTATTTAAAAAATCATTCCTTTTTCAATCAACCTAGTTTATTTCAGGGATTATTAAAATGCTCTTAGCCTTAACACCATTAATAGCATCGACGGCTGGGTTTTACGTGTGTGTGGTAACGAGTGTTAAATGACAGCTTTGTGCGCGTTGAAATCTACATTATAGCAACATCATCGAAATTCAATATTTGGCAGAAATATTGTAAACTTTCCACTGTATCTTTATGGAAAAACCGTAAATAATTGTCGAAAATGAGAGCAAAGCTTTGAACATATTAAAGTAAACTAATTTAAGTGATTGTAATCAATGATTTTGCTTTAGTGTATATGTTTATTGTGGGTTTTGTGAAGTTTAGGCGATCAATTCAAGTTCAATTATTATTTTTCAAGAGTAAGTAGTAAGTAAGTAACGGCCTGTTACTATCCCACTGCTGGGCATAGGCCTCTTCTCTCCGTTTTTTTTTTGGAGAGAAGGATTGAAGCTAAGACCTACCACGCTGCTCCAATGCAGATTGGTAGGTTACACATATCCCCAGAATTCTCTAGAGATATGCAGGTTTCCTCACGATGTTTTCCTTCACCGAAAAGCGTGTGATAAATTGCAATTATCAATTAGACACATAAGTTTTACTAGAAAACTCATTGGTGCCTGCCCGGGGTTTGAACCCTAGACCTTCTCGAAAGAGGCGCACGATAATAACGCTGGGCTACCACAGCTTATTAATTATTTTTCAAGAGTGCTATATTAGTAATAGTAATAAATAATTTATTGCAAAAACATAGGTATAAGATGATGTAATATTTAAAAATTAATTCCATATACGTTCTACTGATATATCAGCATGCTAATATAAGAAAATAAGAGGAAGAAAATAATAAAATGCAAATAATAAATAAGGAATAAAATAAGATAATTACAACAAAAACAATTAATATACATATTCGAACTTTTGTACAAAAATATCAATAACATCAACAAATTAAACAATTTGGCAAAGATTACTTCGCCAATGTCGCGTAAAATGGAAAATACAGAAAAGAGATTTTACAGTGAACTAAAGATAATAAATAAATAAATATAAATAAATATATGGGACACTTACACACACGGTCGTCCGTCCCCAAAGTAAGTAACTTAATACTTGTGTTGTGGGTGACAGATAACTGGTGAATATATACTTATATATTTTTTAAATAAATACTTAAATACAAAATATACACCCAGGCTCAAAGACCAACAAATTTATTTATAGAAAATGTTAGCCCTCGGCGGGAATCGAACCCGCGACCCGCGGTGCTCAAGGCAGGGTCACTACCCACTGCTCCAACGGGCCAGTCAACAAGAGTAAAAAGTCTGTGTGTTTGAAAGTTAAATCTTGGTTTGATTTTAATGTTCTCTTAGGATTTTCGTATATAATGTTTAATATTATTAATACACTAATGAGGGAATACCCAATTCATCTCTGAAGAACTGAGTATCCAAATAATCCAAAGAGAATAATAAGTAGTGCCAAGTCACGCAAAATTAAACATTTCAGTTTATATACATGTATAATGAAAGAACCAGTTCGTTACGTAGATGTTACGTACATGTTACGTGCGCATGTCACAATATATAATTGTGATAGGAAGTTTTTTGATAATCCACTCTATGTAGGTCTAACTAAGGTTTACCCAACAACGTTGAGATGAGTATGCAAAAGTAATAAAAAATATTTTGCTATAATCCGTGATAAAATAAATAGAAAATATATATAATGCTAAATGTAGATTGGGCTGTCCGCTTTCATATCTAATACATGCAGGATTCTAAAAACACATAAACTATAAAGCTCCACCACCGCCACCATAATACATAAGCACTACACACATTCATTATCACAAACTTAACAATCGTTTCGCCACACAACCTAAGCATCATCAGGAGGATAGGCACCACGACAAAATGTATTAAATACTACTAGCAATCGCCAGCGGCTCTGCCCGCGTGAAAGGATTAAAACCGTAATATAGTCTTTGATAACCATAAAAATGGTTAAAGTTGGTTAACGTCAAAAGCTAGATATATGCTGTCGCGGACTTTTATTTAGAACTTATAGAGAGAAACAATTTTGTAATACATGATTTTTGAATAACTATTACTGTTTACTTAGCGCACGCAAAGAAAGCTTTAAATTTTGCCGTTTTCGTACTATTATTTATTGCTGCTCCTTTCCTATTCATCTTAACGTGATGTTATATAGCCTATAGCCTTCCCCGATAAATGGACTATATTACACTTAAATAATTTTTGAAATCGGTCTAGTAGTACCTGAGATTAGTGCGTTCAAACAAACAAACTCTTCAGCTTTATATATTAGTATAGATATCGTGTTTTCCTACTTTTTAACGGGATTTTTTTATACGTTAGCCAGGCATGTTGTTCAATGTGCCAATATTGCCCGTGAATACGGTTTCAGATAGACAAACTTTCGTATCGATAATAATGAGGATGGATTTAGATACATTGCAAGCGTAATATTGTACAATTACCGTATAATTGTAATATTAAAACTCAAAAATTTAACTCCGATCCGTCTTGCAAGAAACTAAAGTGAAATTCGTCGCGTGTGGCGCAAATCACTCTTGACCATCCATAAACAACACCCATTTGCATGCCACTTATAGTTGTGATTTAACGTTTACGATATACTATAAAAAGCCTGCTGCTTTTTCTTTCATATTCCCCTCCAACCAAAGAATAACATTATTCTTCGGATGGAGCGATTTGAGTGTTGATAAATATGATTGATGTTAGATATTTTAAAAGAGTTTAGCTTTTAGATATGTATAAAACCTTTGATGAACTGAAATTAAGCACAAAGGCGTTAAGACGTTTTTTTATAATCACTTTTTCTTTTTCTATGTAAGAACAGTCACAAGACTATAATTAGATATGATGTCCTTTTTTAACCTTTGGATTGAGCTCATCCTGTGATGAAACAATCCTCTATATTAATGAATATTGATATATTCATATTTCTGTACTTTTATTATTATTGCATTTTTTTATTCTAATTTTATTTATAGACAATAGACAACAGATGGACAGACAGGCTATATGACCCCAATAGACATCTATAAGTTTTACTTTAAAAACTCATAGATGCAGGTTTAAATAAAATTTAGTTTACTATTAGCTAGAATTAAGTCCCCAAGGGAAGTGCATCGATTAGCGGTGGGAGGTGCCACTGTTTAGCGAGGCCCGATCCGGAGGTGGCGCTCTCCTGTTGCTGTTGGCGAGGTTGGGGGCAATGGCTAAAACATTACTCTGTCCTCGGCACCATTAATGTGATGGGGCACTCAGGTTTTTAAGTTATTGAGAGTCTGACATATCGTTTCCGATAGGCGGCGATGATCAATAAGCAGTTTTTCCTGATAAAAAAAAATTCAAATTTAATTTTTTTTCTGCATTCACGGCTAATATCATCGTGTCAATTTCAGAGATATACGGAACTTGCTGTATTCTTTTAAAGTAGAATCTAGAATTGCCTGTAATGAAATTGGGTATCAATTCTTCTTGGATATCAAAGGCTTTCATGACGAAAATTATTTTTATTTACAACGAAAATGTACAAGTTATGTCTTACCTTAAACCACTTACACACTAGTACTATACGAATCATGCCTACGTGGAATGGTCCCAAGAATTCTGGCAACGATCCCGCGTTGAATCACTAAGCTGATTCTTTGTCTTCTTCATTGATTTGTTTGGCTTCATTGGATGTGTTTAATGTCTGAGATAACAATGGTTATTCTATTATTTTCCAAAACACAACTTTTGAGCAGATTATTAGTTTATTCATCTTATTATTTTACAAAACTAATCTAGCAGCCGTGTTGCCAATACCCCATTATTCATGGCGGTTTCTAATCTATAATTTTCATTTTTTTAATCAGAAGTAATTTTGCAATGCATTTTTGAATGGTTAAAGCTTCCTTAATTATCGCCGATGATTGTTTCAGTTCAAGAAATAAAATTGTTTAACTATTTTTTGTTTGAGAAACATTTTCGGTTTTAAATGATATTTTGTATGTGGAATATGTCTTTAATGGTATGAAAAACAAATTAAATAACAAAATGGGTAATTTAGACTTCACCAATAAAAAAGAAGTAACAAAAATTGTCTAAAGAAATAAGTGCAGCGTAAAAATTATTATTTTCAGTATTGAGGATTACGACGCAAGGAGGAGGAACAAAAAATATACGCGTACATAGAATATGGCGTAATTCTGTCTTCTATGTACTATAAGATTATATAAAATGCACATTTATCGATATTATTATACTAGCTTTTATCATACTGTTTTCGCGTGATAGGTTGATAAGAGATGGCGCTTTTCAATGTCATCTCATTCCTGTAGAATAAACTGGATTTCTATATAGCCTACATGTTATCCCGGCGTATAAGGCATAATTGTAGTATCGCAAATTTCATTGCTATTGGTTTAGCGGATTCGCCGTGAAATAGTAACATACATAAACATACATCCATACTCACAAACTCTCGCATTTATAATATGAGTAGGATTTTGGCAGTCTGGTGTTCCAGTCTTGACCTGTCTCTTATCTTGTTACTCTAACTTAGGGATTTTCTTAAGTTTTCATATAAGAAAGAGATCACTTTTATTGATAAGACAGCCATTCTTATGTATGTTCTTATTTTTTTTCTGTTCTTGATTATTGTTTAAATGCACGTCATTTAATAAATTTACTTCAATAAATAGTAAGTAAAGTAGTAACGTAACGGCCTTTTACTATTCCACTGCTTTGGAAGGATTGGAGCTAAGACCTACCATGCTGCTCCTATGCAGATTGATAGGTTACACATATCCCCAGAATTCTCTAGAGATACGTAGGTTACCTCACGATTTTCTCCTCACCGAAAAGCGTGTGATAAATTGCAATTATCAATTAGACACATTTTGAACCTTGACCTCCTCGAAAGAGTCGCACGGTCTTACAGCTGGGTTATCACAGCTTGAAGATGTTATAAATAAAAAGAATTAAGAGTTATTATTATTATAATTAATGTTTACCAGATAATGAGTTTCGGGCGTTTATTAACACATTTAATATCACAATCACGTGGTGACCAGCAATTAAAATAGATCATGTCTGGAATCTGAGTAAAATATAGATACAAATTGCAACAACAATATCCCAAAAGGACATTCCCACGCAGTATGCGGTTTTGGTTTTGCGATATCCAATATGAAATCTATTGTTACACACTTACCTCATATCGAAATATCTAAAGGCTATTTGTGTAATGCTAGTCATTAGAATCATGTGGGAGTTATTCTAATACAAGCCTATATTAATTACTAGTTGTACGTCGTGTGGTATCCGGCAAAATAGAATAGTACCACCCTCATTTCTTACCGAGGTGTCGTAAAAGGCGACTAAGGTAAGTCGACCCGCCGTGTGGTTTCCGGCTGAGTTGAATAGACCAACCTCATTTCTTACCGATGTGTCGTAAAGGGCGACTAAGGTAAGTTAACCCACCGTTTGGTATCCGGTTTAGTAGAATAGACCACCCTCTTTCTTACCGAGGTGTCGTAAAATACGACTGAGGTAAGTTGACGTCAGGCAGGCGGCCGGTCGTAAAAACGCAGCCAAATCATGTGACAGCATGTTTATAAGATGTTGTGCCGACCTCACTTATAGTGGGATAGGGGCAGGAAGATGCTGATTAATTACTAGTTGTATGCGCGACTATTTTCGCTAACATAAGGGTTTAAGCACCCTCAATAATGCAATGTGTTTTTGCATGTTCTCTTAAGAATTTATCAATATTGATCTAGCTAGGGATTGGCAACCTTTTGAGTCCCAAGAGTCAAAAATCACAATTTACAAAATTTTTAATATTATAAGAGCCCCCAAATTCTGCCTAATCGATTAAAATTGCTTTTTGAAATATACAATATGTTGTCTTATTTATCATGGTATATGGTAAAAGTAAAAAAAAACTAGACTTCTGTATTCAGGTTTAATTTTTTATTCCAAATAAAATATGAATAAACAGGAAAATTATAAATAAATTTGTTTGGAGGTAACATTGAGGTGAACAAAAAAGAAATAAAGGTCTTCAAATAAAATAACACATTTATATTTGATTAAAAATTGATTTGGATAATTATAAAACCTGTACCTACTACCTGCTACCTATAACTGATTTAATGCGGCGATATAATATACTAGCAATTGCCAGCGGCTCTGCCCACGTGGAATGATAAAAACCGTAATATAGTCTTTTTATAACCATAAAAATGGTTAAAGTGGGTTAACCTTAAAAGCTATATGTCTAGCTGTCGCAGACTTTTATTCAGAACTTTGACAGGGAAAATTTTTGTAAAACATGATTTTTTAATAACTAATACCTACCTATTATTATTTACTCAGTGCACGCATGGAAAGCTTTAAATTTTGCCGTTTTCGAAATTTATTGCTGTTCCTCTCCTATTCATCTTAGCGTAATGTTATATTATATTGCTTATAGTCTTTCTCAATAAATAGACTATCTTACACTCAAAGAATTTTTTGAAACGGTCCAGTAGTTCCTGTGAATAGCGCTTTCAAACAATCACACAAACTGTTTGTTTGTTATTTATTTATCTCTCATATACATTTTATCCTCTTTAATTTAGTTTCTAAGGTAAAGGTTTCTATATCATTAAGATTCATTAAAATTCCTCAATCAATTTATGCTTTGCCATTACATCAGTTTAAAAAAAACTGTTAAAGGGAAAATCGGTTAAAGCCTACTATACTGGTGAGGATTATTTAGATGATAAGAATGCGTGGATATAGTTACTCTTCGTCCCTGTACAAGACAGTAATGTCTTAATGTAACTAGTTATAAGAATGATATGTTTAAAAATAGCAACCGCCGAGTTTATTGCTGGCTCTTCTCGGTAGGAACAGCTTTCCGAACCAGGAGTAGAGTTGACGATTCAAAAGCACTTGTTTACAAGTTTATTTGAATAAAGAATATTTGGAATTTGAATTTGAATATAAATATATTCGAGTTGAACATCGAAGTTGTAGAACGCAATTCAAGTTTTTGTATATGAACTTTGATCTTACTACACCTTGACATTTATAGTTTTTTCGTTCAGAATTAAGTGAGGTAAACGCGGTAAAAATATGAATACTTAATAATGGTATAGATTAATGGTTAAAAAAAGGTTTTCGTACATGTTGTTGATTTATACTCATCGTTTTAGTAGATATAAAAAATCTGAAGTTAAAGCTTAAATCTCGTACATTTTTGTCGAAAAATATTATGGGATTACATTTGCATATTTGTTCTGAAAGATAGTATGTATTTTAAAGCATTTTAATGTATTCTTTTTAGTGTGCATTTTAATAAGTGATGCTATTAGCGTCGAACTTAGACATTGAGTTAAGTTTTACCGCCAGCGATGCACGCAACGCACGTAAGGTCGAATTGCGACATAAGGTTAGGCGTGTGACACAATAAGTGCGGATGTGCCTTTAGGTTACGTGCCTACTGTCAAAGTGTTATTTTACAGTGCTATATGATATATAGAAATAAATTTAAGTGATTTGTTTAATTTAAACGCATTTAAATGTTTAACGCTAAAATTGATTATTTTATTTTTCTTTGATTAAAATCTTTTTGTTCGTGATTTGAAAAACTGGTAGAACTTTAAATAATTTTTTAAATTATGCGTTACTTTGCGGAAATCCATAATACAAGAGTAAGCCCAAGCCCAAGAAAAGCAAAAGGCTTTGCGATTTTGTCGTGGAGTCTATCTCTTGATGATGCTTCAGGTGCGGGGCGATACGATTGTTGAGTTTGTGATAGTGAACGTATGTAGTGCTTGTGTATTGTGGTGGCGGTTCTGGAGGTGCATGTCTTTTTACGAATCCTGCATTAGGTATGAAAACGGACTGTCCACTCTATATTTAGCATTATATCTATATTTTCTATTTTACTTCATCGCGGATTATAGCAAAATAATTTTATTATTACTTTTGTACTTTGGTAGAACTTTCTTAAATATCTTTGTAGTTTTAAAAGGTTCTCTAAGTGGGGTCGCTACAACATGTTATAAACATATTGTCACATGATTTGACTAGGTATTTTACGACCGGCTGCCAGCCTGACGTCAACTTAACTTAAAGAGGGTGGTCTATACTTAGCCGAATACCACACGGCGAGTCAACCTACCTTAGTCGCCTTTTTTGATATTGTTTTTTGTAAAGATTAAATAAATAAAACTCAGTAATGAAGATATGAATACATATATGCATTCAATTTAAGTATCGCTATCGAATCGCATTCTGAAATAAATGTTATAGCAGCTTTATGTGGACAATTTTCTTTTGTATTTTACTGAGCGGAACTTACGTGTCTGTTTTAAGGTCTTAAGTTTTCGCAACTGTAGTTTATGTTACTAGGTACAATACTTATTATACTGAATTTTATATATTAAATCTCGAATGTACGCATTGGTCACTTCATTTATATCTTTGAGTATAAGTGGATACAGATTATTAATTAGTTTATGTTATAGCGCTTTTAGGTCGTATTTGCTATATTTTTATCATCATTCTCCTGCCCTTATTCGACTCTAATTGGGGTTAGCACTTTAAAGTTATCTTTGTATAAGTCAGTTCGTGACCACGGTGGATGCATCTCTGCCGAAACGTCGAACCTTATACAAAGGTAATTCGATTATAACGCGATGTGACCCGTATGTTTATATAATAATCAGTATGAATCGCAAAAGTTTCAAATCTACTTAGCACAACATGTTGTTAAATATTTTGGCTTGTAATTTTACGATCGCCCGCCTGCTTGTCGTCAACTTAACTTAGTCGTCTTTTAACGACACCTCGGTAAGTAATAAGGATGCTCTATTCTAGTCAGCCGGATACAACACGGCTGGCCAACATACCTTAGTCGACTTTTACGACACGTCAGTAACAAATGCGAGTGGTCTATTCTAATCAGCCATATACATATATAAATAAAAAAAAAATTAAATACCACACTCATTTTTCATTGGAATAAAAAAATCTTTAATTAAGCACCAATTAAATTATTTAATTCGACTTAGATTTAGTATAATCTAGATTTACTGCTTTTGTTAAATTCAGACAACCTTGATCTTTTACATATTAATACAGCATTGTTTAGCAAGGTCTAATTATTTAAATTGTTAGTACTACAAATGATGTGGTGCAATGATACTAATGTTTATGAGTTACGATATTAATATTCCTCTACTTAAGAAATCGTGCCAAGTCATTTAGATCGCATCGGCTTATTATGAGGTGTAATTAGTGGTCAGGCAAAATATTATTATGAAAAAAACTTGAAACTACTTTTACGAACAATGGTTCTTTTTATGATACACTTGCAATCGTCAGCGGCTCCGCCCGCGTGGAAAAATTAACACCGTAATATAGTCTTTTGATAACCATAATAATGTGGGTAACCATAGTAATGGTGGTGTGGTAACCATAATAATTTAAAGTGGGTTAACCGCAAAAGCTAGACATATGCTGTCGCGGACTTTTTTTTTGAATTTTTGAAGGGGAACAATTTTGTGATACATGATTTTTGAATAACTATTACCGTTTACTCAGCGCACGCAAGGAAAGCTTTAAATTTTCCCGTTTTCGTACTATTTTTATTACTGATCTCCTATTTATCTTAGTGTAGTGTTATATAGCTTATAGCATTCCTCAATATATAAACTATCTAACACTGAAAAAAAATTTCAAATCGGTCCTGTAGGTACTGGATTAGCGCGTTCAAACAATCAAACTCTTCAAAACAAACAAACTCTTCAGCTTTATATATTAGTATAGATGCACTTTTGTTATTGTCTAGTTAGTGAAAAGATCTAAATCTGAAAACGCTGTTCTGATCTACAAGTATAAAATTGTGCTATAAAAAATAACGGCCTGTTACTATGCCACTGCTGGGTATAAGCATCCTCTCTCCGTTTTTGGAGAGAAGGATTGGAGCTAAGACCTATCACGTTGCTCCAATGTAGATTGTAGGTTACACATATCCCTAGAATTCTCTAGAGATATGCAGGTTTCCTCTTGTTTTCCTTCACTGAAAAGCGTGTGATAAATGCAATTATCAATTACACACATAAGTTTTAACAGAAAAATCTCATATGCCCTGGGTTTAAACTCCCCTCGAAAGAGTCGCACAGACTTACCGCTGGGCTATTGCAGTTTAGTTTGCACTACAAGTTCTTATTTAATTTAATATTTTTTTAAAGATGCAGAAGCAAGTGTCAGCAAGTTTAAATAAGCTGGTAGTTTGATACATTAGATTTAGATTTGATTAAATAAGAAGCAAACCTTACCCAAAATCGGCAAAAAATTAAAGTTTAATTAAGTGCCTTTTTTATTACATCTTAGTATTTATTTATTATCACGCCTGATATATAATAATAATTCAGTGTTAAGCGTAGTGTTCTTGAAAATATCTAGTCACTTTTACTATAATTCTAATCATACTTTTTTAAGCGAGACGGGCCCAACTATTCGTCGAGAAATCGACAAAGGAAGCGCTTTGTATGTATACTAGAAGTATCTAGTATAGGTGCGATAAATCTAGGTAGATGCTATTACTTAGTTATGTAAGCCTTAATCTGCACACTCACATTCATCATTCTCGTCATTATCACACTGCCCTTATCCCACTCTAAGTGGGGTCGGCATAAAATGTTGTCATATGATTTGCCCGGGTTTGAACTCGTGACCCCTTCGAAAGAGTCACACGCTCTAACCGTTGGTCTATCACAGCTTATTTTGTCTATTTAAATATTATGTGCAAAAGTTTACTAATGCGTTGAGAGGAAGGCAGAGAACATTAGCTTCGCAACAATATTACGCCATTCTTCGTTACTTGACCTTTAACTCCATATAAGCGGTAATTACACAATTATTGGGTTAAGGCTGTGGCAAAATAGGATATAGAGGTCATATAATCACGACACGAAGAGCACATATAAAATAATGTCAAATAATTATTTTAGTGACTTCCGTTGGAAACGTGATGAGTGTATATATTTTTTTCGATTTGTCTATATGCTGTTAGCCCTAACGGCTTTTACAGCGTCACCGGGCGGGACGGGCGAGCGCAGAAGCATAGCCGAAGTTGCGAAATGCGGAGAGTAGAGCGCAGAAGATCTACTAGCGTCGGGGAACGTCGTCTTAAGGGTGCCTCCTGTGAGGCCGGACCACGGCTTAGGGCGACGTATAGTGGAGGGCTAATGGTATGACGATTAGTCATCATGGCGTCAAGGGTATGACGAGAAGCCACGGCCGACCGAGGTCAGAAAACTAGGACCTCGTCTTCGCCGGCGAAGACGCTGTTTGCGTGTATTATATGTGTGTATGTTTGCGATCGTTATTTGATCGTCAGGGTCATACAGGACGCTTTTTGGACGCCTATATTTTCGGTGAGGATGAGTGTATATACATTTTACGGCTCAGCCGACGTATAAAGTTTATTGCAGTTCTTCTTTAAATTTTTAAAGTGTCTTATAATCTCCCTTTTTAAGAACATGCTTTTTCAATTCACTTTAGGTACAATAGTTTTTAATTAATATGATGTGAATGAGCAGATTAGCCGTGTGGTATCTGGTTGAGTACAGACCACCCTCTTTACCGAGGTGTCGTAAAATATAATACTATTACGGTAACGTCAGGCAGGCGGCCGGTCGTAAAACACATAGCCAAAACACATATCATGTGACAACATGTTTGTTACGTGTTGTGCCCACTTAGAGTAGAATAAGGGCAGGATGATGATGTACAAAGAGTTTAGACCCAATAAGATGTTTTAGAAATTATTCTCACATACATAGTAATTTACAACGATTTTTCCCTTATTACATGCGAGATAAATATTACAATTAAAGGGAGTATGTTTAAATACTAATACTTTAACCAAAGATTCAACCAGACATGATCACGTAAAATTGCCTAAGATAATAAACAAAACGATTGAAATTAGCAGGAAAGATTAAATTATATATGTTTTTATTGTATTACGATTTTCCTCCTCATGTTGAGTTGAAGGTCGGTTAGTAACGAACGATGCTAACATACATACTTGTAAGTGATCATATACAACCTGTATTTTTGTTCTCTTAGTATTCACTTTTCATTCCTGCCTATCTTGTTGTCGTGTTAAGTAGCTACAAGTATAACATAGTGCGAATTGCGTCAACCGTCAATTATGATTTGACACCACCTTTAAAGCTCACGAAGGTAATATATAGAACTACAAAAATAATAATAAAACTATTTTGCTATTATCCGAGATGAAGTAAAATAGATAATATATATAATGCTAAATGTAGAGTGGACAATCCGTTATCATACTTGATACATGCAGGATTCGTAAAAACACATGCACAAACCTCCACCACCGCCACCACAATACATAAGCACTACATACGTTCACTATCACTAACTCAACAATCGTTTCGCCCCGCAACCGAAGCATCATCATGAGGTAGACTCCATGATAAATTCGGAAAGCTTTGAGATTGTGTAGTGCTTGTGTATTGTGGTGGCGGTGGCGGAGGTTTGTGTATGTGTTTTTACGAATCCTGCATGTATCATGTATGAAAACGGATTGTGCACTCTACATTTACAATGATATATATTTTCAATTTTACTTCATCGCGGATTATAGCAAAATAATTTTATTATTACTTTTGTATTATGGATCTCCGCAAAGTAAAGTTTCTGTAAATTATTTAGATAGAACTACATTATTTCGTTCTACGGCAGTTTTCTTTATTTACCATTTTCTAAAAGTGATCGCAAAACTTATTTATAAATAAAATATTTTAATTTTCTACAATATCGTACTCTTGTTCATCTTACAGTATCTTTTTAGTGAATTCGTCTGGAACCAACCGGAAAGTATATTTGATAAATTGCGGTTTTGTCCGATGTACGGTTGGCACGCGAATTTATGTTATGCTCGCTAGATAATTATAAAGTACTATTTGGTACACTTGAGTTCAACTCCGTATTATATACGAGTATTGTTTTTTTGAGTAGTCTATTTTCTTCTCCATTATACAATTTATCTAAATATGCTTATGCTATGCTTAAATCAAATTAAACTCCGTTTAGTCGTTTATGTTTATAATATTAGTGTAGTGTAAGTGTTAGTGTATAATATTTTTTGCTGTTTTTTATAGTTCTTACAGCACGTCTATAATATTAGTTGCCATACAGCATGATAATTAATGAAAATATTGTTCAAAATAGATGTTTTGTTTATTGTTAATTAAGGGGTAGCTGTGCTGTTTATTAAATATTTTTAATAGCTTATACAGAGTTAACAGATGGTACACGCAAGCTTAGAAATATCATCGTAAATTTGTAATTTATTTCGATATAGGAAATAAACCTCCACCATAATCATGACCTTTCTCCTGCCCTTATCTCACTCTAAATGGGGTCGGCACATGTTTTAAACATGTTTATAATGTTTTGGCTAGTTACGCCTGCCTGACATCAACTTACCTTAGTCGCCTTTTACGACACCTCGGTATGAAATGAGCGTGATCTATCTATTCAGCCGGATACCACACAGCTTGATATAGAAATGAAGGTTAATCCATTAGTTTTAATAGACTTTGCCATTGCTTTTCACAATACTTTGGTAAGTTTAAAAAAATACGATTGAAGATACCTACACAATGGTTGTAAGACAATGTAAAATTGAACATGGAACGACATAATTATTAAACTGTCTGTAACCGACTCTCTCGGAATGAAACTACTGATTGTTGTTTAGATAGATGTTGATATAAGACATAGCAGATGTCGGATGTCTGTTACTTACGAGAAAGATTTCACAATACTAATAACAGTCCATATATAAGTACCTTACTAGTTTTATTTTGTTACTAGTATTAACCTTGATTCGCCTTTTCGACGATTCTTTTATGCTCTTCCGTACTGCTTAGTGACGCTGCTAAAGCCATTTGAGCTAATACTATGTCGTGTGAAAATGAAAACACCCAGATCTTATACAGTGTATCTTATGAGCGGGGTACTGCTCATACGACATTACATTAAAAAAAACAGTTAATTCAGTGAAGTATCTTAGCCACAGATATTATTTACCGTTTTTTTAAAAATAAACACGATTTATAGAGATCAATGACCGTACCCTAAAACGCCATTCTATCCTTGGCCTAAAATCTAAATACGGTACAACTGAAGAGATGCAAGCGAGACAACTATAATTTTATTGTTTTCTCCTGTATTTGGAACTAGCGCGCCGCGTTAGGTCAGTCAATCATTACAGTTAGCCAGATTTCAAATTAAATATTTAAATAATAAATATAAACGATATTTTAGAAGATTGAACTATGCCAAATTTTTACCTTTAAGTGATAAGTGGATTCATTTAAAGTCGTCTCGTCGGTAGCACTCTGTATTTTACATTTTTGTTTACTAAAATGCTTTATATATATTTAAGTTATAAGTTGAATCTGTAGTATTTAATTGAGCTATCAAACGTGTATGCAATTAGGTCTGCTACGTTCGTGCATGCAATTTGTTTTCTAATTCCACGATATATTTGATGAATCATTCGTCTTGTACGATGACAGATACTTAAAAAGCTATGCATATAAATGAAGTCATTCGCTTGTAAACTCTGCATGTGAATTTTAAAGAAGTGTTAGGAATAATTCACATTAAACTAAATTTCGATATTCTTAACTAGCAACCAGCGGCTCCGCCCGCTTGCATAGATTAGAACTGTAATATAGTCTCTTGATAACCATGAAAATGGTTAAAGTGGGTTTACCTTAAAAACTAGAGATATGCTGTCGCGGACTTTTATTTGGAACTTTTAGAGGGGAACAATTTTGTAGTAGATGATTTTTTAATAACTATCACCGTTTACTCAGCGCGCGCAAGGAAAGCTTTATATTTTTCCGTTTTCGTACTATTTTTTATTGCTGCTCCGCTCCTATTTCTCTTAGCGTGATGTTAGCTTATAGCCTTCCTTGATAAATAAACTATCTTACACTGAAAGAATTTTTTAAATCGGTCCAGTATTTTCTAAGATTAGCGCGTTCAAACAAACTCTTTAGCTATATATATTAGTATAGATTTATTGATCAATATCATATATAAAATATTACATTATGTCTTTGTATATTTACAATGCAACATTTATTTTAGGGTAAGGGACGAGAGATAGGAAACGTGCACATCCATAGACAATTAATCTAAAATGAGTGACATGCAAATCTGCATTAGAGCAAAACAGGGTCTTGATTCCAATCCTTCTATCCAAAAGAAAAGGTCGTTGCCCAGCAGTGAAATAGTAACGATTACTTCTTTTCCTTTTCCATTCTGAAAAAAAATAACTTCTGTACTCGTAGCATATAGGTATACTAAATCACTATAATTAATTAAATGCTTTTCAAGTACTTAATAAAAGACAATAAAAATGACATAAAAGTATTATCATGTTGTCGGTTTCCCTGTTACATTAAAATTAATTACACTTGTGTTTTAAAAATGGACTAAACTATAATAGTTTCTAGGTTTTAATCACGAGCACTGAAATATAATATACGCTTGTCAATCTTTATTTCAATTATTAAAAAAATAGGTTAATAGCAGGGCTATGTTATTTGAAACGATATCAGATACTTTTTCCATATAACACTCAGAAGCAATCGTTAACTAAAGTCAATAAAGAATTTCTTACAATTGCATTTGATGAATAATTTTAATATACGGGAATGAAAGACTAAAACTGAACATTAAAAGTACTAAGAACGTAAGAAATTCAAATTTTGATATTGAATAATTTCAACATACTGCGCAAGGCTGTCTGTGGGCGGTAAGAAAGTGATGCTTGCAAAAATCACGTTAGGTGAAAGCTAGCGGTATGGTACGTGTTAAAGACGCTTAAGGGCTTAAGTTCATTAAATATGATGCTATGTAAATATGATATATGCAATGTATGTTACATACACAACGTCGCAGCTAAAGAATTAAAAATTTATACATTTTTTCTTACCTTTAATTTGCATACAATGGTTTACCTTTGTATGGGATTGATAAATTATTGATGAATCATATTCAGCATTCTTTGTTCGCATACCTAGTAACTTCCTGCAATTTACGAGAGTTTTCGCGATGTCAATTTTTCAATGTCATAGATTTAAATTTTCACGATTTTAAAGTTAAAACGACTCCCAGCACATAGGAAATTTAACTTTTTTAGAATGGCCGGAAGTCTGTTATTATACAAAAACTGCGGAAGCATCGAGGTCCCAGTAACATTAAGTGTAAACTTAAATTCATGATAACGTGTAATTAGTGCGAGCTTTAGCTTGGCCTCATATTAGCGGATATGTACAAAACCTTCACGTATATTTATTTATTTACGATGGAGCCCTTATGTAGTAGATTGCTTTTAATACGTTTACTAAGTTGATTAAGTACTAGGTGAATCCAGGAAGAACTTTGAATTTTCAACACGCACGATAGAGAGAGAAAGAGTGAGACTCGATGTATATACACTCTCCCACACACACAGAATGTGAGAGAGAGAAAGAGTGTCACACACTCAAACTCGTATATATATACATGAATTCAAGTACGCATGGTCGGTGTGACGATCGCACACACTTACGGATGTATAAGACTATAATCTTCTTATAATACATATGTCTAGTAACAAATATGAACAAGAGATGTGTGTTTACTAATTATTTGCAATAGATGGTCTCTTCTCATATCTATTCTTGGTTTCTGGATAGAAGAAAAATCGTAAGAAAAACTGCTTATTATAGACAAAAGCTTGAGACGTATATTACTTAATTTGCGGGAAATTATTTGTTGATTGAAATTATTATATTTAATTTAGACATATCTGAAAAAACGATTTAGGCGTATGTCATAATAGTATAAATGAACGCGAACATATTATTTTTGATAAATATCTGTGAGATTTGAACAGACTAACAGAATATTTGCAGAACATCAAAATGATTCGCCTAAACCACGGCTCCTCTTTTTTGGAAGCTTTCGCAATCGGTTTAAAATTGTAACGTTAAACAAAAACAGAGGCGGGAAATAATACTCACTTTCGTTTTATGAAGGCCTTTGGTTGGATACAGTATGTTTCACTGTTGGATATTTAATTTAATTTCATTGAGGATTATGAAATATGCGGCGTGTAAGTTTATAATACTCGTCCATTATTCATTTATATATTCAAGAAATATGTATTATAAAATATATTAAAATCATTTCTTTTTATTTTGAAAAATATTATAAATTTACTTATTTTTTATATTTATAAAACGCAAAAAAACAAGGAAATGAAAAATATATTTATTACTAAGAAAATGCATTAAAGTATTCTGTTATACTCTGCTGGTTACTTTATATTTTATGATTCTAGTATATTCTGTATCAATTGAGGCGGCTTATTCTTTGTACAATGTTTTGTGATTATTAGAAACAACTGCCGTCTATTTTATTTAGGTTTAAGGGCTAGCAATAATGAAAAGACATGTTGAATTTTAAAAATTGATAGATTGTCAAATTATAAGATAAATTTCAATATTAAGTCACCCATCTAGTGTTTTAAGTATTAAATATTACTTAAAAATACATATTTACGCTGTACCCTCATTGAGATGGGTATAATTATTTGCTCTTCTCGGTATTAGCAATTTTCCAAACCTGTAGCAAAGTTGAGAATTCAAAGTATTTGTTAAAGTCGAATAATGAATATTTATAATCTAAATATATGCGGGCAATGAAGGCCGCTTTTTGAAGGCGAATTTTATAATTTATAGAAAATAAAAAACATCACGAGAAGGAAGCGGTTGATCACAAGAGTAAGGTTGTTTAAATATAGAAATTTACTATGTACTTCCGTCCCCTGCAATCAATTTTGAAAATTACAATATTTTTTTTAAATTGTTTATTCATATTTATTTTCAGTTCCAGAATTCAACTTTACACATTTTTAGAACTTTGAAAACTTTGATGAAGGCCATTAAATTGATAATAATATTAGATCAATAATTAATAAAAAAATATATATGTAAGGTAAGGGCACGAGTAATTGATCATGCACTAGAAAACAAACAAAACAAAACGCCTTATTATTTGAAATTTCATAGAAAACGGTCAACTACTAGTGCATGGTCAATAACTAGTGCACTTACCTTAAATTTTATTTTTAAAAAATCATATAAATTATTTACTTAAACACTGCAATAAAATGATCTACATGTATATAATTAATGGATAAATATGGGAACCAAAAGACAATGTATTAGGTAACTGTTCGCGTGTAATCCCACGGCTTATTGTCATATGCGAGTTTAAATATTTACATTAAAACTGGATAATAAACTCTTATTTTTAATTTGAAGTCATTGACTTCTTTATTTTACTCTTTATTACGATTCCACGATACTCATAGTTCCAGTTATTTTGTGAATTAATTAGCTAGTTCTGAATATTTTTTGTTATAATAGTAGATTATAGAATAAATTATAATTTCATTGTTTTCAAGGGAAAAATTGTAAAATTATTGACCTAGTCCTCTACGAGCATCGCGTTCGCAACACAAGACTTATTATACTTAGGGCCTGTTTCACAAGTTATTGATAAAGTGTCGGATAGTTAACCGACAAATAAACTAAGTAACAGATAAGTGTCTATAAAATTTAAACAAAAATCGCGGCCTAGGACTAGGTAGGACTGTACATACCCCAAAAGGAAACAGTTAGTAACCGACGAAATAGTTTGATACGTTCTTTTTCTTATAGCCATAGCCATATCAACCTTCACCTCCTCACTCGTCCGGGGCTTTATCATGACGTAAATATATTACTTAATCTACTATAAATTGCCGATACCACAACCGTCCGACCAAAACCGTCTTTATGAGGATATGCTAATGTATAATAATTCAATTTGAGAATAATTTGTATGCGTTTTACGTAACGTACAATTCAGACGCCATAAACGTATTGCTGGTTGCGAGTAACATTTGTAAGATAAATTGTATTCATCTAAAATAAATTTATCTCGAATGGTAGATACTGTTATTATGCATCAGCATTTTTGTGTGCAAGCATTCAATATTGAGCGTCGTTTTATCTTTATATATAGAATCTGAATTTCGGAAATGGGTCCAACGATTTTGGGATTTCGGGGGCGTTAAATTGATCTAACTAGGTTTTATTTAATGTCATATTCAGGCATTGAATAATTTCTAAAACGAAATAGAAAGATTATTTTATTGATTATAAAATTCTTACGTCTTACCCAATATATTGTATCATAGGAAAATAGACTTATACTTTTCATGGCATTATAATCTAGGTACACGTTTTAAGTATTCGGGTATTTTGGTAGATTAGATGTGTATTATTACACACTTATAAAAATGATTGCAATTTCACGAAAGTTTTCCTTATCCGATTTTTATAACTTGATAAAACGTTTTAGCATTAATTTTAGCACAAAAAATCAAAGTTCAAGTCGTTAAATAAACTTGATTATTATATAATGTAATAGATGTATAATATAATAATCAATTTGAAGTTGAATCGCTTGGGATTGGGATGTTACCTATTCATATTAAGGAAAATCGGTCAGAAAATCGTGAGTTAGTAACAGATTGAAAAATTGTGTGTTAACACACAGCCATTTTTTTACATTAGCTCAATACAATATTTCAGTAAAAAAAATGTTTTTTTTTTACAATAAAATTATACATTCATTAATGGTATTTAACTGTGCTACTTTTTATGAGGCTTAGTGCTTAATTATTCTATTATAACCATAACAATATTCTTCTATTAAAATGCTTCGTAATCCCAAGATTCAATTCTTCGAATATATTATCAAACAGAAGATTAACCTTTATTTTTTTCTAGAACTTACTTCTTATATCTGAATGGCTTTTTACAGCTCTGGGAATATTATACGGCTTGCGAAAATATTAAGTTGGCAAATTCTTTTTTTAATTATATTTATGCAATTGAAACATTCTAAATTTTTTTTATCGGTAGGGAAAAGCTCTCGTGAAATATTTGCGTTTCATTTTAGCTAACAGTTTGGATTACGAAAAAAAGCAAAATAATCCTATTGAAGCTGCCAATCGTTTCAAACTAGGTATAAACTGATAATTTTGAAACAAGATACTTGCGTTCAGGCTTAACATAAAAACAATATTGCCAATATGCAACGCAGTTAATTGCGTGTTTGTAGACGTCGAATTTATGAAGTGGTTCAGCAGAAACAACTGTCGCCTATTTAATGGTAACAACTTTTTTCCTCCTTAAAATGTACAGAGAATTTTTTTTTACTAATTTTTTATACTCCCATAAAAATTTACGATTTCTTGGGTAAAATAAAAATTGTGTTCTAGGTTGCGTATGCCGTATGGTATCCAGCTGAGTAGAATAGACCACCCTCATTTCTTACCGAGGTGTCGTAAAAGGCAACTAAAGTAAGTCGACAAGCCGTGTGGTTTTTTTTCCGATTTTAAGTGGGTCGCTATTGTATTTTTATTCGGCTTACTGCTGAGAAACGCCCCATTTGGCCAAACTCATCCAGGTCAAGGGTGGTGGCTTCCGCGATTGGATACGTCCACCGCCACCCTGCCTGTTCGCTTAAATTGGTACACAGTTTTTACAACTTACACGCCGTGTGGTGTTCGGCTGAGTAGAATAGACCACCCTTATTTCTTACCGAGGTGTCGTAAAAGGCGACTAAAATAAGTTCACTCACCGGGAGGTATTCGGTTGAGTAGAATAGACCACCGTCGTTCTTTCCGAGGTGTCGTAAAAGGCGATTAAGGTAACTTGATTAATTGCGCATTTATGTATTTTAAATATAAAAACACTATAAATTACCATATATTTTATGAATATAATTAACATTTTTGTTGACTTTTCAAGTTAATCGCAAATAATGCATTGAGTTGATTCAACTTGGTAACAATATAAAGATGCGCGCACGCCGTTTCGCTTGAGTAGGTTCGTTCCAAATTCATGTCCGGCAGCGCCATTGGTCCACTTGTTTTAGAGTTCCTCTATAAAATATTATAAATTCAATATCACAACTAGAGTGAGTAAACATTTGACACATCTACTTATTAAAAACATCATCTTCCTGCCCTAATACCACTGTAAGTGGGGTCGGCACAACATGTTATGAACATGTTGTCACATGATTTGGCTACGTATTTTACGACCGGCCGCCTGCCTGACGTCAACTTATCTTAGTCGTATTTTACGACATCTCGATAAGAAAGAGGGTGGTCTATTCTACTTAACCGAATACCACACGGTGAGTCAATTTACCTTAGTCGCCTTTTACGACACCTCGGTAAGAAAAGAGGGTGGTACTATTCTATTCAGCCGGATACCACACGGCGACTACTACAGACTAGAAAATAATTATCTTAAATATTTATCTTAAGTAATTATATATTAGTAGCATCTTTTCATCTGTTTATTTACCAAAATTAATTAATAGATTAAATAGTTTAATTTATATAAACTTTTGCTTTTTATTTATATTACCCATATTCTCTTTCTTCTTCAATTCTTGTCCTTTTTCTTCTGTTACTCAAAGGTTGAGTCTATCTCCTGACGATGCTTCGGTTATGGGGTGAAATAATTGTTGAGATTGTGGTGGTGAATGTGTGCAGTGCTTGTGTATGTTGTGTTTTCGGTGGCGGGTAGTGCATGAGTTTTTGCAAATTCTGTATGTATCAGAACGAATCTAAATTAACAATGTATTTGTCAATATGTGTAGCTTAATATTTGCCAAGCGCGCCCTATATCTCCCCGATTGCACGGTATTTAAATCTTTTGTTTTTTTTTAAATTACAGCTTTATACAGAACCTGATTGGTATTTTATATTTAACCTACTTTAGTCACATGGTTATTGTTATTCAAGCGGCAAGGCGGCGCATTGCGATAGATATTAGTTGTCTTTTTAGCCGACATGCGAATATGGAGGTTGGGTATTTGACCCGTTTTGCAGCGAAACCTAGGGAATTCAGCGTTCATTTCGCATAAAAAGAAAGTATGGAAAGTATGGAAGCAAAGGCATGATCTAAATAACATTGTTGGCTTTTACTAATGATGTTCACTTATGAGTGTTGTAAAATACAAATTAATATGCACTTTAACACAAATATGTACGGATGTCTAGCATGGAAATTGCATAGCTGTAAATATAGATAGCAGATTAGAGATTCACTTCACTTCTACGTTTACAATATAAAGCTTTTATTGTCAGTACAATGTTGATGTTTTCTTGAGGTCGCATCTACTTAGAAACAATTTAAACGTTGTCTCTAACTCACTGAATATTCTTGTGAAAATTATACTGTACCCTTAACTGTATTCATTTCTTATTCAGAGGAACAGAATCGAAAGCCAACTTGCATTAACGATCGACGAACTTTATAATAAAGTTTTAATGAAGAGGAATTATATTTAGATAACTAATTGATACATTTAAAATATATAAGGAGGACTGTCGGAAGTTCGTTAAAGAAAGGAATACGTATAAACACTCTATACAGTTTTCTCTACTTAGATTAAAGTTTGTTTGCGTGGCCTTAAGGGTTAAAATAAGCTTAAAATATTGTCATTTCACATACATTCTACACTAATACATACTCGTAGTATCTTTCGGGTTGCTACACATAAAAAGAAAAGGTGAAATAATAGTTTTATTTAGTACTTTTCATGTATATAATTCCGATATTTACACTTTGTCTTAAATAATATCGCATTAGTCTGATTCGAGTAAGATTAGCTCCCTATTCACTGAACTACAATCGAGTCCCTAATTCTACGCCAAGCCGGAACAAAAATCGATGCAGTGTCGAAAGAACGCATCGAAGGACGTTTTGTAAGCAGGCGGCCATTATTGCTAATATAATTACGAGTGTATCCGTAGGATCTCAGCTAGCATTCTATTACAAAACTTTGTGGAAATATTAATCATTTTAATGAATAGGTCCATAATAAAATAAACGTCATGCCAGGTGGAAATTGTCTACAAATTGTAAAATTGAATTGTAAAGTTTAATCGTTTCTTTCGTTATATTTAATGGTAATTCGCACTGAATGTTACTTATAATCTGTGTTTCGCGAGGTAAGGAATATGCTTATACTTAAGGCATATTACAAAATTGAAGATTCTTTGGATGATAGAAAAGGTTGATTGAAAATCCTTTAAGCATCATACAAGACTGAGGATTACAGGATTAACCGCAGAGTATCTTTATGGTTATTCTCGGTAGGCGCAAAATTCCGAACCAGGAATTAATTAATTCCAGGTTAAGTAGTACGTTAAATCGTTAGAGCGTTCAAGCGGAAACATATTTGGATAAATAGAGTATTTGTTATTAATAATAAAATATGTTAAGTGCATGTTGGCTCGATAAAAACTAAAGATAAAAAAAATAAAAGACAAAAAATTTAAAGCGACTTTTCTCACAATTATGTTAACACTAATAACCGAAGTCACTACACCAAATTCAATGTAATTTTTATAGGAGTGTTGTGGATGTTTAGAAAATGCTGAATATTAAAATCTGAGTGTTGTATATGTATAAATAAATAAATATATGGGATAAATATATGTATATAAGGTGGTCTGTGAAAGGACCACATCTTTCTGAACGATATAATTAAACTCAATAATTCTTAATTCAAATTGGCTTTTACAAGAACTTTTGAATCGTCAAATTGCAATGAAGCTACGACTAATTCGGAAAGGTGCTCTTACCGAGAAGAACCAGCAAGAAACTCTGCGGTCAACTTTTTCATAAAAACTGACAAGTGCAAAGTGCCTCAATGTATCTAAATTATTAAATAGGCTAAATAAACAGTTTTCATAATAAAATAAATCTTACAAAAGACAAAATTCAGGAGTAAAGGCTTTTTTTGCAATATTTATATTGTTATATTAAGGGTCAGTCGATACAAAAGAAAAAAATAAATTCTGTCACGTGTTTTCACCATAACCGCAAATTATAGACAATCATGATTCACCATAAACAATGGACCAGTCACAAAGGATTGTGGAGTTCAAAGTTCGAAGTAGGCTAATCATAAATATTATTGAAAACCTGTTATTATTCATTTATAGAATTAGGCGTTACTTTGCGGAGGTCCATAATACAAAAGTAATGAGAATATTATTTTATTATAATCCGCGATAAAAGAAAATATGTGTAATGCTAAATGTAAAGTGTACTATTCGTTCTCTCATGCACTACCCGACACCGATGGCACAACAATACACAAGCACTGCACACATTCACCACCACAATCTCAACAATTGTTTCGCCCCGTAACCGAAGCATCGTCAGGAGATAGACTCCACGACAAAATCTTAAAGCTTTACGATGGTTATAAAACTATTCTTCTGAATCGTTCGAAGGATCGTGACCCTTTTTCAAATTATCAACTGCCCTTTTCCAGATGTTGCGATCGGCAGCTCTGTGTGGTGCGGTATAAAACTATATTACGGTTTTAATCTTTCGACGCGGGCGGAGCCGCTGGCGATTGCTAGTGTTTTATAAACAGCGTTGATAATATCGCATGACTGGCCAAGCGATTTGATCATTGATGCGGTCCATTCCATCCGATGCAGGTGCAATTCTATAGTATCATATTCGTCTTTATAATTACAGTTGTACAATATGTATAAGTGGTTTTATAAATAACTAACAGATCCTGCGTAGTTCGTATCGCCTTTTAATTAAATAATATGCAATGTTAAATAATGTGCAATAAAGTTCAATGTTTAATAGCCGTGTGGTATCCGGCTGAGTAGAATACACCACTCTCTTTCTTACCGAGGTGTCGTAAAACGGTATTATGGTAAGTTTACTCGCCGTGTGGTATCCGACTGAGTAGAATACACCACCCTCTTTCTTACCGAGGTGTCGTAAAACGTGACTATGGTAAGTGGACACGCCGTGCCTTATCCGGCTGAGTTGAATATATCACCCTCTTTCTTACCGAGATGTAAAAAGCGACTAAGGTAAGTTCACCCGCTGTATCCGGCCGAGTAGATTACACCACCCTCTTTTTTACCGAGGTGTCGTAAAACGTGACTATGGTAAGTTTACTCGCTGTGTGGTATCCGGCTGAGTAGAATACACCACCCTCTTTCTTACCGAGGTGTCGTAAAAGGCGACTAAGGTAAGTTCGCCCGCTGTGTGGTATCCGGCTGAGTAGAATACACCATTCTCTTTCTAACTGAGGTGTCGTAAAAGGCGACTAAGGTAAGTTGCCCCGCCGTATGGTATCTGGCTGAGTAGAATACACCAACCTCTTTCTTACCGAGGTGTCTTAAAATACGACTAATGTAAGTTAACGTCAGTGACAACATGTTGTCACTGACGTCGGAGGACCTCTCAGGTGCCTCTCTAAATATGTCCTCCCTCCGCTAATCGATGCATCGGGAACACCAGATGCATTTACCGCCTTGGGGATCTACAGGAGGGCGTGCGATAAACCCCGTTAGGAAGTTAAAAAACCTGACCTACTGTCACTGAAAATAACGCAGGTTAACATATTATTATTACGGAATAACTTAAAACTGATATTATTTAATATTAACGATGCAAAGGCCATTCTCGCTCAGCATGTCATTTATATTAGTAATGAAACCATACCACTTTCACATTTGCGATTTGCGTAATAATTTTACGCAAAACTCGTTGACAACGATCCGGTTGTCTTAATCAGTCGATGAGTTGATTAAAATATATTAAGTAAGTCTATGTCATTACTTATTACTAAATCTTTAGCATATTTTGTCTTTAGAACAATAACAATATTCATTGCCTGAATAATATATTAAGTACCTGGGTAAAAAGAAATTAAATTAAAAAAAAGAAAATTAAAAATTATAGGGCAGCTGGGGATTTCTTCTCTTTTCGAGATTCTGAAAAAAAATAATATATATATATATATACATACATACATACTAGATTAACTCATTTAAATATTAAAGATTACTTAATCTTTACTACGTAGACTTCTACGTCATTACTTATTACTAAATCTTTAGCTTATTTTATCTTTAGAACAATAAAAATATTAATTGCCTGATATTTTAATTAGGGTGTAATCCTTTTTTTTCATTGTTGATTGTATAAACATTATTCTCGATAACTATTTTGTCATTAATTATTTAGTTCTTATTGTTATAACTCTTTTCATAGACGTAATTATTTTTCCCGGAAAAGTAAAAAATGAAAGAGTTTAACAATAAAAAAGTTTTGAAAGCATTTAAATAGACCTTTGTCTTGTAATTGTTTTAACATACAGCGATAATTAATAATTATTCATGCTACTAATGCTATTATTTATATATATACGATACTTGGTAATATCCGAGTACTGAACTATTATCCTTTTTCTAAGGCATCACGAGTTCAAAATTTGGTCAGGTTCAAACCAGTGTTTTTTCTATAAAACATAATATAGATATATTGATATATTGTTTTTTATTGATATATTGAAATTACCATCATCATCCACCTGTACTTATCCCACTCTAGGGGAGATCTAGATCTCTAAGGCGACTAAGGTAAGTTGGCCCATCGTGTGGTATCCGGTTTAGTAGAATAGACTACCCTCTTTCTTACCGAGGTGTCGTAAAATACGACAGGGGTAAGTTGACGTCAGGCAGGCGGCCGGTCGTAAAAACGCAGCTAAATTATGTTACAGCATGTTTATAACATGTTGTGCCGACCCCACTTAGAGTGCGATAAGGGCAGGAGGATGATGATTGGTTATAAACATTGATTAGTCACTTCAAATTTGATTTAGTTCTGTACAAATAATTCGAAACTCTTCAGTTCTTTGTTGACGCTAATGCGTTGGTGTAATATTTTATTTATGAGATTGCTTAAGATTACTTAGTCACGGGCAATATTGTTTAAACCGCCTAGACGTTAAACGGTACAGTTTACTATTTGTGTAACCTTAACATAAAATTTCAAGGTGTAACTGGTTTTTCTTGTCAATACAACAATTAATGAACCTTCGACGCGAGTAGCAAGCTTATCGTATTCTATTTCTTTAACATTATTTTTGCGAATGTCATGTACATGTAAATGTGTAATCATCAATTGGAATATATTGACTGACTGTATATGAATAACAATTGGGAATTTTTTTATTCTAATCGGTTTTATAGTTCCTTCGAAAATTTACTTACAAAAAAAAGAAATAATCAAATACATAACGTATATATGTATTTGATATAGCTATTGCTATCAACAGGAATTACATAATAAAATGGCACGTGAGATAAATGAAAAATGTAAATGTATTACAATTATATTTGATGGCATCATTGATAACAATATATTTTTAACATTTACCAACATTTATTTTTGCATTATTGATGAAGTTGCGTAAATTTAAGTAGTATTCAAAGACCAAAAATCTATCAATATACCAAACTTATATTTGTTTTTAAGTATGTATTTAAAGCTAGCTGTGGTAGCCCAGCGGTATCACCGTGCGCCTCTTTCGAGAAGGTCTAGGGTTCAAACGCCGAGCAGGCACCAATGAGTTTTCTAGTAAAACTTATGTGTCTAATTGATAATAGCGATTTATCACACGCTTTTCGGTGAAGGAAAACATCGTGGGGAAACCTGCATATCTCTAGAGAATTCTGGGGATATGTGTAACCTACCAATCCGCATTGGAGCAGCGCGGTAGGTCTTAGTTCCAATCCATCTCTCCAAAAAAAAAAAAAACGGAGAGAAGAGGCCTATGCCCAGCAGTGGGATAGTAACAGGCCGTTACTTATGTATTTAAAAAATATATAAGAATATATAACCAGTTGTCTCTCACTTATAACACAAGTATTAAGTGTAAGTGACCCATATATTTATAAAAAAAAACTATTAAAATCGATTTAATCGTAAATCGACGTGAATACCAAACTAAAATACGAATACATTCAATAATACGCTCTGAATGTAGATTTAATGTTATAAATATAAATTAAGAGCGTTTTATGAATCTTAAACCATTCTTATTTTTATCTAAGCTTTCTTATTATATCATACATTGCCAAACGATTTGATATTTCGATATGATGTAACTGTATGATAATCAAATGTATTCGAGCATTTGCAAGTTCGATTTCATCTCAAATAGTATATACATAGACTCGTATTTTAGGAATACGCGCTGTCTTCTTCTTAGAATGCAATATATTACAATGTGAATGAAATTACTTTAAAATCAATTGATCAAGTGATGTCCAATAAGTGTAATATAGTGACAAATATTTAATACTTTATTCTATGTTCTACTTTGCATTTTTATATACAAAAAATACTACATAATTATTTTGCTTATTATCATAAATAAAGTTAATTGGTGTAATAATCATAAAAAATAATTTAAACTATACTTTATTTCGTATATTAGAATCATAACAATTATTAACGATAACCATTATTATATATGTTTTATATTCTACTCAAAACAAATTGTATAAATAAATAATATATATATCAAAAAACTGTGATAACTTAACAGTTGAGCATAAAATTTATTCAAGTTACTATTTCTATAAGATTCTAGTTCTCGGGTTCAAACTACGGGTAAGACGCCTTACGATATTAATAATTCACAATGTAATACATACTAATTTTACGTGTATCTATGGGTTATTTCTAACCTTCCAATCTGTGTAAGAATCAAGAGTCTAAGCGCCATACTCCTGAGAGAGCAAACGAGCGTGTCCAATAAATATAACAGGTTGTAAATATTCCAGTGGGATATTTACTTACTGATATACTGATGTTAACAGAATCTCTTGATAGGAGGTTGTTACTAATAGGAAAATAATAATTAGTCGCGGCCTATACCTTCTATAGGAGGTCAAGTTTCCGTTTTGACCTCTGACGTTAGTGACTCGTAAACACATGTTTAGGTATTTACATCGTAATTTAAAGTTAAAAGTGCACGTAATTAACGTTTTGTCGTTCACAAAACGTAATTTCCCTTGAATGTTAAGGCTTTTTCCGCCTGAAAGATCAAAATTAATCGACAATAGTCCTTCAGAAAAGGTCTTTTGCCGTGATCTTTCATAGTGAGTCCATGTTTTTAACCGTTTTTTTTCTTATATTGCAGGTTTGCGCATACGCACGACGGAGGTGTAAACGAAGCAGTTCGCGATCGTCCGCCGGCGTGAGAGGAAGTCGTTCGCGGTGGAGTTTAAATTAAGTAAAAACAACACTCAATGGGGAGGATCTAGTGTTGTGTTGTGTAGTGTGTGCTTTTTGTGTATGTACAATTGTGTCTGACAGTTTTTCAGGATGCAGGGCCGTGACAAATTATGCGCAAAGCTTACCAGCGCATTCCTTAGGAAATGGTGTAAGTATGCAATTGTTTTAATTGTTTTCTTAATTATATTTTATTGAAATTTCGAAAGTATGTTTTTATGTAAGTTATCTTCAAGTTAATCATTTCCTGCAATTGTTTTATCATCCGATAAGTTTAAAAATACAATTATCAGAGTTATTCTAAAGGTAAGTAAAACATTTTAATTCAAGGAGACAATGGTAGTTTAATTGGTTTATCGGAAATATGTTACGTGTTTCATAAAAATAAATTCTGCATAATGAAATAATTGCTAATCCTTAACTTTGTTACGTATGCAACATAGTGCATAGCGGAATGATTATTTTTAATTGAATATACAGTTTATAATATTTTAAAACCTTTATTGCATAATAAAACGCACTGTTTTATTAATTGAACATTTCTGGAACGACTTTGTAATCTTAGAGTTTATATTAAATCTTGTATTCTAAGTTTAAATACCGTTACGGAAAATTTTAAATTTTTGGTTATTGAATTATATTGAATTAATTTATCGTTCAGAGCATCATCATAGCGGTAAAAGCTGTTGACACTTTTGTTTATGTCTTCGATAGTTCATGTTGACAGTAGATTATGGTTCTAGAAACTGTTTAAGCCACAGTGAGTTAGAGATTAACGGGGTCTTTCTAGAAGTTTTTTTGAGAAGTTGACTTTGATATTTGGAGAAAGTTTAGCTACGTTTAATTACCCTATACGCAGTTAACTTACATAAGTTATGTTGACATTTATGATTTAAATACTATGGTATAAAAAAGCCTTTATGCATACCAATTTTAATGGTACACTATAACAAATATTTATTAGCAATCTCGTTTAAAATTTTAAGCAAATTGAAACCTGTTCAATTCTTTTACGTCTAAATTTAGTAACGTCTTTAAGACTTGTCTTTTATTTGTTCTTCTCAGCCAGGTAAGTCTATTAAATTGCTAAAAGGTAATTTTGTGATATCATATTATTCATCCTTATTACTTACCGAGGTGTCGTAAAAGGCGACTTAGGTAAGTTTACTCGCCGTGTGGTAATTGGCTGAGTAAAATAGGACACTCTCTTTCTTACCGAGGTGTCGTAAAAGGCGACTAAGGTAAGTTTACTCGCCGTGTGGTGATTGGCTGAGTAAAATAGACCAATCGCTTTCTTACCGAGGTGTCGCATAAAACGACTAAGGTAAGTTGACGTCAGGCTCGCGGTCGTTTGTGAAATACCTATCTAGATCACTTATACTATTACTTAGATTGGAATAAGGACGGAAAAATGACGATGATATTATTTCCATCAGAAACTGTCATACTATGGCTTATTTTTGGGAAAAATGGTGAACGATAATCATTAATAAAATAAAAGAAGTCCAAACTTGATACTGGTATATAAATAGGGTAATTATTTGTTGCCTTTCGCAATCAACTTCTAAACAGGTAAAGCGAGTTTTATAATTGGTTGCAGACATTGCTATTGACTAGAACTAGTAACGGATGGGTTATGGTGTTTGAAAGAAATAAATATAAAAACAAAAGTTCGGATAGAATTTTTCTATAATCAGCGTTTGTTAAACAAATTTATGTAATGCTAAGTTTAGGAAGCAAAACCCGTTCTCATACCTTATACATGCAGGATTAGTTACTATACGTATCGCAAGACACCATCACCATCAGACTACACAAGTACTACACAAGCACTACCCATATTCATTACGAGAATCATAACTATTGTTTCGATAGGCTCCACGAAAAAATCGCAAAGCTCCTGCAAAATTTTCTTTGCATATGATGACGGTTTTGCTTCCTACACTTAGCATAACATAGATTTTCTTAACAAACGCGGATTATAGCAAAATAATTCTATCATAACTTTTGTACTATTGACTTACGCAAAGTAACGTCTATTTTTATGGATGAGATATAAGGAATTAGGGTTATGAAGTTGGTTATACTGTTTCCGTTCATAAGAAAACATTAACTTAAGACCAAGGTCCATAACGTGTGCTATCCGGCTGAGTAGATTAGACCACCCTCATTTCTTCCAGTAGTGTCATAAAAAGCGACTAAGGTAAGTTGGTACCTGCCGTGTGATATCCGGTTGAGTAGAATTAACCACCCTCGTTCTTACCGAGGTGTCGTAAAATAAGACAATAAGTAATAAGATAAAAGTTGAGGCCGGACTCAACTTATTATCTTAGTTAAGTAAGACGTCCGGCAGGTGGCCGGTCGTAAAATACGCAGCCAAATCACGTGACAACATGTTTATAACATGTTGTGCCGACCCCACTTAGAGTGGGATAAGGGCAAGAGGATGACGGTGACTTCAAGACTATTGTAGAATTAGTAATAGTATTGTAGGCTAAGAATATTGTAGTGTAGAGTTCTTTGCAGAAGTGTACAAAGAGGTATAATAACAACCTGCTACAAAATAAAAAATATCATATCGTCCCATATTTAAAATATGTAAATTAGATTTTTTATTGAGGTATTAAGAATGCAGTAACGTTAATTAAGCCGGAGCTGCTTTTAAATTATAACATATAGAAGCAAGTTTTTGTGCACCATAATAAAATAACATAATTATTATCGTATGTTTTTCCTCTATCTGCTTCATATATCAGATGTTACTAAGGAAATATTAATTACGTGATATAAAGTAGAATCTAAATATAGGTATATGTGTAAAGATTGTTTTCTACGTAGTATATATTTTTTAAATATATAATTTTTTTCGGAATCTCAGAAACGGCTCCAATGATTTTCCTGAAATTCAGCATATTGGGAGTTTTGGGGGAGAAAAATCGATCTAGCTATAGCTAGGTTTTGTTTAAGAAAATCGTTTTATCCCTGTTTTTTGGCATAAAAATTTAATAACATTTAAATTTAATATAAAACACTATTTTTGTTGTAAATTGTCAAGTCAGCGTAGCTTATTCGGGGAACGGGCGGTCTCGAGAAATGAAAATCGGGTCGAGCTCCTACCCCATAATTTTTTTCCTTTTTTTAAAGTTTTTTTTTAAATTTTGATGAGACTTCAGAAGATAGAGGAACATGTGGAGATAGGCTACTTTTTATCTTAGAATTCTGTCGGCCTGTTGGGTTTTAGCAGAAAAAACTTTGTAATAACTGATTTCCGCTGGCAAAGCCGCGGTCAGCTAGTATATTAAAAAAGTGTGAACGTCTATCTGTTTGTCTACCTTGTATATCTGCTACGCTTTTATGGATTATCCGCTGGACAAGGAAAAGGGGGGATGGTATATTTCTTCACTACGTAGATGAAATTGTATTTCTTAAAAAATATTCCCCTACGATGTTTAAAGTTTTCATTAATATTTATAATGAATAATTCGTTGTAAAATTAAGGTCAAATCAAGTGAGAGAACTTCGACCGGCCTTAAAACAAAAACCTGCTAGAGCATAATAATATAAATTATATCAAGCGTAGGATACAAAAGGCAGTTTTGCTTGAGACGGCATGGACTGTGAGATTCCTCAATCGATTCATTCGAACAGCTACTGGTTGTCCGTGGTTCATGCGGAATGTTGACCTCGACCTCCCCACCATTGCTCATCTCTTTAAACTCTTTTCAACGTCTTACTTTGAGAAAGCCGAGTTTCAGTAGAATCCACTTATAACAGTTGCTTCCACTTACATCCCTGTTAGGTCGACTCACCGAAAATATAGGCCGTCCAAAAAGCATCATGTATGACCCTCACGATCAAATAATGATCGCAAACACACACTCATATGATACTCGCAAACAGCGTCTTCGCCGGCGAAGACGAGGTCCTACTTTTCTGACGTCGGTCGGCTGTGGCTTCTCGCCATACCCCCGACGCCATAATTACTAATCGTCATACTATTAGCCCTCCACTACACGTCGCCCTAAGCCGTGGTCCGGCCTCACAGGAGGCACCGTTAGGACGACGTTCCCGGACGCTAGTAGAGCTTCTGCGCTCTACTCTCCGGATTTCGAAACTTCGACAATACTTCCCATCCGGTGACGCTGTAAAAGCCGTTAGGGCTAACAGCATATTGTCAATTCTAAAAAAAAAATGAGTACCCTCAATCGGGAGACCTAACCGCCGGTAGCCGGTAGGTACTTTCTCCGCTCCCTGTGGTCAACATTTTTTTTATATCGTATATAGAATATATATTTATCGTAGAATATATATAATCGTATATTTTATATAGAAAATATTGAAAATATACTTAATAAAAATAATTAAAAGTTAAATAATATCAACATATTTCGAAAAAAAAGTTTTTGTAGCGTTAATTGTGTATTCCGCCGATACATCTTAAATTAATACGACCAATTAATAATTACCAGAGCGTTTCAGCTCTAAGTGTTTTAAGATACGCACTCTGTATTGTATCATATAAGCATAACAGTGAAAAGCAGCATAGTTTTCCGCACATTAATCTAATGAAAAAGTCGTGGTATATTAATTAGAATTGAAAAAGAAAGTTATACTTTAAAATTTGCAAAAAATTGTGATCGGATTGTACGGGTTTTTTTCTTCACTAATCTTATCACGCTCCACAACTTAAAGAAATTCGCATCTCACAATTTCTCCGGAGATGGTTGCCTCAAAAATATCCACTTCACTGAGCATGATAAATTGAGATCGCAATTTAATTAACACTTATATTTAGCACTTGGATTAGTCACATAGTTTCCGTTGTAATAAAGGAAACTGCACTTTGAGTTTTAACTCAAATGAACATGCACTCGAAATGACCTGTATTAGTTACCTCTAAAATACAGTAAACTGTATTTGTATATAACAGTAATAAAGTCTTTTTAAAACATTTTACGGCATTAAATTTCCAGCCAATGTCAAGCCAACGAGTACGGAATAAAATACCTTTAACAATATACGTACGGCAATAACCATAGGTAAAAATGTTGCGTAATGAATATAGTTAAAAATATTGTACTAAACATATACTAATGTACAACGCTTACTGGTTTTGTTTGTACAAATTATTACCATCTTCTCAAAATAAAAGACGATAATTTAACGCACTTAAATATGATGATAATTTTGTATTTTGAAGTGATCAACAAGCATTTTCAATGACAACTTCTTGTACAATGTTTTTCTACCTCGTTGCGTTACTTAATATAAATAGATTTAGTATAATGACTTTGTTGTAGGTATCGCACAGATATATACGATTTCGTTACGAAAATGTAAGTTAGCCGTGTGGTATCCGGCGTAGAATAATAGAGCACCCTCATTTCTTACCGAGTTGTCGTAAAACGTAAATAAGATAAGTTGACTTGCCATGTGGTATCAGACTGAGTCGATTAGGCCACCCTCTTCCTTGCCGAGGTGTCGCAAAAGGCGACTATGATAAGTTGACGTCAGGTAGACGGTAAATCATGTAACATCATATTTATAGCATGTTATGCCGACCCCTTAGAGTGGGATAAGGGCAGGAGAATAACGTTACAAAAATTTAAATACTTCTGATTTCATTAAAAATCATGATACCTTTACTCTAACAAAGAACACACTCTAGTTCTTCTGGTTAGGCTATCGTGTGACTAACAAAATTTATGTTCGACCTTATAAAAAGCAGACAAAACATATTTAAAATTCGTGAAACATTTTAACAGGCATTAGCCAAAATAAATTTAAAATGGCATGCAAACAAAACGAGCCCGCAGTGATGTAAAGGCAAAACGAGAAATAATTATTCAAGAATGCAATTAGTTATATTGGTTTCTAGATATGCGTTCATCGCTGAACATCACGTAGGTATACACTTTAGAGGAGTTTGCATCCTAGTATACGAGAATTATTACAATGGTTGTCGCTTGTAAATAAAGATGTCGTCTATATTACTGTAGTTCAATACATACGTAAAAGCCTAACCTAGCAGTTTAATTTAGCAATGTTGCTTTAAAACTGGCTTATACATTTTTAACTGAAACATTTTTGATCGAAAATGTTATCACCACCGTTTCCACCCTATTCTGTTTCCTTATAGAAATAGATGACAGTAATCAAATTAATGATCGTAAAGTCATTAGAAATAGTAGCCTATTTGTATGACAGAGTTATGTCATCGAAGGAGTTGACAATAAGGAGACTGGTCCGTTGGCGCAGTGGGTAGAGTGACCCTGCCTTCAGCTCCGCGGGTCGCGGGTTCAATTCCCGCAAGGGCCAACATTTTCTATAAATGAATTTGGTGGTCTTTGAGCCTGGGTGTATATTTGTATTTAAGTATGTATTTAAAAAATATATAAGTATATATTTACCAGTTGTCTGTCTACCATAACACAAGTATTAAGTTACTTTGGGGACAGACGACCGTGTGTGTAAGCGTCCCATATAAAAAAAATACATATGAGGATTCGGCGCCCAAGACGGGATAGTTAGCTGATGCACAATGTAACGTACAAGTATTAGTTGACACAGGAATTTGCTCCTCACTAGTACTGTATTATATTTGACTAGTACGGTATCAAAAGATGTTAAAAATGGAAAATAATAGCTGTAAAATTAAAATTCAGAGATCTATAATATTTTTTTTTCATAAAGTATGCAAAAAGTTATTTAAGCAAACATTTACCAGACTTCGTGCAAAAATTCAAAGATACTAGTTCTTCCTCTAATAAAAAAGATGCAGAATTTTTAACTCGTTAAGAAGAATATGAGCATTGTTTTTTTGTACTGTTGATCCGCGTTGAAGGAATATTGTAAGAAGCGATGCAGTTTGATATACGAATATACTTGAGGTATGAAAATAAATCAAAAACAATCAAAACATTTTGCGAATAAAGAAAAACGAGACAACAGACAGTTGTTTCGTGGAAAAGGTAATAAATCTTTGTACCTTTTAAAGATATGTTCAACGACGAAGTTTATCTGAAGGACGCAATTTAAATATTCAAAATTACCGGCCACCGCATCATTAAGTATTAATCTGTTAGCTGAATGATAAATACCACAAGGCAATTATAGCTTTGATTATATTCAAATACAAATTCAAATCAATCTTCATTCAAGTTTTTTACTCAAACTATAATGAAGCTACTACTGTTTCGGAAAAGTGAAGACTCACTATTTTAAAATATAATTAATTTAATAATATATAATTATTGAACAAATCCTATGGTGTTATTACGTTTATATCATCCCACTCTAAGTGGGAAAGGGTACAAATGTTACAAACATGTTGTCGTATGATTTAGCTACGTATTTTACGACCGGCCGCCTGCCTGACGTCAACTTACCTTAGTCGTATTTTACGATACCTCGGTAAGAAAAAGGGTGGTCTATTCTACTAAACCGGATACCACACGGTGGGTCAACTTACCTTAGTCGCCTTTTACGACACCTCGGTAAGAATTGAGGTTGGTCTATTCTACTCAGCCGGATACCACACGGCGGGTCGACTTACCATAGTCGCCTTTTACGACACCTCGGTAAGAAATGAGGGTGGTACTATTTTATTCAGCCGGATACCACACGGCGGGGTATTATTATGTTTATAATGGTTTTTAATAAATAATTTAATTAAAATGTTAATTAAAAGACACTTCTTAAAAAAAGGTTATTATATTATTAAAGACTATGTAAATGATATTTTGGCTTATTTACTCGTAGCTTGGATTTAAGTTGCAATCAAATTACAGATCAGATCAGAGATAGATTAGATAGTTTTTTATTTATTTGTTCAATAATTACCATTATTCATCATCATTCTCCAGCCATTGTCCCACTCCAAGTGTGGTCGGCACAACATGTTATAACCAGGCAACATGTTATAACCATGTTAAATGAATTGGCTAGGTATTTTACGACCGGCCGCCTGCCTGACGTCCACTTACCTTATTCGCCTTATACGACACCTCGGTAAGAAATGAGGGTGATAATATTCTATTCAGCCGGATACGATACGGCGTGTTGCTTATTGCATAAGAACATGGGTCCAAAAAATTGTGACATTCGTTATATATAATATTAAATATATATAAAATTATATAATTAAAAATATATAATTAAATAAATATATATAATATTAAAGTAAGTAAGTGACTAAATCGTTAATTAATCAATAACATATTTAAATTATATCAACAACACAATCAAAGGTCCAGATTAAATTATAAATGAGGTCTTAAAAGTTAAGAATAATTTAGACATGCGACAAATTGCTGTGGTTGGTTGGTTGGTTTTTTGGTTTGTTGGCGCTTGGTTATACGCGAAGATTTAACCACGCCTTTTTTGATGTTTTTAAGATACTAAAAATCAGCGTTTCCGTCCGACCGTTTCCGTTCGAAGATAAAGTCATACTGTTTTGAAATAAGTAACAATTATCACTCTATGCAAAATTAATATGTGGATTCTAAGAGTATTCTTATTAGAATACGCTTAGAAATGTCATTCTTATTCTCTTAATCGTCATTCTTATTAAAAATACAAAAATAACCTTTATAATATTATTAGCACATTAGTTGACCGAGCCTTGCTCGGTAATTTTTTACAAAATAAAAAAAGAAACTTAATAAAAATAAAAATAATAGGTTAGGTGGGGCTCGATCCTAGGTATTTTCATTTTTCACGACCACCCGTTATGTTACGTTACCCGCATAAGTAGCGTTGACTAGACATTTAACTGCAAAAATAGTGTTTTATGTATTCAATAAATTAAAATTAAATTTTAGTATTTAAAAAAAAGTTATTGGGTAGGTAGAGCTCGATCCTTGGTATTTTCATTTCTCGAGACGGCCCGTTCCCTGAATAAGCTACGCTGATTTGACAATTTACGGCAAAAATAGTGTTTTATATTTAATTTAAATGTTAATATTTTTTTTATTCCAAAAATAGGGATAAACGAGTTTTTTTTAAATAAAACTTAGCTAGATTTTTTTTTTCTCCCAAAACCTCCTGCATGCTGAATTTAGGAAAATCGTTGGAGCCATTTCCGAGATTCCGAAAATATACGTTTATATATCTACATATAAGAATAACTCATTTGAATATTAAAGATTAAAGATATTATAAAGGTTATTGTGGTTGTTTTAAACCTCAAACGGATAAAAAATATATTTTAAAAAAATCCCCTTCACCTAAAATATATTAAGCAGAACTTAGGAAAATCCTATATTTATTTCGAAAAAAATCAGGACTACAGTTCAGACTGAAAAACCCAAGAAAAACTAAACTTTCGCCTTTAACGAGTAACTTTCCTTAAAACTTTAGGTTCCACAGTTGTTTCTTGAAAGTATGTACTATTTTTATTTGTAAACATCAAAGATGCATTAACAGTTTGTTAATGTTTCAACAAAATCAAAAGCATATTAATTTGGATCTTGAGAGACTATCAGAGGCCAACTCAAGATAAAGTAAACAAAACCAGTGATCCGTTTAATTTTTTTTACTCAAGTAAAAAATGGCGGCGGCGTGGTTTATAATATTTTAAATGTAACTATGTAGTATAACACTAATAGGAAAATTGACTGAAATATGTACTCACACAAATAACAAAAAATTAATTACGAATACAAGTATCCATATGACGCGTTATAATTTAGGTAAAAACAAACTTTAAAATAATCTTCTTCTTCCTGCCCTTATCCCACTCTAAGTGGGGTCGTCGCAACATGTTATAAACATGCTGTCACATGATTTGGCTGCGTTTTTACGACCGGCCGCCTGCCTGACGTCAACTTACCTTAGTCGCCTTTTACGACATCTCGGTAAGAATGAGGGTGGTCTATTCTACTAAACCGGATACCACACGGTGGGTCAACTTACCTTAGTCGCCTTTTACGACACCTCGGTAAGAAATGAAGGTGGTCTATTCTACTCAGCCGGATACCACACGGCGGGTCGACTTACCTTAGTCCCCTTTTACGACACCTCGGTAAGAAATGAGGGTGGTCTATTCTACTCAGCCGGATACCACACGGTGGGTCGACTTACCTTAGCTGTCCACTGTTGGACATAGGTCTCTGCCATGGACTTCCACGCCACACGATCTTGTGCCGCCCGGATCCAGCGGCTCCCCGCGACCTTTTTGAGGTCGTCTGTCCATCTGGTGGGGGGTCTGCCTACACTGCGTTTTATACCACACGGCAAAGGAAAATTGTCTGAAATATGTACTCACAAATAGAAATAACAAAAATTTAATTACGAATTCATATGACGCGCATATAGTTTTGGTAAAAAACAACCTTGAAACTATCTTTAGTGTTTAAACTGACTTCTATATTACCTCTGCGGGATGTTGGTTCCAATTAGAATATACGAGTGTATCGTGACGTCGCGTACGTGTCCTAAGTTGAACATGGACACGGAGGTTAACTGAGACGTGATGTAAAAATAAACATATTCGCCTAGCTCTTAGGTTTTATATACGGTAATCGTGACTTGAAATTAGCAGTCTGTAAGCATTATAAAATAATTTTAAATTGAAATAAACTTTAAAATATATAGAATAGAATAGAAATATACTTTATTGTACACAATAATCCTAATATACAAAAAAATTGTTTGAACATAAAATATATTTTTTAATACATGATTAACATAGGCTGCCTTATGGCTAAAGAGCGATTTCATTAAAGCAACCAAAAATTAAAGGACAAGGTAGAAATCACAAAAAGGGTGTACGTAAACATATAAAAAATGTATACATGTAAAAAAAAAACATAAAAGTGTACATGTAAATAATAAATAAAAATAAGCTGTAAAAAATAATTGCGTGTAAAATATATATTTCTTTTTTTTTCATGCCCTTCTCCCATTCTTTTTTAGGGGGTCACTATAGCATGTTTTAACAATGTTGTAATGTGATTTGGCTAGGAATTTTACGACCAGCCGCCTACCTGACGTCAATTGAATTGAGGGTGGTCTATTCTGCTCAGCCGGATAGCACACGGCACTTGAAAATATATATATATATATATATTTAAGTTTATTATTCATAAAATTTAACTATGCTATCAGTTTCTCAAAGGTTGACTTGAAGAAATCCCAAAATGGGATTACGTCCGCCATTGTGCGCTTTTCATATCATCATTTGAGTGACTCGTTGGCGCAGTTGGTAGTGACCCTGCCTTCAGTTCCGCGGGTCGTGGGTTCGATTCACACCGAGGGCCAACATTTTCTATTAAAAATTCATTTTTTATTAAAAATTCATTTTGTATTTAAAATTATATAAGTATATATTTACCAGTTGTCTGTCTACCATAACACAAGTATTTAAGTAACTTCCTTTAGGGACAGACGACGGTGTGTGTGTGTGTCCCATATATTATTTATTTATTTTATTATCATCTTCAACCGATGGACGGCGATTGCTAGTCATAGATCTCTTAAGATTATTATTGATAATTATAAGTTTCGCTTGAAATATTTTTTTTAACTTTTTACTTTGTTAATGATTGTTTGTGTACTATAAAATGATATAAGAATAACAATAAAATGGATTTACACTATGAACTTAACAAATTATACTTTATAATTTTTATTCATCAACAGTGATTTAAGTCTTTAGATGGAATTCAAAGATATAGATATTTAATAATAATTTGGCACCTTACAATATATTTACTATAAAATACTGAATAAACGGAAGCTAATAAGATTTATATAAATATACGGTAAATTAACGCCAGATGTGCACTCGACATCGTTTGGTAAATCAATATTGAAATTGGCGAAATACGACGCCAATATTCATAGTATACTTAGCAAAGCTGAATTTTGAATAATTTTATATTTAAAGTAAGGACATTTTTAATGACACCTTGGCTATATTACAATAAATCGATATACGTTGGCAAGGGTAATACTAACACTAACATTTGTATTTGGGGTATAAAATATAACAACGAACAAATGTTTGGTAAGTACCAAATAGTAATAAATAAAAGGTATAATTAATAAAGGAGGCTCTCAGAAGGCGTCTTTTGCTAAGACTCAAACGACTATTAGATGCCTCATTGTATCATTGACATAGTGTTTATCTTGCCGAGGTGAATCAAATTGATGCTAATCTTCATTATTCTCCTGCCTATATCCCATTCAAAGTGGGGTCGGCACATGTTATCACATAATTTGAGTACGTATTTTACGACCGGCTGTCTGCCTGTAGTCATACCATATGTTACCATAGTCGCCTTTTATGACGTTAGGAAATGAGGGTGGTCTATTCTACTCAGCCGGATACCACACGGGGTCAACTTGCCTTAGTAGCCTTTTACGACACCTCGCTAAGAAATGATAGTCTATTCTACTCATCCGGATAGCAAACGTCATAAATTAAGTCTAATCTTATGAATGTGTTATAAAATATAGATAATTGTTATTGTCAGTCATATTTATTTAGAATTGTCTTCATTAAAATTTGTTTTGAATGCGTATTATGTGAAGTTCATGAACTATTTTTTAATGAGCAAACATTTTATATTTATACAATTGGCCGATAATACCTTGACACGTTTATATACAAGGAGAGACGAAGTGATGACATTGGACGAACTCGGTGGTTAAGAAGCTCAATAGTACGATATATGGGATTCGATTTTCATCTGTGCGAAACTAGTAATGTGAGTTGCGAAGAAGCAATCAGGAGGATAAAATAGAAAGCATTTTGTGTACATATTTTTTTTTTGTTTATTTATTTATAATGTAAAGTTCTTTTAACGCCGTGTGGTATCCCGCGGAATAGAATAGTACCACCCTCATTTCTTACCGAGGTGTCGTAAAAGGCGACAAAGGTTAGTCAACCCGCCGTGTGGTGTCCGGCTCAGTAGAATAGACGACCCTCATTTCTTACCGAGGTGTCGTAAAAGGCAACTAAGGGAAGTTGACCCACCGTGTGGTATTCGGTTAAGTAGAATAGACCACCCTCTTTCTTACCGAGGAGTCGTAAAATGCGACTAAGTTAAGTTGAAGTCAGGCGGCCTGTCGTAAAATACGTAGCCAAATCATGTGACAACATGTTTATAACATGTTGTGCCGACCTCACTTAGAGTGGGATAAGGGCAGGAAGAAGAAGAAGAAGAATGTAAAGTTCTTTTTATGAAGTTAAAATTCAATCGCAGATTATAGCAAAGTACCTGGGTGACCGAGCTTTGCTCGGTAATTTTTAAACATATAAAAAATATTTTAAAAAAGAAAGAAGGCGCCGATGACATGTGGGATTCAAACCCGGGTTTTGAAAATTTCGGTCCGCCCGTTACCCACCGGCTATCGCAACATTAAATCTGACAGCTAAAAAATCCTTTGATTTCAATACTACATTATACCATACTTTTAATGCCCAAAAACGGGGCTTAAAAGAAATTTTTATAAAATAAAACTCATACATGCTGAATTTCAGGAAAATTGTTGGAGCCATTTCCGAGATTCAGAAAATATATTTATAATTTATATAGATATATACATACAAGATTAACTCATTTAAATATTACAGATATTTATTAAAACTCATATATTTGGATTCCGCAAAGTTACGCCTATTTCGATAAATTTATTTAGTTAGATAATTTAATTATCAAGTTAATTAGATTCCCTCCTTTCACCGCACGCAACAAATGGATGTAACTTGCTAGCTATTATTATTTCGCTCTATTGTTAGTTATTTAGTGACTCAACAAAAAATAATATAATATTAATAGTGCATATTTCAAGCGGTAATTGATTCCTATTTTGACACCATCGAACAAAAACTATCAATTATAATCACCATAAAACTTTTTTTAATACCATAGCTTTCGATTATCTTTTATTTGAAACAACTAATTTCCTTGAACTATGTAATTATTATAATGAAATTATCTTATTATTCCAACACTAATAGCTTCTCAATGCCATTGCTTAAACCATAACAATATTCAAGGTTTTTGGGTTAGATTTCTTACATGGTACGCTTACTGGTAATAAAAATTAAAATATTATTTATTTACTTTACACACTGACTATTACTTCCTTTATTTGAAGATCTTGAAAATATTCATGATATTCAAAACCAAATTTCGAATGTTTAATTAACAACGTTAACACATGAAGTGAATACTTATAAAATTACCGAAAAAAAATTGTAGTTAGTTTAAAAGTTAAAAATAACTAACTAAACTTAAATTAAGAACAGTTTAAGTTTAATATTACTATAGAAGTTTATTAGGAAAAGTATTACTCTTATTCAACTTAAATATTATATGAGTATTTAGATTTAGAGGTTTTAACAAGAAGTCAGATGTCCTAACGATAATCTCGTTCTTTGAATATTTTTTTTTTACTTTCATCAAATTGTAACGCCAATTTATTCATAAGCATTACGTTTTTTATACACTTGTTTTTTTTAAATTTAAAAAAAATTGAATAATAAATAAAAAAGTGAATTAACGGGCCTGTTACTCTCCCGCTGCTGGGCATAAGCCTCCTATCTCCGTTTTTGGAGAGAAGAGTTGAAGCTAACACCTACCACGCTGTTCCAATGCGAATTGGTATGTTACACATATCCCCAGATATTCTCTAGATATATGCAGGTTTCCTCGCGGTGTTTTCCTATACCGAAAAACGAGCGATACATTGCAAATATCAATTGGACACAAGCTTAAAAAAAAACTCATTGGTTTCAGCTCGGGATTTGAACTTGTGACCTACACCTTGACTACTACCATGTGACCTTGCTACATACCTACTAATTATGAAATGAAAAATACAAACACTCATTAACCGTGTTTATTAGATGTTTTGCAACGTTATCCTTTAAAAATGCAAACAATTATTTCATAATTAATTTGTTCAATGGCCTATTGCGAAAAGTACATTCTTGTTTCAAGGGTGCATTTTTTGATAAATGGGGCATTAAGTAATTACAAATAAAAATATTCTAATTAAAAAAGGAGGTATTTTTGTATAAACTTATTCCACAAAATATGACCCATAAAGTTTTACTAAAACAATAAATTATTTAATCTTCCATGACATTTAGCCGTTTATTATTGTAACCCAAATATGACAAGCTCAGACAATACTCAAATTAAAATAATACTGACTCCATTACAATTACAAAAAGTTTATTTTTGTTTACACTCGACTGACGCCCATAATACCCCGTTTCAAAACAAAATAGGGTTACCATATTGAAAACTCTAAATATATTTCCCTGTCCCTAATAATAGTTATATATATTTTTTTTAATTTCAACTGTTTAGTTTTCCTTTTGTGTATAATTTCTCATCATTCTCCTGCCCTTATCCCACTCTAAGTGGGATGGGCACAACATGTTACAAACATGTTGTAACATGATTTGGCTACGTATTTTACGACCGACCTCCAGCCTGACGTCAACTTACATTAGTCGCCTTTTTTATTTACGCCTTGGTAAGAAAGAGGGTGGTCTAGTCTACTCACCGGGATACAAGACGGCGGGTCAACTTATCTTAGTCGCCTTTTACCTTAGACCCTCATTTCCTATGGAGGTGTCATACCTCCATAGGAAATGAGGGTAGTCTATTCTACTCAGCTGGATACCACACGGCATGTATTATTTCTCTAATATTGTGTCTTATACCTTTTTGAAATAACTTGAAAATACTTAATAATGATGAGAATAGTTTTATTATCTTAAAAATATTTTGACACTCTTTTATATATTACAGAGCTACTATACACATAAATATGCATTGTAGAATTATTATTGTTAATAAACATTAACAATAACGCCGTGTGGTATCCGGCTGAATAGAATAGTACCACCCTCTCTTCTTACCGAGGTGTCGTAAAAGGCGACTAAGGTAAGCCGACCCGCCGTGTGGTATCCGGCTGAGTAGAATAGACCACCCTCATTTCTTACCGAGGTGTCGTAAAAGGCGACTAAGGTAAGTTGACCCACCGTGTGGTATCCGGTTTAGTAGAATAGACCACCCTCTTTCTTACCGAGGTGTCGTAAAATACGACTGAGGTAAGTTGACGTCAGGCAGGCGGCCGGTCGTAAAAACGCAGCCAAATCATGTGACAGCATGTTTATAACATGTTGTGCCGACCCCACTTAGAGTGGGATAAGGGCAGGAAGATGATGAATAAACATTAACAATAATAATAACACATTTCAAACCGAGAAGGTGGCATCTTCAAGAAAAAGATCCCTTTAATTTCAAACGACTCTTCTATATTTTTAATTACATCAGATAAAATATATTTCGTGCAAGTAGTACATAGTTTTCTCCGCATCTAGATGAGATTTCGGTCTTAATGTTCTAGATAATGTCAAAATAATTCAATGATTTTCTTCCAAAATAATTGAGTAAGTGTCATCAAATCCATTTCCAGTTCATAGAAACATTAATTAACGTATGAAATTTCTTTTTTTTTGAGAAGCAGGCGTTACTTTGTGAAATTCCATAGTACAGAAGTTACAATATAAAACTAATTCTATTGAAACTTCTGTATGAAATTTCATTAAAAGAAAATCACTGCATTTCTTAGAGTTGAAATCAATGCTAATTCATGTAATGAACCGAAAATATATACAAATACCATTACAATTGACGGTTATTGATTTCACCGTCAGTAATGTCCGTGCGGAACCGGACATCTGGAAACCCTAAACATTTCACGAATAAAAAAAACTATTTATCAAGTAAAACCTACTTGCACTTCGGTAACTGGTCAGTCACTCTCGCGCCGGCGTCGCAAAATGGCGTTCTAAATGTTCTAATTTCGACCGTAATCGTTGCAACATTCTAACTTCGAATTCAAACATGGCATTCACATTTTCGCGCATTTTCGAATACATAAAGGATCACAGAGGAATAAGTGAGTGATGTGTTTTTAATTACAACATGAAGTTGATGGAAAGTTGGATGTGTGATTTCTACTTACTATTAATTTAAAATTTAGAAATGTTTCTTACTCAACAGTGAAATATTATTCGGTAAGATTAGCTAAAGGAAAACGAAGTGTTAGAATGTTGTATTATATAATTATTTACTGTCATCGTTATATCTATTTCTATTATAAATCAACACACACTTTTTCTGCAGATTTTGATTAGGCAATAAGTGACTCATACCATCCAGGTTATTAATCCTTTCATTACAAATTGGCTACAACAACATTAGGTCAATTTAGCTTAATAATGAAACAATTGTCTATGATAACTTTATTACTTAATAGTAACCCTTATAATGTAGTAACATCTGAAAACATCTCGATGGGTATTTTAAAATTAACACTTAGATTTACTTTAAGTTTTATGATTAATTTCAGTCACTAACTAAGCTAAGCGAAAAGAAAAGCTTTAGGAAACTCGAAAACCATGGATATCTAAGTCCTATATTTAATGTCAAAGGAACAAAGATAATGGGCAATATCTTTGATACCAACAGCTAATAACCAATGTCTGGATTTTGTATTGTTAGTTAGAATTAAGACTAAAAAAAAACACTTGAGTCCTAGCTTCAAAAGCTGTTACATTTACGTTGTTTGCTAACTGCTATATGATATTAAAGATATAATAATTTATCCATAATCTATTGATCTTTTGATAGTTGCAATTTGATTTATCTTGCTACTGTTTCATTCTGACAAAACCTACTCAGAAGTCAAATGACCTTTCCCGAGAAACCTCCACTTTTTTTCTTATGGAATAAATTATAAAATACATGAAATGGTTTAAAGATATATAGGTAGTTTTATGATATAATATATTTTATTTATATAAACAGTCATTAAAACCAAATAGGGTTAATAATTGTAGATAAAAAGGGGTTGTAAGTGGTAAATCACAAAAATATCTAAACTTATAGAATGTTTAAATTTTTTATGAGTAAAGGGTAACTTCTGTTGCGTACAAACGTGTCATGGCCATAGAACTGCCCGCAGTCTGCAGTTTTGCGGTTACTTAAAATTTACTGGCTGTTGTAATATTACTATTTCATACTGATAATTTGAAATTCTAAATCGAGTATATACTAGCTGACAGACTTTGTTCTGTCTTAAGTATTTGACAAAGAAAGCTTTTTTTAAATATTCTAATGTTCGACCAAACTTAACACAACAAAATAAAGAATAAGCGAAATTGTTCCATAGCGTCCATTCCATAGAGTGATTAAACTTAGAATATAATTTAGGAAACCAGCCTAAAATGTGACATATTACAATAAAGAGAAAGCAAATTAGGGTGATCTATCTGTCTCTCTTTTGTATATGTGTGACAAAGATGAAGTATATGAATGTCATCTTCCTTCTCGTTATTTAGTGTGTCGTTGTCACTTACAGGCCATTTTATATCTTCCCCTACTCTAAGGTCCGTTAAGGTTAAGGTTAACTCTATAGTCCGTTCGCGCCTAATGAGATGATCAAGTGAAAAAGAGATTAATTTTCATACAGGTTGTATTAGAATTAAAAATTAGTACTTTTAGTAACAAGGTAAACAAAATAAGATCCTTTCTAAATAAAATTAACATATGTAATATATTTTAAGGCAGTCTGCATTGTATTAGTTAACAGCGGCCTTGAAAATGTTGAAATTTATGGAAATGGACGCAATCAACGTTTGTATAACGTGATTGTACGCTAACGCTTATGTTTCCATTGAATTTATAAACATGCGATCAGATTGTTATCCACTGTGAAACCAAGTATTTCATACGACATTTTTTCGAACGAAGATTTTAACCGATAAACCCTTGTTGTTAGGGCAAAACAAACTTACGTCATCCAATATTATTTAACTTTTATTTATAAACAAATTTACATTATATTTTACAAAAAAAAATATATATAAGAAAAATTGTTGACCACAGGGAGCGGAGAAAGTACTCAAGCTACCGGTTGTTAGGCCTTCAGACTGAGGAACCTCCCCACAATTCGTGTCGTCTAAAGCAATCCTGCCTTTTGTATCCTACGCTTGATCCAACAACTAAGTGAGAGCTTTTTAAGATGTTAGTCGAGGCTCTTCGCAATAAGACCATTAATCGATACAACTATTGGAACAATTATTGTTGAATTAATCCTACATGGCGGTTATCTCATGAGCCATTACCCAATATTCATCATCAACCTTTCCTGGCCCACTGTTGGACATAGGTCTCCCCAATATCACGCTACTGAGCTCGGTCTTCAGCTCTTCGCTTCCAACCAACACCAGTCACACTTCGGATATCGTCACTCCACCTAGCTGGAGGGCGTCCTACACTGCGTTTGCCAAGGCGTGGTCTCCATTCCTGAACACGCCTATCCCTGCGGTTATCGGTTCAGCGACAAATGTGACCAGCCCACTGCCACTTGAGCTTTCTAATCCTTTGAGCTATGTCGATTACTTTGGTTCTCTGTCGGATCACTTCGTTTCGAATTCGATCCTTCAGAGAAACTCTGAGCATAGCCCTTTCCATAGCTACATAACCCAATATTATTATTACTTAATTTATTTGTGTAGTGTGTTGTTGGTGTGTTTTGTGATACGTGCGGTAACTAATCCTACATGTATAATGTTAAGAACGGTTTTGCTTCCGAACATAGATTTTCGTAACAAACGCGGATTATAGCAGAATAGCTCTATTATAACTTAACTCTGGAATTGCGCAAGGTAAACTCTTCAATAAATTAGTGCATTCTTTTTGAGGCTTTAATTAATTCCGCTTCTGGCTTTGGTGAAATGCTTTCAAAACTGCTTGTAAACTGAACTCCGCTAAGCCATTTAGCGTTCCATAGTAAGTCTATGTAGAAACTAATTTAAGATCATGCAGAAACAATTATGCTTCATTCCAAGCAATATTTGTATGTACTTATGTATTTAACGTTTGCTTTAATTTTCTAAGATCTTATATTATTAAGAAAGGATTCTCTTTAGGTAATATTGGAATTAAACGCCATTTTAAACGTATTTAATTTAATAATAGTTTACAATGTAGCGTGTGGTAAGCCGCTGAGGAGAATAGACCACCCTCATTTATTACCGAGGTTTCGTAAAAGGTGAATAAGGTAAGTCGACCCGCTGTATGGTATCCGGATGAGTAAAAAAGACCACCCTCTTTCTTACCGAAGAGTCATAAAAGGTGACTAAGGTATGCAAAAGGCCGGACGTAAAATACTAGACTAGGCCAAATGTGACAATGTGTTTATAACATGTTGTGCCGACGCCACTTAGAGTGGGATAAGGGCAGGAGGATGATGATGATATAGTTTGCAATTAACTTTCCGATTAAATAGAACTTTATTTTTTTGTAAAATAAGGCCACATATTCTACATACAACATAAAATCTTAATATTTAAATGAGTTAATCTTGTATATATATATATATATTTTCCTCGCCTCGCGAAATGTAATATAGCCTCGAGAAATGTGAATGCCAAGGATCGATCCCGAACTAATTAATTGTTTTTTCTTTTTTTTAAGTTTTTTATTTTTTTGTAAAAAATTACCCAGATATTTCTATTTAAACGAAAATAAATAAAATTTACTATTCCAGCGCCCTCCCTTGTAACTAATTTTATAACTTTAAATTTTTTACCAGGTTTAAATACATATGATTGTGTTGTACTTGAATTAATGCCTGATTGGTTAATTAGGTCACGAACCTCGAAATGCGGCTCATAATATTTTTGTGTAATCATCATTAAAATAGTATGTACCTAAGTAGTTTTGCGTGGTAGAAATTTTTTACCTTGATTACACTTATCTACTGCTGGGTAAATGCTGCAAGCTTTTAATTACATTTAACTTGGACTTTTAATTTGGTTTTCAATAAGCGTAGTTAATACGCCCTATATCAGTGGGAAAATTTGATTCAGCTTTTGGCCAAAGATTTTTATGTTTTTTAGGACCAATGCTTACATATGTTGTTCTTGTTGAAATCTGTAGTGTAAAACAGCATAAGACGTATTATTTAAAAACAAAACGAAAGCAAGACAATCTAAGAATATACAAATTTGCTGAATAAACTATGTATATAGTTTAACCGATGCAAACGGATGTAAAATAAGCCTGCGTAGAATGAAGCATTATACAAATATGCATATAACTTTAATTTGAATAGCTGGTCGTAATTATTTAAATTATTACAAAATAAATAAGATTACAAAAAAACGCTTTCACCTGATGCTATAATTTACTTAATTAAAATTAAGAAATTATGCTTAATTATGTATTAATTACCTGAATTCTAGAGAACAATGCATTGCGAATAGACGATTATGACAAGGTAATGAGAAATGTTCGTTTATCATAGTTGAACATAAAAATTTATGGTTTTTCGGAGGTTACATAAGTTTAATAGAAAATTATAATCATTTCATGATTACGTATATAATTAATTGTTTATGCGTTTATACATTAGGCCATTTAATTATATTAAAACTGTTAAGAGTCACTTCTTTATTTGCCCTATAAACTAATTCACTTGTTATTTATTTAGTTTACCACAAAGTTCAGCAATATGTAGGACATGTAATACTGTGTAATAATGTATCGGGGCTGTATCCGATAATAATTAAGAAATTATTATCGGATACAGCCCCGATATTTCTATAAATTTATTTCTATGCTTAACTATAACGCATCACCGTGACATGATCATATCGACTATGTTATAGTGACATAGACTAAAGGTAGGCATTTACACACATGTAATTACGAACTTTCTAAAGTAATAATGCCTTTCCGAAACAGATCATAAGTCTCCTGTCCTTATCATAGTCCAAGTAGAGGTGGCACATCATGTTTGAAACGTTTTGTTTAATCTTTTGAATAGTTATTTTACGAACCGCCGCCTTCCTAACGTCAACTTATCTTTTACGAAACCTCAGAAGAAATAAGAGTGGTTTATTCTACTCAGCCGGATACCATACGGCAGTCTAACTTACCTCAGTCACCTTTGCGACACCTCGTTAAGAAATGTGGGTAGTCTATTCTAATCTGGATACCACACAATGCCTTTCCATAGCAAAAGTTGAAAAATATTCCTAACTGTACTAATTCTAGGATACAATCTAGATATTTTTATAAATTTCTCTCTCCGCTAACTGTAACCCATCACCGTAACTGCTTGTAGCATCATAGTGGCTACTAACATTACATGACACTGTCAATAATAGACGAAACTAACGCAAAAAGTTAACACCTTTACGTAAGCGTCGTTTTGCAATTTATAAAATTGGTAACTGTTGCTGGTATTTTGATATCTTAAAATGTAGACGTCGCACAATTCAACTAAATCACCTATCTCGTAATCCTCATAGTATTATACGAAGTTTTGAAGAGTTTATAATAAAATATCTATGGATCTCTATAAGATGTTATACGCCTCAGAAGCATGCGCCACTTATTTTACTATTAGCTAGTAATAGCCTGGTACACTCGTGTAAGTGATCAACTGCAGCTTTAATTTGGTCGGTCCAACGCATACAAAAAATAAGCAGGTCACAAAGTAATGTATAACTTTGTGTATTTAATCATGGTTCCCAACACACACGCACAGTACCAAGTCAAGCGTCTTCACCGGCGAAGATTCCCGCTTTCTAACGTTAGACGGCTTTCCCGGCACTCTCACGACGGCGTGATGACTAGTCATAATTCACTCTGTATCAACTAAATCAACTCTGCACCCACAAGAGGATAGTGATCTAGTAATTTTTAATAGCATTTCTGTCCAATACTTATCGTATTCTGCTTTACGTTGCCTCCATTTTCTCTGTTCTGCTGTAAGAACCGCAATAAGGATATCCTTTATTACTAGTTATTCACGCTTAAACTTTACATTTGTGTTAGTCTCAGTCAATTATTCAAATCAAAATAATCTATTCAAATAAGCTAATTTCATGCACTTTCGTGAATCGTTAAGGATCAATATGATTAATTAAGCTATCACTGGTTCGGAATGTTTACTAACAGAAAAGAACCAGCAGAAACACGGCGGACAATCTTCCAAACAATATCAATTAAAATAATTAAGCCGCAGTCCTATACGAAGCTGGAAGGCTTTTCAGTCATTTTAATTTTTATATAGTCTGCAATATATGCCTTGCGTATAAGTAAATCCCTTACTTTCCATTTAAACCTCTGTGTAAGTCTAGTATATTTTAAAGAATTCTGTCATAAAACCGAATACCCTGACCTATAAAACTGGATACCCTGAATGATTTGCTAACTCTACTAAGTTAATACACCTAAAGCTTTATAAAGCTCTGCAGTAATTAATTTATCACATATCTTAATCCACACTATCGTACTTTGAACTAAACCATTGTTATGTAAGTGGGTATAATTCAATGTACAATAGAAACTTATCGTAACTTTGGGAACAGAAAAACCAGGTAGTGTACTTCTGCTTAATGCTTTGTTTATTAATAAGTTAGGTATCATAGTTTAAGAGATGAAGAGAGATGTGTGCTCAACCGTGCAGCAGCGTGGCAAACGGTGTAGCGGAGACGGGAAGTCAAAAACGGTAAAATTCTGATTGAGCCACAGAAAAAGCATTGCCGGATGTAGTAGTATAATATGGAATATTTTAATAATATTAAAAATATACTAGGTGTATTTGAATCATAGAAATCTATTATGATCATTCTCCAGTATGAAATGAAACCCATAAATGATCACCTTACATAACACATTACGTATCGGAACAATATATGGGTGCACGGATGCGTAACCATCAAGTATACCATCAACCGGTTGGCCGTGTCAAGGGGACGTGTAAGAAATCCTACTAATATTACTGAGGCGAAAGCTTTTGAATATGTGTTTATACATGGACGCTACAATGCTTAACGGATTTAGATTGTTCGTTTTTTACTTTACGGATTTTTACAGAGGAAGGTTTAAAAAGTAGCTTTATACTTTTCATTCTGCATAATCCATGATCTCGACAATAGCAAAAATACAAGAGTTTCGCCTATAACTACACTATACGGTATCATGTTAGTTTCACATAAAAAAAAGTGGCGGACAATATTGAAATCTTATTTTTTTTTTAGATTTATTAGATTAAAATTTTCAGAAAATCTCTAGAATGGCCCAGCGAATAAATTTTGGTGGTTTTAAACTTTTTATTTAAACTGTTGAATTCTGTTTCGAATAAAATAATTTTATATCAAAACAATAAAGAGATTTTAATAGTTTTAAGCTCAAAACAATTTTTACTCGAGAGCTGTTTAAATGAAAAACTTAACGAAGACTAATAACACTGGTCGACAAAATTTAATTTTTTTTTTGTCACACGAAATCTGATGTCAAATTTTAAATATACTAGGGCCTCCAAGCAATAATATATCAAGGGAAAAAAAATGACACGTCAGGTATCCTTGTGATAGTGATAGACATATTTATTAATTTGTATATGTAAATAGAAAAATTAGCTACACTTAAAGAAGTTATTGTTTAATGTACAATAGATAAATTTATTTTTTGGGAATATTTAGCTTCTGGTAGATCTCTTTTAAGATTCCAACAATAAATTACTGGCATTCGTGGACTCCATTTCCCTTGGTAGTGCTTCTCCATTAAGAAAATGTCCTGATGAAACTTCTCGCCTTTTTCATCACTCACAAGTTCCCAAGTTTGCAGGAAAGAAATCCAAATAAGAGTGCAGCATGTGTATTTTTAAGGACATATGATATCCCAAAGCTTTATATGACATTAGAATTTCATTTATTAAATCTTTGTAATTTTTCACTCTATAGTTTCCTAAAAAAATTTGGACAACTTTCACAAAAATTTTTTTAGGCAACTTTTTTTTTAGATCATTCAATTTCTTTTCAAAATCTTAATCCTTTATCAGTTTCCGTATAATTAAATTGTATATTATAATATAATTTACAAAATATAAAAGTTACGAGAAGTTAATTTTGCCTCGCTGAGTTTGGGGAATTTTTGTTTTAGGTATTAAAATCCATTGCCGTCTTTAGGCCATAAGCTTTACAAAATTTTTCATTAAGCCAAGTTTTATATGCATCGGTGGTGAAAGTATGTCATTAGGGTTCACTAAAGGATCATTTTTGACATTTTTATGACGTGTAAGTAATTCACGCGTGGGCCACACTGTCTTTATGTAGTGGCTATTTTAGACTCGTTAGAAATGCATTTATAGCTGTCACTAAAAAACTGGACGTGACTGGAACGAAACTATAGGTTTTTATTAATGAAGGGTTGCCAACCTAAACAAAAATGACCACCAAGTTCATGTGACAAAAACAGTGTTGACCAGTGTAATCTATTACTTAGTCTTAAAATCATAATAATTGGAGCATGAGAGTCTTGGCCCACTGACCGCTAAGTTTCTTCAAAAATCATATGCTTAATTGTTCTTTCCAACCTTAATATGTAGTTTACGGTGTTAGAAAACGCTTATGAGAAAAACCTGAACATGCGTATAATTTTTGGAATGCATTACTTATCGCTTTGAAGCAACTTAGTAGTTAGTAGGTTCATTCTTTAGCTTCTATGATCGAGGCATAGTTTTCCCACCAGTAGTATAGTACTTAATTATTACCGTGCATTAAAGCATTTTAAATAAAAATATGATATTGTTTCACCTAGTATATTATATGAAACCTACCCTACCCCTAGATATAACTTAAAGTAACTTAGTATAATTAACTGGTTGCTGTAAATTTTACATTTTTGTTGTGTCAATTTCCAACAATACAAAGATAAAAAGAAGTTCTTGAAATTTTCATGGCGTCGTTAAGGTCATGATAACATTAGGGATGTGAAAAAATAATACATTTTTAAATTAATCGATTATTTTATTATTACAAGCAAATCTTTATATTCTTTTTTTAACATTAAACATCGATTTAGATTATACTAATAACCCTCTTTTTCTTATTTTTTTAACTTTCTTTTTTTTAAGATAACATATAGGTAAGTTCTTTGATGAAACCGATGTAGCTAAACGATATATTTTAATAGAAATTCACAAATAACGCATCTCATATGTTCTTATTTCTTGTAGTCCTCTTTAGTCTTTATTCTTATTAATTAATAATAAGTATAAATTAATAAATATAAAAAAGCAACATCTCAAATAATCAGAAAAAATCTATTATTAATAATTGATTTTGTCGATATTAATTAATCCTTTTTTTTGTAAATCGATTTCTTTTCACTCCAAGTCATAACCCTTGCACACGTACATTCAAACAAAATTGTAGTGACGTCGTCCAACATATATTAACATTGGAATATTATCAACTTAATTATAATACATTGTATTAATGCGCTTAAAACTAAATTGTGCAAGGAATATGCCGTAACTCTATTGGCTTTATATAAGAAGGTATTAAAACAAACAACCATTACATCCTATTTACTAATATTATAAATGTAAATTGTTCAACGCACAAGCATGAAATTTGACACACTGGACTTTCACATAATCTGCATTAATACATAGGAATATTTTTAATTTTATCCATATAAACGAAATATACATATATAAATTAAACTATCTTCATCATCTTCCTGCCCTTACCCTACTCTAAGTGGGGTCGGTACAACATGTTATAAACATGGTGTCACATGATTTGGCTACGTATTTTACGACCGGCCACCTGCCTGACATCAACTTACCTTAGCCGCATTTTACGACCCCTTGGTAAGAAAGAGGGTGGTCTATTCTGCTTAACCGGATACAACACGGTTGGTCAACTTACCTTAGTCGCCTTTTACGACACCTTGGTAAAAAATGAGAGTGGTCTATTCTACTTAGTCGGATGTCACACTTACCTTAATCGCCTTTTACGACACCTCGGTATTAAATGAGGGTGGTCTATTCTACTCAGCCAGATACCAAACGGCATAGGTACTATAATTTTAAGTGGCACATCAAACAAACATCATCTTCCTGCCCTTATCCCACTCTAAGTGGGGTCACACGTTACAAACACTTTGTCACATGATTTGGCTGCGTTTTTACGACCTGCCGCCTGCCTGACGCCAACTTACCTCTGGCATATTTTACGACACCTCGGTAAGAAAGAGGGTGGTCTATTCTACTTAACCGGATACCACACGGTGAGTCAACTTACCTTAGTCGCCTTTTACGACACCTTGGTAAAAAATGAGAGTGGTCTATTCTACTCAGCCGGATACCACACGACGGGTCGACTTACCTTAGTCGCCTTTTACGACACCTCGGTAAGAAAAGAGGGTGGTACTATTCTATTCAGCCGGATACCACACGGCGTTGGCACATCAAACAAACAAAAGCCTATCATAGCTTTGATATGACAAATTATAAAATTTAATAATGTAATGTATATTATTCTTACAAACTCCCAATATTTATAAGGCCCCGCACAACGAGCGCGCATTGCTCTACAAAAATATGCTTTTACATAACCAGTTTCCTCTTTACGCAAGCGTACGCGTCACCGATTTGACATAATCACGCTGAATTACCACTCTTTTTAAGCGATTGCATAGAAATAATATAGCGTAGACTAACGAAATAAAAATATATTACACACCAAAACCAAAGGAATAACATATTGTAACTACTGGCTGTGACTTTGTCTACTTGGACTTTAGTGCCAAGTATAGAGTCTATGTTGATCTCCATACTAAAAATCACACCAATTCTTTGCCCCGTTCGATGGATAATACATACTTAAAATTTATATTTTCATTCTCTCTGCGCTTATCCCACTCTAAATGGGATAACACAACATGTATTAATTATATTGTTACATGATTTGGTTAGGTATTTTACTATCGGCCGCCTGCCTGACATCAACTTACCTTAGTCGCCTTTTACACGACCTTTTACCGCTTTTTAACGAGGTCTTTTACGGCCTTTTACACGGTTAGAAATGATGGTCTATTCTACTCAGCCGGTTACTACACGGCATATAATCACAACTTTATATGTAATGTAATGTAACGGCCTGTTACTATCCCACTGCTGGGCGTAGGCCTCTTCTCTTCGTTTTTTATTTTTTGGAGAGAAGGATTTGGAGCTAAGACCTACCACGCTGCTCCAATGCGGATTGGTAGGTTACACATATCCCCAGAATTCTCTAGAGGTATGCAGGTTTCCTCACGATGTTTTCCTTCACCGAAAAGCGTGTGATAAATTGCAATTATCAATTAGACACATAAGTTTTACTAGAAAACTCATTGGTGCCTGCCCGGGGTTTGAACCCTAGACCTACTCGAAAGAGGCGCACGGTGTTACCCCTGGGCTACCACAACTTTATAGTAAACAAAATATAAAATTATCTTGATACTATACGTTTAGTGTGAAATTGTATGGGAGCGTAGATTTTCAGTAACTTCGTTTGCAGGTTACACTTATATCAGGAATTATTTGGAAATGCAGGTTTCCCAATATTCTCGACATTAACGTCTTGAGAATTGTAAATATCACACAAGACTCTGAAGAGATAGAATTTATAGGTCCGGAGTTTAAACCCGCGAACTCTTCGTAAAGATATATGGCGTTATAAAATTTTGATTTATATTACAAAATAAATAGTGGGGGTTGAACCAATTATATGACTATGCTTCCTTAGGTAATGCGCCGCTTTGCGATTATGTCTTGGAGTGTATCTCCTGATGATGCTTCGGTTGCGGGCGAAACGATTGTTAAGTCTGCGATAGTGAACGTGTGCTTTTGTATTGTGGGTGCGGTGGTGGAGGTTTGTGCATATGTTTAAACGAATCCGGAATGATCAACAATAAAAAAGGATAGTCCACTGTACATTTAGCATTTTTTTAAAGAAGCTAATATTGATATATTTAGAGACTCTGGCAATAAATTTAAATTCAAGATAAAAAAATATTTTCATAATAAGTAAAGACAGGTTCAATTTAAAAATTCTAAAATTATATAATTATTTGTTTTTTTTAGTAGTTAGTATGTTTCGTTTATGTAATAATTAAGTTATTTTCTTTACTTTCTTAATTTACCTTTTTAAGCACTGTTCTTAATTTTAAATAACATGTTGAGTTAGCCTATAAGTGTGATGTACGGGGTAGCAATACTAAGATTGAAGAAATGTTAAAAATTTAAATGTTATATTGTATACCCCGTACACCGTTGGCTCCCTATTTTAATAAATAAATAAATAAATTACATATATTTTCTGTTTACTTAATCGCGGATTAAAGCAAAATAATTTCATAATTACTTTTATGAAAGTATTATGGTTCTTCGCAAACTATCGCGTAATTCTATATTCTAAATTATAGATACAGACTTTCTTCTTTGTTCTTCTAATATATATGTATATACGTATGAATTAGTTATATAGTGTGTATATTTGAGCTACAATAATAAAACTAAGATACTCCCTATTTTATTATCTATTGTAACCATATACAATACAACACTATTACATTTGTGTTTAAATTCATTTATCATTGAAAGTTTCTAACCACAGTATCGTATAAAATAATTCTATTGTTCATAAGTTTTTAAGACAAGACAATAGCTATAAAGTACGAGGCATCGTTATTTTTACCATTTCTATACAAATGTCAGAAAAGTTCTAAGCGTGATTCAGCGGTAAATATCATTCGGAACTGCTACAAAAACACTGATTGTTTTCGAATAACTATCACCGTTTACTTGCGCACGCAAGGAAAGCTTTAAATTTTGCCGTTTTCGCAATATTTTTTTATTGTTGCTCCTCTCCTACTCTTTTTAGCGAAATGTTATATAGTCTATAGCTTTCTTCGATAAATAGACTATATTACAGTCAAAGAATTTTTCAAATCGGTCCAGTATTTCCTGAGATTAGCGCGTTTAAACAAACCAACAAACAAATAAACAAACAAACAAGCAAATAAACAAACTCTTTTTCCTTATTTCACATATCGCACGAATAATGTTAAAGTGACCTAATACAAAATTAGGCTTAATGTAATATGATACAGTGTAATCATTATTTCAATGCCATTTATGACATAACGTTACGAACTATTTAAAAAATTCATATATTTTTTTGCTCTTCCAAATATGAGTATATAACATTCACGAGTTCTATATTGTAAGTGCAACTCTTATTGCGATTTGACACAAAACAACTTTTTTTGAATAAGGTCACTTTAATACTAAGCGTGCGATGTATACTTATATAAAACTGACACTCAACGCTATGAGGAACGCACATGTAAACATTAAGTTGGTATTTAAAAATACTTCACTTGATGATTCAACAAGAATCCATCTTTCTTTTACTTGTTGGGGCGCCCAATGCACTCCAAATCCCAGCTCACCCGAGCACGCCAAATTCCACGACAGGGTGGAATCCTTGGTGAATAGGCCAACCGAGGTGGTTCCTGTAAGGGTTCCGCTGCCCCCCACCTTCGGAGATGAGGTCAGAGCTATCCTCGATAAGCTCAAACCCAGGAAATCTCCAGGTCCCGATCGCATAACAAACAAGGCTCTTAAGCGTCTTCCCGACCGCCTTGTTTGCCTCTTGGTTTTGATCTTTAATGCCCTCCTGTCATGTTGCTGCTTCCCCGACGAGTGGAAGGAAGCAATAATTATAGGCATTCACAAACCGGGTAAACCCCGTAACCGCCCAGATAGTTATCGCCCTATAAGTCTGCTTAACAGCTTGGGTAAAGTCTACGAGAGAGTGATCCTCTCGAGGCTTAAAACGGAAATAGACTCCAACAAACTCCTACCGGACGAACAGTTCGGGTTTAGATCAAATCATACGGCCGTCCACCAGGTGCACCGCCTGGTGGAACATGTCATCCAAAACCGCTTATCACGCGGAGCGGATACTGGTGCCGTCTTTTTCGATGTAGTCAAAGCATTTGATAAGGTCTGGCACGCAGGCTTGATATACAAGCTTAAAATTACCGGATAGTCTCGTAAGGCTCTTACGGGACTATCTAACAAATCGCACCTTCAGATACCGATTAGACGGTACTCTATCATCCAGTCGACCGATTCGTGCTGGAGTTCCTCAAGGTTCGGTGCTCGCACCATACCTTTACTCGCTCTACACGAGCGACATCCCTCACAACAAAATGGTTTCGTCGTTAGCCCTATACGCTGACGACACTGCCCTCTTCACGTCTTCGATTAAAAAAGACCTAATAGTCAGGCGTCTCCAAGCAGAAGTAGACAACCTCGAGCGGTGGTTTGCTCAATGGAGAATAGCCATCAATCCGGATAAAAGCGCGGCCATGTTCTTTAACAAGCCAGGCGCTCGGTCCCCCCAGCCCCAGAAGTGTATAACAATACACAACAGGGAATTACAGTGGCAGGAAGAGATCAAATACCTCGGGGTAATCCTCCAACCTACCCTCTCTTTCGCCAAACACATACGCGCAGTCCGTAACAGGGCAGCGTATGCGCTAGGTCGTCTATATCCGATGTTATGCAAGAAGAGTAAAATGTCACTTCGTAACAAAGTGACGCTTTACAAAACTTGCATAAGACCAATAATGTCCTATGCGTGCGTCATGTTCGCGCATGTACGCCCTTATCGATTAAATGTCTTGCAGCGTTTGCAAAATAAATTCACGCGCATAGCCTCCGGCTGTCCATGGTACATGCGAAACGTGGACCTGCATAGAGACCTAGGTCTCCCCTCCTTAGCCAACCTATTCAAATGTTTCATGAAGAAATATTTTGAAAAGGCAGAGGCACACCCGAACCCGCTCATTTCTAAAATGGTCCAATACAAATGCTATGACAATAAGTTCAGAGCTAAAAACTATAGGCGCCCTAGGAGCGTTCTATACGACCCTGACGATCATCTAACGATCGCCAACGCCAAACACTTCACACACATTCACACACAGCGCCTTCGCCGGCGAAGGCGAGGTCCCCGATTTCTCACGTCTAGCGGAAGGGGCGTCCAACCCCGACCGTTATGACAATAGGACTCTTCCACAGTCCGATAATAGTCCTCCACAGCGCGTCGCTTTAAGCCGAGGTTCGGCCTCACGGGAGGCACCCTTAAGGCGACGCTCCCAGGATGTTGCGGGCCTCTTTCGAGACCCGCTCTCCTAGCACTTCACACCCGGCGATGCTTCTGCGCTCGCCCACTTTCCCGGTGACGCTGTCAAAGCCTTCACGGCTAACAGCCTTAGTTAGTGTCCGAAAAAAAAAAAAAAAAAAAAAAAAAAAAAAAAAAAAAAAAAAAAAAAAAAAAAAAAAAAAAAAAAAAAAAAAAATGTTGGGGCTATCAGTTCGGTTAATTTTTACTTGCAAAAATGTGCTGCCTTGCGTCTACTAATACATTTACATTTGACATTGAGGTACGTTATCAAGTAAACTTCTATTAAGATTCGTTCAAATTAACACGATCCCCGTATATCCACTTTTTATGGTCTCTATTAACAAAAGTCAACGTATCATTGTTGTTGATGATTTAAGTTTAGTTTACCCAAAAAATCATTTACATGTTATGATAAATTTATTTTAGTAAAAAAGAAGTATTTTCATTAATACATATCATCGTCCTGCCATTATCCCATTCTAAGTGGGGTCGGCTCAACATGTTATAAGCATGCTGTCACATGATTTGGCTGCGTTATTACGACCTGCGGCCTGCTGACGTCAACTTACCTTAGTCGCCTTTTACGACACCTCGGTAAGAAATGAGGGCGGTCTATTCTACACAGCCGGGTATACCACACGGCGGGTCCACTCACCTTAGTCGCCCTTTACGACACGTCGGTAAGAAATGAGGGTGATACTATTCTATTCAGCCGGATACCACACGGCGTAAGTATTTTTATTAATTATTGTACAGAATTTACGACCATAAAGTTATACGACATAGAAACTACAACAAAGCTGTTTCCTAATACTCCTTTACGGTTTTGTGTCAAGAAAAGTAGGTATTTCGCTTAGACATGCTAATATTTTCCGTATATTCGACCTTCTGCTTAGCAATTGGCGTCTTTGTGTAAGTTAAGAGCCACAACTAAACATTCGGTTACTGTTAAAAGTAAAACTGGTTGAACTTACGGCTTCGCCCGTGGGGAAATCGGAGTATTTAATTGAAATTTTATACATAAAAGTAGTTATTGTGAGTTAACCCTAAGAGATAGAGACATACTTTTGCGGATATTTTTGTTGTTGTTGTTGTTGTTGTTGTTGTATCTGTTTATTGTACACAATTTTGCAAAAAAATATTACAAAGTAAAAAGTAAAAAAACAAAAATAATAGCTTATAGAAAGAGCACAAAGGCGGACTTATCCCATAAAGGGATCTCTTCCAGTCAAACTTTGAGAGACTGATAGGAGAGTAACATTTTATGAGTAGCGTTTGCAGTTTTGTAGTATTTTTGTAGATCTACCATTCTCTAGTACCCTACTTTAGTATATCTCTGCTAGTTTACGCGGCGCACGCGACTAAAGCTCCCAGCAGATGAGTTTTTACAACTGCGCGAACTCCTCAACACGATTTACATAAAACCATAAAAGTCTATTAACCTTAACCTCCCGGAAGAATTGCACTACCTTTAAATAAAAACCGTACCAAAATCAGTTTAGTAAATTTTGGGAAAATCGGTCACATACAGACAGAAAGCTTTTGGGGAGTTTGTTTAATAATAAGTATAAACACGTTTCTGACTACGCGTCCGTAATATTGGTATAAAAAGTAATCAACATAAGTCTCTTGTCCTTCAATATCACCATATTAAAAAAACAAATTTCGAATTTAAAATATTAGGTTTGGATAACACAAACTAAAAATTATGTGAATATTAGCCATTTATTAGTGAATTACAGATTATACTGATCTTGTGGTTCAATTTGTGCTTGTCCAGTAATATTTTGCTGGTCTTAATGTCAAACTCCAGTTTTCGTAGTTTTCATAAACAGCGTTTTTGATTGCGATTGGGACGCTACGTGGTCTTTAAGCAATAGAATGTTACAGCTTTACCACACCACACATACAAAAAAAATGCGGCATTAACTATGGCGCTTTAACACTCAAATATGTGTGTGTTTATGTTTTCATGTATGTATTTATGTAAAATTTTGATTTAAATAAATCCAACATGACTTATTCAAATCAAAATGTTCAAATTCAACATAAAAGTCGAATATTTGAGATATAGTCACAAATACGAAATTACTGTCATCATTTTCCTGCCCCTATTCCACTCTGACACACAACACAACATGTTTTTAAACACTTTAATATATGTTGGTACAACATGTTTTAAACATGTTGTTACATGATCTAGGTATTTTACAGCCGGATGCCACCCTGACATCATCTTACTTTAGCCGCCTTTTACGACACCTCGGTAAGAAATGAGGGTGGTCTATTCTACTCGCCAAATACCACACGATGGCCGAAATTACTTTTATGTACTTTCTAATTTATAATGTACGCAGGTCTTGAATAGTTCAGCATTCGTTCACTATGAAGCAGTCACGAGGGTTTCCTAAAAATGAATTCTTGACATCGTTATCTCAGGTGATAAATAAAAATCATTGTACCAAAAATTTAAATGTTAATTTTAAAGCTAAGTTTCTATCTTATTTACAGGACATTATATGAATATCTCTTTACTCTGCAACACCAAAAGTATTTAACATTAGGAAAGTCATTGCAACTTAGTGCCTCGGCAAAGCGCGCGACGGTCAACGGCTAACTTATTTCTTTCATGAGCATAACAGAGTAGTACGAATTTCAACCATTTGGAAATTCATGCTCACACTTGTATTCATATTTCCGTCGTAAAATACAAACAGACGGAAATAATTAATATATTAAATAGTTTATTTATAGACTATATTTTATTTACAGGGTTCGTGTTGGCTTCGGCGGTGGTGCTACTACTTCTGGGCGTCATATGCGCTATATTCTTTGGCACATGGATACGATTATTCATAGATCATGTAAGTATACAATCGAACTTCTTTTGAGATTATATTATATACTATAATATTGCCAATGGATAGTCTATAACTGTGACTAATATTCTTTTGCACAATCATTCCATTTCACAGATCACGTAAGTATACATTCAATTCACTATTGGGATTCCAATAATACTGCCAATGATTAGCAGTCTGTAAGTGTGAGTACAATTCTTTCACTCAATCATTCCATATCATACATCATGTAAGTATAGGAACAAAGAATCCTTGTTTTTCGACTTCAATAATACTGCCAATGATTAGCAGTCTGCAACTGTATCTACAATTATTTCATTCAATTCCTTATCATAGAAGTAAGTATATAGAAAAACATCCTTTGGAATTACTATAATACTACCAATTGTTAGCAGTCTGTAAGCGTGACTACAATTCTTTCAGTCAATCATTGCATTATCATATCATAGATCGTGTAAGTATACAATGAAACCTCGTTTTTGAACTTCATTAATACTCCCAATGATTAGGAGTTGTTACTGGGACTACAATTCTTTCGGTCTATTATTCCATATCATAAATCATGTATATATACAATCAGAGCTCGATTGGGATTCCAATAATACTCCCAATGTTTAGCAGTCTGTAACTGTCACTAAAATCATTCTGACTATCATCTCATATCATAGATCACGTATGTGTAAAATCGAAGCTCGTTTGGGATTGCAATAATATTGCCAATGTTTAGCAGTCTGTAACTGTGACTACAATTCTTTCGCTTAAATATTCCATTCCACAAATCATGTATATATACAATCAAAGCTCGTTTGGGATTCCAATAATTCTTCAAATGGATAGCAGTCTGTAGCTGTGAATAAAAATCATTCTCTCTATCATACATCATGTAAGTGTACAATCAAAGCTCCTTTGGGACTACAATAAAATTGCCAATGATTAACAGTCTTTACTGTGACTAAAAATCATTCTCTATCATTCCCTATCATAGATCATGTAAGTATACAATTAAAGCTTGTTTGGGATTCTAGTAAGACTCAGTGGTTAGCAGTCTGTAATTGTGACTAACATTCTTTCGTTCAATCATTCCATTGCACGTAGATCATGTAAGTATATAGAAAACCCTCGTTTGGGATTACAATAATACTGCAATTGATTAGCAGTCTATAACTGTGACTAAATTATTCCAATCAATTATTCCATAACACCATAAATAGTAACTACAGTTAAGTCAATCTGAATATACATGTATATTATTTACTATATCATTTACTTATAACGGTGACTAAAAATCAGTATCTTTAATATTTAAATGAGTTAATCTTGTATGTCTATATTTTCTGAATCTCGAAAACGGCTCCAACAATTTTCCTGAAATTTACTAATATCTTATTTACTATGTGAAAGGAATTTAATAAGAAATTATCAAAACAAGGATAGTAGTTGTGTTTGGTCTATACTTGGTAATATGTATTAAACCAAATTGCAATAACAATTTTTACAAAAATGAAGTCGTTCATTCAACTAGTATATGTTGAGGTATTTTTTATGGCGATATTGCTGAAATTTTATCCGATACAAATATTTAACGTTAACCACTGAACTAACCTTGAGTTAGTTTTAAAGCTTGCAACACGTCTTACATTAATAAAAATTAAAACATTCATACTACTACCAGTTAAACTAGAATATTGCTTTTTAAACTTAAGTGAAAAAAACGTTCAAATTCAAAACTCTCAACTCCCTAAAAGTAATTTAATTTTAAAAACGATAGTGTTATTTATGGTATTCAAAGAAATTGAAAGAAAGAATTAGTTTTAATTTTTTCATAGTGTAATTAATGATCGTTTCCATCTATCTATATATTTGAAATTCTACAAATGTTCTGTCTGCAAAAATTGAAAAAAATTCTATCTATCTTTGCTCACACATAGTAAAATATCTTCCGTATGAAAGAATGGAGTTTTATTATAGTTTCAATAACAATTAAAAGTAAGGCATTTTATTAAACACGATATATAATAAGTTGGGCTAAGTTATATAAGCTTAAAATTCATTTAAATTATTCATAAAGCTGCTACATCAATGTATATGCAACCTTTATTTGTAACTTTTGGGTAAGTTGAATTACCAAAATTAGAAATACACCTAAATAAGCGCATATTACTTTAATTACTATTAACTATGATTTAAATTATACTTTAACTATTAAACTGCATGTGTTTGCCGAGCTTTATTCAGCTTGTTTAGCCTGTTGTAAATATTTTTCTACCGGTCACTTAATAAATATAGCAACCGGTTGATCTAGCAACGGAACAAGTTCTTAAACAATCTTTTAATATCGTATAGGAATATGCATGCAAACTTTATATGTACATAATTCAGATTTCTAATAAAATTTCACTTCACCTAAGAAACTTAAATGATCGGTTTTAGTAAGAAGAATTTAGTTTGTTCGTTAAATTTGCCAAATTTTCCGCATTCTAGCATTGCATTTAAATGGCCCGGAGCGAAAGAGTTAAAGTCGTGTCGAGTGCATTCGAATTGCACCCCCCTCGCTCTTGACAATCAAATTGCTCCCATGTGGGACCCACGCCCAACGTTGGGCAACAAAAACAAAAACGCGGGGTCTAAAGCGTTAATTGACTAAACTTCCTTAGACAAGAAACCATAAGAGCTTAAGTGATATACTGAAGAACCCTTACCTAGCATTTAACTTCTTTATCAAAACCTGGGAAGGAAATTCGCGAGTCCGTTCAAAATCTTTTTTACTATTTAGAAATCATTTTGAAATAGAAATCTTAGAAATCTTTATATCAAAAGGAAACGATAAGGGCAGGAGAATGATGATGATAAATAAAAGGAAACGTTTGTGACAATCTATATGTACCTATATCGTTAGGGAATGTCTGTGCTACACACACTGGAATTATATGATAGGGTAAAAGAATATATCAACTATACTTCCTCCAAAGATTTCATGATTAAAAGCCTTTGCCAAATATTAGGAAGTGAACTGTTACTTTACCTTTAAGTAATACTCGTGAAATATTAATTACTCAATGTTATAATCAAATCCTTTGAAATTTGAATAGTTGTTGAAAAAATCGCAACACTTGTATAAACTACGTTGTAACATTGAATTAATTATAAACATAACGTAACACGAATCGCAAATCCGGAATACAAGATTGTTTATAGTTTTGACAACTAGAAGAATATTACATTTTTGCTCTGTATTCATATTCCATACAAATATTACAACGAAAGTATTTTTCACGTCGCAATCGCTAAAACACTTGTGATAAACTTTCGTATAAGTCAGGTAGGACCTTAAAAAAGGAGTAATGTCATAATAATTATTCAATTTCGGCAAACGGCGGAAGTTTGCAGTTGAGACCCTAGGGCCATGGAGTCAAAGTGCAAACAAAATTTATCCGTTTTAACACCTCGGCTAATTACCTCTTCAGGTGACAAGAGGGCTAGCTCCTTTTTCGCACAAAGAATCAGCTTAGCGATTCAGCGCGGAAACGCTGCCAGCATTCTTGGTATCATTCCACGTGGGCATGATTTGTATAGTCCTTGCGTATAAGTAATTTAAGATAGATATAACTTGTACATTTTACACTATATAAAAAAAAAATACGTCGTAAATACGATTTATAAGATTATTAGCAGATTTAAAATAGCAAATCGCTTTTTCAAACCACATTTTAAACTCAACCAAGAGAAATGATGTTATATTATTGGTGTGAATAAATACATGTAACCGTATACATTTGTAACATTTAATTGAACACTTGCATTAGTCTTGCATAATACAGTTTTTGTTAGAACGTTCTCACTATTATGATGAAGTACGATCAACAGAAAAAAACAGGAGACATTTTCTTTATTGAAATAATATTTTTTTAGTCTAATACAGCTAAAAGTTAAGATAATTTGGTGACTTATCGTCGGAAACTAACTATTCAAAAGAAAGCAAGCTAATAAGCAAGATACTTAAATTTCCTTAAAAGACAGTATGAGATCTTTATACCACATAGCAAGCAGGTTTTAGATATTAAAATAAATAATATATTATTGGTAAATGAATATCCTTAACTTCTTTCTTAACCAATAACTTTTTTGTTTATGTTAAAGTTAATATTATTAATATTTGTTTTTCATATAAATTTCATTCGATATTATCGTATCGTATCGAAATTCGTAAGTCTTATATCTCACAAAATTTTAAAGAAAATCATCTTATGTTCGTAAGATTTTTGCCAACTGTACAAAGACAATTGGTTACAAAACCACCAACACTATATGGGATCCATTAATATAACTGCGGTTAAAATCAACCGTAAAATTCGCTTATACACTATAATAATTTATATATTACTATTAAAAGATCACAACGGGATGGTGGTTGGCTTGAACTAGAAATACCTAGTTTAAGTTCCTACTTGAATTGAAAAAAATTCTGATAAGGTAAGCGACTAGTAATTGAGCATGCATTAAATAATAAGGCGTTTTGTTTGTTGTAGCTAATAAAAAATAAATTTGTTATTAGCTGTTGCTATCTATTAACAACTGTCCAAAAGCTCAGAACTGCAGCCCATTGTTTAATATTTAATATGATATTTTTTAATAGCTACAACATACAAAACGCTTATTATTTAAAATTTCATACAAAACGGTCAACTACTAGTACATGGTCAATTACTAGAGCCCTTACCTTAAATGCTAGAAATTGTACTGATATTTTGTCTATTGCTGCTAGCGATAACTAACCATAAGTTTATATTCATTACTGATTCATCAGATTTGCGAACTCACGTTCGTTATCGTCGATAAGAATTTAGATTCAGTTTAAACAAAAGGACCTATCTACAGATTGAAGGTTTTGCTGGGAACTGTTCAAGACAGTAGTAGTTAAAGTATTTCGTTCGAAGTGCGGTTTTGATTTTATATTTCAACTGTCACATGTTTATATTTATCGCCTGTTGAACGTCATGACGCTTTCCAAATTTGGATAGGCTATATAACGCGACTTTGATAAATATCTAATTCTAATCACAATTTCCGTACGTTCATTGCTTGGTGATGAAGTTAGGTGCATATGGTGGTTTCATGGCTACTGTTTGAGTCCTTTTAATATATACCTATTGAAAAGTACTAGTGGCTTTGCCTGCGTGAAAATCAATTCGTCATAAAGGCGTAAATCTTGACCGTGTGTATAAAATCGATCACATACACGCAGCTTTTAAACACTTTGTTTTATAATATGTATAGTTTAAAAAGTATCTTGTATTTCTCTTAGGTCAGTCTATATCTATTTAATGAACTACACAACTTATACAAATAGTGACATATTAATGACAATCCACCGTTACTTAAGATGTCTACATAACGGAACTGATTCACACGCCTTTTATGTAAGCGCCGGAATAGTAGATTTGAATTGTAAAGTTTTAACGGTATTTTATATATAATAAACAAACCACCCACACGCTGTCTGACACACTTTGATTTAATCTTAAGAATTTTGCAAACATTTACGAGAAATAAGTTATCCACTTTTCTATTATTGGCGTTTTCAAGACAAGATTTTATACCACTAGTGTAATAAATAGTTCAGCTACTGATAAATCATCGCTTACACGCAGTTGCTTTAGCATTTCTCATGGAGTTATTACACTAGAGTAAGCGAGGCGAGCCATATGCAGGCCTGTAAGTGAGAGTGTAGCAAAAAATGATAATGATAAAGATAAAACTCGTATACTTATCTTTGTTTAATTACATATAAAAAACAGAGACAGATAATAGTCTCTTTTGCTTTTTCTTTGTATACCTACTCTATGGCATTTACACTCTTTAAAGTAATAAAATTGTATAGTCTATGCTCTTTGTGATAATAGTCTCGGATAACGCAAATAAAATTTAAAAATATTTAACTTCGGTTTTCTAAGAATGTTTTGCGAAATAACAAAGATGGAAGAATCGTAAACATTATTTTTTATGATAAAAGTACGTCACCTAAGCTTATAGAGCACTAAGTTGTAACATTCTATGCTCTAATATGTACTAACAAGTTCCTAAAGCCAGTTTTGTATGCAATATGGCGGCAATTCAAACATTAGTAGGTATCCGGGTGAAGGTGAACGCGTATCAGTGTGGATCGCTCCCACGTGCTTTTGAAACTTTAAAACAATCGGTGCTTACTGTGAGATGAGCCTTGAAATCATATACATAATAAAACAACTTAGTAAACGTATGATAGTCAACACAAAATCATTTTAAGATTGATAGTGGGTTCTGCCCGTTTTTCTTATTTTAATAGTATAGTAAGTTAAACTTTTGGAGATAGTTTTTTAATATACGAAACCTTTTCACTTATGAATATAGGTTTCATCGAAATATTTACGCAACATATATACCAGCTAGGGTCTATTTGCTAATGCTACTTTTTCATCAATACTATAGGACCGCAAATTTTATTGCTCTTTGCACTATTGTTTTCCGACTTAACACAGCTTAGCAAAACACTGAGCAATGATATTAATTTTTGATCACTTTACGGTAAATTTTAATTTAGGATATCGTTAAGCAAGTTGAATTTGCAAGTCGAAACTATGTTAAATCTTTCGAATTACCACACTTCCTATCGAATAAGAGCGACCGTTACGTTTGTTTTGGTAGCTTAAGCGTTCTACACACTACCGTTCGCTTTGCATAAGCGTCCGTTGAGTGTTCGTAATGAGCAGCGCAGATATGCAGCGAATTACGTCCCATAAGTGCGACAGAAGTCGCGCCTATGTGACGTAATTGTGTTGTTATACAATTATTGCGATCCTTGACTCAGAGCATATCTTATATTATACATTTTTTCTCATTGACATGTACACTCATTTTACTCACCTCATTTATCATTTGAACATTCCACTTAGCAAGAGTCAACACGTCACGTGAGATACAAGAAAAACAAAGTGTTTCTATAAACACAAAAGGAGTTCGTCAATTTCATACAAGTAAGAGTATGAAGTGTTACGTATCCTTTACATATACATATACTTACATTTTAGCATAAAATATTCACTTCGGCGGGTGGAGACCTTACTATTTTTTTTTTGGTTTCAAATACATTTTCTCAACAAATATACAGCATATGATCGGCGTGGCTGCGACGCTGTCGCGGCTTATGGTTTATGAATCGCGTTCAAGCTTCTTCTGCGCTGCACATACAATTGACGAACCAAGTTACAGGAACAAAGTTAGTGTGAAGGACGCTTTAATTTATTATCTTTTTAACAAGATATATGCTTAAAATACATTTGAATTTAAATAAATTTATATAAATCTTTATCTATTTATATAAATGTTAATTTATTCAAATCAATAGTCCTTATATAGACAATATCCTTGTGTATCTATAGTACATATGATATACTATCCGCGTCTTCGTTCGCTTTTTAAATATCTTCAATAATACAATAGGTGATTTCCCTGTTGCCGAAAGATAAACGAGATTTTTTTACCCTATATGTTATTCATGATTTACTTAGAAGTCAATGAAACTTATAGTTCAGACAGGTTGCTGAGATTGTGTCTAGACAACTTAGTACGCAAGAAATATGAGTGAATCAAAATAAATTTTTATTCGATAAGTTAGTATTAAGACTAAACTTTTATTATTCTTAGTTTTCTTAAGCTTTTGAAATAAAAATAAAAAGGAAAAATAGCCTTCTGTTACTAGATGCTAAGAGTGGCAATGGACTTTAAACCTACCACACTGCTCTAAAATATAAATTTTAGGGGATATGCAGGTTTATCTACGATGTTTTCCATCAAGTAAAGTGCAGAATAGTAAAAAGTTTTACATAAGAAATATTTCAGTACAAATATATTTTTATATATTATTTTATATTATTTATGTAAAGTACAATATAAATATTACAAAATACGTTTATCGATTATATTATGTATTGGCCGTCTTATGCATCGTTCTCAACTATCTACTCTTAACTATATATTCTTAATTTATTTAATTTAGAGGTTGCATGTAAGATATAAATTTTTGTGATAGCTTTAGTGATAGCCTTTGCACTGGTCTATTTGCATGTCTTTCTGCTTTTTCTTTTTTCTGTTTTGCATTTCATATCCATTTGGTGTGCAATAGTGTTATATAATTATTAATTTTAAATATAATTTAATTACGTAAATTTTTTAAGGTGCCCGCACAGTGTTCGAATCCGTGACTAGGTGGTAAGGATCACGTACAGAGTTAAACAATGCTAATTTGAACACTCTGCTTAGTACGAGTTTTTTTAACCTACTTGATCGAGTTAGTGTAACGTCAATTTGTATGGCGCTTGAACAATGACCACTAGATGTCGCTGTTGCAGCGTCATACAAATTGGAGTAACGTTAACGCGATCGAGTAGGTTGAAGAAACTCGCACTAAGCACACTGAGGGGCAATACATATTTTACTTGATTGTAAATGCTTTGATTTGATAATACTTTCAGCTTCTTAATTACTTAATTTTAATTATGTAAACCGTAGTTAAAGCTTTATAAATCATATTGATTCCTTGAAGATTCAAAAGTGCTTGAAATAGCTTATTTGAATAAAGATTATTTGATTTGGAAAAAATCTCATTCAAACGTGTTTGAATCGTCAAGGATCAATTAGGTTTGATAAAACTACTGTTTCGGAATTTTTCTGTTACCGAGAAGAACCAGCAAGAAACTCGGCGGTCAATCTTTTAAACATTTTCAATTTTACATTATCAAACCGCAGTCTTGTATGAAGCTGAAAGGATTTTCAAATCCAGGCGTTTTCAATTTTGTAGTATGCTTTACGTATAAGCCTATTAGACTTAATTTAAACATTTCTGTAGACCGATTTAGTATGGATTGGGGAATTGTAACTTTATTATAGGGATTATTTTTATTTGACTTGATATTTCATAGGAGCTGGTACTCCGCCCTGGCTCGATGACATTCGAGTGGTGGGCGCGACCGCCCGTCCGACCGTTCGTCCGTGTCTATGTATACAACGTGACGAACGCTGACGAGTTCCTAAATAACGGGTCCAAACCCGTCTTGGACGAATTAGGACCTTATGTGTATTCGTAAGTACATTACATTTTTTCTTTATATACATACATGCTTAAGGTACTTCGTTTGGTGTCAAGTTGAGTGTTAAAATACCCTCATTGTCATCCTCCTGCTCTTATCCCACCCTAAATACGATCGGAACAACATGTTATAAACACACGTGATTATAACATGTTGTTACGTTTTTTACGAACGGCCGCATGACTGACCTCAACTTAACTTAGTCGTACTTTAAAAAACCTCGGTAAGAAAGAGGGTGGTCTATTCTATTCAGACGGATCCACACGGCGGATCGGCTCACCTTAGTCGTCTTTTACGACACCTCGGTAAGAAATAAGAGTGGTCTATTCTACTTAGCCGGATACAACACGGCGGGTCGACTTACCTTATTCGCCTTTTACGACACTTCGGCAAGAAATGAGGATGGTCTATTCTACTCAGCCAGATACCAAATGGCATAGCTATTGTATGTAACTGTCGAGATTATAGTAATGAATGTGTGTTATGCTAGTAATTTAGTGTGATGTGCTGTAAAATTGTTATTCAAATCGTAAATCACAGTTTAAATGTGAAGCATTTTAGTTCTTTATTGCTTTACTAATTATATATTAGCAACGATAGTTCTTCTCTTATTTACCGTATTAAAACATCTTTTACGATGCTTCTTAGCTCGCCAGCCGTACCTTGTAACGCAATAAATCTAAACATAATATTGTAAAAATAAGATTATATATAAACATCTAAACAAAATCCAAACCACGCTATTTTATCAAAGTCTAATGCGCCATCATAATTTTTTACAATTACATAGTCTTCCTTTACCATAAATCGTATGGTGAGTTGTTAATAAATAAGCAAATAAGATTGTATATAAATATCAAAGCTGTTTGCCTTGTTTGCCTCCTTGTTAATTAATGTCTCTACCAAAGCTTACCTACTAAGTAATGCAATGTAATAAATCTATCGTCTCGAAAAAAAAGGTAAAAAAGCTCGAGTTTTTGTAAGTAAGAGTTTTTTTAAATATTTATTCGTGATAACTTACTTTATTCTTCACATTTGTACTGCAGTGTGCTTAGCGCGATTTATTTACCTACTCAATCGACTGACTCATTCCGCGCTTGCCGCGTAATGCTTGGACGAGACGACAGATTCGACTATACTTCATTATACATACATATATATCAATACACTACATCCCTCCCTTTGTATAATTTTCTTTTTTTTCTATAAATACTCTTATTACAATACATGGATATATATATACATGGATATATATAGATACTAATAAAAACAACTGCAATCGATTATAACTTTATAGTATTTCTGAATCATACAATGAATTAACATTAATTTAACAAATTTAGCTTTTATTCTATTTCTTAACTTCTATACTCCTTATTATTTATTTAACCTGTTTCATTAGAGTCAAATTTATTACATTCATTATCATTAGAATCAACTTCATTAGAATCGACTTCATTAGAATTATTCCCGATTACTCGCCATTCACCCTCTATTCTTTTCATGTGAATTATATTGCGTCGAATCTGTTGTCCTGTTTCATCATTCCGAAGTTGAATATCTCCGTCCTTAACGGATTCGACGGTATGTGTTGTTGGTTCAAAGTTAGGGCTAAGTTTATTAATTTTATTTAAATTTTTAATGTAGACTTTATCTCCAACATTCAAATCACTATCTGTTGCTCTTCTTTTCCTATCTGTATACTCCTTCCCTTTTTCTTTACTTTCTTTATCTTTATCTCTAATGTCTTGGTCATTTGGATTATAACTTACGTCCTGGATCATAGGCAGTTTGTCACGGAATTGTCTGCGAAAGAAAAGTTCTGCGGGTGTTTTTCCTGTAACAGTGTGGGGTGTACTGTTATACATAGTTAAATACTCTCGCATAGCCTCTTTCCAATTTTTATTTTCAGTTTGAGAAATTTTCAAACGTTTCAGGATGCTGCGGTTTTGTCGTTCGACTTCACCGTTTTGTTGTGGTGTGTAGGGAACAGTGTTGTAAATTTTTATATTTCTTTCTGCGCAAAACGCTTTAAACTCCTCACTGGTAAACTGTTTACCGTTGTCACATGTAAGAGACACTGGGTTTCCCAATCGACTAAAAATATCTTTTAAATGGCCAATGATTTCTGTACTCGTTATTGGTTTGCATATTTTAATTCTTTATATCTAGTAAAGTAATCAACTATAACTGGGATATAGTCATTACTGGGTAATGGACCCATCAGGTCTATGGCTATGTCCACCCACGGTTCGGCAGCTAATTCTCGTCTCTTTAAAGGGTTCGGTGGATTAGGAGCTGAGACCAAAGTGCAACCTTTACATGCCTTGCATAAATTTTCGGCGTCTTTATCATATTTGGGCCACCAGACTTTTGTTCTTAACCTTGACTTCATTGCCACTATGCCCGGGTGACCTTCATGAGCTAATCTCAATACACCATCCCGTAGTTTCACTGGAATAACTATCCGAGTTCCTCGCAATAATATATCTTCGTGGAAACATAGCTCATTCTTTTGAATTTCAGAGTCATTTCGAGAATATTCCATAATCTCTCTTAATGGTATTGCGACTGGCCTCACTTGATCGACAATATTCTGGACATGATCCCCATACAACGCTGACGGCGTTTCAGCTAACTTGCATAATCTTGACAATGGATCGGCGATGTTGGTTTTGCCGGGGCTATATTTTACTTTGAACTTATACGACTGTAGGCGCAGCACCCATCGTTCAATCCGAGCGCACGGCTTTGACTTTGGGTTAAAGATCACCTCAAGGGGCTTATGGTCGGTTATTAAGTCAAATTCTTTACCGTAAAGGAACATATCAAAATGTTCTACCGCCCAGACTAAGGCCAAAGCTTCCTTTTCTGTTTGGCAATATCGGCGCTCGCATTCGCTTAATGTTTTATTCCCATATGCAATTACACGAGGACCTCTGTCATCGACTTGTATAAGTACAGCACCTAACGCGACTGGGCTGGCATCCGCAAAAACCATGGTTTTATGCAGAGGGTTATAATATCCCAAATAGGGCACGTCCGCTATTGCAGATTTTAATGCGTTAAAGGCCGTACGTTGAGCCTCACCCCAAAGATCTTTTATATCTGAATTTCGTCCATGTTTTTGCCGGAGAAGAATTTTAAGGGGTTCAGTTATAGTCGCTAAATGAGGAATCCAGTTCCCCACATAATTAACTAGACCCAAAAAACTTTGCAATTCCGCTATATTTATCGGTGGTCTAAATTCCTCGATTGCTGCGGTGTATTTCCTTAAAGGTTTAACTCCGTCTTGGGTAAGCTCATGTCCTAGAAAGTGTATTTTCGTCACACGGTAAATACATTTATCGTGTCTAAGAACCACATGGTGTCTTCCCAGAACTTCCATAACCTTCTTTAGTCTTGAATCATGTTCATGCTCATTATTACCATATATGAGGATATCAACAATGAAATTTATCACTCCATCACACTCTATAAGGACTTGCTCTAAAATCTTTTGAAAAATTTCAGGGGCACAACTTATGCCAAACATCATTCTCTTATATCTAAATAATCCTTTATTGGAAATGAAGGTGGTGATATCTCGTGACTCAGGGTGAATTTCTATATGATAGAAGGCATCCGTTATATCGAGTTTACTAAAAATTTTAGCACCTCTCATTCTAGGCAATATCTGCTCCATAGTTGGCAGCGGATGATTCTCTCGTTTTATTGCGACGTTTGCGCGTCTCATATCGACGCAGAGACGAATATCCCCATTATCTTTTAAAACAGGTACGATCGGTGATACCCAATCAGAAGGACCCGTAACCTCCTCAATAATGTCCTTTTCCTTTAATTCTTTTATTTTTCATTTACTTTTTCCTCCAAGGGTATTGGAATTCTCCTATATGGCTGGCTAACAGCTGGTACAGAGCTGTCAATAGGAATCTTGACTAATACTCCATTAAATTTTGGAAAAGGTTGAGATTTAATTAAATTAACATTGCAATCGATCTTAAGGATCCCTAATGAAGTTGCCGTATGACAGCCCAACAAATCACGTGTTCCATCTTTTATCACATAAAACTTCGCATTTTCTATTCGATCCCCAAATTGTATCCCTGCCTGAAAAGATCCTAATAATCTTAGAGGTTCACTGCTGCCATAAGCCATAAATCTTTTATTAGGATTAGCATCTTGATTGTTTACTACTGCATTATTATCTTTCATCATTCTCCAAGTCTTGTCTGTTATTAGGTTGTCATTACATCCTGAATCCACTAACATTTCTATGCTAACCCCCGCAACATTGCAAGTAACAGAACTAGCACTGTTAACATTAAATATGTACTCGGTGGTATTGCTGGTAGCTTGTATTGTGGACGCTGTAGATGATGTTTCTCCTATGTTATTCACTCTTCTAAACTTCTTTGCTAAGCTTTCTTGTCTATCTTTTCCATTTCCCATTTCCTTTTGTATTCTTATTTTTTGCGATCTACACCGTCTCCGATAATGGCCTATCATACCACATTTTAAACATGACTTATCTTTAGCTGGGCAATGAGGGTCTCTAGCGAAATGTTTTGTACTTCCGCACCTACCACAACCTGTAAGTGGCGTTGCCTCCCTATTGCCCTGTGGCAATAGGGAGGCAATGTTTCGAGATATTATTTCGTTCACTCCTTGCGATTCTTTTGCCTTCCCTGCATAGTGATCGAATTGGCGATTGATCACTTCTAAAGCATTGGCTTCTTTTACAACTTCGTGCAGGGTCATTGTGTCTCCGTGTTTTAAAATCTTTTTTCGCAAATCATCTGAAACACATTTTTCAGCGATTTGGTCCAAAATGTGATCATCTGTAAGAGGAAAATCACATTTAGCTGCTTGTTGCCTCAATCTGACAAGGAATTTTCAAACTTTTCTTGAGGCTCTTGTTTGAGAATTCGAAATATATGACGTTCATAAACTTTGCTCTGTTTGGGGGCAAAGTAGTCGTCCAACTTCCTTATTGCAGCGTCAAACGTACTGATCTCGTCGTTTTCGTGTTCGTTTGTTCCCGGAATGTTGAAAAATATTTCCTGTAAATCTGGTCCACCGAAGTGTAAAAGACACGCCTTTTTCTTTTTATCCTCTTCGATATCCGTCGCACGCAAGTAAATTTTCAGGCTTCTCTTCCATTTTTCTCATCTGATTGCAACAGAACTAGTTTCACCTTCACAATCAAATCTTTCTAGTACAATTTGAGCTACTTGTAAACAATTTTATATATATATATATATTTATTTATTATAGTCCGATTTATAAATATCCATAAATTTCCTTTACTCGCAATTTAATGCAAATCAAATAGATTTCATATCGCAATTTAATGCACCTGTTACATTTGTGGTTAACCTCGCAATTTAATGCACAGGTATTCGGATGAACTCGCAATTTAATGCACCATACATTTTGTCAACTACAAAAAGTATGTAATGTCGCAATTGAATGCAAATACCAATCTTTGTAGTTAGACTCGCAATTTAATGCACCATACTTTTTGTCAACTACAAAAAGTATGTAATGTCGCAATTGAATGCAAATACCAATCTTTGTAGGTAGACTCGCAATTTAATGCACCATACTTTTTGTCAACTACAAAAAGTATGTAATGTCGCAATTGAATGCAAATAACAATCTTTGTAGGTAAACTCGCAATTAAATGCAAATAACAAAATATGTAGGTAGGCTCGCAATTTAATGCATCATACTAACTTTTGTAGTTAACCTCGCAATTAAATGCAAATAACAATCTTTGTAAGTAAGCTCGCAATTTAATGCATTTCACCTAAAAGACAACTATGTAATGTTGCATATTACAAAACTCTTAATGTGACCCCTACACGTTATTAATACGTTATTGGGATCACCATTTATTTAACTACGAGATTTATTTATAGTGAAAATAGTATAAATTAATTTCTGCCCCCTTTATTCATATTATTAATTTTTTTTTAAATTATTATTATTATTTTTTTTTATCATAATTATATAGGAAAATAAGAACATAAAGACATGCATTTAACCCACATAAATATGCTTATATTTCCATTTCTTATTAGTAAAGTCTAACTGTAAATTTAATCGTAATAATTTCCTTATTCTCCTTCCCCCGTTTTTTCTTTTAAATATTAAACAAGGTACTTACAGACATTGTTTTTCACTCTCGTCGCCAAAATGTAGTGTACTTACTACCAGTGTAGTGTACTTACTACCAGAACTTATAATTACACTTCAATAATATCGGCTCGCTACCACGCACCACGTCTTAACTCAGCGCTTGCTAGTCCACGACTCACTCATTCCGCGCTTGCCGCGTAATGCTTGGACGAGACGACAGATTCGACTATACTTCATTATACATACATATATATCAATACACTACATGCCTCCCTTTGTATAATTTTCTTTTTTTTCTATAAATACTCTTATTACAATACATGGATATATATATACATGGATATATATAGATACTAATAAAAACAACTGCAATCGATTATAACTTTATAGTATTTCTGAATCATACAATGAATTAACATTAATTTAACAAATTTAGCTTTTATTCTATTTCTTAACTTCTATACTCCTTATTATTTATTTAACCTGTTTCATTAGAGTCAAATTTATTACATTCATTATCATTAGAATCAACTTCATTAGAATCGACTTCATTAGAATTATTCCCGATTACTCGCCATTCACCCTCTATTCTTTTCATGTGAATTATATTGCGTCGAATCTGTTGTCCTGTTTCATCATTCCGAAGTTGAATATCTCCGTCCTTAACGGATTCGACGGTATGTGTTGTTGGTTCAAAGTTAGGGCTAAGTTTATTAATTTTATTTAAATTTTTAATGTAGACTTTATCTCCAACATTCAAATCACTATCTGTTGCTTTTCTTTTCCTATCTGTATACTCTTTCCCTTTTTCTTTACTTTCTTTATCTCTAATGTCTTGGTCATTTGGATTATAACTTACGTCCTGGATCATAGGCAGTTTGTCACGGAATTGTCTGCGAAAGAAAAGTTCTGCGGGTGTTTTTCCTGTAACAGTGTGGGGTGTACTGTTATACATAGTTAAATACTCTCGCATAGCCTCTTTCCAATTTTTATTTTCAGTTTGAGAAATTTTCAAACGTTTCAGGATGCTGCGGTTTTGTCGTTCGACTTCACCGTTTTGTTGTGGTGTGTAGGGAACAGTGTTGTAAATTTTTATATTTCTTTCTGCGCAAAACGCTTTAAACTCCTCACTGGTAAACTGTTTACCGTTGTCACATGTAAGAGACACTGGGTTTCCCAATCGACTAAAAATATCTTTTAAATGGCCAATGATTTCTGTACTCGTTATTGGTTTGCATATTTTTAATTCTTTATATCTAGTAAAGTAATCAACTACAACTAGGATATAGTCATTACTGGGTAATGGACCCATCAGGTCTATGGCTATGTCCACCCACGGTTCGGCAGCTAATTCTCGTCTCTTTAAAGGGTTCGGTGGATTAGGAGCTGAGACCAAAGTGCAACCCTTACATGCCTTGCATAAATTTTCGGCGTCTTTATCACATTTGGGCCACCAGACTTTAGTTCTTAACCTTGACTTCATTGCCACTATGCCCGGGTGTCCTTCATGAGCTAATCTCAATACACCATCCCGTAGTTTCACTGGAATAACTATCCGAGTTCCTCGCAATAATATATCTTCGTGGAAACATAGCTCATTCTGAAATATTTTATAATTTGATATTGAATCGTCCCATCTATCATTGTATAATCCATTTTTTACCTTTTGAATTTCAGAGTCATTTCGAGAATATTCCATAATCTCTCTTAATGGTATTGCGACTGGCCTCACTTGATCGACAATATTCTGGACATGATCCCCATACAACGCTGACGGCGTTTCAGCTAACTTGCATAATCTTGACAATGGATCGGCGATGTTGGTTTTGCCGGGGCTATATTTTACTTTGAACTTATACGACTGTAGGCGCAGCACCCATCGTTCAATCCGAGCGCACGGCTTTGACTTTGGGTTAAAGATCACCTCAAGGGGCTTATGGTCGGTTATTAAGTCAAATTCTTTACCGTAAAGGAACATATCAAAATGTTCTACCGCCCAGACTAGGGCCAAAGCTTCCTTTTCTGTTTGGCAATATCGGCGCTCGCATTCGCTTAATGTTTTATTCCCATATGCAATTACACGAGGACCTCTGTCATCGACTTGTATAAGTACAGCACCTAACGCGACTGGGCTGGCATCCGCAAAAACCATGGTTTTATGCAGAGGGTTATAATATCCCAAATAGGGCACGTCCGCTATTGCAGATTTTAATGCGTTAAAGGCCGTACGTTGAGCCTCACCCCAAAGATCTTTTATATCTGAATTTCGTCCATGTTTTTGCCGGAGAAGAATTTTAAGGGGTTCAGTTATAGTCGCTAAATGAGGAATCCATTTCCACACATAATTAACTAGACCCAAAAAACTTTGCAATTCCGCTATATTTATCGGTGGTCTAAATTCCTCGATTGCTGCGGTGTATTTCCTTAAAGGTTTAACTCCGTCTTGGGTAAGCTCATGTCCTAGAAAGTGTATTTTCGTCACACGGTAAATACATTTATCGTGTCTAAGAACCACATGGTGTCTTCCGAGAACTTCCATAACCTTCTTTAGTCTTGAATCATGTTCATGCTCATTGTTACCATATATGAGGATATCATCAATGAAATTTATCACTCCATCACACTCTATAAGAACTTGCTCTAAAATCTTTTGAAAAATTTCAGGGGCACAACTTATGCCAAACATCATTCTCTTATATCTAAATAATCCTTTATTGGAAATGAAGGTGGTGATATCTCGTGACTCAGGGTGAATTTCTATATGATAGAAGGCATCCTTTATATCAAGTTTACTAAAAATTTTAGCACCTCTCATTCTAGGCAATATCTGCTCCATAGTTGGCAGCGGATGATTCTCTCGTTTTATTGCGACGTTTGCGCGTCTCATATCGACGCAGAGACGAATATCCCCATTATCTTTTAAAACAGGTACGATTGGTGATACCCAATCAGAAGAACCCGTAACCTCCTCAATAATGTCCTTTTCCTTTAATTCTTTTATTTTTTCATTTACTTTTTCCTCCAAGGGTATTGGAATTCTCCTATATGGCTGGCTAACAGCTGGTACAGAGCTGTCAATAGGAATCTTGACTAATACTTCATTAAATTTTGGAAAAGGTTGAGATTTAATTAAATTAACATTGCAATCGATCTTAAGGATCCCTAATGAAGTTGCCGTATGACAGCCCAACAAATCACGTGTTCCATCCTTTATCACATAAAACTTCGCATTTTCTATTCGATCCCCAAATTGTATCCCTGCCTGAAAAGATCCTAATAATCTTAGAGGTTTACTGCTGCCATAAGCCATAAATCTTTTATTAGGATTAGCATCTTGATTGTTTACTACTGCATTATTATCTTTCATCATTCTCCAAGTCTTGTCTGTTATTAGGTTGTCATTACATCCTGAATCCACTAACATTTCTATGCTAACCCCCGCAACATTGCAAGTAACAGAACTAGCACTGTTAACATTAAATATGTACTCGGTGGTATTGCTGGTAGCTTGTATTGTGGACGCTGTAGATGATGTTTCTCCTATGTTATTCACTCTTCTAAACTTCTTTGCTAAGCTTTCTTGTCTATCTTTTCCATTTCCCATTTCCTTTTGTATTCTTATTTTTTGCGATCTACACCGTCTCCGATAATGGCCTATCATACCACATTTTAAACATGACTTATCTTTAGCTGGGCAATGAGGGTCTCTAGCGAAATGTTTTGTACTTCCGCACCTACCACAACCTGTAAGTTGCGTTGACTCCCTATTGCCCTGTGGAATATTTCGAGATATTATTTCGTTCACTCCTTGCGATTCTGTTGCCTTCCCTGCATAGTGATCCAATTGGCGATTGATCACTTCTAAAGCATTGGCTTCTTTTACAACTTCGTGCAGGGTCATTGTGTCTCCGTGTTTTAAAATCTTTTTTCGCAAATCATCTGAAACACATTTTTCAGCGATTTGGTCCAAAATGTGATCATCTGTAAGAGGAAAATCACATTTAGCTGCTTGTTGCCTCAATCTGACAAGGAATTTTTCAAACTTTTCTTGAGGCTCTTGTTTGAGAATTCGAAATATATGACGTTCATAAACTTTGCTCTGTTTGGGGGCAAAGTAGTCGTCCAACTTCCTTATTGCAGCGTCAAACGTACTGATCTCGTCGTTTTCGTGTTCGTTTGTTCCCGGAATATTGAAAAATATTTCCTGTAAATCTGGTCCACCGAAGTGTAAAAGACACGCCTTTTTCTTTTTATCCTCTTCGATATCCGCCGCAAGCAAGTAAATTTTCAGGCTTCTCTTCCATTTTTCCCATCTGATTGCAACAGAACTAGTTTCACCTTCACAATCAAATCTTTCTAGTACAATTTGAGCTACCTGTAAACAATCATATATATATATATATATATATATATATTTATTTATTATAGTCCGATTTATAAATATCCATAAATTTCCTTTACTCGCAATTTAATGCAAATCAAATAGATTTCATATCGCAATTTAATGCACCTGTTACATTAGTGGTTAACCTCGCAATTTAATGCACAGGTATTCGGATGAACTCGCAATTTAATGCACCATACATTTTGTCAACTACAAAAAGTATGTAATGTCGCAATTGAATGCAAATACCAATCTTTGTAGGTAGACTCGCAATTTAATGCACCATACTTTTTGTCAACTACAAAAAGTATGTAATGTCGCAATTGAATGCAAATAACAATCTTTGTAGGTAAACTCGCAATTAAATGCAAATAACAAAATATGTAGGTAGGCTCGCAATTTAATGCATTTCACCTAAAAGACAACTATGTAATGTTGCATATTACAAAACTCTTAATGTGACCCCTACACGTTATTAATACGTTATTGGGATCACCATTTATTTAACTACGAGATTTATTTATAGTGAAAATAGTATAAATTAATTTCTGCCCCCTTTATTCATATTATTATTATTATTATTATTTTTTTAATTATTATTATTTTTTTTTTATCATAATTATATAGGAAAATAAGAACGTGAAGACATGCATTTAACCCACATGAATATGCTTATATTTCCATTTCTTAGTAAAGTCTAACTGTAAATTTAATCGTAATAATTTCCTTATTCTCCTTCCCCCGTTTTTTCTTTTAAATATTAAACAAGGTACTTACAGACATTGTTTTTCACTCTCGTCGCCAAAATGTAGTGTACTTACTACCAGTGTAGTGTACTTACTACCAGAACTTATAATTACACTTCAATAATATCGGCTCGCTACCACGCACCACGTCTTAACTCAGCGCTTGCTAGTCCACGACTGACTCATTCCGCGCTTGCCGCGTAATGCTTGGACGAGACGACAGATTCGACTATACTTCATTATACATACATATATATCAATACACTACAATCGTAACGCCAATTTGTATGACGCTGCAACAGCGACATCTAGTGACCATTGTTCCAGCGCCATTCAATTTGGCGTTACGCTAACGCGATCGAGTAGGTTAAAAAAACTCGCGCTGAGCACACTGGTAAAACCGCGAAACGCATCTAGTTAACATATATCGCTCATGGCAAAAGTAGCACTAGTCAAAAAATACGTGTTTTGAATTAAGAATAGGTAAATGTAAAAATGCACATTCTTCTCAGTAGCAATACTGGGAAAACTCATAATTCAATATTAGGCCGTTCGTTTACCAAACTAAATAATTTTTTGGTATTTTTCTTAGCAATTAAAACTTTAAAGCCATTTATTTCAAAAACATGATTTTTTGAGTTGTGCGATATATGTATATCACACGCATACAGTTGTCAATAATATAACTTAGTATATGTGTTATGGGTAACAGACAACTGGTAAATATATACATATATAATTTTAAATACAACAGACTTGAAGAAGAAATTAATCATTTTAGACTTTTTATTTTATTGATTTTGGAATTGGACTCGTGAGCCAAAGAGCTGAAGGCTGGGTTATTGCCAACAGAGTAGTAAGTGTAGTAAAGTTTTAAATCTCTCTCTATACAATCTAATATATCGTTTACTCTGTTAGTAGTACAGTATTAAACCAAGAAACGTGTTTTTCTGTAAAGTGTTAAGGCACGAAGAATGATTCGAGCTTTCGAGCTCGTTACAAACGTACATGACGAATTTCCTGTTAAATATAAATAATGGTCATTGTTATTTAACCATATTATGATCGGCCTCGGTTGATTCACGGAATCGGCGTACATCGTGACGCTTATATGGTAGTGTGTTTGAAAAGAAATATCGTTTCACAAATATTTGTCCTTTGTATTTCCTTGGTTAAAAATGTAGCTGTTAAAATGAATGTAAATAATCTGATCAGGAAAATATAGTATATTTGTATTTTAGCTTTTGAAAAGACATAACAAAACAAGTGCAATTATCAGACTTTTTAGTGCAGCCATAAATAGGTTTATGTGTAGTATACGTTTAAGAGAGCTATTTGAATATTCGCTATAAAAGACTTACTTTATTTAAGACTATCAATCCTAATAATACTTATTATGATTTAACATATAAAAAGACGTAAGTCGACTTATCAACATATTCACGCCTTGTGAGGATATATCTTTTAATGACAGCTTACTAACCCCGAGATATAAATCTTCTAAGTGAAATATTTTGTTACGTGTATTGCATTTAAGGTAAGCCATTTAGACGGATACAGTTCATACAAACTTAAATATGTTTATACCTTAAGAATTTGATGATCATCGTATAATTTTTATGAATGTCTTGCTAGGTGTCGCAAAATAAAAACAAACGAGTCCTAAAATAAATTCGAGTGATAAAACAAATGATTTGATATATATAATTTTATCTATGGTTTCAAGATACGGATTTCTTTTCGAACAATCAGAAAAAACCACTACGAAAAGAACCTAACCTACTTTATCAGAATCTTCTAAAGGCTAATCAAGTCTAGACATGTCATACATAAATTATTAAAGTCTGGAAAAATCCATTACACGTTAGACAATCGCTCGTGTTACGCCTGCAGATGAATGAAGCACAGAGCGTTGACTTTTTACGATTGACGAAATCAATATTTATGAGTTCAAATCTATACCCTGATCAGGTTTGCCACCTGTACTATATTATATAGTATCGTACTATATTTTAGTCAATTGTACTATATATTATAGAAAAATAATATAAGACGAAAAATACTATATTTTTATCGCTAATTCAATTGTCGCGCTTTTTTTAATCAACTGTGAATGGAACGCACCCGCATCACTGCATAGGAAATGTTTGAACGAAACTCATTCATGTATTTACGGGGTTTAGTTAGTTAGTAACTCTAACTCCTTTGTCATTATCCAGCGCAAAGTAATAATAAATAATCATGGAAAAATAAATAATGATTGTAAAATAGATGTGTACTATTTTTTATTTCCTGAATTTCCTAAAAGTACTATATTTTTTTGATTTAATAAGAAAAATACTATTTTTCTTCAAAAAAAGGTGGCAACCCTAACCCTGATGTATACGTTGCCGCAGATCACAGAGCAGAGCTACCTAGCTACCCAGCAGTAGCTCTGCTCTATGTGCTGCGGCTTTTTATGATTTGCGACTTACCTATTTTTTTTTTGATAATCAATAACTATGAATGCATAGTCTTTCAATGCGGTTTCTAGTATATGACACGCTACATGGCGTGCTTGTACTTAATAATATTGTCTCAAAGTCAAATATGCAAAACAACATACAGGGTTTCTTCGATAGCACCTAGCAGTAACTCTGCTCTATGATCTGCGGCTTTTTGACTTACGTATTTTGACGTGACAACGTCTTAAATTAGGTTGCGGCTTGGAGTCACTCATGAAAAAGTGTAACACCCGCTCACGTCTGTTACGATGAGTCACCGAACTAAAGAGAGAGCCCGCCGGACTGGCGAATGCCTTGCGTCTCTCTCCCACTGCAATCCATCACATTTAAAAAGACGTTGTCACGTAAAATCTTTGCCCGTAAAACCGGCTTTATAGTCAACCGTTTTTATTATAATCAACGACTATGAATGCATAGTCTTTCAATGTAGTTGTATAGTATATGACACGCTATATTGCGTGCTTATACTTAATAATATTATATGTCTCAAAGTCAAATATGCAAAACGACATACAGGTTTTCTGCGATAAAGAACCTTGGCGTCTTATTGTAACAGTATGCAAAAAAACTATGGAGTTACGCAGCAATTCGACTTTGAAAATAATTTTACAATGCATAAAATGGTTGACAAATGAAGAAGATAGAAAATAAAGGGTTATGCGTGAAATCTTTATTGTATGTTAAGTTCGTTAACGTTAACGTTAGTAAAGTTAACGTTAGTAATGACGATACCTATATCGTTCTCCAGCCCAACGACAATTTCATCTCACACATCATCATATTGATCAAATACTATGCTGTGACTTAAAAGAAAGACAAATAAACACACTTTCGTAATATTAGAATGGATTTTACAAATTTCAATATCATAAATATTGCTCAACCATTTATTTCAGTGAACAATTCGAGGCAAGTTAGCTTATTAACATTGAAGGATGCCTTATTGTTACTAAATTATCATGTCTGTATTTATACTATATCTATTTCATACATGTATTTGTATTGTATTTTTTTTCAATACCTATCTCTGTTGATAAGTGATATCAAAGATGAAAACACGCGAACCTAGAAGATACTCGTATGGAACTGTTACTTCTCTACGGTTTCTAAGCGCCATCCTACCGAAACGTTTGGCCGCTTATACGATTTTGCGTTAAAAGAAATGATTGATGATGCATAATTGTTTATTAAATAATCAACCTCCTGCCCTTATCCCACTCTAAGTGGGGTCGGCACAACATGTTACAAACATATTGTCATATGATTTGGATACGTATTAAACGACCGGCCGCCTGCCTGATGTCAACTTACCTTAGTCGTATTTTACGACTCCTCGGTAAGAAAGAGGGTGGTCTATTTTACTCAACCGGATACCACACGGTGGGTCAACTTACCTTAGTCGCCTTTTACGACACCTCGGTAAGAAATGAGTGTGGTACTATTCTATTCAGCCGGATACCACACGGCGTAATTGTTTATTACATAATACTAATTAAGTTTTTATTTCTTTTCAGAGAAGAATGGGAAAAGATTAACATCGTTGACAACGAGAACGGCACCTTGTCGTTTCATTACAAAAGAACCTACACCTTCGTACCAGAGCTTAGCGCAGGACCTGATGACGACTCTGTAGTAGTGCCCAATATACCCATGTTGGTAAGTATATACTAAATAGGTTTTAGCTCTTAAAATCAACTGTCAAGTAGCGTTCTCAACATACATTTGAAATAAGACAACGCATAATCAGACAAAATAGTTGGGATCAGCTAATAGAGTGTTTCTACAACGGTGTAAGTGAAGTCAGTTAGTAATAAGAAATACTAACTGACTTCACTTTAACTGAAAATAAAATAAAATCATTATCGAAAATCTTGGGTAAACGCATAGCTTTATTATATACTAGCAATCGCCAGCGGCTCTTCCTGCGTGGAAAGATTAAAACCGTTATATAGTATTCTGATAACAATGGTAACATATGGTGTCGCAAACTATTATTTAGAACTTTTAAAGGGGAACAATTTTGTAATACATGATTTTTTTTATAACTTTCACCGTTTACTTAGCGAACGCAAGGAAATCTTTAAATTTTGCCGTTTTTGTAATTTTTTTATTACTGCTCCTCTCCTATTCGCGTGATGCTATATAGCCAATAGCCTTTCTCGACAAATGGACTATCTTACACTCAATGGATTTTTCAATTCGCCCCAGTAGTTCCTGAGATTAGCGCTTTCAAACAATCAAACTCTTCAGTTTTAAATATTAGTATATATAAGTATTATCTCTCAAAAGCAACTGTCAAGTAGCGTTCCTCAACGCACATTTGAATTTATAAAACGCATAACCAGATAAAATAGTTGGGATCAGCTAATAGCAATGTTTCTCCAACGGGGTAACACTACTATTAGCTTTTTCTTATTACTAACTGACTTCACTGTAACTGAAAAGAAAATGAAAACATTATCGAAAATTTAGTAAACGCATAGCTTTATCATCACTACATATTATAAAACAAAGTCCATATTTCCGTATGTACGCATAAAACTTTAAAACTACGCAACCGATTTTGATGCGGTTTTTTTTAATAGATAGAGTGATTCAAAAGGAAGGTTTGTACGTATAATAACATTCAATACGAAGTAGAGAAATACTGTAATTTTTGAGATTTCTGTAAATAATTACATTTTTTCCGCTTACATTGCAAACGCAGGCTAAACCCTACGAGATTTATCAAAATGATGTACTAAGTATTTGTACACCTTAAAAAGGTCTACAGAAAAGTCCGCGATGGTATATGTCTATCTCTTATGGATAACCCACAATAGCAGTTTTTTTCATTTACTTTTTACGAAAAATGATGCCTTATGTTCAAAGCAATTTTTATACAATACAGCATTAATCCTTATCTAATTGAGTACCTTAAATAAATTGTTGATTTAATATAGATCAATATTTCCTTTTACTGCATGTAATTTAAGTGAACATTTTCGGAGATATTACAGATTTAAAATCCCGCGAGGAGGCCGCGCTTCTCCCTATAAGCACTTCGAATTTAGCAGCGACCGGAGGCGCAACTAAATGTCCTTTTTTCAAGTTTATATTGTCTAATGATAAGAAAGCTATGAATGTTGTATGTAAAGACATTGTGTTACAACATGTTTGTAATACAACCTCCTTCATAGAGTAGGCATTGAGTTTTTGCGAAAGAGTAAATGGGTTGACTTTGGGAAAACTGCTTTTTATTTATTGAATAAGTAGAAAGAAGAAATATCGTCGTTTATTATAATTGTCTAATCAATTGTAAAAATAAATAATATCACTACATAGTACAAAACAAAGTCGCATTCTCTGTCTGTCCCTATGTCCGTATATCCCTATGTATGCTTCAATCTTTAAAACTACACAACAGATTTTAATGCGGTTTTTTTTAAATAGATAGAGTGATTCTAGAGGAAGGTTTGTACGTATAATAAAATTCAATACAGAGTAGAGAAATACTGTAATTTTTGAGGTTTCTGTAAATAATTACATTTTTTTCCGCTTACATTGCAAACGCAGGCTTAACCCTACGAGATTTATCAAAATGATGTACTAAGTATTTGTACACCTTGAAAAGGTCTACAGGAAAGTCCGCGATGGTATATGTCTATCTTTTATGAATAACCCACAATAGCATTTTTTGTCATTTACTTTTTACGAAAAATAATGCCTTATTTTTGAAGCAATTTTTATACACTATAGCATTAATCCTTATCCAATTAAGTACCTTAAATAAATTGTTGATTTAATATAGATCAATATCGCCGTCTACAGCATGTAATTTAAGTGAACATTTTCGGAGATATTACAGATTTAAAATGCCATGAGGAGGCCGCGCTTCACCCTATAGCACTTCGAATCCAGCAGCTATATCGTTCTTTCCAGAGTTTGTTTAACGACAAGGAAGCTGTGAATGTTGTATATAAAGACATTCTGTAATTAATTGTAAAAATTAAATACATAGGGAAAATGTAAAAGTAAATAAGTAAAAATGTACTATATGAATTTAGATATTCCAAAGATAGCAAGAAATCTTCTTGGTATAGGGAAAGGAAATTGTTTTTCTCCAAATTTAACGCTTGCGGGCCACGGGCAGTAATGAATAAATCAAAACTACTGGATCGGTTTTAATCATATTTTTACACTGAATGACATGGGATATATATTTTATACCCGTGCGAAGCATGGGCAGGCCGCTAGTTATATATAAAACTAAAATTAAGTCGCCTGTGATTTAAACATTAAGTTTTCATTATCACGTAAAGTTATTTATACAGTTTCATAACTTAACAACTTTCGTCTGGGATAAACTTTAGAACTGGATATTCACTGAACGATAAATAAATGCTTGTTAATAGAGAGGAGTCCTTAGCTTGGAAATAGTAACAAGCTGCTACTTTAATTAATAAAGTTGCTTGTTTAATAAATAAAAAACAGTAATACCGTAACAGTATAGTAATAGGATAGTGACTTTATCCGCGGAACATCATTACTTTGAGCTTTACGTCCTTCTCCAAGGTTAGATCTATCTTTGTACCAAAGTTCATCAAAATAAGTGTAGCGGTTTTGTCGCGAACATAACACTTAAGAACATATTGAAAAAAATGGACTGGAAGAACTGTGATTACACCGATTTCCAAAGATTAGGTGCAGAATCGAAACATGTATTTGCCAATTGTAATAACTTTGTATTATGTAAATTAGATCAATTACGGTTTTCTTCTATTTTCCATTGTTATTATCATTTTATTAATTGCAGCAATTATTCGCTCGTTAAAACAATCAAGGCGATTATAAATGTTTCCTTGTAAATCGCAATAATATGACGCCAAGTAATTTTCTGTACATTTTTATGCATTTAAATGATTGAGATTTTTATTTTATCGAACATCCTTAGTAACAGTCTTCGTTTCGAGGCGGTCGGACGTAAAATATGTTGTAACATGTTACAACATCTTTTAAACATGTTGTCTCGAAGCCACTTAGAATGGGATAAGGGCAGGTGAATAACGATCGAGCTTAAGCATTTTTCAATCATTATAAAAACATTTTTTGCTGTTTTTTAAATACATATTTATTAACGCCTCTAGATTATTGCAAACATCTTTCTTGTCACGACTCTGGCCAATTAACGTTTTGCGTAGTTTCATGTTTTTATATAATGTTTAAACGTGCAAGTTTAAAAAACTTCCTGTTAGTTATAAAACAAGTTATAGGTCTTTAAAGGTCACAGAGCTCTTGAGATGACGAGATTTTTTACAACATCCAATTATGATACCGTGTTTTTTCCTTCAATGGTGACATTGTTGATTTTAAATAATATTCTCGTTATGTCATTGCTGTTACCATAATATGAAATTCTGTAGGATAATGTTTATGAACGTCGATAGGAAAAAAATATGCTGTAAGAAATAAATATGATACGAGCAATTTGAATACAAAGTAGCCAAGTTGAAAAGCGATTCGGTTCTTTACAAGGGTTCTTTTTCAAGGGTCAATAAATGAACATTTTTTGATCTTTAGTACAAAGATCATTTCGCAAATATAGTGATGGCTCCTAATGCGGAAGTATCCTTAGCTGAAAATCAAGTTTAATTCTGATTAACTATTAGGAATAGTTAATCAAAATTAGAAAAAAAAATTAAACTCATAAAAACCTTTTAAAATTTAATTTCACCTTTTCTAATCTCAAAATCCTCTACCACCAGCGATGACTAATTTTTGAGTAGTTTAACTAAGGATAAAATTCATAACTTGTACTTATACTTTGTGTATTAACATCTTGTATGTTTCATAGAGAAACGCGATTAACAAAACTTATAATAAAAAAATATCTTTCATTGAGACAGATTGACTCAATTTCTATTTTCAATAGACTTATTGCTTCTTTTTCGGTTTCCCCGTATTTTACCAAAATTTTGCTTATTATTGTAACGTTTACGATTATGTCACAAAGTACAGGCGAAGCGACTACATTGTGACCATGGGAGCCTGTTAGGGGAGAACCAATACCACGGAAATATAATAAATTGTATTTTATGTTAATGATTATTATTATATAATAGTGATAATAACAGCCGCCGTGTGGTATTCGGCTAAGTAGAATAAGATCACCCTCATTTCTTACCCAGGTGTCATATAAGGTGACTAAGGTAAATGGACCCGCCGCGCCGTGTGGTATCCGGCTGAGTAGGAGAGACCACCCCCAATTCTTACCGAGGTGTGGTAAGTTAAGTTGATCCACCGTGTAGCTTTCGGTTGAGTAGAATAGACCACCCTCTTTCTTACCGAGGTGTCGAGATCCGACTAAGGTAAGTTGACATCAGGCAGGTGGCTGGTCGTGAAATACGTAGCCAAATCATGTTACAACACATTTTTAACATGTTGTGCCGACCCCACTTAGAGTGGGATAAAGGCAGGAGGATGTAATTAGTGATTATAACAGGGACCAATATTCCAAAGATAAATGGCTTAATGATCTACTAGGTTTATTTCTTATTGTCATCTAATTATGTATTTAAAAAGTCTTATTAATAACTGTAGTGTTACATAATAATATAATAAGGTTCATAAAACCACTATTATGTGTATTACGTGACTAATACGCAATATTACAATATAACAGTCATTAGAGGCTCTTTACTTAACTACGGGCCATTATAAATAATTGTGACAACTTATTTTAATATATATGTCCGTGGCAACTGATATAAGTATAACCCTATCATTTTATTATCTGTAGGTGTAATAATCGGTATTAAAAGTAAAACACAATTAAATTAAAACAGTTGTATAGTTAGGTACATCTGAAAATGAAATTAAGGTATTTTTGCAAATTGTTTTTGTTAAGTGTTTTAGTTGCAGTTGATAAATTACAAAGCTCAACTTAATGAAATATTAATTTTCAAAGATTCAAACGTTGAAGAAAGTGTCAAAAAGTTAAAAACTTTGTCTTTCTTTCTTTTTTGCGTTGTAATTGTAGTTGGTTTTATTATTGATTACTTATAATTTTATTATAAGTATATTTAAAGTTCATGTAAGAATTTCTATTTTGATAAATGTTTAAGTTTTTTTTGTCACCATAATATTCCAAAAATTAACACATCTGGAAAAGTTCCTAATTTTTATCATCATCCTTCTGCCCTTATCCCACTCTAAGTGGGGTCGTTACAACATGCTATAAACATGCTGTCACATGACTTGGCTACGTACTTTACGACCGGCTGCCTGCCTGACGTCAACTATTACTTTAGTCGTAATTTACACACCTCGGTAATAAATTCTACTCAACCGGATACCACACGGTGGGTCAACTTACCTTAGTCGCCTTTACGACACCTCGATGAGAAAGAGGGTGGTCTATTCTACTCAACCGGATACCACACAACGGGTCGACTTACCTTAGTCGCCTTTTACGACACCTCGGTAAGTAATGAGGAAAATCTATTTTATTTAGCCGGATACCACACGGCGTAAAGTTCTTAATTTTTTTGTTGTAAAAAAATCGGTTGAAGGCAAATTAAAATTCTTTTTTATGATATATCCGAGATGAAAAATAAGATACAAAGCTACATTAAACAAATGTCGTTGGGATATATAGCAAATAGATAATAATGATAATTAGGCACTGATTGAATCAAGTTTCAAGACCTCACATCACCCGTATCCAACTTACCATATCTTAAATCTAGCTTAAACTAAAACCTACAGCTCGCCCTTCGTATATATTTTTATTTTACAACCGTATCTTGTTAAAACGTGTAAAATTGAAAGTGGAGACAATGTCCTCGGTCAGTGAAAGCGATCGGCATACATTCGCGGTCTAGTTTTTATGTTTTCTTGAATGCAAGTGGTTTATAACCTTGTTAATGCGATTATGTGTGAGCGTAAAGGACCAGAGGGAATGTTTATCTTCTGTACTTTTGTATGATTGGCCCGCCGTGTGGTATCCGGCTGAATAGAATAGTACCAACCTCATTTCTTACCGAGGTGTCGTAAAAGGCGACTAAGGTAAGTCGACCCGCCGTGTGGTATCCGGCTGAGTAGAATAGACCAATCTCATGTCTTACCGAGGTGTCGTAAAAGGCGACTAAGGTAAGGTGACTCACCGTGTGGTATACGGTTAAGTAAAATAGACCACCCTCTTTCTTATTGAGGTGTCGTAAAATACGTAGCCGAATCATGTGCCAACATGTTTATAACATGTTGTGCCGACCCCACTTAGAGTGGGATAAGGGCAGGAAGTTGATGACTTTTGTATGATTGGCTTTGTTCCTAGTTTTTGCTCGTTTTGATTAAGATGGTCCTCAATAGCTAAATATGGATCGTTCATTAATCTCTTTGAAGGATTCCGAGTACAGCTTCACTTAAATTTACATCTCAATTTTTCGTCCCATTTGAGACGAAATGTAGAGTGGACAATCCGTTTTCATATCTAATACATGCAGAATTCGTAAAAACACATGCACAAACCTCCAACACCGCCACCACAATACACAAGCACTACATGCGTTCACTATCACAAACATTTAGCATTATATATATTTTCTATTTTACTTCATCGCGGATTATAGCAAAATAATTGTATTATTACCTACTTTTGTATTATGGATCTCCGCAAAGTAACGCCTAATTCTATAAATTATACATACAAGCAAGTAGCGGCCTGTTACTCTCCCACTGCTGAGAATAGGCCTCTTCTCTCCGTTTTTGGAGAGAAGGATTGGTGCTAAGACCTACCACCACGCTGCTCCAATGCGGATTGGTAAGTTACACATATCTCCAGAATTCTCTAGAGATATGCAGGTTTCCTCACGACGTTTTCCTTCACCGAAAAGCGTGTTATAAATTGCAATTATCAATAAGACACAAGTTTTAATAGAAAAACTCATTGGTGTCTGCCCGGGTTTGAACCCGTGACTTCCTCGAAAGAGTCGCACGGTGTTGCCGCTGGGCTACCACAGCTTATACATACAAGGCATGTTAAATAAAACTTTTGTACCGATAGTTACTTTGAAAACACAAAATACGTAGAAAGCGCGTAACACGGAGGCACACATTTAGCGCGTATAGGTAGAAATCATATTATCACACTCCATTTGCTGTAGCGGAATTGCTGATTAGGGTTCTTCTATTGGAAAGTTGGATTCATTAATATGGTGTTGTATGATAGCCGAAGTCGTCACGGTTTGGTGGTTAGAACGGTTTGATGTAATTTTCTGTTCTGTATATGTTTGAAAACTGGGGCTTACAGGGCTTGCTTGAAATCATAATTCAAATTAAAATTTATTTTATTGAAAGGCTAGAATTTATGTAAGTAACCAACTTATAAATTGGTTGTCTTAATTTTCAGTACCTGGGTGACTGAGCCTTGCTCGGTAATTTTTAAAATGATGTAAAAAATAAATTTAAAAAAATTGAAAAGAAAAGTAAAAAATTTATAAGGGCAGGTGGGGCTCGATCCTAGGTATGTTCATCTCTCTAGACCGCCCGTTCCCCAAATTAACTACCATGACTTACGTTTGACAGCGAAATATTGTGATTGGATTCAATGTAAATTTAAAAAAAAAATTAGAGCCCGAAAACAGGAATAAAACGACTTTTTTTTTAATTAAAACTTATCTAGATCGATTTTTTTATCGATCCAAAACCACCTACATGCTGAATTTTAGGAAAATCGTTGGAGCCGTTTCCAAGATTCCGAAAATATATATATACATACAAGATTAACTCATTTAAATATTAAATATTCTTACAAGTACATACAACAAGAAGCAAAGTACCCAAAATTGACTTTCCTACATGTTGATTGGAAACGAAAACTATACTCTTGACATCTAGCTTTCAATAGAGTAGATAATAATGTCGGTGCGAAGTCCAACTGTCACCAAACATGATTCATCAATGCCGTTTCACGTTTTACAAGTTCTACGATAAATAGACAGAGGATTTAGTTATAAAATCCACGTTCGGAGTCGATTGTTAATTCATACTGTTTATTCAGTCGCATATAGCCGTTCGTAGGGACACCATATCGAGATTTATCTCTTGTAATGGTAAATTTTAATTTCTTAAATAAAGAGAAATGGTCATATGTTCATCTATCTATCATGACTTTGCAATTGACAGCGTAATTATTATTTGCCTTCTCTTAAAATATAAACCTTTTTTTTCAGTGGCCGATAACAGGGATAAAACAATTTTTTTTAATAAAACCTAACTAAATCGATTTCCCCCCTCTCCCCTAAAAACCCCGTACATGCTGAACTTCATGAAAATCGTTGGACCCATTTCCAAAATATATATATATACAGAATTAACTCAAATTAACTCATTTAAATATTAAAGATTATATTACGTTAATATAAGGATATCTATAGATGTCTGCACGTTTTTTTATGTGACGAAAATAGTGGTTAAACGTAACCAACTGATGGTACAGTATGAATCATATCGATACATCAACATTATGTAACATAAGTCTAAAAGGAGGAAAACTTTTCATATAATGTTGTGTGGGTATTTTGTGGTCAAAAGTCCATTCGCAATTATACATTCACATTTTATGTAATCCTAACGAAACAGGCCTTACACTTGTCGTGGTAACAAGAGTGTTAGAAAGTATATATATATATATATATATCTATATATATATATATATATATATATATATATATATATATATATATGTTTACGTTTTGCGTTGTATTAAATTATATATATAATAATATCACGTATCTCGCGCTTATATAATAGCTGCACAATGGACAAATTATCATCGGATATTGGCTGCGATGGGCTTTTATCATTTATAAAAAAACGTACTACAATTTTAAGCTTAGAGTTTGATCCTTGAACAATGATGTGATTTCCTGTAATTGGTACTACATAATTAATTTAAGACTGTTTGGATATTTTTGGGTTAAATAATATGTTATGCTCTTGGAGATCCGTATGAATAAATAATATGAACTAAATTTAAAATGGTTTAAATCATCACCGGTCTTTAAAATAAATATAAAATATGGCGACCTTAGTTATAATAACTTTATTTCAGTCAGAAATCCTAGAATATATTACACCATGGTCTCCCCATAGCTTCTTGAACATACCCATGCAGATGTTATACGTGATCGGGGACCTATTTGAACCTAGTCCATTGAACTTTACCTATACATACTAATAACACACATAACACAATAGTGATAAGGTATAATCTAGCACGTCATGCGCTTTGAAATTTATAAGAGGTAGTAAACCCGGTTTATCACCTGTTCCATAAAAAATATATACGATTTTTCTTCATTATGTTATCCTTTTATTTTTAGATAATTACGAAAATTCTTAATTCCTATAAGCATGTTTAAAGATACATAAAATATACATAAAAGTCCCGTTTATAGCGACCGAATCGGTGCTCTTTTATGTAATTTTTTTTTAATACATATATTTAGAAAAGAGAAAGAAAAATTAAAAAAGCACATGTATAAAGACTTATCTCTAAAAGGGATTTCTTCCAGTCAACCTTTGAGTTATAGAAGGAAACTGACAAGAATTGAAGAAGAAAGAGAGTACGGGTCATATTTTTAAAAAATAAGAACTTTTTAGAGTTTCGGTAAAATAAGTAGATAAAAAGATGATACTAATATATAATTGCTTAAGATAAAATATTTCTAGTCTGTAACTTAAATACCGAAAGGGAAAGAGATTTGCAGATTGATTCTGGTAAATAAAAGGAATAAAATAAAAAACAGTTTATTAGTATTGAATATATTTGGATGATAATGAAAATTTCCCAACAATTCGAGATGAAGTGGCGATAGGCGAGGCACATATTTAAAAAACCGGTGTAGGTTGATCTCAAAATTTTCAAACGTGCAAACCTGCATTAGTTATCGAATCAAACCCTCACAACGTGTCATAGAATGTGTATCATTTAGGTAGAAATATCGTTTTATTTTAAAGAGCAATAAAATATACAGCAAATAAATTCAAAAAAGCCAACATCACGCGGTGTTCCCAGGCGGTCACCCATCCAAGTACTGACCGCGCCCGACGTTGCTTAACTTCGGTGATCGGTTGCTTAACTTCGGTGATCGGACGAGAACCGGTGTATTCAACGTGGTATGGACGTTGGCGATAGAATACTTGAAATACATAAACATAAATTTATGCTTAATTATATGTTGAATTTTAAGGCTACCACCGTTCAGTGTTAATTAAATTTATGTATCATATTTCAAAATGTAACGAATTAAAAAATTTATGACTAACGTTATACAAATAACTTGAATGAAAACATCAGCAAGTAGTGCACAATTTCTAAGCAACGTTTGGTATTTGAACCATGATAAAGTTAAGAGGCGTAGCGTATTGTGTCATCTAAATCTATTAAAGCAGGTATAGCAGACTCTTGGTGCACAGTTTCTGGACTGGTGGTTGCAGTATGAATTAAAATAGTATTGGTACACAGTGTGGTACCCAGCTGAATATAATAGACCACCGTCATTTCTTACCGAGGTTTCGTAAAATACGACTAAGGTATGTTGACGTCAAGCAGGTGGCCGGTCGTAAAATACATACCCAAATCATGTGACATACATGAGACATGATTATAACATATTGTGCCGACCCCACTTAGAGTGGGATAAGGACAGGAGGTTGAAGATGATTTGAAAAAATCTATAAGTTGTATATTGTGTATTTGTAGCTATGTGTGGTGTTTATATTCTTGATTCCCTATTTAAATAAATAAATAATTAATATCGTCATATTAATTTAGTTTTCTAAATTAATCGTCAATCTTAGTTAGCTAGCTCTTCAAAAGGATAAAATGTCATATAGCTATATATAAATATAGCTTTTTAATTATAATTATTGTGATTTAATTGCATATATTACTTGTAGCAATTATCAGCACTAAAATTGTGACTTCTTTAAATACTACAGAATACCAAAGTGAAAGAACAAGATGTATTTAAAGTGATATAAAAATTTTAAAAAATGAAATATGCGATTTAATTTTCTATAAAGAATGTACTTGCCACTTAGGCAGGCTTAATTTCAAAATATCGTGCAAAAGGTTTACAAACTCTGTTTACATTTCTTATAACATTGCTAAGTAAATCAATTTAACACAAAATATATGTTAATGCGCAGTATTAAAGTCGATATTCCTCTAAACAATAAATTTAAGTGTGTTAATTCTCGGAAAGACCGTACGATTGCGTATTATGCAATGCGCAGATCTTTCTCAACGCCTAATAGCTAGGTATTTTTCAAGCCCCTTATTTACGTTACCAAACGAATAGATGCTGAGACTTGGGTCGTATTACAGAATTTTTAAATAAAATTCAAATTCAAATAATTCTTTTTTCAAATTGGCTTTTACAAGCACTTTCGAATCGTCAAATTACAAAGAAGCTATGACTGGTTGTGCTGTGATGGCCTAGCGGTGCGACCGTGTGAATCTCTAGAGACGATCATGGGTTCAAACCCGGGCAGACACCAATGAGTTTTTCTATTAAAATTTATGTGTCTAATTGATAATTGCAATTTATCACACGCTTTTCGGTGAAGGAAAACATCGTGAGGAAACCTGCATATCTCTAGAGAATTCTGGAGATATGTGTAACCTACCAATCCGCATTGGAGCAGCGTGGTCGGTCTTAGCTCCAATCCTTCTCTCCAATAACGGAGAGAAGAGGCCTATGCCCAGCAGTGGGATAGTAACAGGCCGCTACTTACTTATGACTGGTTCGGAAAGGTGCTCTTACCGAGAAGAACCAGCAAGAAACTCGTCGGTCACTCTTTTCAAGATTGAGTATTACAATAATGGCTTAATTAATTAAGAACAAATTAAAAAATTTACAATATAATCTAGTGCGTAGCTGGTCGCAATTTAAAACCAAGCTTTCTTATCATCAACATAGTCCTCAATAGTATAATAGATGATTTATAGTAAGACTCTGATAACACGACCCATTGCTGTCACTTCTCTTATTAATAAGCAATATATGTAATTAATCCCATAATGGTGCTTCATTTAAGACAAAAAGATAATACAAATCGCAGACAACCAGAAAAATTCTTCAGATGCCATACCCTTTTTTTATTAGATTTATCAAAACAAGTCGTTCAGATTTGTTGGCTTAACGGTGAAATCATGTGACCCACACATTCCCTGGCTTGGTTGGCTTAGTTAAGCTTCTACGGCTTAGCTTAAACCAGACAAAAAAATATAAGTATCGTATTGAATCACGTAAAATTTGACATATACTATCGAACGAATTTTGCCTCGGCCAATAACGGATTACGGATCTACAACATCGCCAAAAATAAAAAAATTGTAAATAATGGATTATCTTAAAAAATGTTTTGGCACAAAAACTACTAAGTATTAAGTTACATAGATATTTTTTGTTCTGTAATATCAAAATATTACATACATACATATAATATTACGCACATATCTTAAGTTTTACTAATTAAAATCTTAGCTAATAATTCGGTTTAATTAATACCACGCACGCCTAAAGAAATCTTCGCCCCAATGACTTCATCTAAACATAGTTAATTAAATCAGCCACAATCTTAAAATTAATTTATACCTACCTACCAGCAGCGAATAATGTCTTTAAATGTAAAAAACCTGATGATCCTGATTTTGTCTATAAAGTCTCAAGCCACTCTTATATTAAACATATTAAAGTAGATTATCCACTCAAATATATATCGGCTTTTCTCAGTATAACTGAAAAAAATGTAAGAAGATGAACTATGATAGAAAGGCCCAAGTTTCGACGTGTCTATGTTCATGTGAATTACCCATAGACCATGCATATTACATACAACCTGCTTTTTATTACAACCTGCGTCATTTGATTTACATAATTCCAATATTGAATTCATACACCATGCATATACTAATGAAATCGGCACAATATATAAATTAGATCATTTTTCTAATTTTATTTCATTACTGTGCCGATTTTATCATAGTTTTTCAGACAGATTTACTATTTGTAATAAAAAAAAACAAAATAATAAAAATTAAATTTTACCGGATCCAAAAGGTCAATAACCGTATTTTGCCTTCATATTTCCATTCACGGAAACAACCTTACGCTTTTTAATGCCCTTCATGAACATATTCTGCGGTTGGTGAACTACATGTCACAACTATAGTAATAGGCCATGTCTTGCAGGAAGTTACAAAAGTAACTACAGATTGATGACGTAAAAAAACAATAATGCAGTATTAAGTTAATGAAGACATCGTCTCAACGAGAGTTTTCCATGATTTTCTATGCATGCTAGACTTGCTGCAAGCTGTAAGCTGGCACAGGCTCGCTTCATTTTTTATAGTTTTTAACTTAGAAATAACGTATAAGAATTATATATTATATCGTGAAGATACTAAAGACACCGTTGCGTTTTGAAGATTTATAAATATAATTCCAAAAAAAAAACTAAGATATTTGTTCAGGCTAGTAAATCTTTAGGATAATTCTAACTGTAACCTTTCCCCTTGATTGGATTAATTAACTTCCTGAAACTATAACTTTTTTTTCTCCTCCAGAGTGCGACATCACAATCGAAACACGCTGCACGTTTCCTCCGCCTCGCAATGGCTTCTATCATGGATATCTTAAAAATCAAACCATTCGTAGAAGTATCCGTGGGCCAACTGTTATGGGGCTACGAAGATCCCCTTTTGAAATTGGCCAAAGATGTCGTGCCGAAGGAACAGAAACTTCCTTATGAGGAGTTTGGATTGTTTTATGGGGTAAGTCCGAAGTGTAAGCTTTAATGTACTGCAAAATACTACTGCCTTACTTATATTACTAGCTACTAAATCGAAACCTTATCATTTATATAAAACTAGGTTTTACCCGCAACTTTGTTTGCTTGGACTGTTGTCGCGTGATAGGTTGATAATAGATGGCGCTTTTCAATGTCATCCTCTTCCTGCTGAATTTACAGGATTTCTATAGCCTATATGTTATTTCGGTGTATAAGGAATAATTGTGGCAAATTTCATCGATATTGGCTCAGCGGATTCGCCGTGAAACAGTATCAATCATATATCTATACTTACAAACTTTCGCATTTATAATTTAGTAGGATCATATCCTCTTTTGATAGATGATATAAAATATTTTAAATATTATATCATATAAATCTTCTTTATGTGCACGTTTCCTAACTTTATTTTTATTAACTTCTTTTGTTAGTAATTTCACTTGTAAGAGAGATTCTAATTTAATTTGGTTTTTTAAGAAAAACGGCACTTCACCGGATGTAGTGACAATGTTCACCGGCGCTACCGACATCACAAAGTACGGCATCATCGAGCGATACAACAATCGCGAACGCCTCCCTCACTGGACCACTGATGAGTGCAACAGTATTGCTGGCTCGGACGGCTCTATTTTTCCCCCACACATTAGCAGAAACGACACACTCGCTGTCTATGACAAGGATCTCTGCAGACTTTTACCTCTTCGGTGAGTAAGCTTTATCAATCTAGATTTTTAAGTATTACATTACATACATACATTTTTAAGTACCTATTGCATAATACTATTACCATAGTTGTATTTAAGACAATTCTACGGAAGGAATCAAATATAAAAGTTTGACCTTACGTCCTAAAATGTTGAATGGCATACTCAGCTGAGTAATAGAAATCCAATAAAAAAATGTTGATGTTTTAACTTAATAATACACGGAATAATGGACGGCACAACTTGTATTTTCCTTGAGAGTTCTTATATGTGCTTTTGAAGGACATATAAGAAGTTCTATGGTAAAATATTTTTTAGATGGTTTTAAGATCAATTTATTCATTCCATACTTCAACCACAACACAATATATAAATGTTTAACATGCAACGATATATTTAGCATATTCCATGTCAATTAAAAAACCAATGCTATTTTTTATGTTTACTCGCAGTCTTATGACCTCTATCGTAACTACGATTTCAAAAGTCATTGCACTACTTAAAAAATTTCCAGGAACTAAAAATGAGGTTACTATTATGTTTACTTGGATTCAGAATGTCATTGGGTATGCATATTAAGTGTCACTTAATATAAACTCGAAAAATTATACAGATAGCTGATGTGGATGTGGATGGAAAATATGTATGCTTAGTTCCTTAACGTTATGTCTTACGGAATACTAAGATGGAGTAACGCTGCGAATCCTAAAAATAATATAGAAAAATATACGTTTTATTTAATTAAAATGTGACCTTTTACAATGCCTTGGTAATAATGTAGCAATAAAAAAGTAGGTAGGTTATAAAATTATCTTCTGGAACGAGCAAGAACAGAGTTTCTTGCAACAGTTTCGTTGCGACAAAATCAATTTTTAGAGTTTTACTTTTGAATATGCATATTTTTTTTGGAAATATAGAGGAAATCCCTGACGCCTACCAGCCCATAGGGAGTAACCAACTAACGCTGTTAAACAGCTTATTAAACAGCTTAACAGGATTAAACAGCTCCTGTTTTACTGCCAATTAGCACGAAACCGCTGTCGTATTTCTTCGTACTGGCCGTTTCTTTAACTTCTTTCTGCTCCCTTTCAAGCATTATATCTGTATGCTTCTGCCACTCCTCTTCACTTGCAACCATACGTGGTACCAAATTACCTTACCCTTAAAAAGTTAATAATAAATGGATATTACATTAATTTATAGAATTAGGCGTTACTTTGCGGAGGTCCATAATGCAAAAGTAATCAGAATATACAGGTGTAGCAAACTGGAACTTGTAAAAGTTCGAGTTTGCTAAGGGGGCAGGGGGCTTTAACTCGTTACTATATAACTTTGCTTATTTGGATGATGCTTCGCCTTACGATTGTGTCATGGAGTCTATCTCCTGACGATGCTTCGGTTACGGGGCGAAACAATTGTTGAGATTGTGGTGGTGAATGTGTACAGTGCTTGTGTATTGTTGTGTCATCGGTGTCGGGTACTGCACGAGTTCTTACAAATTCTGCATGAATAGTACACTCTACATTTAGTATTACATATATTTTCTTTTATCGCGGATTATAACAAAATAATATTCTCATTACTTTTGATATTACATTAGTAGATACATTAACAAAGCTAGTTGCGACATAAATCGGTAGTTAGATATCAATATATTATGTCGGGAAAATGTAAGGTCGATGATAGCAATGTACTACACAAAGACTAATGTTTATAATCACGGCGTAAGTCGAAGCAAGACAATGGCTGTTCTGGATTGTTTATCATTACGAAATGCATTATCCAACGAGTTTGTTTGTGTTATGTTCACATTCGCACGAATCCTACAGACTAAACTGGGTATAGTCTGTGCTATATAAAATTAAAATGTAGTGTATTTGAATGTCTTCTTTTTGATAACGATGTTGAACAATTGGTATAAGAAAAGGGAAAATTCTAAATATATGGGATTCTTAGTCAATAATACCTACAATAGGAAATTCTGGTTCATATTAGGGTTACATAAGCTACTCTTCGCGTTAGCCTGCGTTAATAAATTAAAAATATAATTTGATTATTTTTTATAATCACAACAATTATTTAAAGTTTGAAAAATTCAGCATCCTGTGGGGCTACTGTGGCTTGTGTGAGTTTGGTTGCAATTTACAACGTTTTGAATAGAACAGCCTAAATCTTTGTATAGTAGATATATGAATATTATGAATACACTTTCATTAAATGGATTTTGTGAAAGTGCCTCTCCTATATTACTTACTTCCTGTGGCACTACCTTTTATGGGTCATGGCCTCCCCAACGAAGCCCTTTCCATGTCGCTCTGTCCCTGGGCCCTCCAAGATTTTAGTCTTCCCATGCATCGGAGATCTTCCTCGACGCAGTCTATCGCTTCCTGGGTCTGCTTGTGGGGCTCTTCTGTTGCGGGCTTCACTTGGAAAGGGTTTTTACTACTCTAGCATCGTCCATGCATGGTGGTCCGCCTATCTGAGCCTTTGTGACTCGCAAAACCTGACGTGCAAAAAAAATTTAGTTCCATTCATTATTCCAGGGGTCAAATATTTTAAATTTCACATTCAGAAAAACCCTTTGATATCCAAATCCACACCTTTATCGCTATTTGACATAGTTATTTTATTATCACAGATATCTCAAAGACGTTGAATCAGCAGCTGGCGTCCAAGGCTTCAGATTCACCCCACCCGAAGACGTGTTCGCTAACGACGAGCACAACAAATGTTTCTGCCCCGCCGGACCTCCTTGTGCACCCAACGGATTGTTTAACGTGTCCTTATGTCAATATGGTGAGTACTTAATGAATATTTTTATAGAAGGAAAGGGACAAACGGAAGTATAAGCCAAACAGCTGATACAAATGAGTTGAACGCAAACTAATCTTGATGACCCGGCGCCCTCTTCTGGGACACGAATTATGCAAAAGAATATCTATATCTTTAAAATTTAAACGAGTTAATCTTGTATGTATGAATGTATGTATGTATATATATACGGCTCGGCTCCAACGATTTTCCTGAAATTCAGCATGTAGGGGGCTTTGGGGGAGAAAAATCGATCTCGCTAGGTATTATGTAAAAAAAATCGTTTTATCCCTGTTTTTTGGCATTAAAATATACTAATATTTATATTGAATTGAATTTTTGCCACAAACTGTCAAGTCAGCGTAGCATATTTGGGGAACGGGCATTCTCCAGAAATGTAAACCTCGGATCGATCCCAACAAAATTAATATTTTTTCTTTTAGTTCCTTTTTTTTGTAAAAAATTACCTCGGTCACCCAGATGTTACATATATAAAATAGAGAAAGTAAGAACGTATGTTCCTTATAGACTCTGAAACGACTGAACCGATTTTAATGAAATTATCAGACACTTTTTAGATTGATCCAGCAATTGAACAACCAAACTACAGAATTATACCTATATCCTGCAGTTTGGTGGCGATTGGAGCTTCTTTTTTGAGCTGTCAATGACAGTTTTGTTTCATATCGCCAGTAATTTATATAATTAAGTACTTTACTGAGGTTCATAATAAATAAAATTTATATATTATAATTAAATGATGCTTAAAGTAGAAACATGCTAAAGATTCCGTATACTAATAAAAATGTAACCACTCCACTTATTTGATTAACTATTAATAATATTTAAATCTACATGAAATCTATGAATGAATGTAATTTTTTCAAATTCAAAATATTCTTTATTCAAGTTAACTTGTGTTTACAAGTTTTTTTGAATCGTCAACTGATGTTTCGTAAAGCTTTTTCTGCGATACGTCTTTATTTCGTGATGAAGCACAAATGACAAAATTATTTGTGTTTGATATCAACAGAGGCAACGTAGACAATGAATATATTATTTATTTATTCTTCTTGCATACATTTAAACAAAAATACATGTATATTTTAAGTACAAGTAATGATTTACGAGGACTTGCAAGGGCGGTCTTATCGCCTACAGCGATCTCTTACAGTAATATATTATTTTATTTCAATTCAATTCAATTATAATATAAAAAAAGCATTTCTCCTACGCTTCTTACATGTTTGTTGTATCTCTCTATACCAGATTCACCAATAATGCTATCATTCCCTCACTTCTACCTGGCTGACGAAAAATTGCGTGAAGCTGTGGAGGGTGTTTCTCCACCGGTGCCAGAGAAACACCGTCTGTACATCGATATACAGCCTGTAAGTAACGCTTTAAATAAGGCGTACCTATATATTAAGTATTAATTTATAGAATTAGGCGTTACGATGTGGTAATACAAAAGTAATTATATTAACAGATAAATGTTGATTAAATGCGTTGATGATAATCGTTTATATATATATATATATATTCGGAATCTCAGAAACGCGTCCAACAATTTTCCTGAAATTCAACACGTAGGGGAATTTAGGGGAGAACAATCGATCTAGCTACAAACCTACCTAATACCTTGGATTGAGCCCCACCTACCCTATTAATTTTTTTTTTAGTTTCTTTTTTTAATTTTGTAAAAAATTAACGAACAAGGCTCGGTCAAACAAGGTACTAATAATGTAATGTGAATAAGTTAATGTTGGTATTAATTTATGTTTACAGGAGATGGGCACAGCGATGCGAGCTCGCGCTCGTATCCAGATAAATCTCGCAGTCTCGCAAGTTGTTGACATCAAGCAGGTCGCCAATTTCCCCGACATTGTGTTCCCCATTTTGTGGTTTGAAGAGGTAAGAGAAACACCTGGTGACTGATTCACCAACTTTATTTCAGGCTATCACTACAATTTATAATATACAGAGTTGTACAGAAGATAGAAATTAAATTAATCCCCTGATTAAATTCAAAATTCAATCTTCTTAGATATCATTTTTTTTTAAATGTGTTTTCGAACAAAATAAATAAAATTTAATTTAAATCTGGCTAACTTGGCGCAGCGTGTTTGGTAATAAAGCTGAAGATAACAATAACATAAAAGTTTTGCCTCGCACCTTAATCTCTCGATCAAGGTTCTGCATTACATACGAAATGGAAGGAATGGGGGTACGGTCATGCACCCTTCTATATCATGGATATTTTATTCAAAACATAAAAAATCCTGTGGCTAAATAACTTCACTAAATTAATTGAACTTTTTTATGTAGACTGTTAAGGTGTGTAGGTAATTGGAATTAAAATTAATGTCACAAACTAGTAAATATATGCATATAAATATAATTATTATTTTTAATTATAATAAATAAATAAACATAAATATAATAAAAGATTTTAATTAAATACTGAAATACATAAATACACCCAAACTAAATGTTGGCGACGGGACGACCACGATGGGATTCGATACCCCGACCCCCGAAGTTCAAATTCAAATTATTTTTCATTCAAGTAGAGTGTTTTCAGTCTTTTTAATCGTCATATGTTGTTAAAGAAGTTTTACCACAGATTCAGAAGTTTGCTACTTAGAACGAACAAGAAACTGGGCAGATAATATTTTTAATGAAATTATACAATTTAATTACAAAAGTAATAATAAAATTATTTTGCTATAATCCGCGAAGAAATTTTTCTTCTATAATATAAAAATATTCTATAATATGAAAATATTTCTTCGCGGATTATAGCAAAATAATTTTATTATTACTTTTGTATTATGGATCTCCGCAAAGTAACGCCTAATTCTATAAATTATACAATTTAATTAATTGACCACTGGGTTACTGCCACGTGTGTAGGTAGGCGGCCGGTCGTAAAATACGTAGCCAAATCATATGACAACATGTTTGTAACATGTTGTGCCGACCCCACTTAGAGTGGGATAAGGGCAGGAGGATGATGTGTTAGCGATCGTTATTTGATCGTCAGGGTAATACAGTACGCTTTTCGGACGCCTATATTTTCAATGGGCATGACATTTTATCTTAATTTCCTTGGTAAAGGGTATCGACGAACTCCCAGAGCCGGTATCTTCCATGCTCCGGCTTGCTACTAAGGTGCCGCCGATCGCGCGATCGACGCTGGGCTGGGGATTGTCCGCTTTGGGAATATTGCTGATTCTACTTGCGGTCACTTGCCTTATTCGGTGAGTTAAAATAACCTTTAATTCAGTACATAGTTATTCTACAATAATCCATATCATTTTCTAATCACCTTCTTAGCCAGGGAATAATCATATTATTCCATGATAACTAAAAATCCACGACTGGACGATATATCCACGAATATAATTATATTTTTATAGCTATATATTTCATATGGTACCCGACTGAGTAGAATAGTTCACCCTCATTTCTTACCGAGGTGTCGTAAAAGGCGACTAATGTAAGTCGACCCGCCGTGTGGTATCCGGCTGAGTAGATAGACCAACCTCATTTCTTACCGAGGTGTCGCTTTTACGACACCTCGGTAAGAAAGTCGCCTTTTGGCGACTAAGGTAATTTGGCCTACCGTGTGGTGTCCGGTTTGGTATAATAGACCACCCTCATTATTACCGAGGTGTCGTAAAATACGACTAAGGTAAGTTAATGTCAGGCAGGCGGCCGGTCGTAAAAACGCAGCCAACCATGTGACAGCACGTTTATAACATGTTGTGTCCACCCCACTTAGAGTGGTGGGATAAGGGCAGGAGGATGATGATTTTTATAGCTATATTATTATTATTTGTTACGACAATATTTACTATAACAGACTTTAATTAGTATTAGTAATTTAATAAGAATTTATTAACCTTTTTTTTAAGTATATTAATAAGTATAAGTATTTTTTAAACTTTTTTATTTTAATTTTTTTTAATATAATTTATCTGCACACACCTCAATATGTTTCTTGATAACTAAAGGCTGGATGATACAACAATAGGCAAGCCTTTTATGGTATCTGTAATAAAGTTAATAATATAGGGTAATAAGTAAAATCTTACTATAGGTAACATAGGTTAAAAAGTAAAGGTTTTGTTACCAGATAAAAAATTGTAATTCCTTAATTGTTTTTTTAATATCATTGAAAAGCCTTACAAAACCAAAATGTCTTTAATGAATAAATTAATATAAAATCATTAAAATTAAATAATTCAATATATTACAGATCGTCACACCGTCAAAGCACTCTCAGGCTTGAAGGTCACGCAGTCTCAAAGCCTCCTCCTCCAAAAGTTCCTGGCAAAGAAAATGGCTACGAATTAAACAATAGGAGATAACGTGTAAAATGCGCTTTAAAATATATTTCATCGTGTTTGTAACTGTTTTTTTGGCGCGAATTTAATTTCCATAGTTTAAAGTGCACAGAATAAATTATACAGATTATTAAAATTGCACTTCAGTCATACGAACATTTCTGACAGTGGTTATTAAAAAAAAATCAAATTACTTTAACATTTTTTGCTTATACTATATCAAAATATAAGTAGATTACAGTTTTTATAATTAGTGGGATATATCCCACTTCTTATAAGAAGTCAGACTAATATATAATATATACTAGAAAGAAATAAAGTAAACCAAATGACACTTACATATGAGGGAATCAGAATCAAAAATAGCTAAATTCTAAAGTCACAATCAAATTAATTTTAAATATTTGTATTACAGTTTGCAGGAAACGTAAAGATCGATATTACTTAAATTCAAAGTGATTAAATCTGTGTTTAATATTTTTTCTTTGTCGAAACTCCAAGAATTAAACACAAAACAAAATTTTCATTTTACTCAATTTTAATTATTTTGGATATAGCTAGGTTTGATTTTAACCCCCTTATATGTATAAAATGCCTTATGTATCAAAAATAAATATATACACATATCAAAACTAGATATTCGCTTTTTATGTGGATATTTTTTAACTTCTTACTTGATTATACTTATATTGTATAGATATATTTATTATTTTGTTATAAATAGAAATCTGCTATATTCATGCTGTGAGTATTAACATTGCTCGCCGAGTTCCGATCTCATTTGCACTTCAGCTTTAAAACATAGCACAAAACTAATTATGGGTCCATTTTCAGGATAAATTTGAAAGGATTATGTAAAAAAAACGCATTCTGATCGGATAAAATATAATAGTTTCCAACGCCTTAAAACAGTTACATTCATAACTCATAGCTTAAAATATTAATATGAATAGAACTCCCCCTAAATATATTTAAAAAAAGATCCTATATACGAAAAGTTTGACAAATATTTTTTGACGGTAGAAATGATATTTTTAACGTATTTAGCATTTTTACTCGTTTAGGTACCACCTTTTAACGTATAGGTACTTTTAGTTCGTTTTATAATTTTAGTTTTTTTTTTCCAACGAATGTGATAATTTCAAATTGAAGATTCGAACAAATTTTTAGTTTTAACGACGTTCGGGAATTTGGTTTGAATGACTGTTTTTTTACTGTAAATATTTTTAAATCTTCGGTCGGGCTTCGGGTTGCCATTAAATATTTTTTTCGGTTTTAAGGCAAATGTAAAATTTACACACAAATAAATTTTGCGATCATTGCGAAGAAACAGATTATTATAAAATTAAAAACATTAAGTTAGAAATGTAATCGCAAAGTTTATTAATTAAAATGTATAAGGTGATAAATTAAATTATAAATAAATTGATGTTGTTAGAAGAGAACAGATGCACTTATGGATTTTATTTTTAATTCATTGTTTTCTTGGAAAATTACTAATACTTAGCAATTTAAAAAGTACCTACTTTTTTGAGTTTCTATAAATTACCATCTAAACTTAATTTATCACCAAATATCGTAAATGTATATTATTTTTACTGATAGACTAGTCTGTATCCGTCCTTAGGTCTAGGTTTACTTTTTTACCATATTTTTTTTCTTAGTAATCAATCTATTGAGGAATGGTATTAGTTTAATTTTAGTCATATTTAAAGTAAAACTCAATTTATTTTCTTGTTACCTGTCTTTACATCACATGAGTGTTATAATATTCCTAAATTTAATACAATTATCCTTTTTATTGCAATACTTCACATATTTCACAATGTATTCTTAGTATCTAAAAAATTAAAATATTACTTATAAATTCCAATATATTTGAAAGTAATATATATTTGACGATGATGACGATTTTTGTTTCCAAAATTTATTTATATAATTATATATGTATAATGTAATCTTATTAAAAATGTATTCTTATTAAAAAGAAATGGAAATTATATGTAGACCTTAATTATAATATGCACTTTAATATAATAGCTGGATAATAAAAATTTTAAATGATAAATTCGCACAAATCATATATTAAAGTTCGTAATTTCGAGTGCCTTACTTCACACTTTTTGACAACTGATAGTCTTTATGTATAGTCGACTCAATGACTTTGATGGAAAGGGGAATTTTGAGTAAATTTAATTACTTAACGCAAGGATTTAAACATTTTGGACAATTAAAAAAACTTATATACTTGATGTAAACTGCATTAAATTGACTTTCCAAGTTTCTTCTGGAATCTACGTGGTGAAATAGCGTTTTAATAAAAATATTTGAGGTGCTAATTACTATTCGGAGAATTCTTAAAATCTATTTCCATGTTAATTTTTACAGAATATAATTTGAATTTCAATATGTCAATTAAAACAATGTTTTTTAGACGAATTATATTGTTCGTAAATATTATAGTTGTTGAGATTTTAGTAACGGTGTATTGAAAATAAATCGCGTTTATAATCGGAATATGCATGTGACAGCACTTACAATGTCGATAAAGTTATCAAGAAAACATTTATTTTCAACGAAATATAAATATTTGTATAATTTTGTTAATATATATTTTATCTATATTATCAAAATGAGATATTGTCGGTGTTGCCACATCATCTACCTTTAATTTGCTCAAATTCGGGACTTAATTTACGCATGTTCTTATAATTTTTTGATAAAAATATGCGTAATGTAAATAATTAAATAAAGGTGTAAGTTATATTACAATGTTACGTTTATTTTTTATAATCCCTTTTCCGTTTTTTTATGTTATGGGCAGTGACGGATTTAGGCTTGATGCCGCCCTTGGCCCTGTTTATCATACCGCCCTTTAAGTAATTCTTTTTTAATAATTTTAGTCCATTACTTAGTATGTAGGGGGTTTCTGGGGCAATAAAGCGAACTTTTTCTATGCGGTTAGACAATGTATATTTCATCTTAACTCATTATTTGTTGAAACATTCTCAGAGGCCTGCTTGACCCCTACTCTAAAATAATAATTATAAAAATGACACAGTGAGGATGAAAGAACCGTAGAACTAACAGCCTATTGAAACTTCTAAAAGGGCGTAAGTAAATATAGTACAAGCGATATAAAAGAAAACAAATACCTACGTTTAGAAGAATTTATTAAAGTTAACAATTTTAGGAGGGCGTATTAATTGAACACAAGAAAGAAATTTAAGTTTCTAATATGAAAAAATCCAAAATACAATAGGAACTGATATTTATAACGTTGGATAATACGATTATTTTTAATTAAAATTATCGTGAGTAGTAGTCATAGTTAATGTATAGAAACCAGTCGTAGTCAAGTCTTATTCTATCGGGCTAGGGTTATTCTGACTAACCCGATAGAAAAAGACGTGAGTGTAGCCTGTTTCTATAAATAAACTTATTCAATTATCTTCAGTTGAATTAATAGAAACAAATATCCGGGATATATAAATAAAATAAAACAAAGGTTATAAAAAAGCTTAATAGCAGTTGATAACAACCGAAATTAAAACCAATACATCCAAACGGCTAAACGGTTAATAGAAGACCCTAGTTGACCATAAATTAGTAAATATGTAGATGTTGGCGTTAGTTGACTGCGCGTCGCCTCCTTCTGCAAGGACGTTATCTCGCGGAAGGTAGCGGCGGAGCGGATCCGGAAATTAGTCTTTGAATCCAATCTGCCTCATGCGACTCGCTCAAAACCATCACGTGCCGCCATAACGGGGACCTTCCAGACGTTCCGAATGCAGTTTATTACCTTATTTAACGGGCCTTTGACGTTTTATAAGGTCCTCGATGCATCTGGTGCACCCGATGCATCGTCTAGCAGAGGGAGGGACCACTTTTAAAACAGGCTCCAACCCAGAGGTGGTGCACTCTAGGGTTCAGAGTTGCTGCTGACGGGGATGGGGGCAATGTGTACAACGATACCCTGTCCCCGCCACAGCAGCGTGGTGGAGTACACAAGTTTGTTTAAGTCCGAAATAACCGCCGCCTGTCCCCGTAGGGCGACGGTGCCCGTGAGTTTATTCCTGTACACAAAAAATTGTTAGCGGCGCTATGTTTTCTCCGAATGTCTCTTTTAGTACTTATTTATTACTGACATAATTCATAACATATACACCGTATATGGTAGTATCCTCACTTTATAACTTTAGGATCATTTTTCTGTTTATAAAATATCAATCTTAGCCTACGTATACCGAATAAATTTTCGTTATATATGGGTTGGACGTTATCGTAAATTAAATACAGTAACATAATATACAGGCAAAAATATACGAAAAGCTTACACAGCGATAACAATATTTATTATACAACATATACAACGTAGTTTTTAATATTTACAATAAAATTTCAATATAAAATTAATATAGCACAAAAGTACTTTTTAGAGTTTTTTATTAGGGACTTTTTAGTTTGGTGGAAAGTTGGCATTTAAATATTTTTTTAAAAGTTTATCTGTGGTACACATCTCTTGTCTTTTAACGTGCCCATTGGTACCTAGTCTAATCACAATCTTAATAGACACGTCTAAGTAATAACGACTTTAAGAGTTACACTTTATTTGACCACATAATAAAATATAATTTACAGAAAAAACAATTTTTGTTACCAAAAGAACCGATATTTACATTATGTATAAATATTTATAAAATACGTTCTAACCTGCGATCTAAACTAAGAAATTTAGTTTGGTATATTAACCGTTTAACATTTTATTCAAAAAAAATTTAATTTGCACGTTTACATACCTATATAAAAATATATATATTAATATAAACTTTTTAATTTTCACGTTTATATAATCAAAATATATATATATTAATTATTAATAAAAGAATTTACGTTAAATAATACTACAATACTATAACAACGGTTAAAATTATAAAAATAGAATATAATATTTAACGACCGTAGACGTCATTTGGCATAAATCAATCAAATCAAAATAATAAAGTGTACTATAATATTTTTTTTATACATCGATAATGTTAGTTTGACGTCTATTGGCGTACCCAGTCCTTAGTGTTAACAACAAATCCACATTATAAATACTATGCACAGTCTAGTCTGTGCCCACGCTTTAGTGTTGTAAACAATAATTTTATTTTAATGCGTCTACGCTCGCTTTGATATTTAACTAAGGCCTGCTTAAAAGCGTATCAATATAAGTATAAAGTCAAATCCTATCAAATATGTCATGTATATAAGTATTATGTCACATCCTGTAAGATATATTGGTAAAAAGAACAAGCTAATGGCATCATATTTGGCAGTAAAAGTTTGAAAACGTGGAACTAATTTCAAAATTCAGTAGTGAAAATGAAAGCGTCGCCCCACCTTCTCCTTTAATATTATCTATATAAGTACCAATTATTTAGCTTCTACTGGGTACAAGTAAAAAGAACGTGTCTTACATTAAAAAAAATAGTAAAATAATGTATTGAGCCACTTTGGGAAGAATATTTGTAAACAGATATTTATGATAAACAAATTAGATTTCATAAAGATTTGTGTACTACAACTCTTCCGGTGAATCAAATGATCATTTTGTATCTAGGTCATAGCTTAATGACAAAAACGTTGTCATAATTTATTTTATAACACAGACAGTTCAACATGCTAATAAGTTTTTGTAAATGAAATATACAATAGAACTTTCGCATTAAACAATATCTCAAATAGAGAACCTATAAATAGACGTATAACAAAAATAAAATGGTTTTTTTTAATGGGAAGTCGATTTTTTAATCTGTGCTATACTTAATAATTTTCTAATTATTGTTCTGATGAGATCGATTATGGGCATAGGCGACCTCGAAGTCACTTAAATTTAAAGTATATACGATTGTTTGAACCATGTATAGTGCCTCCAAATTATATTCGTTTTTAACATCTATCAGATGTTATAGCTAAAAGTTATTTTGCTAATCTAAAATCCAAAAAAGTACTCTATCCAAAAAACTTTACACTAATTTATGTTAAAGAAATCAAACGATATCTACACGGAAATGTTTATTCAATTCAATGTCCAATCTTTTCAAAAATTGACGATGACTTTCTCAGGTCAAGAATCAATTAATGATTATGCTACATGAATAATACTAACAATTCAAATATGAATTTATCTTACAACTAAGTAGAGTAAAAGAAATCTCTACCTTCGGACCTCAAATTTTTCTAAATGTATGGTGAGCTGGGAATCTCGTAATATTGAACACCTGTTGGGTTGAATTTCGCAGCTAACTTTTCAATCAGCATATTCCCTAAACGATAGACCACTAAAGATACAAATAGTTCAATTTCATCGCCTTACCACATCCATCTATTTTGTTCTTATAACATCATATTACAAGCTTGTGTTAGCCGTACGGGACCTAAACTTTCCAAGGGATCCAAAACCCAGGCAGCCATAAATAAGTTTTTATATATCCCTAATTGATATTTAGTTTATCGCACGCTTTTTAAGAATGGAAGCGGCGTGAGGAAACTTGTCTCAGAATTACTGGGATATGTAGCCCATTCGCGTTGGATCAGCATGGTAGATGTAAAGTAAAACCCTTCTCTACAGTAAGAAAGGAGTGGTCTCTGCAGTGGAAAAGTAATAGACCGTTACTTCATTTCGCACGCCGTGAAAATGAGAATCTCCAAAAACTCAGTATTACTTTCAATATAGGAGATAAAGTATAGAAAAGAATTCTAAAACATGTAGATAAGCTGAAGGTAACTCGAAAACATTACGATGCTATCTTCAAGGAAAATGACGGTCACATTACAACTGGTCACTCAAAAACCTGTCACTTTAATGTCAGGCACATGGTATTTTGATTTAAAAACATGAGTTTAAAAGGGCAAATTTCTCTAGAATAAGCTTCAGTAAAGATATTCATGATATTGCTGTGAAGAACAATCAAGGTATTCCGAATTTTAAGTGGAAAATCTTAAAGATATATGTTTCCCTCATTATAATTGACTGATTTCTGCAAGTTATATAAAATAAAGGGAACAGCGTATAGAAACTGTTCACTTCAACCTTATACTCGTATATTTATAGTGAAATTTCTTTTAAAGAGATTCAAACTAAATTATCAAAATATGCAGATTTTTTTAACTTCGCTCCATTAAACTGGCATTTACAAAAATTTCCCTATCCTACCCACAAATGGGTTGGTTCTTTAAATGTTAATTGGGAATGAAAATAATAATAAAAAATGTGTATTAACACTAATTTACAAATATAGAGTATATTTTAAATATTGATTATTTCGAGACATAATGAACATTTAAACAAAAACAATAATCACATAAAACTTTCAACATATCTGATATATACTGAAGATCGTTCTTAATTGTTACTAATAGGTTACATATGACGCACATATTTTAAATTTACTCTATTTCAAATATTTCATTCTTTTTCAAATGTTCCAAAACCTAAACCAAACCGACGTAGACCAATCGCTAGTGTTATATCACAACTTATTAATCAAATATCAAATATGTCGAAATAATAAAAGCAGACTACACAGGACAATAGTTTATATCAAGTAAAATTTTCAAGAGACCAAATACATAGTAATCGAGTTATTATTTGGACTAGAATTGCCATAAAGATTCTACATATAGCTCAGTATATCCATTCACAGAGTATTGACAAAACAGCTTTGATTTGCTTTTAAGAATATACGTTACTAAGTACCTTCATAAATAGTCGTATATTATTGACTGTAGGAAATGTTATTTACACTTACACTAAACAACTAGAGCGCCTACAAATGTTATTTGACTTTTCCAGTACAACTCACATTTATCTTTAAAGAGAGTTTAGAGTTTTGACACACTATAATTTGGTCTAGGTTTATTAAAACACGTTTTTTTCAAATTAAATATAATGGTAGAGACAAAAAAATTTCGCTGTGATATGTGGTATTAATGCTTAATTTAATTATTATAAGAAATAGTACTTTTAATATATTTCAATATAACCTACAATACCCGTTTAGTTTTAACACATTTATTTTTTCTAATTATAATAAATTATAAAAAGATTTAATTTAACGTTCCTCAATTATTAATGTAATTAATTAAACAAGTTACATCTAATTCTCTTGATGTATTTATTTCATTTTCATCAATTTCTTAATTTTGAACTCATCAGTTTTTATAAAGAATTTTTATTTAACTAAAAAATACATGTAAATATTCTACTCAAGAATTTAGCAGAATTCGAGCATGAATATGTGTTTTAGTAAATAAATTATTCTTCACTCAGTTTTTGGGTTCCCGAAAATTATTTACCCGCAATTCATGACCAGCAATTTTATTAGTAACATGTCAGCTTTATAAAAGCTATTTTTTTCACAGAACAATTTTAAAATTAACTCTTTCCGGTACATCAGGTCGATATTGAAAAAAATATTGCTGTAGTAGATGTTTTAAATATTCCCAAAACTCATATATCATATATGTAGATCAAATATCATATGTAGTGTAGTAAATTAAGTTAGGACTGAGTTTACCACAAATTAATAGTTTTCGAATAAAAAAAGGTGGGAGAGAATTGATTAATTTATTTATTGATTTTGTTGTGAAAGGATGTCAAAAAATAAAGCCAATCAAAAAAGTGATTCCCTCCAACGTTACTTTTTCGGCATCAACCCACAAAACATGGAATCAATTCTCGCTTATTTCATTTCAGTATCGAAAGCAGATAAATTGTCGTGGTTATCCCGCTTACGATTTTGGGGTTGATTATTACAAGGTGGGGGTCACCTGATACACTTTGAGAACTAAAGCTTTAAGCAATGTATTACTAGCATATTTATCGCCCAAGAAATTTGATAATTTTTTTCAGTTTGCGTCACTCCTAATTCAAAATACAGTATAATCTCACTAATCCGGAACTTCGATAGATCGACATGTCCAATAATCCGGCAGAAGAAAACGACATATCTACCAAAGATATTATAATTATTCGCAAAATGCAACAAAAGATTTTTAGGCAAGGAATGCAAGTTGCATAAAAGCAGACCTCAAATAAGGATTTAAAACTATGTAATTACATATGTACATGTTTATTTAATATATTACATACAATAGAACACTTGAAGTAAATAAGGCACTAAGTACCTAAAAATTAAAATTCCAACTAAGTATGCAAATTTGGTTCTAAAATTGGTTTTAGAACCAAATTGCATATTTTTAGGTACTTAGTGCCTTATTTACTTCAAGTGTTCAATTTATTTTCTCTACGAAAAACTTTATTTTATTAATTAGGTACCTATGACTTTTTCACTATAATCCAGTAATCCAAACACTAATAATCCGGCATCCTCCGGTTTTTAATAGTGGAGATTATACTGTATTATTTTTTTGTATGATACCACCTATAGGAGGGATGAACATCATGAGACCTAAAGAACTTGGAATATAAATTTGGGATATATTACTAGAGGGAGGCCGAAAAGGTAGAAGGATTGTGTGAAGAATATGTTTATGAATGGAGTAGCACCAGAGTTGGAGAATAATAGAGGAGAATGGAATGTGCTGACTCCATTTAAAGTGGAATTACGGTAGAAAAATGATGAATGCCAATAAATAACGTGTGAAATATATTCTTTGATTAAAAAATTATGTGTTTAAAGTGTGTTTTTAGGGTGGTAAATAATACAAATCGGCAAACCTAAAAGTATAGTCCAATCAAGTTTTCGGTTTTTTACTTGAGCCCGGTATTGAATTATTGTTATCACTCGATCGTTTCACGGGAACGTTTCTCAAAATAATTGGATGTTTCTTAGAAATGTTGATTGTATATTTTGGAATATTGTCTTCTACGCTCTTAACAACTTTTTTAGCAACTTTCGGAATTTTGGGCGGAATTTTAGCAACTTTCGTCACCATAACAGAAGTCTTGGGCAAAATTTTTAAGTATTTTGGTGTTGGTAAAGTTGGTATTGGCTGGTTAACGTCATTATTAACACGTTTTGGATTAGGATTTTTTTTTAATGCGGTCTTAAGTCCTTTATTGTCTGCATTGTTTGCACCAAGATTTGGCAAAATACCTTGCACTTTTATCGGTTTTTCTTCATTTTCAAACGAAACAATTTTCGTGATGACCGGTATGTTTTTTAATATCACAGGTTTTTCAGGTTCATTATCTTTTACACGGCTATATTTAGGTACAATATTTTCAACGGCTTGCGTTACATTTTTGTTAGATTTATCCATAGTTACATTGTTTGGTATATTTTTCTTACTGTCATCATTATTCTTTACTTCTGATAAGAGTTTCATTTGATTTGCAAACAGTTGTTTCGCGTAACTGCATCTTCGAGCTTGCTTGTATTGGCTCATTTCAGTGAGATTAACTTGGCCGTCTTCGTCCTTGATTAGCATATAGGAACCGATATCTTTAGAACTGTCGCCGTGAAAATATTTGATAGCAGTAAGTTTGTTCGCAATCAATAATGACAACTGAGATATATTGAATTCTGTAAGCAGCTGGTTGACATTGGTGCCGTAGTTATTGTCTATAGCAGGATCAGCGCCATTTACTACTAGAGTTTCTATTGTCTTTTCGTAGTTCTCAGGTACTTTAGTTTTGTCACCACGATCTAAAATTTTAGTATAGTAAATAGCTTTTCTAGTTCATGCAATCTTGTTTGTCATTTAGCCGTGAAGTATCCGGCTGATTAGAATGGACCACCCGCATTTCTTACCGAGGGGTCGTAAAATGCGACTAAGCTAATGACCCACCGTGTGGTATCCGGTTGAGTAGAATAGACCGAGGTGTTGTAATATACGACTAAATTAAAATGACGTCAGGCAGGCGGCTGGTCGTAAAATACGTAGCCAACTCATGTAACGCCAAGTTTATAACGTGTTATGCCGACCCTACTTAGAGTGGGATAAAGGCAGGAGGATAGTAGTAACAATCTTAACAAACTAAAAACTTGTCGGAACATGATTATTAAAATAAACAAGGTTCATGTAAATGTATGTGATAGTGAACGTATTTAGTATTTGTATATTGTGGTGGCGGTGGCGAATATTTGTGCATGTGTTTTTACGAAACCTTCATGTATAAGGTATGAAAACGGATTGTCCACCCTACATTTAGTATTATATATATTTTCTATTTTACTTTATCGCGATCTATAGCAAATTAATATTATTACTAATTATTATATATTATTAATTATTATATATTATTATTACTAATTAAGCTGTGATGGCCTAGCGGTGCGACCGTGTGAATCTCTAGAGACGATCATGGGTTCAAACCCGGGCAGACACCAATGAGTTTTTCTATGAAAACTTATGTGTCTAATTGATAATTGCAATTTATCACACGCTTTTCGGTGAAGGAAAACATCGTGAGGAAACCTGCATATCTCTAGAGAATTTTGGATATGTGTAACCTACCAATCCGCATTGGAGCAGCGTGGTAGGTCTTAGCTCCAATCCTTCTCTCTTATAACGGAGAGAAGAGGCCTATTCCCAGCAGTGGGATAATAACAGGCCGCTACTTACTTTTTTTTTTATTATTACTAATTATTATAATTATTACTTTTGTATGGATATTCGCAAAGTAACGCATAATTCTATAAATTAAATATGCTTTACTTACTCGTAGCTTCTATACAAGCTGTACCGACTGCGAGATATAAAGCTGTATTCCCACATGTGGGCATCGCCATGTTTATCAAATTAGGAGCCGCTTGAACTAACAAAGTTACGACTTCAGAATTGCCCACTTTACTGGCCATCATTAATGGTGTATATCCTGCAAAAAAGTAAAAAAAGGTGAAAATAACAAAGACGAAGCCCAAAGTAGTTATATTCAGACCTGATCAAATTTTCATAAAAAGTTAATTTCCATTGTTCAAACAAATTCAAATAATTCTTTATTCCAATTAACTTTTAACAGCACTTTCGAATCGTCAAATTACAATGAAGCTACCACTGGTTCGGAAAGGTGCTCTTACCGTGAAGAACCAGCAAGAAACTCGGCGGTCACTCTTTTCAAAATTACGTATTGCAATTTTTAATTAATTAATAACAAATTTACAATAATCTAGTGCGTAGCTGGTCGCAATTTAAATCCAAGCTTTCTTATCATCAACATAGTCCTTAACTGTATAATAAGCTTTATGAATCAGGGTATTTTTAATTGCTTATTGAAACTTGTGTAAAGGCAAGTCAAAAATAGATGTGGAATTTTATTATAAAAATGTATACCGAAGCCCACAAACGATCTACGAATTTTCTGAAGCCGTATCCTCGATATTATTAATTTATTTCGGTTCCTAGTTTACCTATTACTAATATCACTTTTTATTATTAAAAAGATGTATATTTTGTCTAACAAACACTATATTATTATAAATTTATTACGAAGTTGACGTTCAAACCGGAACATAATTAAGAATTGAAATCAGAACATAATTAGGAAAAGCTTTACGCGCCGCTGTAAATAAATCGCATAAAAATAAAGAAGGCATCGTTTTACGTAGAAATATAGCAATAAAAATTACATTTTTCTATTTCTTTTTATTATCATAAATATAATTGAAATTATTTGCGGCATGAAGAATCGAAAAAGAAGAATATAAAAGAAATTTTATAGTCAATTAGTATAGTTGATATATCTTATAAATTTTACCCATCATATACATACCTTGATTATCACACGTCTTACAAAGATTCGTAATCAAATAGTCTGCTAGTTTTGAATCGGGTTTGTTTTCCAATTCTGGCTTCCATAGATCATTATCCTCTATTAATATGTTTCTAAAACAATATTTTTTTCAATTTACTTCCTGTATTTGACGAGAGTAGAAGAATGTCCCTAGGGTCAGTAAGTAAGCATAGGTATGAACCACGATAACATGGCGTGCCCCACCAAAATTCTAAACGTTTGAAAGTATTTACAAAGTGCTGAAGTACTACCAAGTTTCGCTACGCATGTGTGCAAGCTGAGACGGCTGTCAAACGAAAACAAATCCATGAATTTGTTGCTCGACCAGTTGCACGACTAGCGTCGTCAATACTCTTTGAAAAGGACATGTGCGTTGTCTTGCACGCTGTAGCTGTTTATGATAAGTTGACCAACAAATCTGGTATTAAGTATCGACTACTACATGCAAAATCTTTCGTAAGGATCTGACTAACTGAAACAGTAATTTAGAGGGACGCCCCTTGACCTGATTCATATATATATATATATAGCTATAGCCATAGCCTTTATTGGACGCTCGTTAGAGTTAGGTCCCCAAGGCGATACATTAGCGGAGGAAGGGGCCACTGTTTAGAGACGCCCAGACCCGGATATGGCTCCGAGGTAGAGATCGGCTGCTGGCGGGGGTGGGAGCAATGTGTATAACAGTACCCTGTCCCCGCTACCAGCAGCGTGGTGGAGCAATGTCAGGTTTTTAGTCGTTGCGTGTCCGACTTAGCCACCGCTCGTCTCCGTCCAGCGGGGACAACCGACAATGGGTTTTCCTGACACAAAAAAAGGTAGCCATAGCTTATCGGTAATAGCTGAAAGTTCAATATGTGGATCGGACGACAGCATACGACCTAAAATTACTTATATAGCTAAGTTGAGCATAGGGCAGGGAATATAGTACTGACTAATGGACTACAGAATTCGGACTTATAATGTTGGAACGGCAACCCAACAGCGCAAAACCCAAGCCCGGTAAAACCCCTGTCGGTCCCTGTATTCTGACGCCAGTTGGTCGTAACTTCTCACCACCGTTCCGAGGTCGTAATGACTAATCACAGTCATACCATCGGCCCTCCACTATTTTTGTAGTTAGGACTCACAGGGGCAGCCTTAGGACGATGTTCCCGACGCTAGTAAAGCTTCTGCGCTCTATTCTCTGCATTTCGCAACGTCGACGATGCTTCTGCGTCCCGCCCGGTGACGCTGTAAAAACCGTAAGGGCTAACAGCATATAGTCAGTTCGAAAAACTCTAGTCAGACATAATCATCAGACATAAATCGTGATTTATATCGCGGGCGTGATTAAATCTATCTATTCAAGATTGTACCAGCGGATAATCCTGTGAAGTTTGGTAGCGATCGAAGTATTTTTTTAAACTTTGAATGACAGTTTTATTTCGTGGGGAGCTCGAAACAAGACTGAGTAACTGCAACGCGTGGCCGGACCACTAGTCTATAATATAAATACGATTGAACATGTCATCGACCTTTTAAACGGACAGCAGACGGCACGGCAAATCAGAGAACATAGTACATGCGGGGAATTCCCTAATCAAGGACGCCAGCGCAATCGCTCTGATTGTTTTGCTTCAAATGAAATTGAAATCATAAATTTCATTACTGGAAATTGCTGACTTTGTCTTATTATTTATTTATATATCTTCACTACATATTATAAAACAAAGTCCATATTTCCGTATGTACGCATAAAACTTTAAAACTACGCAACCGATTTTGATGCGGTTTTTTTTAATAGATAGAGTGATTCAAAAGGAAGGTTTGTACGTATAATAATATTCAATACGAAGTAGAGAAATACTGTAATTTTTGAGGTTTCTGTAAATAATTACATTTTTTTCCGCTTACATTGCAAACGCAGGCTAAACCCTACGAGATTTATCAAAATGATGTACTAAGTATTTGTACACCTTAAAAAGATCTACAGAAAAGTCCGCGATGGTATATGTCTATCTCTTATGGATAACCTACAATAGCAGTTTTTTTCATTTACTTTTTACGAAAAATGATGCCTTATGTTCAAAGCAATTTTTATACAATACAGCATTAATCCTTATCCAATTGAGTACCTTAAATAAATTGTTGATTTAATATAGATCAATATTGCCGTTTACAGCATGTAATTTAAGTGAATATTTTCGGAGATATTACAGATTTAAAATCCCGCGAGGAGGCCGCGCTTCGACCTATAAGCACTTCGAATTTAGCAGCGACCGGAGGCGCAACTAAATGTCCTTCTTATAAGTTTATATTGTCTAATGATGAAAAAGCTATGAATGTTGTATGTAAAGACATTGTCTAATCAATTGTAAAAATAAATAATATCACTACATAGTATAAAACAAAGTCGCATTCTCTGTCTGTCCCTATGTCCGTATATCCCTATGTATGCTTCAATCTTTAAAACTACACAACAGATATTGATGCGGTTTTTTTTTAAAGATAGAGTGATTCTAGAGGAAGGTTTGTACGTATAATAAAATTCAATACATAGTAGAGAAATACTGTAATTTTTGAGGTTTCTGTAAATAATTACATTTTTTTCCCTTTACATTGCAAACGCAGGCTTAATCCTACGAGATTTATCAAAATGATGTACTAAGTATTTGTACACCTTGAAAAGGTCTACAGAAAAGTCCGCGATGGTATATGTCTATCTCTTATGAATAACCCACAATAGCATTTTTTGTCATTTACTTTTTACGAAAAATAATGCCTTATTTTTGAAGCAATTTTTTACAGTACAGCATTAATCCTTATCCAATTAAGTACCCTAAATAAATTGTTGATTTAATATAGATCAATATCGCCGTTTACAGCATGTAATTTAAGTGAACATTTTCGGAGATATTACAGATTTAAAATGCCATGCGGAGGCCGCGCTTATCCCTATAGCACTTCGAATCCAGCAGCTATATCGTTCTTTCCAGAGTTTGTTTAACGACAAGGAAGCTGTGAATGTTGTATATAAAGACATTCTGTAATTAATTGTAAAAATTAAATACATAGGGAAAATGTAAAAGTAAATAAGTAAAAATGTACTATATGAATTTAGATATTCCAAAGATAGCAGGAAATCTTCTTGGTATAGGGAAAGGAAATTGTTTTTCTCCAAATTTAACGCTTGCGGGCCACGGGCAGTAATGAATAAATCAAAACTACTGGATCGGTTTTAATCATTTTTTTACACTGAATGACATGGGATATATATTTTATACCCGTGCGAAGCAGGGGCAGGCCGCTAGTTCTTTATAAATAAAGTTTTTTTAAGTATCTTATCTGCCAAACTGCTAAGCAGTTTGTCGGCATTATGCTTCTCATTCAGTAAACTAAATAAGCTAATTATAATAACGACCAGCACCACTGGCAGCCCTTAGATACAATCTTGGGTTCGGTTTATTTCTATATTATTATAGAAATAAACCATTGAGTAGGTACAAAGGTCCTCTTATATGTTTTTGTACACACTTCTACACTGCAAACTTATCCGATAATATTCAGTTTAAGTTACATCATCTTCATGCCCTTATCCCACTCTATGTGGGGTCGGCACAACATAAACATGCTGTCACATGATTTGGCTGCGTTTTTTACGACCGGCCGCCTGCCTAACGTCAACTTACCATAGTCGTATTTTACGACACCTCGGTAGGAAAGAGGGTGGTATATTCTACTAAACCGGATACCACACGGTGGGTCAACTTACCTTAGTCGCCTTTTACGGCACCTCGGTAAGAAATGAGTGGTACTATTCTATTCAGCCGGATACCACACGACGGGTCGACTTACCTTAGTCGCCTTTTACGACACCTCGGTAAGAAATGAGGGTGGTACTATTCTATTCAGCCAGATACCACACGGCGTAATGCAGTTTAAGTTACATTACAAAAAAGTTTTCATTACCAATTAACAATCTAGTTAGCATGCTTTTCAAAGATATCTTACAACTGTTTAGATTTATTTCCGACGAAAGACAGATGTATTTTTGGGACGAGGTATGCTTTTATTCTCTTTCCATAATAGTTTGCCGCTTTCGGCTGCACTAATTTTCCTTTGCTTACATTCCTCATCCGCGGATAATGCAAAATATGTTGCTTAAATTTATTATTATTATACTGTTTCAATACCAGTAGTAAGGTTATGAATTCTATAGATGCTTTTAACTGTAAGTAAGTAAGTAACAGCCTGTTACTATCCCACTGCTGGGCATAGGCCTCCTCTCTCCGTTTTTGGAGAGAAGGATTGGAACTAGGACCTACCACGCTGCTCCAATGTGGATTGGTAGGTTTCACATATCCCTAGGATTCTCTGGAGATATGCAGGTTTCCTCACGATGTTTTCCTTCACCGAAAAGCGTGTGATAAATTGCAATTATCAATTAGAAACATAAGTTTAATAGAAAAACTCATTGGTGTCTGCCCGAATTTGAACCCATGATCGTCTCTAGAGATTCACACGGTCGCACCGCTGGGCTATCACAGCTTCTTTTAACTGTATACAAAATGTATTCAAGCAATCTAAAAGTTACTTACCTAGCATTTTTCCGGCAGTGTGATAGCAAAGCTTCAACGTGTTTCGGACCTATTTCAGCTGCCAAATGCAGCGTAGTTCTTAATTCCTCATCCCTTACTAGTAGGTCTGCACCATGCTCAAGCAACAGCGACGTACAATCAGGATAGTTGTGTAATATTGACATTTGTAAGGCAGTCTGTAAGAAAGAATAGTACTTTATAAGTACAAATAAAAAAGTAAGGTATCTTTCTATGTAACAAAAGTTTCCTCAAACATAGTCATTTTATACCACTTATACCTTTAAAACGTCATTGTAATTCTGTATAATGTTTATCATTTACATGGTAATTCGAGAACCGCGATAACAGCACTCTAGGCATTCCTAAATACAATGAGTGGGTATTCCCTAAGACGATGTATACCTACTTGACGAAATATGGAAAGATAAATTTAAATTAGTAACAATCTATAGTAATATATAAAGCTGAAAAGTTTCACTAATTTCAGGAATTACTGGACTGATTGAAAAATTCTTGCAGTGTAAGATAGTCCATTTATTGATGAAAGCTATAGGCTATATATAACATCACGCTAAGATGAATAGGAGAGGTGCAGCAATAAAAAATAGTAAAATGGCAAAATTTTAAAACTTTCCTTGCGTGCGCTGAGTTAATGGTAATAGTTATTCAAAAATCATGTAATACAAAATTGTTCCCCTTTAAAAGTTCTAAATAAAAGTCCGCGACAGCATATGTCTAGCTTTTAAGGTTGACCCACTTTAACCATTTTTATGGATATCAAAAGACTATATAACGGTTTTAATCTTTCCACGCGGGCGGAGCCGCTGGCGATTGCTAGTAATTCATAACTATAAACTACTGATTTGCGTTGAAGCAGCATGGTGAATTTAAGCTCCTACCAAAAGTTATTATAAAACTATCCGTGCTTTTGGCTTCGCACGCGTTTCAATCAGTGTGTCACAAAAGACACAAAAGTAGTTGTTGTTATTAGCAGTTATTTTGAGTTAATCATAAGAGATAGAGACATGCTGTCGCAGACTTTTTTGTAGTATTTTTGTACATCTATAATTTTCTGGTACATTAGACTTTTGTGTATCTCTGCTTGTTAACGCGGTGCGACTTAATACCCTAGCAGGCGAGCTTGGTTTTACACAACCACGCGACTTCTTTAACATAATTTACGTAAAACCTTAATCTAATATTAACCTAAACCTTTCGGAAGAATTCCACTATCTCTTAATAAAACCGTTCAGAAATTCAAAATCGTTCAGTAGATTTAGAGAAAATCACTGACATACTAGAGAGCTTTTAGTGACTTTGTTTTGTAATAAGATGATTTTGAGATAATACGCGTTTGTTAAATGCCGTGTGGTTTCCGGCTGAGTAGAATAGACCACCCTTATATCTTACCGCGGTGTCGGAAAAGGCTACTAATGTAGGTTGCCCCACAATGTGGTATCCTGTTGAGTAGAATAGACCACCCTCTTTTTTACGGAGGTGTAAAGTAAGTTGACGTCAGTCGGCCGGTAGTATATGTATAGTAAAATACGCAGCCAAATCATTTGACAACACGTTTATAACATGTTGTATCAACCCCTTTTAGAGTGGGACAAGGGCAGGAGGATTAAACCACTTTAACAATTTTTATGGTTTTGAAAATACTAGATTACGGGTTTAATCTTTCCATGCCGGCAAATCCGCTAGCAATTGCTAGTAACATGTATAAAGTAACTATCTATCTATCTAATTTCGGGGACGCCTGTTGGTGCAGGGTGGGTGGTCAGCTCCTATTCCGGATAATTCCACCCATTTCCCCATGTTGGGACAAGGGGTTCACTGCTGTCTCGACAGTGTCACCTGCTCTAATCTACCCGCTACTTTTACGAACCTGATAATATCCCTGAAGGGGATATTTGTCAGATCCTCAACATCAATTTGATCCTTACCTAGTATCTTCCATCTTACCAGCGAGTACAAAGGTCACTCAGCCATGAGAGTAAAGTAACTAACTAGTACTTACTAAATTTCCAGGAGCAGTTATATCCACTGATTCATTTCGAATCTTCAATACAGCACACTGTCTTTTGAGTAGGTCTACATTGTTATTAAGAACTGCTATGTGAATTGGTCTGCAAGCAAAATTGTTATATACAAATCTCATACATATAGCATTTTTTTGGGTGCAAAAAGGGTAGTTGATTTGATTTTTAACATTGATAATCCTTTATTTTAAACATCAGCCTAAATGTTACTCTTAATTTTTAAGTGTTTAAATATTACTGGGCTTAAACTATAAAAGCTACAGAAGATTATTAGTAAGTAGCGACCTGTTACTATTCCACTGCTGAAAATAGGTCTCTTTTCTCAGTTTTTGGACAGAATATTTGGAGCTAAGATCTATCATGCTGCTCTAATGTGGATTAGTAGGTAACACATATCTACAAAATTCTCTAGAGATATGCAGGTTTTCTCACAATAATTTCCTTTACTGAAAAGCATGTGATAAATTGCAATTATCATGACACATAAGTATTAACAGAAAAACTCATTGGTGTCTGCCCTGGTTTGAACCTGTGACCTCCTCGAAAGAGTCGCACGGTGTTACCGCTGGGCTGTCACAGCTTAAGAAGATTAATAAAAAAGATCTAAAGCTGGAAGTCATTATAAAACTTTGTGTAATGATTTATCCCATTTTATTGATATACTTCATAGATTTTAGAAGATATCATCAAATACTTTGATTAAAAGGGATAATAAATTCAAAAACACTTCTGTCCAGATACTTATTTTTTCCTATTTTCTAGTCATGAATTATAGAAAAAACTTCACAGTTTTAAGTATATATAAGTATATTTTGACTGGCCCAGCTGCATAGTTGGCAGTGATGCTTTGGCTCTGTGGGTTCAATTCTCACTGAGGGCCAAAATTTTCTATAAACAGTTTATTTTTTCAAGTCTGGGTGTATATTTGTATTTAATATGTATTTTAGATTATATATGTATAGATTTACCAGTTATCTGTCAACAATAACACAAGTATTAGGTTTCTTAATTTGGAGATGGGCTGAAGTGTGTATTTACACACACTCCATATGTAAATTTGTTTACTTATTACTAATTAAATAATTATATGCAATATTTATCTCAAAGTTTTAGTTTTAGTGTATAGTTAGCCTTTTTTTAAGTAAGTTTTCATCTAATATTACAACTTAGGATTATAAATTAAATGTTCTATGTTACTGGCATAAGTGAATAATTACAGTTTAAGTTAATGAGACACATTGACAGCTTGGACATATTTTTAACTTGACAAACCTTACCTTACTGACAATGTTATTTAAGTACTTTATCCCATACTTAAGTGAAAAATTTGAAAGACTTTTGTTTGTAATGAGATAAGAATTTATATCTTGGTATATACATAAATTTTACCAACATAATAGCTTTTTATAAAGTATTATTATAATTTTTTTTTACCTCCCCAAGTAATCGCAATGTCTTTTATGTGGTGCATGTATTTATAGAACATAGTGGAAGTAATCGCAAATTATCATTGTATATTATATAAATAATTATATAACAGATTAATTTGAAATAAATTTATAAAGTTGTTTTTAATTCTCTGCTAAATTACTCTAGATCTTGGTCTGTATCATATATTCAAGTTTAAATGAAAAAAAGTAAATATAATACTTACAAATTGCCATCTTCATCCTGTTGCAGACAGAATTTCCAATCAATCAGTGCTTGACGTAATATGAACTGTTTTTGTTCATCGGGCATCAAATACTTTACAGTATTTGATGTGGCTAAATTGAATGGAATTACCCCTTCAGCAAGAGTGGGCCCACCCATACTTGTTGATGCTATATCTGATTTATATTCATTATGTTGACTGTCAGTTTCTTCAATATGCTCATCAATGTAATTAATTATTGAGTGTGCATTACATTCTATATTTGATAGGCTAAAGTTACTTCCTATGGATAAATTACCAGTGCTCCCTACATCAGAGATATTAGTATCATCATTAATACATAAATTATAAAGTTCATCATCTGAACCACTGTGCTTGGGACTTTCCAAAGATGTCGGTATAGTTACAACTTCATTCACCTTATTATCACAATTTACTTTAGTACAGTTTACTTCAGTACAATTAACTTCAGTACTGTTTACTCCAGTTTCATCGATTTTCAAATTTGTATCAGAAACTAAATCTTGTGAATTAGAATGTTCATCAAATTCAATTTTGATGTCTTCAGATTTAACTACGTTGGAATTGTACGGTAAAACAATAAGCCTCTTTGGTGGCTGGTCTTTCACTGCGTAGGATCTGATCTTCTTCCGTTTATTTCTTCTCTGCTTATCTCTTATAAACTCGTTGTAAGAGGACTCGTATGTTTGTGTCTCAACATTGAAACAATTTTTATTTTTTATACTACTTTTGTTACTCAGCAATGAAAGTATTCCCTTAACTCTTAATTCTTGGCTGATAACTGAACACAAAGCTGTTAGTACTTGATCGTAATTATCCTGTCCAATACTATTCACAATTGCATCTGATGACAAATTAATTTCGGACGAATTCCCACTGTCGTAAGTTGCGGTTGTTCGGCTACTACTTTTCATCATGTCGAACCTATTCAGTATCAACAAGTTTGGGTATTTCCCCTTCAAAAAGTCATTATCTTTAGCTTTATATATTACATCTTCTTTTATGAAATTAGTTGACCCACTACCCAAACAACGAAACACTCCATAACTCGCATTTGGTACTGATTTTAACGATTTCTTCTTAATTATGACTGGTAATTTGTGTATTTTTACCTTACTATCCGTTTGTGCGCCTGACATATTGAATTATGAATACGTGCGTACTAGGGTTTAATTAATAATAGATGAATGAAATAAAAAAAATTGTCCTAAAATCATTAATCCCCGCACGTCATAGCAATACATTTACATATCACAAACTTATAAATTATGACAGAAAATAAGTAACATTAAATATGGGGCATCCCCCTGTAATTTCTGTAATCTTATTTTTCTCTATGTCCGTAGACTATAGACTACTATGGACAATAATGTCTATGTTTATAGTGCACAATATTAACAGACTTATTAGGGATTCTTAATATCTCTGGTGCTAAAAATACAAATAATCAAACAGCAATAACTGAATAAGCAGGGGTTATGACAAAAAAAATCCTTATTTCATTTTTATTCTTACACTAAAAAAAAAACAATTCTTGATTTGTTTGTAATAAACAAATAATACGATATAATATTAAATTTAGAAACACCATATTTTAATAACAAACTCCGCCCAATATTTTTGTTACTAATGTTATCATCCATTGTCTATTATTTGAATCATGTCGGATAATACGAAACCATGGATTTGACTATAGACATCGATCGTTTTCGTAATATCAGTATGATATTATTCAATTATAGGGAATCTTATTTGGAATGAAATTACAGGAAAAAAAACCGAATCATTTAATCAATTTTTAACTAGTTTTTTGCAAGTTTTACCTGAAAACAGGAAAAAACGACATTCATATTTAATAAGACTGCAATTAATAGCTCATTAAAAAAAAGTCTAAAAACGCATATTTGTCTATGGTCTATGTCAGAAAATACTTATACACTGTCCATTATATTAACCATCTTTTGACAGATTGACGATTTACATATTTAGTGATGTCCTAAAGATTCTCGTATGCGATACCATTCCGATTATAGTACCTACTATCATTAATCGAATTACGTACCTAAGTAATTCGATTAATGATAACCTACGTAAACTAATAACAGATATAGAAATCAACATTTTGATTTAATATTGCCTTAGTTTTTTGAAAATAAATGTTAATCCGTGTGTATTTATTATAATCATAAAAAATATATTATACATCAACTGGCAACATCAACAGACCTTCCGCTCGGCCGCCATTTTGACGTGACTCTCAACGAAACGCCCGTGATAGTCACACGCATTTACGTTCGCTGAGTGTTCTCTCGCATCTGTTACACCTTGAGTTAAGTAGCTTTATTCCTCGGAAAAACTTTTGTGAAACTTATATTAATTGATCGTGAAAATGCCGAAAGGACGTCTGTTGAAAGCACAATCGAGACAGTTAGTGTTAAAACTTCATGAGTATTTTGAGCAAGAAAATCAAAATGGCGGACCTCTTATACCTATCACGCAAGTCCGAAACCGTGTTGCAGCCGCGTTGGGGATCAGTCTATCAACTGTGACTAAAATCACTACTGATGCCTACGGCAGGAGCGGCTTGGAGCAAAACAAACCATCTACACCAAAAAGAAAGCGCCGGGCTCATAAGGTGACAGCTGTTGATGACTTTGACGCTGACGCTATTCGTCGTCATGTATATGATTACTACTTGAGAAAAGAAATTCCAACTTTGAGAAAACTTATTGTTTCTTTGAAAAGAAGTGGTCTATTTCATGGTGAAAAATCTTCTTTGGTCAAAGTTTTGAACACAATTGACTTTTCATATAAAAAGTTAAATAAAAGAAAATTATTAATGGAACGCACAGATATAGCTATAGCACGTTGTGATTTTTTAAGAGAGGCAAAGAAAATACAAGATTGGGTAAATATTGTTTTCACGGATGAAACATGGCTCAACGCTAACCACACACTATCTCGTTTCTGGACTGATGATACTGCTGATTCCACCAATCCTCAGTACCAATGGGAAAAGGTGAGCGCCAAAGGATTTGTACAAGACGCACTGTTGGCATTTAAATCGAAGAAATCAAATGACTACCACGAAGAGATGAATGCAAATGTGTATGAAGAGTGGTTCAAAAAAATGCTCATTTCATTGGAAGAACCATCAATAATTTTTATTGATAATGCGCCCTACCACTCCCGTCAAATTGACAAAATGCCAACACAGGCTAATAAAAAGCATGAAATAATTAATTGGCTTCGGGACAATGGAGAAAATGTGGACGACTCAATGTTAAAAGTTGAATTAATAAAAATATTAAAAACCAAAAAGAGAGCAAAACGCTATGTAATCAATGAAATGGCAGCAGAATATGGCCATACTGTTCTTCGAATTCCTCCATACCACTGCCAGTACAACGCAATAGAACTTATATGGGCACAAGTAAAAGGGCATGCTGCGAGATGCAATACAAGCCCCCCATTCACAGCGAATAAAATGTTGCAATTGCTAAAAAATGCTTGCACCCACGTAACGGCCGAGAACTGGGCAAGTGTGGTGGAAAGAACTAAAAGAGTAATATTCTCTGATTGGGAACGTGATATTGCGTTTGATAATATATTATCTACACAAGAGCTAATAATAACTGCTACTGAAGACTCCTCATCGGAGGAGTCTAGTGTTGATTATCATTCCGACGACTCGTGCTAATAAAATAAATTAAAATATCCTGATTGTTTTATTTGTATTCATGTATTAACTAAGAAGAAAGTAAAACTTTATATAATGTTATTAAATGTCTTTTAATACTCGTAACATCGATTTCTACCGATTATTTTTAATCTGTGGCATAATCGTAGTAACCATTATGTGTGACATCACTAAGTGGGCGGTACCCATCCATAAAGTACAAATATTATTTGTATGATATTTGTACGTAAGCAATACAAAACTTAATGAGCGTGAGCTGTCAAAAGACTGATAATATGATGGACGCAGTATAGCATGTCAACAGTTTGTCAGTAGTCTATGGTTAGCAGCTTGAAAGACGAAGCAGTGTTGCCATCTTAGTGGATTTTCCACTAAAACTGGTGGTTTTAACTACCCACTTAGTGGCCAAATATTGTTTTTAGTGGCTAGTGGTTTTTTTGGCGGGCTTGGTAAAATTTATTAGCAGTTAAAAAGTTAGATTTACTTCCATTTTACGATGATTTTTATGTATCTGTTCGTTTTCCGTTTTGCATATGCAAACATACATTGGTGTAAAAGCTTAAATCCGCTATTTGCTCATGGTTGGTGTTAAATGATAATGAAGATATGAATTGGATATGACCATGCCATATTTTTATTTTTAAGAGTACGACCTCGGTCAACAATATTGAGTCAACATTATTTGTCATTTCATACAAAATCCTAATTCATGAGAATCCTAAACAAAAAAACCGTGGTTTCATCCCGGCCGACCTTCATTAACATCCACTCCAAGACGGAATCACTTGGGGCGGAGGACGATGCTGCGCGTATGGTGCCATCAGCGGGGCATAATTATCTATTATAAAGTGCTGAAATCTGTTGAAACTATCGAAGTGCACAGTTACCACTGATAGATAATAAAATTGTGAGGTGCTATGAAGGAAAAAAGGCCAGAATATAAGCTAATTTTCCTCCATGACAATGTTCCGTCACACACATCAAAAAAGGTTCAAAATTACTTAGAGACGCTCAACTGTTAGATGCTACTCCATACCGCTTATTCACCAGAACTGGCCCCATCCGACTATCATCTGTTTTCGTCGGTGTGCCATTTGCTCGCTGAGCAGCAGTTCGATTCTTACGCGAGACTTCTTAGTCGTCTACGTTTCTCTACACGCGAGGATTTTCCACCTAATATTTTTCTAAACTTATACTTTATACGCGGGGATTTCTCACTTCATATTTTTTTCTGGATACTTATACTTAGAAGTTAGAAGGGTTCATCGTTCAGTACCGATCATGGGCTCATAATTATTAATTTTAGTTTGTATTAACTGAGCGAATTAATTAACGCGTAACTATGCAAAAATCACAACATACGCAACGGGATTCTTGGCTCGTAGGTATCTGAAATACTACGGGTCGAGTAGCGATATGTAAATTTTGTGATATTAATTTGTTAATTTTTTAATAAGCAAAAATATATGAAACTAATTATTTGTATATTTATTTTCTTTCATAAAACAAAAATTGTTTTAGTGGAAAATTTAGAGGTTAGCGGTCATTTAGAGTGTAAAATTTCTGTTTGTTAGTGGTTTTCTGGTGGTTTTGAAAGTTGAATCTAGTGGGAAGCTTATTGAACTGTTGGCAACACTGAGACGAAGGTCAACAGAAAGTAAAGTAAACGAACTGTACTCATTTCATTATGTACACCATAGATTATTAACTATAAAATAGATGGTTGAGATTCATACATTGGCGCGAGCCTATTTTCGGTGGTATGGGGGGGTGCAGAGTAGCACTATAGCTACTTACATTCTCATTCATAAAAAACTATCTGCCTCTCACCCGTTTCATTCATAAAAACGGATTTAGTCTCAGCTCTGACTCTTTCTCACATATGGAGTAGTAATATATATAACGTATGACGTAAAATCGTAGTAAAATTAGTGATGTACTTGGTGCGCTAAAACCGTAACTAGTGATGTCAAAGTTTTATCGATTCGCATTTTACTCTTACCGATTATTTGGATAACCGGTTTTCCTGTAACATATTAATAATGATTTTTAGATTTTAATAAAACAAAATATTTAAGGAAATTCTTTAATAGACTTTTACTGTAATAAAAAAATTTATATTCAACAGCCGTTTTACATTTCTATGTGCATGCTTCTTAAAAAAAAAAGTTTTTTCCTAAACACGCTAAAAGTGCAACTTCAAAAATGATTACTATTTTTAAATAGGAAACAGAATCGGCGATCATGTATCTTGAAAATATAGGAATTGTAATTTAAATTATTATATATTATTATTAAATATAATTAATTATAAGTATTCACTCGAAAACTAATTTACAAGATTAGTATTTGAAACAATAGATGCTTTCGTTTTTACCGTTTTAGTATTTAGGAAAAAACATTATACTTAAAAGGAGTATACTTGATGGTAAATTATAAATATTAGTCTTTTTTAGATATATTGGTAGTAGTTTTATAGAATATTAGTGGTTTTTATCTCTAAGTATAATATTTTCCATCAAACCAGTTAACACTTCGGATTTACACATATAAAGTAAGAATTAAATTGTGAAATTTTGCCATAATTAATGTGCCAATTGATACCAAGCTTTTCGATGAAAGAAAACATCATGAGGAACTATACTCCATGGGTTAAGTATTTAACTAAATGTAAACATGTCAAAACAGGTAGTTTATAGTAGGCATTATCTGCCTACTATAAAGTACTTTTTTATTACAACACATTATACTAACATTTAATATAATTTTTAATTCTTTTAAAGAATTTAAAATTATTGATAGTATTCGCACCACTTTATTATGGCGTGATTGCTATCAATAATTTTTACAAACTTTGAAACAATAAATAAGAATTATAAAATTTTTAAAGAAAACGATGGATAATATTAAATACACTAAATTACTACACATTTAAGTATCACAGAGTGAAGCTCGTAGAATATTGATATTATGTTGCGTTGGTTAATCCAATTACCATTTTAGGTAGTTTACTTGGCTAATCTGTATCTGCTGAATTTTATTAAATTATATATTGCTGTTTTGCTATACTAAAGGTATAAATATTTAATTTTAGAAAATACCAATCAATTTATGAAAATTACATTTATAAATATTAGAGATATTCTTTTGACAACTGCAGTTGAATCCCAATTTTTTCATTTGTTAATAATATTATTGTTATGACATATTTGTCACTCCTGAATCACATGGTTTTGTTTGTTTACATCTTGTTATGTTTCTATACTTATGGAGTATATATAGTAAAATAATAAAAATTTTGAATCAATTTTTAAATGTTAATAATAGTAATATTAGTTAGTTACTTTTGCCTCATGTATCATAGTTCTATAACTTTACTTGCGATAAAATTTTCCATTTCCATTATCGTTTTCCAAGTATCTGCAGTACTGTGAATTCTCCTTAATTGATACACCGTTGTCTAACTCGCATTATGATTACGATTATGCAAAAAACTTTTAACAAATCATATTTATGATTAATGCAAGTTAACCAGGAATTATAGTTTTTTAAGTTATATACATTTTTGACTAATTAACACTTTACATGCCATATAATGCCATTCCAAAGATATAAGTTTTTGTGATGGATAATATAATTTTAACTAGATCAAATCTTTCAGTTTTATTAGACAATAGCGTAATTATAAAAATTTCACAATTTAAATAATCCTGTTTTGAAAATATATTACTCCCAGGATTGCTCAGGTTTTTAGTTTTGCTACACAAGTAAAAACACGTGTTTTGAATAGGAATAAATGGTGTTAATGTTAAAATACACAATTTTTAGCAGCAATACAGGCAGAACTCATATTTCATTATAAGCCCGTCGTTTAAGCAAACTAACAATTAAACTAGCATGAATCTAGCATGAAACTAGATGGAATACAAGGTACTATAACTATCAAACAATAATATTAACCAATCATGTTTTAAACAATGAAACCAAATTATGATCCGTTCTAGTGTGCTAGAGCCCCCTTATCCACGGATTTGAGAAAAAATCCATTGGGTCCTAGTTAAGAAGTTTCAAACTTCATAATGTTTGTCAATTATACTAATATGAATACTATTTTGAAGACACAACCTTCTCTTGAGTCCTCTAGCATTGAAGCGGACTTTTACAGCCTTATTCCAAAATTCCGAATGGTTCAGGCGGCAAAATAAATTGTTAGTGAATAAAAGCATTCGCGCTGTGAAAATGTTATTACTAATGTCAATAAATGAGGCTAAATAATTATGATTCGACTGAAGCTCTTCATATATGTTCATCTGCATCATCGGGCTCGTGGACACTTCCCGGCGGAAGAGTTCGCAGCATATTTAACCTGTAATAAATAAGTTATTCTTTAATAATGTATAGATAGAACATTAGTTTGCAAAGGTAGTCTTACAGACAATCTTGGCATTGATATCCCCTGAGTAGAATAGACCACCCTCATTTCTTACCGAGGTGTCGCGAAAACCGATTAAGGTAAGTTGACGTCGGGCAGGCGACCGGTCGTAAGATACCAAATCATGTGATAACATGTTTAAAACATGTTGTGCCTACCCCATTTAGAGTGGGATAAGGGTAGGAGAATGATGCATTGACAAATAACAGAGATTTTAAATTTTAAAAATATATTTTTAGCTTCTACTGGTCTTAAATAGTGTCTGGAAAATATTTTTTTCGTGTCTATAACTTTGTCTACAGTTATATTTTAAGTATAGAATAGAGACTATAATTATAAATTTTGTTTTTTTAATAATAAAATATAAGGGGTATCTGTGACAATCTTTGTGTTATGTTAAATATCTTTGATTTTGTACTGTTAGCAGTACCAGGCTAAAAATATTATGCTTTCCAAATACTGTATTGTATGTGACAAAGTTCCAATGATCATCACTAATATGTCTTTTAAGCTATTCTTATATCACACACTTTTTTGCATCACTATAATAGAGGAAAAATTGTACCAAACATTTTTTGTTATATCTCAAACGGATTAGGCAGTTAGCCCATTAGACATATAAGCTTCAGTTTTAATAGAAAGTGAAATGGACAGACTGACATACTTTACATCAAATATTTACTTGCCTTCATCTAGTCAAATCAATTGACCTAATCATGTGCTTCATCCCATAAAGCATCAACAGCATATAGCCCTTAGACGTCATCCCAATGAGTACTCTCTTTGGCTATGACCAGGTTCATCTGAAAATTATTGCAAATACATTTTAATAAATATGGAACAAGCTATGGATAGCTCAGCGGTGAGGCCGTTCGACTCTGTAAAGACGATCATGGGTTTATACCCCGCGCAGGCACATGTCTAATTGACAATTGCAATTTATGACACGCTTTTCGGTGAAGGAAAATATGGTAAGGAAATCCGCATACTTCTAGCGAATACTAGGGATATGCGTAACCTACCAATCCGCATTGGAGCAACGCGATGGTAGGTCTTTGCTACAATACTTCTCTCCAAAAAACGGATAGAGGAAGCTTATGGTTCCCACTGCTGGGGTGGATAACAGGCCGTTACTTTAAACATACACATGCCAATTTTTGTGTTTACAAACAAAAATGATTTATATTTGAAACATTTTAACTCACTTGAAGAATATCAGCCATTGTATCAGATATTAATGAATTCATTGCAACAACAGTAGCAGTGCCTAGACCAGACACAGTTACTCAGACAAAAAATCTAGTTGAAATGTGCATAACTAAATGGGATAGTATTTTAAAGTATCTTGAACAAATAACTTTCTGTTAAATAATTAAAGTATGTCTGTAATCCATATTGTCTGTCGCAGAAAGAATAAAAACTATTCAGAAATAACCACCTAAAACATAGAATATAACTGATATTGGGTATGACATATGATATACAACACTTCAATAAAGCATACACAATAAATATTACTATAGAAGGAAAAGTTTTATTTTTATTATTTTAGTTTTATTTTTACTTATATTTTAAAATTAAAAAATAAAACTTCCCTATATTATCACAGTTCAATAAAAACACTAAGGATATACTATAATGCTATATGCTTCGAGGTCCCTGCTTTAATAAATGTATATATAAATTGAAAAACACTAGCTTAAATTGTACTATATATTATAGAAAAAGAATATAGCACGAAAAATACTATATTTTTATCGCTAATTGCAATTGTCGTGCTTTTTTTAATTAACTGTGAATGGAACGCACCCGCAGCCCTGCATAGGGAATGTAGGAACGAAACTCATTCATGTATTTACGGGGCTTAGTTAGTTAGTAGCTCTAACTCCGTGTCATTATCCAGCGAAAAGTAATAAAAAATAATCATGGAAAAATAAATAATGATTGAAAATAGATGTGTCCTATTTTTTTTCCTGAATTTCCTAAAAGTACTATATTTTTTTGATTTAAAAAGAAAAATAGTATTTTTCTTCAAAAAAAAGGTGGCAACCCTAATCGCGCCCTGTTTGATTAAATAAGGGCAACACTGTGCCGTTATTGTTTCCGGTAGGAGTCTTCCTATTGATAAAACGTTTCAGTGCCATTCAGTCGTTGTTCGTCATTCAAGAGAAGTGCATCTCGGAACGGGAATTGTGGTATTCCTATTATATCGTGTTCTTGTATATAGTGTGCGTTAACAAGAAGTTTATGGAATTGTCTAATTTTAATTAAAAAACATTTGTTGGTTTATATATTTTTGCGTAAGTAAAAAGTGATTACAGTTATATATTACGTATAACGAACGTTTCAGGTGAGTCAGTACGTTTCAATTTTCTTCGTATTAAATAGTGCAAAAGTATAGTTTATTTGTTATTAAGTTTTGGATAACTACTCACATTTTATCCGAGAATGTTTGTTGAAATTCAAACATTTGAGTTGTTGAGTTTGTGATAGTGAATGTATATAGTGCTTGTGTATGGTGGTGGCGGTGGTGGAGGTTTGTGCATGTGTTTTTTACGAATCCTGCATGTATCAGGTATGATAACCAATTGTCCACTCTACATTTAGCATTATATACATTTTCTATTTTACTTCATCGCCGATTATAGCAAAATAATTTTATTATTACTTTTGCATAATTACTCTGTTTAAATCATAGCTTAGGTAAATATAGACATTGTAATCTTTAATGACTAGCAGCGTCTGACTGCCCTCCTGTAAAAGCTGCAGGGCTTTTTCTTCTCATTTAACAGTATGGTTGAGGTGGACACTGCAGTGTTCTTTCTTCCCATACTGTGTAGGCGTTTTGTTGGTAATGTTTGTTTTCTGTATCGTCGAACATTAGCTTCAAAAGCGCGCTACTTTGTAAGACGTTTTATTAACGGGCTAGCCATTATAACGGTGTCGTACTGATTTCGGAAATTGCGCAGTTTTGGTAATTCGTACGTCATTAACTTTTACATTTTTTTTGTGTAATGGTTATGTGTTGCGGTTGGCAAAGAGCCGGTATTTGGCACCTGCAATACATGTAAAACCTTAATTCTTTTCCCAGTCGCTTTTGGCTACTGATGTTTGAGTGCACGCTTACATCTGTGGCTGAAATTACGGGAATCTAACTTAGCTTCATAAATTCAGACTTCACTTGAGTATTAGTTACCTCAAATGCATTTTCTCAAATTACAGAGGTCCTGGTGGTTGACGCTACTGTTCGGCCTGGCGCTGTTCGAGCGCTCGAGGCGACGGCGGAGCGACAGCAGCTGCGGCATAGCCGGACGGGCCGGCCTGGGGTGAGGGGCGGCGGCACGTCTCCATTGGCAGCAGCGAGGCCAGACCAGCGTAGCTCGTGGAGTCACGAGGCCAGCTGTCGGACTGCCCTCCTGTAAAATTAATCCATTAATTTCATTCAATCCATTAATTTTTACATTTTTTTTTTGTAATGGTAATGTGTTGCGGTTGGCAAAGAGCCGGTATTTGGCACCTGCAATACATGTAAAACCTTAATTCTTTTCCCAGTCGCTTTTGGCTACTGATGTTTGAGTGCACGCTTACATCTGTGGCTGAAATTACGGGAATCTAACTTAGCTTCATAAATTCAGACTTCACTTGAGTATTAGTTACCTCAAATGCATTTTCTCAAATTACAGAGGTCCTGGTGGTTGACGCTACTGTTCGGCCTGGCGCTGTTCGAGCGCTCGAGGCGACGGCGGAGCGACAGCAGCTGCGGCATAGCCGGACGGGCCGGCCTGGGGTGAGGGGCGGCGGCACGTCTCCATTGGCAGCAGCGAGGCCAGACCAGCGTAGCTCGTGGAGTCACGAGGCCAGCTGTCGGACTGCCCTCCTGTAAAATTAATCCATTAATTTCATTCAATCCATTAATTTTTACATTTTTTTTTTGTAATGGTAATGTGTTGCGGTTGGCAAAGAGCCGGTATTTGGCACCTGCAATACATGTAAAACCTTAATTCTTTTCCCAGTCGCTTTTGGCTACTGATGTTTGAGTGCACGCTTACATCTGTGGCTGAAATTACGGGAATCTAACTTAGCTTCATAAATTCAGACTTCACTTGAGTATTAGTTACCTCAAATGCATTTTCTCAAATTACAGAGGTCCTGGTGGTTGACGCTACTGTTCGGCCTGGCGCTGTTCGAGCGCTCGAGGCGACAGCAGCTGCGGCATAGCCGGACGGGCCGGCCTGGGGTGAGGGGCGGCGGCACGTCTCCATTGGCAGCAGCGAGGCCAGACCAGCGTAGCTCGTGGAGTCACGAGGCCAGCTGTCGGACTGTCCTCCTGTAAAATTAATCCATTAATTTCATTCAATCCATTAATTTTTACATTTTTTTTTTGTAATGGTAATGTGTTGCGGTTGGCAAAGAGCCGGTATTTGGCACCTGCAATACATGTAAAACCTTAATTCTTTTCCCAGTCGCTTTTGGCTACTGATGTTTGAGTGCACGCTTACATCTGTGGCTGAAATTACGGGAATCTAACTTAGCTTCATAAATTCAGACTTCACTTGAGTATTAGTTACCTCAAATGCATTTTCTCAAATTACAGAGGTCCTGGTGGTTGACGCTACTGTTCGGCCTGGCGCTGTTCGAGCGCTCGAGGCGACGGCGGAGCGACAGCAGCTGCGGCATAGCCGGACGGGCCGGCCTGGGGTGAGGGGCGGCGGCACGTCTCCATTGGCAGCAGCGAGGCCAGACCAGCGTAGCTCGTGGAGTCACGAGGCCAGCTGTCGGACTGCCCTCCTGTAAAATTAATCCATTAATTTCATTCAATCCATTAATTTTTACATTTTTTTTTTGTAATGATAATGTGTTGCGGTTGGCAAAGAGCCGGTATTTGGCACCTGCAATACATGTAAAACCTTAATTCTTTTCCCAGTCGCTTTTGGCTACTGATGTTTGAGTGCACGCTTACATCTGTGGCTGAAATTACGGGAATCTAACTTAGCTTCATAAATTCAGACTTCACTTGAGTATTAGTTACCTCAAATGCATTTTCTCAAATTACAGAGGTCCTGGTGGTTGACGCTACTGTTCGGCCTGGCGCTGTTCGAGCGCTCGAGGCGACAGCAGCTGCGGCATAGCCGGACGGGCCGGCCTGGGGTGAGGGGCGGCGGCACGTCTCCATTGGCAGCAGCGAGGCCAGACCAGCGTAGCTCGTGGAGTCACGAGGCCAGCTGTCGGACTGCCCTCCTGTAAAATTAATCCATTAATTTCATTCAATCCATTAATTTTTACATTTTTTTTTGTAATGGTAATGTGTTGCGGTTGGCAAAGAGCCGGTATTTGGCACCTGCAATACATGTAAAACCTTAATTCTTTTCCCAGTCGCTTTTGGCTACTGATGTTTGAGTGCACGCTTACATCTGTGGCTAAAATTACGGGAATCTAACTTAGCTTCATAAATTCAGACTTCACTTGAGTATTAGTTACCTCAAATGCATTTTCTCAAATTACAGAGGTCCTGGTGGTTGACGCTACTGTTCGGCCTGGCGCTGTTCGAGCGCTCGAGGCGACGGCGGAGCGACAGCAGCTGCGGCATAGCCGGACGGGCCGGCCTGGGGTGAGGGGCGGCGGCACGTCTCCATTGGCAGCAGCGAGGCCAGACCAGCGTAGCTCGTGGAGTCACGAGGCCAGCTGTCGGACTGCCCTCCTGTAAAATTAATCCATTAATTTCATTCAATCCATTAATTTTTACATTTTTTTTTTGTAATGGTAATGTGTTGCGGTTGGCAAAGAGCCGGTATTTGGCACCTGCAATACATGTAAAACCTTAATTCTTTTCCCAGTCGCTTTTGGCTACTGATGTTTGAGTGCACGCTTACATCTGTGGCTGAAATTACGGGAATCTAACTTAGCTTCATAAATTCAGACTTCACTTGAGTATTAGTTACCTCAAATGCATTTTCTCAAATTACAGAGGTCCTGGTGGTTGACGCTACTGTTCGGCCTGGCGCTGTTCGAGCGCTCGAGGCGACGGCGGAGCGACAGCAGCTGCGGCATAGCTGGACGGGCCGGCCTGGGGTGAGGGGCGGCGGCACGTCTCCATTGGCAGCAGCGAGGCCAGACCAGCGTAGCTCGTGGAGTCACGAGGCCAGCTGTCGGACTGCCCTCCTGTAAAATTAATCCATTAATTTCATTCAATCCATTAATTTTTACATTTTTTTTTTGTAATGGTAATGTGTTGCGGTTGGCAAAGAGCCGGTATTTGGCACCTGCAATACATGTAAAACCTTAATTCTTTTCCCAGTCGCTTTTGGCTACTGATGTTTGAGTGCACGCTTACATCTGTGGCTGAAATTACGGGAATCTAACTTAGCTTCATAAATTCAGACTTCACTTGAGTATTAGTTACCTCAAATGCATTTTCTCAAATTACAGAGGTCCTGGTGGTTGACGCTACTGTTCGGCCTGGCACTGTTCGAGCGCTCGAGGCGACGGCGGAGCGACAGCAGCTGCGGCATAGCCGGACGGGCCGGCCTGGGGTGAGGGGCGGCGGCACGTCTCCATTGGCAGCAGCGAGGCCAGACCAGCGTAGCTCGTGGAGTCACGAGGCCAGCTGTCGGACTGTCCTCCTGTAAAATTAATCCATTAATTTCATTCAATCCATTAATTTTTACATTTTTTTTTTGTAATGGTAATGTGTTGCGGTTGGCAAAGAGCCGGTATTTGGCACCTGCAATACATGTAAAACCTTAATTCTTTTCCCAGTCGCTTTTGGCTACTGATGTTTGAGTGCACGCTTACATCTGTGGCTGAAATTACGGGAATCTAACTTAGCTTCATAAATTCAGACTTCACTTGAGTATTAGTTACCTCAAATGCATTTTCTCAAATTACAGAGGTCCTGGTGGTTGACGCTACTGTTCGGCCTGGCGCTGTTCGAGCGCTCGAGGCGACGGCGGAGCGACAGCAGCTGCGGCATAGCCGGACGGGCCGGCCTGGGGTGAGGGGCGGCGGCACGTCTCCATTGGCAGCAGCGAGGCCAGACCAGCGTAGCTCGTGGAGTCACGAGGCCAGCTGTCGGACTGCCCTCCTGTAAAATTAATCCATTAATTTCATTCAATCCATTAATTTTTACATTTTTTTTTTGTAATGGTAATGTGTTGCGGTTGGCAAAGAGCCGGTATTTGGCACCTGCAATACATGTAAAACCTTAATTCTTTTCCCAGTCGCTTTTGGCTACTGATGTTTGAGTGCACGCTTACATCTGTGGCTGAAATTACGGGAATCTAACTTAGCTTCATAAATTCAGACTTCACTTGAGTATTAGTTACCTCAAATGCATTTTCTCAAATTACAGAGGTCCTGGTGGTTGACGCTACTGTTCGGCCTGGCACTGTTCGAGCGCTCGAGGCGACGGCGGAGCGACAGCAGCTGCGGCATAGCCGGACGGGCCGGCCTGGGGTGAGGGGCGGCGGCACGTCTCCATTGGCAGCAGCGAGGCCAGACCAGCGTAGCTCGTGGAGTCACGAGGCCAGCTGTCGGACTGCCCTCCTGTAAAATTAATCCATTAATTTCATTCAATCCATTAATTTTTACATTTTTTTTTTGTAATGGTAATGTGTTGCGGTTGGCAAAGAGCCGGTATTTGGCACCTGCAATACATGTAAAACCTTAATTCTTTTCCCAGTCGCTTTTGGCTACTGATGTTTGAGTGCACGCTTACATCTGTGGCTGAAATTACGGGAATCTAACTTAGCTTCATAAATTCAGACTTCACTTGAGTATTAGTTACCTCAAATGCATTTTCTCAAATTACAGAGGTCCTGGTGGTTGACGCTACTGTTCGGCCTGGCGCTGTTCGAGCGCTCGAGGCGACAGCAGCTGCGGCATAGCCGGACGGGCCGGCCTGGGGTGAGGGGCGGCGGCACGTCTCCATTGGCAGCAGCGAGGCCAGACCAGCGTAGCTCGTGGAGTCACGAGGCCAGCTGTCGGACTGCCCTCCTGTAAAATTAATCCATTAATTTCATTCAATCCATTAATTTTTACATTTTTTTTTTGTAATGGTAATGTGTTGCGGTTGGCAAAGAGCCGGTATTTGGCACCTGCAATACATGTAAAACCTTAATTCTTTTCCCAGTCGCTTTTGGCTACTGATGTTTGAGTGCACGCTTACATCTGTGGCTGAAATTACGGGAATCTAACTTAGCTTCATAAATTCAGACTTCACTTGAGTATTAGTTACCTCAAATGCATTTTCTCAAATTACAGAGGTCCTGGTGGTTGACGCTACTGTTCGGCCTGGCACTGTTCGAGCGCTCGAGGCGACGGCGGAGCGACAGCAGCTGCGGCATAGCCGGACGGGCCGGCCTGGGGCGAGGGGCGGCGGCACGTCTCCATTGGCAGCAGCGAGGCCAGACCAGCGTAGCTCGTGGAGTCACGAGGCCAGCTGTCGGACTGTCCTCCTGTAAAATTAATCCATTAATTTCATTCAATCCATTAATTTTTACATTTCTTTTTTGTAATGGTAATGTGTTGCGGTTGGCAAAGAGCCGGTATTTGGCACCTGCAATACATGTAAAACCTTAATTCTTTTCCCAGTCGCTTTTGGCTACTGATGTTTGAGTGCACGCTTACATCTGTGGCTGAAATTACGGGAATCTAACTTAGCTTCATAAATTCAGACTTCACTTGAGTATTAGTTACCTCAAATGCATTTTCTCAAATTACAGAGGTCCTGGTGGTTGACGCTACTGTTCGGCCTGGCGCTGTTCGAGCGCTCGAGGCGACGGCGGAGCGACAGCAGCTGCGGCATAGCCGGACGGGCCGGCCTGGGGTGAGGGGCGGCGGCACGTCTCCATTGGCAGCAGCGAGGCCAGACCAGCGTAGCTCGTGGAGTCACGAGGCCAGCTGTCGGACTGCCCTCCTGTAAAATTAATCCATTAATTTCATTCAATCCATTAATTTTTACATTTTTTTTTTGTAATGGTAATGTGTTGCGGTTGGCAAAGAGCCGGTATTTGGCACCTGCAATACATGTAAAACCTTAATTCTTTTCCCAGTCGCTTTTGGCTACTGATGTTTGAGTGCACGCTTACATCTGTGGCTGAAATTACGGGAATCTAACTTAGCTTCATAAATTCAGACTTCACTTGAGTATTAGTTACCTCAAATGCATTTTCTCAAATTACAGAGGTCCTGGTGGTTGACGCTACTGTTCGGCCTGGCACTGTTCGAGCGCTCGAGGCGACGGCGGAGCGACAGCAGCTGCGGCATAGCCGGACGGGCCGGCCTGGGGTGAGGGGCGGCGGCACGTCTCCATTGGCAGCAGCGAGGCCAGACCAGCGTAGCTCGTGGAGTCACGAGGCCAGCTGTCGGACTGCCCTCCTGTAAAATTAATCCATTAATTTCATTCAATCCATTAATTTTTACATTTTTTTTTTGTAATGGTAATGTGTTGCGGTTGGCAAAGAGCCGGTATTTGGCACCTGCAATACATGTAAAACCTTAATTCTTTTCCCAGTCGCTTTTGGCTACTGATGTTTGAGTGCACGCTTACATCTGTGGCTGAAATTACGGGAATCTAACTTAGCTTCATAAATTCAGACTTCACTTGAGTATTAGTTACCTCAAATGCATTTTCTCAAATTACAGAGGTCCTGGTGGTTGACGCTACTGTTCGGCCTGGCGCTGTTCGAGCGCTCGAGGCGACAGCAGCTGCGGCATAGCCGGACGGGCCGGCCTGGGGTGAGGGGCGGCGGCACGTCTCCATTGGCAGCAGCGAGGCCAGACCAGCGTAGCTCGTGGAGTCACGAGGCCAGCTGTCGGACTGCCCTCCTGTAAAATTAATCCATTAATTTCATTCAATCCATTAATTTTTACATTTTTTTTTTGTAATGGTAATGTGTTGCGGTTGGCAAAGAGCCGGTATTTGGCACCTGCAATACATGTAAAACCTTAATTCTTTTCCCAGTCGCTTTTGGCTACTGATGTTTGAGTGCACGCTTACATCTGTGGCTGAAATTACGGGAATCTAACTTAGCTTCATAAATTCAGACTTCACTTGAGTATTAGTTACCTCAAATGCATTTTCTCAAATTACAGAGGTCCTGGTGGTTGACGCTACTGTTCGGCCTGGCGCTGTTCGAGCGCTCGAGGCGACGGCGGAGCGACAGCAGCTGCGGCATAGCCGGACGGGCCGGCCTGGGGTGAGGGGCGGCGGCACGTCTCCATTGGCAGCAGCGAGGCCAGACCAGCGTAGCTCGTGGAGTCACGAGGCCAGCTGACGGACTGCCCTCCTGTAAAATTAATCCATTAATTTCATTCAATCCATTAATTTTTACATTTTTTTTTTGTAATGGTAATGTGTTGCGGTTGGCAAAGAGCCGGTATTTGGCACCTGCAATACATGTAAAACCTTAATTCTTTTCCCAGTCGCTTTTGGCTACTGATGTTTGAGTGCACGCTTACATCTGTGGCTGAAATTACGGGAATCTAACTTAGCTTCATAAATTCAGACTTCACTTGAGTATTAGTTACCTCAAATGCATTTTCTCAAATTACAGAGGTCCTGGTGGTTGACGCTACTGTTCGGCCTGGCGCTGTTCGAGCGCTCGAGGCGACGGCGGAGCGACAGCAGCTGCGGCATAGCCGGACGGGCCGGCCTGGGGTGAGGGGCGGCGGCACGTCTCCATTGGCAGCAGCGAGGCCAGACCAGCGTAGCTCGTGGAGTCACGAGGCCAGCTGTCGGACTGCCCTCCTGTAAAATTAATCCATTAATTTCATTCAATCCATTAATTTTTACACTTTTTTTTGTAATGGTAATGTGTTGCGGTTGGCAAAGAGCCGGTATTTGGCACCTGCAATACATGTAAAACCTTAATTCTTTTCCCAGTCGCTTTTGGCTACTGATGTTTGAGTGCACGCTTACATCTGTGGCTGAAATTACGGGAATCTAACTTAGCTTCATAAATTCAGACTTCACTTGAGTATTAGTTACCTTCCTTTAGTTGCACTTAGTCTAGTGCTATTCCATCTCTGAAAATAATTTTAAAAAATTAAAAAAATTAAAAATTGTTACTTTTCAAATAGAACCTCTTATGAACAAGGTTGTATTTGAATCTATATGAATAGTTGTTCTATAATATAAAAAAAATGTTGTCTGTGTCATTATGCATTGATTTGTTAAGAAAGAGTAAATGGGTTCACTTTTAGAAAAATTGCTTTTTATTATTGCATAAGTATGAAGGAGAAATATTGTTTGTTATTTAATTTCTGTTAGATATAAACAGTTGCACATTTTAAGTGATTTATAAATTACATAAATATTTACTTTCAGTTTTATAGAACAGTCTTTTAATATTGCTGTTATTCTTTCATTCATTACACATACTATTATATCTTTTATTAGCACTGTAAATGTAAAGATATCTCAAATCATAACTATAAATAACATCATGTGACAATCATATTAAAATAAAAAATTACTCTTAATCTTGGATCTGAGGATTCTTGAATCTGCAATTAATCAATCAATCGTTTAATCAATCGTAAATTTAAATTTTGCTTTTGCTTTTTAATTAAAAATCAACAATAGTGTTATATAAAGCAATATACCCTATATTGCTTTATACAGAATAAACTTGCTCTCTTTTGCTATTTACTCCCTTTTCATCGGAGTCTCATTATAAAAAACTTGACAATCATTTTTAAAGTTCTAATATAATACAATGAAGTATACAACTTCAATTAAAAAATACTTCTAAAAAAAAATATTAAGTAGACCATTTAAGTTATGTCCAAATTATTCATAACTAAGATAGATACACACTTATGATCAATTAGAACAACTTCTAAAAAACTTTCACTTTAAAGTTCCATTATTAATCATTTATTGCACTACAAGACACTAGAAGCTATATAAAATCGCAAGACATATCCTTAATATAATAATGAATATAGCTAATTCATCAATCGAAATTAATGTACATATCATAATTTTTATATAACGATAACTAAGTCAAATATGAAATAAAAATTATACTGCATGTTAAAGGTTTTAGGCTATCCATGCAAGGTTAGGTTATTATATTTAGATGTGAGAATGTAAATTTTAAGAAAGCTCTTACTATTATTGAGATGCACAAAATTCATTAAAACTCAACACTTACATTTATATAATGATTAAGTAAATCCTCTTCTTATTGTTTTATAACTGCACGTTTCTTCGTTGTTATATTTCTCATTTTAAGAAATATCTCAACAGCTACTGGTGAAATAAGACTTGATACATTTAATTTGCTTCTAGTGATATTTGTTTCAAGAATTTTGCTAACTAAATTAAAACAAAATTATACATTTTAGTAAAAATTAAAGTACTAGAACTTTACAACGGGAAATTTAAAAATTTAATACACCGCCCATTCATTAATAAAATCAACTTGTTGTCTTGTTATATGATAGACAGTCAAAATGAGAATGAGTGCGTAAAAATATGTATGTAGGAGTGGAGCGAGATGCAGCTGAGACTATTTTCATACGATTCATTCATAAATACGTACATGTGCAAGAGGGATGCGAGATAACATGTGTTGGCGCCTGTAGTAAAACCGCCCTGATGTACACTGTAATCTTTGACTGTACTGTTGACTAATGACTTATATCATCACACAGCAAAATTTATTTGCGTAATTAATTTAATTTAAAAACAATATTTAAAACAAAGTGCAGAAAAATTACTAAATCTTTATTAATTTTTTTACAAAAGAGTAGAGATCAATATTCACATGCATTGCTTACTGCTGATTAATCCTAAAATAGTTTTATTTTGAAATGAAATATAGAAATCATATTTTGGTTTATACTTAATATTAATATCAGGACACACATTTATTTCAATTGCAATCTGTAAATATATCTAATAAAAATATAGGTATCTGCGAAATCAATTCAGTTTAAAAACTTTAAGAAGTTCTCAAAGAAAGTTAACAAACACATAATTTGATTAAAAAATACATAGTACCTTCTTATAAAATAGTAGCCAAGATATACATATAAAATCGAACACAGATTCATTACATAAATTAGTTGACGAAATTCCGTAAAAAATGACAAAGCAAATCGATATAATAGTAAATACGCAAAATTTTATAACATTTGAATTTAAGTGTTCCAGACTAATCAAAATTACTTAAAAATAAAACTTCAAGTACATATATGTTCAGTATTTTTTTTTTAAATCAAGATTTTTTGGTCGTCTAGAATATGGCCAGGCAAATGTAAGAAAAAAAAATTTAAAAATTTAAAAGATATTTAAAATTATTTTAAATGAAACTTACACCATCATAAATAACACATTAATTTTATTAATCACGAATTCGCTAAAATACCTGCCCATACTACATTAGCCGCTATCAAAAATTAATATAAAAAATATCTAAAATACTGTGCTTCATCTCATAAACTAATATACAGTCTACGAAAATCTAAGGCACTAAATCCCTACTAGCTAAATAAACCTAATATTTCCGGTTCCGTTTCAAAAAAGTGAAAAACGGTATTACGGTGGGTTACCAATTGAAGGTATACTACAGTCTTTATCCATAACCTTATATTCGAAATTGGAATTAGTGTTAGTATAAATTTAATACTGATATAAAGATTTTTAGCATTAGGCGTTAAATAATTTATAGAATTAGGCGTTACTTTGCGGAGATCCATAATACAAAAGTAATAATAAAATTATTTTACTATAATCCCCGATAAAAGAAAATATATGTAATGCTAAATGTAGAGTGTACTATTAGTTCTCATAAGCGAAGCTTCGTTTTGTGATTTTGTCTTGGAGTCTATCTCCTGAAAATGCTTCGGTTACGGGGCGAAAGGATTATTGAGATTGTGGTGGTGAATGTGTTTGTATATTGTTGTGTCACTGGTGGCGGTTAGTGCATGAGTTTTTACAAATTCTGCATGTATCAGATATGAGAACGGATAGATACAACATTTATCATTATATATATTTACTTTTATCGCGGATTATAGCAAAATAATATTATCATTACTTTTGTATTACTGATATATTATATTTTATAAAAAATACACATATGTAACAACCATATATGTCAACAAAAATCAAACTGTGGTAATAAGACGACAGCTGTATACAGTTGTCCCGTAAAGTATACATTAGACAAAGCAGGAACCGACATTAGCTTGCGGCTCCTGCTTTGCGCCTTGCAAAAGTACGTAACTCATTTGTGGGTTTTGGTATAAGATTCTATAATAAAATTCCGCAATCAATTTCAGCACTGCCATTACAGCAGTTTAAAAACACTGTTAAAAAGAGGCTGATACAGAAAGCCTACTATACTCTTGAAGATTATTTAGAAGATAAGAATGTGTGGATATAGCTCTCTTTGAACCTGTACAAGACAGTAACGACTGAATGTAAATAGTATTAAGAATTATATGTTTAAAAGAGCAACTGCCGAGTTTCTTGCTGGCTCTTCTCGGTAGGAACAGCTTTCCGAACCAGCGGTAGAGTTGACGATTCAAAAGCACTTGTTTACAAGTTTATTTGAATAAAGAATATTTTGAATTTGAAAGAATGGATAATCTTGTAACACCTAATACTAGATCTATTCATGACTCAAATTCAATTACAAAAGTATATATTTTCGTATTAGTAGGTACTAAATTATGACTTTGTTTGGATATTGAATTTTTGCTATTATTGCGTCACTACTTTGCGTTTCTATTTACCACAGCTACAAATGAGTGAGATTCATGAGTATTTAGGTATGATAATAATCTTCATGAACTTAAAAGGCGACTAAGGTAAGTGACTCACCGTGTGGTATACGGTTTAGTAGAATAGACCACCCTCCTTCTTACCGAGGTGTCGTAAAATACGACTAAGGTAAGTTGACGTCAGGCAGGCGGCCGGTCGTAAAAACGCAGCCAAATCATGTTACAACATGTTGTGTCGACCCCACTTAAAGTGGGATAAGGGCAGGAGGATATAATAATCTTCATGAACTGTACAAACTGCAAATAGATTTGCGGTGAATCATATGAGTAGATGTTGTAACTTTTTGGAAAAACATCTCTGAACGTAATTTTTTAAAGCACACCCTGTATAAACATTTTATACTCTGTTTACTATGGCAATGCATTGTCATAAATAATGAATTTATTTTTAAGACATATTGTTTTTTATTAATAAATTTAAATCTTACTATGCTTAATAGTTAAATTAAGTTTGCTGTTTATTGAAAAAAGTAAAAGAAATTAAAAGTTTTTAATGAAACACAAGTCCAATTTGTATATAAGGTTATTATCAGTCTATAAATCTACCAAATTAAATGGTAGTTATCTCAAATATTTAATTATTAAATTAAGTAGAAAAATATACATCTTACATTATTACTAAAGGTGGGTAGATTGTCTATTTTTTAAAAGATCAGTCGAGTGAAATACCACTTCTAATATAAAAGAAAATTAATAAAAAAAATGCTATTAAGATTAGGAATTATCTTCATCTATAACTAAATTTGAGTCTGATTCATTTAAGTCTTTACTATCACAGTTGGACGAGTCACCATCTTGAGAATATGGTGTTCCATTTACAAATTGATTGTCTAACATATCCAAAGTGTTACCATGTTTCATAATTGTAGATAAATTATGTAAATAATTCTCCATATTCGCTGCTAAGGCAGTCATAATTTGACACTCGATACTTTTGACATTCTTTAAGTCTAGGTTATTCTGTCCATTCCTACTAACTTGGTGCGAGTCTGATTTCAGCAAATTGGCTAATATAGGGTTGGCGCGCAACGTTTCATCTGTACCGTTTTCCTCTTTAGCATGTATCCGTTTGTGAAGAATAAACACATCAGGGTCCTTGAAACATTTTGAACACTTTGTACACTTATATGTCACTGTGTCTCTTTTTGTTTCATTGTTGGTTCTGTTAAAAGGTATTTCATCACTTTCATTGCAGTTACTAATCTGTGTAATGTTTTGGTGTGTGTTTTGTGAGAGATTTTGATCTAATTGTGTGAAAGAGTTAACTAATTGTGGCGACAAAGATGCATCTGCTTCTTCTGTAGCCGGTGTAGGAGATGATGGTTGTTCTAAAATTAAAAAATATTCTATAATTATTTTATTTATAATATATATAATATATTGCATATCGCCGTGTGGTATCTGACTGAATAGAATAGTACCACCCTCAATTCTTACCGAGGTGTCGTAAAAGGCGACTAAGGTAAGACGACCCGCCGTGTGGTATCCGGCTGAGTAGAATAGACCAACCTCATTTCTTACCGAGGTGTCGTAAAAGGCGACTAAGGTAAGTTGACCCACCGTGTGGTATCCGGTTTAGTAGAATAGACCACCCTCTTTCTTACCGAGGAGTCGTAAAATATGACTGAGGTAAGTTGACGTCAGGCAGGCGGCCGATCGTAAAAACGCAGCCAAATCATGTGACAACATGTTTATAACATGTGCCGACCCCACTTAGAGTGGGATAAGGGCAGGAGGACGATATAATATATTGCATACTTGTCAACTACACACAAGTCCATCACATAGGCTATCGACTGCCCACAGTTGACCAATACAATTTTTTATTATACATTTGCAATTAAGACATCTGAATTGATATAAGATTTTGCATCCTTACCATTGCTAAGTGCAGTTATACCAGCTGCCTGCATTGCTAACATAGTCTGTACATAAATAGCTTGAGCCATTTGCTGGTGCATCTGCAAATAAATTATATGAAATCAGATGATCATGTAGATAAATCCAAGTCCAAGTAGTCCACTAGTTATCTTTAATATTTAAATGAGTTTATCTTGTATGTATATAATAATCTCCAATGATTTTCCTAAAGTTCAGCATGTAGGGGGTTTTGGGGGAGCATAATGGATCTAGATAAGTTTGATTATAAAAAAATTATCCCTATTTTCGGGCTCCAATTTTTTTTTAAATTTAAATACAACGTTGAATACAATCACAAACTTTGGCTGTCAAACCTAAAGTCATGGTAGTTCATTTGGGGCGGGGGGTCTAGAGAGGTAAAAATACCTTGGATCGAGCCCCACCTGCCCTATTATTTTTTTATTATTCTGTTCAATTTTTTTTACATCATTTAAAAATTACCAAGCAAGGCTCAATCACCCAGGTGCTTTATGTTAATATGACCAATAATCATGTTTCACACAAACCCTTGCATCAATCATATTTGGTGGTGGTGTCCAAGAAGAACTTCTTCCTACACATGGCACAGGTGAATCAGCAGGTAGATTTTGTGATGGAATCGCATCCTTTCTAAGTGTACGCCATTGTCCTGAAATAAGCGTAACATTTGTTTGGTAACAACAACAAAAAGTGAGATGTAGTTGAATGATAATAGTTAAATTTTTTATTGAATGATATTCATGTAAAAATATACCTATTATAACATTTCATATCATAATTTTCAGCACAGAATATAAAAAGTTAAAAATTTTATACACAGCTCAATTCTAAAAATTTAAAAATGGTCATAATAATTATGATACATGATAACAATCAAAATAGATAGATATAAGTGAATGAGATTGCTAAATGTGCATAATTTAATCTCCGCCTAATTTAATAATAATTATTTATTGACCTTGAAATAAAGTCTATGATACCAATAACACATTTATTAGGTTCTAAATACAAATAACTAACTAGAGAGCGTGTTCTTTTTGTTTTGTTTACCTTTATTTTTTTGTCCACTAGTCATAGTATAATCATCCGGCGTGAAATGTAAGCTACAGACTTTCGAATATTTCGTATACGGTTTTCCCCTTTTCAATATTTTATTCCACAGTTTTGCAAGCTCTTCATCCCTTGGAAACTGGTGAAATGATACATTTTTTGCTTTTCCAGCCATTGAGGTGCAACGAGGCACAGTGCAGTAGTACGGCATTTTGCAAATTATTTAACAGTTGATATCACATATTTCACTTTTTATTTTCGTATTACTAAGCTTTTTGTTAAAAATTGCTGCATTAAATTACCAAAATAAACACAAACAAGCAAGCGCCGACATTATGCTTACCGCAGACAACAAAACAAAAAAAGCTAAAGTGTGATAGACAAATAATTTTATTTATTGAATTATTATAATAAACAATAGTTTTAAATACTAGATCTAATGTTGACTTTATTTAAATGCAATGATTTTACCTTTAAAAATAAGCAATACAGTAAATAATTTACCATAAAAAATCACAACACCTTCAATAGGAGGCATATTTTAAATGTTTCTTGTAAATCATAACATACAAGGTTGTCTTTGGATTCATTGTCTTTGGCAATAAGTAGCCATTTTTCAGAAAAAATGTGAAGTGGGGAAGGGAAAAAAGGCGAATACATGTCAAATAATTCAAGGCTGCGGTGTGATGATTCTAATTTTTGCAAACGTGATAGCGATCTCAACAAACAATTTCACAGTTCTTTTCTACAGTGTTGTGTATAAAGATACATTTGCATTTACCGTGAGTGACCATAACAAAGGTTGATGCGAAATTGGCTTAAAAGATGGGTTATTATTGTACAGTTCCACAATGCACTTCGCTCGCCGGCAAGACTAAAAACGTTAAGTTCCACCGTTTTCCCCGCGATGAAACCATGGCTAAAAAGTGGAATACTATTCTGAAACGCGGGAAACCTTATACAAAATACTCGAAAGTATGCAGCCTGCACTTCACCCAAGCTGATTACAATGCCACAACAATGGGTAAGAATAAAGGTATTCGGGTTTTTCCATGTCTGGCTAGTTTATTTTAGAGATAATCACAAGTTTTCACTCTCGGATGAGTCATAATTGACGTTTCGCGATTTTTTTGCGTCAGGGAAAACACAGCGCCGGAAATATACGAGAGACCGGATTCTGCATATAATCGTATAAAAAACTTCGGTAGTGCCCTTTATCTTGTACGTTTGACATTCAGAAGACCTAGTTTTTATTTAGTTTATAAATTTTCGTTAATTACAAACGCTTTTTTGCCAAACACCTGCAAGAGGTCTCATCATTGTTTAAGATTTCTTTTCATGTACATATTATTCCTTAATTGTTTAAATTTGCTAAATATAAGAATTTCTGAATAATAATATTAGTATTCTTAAAGTAATTATACAAACACTCAGTTCATAGTAAGCTAAATTATTGTTTGTAAACAAATTTAATTATTTAGTATGATTATAATATTTAGTCAACATAGTGGCTAGAAATAATAGTTTATAAAATTGCTGAAAAAGTTTTAATTTCACTGTGTATGTTACACAGTGTTTGTCTGTGTATGTTTTCTAATATGCTCAGTTTTACTAGTTTTGATAAACTTTTTTGGTCAAAAGATTTTGGATAGCTGATATTTCTATATCAATATTGCAATTATGTTACATATATTTCCACTAATTAAAAATCCAATCAAACCTCTGAGATGTATTATTTAGATGGAGTCTTTAAGAATTCAGACAAATGTAACAAAATAAGTGAAATGTTGTGTATCAGTTACACAGTTTCATAAAAATATCTATTAGTTATAGTATGTACTCAATATAATATTGGGTATATCTAGATTAATAGAAAAACATATAAAAGTAGCAGTGAGCTACTTGTTGCTGTGGGTCAGTCTGGTTTCTATTTTCCCTTTATTTGACATTTAAAGAAATGCTCTGCTTTTAATTACCAACACTTCCTATCTTATTATCTATACTATCCTTTTAATTAAAAAATTATCTTCTAGGGCAATGTAAAGAATGCCTAAATATTAATAATAAAGTTACATGTAAAAATGTATATAACTTTATTCTTTGGATGGGGTGATATGTAGATATATAAAATATATTATGAGACAAACCATCTGTTTTTATTTATATTATCATATTTATATTCAGTTCTTGAAATATCACATTTTGTTTCATTTTGCAAATTTTCTAAGGTTCAATGTACTCTCTTTTTTTGTGGTGTGCTATAAAATGTTTTGTTGTTAATTTTGGTATGGTTTTTTGGACATCGGTGTGTTTAATCCAAATAGGTGTTGCAATTTTAATATTTAGTTTGCATTATTTGTCAAACTTATGACTTACATTATAGCTATACACTTGAACTTGACCTTAAGTTCTTTCTTAATAGAGTTCATAATCAAAAACCAAATAGGTGTTGAATAATTTTGATTGCATTATTTTTAAAATTGCTTATGAGTTACATTATTGCTATAAACTTGAACTTGACTTAAATTTCTTGTTAATTAAGTAATCATGATGATAAATGCAATGAGAGTCAAATTATTTAATTTTTTCATATAAATAGAAGAAAAAAGTTTATTTAATATCAAAATAATATAATGCGAAAGTACTGACGTAATTAATAAAATCTTTTATTTATTATGAATTATTGAAATATATGAGGATACTAGTTATAATCGACGACTTTGTTTGTGTGTACTGTTGTAGCGTGATAGGTTGATAATAGATGGTGCTTTTTAGTGTCATCCTATTCTTGTAGAATTAAAAATTTCATCAATATTGCTTCAGCAAATTCACCATGAAAGAGTAACAAACATATATCCATACTTACAAACTTTCGCATTTATAATAGTAGGACAGGATAGGATTGAAATGTTTTATTTAATATCAAAATAATATAATGCGAAAGTACTGACGTAATTAATAAAATCTTTTATTTATTATGAATTATTGAAATATATGAGGATACTAGTTATAATCGACGACTTTGTTTGTGTGTACTGTTGTAGCGTGATAGGTTGATAATAGATGGTGCTTTTTAGTGTCATCCTATTCTTGTAGAATTAAAAATTTCATCAATATTGCTTCAGCAAATTCACCATGAAAGAGTAACAAACATATATCCATACTTACAAACTTTCGCATTTATAATAGTAGGACAGGATAGGATTGAAATGTTATTTTTTTTCTGATTTTGTTTATAGAAAGTATTTTGTATAGTAAACATCCCACTCGCAATAAGGTATAATTTTTTATATAGACCTGTGCCTTGTTTCAAACATGTCCAATTTTTGGGAATTGTCTTTATTTGATGTATAGGAATTATATGTATGTTATTATAATTTTTTAATTTTTATTAACAGTATTTTATGCTATTTATAGAAAACAACTTTTCAAACTAAAGATTAACTCATTTAATTATTAAAGATAATATGCTTTTCTTGTGTTTAGTTTGATGGCAGTTTTAGCTTAGACATTACAAAATTAATTTTATTAGTTTTGGCTCATTAATATTAATGATATATATCAAAACAGACCCATAGTAAATATTTTTTATATATTGATTTTTTCAAGACATATTTGAGTCCCATAGAGTAATCATAACTTTTAACAGGTCTATTAGAACATTAAATTTTTATTTGTTGTTGCATAATAATTTTAGTATAGACAATCAGAAAAGTTGTAGAATGCAAAAGAGAGTCTCTAGTTTTTTCATAAAAGATTCTCCATATTAAAAAAATCTATGTATAATTATCAGTGATGACATCTTTATTATCTATTGATATTTATATAATATACACTAAAGATTGTCATTAATATTTGAGATATCAGATAAAGGTCACAGGTCGACAGTATGTTTTATATTGTTAAAGTAATTGATAATATTAATGAAGAGCCAGCAAGAAATTCAATGGTTGCTCTTTTAAAAATATAATTCTTTATACTACTTACATAGGCTATCTATATCAGCCTCTTTTTAACAATGTTTTTAAACTGCTGTTATGGCAAAGCTGAAATTGATTGCGGAATTTTATTATAGAATCTTATACCAAAACCCACAAACGACTTACGTAATTTTGCAAGGCGCAAAGCAGGAGCCGCAAGCTTATGTCGGTTCCTGCTTTGTCTATTGTATACATCACCTATCGTTTTATAATTCTTTATATTTTTATGTACATAAAAGTATAGATGATAATTAAATCAAGCGATTTCACATTTTTGTATGTTGCTGTGACATATTTAAGTGATAATGTGCACTTATCCTTATTTTTTTAGATAGACATTGACATAAAATCAGGTAGATAGTTAAATGCGGGTGAAAAAGATGTACTAATTTAGTGAGTAGTACTTACATATATTACATTCATATTCTCTCTATTACATGTAGTCAGGTCTTACATGAGGCTCCCTCAGGGGTCAGATCTTACATGATGTAACCTCAAGATAAACATTTTTCAAACAAAGAGTTCTTTATACTCTTTCATACTTCTATGTTCGCCCTCCCTTCAGGTGTTCACTAAAATTCATCACGCCCGCTTTACATATAAATGACACATAACACATCTTTAGCGGCAATGCTTCTGCGCTCGCTCATCCTTCCGGTGACGCCGTCAAAGCCATTAAGTCAATTTAAAAAAGAACATTGCAAATACACACACACCTATTTAAATTTCGTAAATTGTGCAATATTATGTAAGAGATTTTTTTTAAATAAGATCTCAAATTTTTAATTTTTTTTAATGTATCAGTAATTTAATGTAATTTAAAATCTATGTACCTTTGATTATTGTTCTCTTATCACATCATTTTCCTTTCTATAATCATCATAATTTTATTTGTGTTTGTATTGTAGGGGATAAATATTACGAAATTATATTAAAAGACTTAAAATTTGAATGTCCATACTAATATCATAAATTCGAAACTTTGTTTGGTAGCACTGTAACGAAAATATAAACTTATTCACAGTCACTATATTTGTACAGATGTAAACATTATATTAAAATACAATTACGGATATCTACTGAATATCTTATACCTTAGGGCTCATAAGAAAAATGTAAGAAAAATCATAAAAAAATTCTACCCATTAAGCTGATCAATAGTGGTCAAACACAACTATTAGCTATCTTTAGTATTTAAATGAGCTAATTTTGAATGAATACACACATATATATATATATATATATATATATATATATATATATATATATATATATATATATATATATATATATATCTACATAGGTTTTATTTAAAAAAAAATGTTAATTCCTGTTTTCAGGCATTAAAAAATCTAAAATATAAATTGTGTACAAAGGTTAATTTTGCTGTCATCTGTAAATTTGTAATAGCTCAGTGGGAAACGAGCGGAATCAAGAGGAGAAAATACTCCAGATCGAGTCCCGGATATCGCCTGCCCTGTCCTCCTTTTTTTATTGCATTTTTTTTATATCTTATAAACATTACAAGGCTTGTTCATCCAAGTACTAAATATAATAATATTAACTCATCACAGTTATTGTAAATTAACCTTAGTCACAGAACGCCATCAGAATTCCCATTTTTCAAAATTCGAAAATATGCGCTTGTGATTTCCTTCCCTGTATATGGCGAAAAGTGAATATGAGGAAAAAGTTAATCGATGCTAATTTATAGCGACTACATCATCGTCTCCAAGTCAACTGATGAACATCAAGTTAATATATTGATACCAATATATAAAGCTGTAGAGTTTGTTTGTTTGTTTGTTTATTTGAACGAGCTAATCTCAGGAACCACTGGACCGATTTGAAACATTCTTTGAGTATAAGATAGGTCCATTTATCGAGGAAGTCTATATACTATATAACATCACTTGTAAGATGTATAGGAGAGGAGCAGCAATAAAAATATTGCGAAAACGGCAAAACTTAAAGCTTTTCTTGAGTGCGTTAAGTAAACGGTAATATTTATTCAAATGGCCACTATCAAAATTACCAGCTCATATTATCAATTTGCTCGTCATTCGAACCTATTCGGTTAGAATTTTGCGATTCCCTGCATTACGTACACACCTAATTAGGTCGTATTACCACCTAATACGACGTGCAAGAAAATCCTAAACGTTAATGATCCCCGAAATCTGATATTACCTTTATAAATACTGGCAGTCGCTGGGACGGGTGGGAATATTACAGACTCTTATCGACTAAGCCCTGACATTGTTCATGAAACAAGGTCGAAATATCAGCAAATAAAATTAAGTGTTCATAAAAAACAAGTTTTATAATTTTACCATTACTTTTGAATCGTCAAGTAAAATTATCGCTGGTTCGAGAAGTTGCTCCTACCGAAAAGAACTAGTAAAAAACCCGGTAATTACTCTTTCAAAAAAGGTTTATTACAATCTAATTGTTACATATAAAATTGTTGTAGTCTGGTTCGCAGAAATCTTGCAAAATTTTAGAATACAAGTTTGCCTGCAAAGTTTCTTATTAATTGTTTTTTGTTCTAATGGCGCAATAGCATTAATGGTATTCCTCCGTTGATATTTAAATCTAAAGGGGAATGATTAAATTATCGGTACAGTAGTCAAAAATATGTTGCGCTATCTTATCAGAGTGCAATATGGAAAAGATTTCCAATAAACATTAACTGTGGATTTGACAAAATCTTATATAACGTAATTGATCTAATCTGCTTAATCTTATCAACACTTTCTTATTTTTGTTTAGAGTATATAAGTTACGTTAGAGTTTTATATTATCCCAAAGAACAGTTATGCTCTATGAAATGGTATCCAAGCGATCGAACACTTTTTATAGTTTGCCCAATTAAGTTATAAAATTGATTAGGACAAGAAACATTCGCCTGACGCTGTGTAATGAGATAGCTAGGACTACTCTCGAGATTAGTATAGAGCAAGCAGGTGTCGGCAACCTTCTAAGATTGAAGAGCCATAAGTTTTAATCCAGTATCCATATATTTGATTTCTGATTTGGAACAAATTAATTTCTTAGAAAATATAAACACTTTATCATAAATCATATTCTAGGATTTATACATCTATCGGACTATTTGTGTAAAATTTTTGTTATTATATTTTGGTTACGGAATATTTTTTTTTTAAACTGACAGTTTCTAGCTAGTTCTTCTCGGTAAGAGCACCTTTTCGCAACAGTCGTAGCTTCATTGTAATTTGACGATTCAAAAGTGCTTGTAAAAGTCAATTTGAGCAAAGAATTATTTGAAATTGGAACTGGAGAGCCGCAACTTTATATCTAAAGAGCCGCGTGCATCTCGCAAGTCACGGGTTGCCGATCCCTGGTATAAAGCACGTGATCTTCATTTAAGTACCGCGAATTCAAACCACGCGCAAACTAATGAATTTTCTATAAAAAAATCTTGTGCTTGTTATTTTATCTGTATTAACGCTATTTAACAGCGTGATCATAACAAAATGTAAAACAATAATAAAATACATTTTTAATTAAAGTAGGTCATAAGAGTTTAACATCTTATAATTGTGTTGATACGGGTGTGTGTATGAATACTGAATGCTAGTAATCGTAATCGAAAAGCTTTCCGAACCAGCAGTAGAGTTGACGATTCAAAAGCACTTGTTTTCAAGTTTATTTGAATAAAGCATATTTTGAATTTGAAATTGAATTTTAAAAATAATTACTAGCATTATTTACAAAACAAAATCAAATATTAAAATAAACATAGTGATTATTTAAAAGAAAAAAAGAGAAAAATGTTTTAAGCGTGTATTTACCTCATGCGATCTACACTTTTGCCAAAACTTTATAGTGCTCAAGCCTATGCTGGCCTAGTAAAAATATATAAAAGACCCGATTAAAACATAATGGATTAATGAATAAAAACAACGTTTCCGGACTGAATCACCTGACTTAATCTCTGTGCAAAAAACTAAACTCGCTCTCGTAAAACGACATTTTCTTTGTTAGATAATTACAAATGATCGGATGTTCTTGTCACAAACTCAATAAAATTTGTGTTAGTCATACGTACTGGTCATTCGTGATATAGGATCGCCTAGTTCGGACCTATATTATTATACTAGTATTGCCCGCGACTTCCTTCGCGTTAAGTTAAACGATTAGGTGCCTTTTAACCAGCTTTTTTTCCTATATGTTAAGTTAGTGTCTAAGTCATGATCCTCCTGCCCTTATCACACTCACACATATGATTTGGGTACGTATTTTACGACCGGCCGCCTGCCTGACGTCAACTTACCTCAGTCGTATTTTACGACTCCTCGGTAAGAAAGAAGGTGGTCTATTTTACTCAACCGGATACCACACGGTGGGTCAACTTACCTTAGTCGCCTTTTATGACACCTCGGTAAGAAACAGGGTGATCTATTTTACTCAACCGGATACCACACGGTGGGTCAACTTACCTTAGTCGCCTTTTATGACACCTCGGTAAGAAATGAGGTTGGTCTATTCTACTCAGCCGGATACCACACGGCGGGTCGAATTACCTTACTCACCTTTTACGACACCTCGGTAAGAAATGAGGGTGGTACTATTCTATTCAGCCGGATACCACACGGCGTAAGTAAGTGTCTAAGTATTATCTGAATTTTGAAAAAGCCTCCGATTTTCGTGGAATATAGCATGTTAGCTAGGTTTTATGCCAATGACAACCACATACGAGTTTCATTATACCAAAGACAACCAAGACATATTTTTTTATATACATACACATTTCGTCTTTTGTTTTGCACTATTTGTATTTGTAATGTATGACGAGTTATAATGTCTTGACATAAAATAATGACAGGTCACAAAAAGGGATATGATTTTAATTATTGGCAAAATGCTATTTAGTAAAATATTTAGAAAAGTATACAAAATAATGAAATTATCTTGTGTAAGATATTTTATTTCCTTCTTCTAGTTAGCGTTTTTTTGTAATTAAATTCACTTTGAGTAATGATTTGGGTGCAGTACTGGTACCTATTTAGTTATTTCATGACCATTGAACGTTCACTAGAGTGCATGAAAATGCGTTAATCCAACTTTGCCTGCCATGTATGAAATTGCAATTTCAAATACAGATGCAGGCAGGAATCTGAATAAAGTTTCGTTTGGGGAAACCCCAGTTTCAATTTGAATCGCTTTAATATCCATGATGTGATATACCATTTATAAACAAGGAAACAGATAAACTTATTTAGATAATGCAAATCATAAATGATTTTTTATTTAATGTTCTAATCTGCACTGAGAGGAAAATTTTAAATGTTAAAAATGTTAAGCAATAAGTGGAGTGTAATTTTATTTCTTATTGTTCCCCGTTATCCGTTTTTGTAACTTTTTAAGCATAACTAGCGATCAGGTCTGAAAATTTTTAATTTTATAATTTTTGTATAGTGTTAAGCTGTGATGGCCTAGCGGTGCGACCGTGTGAATCTCTAGAGACGTGCATGGGTTCAAACCCGGGCAGACACCAATGAGTTTTTCTATTAAAACTTATGTGTCTAATTGATAATTGCAATTTATCACACGCTTTTCGGTGAAGGAAAACATCGTGAGGAAACCTGCATATCTCTAGAGAATTCTGGAGATATGTGTAACTTACCAATCCGCATTGGAGCAGCGTGGTAGGTCTTAGCTCCAATCCTTCTCTCCAATAACGGAGAGAAGAGGCCTATGCCCAGCAGTGGGATAGTAACAGGCCGCTACTTACTTTTTTACTTAAGTTAAACATTTTACCGTGTTGTTTGGCTGAGTAGAATAGACCACCCTTATTTCTTACCGAGGTGTCGTAAAATGCGACTAAGGTAAGTTGACCAGCCGTGTGGTATTTGGCTGAGTAGAATAGACCATGCTCCTTTCTAACCGAGGTGCGTCGTAAAAAGCGATTAAGGTAAGTTGACGTCAGGCGTCCGGGCGTAAAATACCTAGCCAAATCAAGTAACAATATGTTTAAAACATGTTGTGCCGACCCCATTTAGTGCGGGATAAGGGTAGGAGAATGATGATGAATAATAAGTTAAAATGAGACAATAGGTAAATAATATATAACAAAGATATTTTTCCCTTTTTCAATAAATAAGAAAAGAATTTCTCAAAAGTTAGGCTATTTATTCTTTTTTAATAACTCGTCAATTCTGCACACAAATCACGAGAAATCGCACAAATGCGATAATTAATAAAATGGCACTATCGCTCTCCTCTCCGAACCTTTCCGCGCTGCACTGCATTTACGCGCGTCACGAAACCTCGCCACTGCTATATTCACGTCTGTATACAACTTCCGCTCTCCTGCCTTCTATTACAAATATTTTTATTGCTGGAGTTCGAACTGTAGTAGACGATAATGGGATCGCGATCCTTAAACCCTGCTATAATACCCTGCTGATATTTATATGCTTATTAATATCATAATACAATCTATCAAGCAATTTGCGAAAAGTTGTGATAACCCAGCATTGAGACCGTGCGACCTTTCAAAACAGTCTCATCAGGTCAACAGTCACATAATCCCCCTTTCTCCTTATTTGAAGAGAAGGGTTAAAGCTAAGACCTACCCCACTCCTCAAATGAGGATTGGTAAGTTACACATATCCCCAGAATTCTCTAGAGATATGCGGGTTTCCTCACGATGTTATCTTTCACCGAAACGCTTATGACAAATTGCTATCAGTTACACACAAGATTTAAAACAAAAACTCATTGATTCATACCTGGGGTTTGAAGTCACTACCCCTATGAAAGAGGCACACTGTCACCACTGGGCTATCACATCTTACGGTCTATGAACTTACTGTATAACTAATCAAATTCAAATTCAAAATATTCTTTATTCAAGTGGACTGTTTACAGTACTTTTGAATCGTCAAATGTTTTAAAGAAGCTACCACTGATTCGGAAGTTTGCTCCTACCGAGAAAAACCAGCAAGAAACTCGGCGGCTAATCTTTTAAAAAATTATTACAATTTGATGGTTACAAGATAATCGTTGCAGCTGGATGCGTCATCATAAAAGTTGTCTTTAATTTTACGAATTATCAGAAAAATTTGGAAAATCTATATAATATATGCTCTTTTCAGGACAGTGGAAGACCCTGTCAAAAGATGCAATACCTACACAGAATCTGCCAAAACTGAACCCCGATGGTACAGTGATGGTGATTAGGAAGAGTCGCACGGTTAAATACAAAGAAAGTAAAAAGGAGGATCACTCTTTAAGGTATAGGAAAAATTAGATATTTGTTCCAAATATTACTTAATGACAAAATGCCGTGTGGTTTCCGGCTGAGTAGGATAGACCACCCTCATTTCTTACCGAGGTGTAGTAAAGAGCGACTAAGGTAAGTCGACCCGTCGTGTGGTATCGACTGTGTAGAATAGGCCACCCTCAATTCTTATCGAGGTGCCGTAAAGAGCGGCTAAGATAAGTCAACCCGTTGTGTGGTATCGGCTGTGTAGAATAGACTACCTTCTCTCTTATCGATGTGTTGTAAAATACGACTAAGCTAAGTTGACGTCAGGCAGGCGGCCCGTCGTTAAATACGTAGCCAAATCATGTGACAACATGTTTAGAACATATTGTGCTGATCGCACTTAGAGTAAATAATATACCAAAATCAATAAGAGACTGTATTTTCCTTAGTTTCCTCTTAGATTCAGGTAATAACAATTTCAGAACGTCTAAAAAGTTTTAAAGTTGGCTTTAATTTTGATTGTATTGTAGTTGTAATTTTGATTGGTAAAAAAAGCGAGTTTCAACTGTTTCTGCTTATTATTTACTTCAACGAATGTAGAATCTCATGGCATATGGCATGAGGTTTAAAAATGATATTATATTACAGTGTCAAAACAGAGAAATGGACGAATCTTAGTCATACGTCACTACCATTACCTACCGCAGAGAGCCTAACTTCGGAGAGTCAAGAAAGCAATGTAAGTTATATATATTTATTTTTATCTTTAATATTTAAATGAGTTAATCTTACAAAAGTAATAATAAAATTATTTTGCTATAATCCGCGATGAAATCATGATTCATCGCGGATTATAGCAAAATAATTTATTTATATATTATTACTTTTGTATTATGGATCTCCGCAAAGTAACGCCTAATTCTATAAATTATTTGAGTTAATCTTGTATACAAATATTTTTTTAATTTTGTAAACGGCTCCGGATTTTCTTGAAATTCGGCATGTAGGGAGTTTTAGGGGGGAAAGGACGACCTGGCCAGGTTGTATTAAATAAAAAAAAGTTGTTTTCGGGCACTGCAAAAAACTTAAATTTTATGAGAAAGCAAACTTTAATTACGCTGTCATTTTCTAAGTCACGATAGGTCAAATGGGTAATGAGTGGTCTCGAATTCACAATACTAGCTTCGATTACAGATAATCTTTTTAAAAATCATAATTGTTTTTTTTTATTTATTTAAAAAAAAATACCGAGTTAGGCACGCAACAGCAGCATAAGTATAAGTTAAGCTCTGTAATTACTTTTCTAAATAACATATTTTACATTTTACATACTCTTTAGTTAAGTAACTGATTATTACGACTATTTAACTTCCAGCTACCCTACAGACTCCAATCATTAAACACACTTACAAACACAATAGCCCCACACAGTATAATACAAAACCAAATACAAACGATACAAAAACCAAAAAAACAGGATGCCATAATGCAAACAGATCCGATACAATCTGAAGAAGAAGAGCAGCAAAACAGTTACAGTGAATCGGAAAAATCATATAACGACTCTTATACACAGTACAAGGAGTTTGACAGTGAAGGAAAGAAATATGAGATGCCGAAAGATTTCTCAAAACCAACAGAGGACTATATCCCGCAAACCAACGAAGAGTATAATAAGGAAGCTGAAAAGTATGCTTTAGAAAGGAAATCGCTAAACGGTTACGAGAAAATAGATTATCCTAAACAAGTTGTCGAAAATGGTTACCAGAAAATTACTGATGTCTACAATTTTAATGATAAGGATTATCAAAATAGGACAGAACAATATGCTCTCACTCCGTACACAGACCACGTTGAAATATTGAGGAATCAACAGCACAATTTGCAGATTCTGCAAGAGCAACACAGGATTACGGAGAATCAGAATTTCTTTAACGAAAATCATATAAAGCAGGAAATAGAGTTTGGGAGTGAGGAAGAAAAGTTTATGTATGAGCGGAGTAAGGAACAAATAGGTGAGAATCTATATTATCTATACATATTATTAAACAATAGGTGATGTATATATTAGACAAAGTAGGAACCGACATAAGCTTGCGGCCCCTGCTTTGCGCCTTGATAAAGTACGTAAGTCGTTTGTGGGTTTGGGTATAAGATTCTATAATAAAATTCCACAATCAATTTTAGCTTTGCCATTACAGCAGTTTAAAAAAACTATTAAGGAGAGGCTGATACAGAAAGCCTACTATACTGTTGAGGATTATTTAGACGATAAGAATGCGTGGATATAGATATTGTTCGACCCTGTACAAGATAGAAACGATTAAATGTAACTAGTATTAAGAATTGTATTTTTAAAAGAACAGCCGCCGAGTTACTTGCTGGCTCTTCTCGGTAGGGACAGCTTTCCGAACCAGCAGTAGAGTTACCGATTCAAAAGCACTTGTTTACAAGTTTATTTGAATAAAGAATAATTTGAATTTGAACAAATTCCACGAAAGCTGTTTGTTTGTATGTGATCGATTTTCTCAAAGTCTACTGAACGGATTGCTACATAGTTTTTTACTAATAGATATAATAATTCTTGTGAAAGATTTAGGTAAATAATACATTCTACGTTACGGCTGAATTTAATGGGACTCTTACTACGAAAATGAGGGTTGTGGAGCAACATATGGGCTACTTTTTATACTAGAATTTACATTGAGATACACGGAATAATCTTATAATTTTATTTAGTTACAACGATAAATATAATTTTGCCGTGAGGCATCCGGCTGAGTAGAATAGTGCCACCCTCATTTCTTACCGAGGTGTCGTAAAATACGACTATGGTAAGTTGACGTCAGGCAGGCGGCCGGTCGTAAAGACGCAGCCAAATCATGTGACAACATGTTTATAACATGCCGACCCCACTTAGAGCGGGATAAAGGCAGGAGGATGATGATGATGACAACGTTAAATATAATTTGACTGGCCCGTTGGAGCAGTGGGTAGTAACCCTGCCTTCAGCTCCGCGGTTCGATTCCCACCGAGGGCCAACATTTTCTATAAATGAATTTGTTGGTCTTCGAGCCTGGGTGTATATTTGTATTTAAGTATGTATTTAAAAAATATATATATGTATATATTCACCAGTTGTCTGTCACCCATAACACAAGTATTAAATTACTTACTTTGGGGACGGACGACCGTGTGTGTAAGTGTCCCATATATTTATATATTTATTTATTTATTTACAAAAAAAAAAAAAGAATTATGTTCTAAGTAATGTACTTAATCTACAGCCAACATTCAATAAACGTTTAATAAAATTAAAAGGTCAGTCAGCTACTTAAAGTTTTAATACATGTGTTTGATTACTTTTTGCTTCATCAATAGCAAATAGAACAGCGATATATTAGACAGTGTTTATACATAAATAAATATAAATTATATTTATATTTCAACGTAAATCTCGTAGACAATTGTCAATTTTCTTTTTAGTTGGTCTGTGTTAATACTACTAATATTATACTCGTAAATGCGGAAGTTTGTGACTATGGGTGTATTTGTTTGTTACTCTTTCACGGCGAATCCGCTGAACCATTATCGGTGAATTTTTGCAAAATTATTCTTATACATCATCATCATCATCATCTTCCTGCCCTTATCCCACTCTAAGTGGGGTCGGCACAACATGTTATAAACATGCTGTCACATGATCTGGCTGCGTTTTTACGACCGGCCGCCTGCCTGACGTCAACTTACCTCAGTCGTATTTTACGACACCTCGGTAAGAAAGAGGGTGGTCTATTCTACTAAACCGGATACCACACGGTGGGTCAACTTACCTTAGTCGCCTTTTACGACACCTCGGTAAGAAATGAGGTTGGTCTATTCTACTCAGCCGGACTCCACACGGCGGGTCGACTTACCTTAGTCGCCTTTTACGACACCTCGGTAAGAAATGAGGGTGGTACTATTCTATTCAGCCGGATACCACACGGCGTGCAAAATTATTCTTATACATCGGAGTAATATTTAGGCTACATAGATAGAAATCCTGTTAATTCTACAGGAATAGGATGATATTGAAAAGCGTCATCTATTATCAACCTATCACACGACAATAGTCCACGCGAACGAAGTTGCGGGAAAATGCTAATATTTGTATATTTGTTTCCTGCTTAAAATACTAAACCGCTCCAAAACTGCACTATATTGTTTTCCGGCAGTTTGACTAAATAAATCCCAAATAATCACCATGGAGTACCACAATGATTATGTCTATTACTGCAAATGGAGGGTTTAAATCATGGTTTACAATTTTTGTCATAGACTTTATGTATTTTTCTAATTTCAGAGCCCAACACAATGTACGAAAACCAGAGACGAATTCTAGAACAGCAAACAGTGATAGATCAAATACAACAGCAAGTAAAGCAGGAGGAACCTGAACCACATAATGGTAAATATAAGTATCAATTATTAGGTAAATCATCATTCTCTTACCCTTATCCCACTCTAAGTGGGGTCCGCACAATATATCTTCTACTCCTCTATCATTCGTCAACTCAGGTGCCACTCCTTTAACATGCATATAATTTTTCACACAATCCATCCATCTTTTTTTCGGCCTCCCCCTAGCCATACATCCATCCACATTCATATAATTCCATTACTCTAATTATTAGGTAAATAAGAATATAATTAATTTCATACTGTTATAAAATGTATAGACTAATGATTAGTGAGAGTGTTTATGTTAAATGTAATGAATTGGTTGTTTCAATTCATTCTTAACATGTCCTTGGTGCAATTGGGTACCGAAAAAATTTATGAGTTTATTTGTGATTCTCTCAAAACTAAAACATGATTAATTAATTCGTTAGTTTAATAAAGATTCTCCCCAGCTAGTTTAAACTCCCAAGGCTCCCAAGCTAGTTTGAACTGTATTTTGGGAACCAGTGCCCACCTTAACTTAATTCAACATATATATAAAGGAGCAAAAAAAATAAATTACGAAGACCAAAAATTTTAATTATATATATACACAATTATGATGGAGCTCGGTTTATTGTTTGCAGATTATAAAGTCCTTTAAAAAAGAAAGATTAAAAAAACAGATACAAGGACGTCCTAAAGCGTTATCTCACACCTATAAGCGATGATGAACGCATCGCGCTTTAGAGACCTAACTGAGAACTTAAGAGATGTTGACATTTTCGAAAATAGACCTGAAAACAAAACTAAACCAAAACCAACATACTTACTTATAATTTGAAAGTACTGGGCATTGTAGAACCTACAGCCGTAGTATAAATATAATATTTGGTATTAGCCACATTCGATCACATTCCAGAAAATAGGCGTAGATTATTGTTATTTAACAGTGACAGTAAAATTTATATTGAGATCACGTATTAAAACTAGTATTGTAGTTTTCATTTTATAGATGTATATTTATTTATATATTAATTTATTGGCACGCCAATATTTAATAGGCCAAGCATACACAAAATACAGGTCAATAAAAAATTTAAAAGCCTACTTACTAATAAAAGGAGTGAAACAACATTCATAAACTTAATAACATAAGTTAACTTATAGTATAAAAATCAACATTGTAACACTATCCGGTTCGAAGGACCAATATTATATGGCGATTATTTTTTAACCGTTATAGCTAGAGGTACATACGAAATTGTCTTGAATTGTTTTTGTTAAGAAAGTTAATTCAATTGTTTTTTTTTATAGGTTGTGATAGCGTTATGCAACCACAGGGAAGTCCGTATTATACAACGAATCCTCCTACTAATGTTTCAACAGGTAAATTAATACTATAATTTGAATTACTTCATTTAATTGTTTCACAGGTGCTTTTCTAACTTTGTTATTATAGTATGGAAATACAAAATTTATACAAACTTTTGTGACTGAATCAGGTATACTTCTTAAAGGGTGAATATCTTTATAGGGTATCCTTATATATCCTTAATATCTTTCTTAATATTCTTAGTGTCATTTAATTTTTATCTTATTTTTACTTTTAGTTTTATTTTTGTAGACTTATAGGTTTAAGTTTATATGTTCTTGATTAGTTTGTTCGTTTTAATTACTTTTTATTACTCGTGTAACACTGTATATTAAGCATTTTGTGTTCTATTATTGGGGGTACACTTAGCTTATGTTCAAATCTTTGTTATTATTTTACTTTCTGTGTATCCCTGTTGGGAGTCCCTAAATAAATAAATAAAAACAATTGTTCTGTATGACTCATAAAATACAATTTAATCACATTTCAGATTTATTTATATTCTTAATATAAAAAGGAATATTAAAAAAAATTACAAAATAAGTGATAGATATGATTGGATTAAAAAATGATTAAACTAAAATTTACAATTATAGTAATTTTACTGCAGTATACAATTTTTTTGTATATACAACGAAAATGTACAAGTTATATCTACACTTAATTATTATTTACATACAATTAATAATAAAGACTAAAAGTCAATGATACATGACATACCCTAATTATCATTACCGCAATACGTCATACGGAAAAACCACACGCGATAGCTGAAGCGTAAAACAAATTTTATTTTGGAATAATTTTTATTATTTGTAAAACAATAGTACTCTAAATTAGTATATCTTTAATATTTAAATAAGTTAATTCTTTATGGATGTGTGTGTGTCTGCGTGCGTGCGTGCGTGCGTGTGTGCGTGCGCGTGTGTGTGTGTGTGTGTTTGTGTGTGTATTCGGAATCTCGGAAACAGCTCCAACGATTTTCATGAAATTCAGCATGGAGGGGGTTTTTGGGGAGAAAAATCGATCTGATAAGTTTAATTTTAAAAAAATGTTGTTTTATCACTGTTTTCAGGCTCTAAAATTTTTTTTGAAATTTACATTGAATACAATCACAATTTTTCGCTATCAAATGAAAAGTCATGGTAGTTCATTTGGGGCACGGGCGGTCTAGAGAGGTGAAAATACCTAGGATCGAGCCCCACCTGACCTATTAATTTTTAATTTTTCTTTTGAACTTTTTTTTTACACCATTTTAAAAATTACCGAGCAAGGCTCGGTCACTTACCTAGGTATTAATCTTTAATTGATACATATTTTATTATACAGAAATACAGAAAGCCTACTATACTATTGAGGAATACTTAGATGATAAAAATGCATTGATGTAGCTACTCTTCGACCCTGTACAAGACAGTAATAACTAAATGTAACTAGTAATAAGACTTCTATTTATACAAGACCAAAAGCCGAGTTTCTCGCTGGCTCTTCTCGGTAGGAACAGTTTTCCGAACCAGCAGTAGAGTTGACGATACAAAAGCACTTGTTTACAAGTTTATTTTAATAATGAATATTTGAATATTCCTTTTTCCCAGGTGGCTACTACGATCAGCTTTCAAGACCGGGTCCCGAGCTGTTAATCGCGAAACAAAACGCATTAGCTGCGCACACGCAACTCTGTAAGTTTTCCATACTAGTAATATCTTTAATATTTAAATGAGTTAATGTTGTATGTATATATATTTTCAGAATCTCGGAAACGGCACCAACTATTTTCTTGCAATTATCATGTAGGGGGCTTTGGGGTAGAAAAATCGATCTAAAATAGTTAGAATAGAATATAGTAATAATTAGAATAGTATTTAAAAAAAATAAAATTTATAATATTACTAAATTTTTTTTAAAATTTACGTTGAATACGATCACAATTTTTCGATGTCAAACGTATAGTCATGGTAGTTCATTTGGGAAACGGGCGGTCTAGAGAGGTGAAAATACCTAGGATCGAGCCCCACCTGCCCTATTCATTATCTCCCTGCCCTTATCCCACTCTAAGTGGGATCGGCACAACATGTTATAAACATGCTGTCACATGATTTGGCTGCGTTTTTACGACCGGCCGCCTACCTGACGTCAACTTACTTTAGTCGTATTTTACGGACACCTCGGTAAGAAAGAGGTTGGTCTATTCTACTAAACCGGACACCACACGGTGGGACAACTTACCTTAGTGGCCTTTTACGACACCTCGGTAAGAAATAAGGGTGGTATTATTCTACTTAGCCGGATACCAAATCAATGTGACAGCATGTTTATAACATGTTGTGCCGACCCCACTTAGATTGGGATAAGGGCAGGAAGATGATATCCTCAATAGGTTCTACTGTATTTACTTTGTTACATTAATTATTTTCTAGTGATAGGCGATATATCTTTGCTTATATATATTTTCGCTTTATCCAACGAGCAACCAACAGTATTCTTTAGATGTTTGTCGAGAGTTTTTTCAGTATCAGTTGTTAAATAGATTAGTAAAATTTATTTCATTTCAGGGCAAAATATGAAGCGGCCATTTTACTATAGTGAAGGTGCACATTACAACACACCTCAGCTGTTGCAAAGATATGAGGTAAATATTTAACAATGTTCCTTTTGAGTTTGCGTTCTTTATTAATAATCATCGCTTAGTTATTAAGGTTAGGTTATTCTTTAAATCAAAAAATTCTAATCAAGTAAATTTTGAAAGCTTAAATCGTCAACTCTACTGTTAATTCGGAAAAAATCTAAAAGAGTCAGCAAGAAACTATTTGGTTGCTTTTTATAAAATAATAATAATAATAAATATATGAGACACTTACACACACGGTCGTCAGGCCCCAAAGTAAGTAACTTAATACAACATTTTCTATAAATGAATTTGTTGGTCTTCGAGTCTGGGTGTATATTTGTATTTAAGTATGTATTTAAAAATTATATAAGTATATATTCACCAGTTGTCTGTCTACATAACACAAGTATTAAGTTACTTACTTTGGGGATGGATGACAGTGTGTGTAAGTGTCCCATATATTTATTTATTTATTATAGTAGGCTTTCTGTATTAGCCTTATTTTATATGATTTTCATTAAAAAAAATTAAATATACTAAAGCTCACATAATCACCTGGTGATGAGTTATTTCATATTCTCTTGAAAGCGTAATAATTTTTACTCATTCACAATAGAAATGCCATTTGTCCCAAGCTTTTATCATTAGGATTATTCATTAAGATAGATTTATCAAGCATTAGGATTTTATCTTATTCCCATTATTTACAGGACTATTCCAGGATCTTGCAGTGATGACAGACATTCCAAAGTTAATATAAACACAAGTATATTATTTTCTACATATATATAAATATATAAAAAAAACTAAAATCTTATTTCTTGTGACGATAATCTCTTGGTGATTTATTTCTATATTTCTTTGAATATAAATATGTAAATATTTTTTATCTTTACGGTATATTGTAATATGTTGTCTGTTCGACATGGCGGCAGTTTGTCATTTATAATTACAAATTATAATTTTATATTAGTTTAAATAAATATCGTTTTTGTAAATTAGTAACTAACAATAAATACTTGATAATATTTCCTATAATATTTTGCAACTTTTTTCCACGTTTAAAAAATTCATTCATATTATATAACCAAGGACGGGCACAGAGTAACTACTAAAATTAATAAAGAATAATCGGAATATGTATAATAATATAATTGCTCAAAAGCAGTCTTTATTAAGTATCTAAGCCTAACCTAACCTAAGCAAAGAGCTTACAGGTATATTTATTATGTTAAGAAATATGTTGACAAACATATTTCTTATTTTCTCTATATTTTTCATATTTCTCTCGAGCTATAACTTAATTTAAATTAGATGATTTTGTAACACAACATATCTAATTAAATATTTACAAATGGCTATAATTCTATATTAATAACGTCATAATAGTATGGAAAATTTCATAAAGTATAATTAATCTTAATAGATAGAAATTTACATTGTTACCGCAGTACGGTATCCGGCTGCGTAGAATAGACAACCCTCATTTCTTACCGAGTTATCGTAAAAGGCGACTAAGGTAAGTTGACGTCAGGCGGGCGGCCATGTTGCAACATGTTTATAACATGTTGTGCCGACCTCACTTAGTGTGGGATAAGGGCAGGAGGATAATGAGAAATTTATATTGTTAGTTACTAATTTTCAAAATGTATTATATAAAAACAAAAAACAAAATGTGTAAATAAATAGATGTTATGTCTGTGCAATATTTCTAACCAAAATTATTAGATATATTTTCACATCGATCGTTTAATATATTGTTTAAAGTTATTTTTAGTAAATATTTTATTTATATTGCACAGACTAGACCACAGGTTGTTGCAGATATTATACAGATTTTATTTCTTTATTTTACATGAAAATATTTATTTTCCTCAAGCTGAGCGTCAGCTGACTTAGTAACTGTAAATAATTGGGAAAAAAAAAATACATTTTAACTCAAATTCAAATTTAGCCTCATAAATACTCTCGTATAACGTTTTTCACAAGTCAAGGTATAACACGGTATAACAAAAATACGCCATTAAATTCAAACCTTCGGTAATTTTATTAGGAAAACTAAATAAAAAACAATGTTATAATAGTTTTATATAATATAATAAAAATAAAATTTTTAAATTATATAATAAAAATTTTCGACTTTTATTAAGGCGGAAAAGCATTCTATATAATTCGAATAAGACTAATCTAAAGTCATTTTTCAACATTTAATTCTCTTTTTCAAAAAGATTAACTTTATTTAATTATTAAAATCACAATTATATTCTGATACATGATTCTGTCACAATGTAATGAAAGTCGGTTACCTAGTCGGTCGGCGCTCAGCCTATTTTCGATTACGACATAGGACAAATCCAAACAAAAGTTCAAAAACGTTCAAACAATTTACTAATTAATTATTGATATTAAAAAAAGTCCTAGGCGTCTTTATGCCTTGTATAAAATATACAGTTTTTAAAACCGATTTTTTACTTTGGAATATAAGTCCTAGGCTTGTATAAAATATACTGTTTTTTTTAATAATATTTTATTTTGGAATATAGTATGTGAATTTACTCTACAAATTATTTTTTTATTTGATGAATTTTTTGTATTAATTTATTTTTATTATTGGTTCTTGACGCTTTTATGATTTTTATTAATTAGTGATGTCTAAAATCTCTTCTTTAATTAATTTATAACTTACCTAGTTGTCCTGTGTAGTAAACGAAAATACAAATAATGTAGTTGTTTTTATAATATTGTATTTATAGTAAGTTTTGTTTTTATATTTCAAATTTATTTACATATGAAACAGTATAGTTACCATTAATTTTGATATATTCGCAATTTTTACACTTCATCACTTTCGATACAGCAAATATCATTTTTATAGTGTATCATATTTTACACATGTGTGTTGTTGGTTTCGTTTTTATTTACGCATATATTACTCGGGATTTTTTACTGCTGTGTCGATTTTGATGGATCTGCAATGGAGGAGGATAAAATGGTTAGGAAAGTGATATTTTATCGAATTTACTTGGCAATTATTAATGAAAGTGTAGTGTAAGTCGTATATTTTTTGTTTTGTCACAATCAGTGTTTTTAATTTCAATAATTATGTAGTATAAATTCTTGCCAAAGTTTTTTTTTTATAATTCTCAATAAGCTTCGACAAAAGAGACGACCGTATCGCAATATACGATTATAATTTGTTTCTCACGCTTTTCATAATTATGAAAGATTCAGGTTCAATTAAAAGTAGTATAATTATACTGCTTTTAATTGAACCTGAACTTAACAACTTGAGGAAGGTCTATATCACACGCTTAGTATTAAAGTGACCTAAATCAAAAATGTTGTTTTGTTACAAATTGCAATAAAGCGTTGCGTTGCGCCTAAAATACTCGCGAGTGTTAAAGAGGCTCATAACTTTTAAGAGCAAGAAAACTCTAGTTACAAAAGTAATAATAAAATTATTTAAATATTAAAAAATAATTTTATTATTATTTCTGTATTATGGATCTCCGCAAAGTAACGCCTACTTCTATTAATTATTCAAAAACACTAGTTTTTTATATTTCGTATATATGGCATTAAAATAATGATTTTTGTAATCATTCTCAGTATCTAACTCGATTAAGCTTAATTTTGAATTAAGTCACTTTTTAATACAAAAGATAAAGTTACATTTCCTAATTTTATACACGGGATATGTAACTTTATTCTTAGGATGTGACGATATGATTTTAAAATAAATAAGAGTTTTTACAATTTTTTACAATCGTTTAAATAGTATGGAGTGAAATATGTTGCTATGCGGTCGGCCTCAGTGTACGTAAGCCTTAATATATTTGGAACTTTAATTAATATGGACTATCTTATTCGTTAATTCGAAAAGATTAAAAGGGTTTTTTTTATAATTGCTGACGTTACAACGTTCCCTGTTTTAAATAGGAAAGCTATTGCGATGGTACTAAATGTTATAAACGTGTTTAAACCGATCTGTGATAACGCAGATTTGCCCTTTTATTCTTTTTGAATTAAACAGTGTATTATTTGGAATCAATATATAGTCACAATAGAATCTTAACAGAAACTTTTGTTTGTAATTTTAATTGTTTAATTTTTTTGGTGCTCTTAATGTATTTTTCCAATTTTCGTGCATTTTATTTCGTGTAGATGTAAAAACCGTAACTGTAATATTCGAGTACAATTTTATGGAATTTTTTTACGCACATGTGTAGATAAAACGCTAGCGGTTTTTTTTTCGAAAACTTTTTCGTTAGTATGTAATAAATATTATTTACCGTAAATTATAAGATATTAAAAACGCGGGATGGTAGAGATATTTCGAAAAGGGGCGTGCACATTGTCGTTGTTATATTTTTTTTTTGTTTTTCTTTTCGCGAGTATTTTATCAAAATTGTGATTAAATGTATAAAAATCGATATTTATAATGACGAGAGAAATGGTTTATATTTTATAAATGTGCGCTCTTTCTAGACCAAAGCTGTGAATTATTGTAAAGATTGTTAAGGAAAATGAATGATTTTTGAAAACGTAGTTTTACTTCGACTATTAATTATATTGATATATGTATTTATATTGAAACATTTGGATTTTTAAATATTTGTGTTTCTACGGAATATATCTGCATAGGGCGATATATTGCGAACTTCAAGCCACACAGGGACATCGACAAAAATATGTTTTTTTTTATTATTATCAGACTCTACTATTGGTTATACACCGTCTCATTATAAATTACGGATTACGGTGATCAGTTTACGGCAAGTAATCCTGATAACGATTAAGAGTTAAGGATGTGAAAAATAATCGATTATTTTATTATAATAATCGGTTTTTAAACATTTTAATTTTTTTTAAATAATAGATTATTTAAAACCCTCGGTTTTTTTAGACTCTTTTTTGTCCTTTAAGATAATATGTACGTTTTTGGATGAATACAATGTAGTCAAACTACACATTTTATCGAATTTTGCATGTTATTTTTATTCGTATCAGTCCTCTCTCAAAAGAAAACAACTTTACAAATAGTAATAAAAAACGATTATTAATTAATAATTGATTCATTCGATCCAAGCTAATCAATTATTTACAAATCGATTTATTTTTAAGGGAGAAAAATCGATCAATAATCTTTTTTTTCCATTCTAAGTCACATCCCTAATAATACTAAAATTGAATAAATATAAGAAAACAAAAATCGCATTTTTGTTAATAGGTTTGAAGACCGCGATGTTAGCTATTTAGGTGAATAGATAAACTTTTTTTTTTCATGAACATTAATCTCCTGTAATAAACCATTGTTTTGTCTAATTTTGATATTAATTATATTTCATATGGATAGGAGCGACTCAAAACTTGTTTTATTATGGGAGATTTGTATTTGTGAATAAATTTTATTTTTGTATAAAAATCACAGAATTTTGTTTTATATAGTCATCACGGTTCAAATATGGTTTTGAAAGTAGAACTACGTTTTTAAATAGCATTAAACATTTTTTATGAAATTTCCAGAAATACTTTTTTATGTATTGTATTGGTATTTTGGTAGGTTTTCAACTTTTGCTACTCATGCTTGTGGTAAAAAATTACCATCATATTGTGATATATTTAGGTTACCTTTCAATTAGGCTTCTGAGGTTTTTATTAGATAAGTATTTTACTTTCTATTTTCTATGTCTATCTTTGATAATCATAGACCGCACTTTGTTTAAATAATGATTACATTCAAGTATGTGTGTATAAATATCAGTTTTTATATTGAAAATAGTTCAAATACAGAAAAACTGAATGTTGTAACGATGTAAAAAAATAATCGATTTTTTAAATTATTATAATCGATTTTCTAAGCATTATAAATCGATTACACGTATCCCCAGAATTCTATAGAGATATGCAGGTTTCCTCACGATGTTTTCCTTCACCGAAAAGCGTGTGATAAATTTAATTGGGTAATTATCGTAAAATATGATGTTAAATTTTTTCATTTTGGTTTGTACAAGTTCAGTACAATGTACTTAAACTTCAACCAAAACAGTTATATATACAAGAACTTGAAAGTAATCATATTAAGATAATCGAATATAGGTGACACACGTCATATAGTCGTTTTTTGACGGAATATTAAAGAATTTTTGGAATTTTCATAAAGAATCTCAACTTAGTCGTTAAGGAGATGTTAATTGGTAGATACAACATTTTGTTTATATATTTTTTACAGCAGTGGCCATTTCAAATAAAATAAGTGGAATTTTTTTTTATTGTTTGATTTCTTTGTACTACGTAAGTAGTACTAAGATAAACCCAATTTTAGAGTTAATTACTTGATCTGTGCTTTAGTCTGTAGTCAAATCGCTCGGTACATCAAGTAAAGGAGCAAACAGTCTTTTACATTATAGCTAGACAAAGAGTTCCTATGTTCTTAGAGATAATCATTGGAGCAAAAATATACTAAGCTGTTTCAATGCAAATTAGCAGGATATATGACAAGACAAGACAACTCTAGCGACTTGAAGTTTCCTTGATTGTAATGATAACTTAGAAATAATTTGGTACGCACGTTTAAAAAAAAACTTATAGGGAATATCCGGGTCCAAAAATGCGAACCAGGGAGGTGAAACTGAGAAGCACTTAGCAGGCCGCCGAGAGTGTCTTTTAGTAGGTAGAAAAACGAAATGAGTTCTAATATTATTAGAAAACGAAATCTATTGGGAACGGACCGGGTTATAATTAAGAATACTCGGAACGAATCCATCTATCACCAACCTAGCCGAATTAGCTTTAACTTTTTTTTAAATTACATCTTTTTTATATTTTCAAAAAAAATACCGGGCAGAACACAGTGACTTTTTATTCCATAGGTCACATAAGTATGCAGTAAAGCGTCATGTAGTAGATTGTTAAGGCAACGTTGCAGTGGCATCTCTGAGACGTGACGTAAAACAGTTTCCTCTCCTTACTCGACTAAAATGAAGGAGTTTGGCTTGGACCCTGGGTATTACTGTACTGTACGTTACATCAATTACATAATATTGAATTTCTGTTGTAGACCATAGAGTTATACCACATTAGAAAGCCAGGCTAAAATGTGCCATATTAAAATAACGAGAAAGCAAATGGAGAAATCTAGAATGGATGATGTCTCTCTTTTGACGTGACAACGTCTTAAATTAGGTTGCGGCTTGGAGTCACTCATGAAAAAGTGTTACGCTCGGTCACGTCTGTTACGATGAGTCACCGAACGAAAGAGAGGCCCGCCGGACTGGCGAATGCCTTGCGTCTCTCTCCCACTCAAACATGATTGGTCCGCCGCGCGCGCAGCACTAGAGAATTAGGTGCGTTGAATCGGTGCGTGCTTGTGTCTCTGGTAAATAAAATATATTTCTATAGTTAAAATTTGTGCAATTCTTATTTTCATTCAATTCCTTGTTCCTATTGTGCAATTTAATAATATTCATATCCATAAATATTCTACTGAGAAAAAGACGTTGTCACGTCCTTTTCTCAGTAGAACCGACTTTACAGGCAACCGTTTTTTTTATGTGTGATTGGATAAAGATGGAAGTATAGGAGTTTCACCTTCTATCTATACATATATTGTGTCATTGTCACTTACAGGTCTGCCTATGGCTCCAAATGTAATTTTTCTATTTATAGAACACACCTGTTTATTTAACGACGTTATGCATATAATGGAGTTAATAAATAACTTTAAATAAATGCATATTCCACTTTGTTGTTCGCTACATAAATATTATTTAATTTACCCTTGGTTGCTCGTCACAGGTTAAAAAGTCAGCATATTAATTAATGTTTACAATGTATAACGTAAAAACGGATATTGTTTGTATATAATTATAAAAACAGTATATACATGTCGTAACTAATATGAAAACATCATAATCCTTCTGTCCTTATCCCACTCTAAGTGGGGTCGCCACAACATGTTATAAACATGTCGTAATATGTTTCAGCTAGGTATTTTTAACCGGCCGGCACCCTGTTGTAAACTTACCTTGGTCGCCTTTTAAGACACCTCAGTAATCTCCCTTAAAAAAAAGTGGGTTTTAATCTTTCAAGTTTCAGTCTTTTTCTTATATACTTACTTTTTGATAGGCTAGTACTTTTTGAATACTTTAAATGCATAGGTAACATATACATTCTAGTAAACGCCGTGTGGTATCCGGCTGAATAGAATAGACCTCCTTCATTTCTTACCGAGGTGTCGTAAAATACGACTAAGGTAAGTTGACGTCAGGCAGGCGGCCGGTCGTAAAATACGTAGCCAAATCATGTGACAACATGTTTGTAACATGTTGTGCCGACTCCACTTAGAGTGGGATAAAGGCAGGAGGATGATGATACATTCTAGTAAATGAGGCATCTATTATATTATTCAAAACTATATTTTGGTCATTACGCTAAATATTGACGATTATGAAATTCACTGGCCATGACTATTGACGTCTTTTAGTAATCGATTTGAAGGTAAAAAAAATTAAGGCTATATTGGCAAAAGCTCGACTAAGAAATAGATAATTGTAAATAAATTGTTTTGTAATTTAGATTTAGATTAGATAAGATTTTATTACACTGCTTCTATTTTGTTAGTAGTTAGGACTTGGTGAACACGATTATTCATACTACATGTCTGTTTTACAGTAACGCTTTTGCAGCTAAATCGCGGTAATGATAAAATTTGGTACAATTGAAGTTTATTTACTGGACTAACAAATAAATTAAGAAAAATATCCCATTTACCATCGGCAGCGACAAAAAAAATCATAGTACATAATCGAGATATATATTTTAATAATAATAATGGGACACTTACACGGTCGTCCGTCCCCAAAGTAAGTAACTTAATACTTGTGTTATGGGTGACAGACAACTGGTGAATATATACGTATTTATTTTTTAAATACATACTTAAATACAAATATACACCCAGGCTCAAAGACCAACAAATTCATTTATAGAAAATGTTGGCCCTCGGCGGGAATCGAACCCGTGAAGCTGAATGAGCATATGGGTTTACATTTTCTCATATAAAATAAATGACGATACATTGTGCTTTTGTTACAAGTGTACAAAAAACTAACGTGGAGGAACGTTATTAGTACTGAAATGTAAAGTAATACAGCGCAATGACGTAGCTTGAAAGAATTGGTATACACTTCAGCCGTTTATGCAGGTTGTTACTAGGTAGGAATCGAACCTGCGATCCACAGAGCTGAAGGCCTGCCTACTAACCTAACCGGATTTGTAGGCTTCGAACGATTTTGAGTTTATATTTTGAGAACACGCATGAAGCCGTGTGGTATCCGGCTGAATAGAATAGTACCACCCTCTTTTCTTACCGAGGTGTCGTAAAAGGCGACTAAGGTAAGTCGACCCGCCGTGTGGTATCCGGCTGAGTAGAATAGACCACCCTCATTTCTTACCGAGGTGTCGTAAAAGGCGACTAAGGTAAGTTGACCCACCGTGTGGTATCCGGTTTAGTAGAATAGACCACCCTCTTTCTTACCGAGGTGTCGTAAAATACGACAGAGGTAAGTTGACGTCAGGCAGGCGGCCGGTCGTAAAAACTCTGCTAAATCATGTGACAGCATGTTTATAACATGTTGAGCCGACCCCACTTAGAGTGGGATAAGGGCAGGAAGATGATGATTTTGAGAACACGCATGGTTTAAATGCGAAAGGCGTGAAATAATGTAATTTTATCAGAGACTAGATTTAATGATACATAGCGACCAATTGGATTTACACCTTTACGATGATTACATAATTTTAACTTGGGACATGTTTACGACAAGTGCAATGTTGAACTTGTAGAGGAGAAAGGATTAATCTACAAGAATATTCACAGATTCGTAGATAATATAATATAATATATATCAGGCAAAGAATGAAGTATTTAAAGCGATCTTACTGCAAAAAGGAAAAAAAACGTTCAGGTCTTGTTGGGTTTCCCAATTGTACCAAGCCTTTATAATACAGGTCTTGCCCTTTTCATTCCTTTTCCCGTATGAATAATATACGGTAATATTAACAAAAGTAGTAATAAAATTATTTTGCTAAAATCGGCGATGAAGTAGAATAGAAAATATATATATAATGCTATCACTATCACAAACTTAACAATCGTTTCGCCCCGCAACCGAAGCATCGGTTCTTATCAACTCAACGATTGTTGAGTTTGTGATAGTGAACGTATGTAGTGCTTATGTATTGTGGTAGCGGTGGTGGAGGTTTGTGCATGTGTTTTTACGAATCCTGCATGTATCAGGTACGAAAACGGATTGTCCACTCTACATTTAGCAATATATATATATATATATATATATATATATATATATATATATATATATATATATATATATATATATATATATATATATTTTATTTCATCGCGGATTATAGAAAATTTATTTTATTATTACTTTTGTGTTATGGATCTCCGCAAAGTAACGCCTAATTCTATAAATTACGGTAATGTTCATAAATGATAATAAAATCATTATCGTCAATTCATGTGGTATCCGGTTGAATATAATAAACCACACTTATTTCTTACCAAGGTGTAGTAAAAGGCGACTAAGATAGGTTGACCCGCCGTGTAGTATTTGGCTGAGTAGAATAGACCACTCTTGTTTCTTACAGAGGTGACGTAAAAGACGATTAAGGTAAGTTGACCCGCCGTGTGGTATCTGGTTGAGTAGAATAGATCGCACTCATTTCTTACAGAGGAATCTTAAATGACGACTAAGGTAAGTTAAACCGCCGTGTGGTATTTAGCTGAATACAATAGAACACCTTCATTTCTTACCAAGGTGTCGTAAAAGGCGGCTAAGGTTGGTTGACCAGCCGTGTAGTATTTGGCTGAGTAGAATAGACCACTCTTGTTTCTTACAAAGGTGACGTAAAAGACGATTAAGGTAAGTTGACCCGCCGTGTGGTATCTGGTTGCGTAGAATAGATCGCACTCATTTCTTACAGAGGAATCTTAAAAGACGACTAAGGTAAGTTAAACCGCCGTGTGGTATTAAGCTGAATACAATAGAACACCTTCATTTCTTACCAAGGTGTCGTAAAAGGCAACTTAGGTATGTTGACCCGCCGTGTGGTATCTGGCTGAGTAGAATAGACCACCCTCATTTCTTACCAAAGTATCGTAAAAGGCGACTAAGTAAATAAGGTAAGTTGACGTCAGGCAGGCGCCGGTCGCAACGACAGGCCAAAATATTTAAAAACATGTTTTTTTTACTACGTCTTTTGATATATTTTATACTGATAAAAATGTGGAATGTTTTTTTAATTACTATCATGACGTAGTTCTTACAAGTAGCTTAATTGTTCCACACATCAATATATTTTACTCTTTCTGGAAAATAATTCCTAGATTAATAAATAGTAGAGTATGCAGATATTATATTGTTAGGATCCAAAGTAGGATTTATAAAAAGAGAACAAAATTAATACATTTGTAACCAAACAAACAAAATAGCTGACGTGAACAGATTAACTAACAGAGCTTTCGCACGCAAGTACCGATCGTAAAAGAGACCTCTGTTCTTGACCTGACCATTTTTATCATTTTTATACTCTAGATGAGAGATAATTATGAAGTGTTGCTAGCAACAATAAATTAAAACACTGATTGAAAATGTCGCTGTCTACAATATTTTTATTAGACTAATGGATTTAACATTTGTATGTTCACATTTTTTTTTGTGTAAAAGTATAAGATATTTTTAATATCAAAAAGCTATACGTATCGATTTCAATGAAAGGACAAAGATACTGCGACGGCCTTAGCTTTATATAAGTTTTACTTAAAGTAGATATATTTTATTAAAATTTTACTTGTTTATACGTTTTTGGTAGCTTTTTTTGGTATCGTCACGTTAACGATTGAAATACGTCAATAAAATTTAAATTTACTAGCGTTTGTTTATGTTCAACTCTCAAGCTTCTGTAATGATAATCAGTTATTGATTAATAGCCGATTATCATTACAGAAGTTATTCTAACTTAAGAGGATCAGACTCGGAGATAAATATTAACCTATGAAATATTGGATAATAAAGGAATATTGGAATATACGCCGTGTGGTATCCGGCTGAATAGAATAGTACCACCCTCGTTTCTTACCGAGGTGTCGTAAAAGGCGAATAAGGTAAGTCGACCCGCCGCGCCGTGTGGTATCCAGCTGAGTAGAATAGACCACCCTCATTTCTTACCGAGGTGTCGTAAAAGGCGACTAAGGTAAGTTGACTCACTGTGTGGTATCCGGTTTAGTAGAATAGACCACCCCCCTTACCGAGGTGTCGTAAAATACGACTAAGGTAAGTTGACGTCAGGCAGGCGGCCGGTCGTAAAAACGCAGCCAAATCATGTTACAGCATGTTTATAACATGTTGTGCCGACCCCACTTAAAGTGGGAAAAGGGAGGATATATAGATATATGAATTATGTGTGTAATGGAGATACATAATATAAGTTCTGTTTTCTATAGTCTTTTCTATCGTTGTTTGGACCATAATAATAAATATTATGATAAGGACTTAATGTCAATTTAATTACAGCCTACCAATTATTTACACGTAAAAAAATCCATGAAAACGTGCAACGTTTCCGCGTTACTTGTCGCTTAATTATTTGTGTGTCATATATTTTTGTATTAAACTGTTATTCGGGTTGGTCATAGTAGTATTTCTATAAAACAAGCCATCAACCACTTATGACGACTTTCCTGACGTAAGATATCGAATACTATCGAATATCTGCTATTTACTATATTAAGGTACCAAAATAAAAAATAAAACAGTATTTATTACCTTCATAAAAATAAATTTTGTTTCCTAAGACGTATACAAATTATAGCCGTGTGGTATCCGGCTAAGTAGAATAGTACCACCCTCATTTTTTTACCGAGATGTCGTAAAAGGCGACTAAGGTTAGTGGACCCGCCGTGTGGTATCCGACTTAGTAGACCACCCTTATTTCTTACCGAAGTGTCGTAAAAGGCGACTAGGGTAAGTTGACCCACCGTGTGGTATTCGGTTAATAGAATAGACCACCCTCCTTCATACCGAGGTGTCATAACATACGACTAAGGCAAGTTGACGTCAGGCAGGCGGCCGGTCGTAAAAACGCAGCCAAATCATGATACAGCATTACCTTATTATTTTTCGAGGTTACTATATACAATACTACTATTACTATACTATACTATATTTTTTGAGGTTACTATAAACTATCCTATAGCTATAATTTTTAATAGTTTATGGACCTCATAAGAAAGCATAAGCTTACTTATTTACAGTTAACCAGTGAGAATGGAAATAAAAAAAAATGAAAAATGAAAAAACAGTTGGGCAGGTGGGGCTCGAACTCAAGTATTTTCATATCTTTAGACCGCCCGTTCCCAAATGTGCTAACATAACATTATATACATTTGACAGCGAAAATTGATTATAATATTTTGAATTCAACGTAAATTTTAGTATTTTCCCAAAAACAGGGATAAAAACATATTTTTTTAATGAAACCAAGCTACACAAGCCCCCATATGTCGAATTTCATGGAAATCGTTGGAGGTTACACATCCCCAGAATCCTCTATAGATATGCAAGTTTCCTCATGATGTTTGCCTTCAACGAAAAGCGTGTGATAAATTGCAATTATTATCAAAACCTTATTACGCATATTTAATAATATTTTTTGTTAAGATGGAGAGGGAAATATTTAATGGTGTAAATTATAATTATCAGCTGCTTTAATTCTTACAAGTACGTCATAATTTTATGTTCAAAGACTATATAATAATATAATCACGTTTAGTATTTGTTGGGAAGCTCGCGAGTGTAAACGTGCCTTGAATACTTTTTCATAGCTATTATTTTGTTTCGCGCGCGCTCATTTGAATTGGTGACAAATACGTTAAGGTAAGTTGTTTAATTTCTATCATTTAGAAGTAAAAGGATTCGAATTAAAACATATTAATAAACGAATGTCAATAAAATGAATGTAATATATAAAAATATTAATTTTGTTTTTAATGAAATAATAATTTCGTATTTCATAGGCGAAAATATGCTTTTATTGAAATATACCTAAGATTTAATTCGATGATTTAGTGACAGTTTAGGTTTATTAAATGTAATATCGTGAAACATATAAAGAATATGTATTATGTGTATTCTGCCTAGCTATGTGGAGGATTTTGGTGGTCTCTCAGCTTTAGCTTTATTCAATGAGAGTGGAGTCTTTTGCTCAGTAGAACAGTGGCCATGCACAATGTTCAGTAGAACAAGCCATTAGTAACCTAATTGATAGTAACAATAGATCATATTTTCGTTTATGACCTTAAAAACCTGAATATTTTAGGAGAAGGCTTGGGAATATGTACGAGTATATTCTACCAATCCATGTAAAGCCGGTTAGTTGTCTCTCAAATTCAATCCTTAATCAGAAAGGAGGCCTTTTTCATTTGATCAGAATGCATATTAATACAGGACACATTAAAACCTAGATCATTTTGTAGACCGGACCGGTCTACATCTAGTGATAAAAATATTTCTTTGATAATGTGTTTTAAAATATTCGGGGTGAATTTGTGTATTAATTCGGTGGAAAAAGAATTATTATTAGCATTCGCGGTTCAGATGGATTATATATAGCGATCGTTCACAGATTCTTGAAAATGCGAGGGCGAAAAAATCCACCAATCGGTTTCTGGTTCTTGGTCTCTGTCATAATGCATATTAATATTTTTTATAGAATTAGGCATTACTTTGTAAAGTAATAATAAAATTACTTTGCTATAATCAGCATATTGATATATTTCTGTCTCACTTTATATTCTAAGCCGGCAATAATTAAACAAAAATTATAAAACATGTGTGATATATGGCGGAATAGAATAGACCAGCCTTTTTCTTACTGAGGTGTCGCTAAAGGCGACCAAGTTAAGTTGACGTCAGGTAGGCGGCGGCTCGCAATACACATAGCCGAATCATGTGCCATGTTTGTAACATGTTGAACCCACCCCACCTAGAGTGGAATAAGGGTAGGAGGTTGATAATGGTTCAGATGGATAATAAATAACAAAATAAAGTATGTAGCTAAAATAAACTTTTTCGAACTTACTTATTTGTTAGCTAGTACTTAGATTATTTATTAGGTTTAGTATTAATTTGATAAAAAGTAGGTATATAAGCAAAAATATGACAATTACACATTGAGGGACATATCATATTTGCATTTGTGAATGCCAAAACATTTACATTAGTTACATCATTCTTTAAAATATACAAGTATAATGGAAAGCGTTTTGATGGTAGGATATTTATTATATACGAACTTTTTTAATATTTTTTTATTTCCATGTATAAGAAAATAATTGATGTATATCATAGACATACGAGAGGTCACAATAAACTTGTGATTCCTGTGTCGCGACTCAGCAGAGTTAGCAATTTATTCGTTTGCCTCGGTATTCGCTTCTACACTAAATTTTCGCAATCCATACCAAAAGTTCGCAGTCCTACAGAAAGGTATGCTGATATGTAAAGAATATTACAAAATTGAAGATTATTAAAATTGTATAATAAAAATGCCTAGATTTGAAAATCTTTTCAGCTTTATACAAGACTGCGGTTTAATAATGTAAAATTGAAAATGTTTAAAAGATTGACCGCCGAGTTTCTTGTTGATTCTTCTCGGTAAAAATTAAATTCCGAACCAGTTCAATGTTCTTAAAAGAGCTTATTTGAATTGTAGGTAACCCCTATAGGGGGTTGCATTATAATAATAATAAATAAATAAATAAATATATGGGACACTGATTAGCCGTGAAAGCGTAACAAAAAGACATACATTCGCATTTATAATAGTAGAAAGGATATGAATCACAATGCAAAAGAAATCCTTAATAACCGTAACGACCTGTTACTTTCCCAGTGCTGGGCATAGACCTACGTCCTGTCTCCGTTTTTGGAGAGAAGGATTAGAGCTAAGACCTACCACGCCGCTCCAATGCGGATTGGTAGGTTACACATATCACCAGAATTCTCTAGATATATGCAGGTTTCCTCACGATGTTTTCCTTCACTAAAAGCGTGTGATAAATTGCAATCATCAATTACACACATAAATTTTGACAGAAAAACTCAGTGGTGCCTGTCCTGGGTTTGAACCGGTGACCCCTCTAAAGTGTGGCACGGTCTCACCACTGGGATATCACAGCTTCATACGTGATACAGAAAATATTTACGTTCAATTAAAACACAAACATAAACTACTTGTGGTAAAAAAAAACAAAAAAATTATCCAGATAATAAAAAAGAAGTTCCTGCTCATAAAACACTTTCGATTTTTTAAGTAGTTTTATTTCAAATTTGCGTTAATAATTATTTTTATGTAATTTCATTTAAAAGACCTTGAGTATTATGTTTTGATTGTAACCTAGTATACGAACGTGAGTTATTTTGCTTACGTGTTGGTTATAGTAATTGTTTATACGGAAATAAAAATCGAAGAAACTGTTAATTATGTCAGATTTTAAATTATGTATGACTAGCTGTGCCAACAGAATCGCCTGTGTCACATAATTTTGCTCCAATCGATATATTGAACATAACAGTAGTTATTGTGAGTTAACCATAAGAGATAGAGACATGCTGTTGCGGACTTTTTTGTAGTAATTTTGTAGATCTATAATTCTCTAGTACACAACTTTAGTGTATCTCTACTGGTTTACGCGGCATATGCGAGTAAAGCCCCCAGAAAGCGAGTTTTTTTATAACCGCGCGATCTCTTCGCAAATATCAAAATCGTAATGAATTCTCTACCTTTTGGAAGAATTGCACTATTATTTCGTAAAAACCATACAAAAATTCGTTTAGTAGATTTTGAGAAATAATAATGTCTTGAATATATTATATATAAATTCTAGTCAACTTCAAAAATGGTTGCAGCCACTGCGCAAATCAATATTTAAATTTGCATTTTGCCTTGCCGTATATATTAAAAAAATGCTATTTTATTTCTGTTCAAAGACCTGTTTTTAATTGTCCTCAAATAATTAGCATATTTATAAAGAGGGAAAGGTCATGTGTACAATGTGTATATGTTTTTTAAACACTATTAAAATATATAATCAATGCATTCCCAAAGTCATTAAATTTTTAAAAGTTTTTATTTTGCTATAATCCGTGATAAAAGAAAATATCTGTTTTGTAGAGTGCATTTTCTGTTCTCATACCTAATACATGCAGAATTCGCAAAAACTTATGCAGTACCCACCACCAAAAAAGGATTAGGCAGGACCAATTTGCACAATAATCGTACCAATCCTATCCTACTTCCTACTAATATTATAAATGCGAAAGTTTGTGTGTATGTATGTACATTTTTTACTCTTTCACGGCGAATCCGCTGGAACAATATCGATGAAATTTGGCAGAATTTTTCCTTATACACCGGAGTAACATGTAGGCTATAGAAATCCTATTATTTCTACAGGAATAGGATGACATTGAAAAGCGCCATCTATTATCAACCTAACCTAAAAGCTAGCCATAATATGTATAACTTTATAACTAACATGATATTGGTATTCTTTTTAATGAGGAAGTAAGCAATCTATGTTATGCTGATTCCTACAATTAACAAATTACAGGAAATTCTCAACAATACTTCATGTAAGACTTTATCATTGCGCGAGAAAAATAATCGGAATAAAACAATTTCTGACCGTGAGAAACGTAATCAACCTATCGACGATTAATTGTTGGTAAATCCGAAGCAAACCAATTCGAAAAGATCTAGATGAGTGACGTTATTATCTGGATTTTTTTTTCCAAGAAAATATGTACCTTATAACTATTTGCAGCGCAAACTCGGATTATTACATTATTTATTTGATTGGGGTCTGCTTTATTTTCTAATCTGTAATATACTAGCTGTACCTTCGGCTTCACCCGCGAGAAAATCAGATTGTCAGTAAGTTGTTTGTCGCGTAAATCCCGCGTAAATCCTCCTGAATTCTAGGACAACAATTATTTGTTGCTCCGAAACCCCCTCTTTTCAGAAAAAGTCCCATAAAAAACAGTTAAGCCGTGCCGAAGAATGTACTGTTAATCTAAACCTTTATACAAGATCTTCTAAATAAGCCCAAAAGATAAAATAATACCCAATACATACATATCTCTGAAATAACCACAAGCAATCATTAAGCCAAGGTCCTTATTACAAAAGAATCCAAAAGATTTAATCAATGCATTTAATTAGATCTCAACATGAACGTTAAATAAATAGTTTATGGGTATTGTAAATAATTACTTAGATGTAATTACTATTGACCATTTGAGCAAAATGTAGCGAACGATTTTGTCGTGCAAGGAATTTTAAACGAATGTGATAAATAAATGATTGGTCCAACTGCATTACTTTATTTACATACCTTTTACGGGCTTTTACACACGATTTCGCGTGAACTGTTGTCGTGAGATTGGTCGATAATAGATGGCGCTTTTCAATGTCATTATATTCCTGTAATCTTAACAGGATATCTATAGCCTATATGTTATTCCGGTATATAAGGAATAATTGTGCCAAATTTCATTGATATTGTTTCAGCGGATTTGCCGTGAAAGAGTAACAAACATTCATCCATACTAACAAACTTTCGCATTTATAATATTAACAAGTAGGAAATAGGATTAGAAAACTGAAAATAAAGTCCACAATGCCTGTCTGTCTGTATGTGATAGATTTTCTCAAAAACTACTTACCTAACGGATTTTTGTAGCAAGCTTAATAGCACATTACGATTTTTATATAAATTGACTGAAATATATTAATAATAATTTTAACGCGGGCGAAATCGTGGCCATAGCTAGTTTGAATATAATTATTTATTTTGCATACTATTTCAGGGTCTGTTTTAAATGATTTTAAACACCACTATAACAAAGAGAAAAACAGAAAAGTAAGAAACTAAAAAAGTACGATAAAATGACTTCGCATGCTACCTATTTCTATTAGGCAATTTGAATTTGAGTGAAAGGAATGAATCAAATAGGTCACAGCTTCGAACTCTGGGCAGGCACCAATGAGTCTATTAAAATCAATATCATTTAGACGTATAAGATGTCTAAATGATATTTGAAATTTATCACATGCTTTTTGGTATAAGAATTGTGAGGAAAACCTGCTTATCTCTCGAGAATTCTAGGGATGGGTATGTGTAATTTACCAATTCGTATTCGTAAAATACCTTTCTCTCATAAGGAGAGAGGAGGCCTACGCCCAGCTGTGGGATAGCAACAGGCCCTTACTTTCTGTATATAGTAACATATTTTAGTAGATATACTTTGTAATGTGTTTAGAACCACGGGTTGCAGATAGACTTTTAATTAATTGTGACTCGGAAAAACATTAATTTTCAGTCAATATAACAATGTCATTGAGTGTAAATTTTTATTAAACTTTTGACCGCGACCGATGTTTATTCTAAATACTTAACGGTGTCTTAAGGTCGCCTTTGTGAATTGATTTATTCACATAAATTATAGTACATTACATACAAATACATTGTATAACATTACAATTAACTTACGTTAAAGTAAGAACAAAATATTAAAAATATTTGTTAATAAAGCTATACCTAATTAACGTTATTAAACTACCAATCCGCATTGGAGCAGCATGGTAGGTCTTAGCTCCAACCCTTCTCTTCAAAAACGGAGAGATGAGACCTATGCCCAGCAGTGGGATAGTAACAGGCCGTTAATTTTACTAAAGCTATAACTACCTATAAGGATTCACCTTGCACGGATAGCCGCTTTGTCGTGGAGTCATCCTGATGATACTTCGGTTACGGGGCATGGTAGATCTGAGTCCCAAAAAAGGAAGTCTAAGCAAGGCGTCTCATGTTAGCTATGGGATACTAGCACTGTAAGATGGTATTAATAGAAAATTTATAGTGCCTGCCCAGAGTTTGAACTCACCAACCCTTGAATTATCTAATCGCCTCTGACATCTAATCTTCCGTAATCACTTCAAAACTGATTAATTAGTTTTCCTTACAATCGTAATGACTCTTACGTGGCAATTTTTCAAAAGTATAATTAACTAACTTTTTCATATACAAAGGTAATGACATTATTTTGCTATAATCCAAGATTTTTCTTATACTTAGGTAAATAGAACCAAACTAAGACTCATAAAGAATGAAATTCCGTCACAGTTTCTTTATTTTCTCGTAAAAAAGAAAACTAATGAAGAAATTTCAAGTTAGTCATAATTTAGGTCCCATAATTTTTAGGTCATTCCATTGTATTCCATGGTTTTGCGAAGGTTGACTGAAAGAGATCTCTTTTAGGGATAAGTCCGCCTTTGCACTTGTGGTATTTCTTTTTTAACAGTATGTGTGTTCAATAAAGAAATAAAAAAAGCATGTTCATGATATTCATATTATTTTAACATGTTTCACGTTCGTAACTTAGTAAGACTTCTATTCGTTATTGTTTGTATTATACCTATTACAGATACAATGTCATTATCGGTGGAAATTTTACACTTTTCTTGTTTGGTTTTGTTTTTGCGTTATAATACGTAAGCAGCTAAGATGGACTGGTTTTTATACGCATTATCGATAACCTTTAAACAGTTTGTTTAGTGTTGTCAATAAATATGTTGTTTGTCAAAAATTATTAGATGTTTAAAATACTTGATTTAAAATATTTTTTGTGCTCTTGCAATGCTAAATACAAAATGGCGTCTACTCTATGCATATGTGCAGTTCCGTATTAACATACGTATGCGGAATTGCATTTTTTTAATTATAAAAATTACGAGCTTATTGGGTTTTTTGTACAAAAATTAAAAACGTGTTATACATAATGAGATCACCTTCTGTTGTAAAGGGCGAATATATCGGTTCCGTACTATTTAAAATTTAGCATAAAATTAGAAGGAAATACAGTGCAAACTCTATATAACGAACCTCAAGGGACTGTGCATATTTTGAGGTTATAGAGAGTTGTCGTTAAATGGAGAGAAGAAAAATCTGTATTAGAAAAAAAAGTTTATTTCAGACTAGTGTTAGTATTTCCATAAAAAAACAATTCTTATTCGATCGCTATTGAGTATAGTCTATTATTTTTGTATCTTTTGCTGCACCAGTAATTTAGTTGTATTTTTTTTAATATTGTATTCATAATTTGCGATATTGAGGCATGTTGGTGACAAAGAAAGTACTTTTATAAAACAAAGTAATATTTTAGCTGCATTTAGATGCTATCCCAATTTGTAAACAAAAGCACGGATTTCTTAGAAAGTTCGGTATGTGTTATGCCGACAGTCGAGTTTATTACGGGCTAGGATAATAAAGCGACAAAAGAACGTACACAGCTTTTACTAATTTTGGCAACTTAAAAAGTACTTTACGAGTATATTATTAAATTGCGGTCGTTATTGAGAGTGGGTGCAATGCTACATATTGTCGTTAAATCAAGTGACGTTGTATAGAGTTTATACCGTATATTAATATGCAACCTTTCCTAAACGATAAAGTGAATAAGTTTAGCCATAAATAGAAAAATAAAAAAGTTTCAAGGAACATATCATCCTATAATAAATATCCTATAATAATATCCCTATAATAAAGTCACATATTCCATGTGAGCATGTGACTTTAGTCTTTAGTTGGAAAGGGCGATATATGCATATATTTTAATGACATCGCTCAAAAACCTAGGCCGACTTGACTAAGGAATCTATCAGATATTTCATATCTGTATCTTTAATATTTAAATGAGATACATATATTTTTCGGAATCTCGAAAACGGCTCCAACGATTTTCCTGAAATTCAGTATGTAGGGGGTTTTACGGGAGAAAAACCAATCTAGCTAGGTTTTATAAAAAAAATCGTTTTATCCCCGTTTTTGGGTATCAAAAAATACTAAAATTTACATTGAATATACTATATATACTATTTTTGCCGTTAAATTATCAAGTCAGCGTAGCGTATTCGGAAAACGGGCGGTCTCTCGGTATATGGTTGGTATACTTTGTCTATTATATACATCACTTATCGTTCTATAACTCTTTATATTTTTAAGAACAAAAATTAAAATAGAATAGATTACCGTATCCATGGATTTCAAATATAACAGAAGAACCCAATAAAGGTAGTAAAACGAAGCTCTCGTTGAAGACGAGGACATCCCTATCTTGGTTTACATTAACAAATAAACAGTAAAAAAAACCACCAATAACTTGTTCTAGTATGTTCAGTTTAAATGAATTTTTTAGGTGAGTACTCTATTCATTTGTATTATTTAAACCTCTTTTATAAATAGCGGAAGAAGCCAGTAATCATAAAAATATAAGTTTATTTACCAGGTCTTCATATAATATTTCATTCCTTACAAGTCAATGTTTAGATATCATCATTCTCCTGCCCTTATCCCACTCTAAGTGGGCAGTAGCACAACATGTCATCCTCCATCACCTCCAGCATAACTCAAGCACTACACACGTTCACTATCACAAACAACAATCGTTTCGCCCCTGCACCGAAGTATTTGGAAATTTCACGAATTTGGAATTCAATTATATGTATACAAATATTAAAAAAATATCTCAGCGGAACTAATGTATACCAATGTTTACATCGCTAGCTTAATGTCACTTTGATAGGTGGGTACACAAATAAATTACTTCGGACTTTGTTAATGCGAGAATGGAAATGAAATGAATTTTTTTTAATGATTTGCAGTATCATTGATTCTTTTTTTTATATATTAGTAGAATATTAATCTTGGTTTTTCTTTCATATTGTGCTCTGGATTTGGTAATCCATCTATATTGCTTAACAATGTATGGCAGAATAAACAAGTCTGCAGAATTAATGATAATCCTAAACAAAAGTTTCTTAGATAGGAGTCAGAGGTTCTCCCACTTCAACGGCCAAATAATAACTTTCTTTTTTCTTTTTTACCATCTTGTAAAAGTGGGTTACACAATTGTAAGTTATACGAAATAAATAAATATCATTTTTAGTATAGTTAATACTTACTTTTTACCTGCTTTGTAGTCAACATGTGTGGCCATATTATAAGTTACGACCGTTCTAACCTTAGAATTGATGACTGTACGCATGGATTTGATTCTGTATTGTGTTTGTGAATATGGCATTATTATCACTATAAATTTTACAACCGGTTAAGTGTGAGAGGTTTTGGAATTCAAGTGTGTATTTTACTTTGGTTTTGAAGTTTTTTGACAATGCAATTTTTTTATTACACACTTGCTGTATCCGCGGCTTTGCTCGCATTGGTGGTTTTCTCGTGGAATTGTAAAATAAAAAGTAGCCTATTTGCTGCTTCATAACCTCTTTCTCCGAATGGAAGTCCCATCAAAATCGGTTTAGCTATTCCGAAAAATGTACTAGTGACCGGAACCTTCCTCAATATCTGCACTATCTTTTAGTAAAAACGGTACAAAAATACGTTCAGTAGATTTTGAGAAAATCGATCACATACATACAGACAGCTTTTGTGAACTTTATTTTTTAATATGTATTTAAGACATATCTTATGACAAGGAGTAATTTTTAGATATGGTTAAAGTTAAAAATACAAAAAAATGTAGTTGTTATTTGAATTTGAAAAATTAGTTATTCGACCTTAGGAGTCTGTTTGATGCTGTCTACTATACTGATGAATCATCTTTAAGCATACATGTAATAGATGTTAAAGAATATTAATATATAAAGTGTATGACAGGTGTTGTGGTCGATAAAATATTAAATTAATTACTTGACCTTTGTATACAATCAAACGTACATAATGCAATTAATTTCAATTGAAATTTATTATAAGCTAAAGAAAATATTGTGATGCGATTTTAGGATTTAATTTTAGTTAATTAAAGTAGTTAATTTTGTTTTCTTAGGGACTGTTTCAAGTTACTGATAAAGTGTTGGATAGCAAACCGAGTAGGAATGACAATAGCTTAATATATATTTAACTAGCGGCCTGCCCCTGCTTCGCACAGGTATAAAATATATATCCCATGTCAGTCAGTGTAAAAAAAAGGTTAAAATCGATCCAGTTGTTTTGATTTATTAATTACTGCCCGTGGCCCGCAAGCGTTAAGTTTGGAGAAAATCAATTTCCTTTCCCTATACCAAGAAGATTTCCTGCTATCTTTGGAATATCTAAACTCATATAGTACATTTTTACTTATTTACTTTTACATTTTACCTATGTATTTTATTTTTACAATTAATTACAGAATGTCTTTAAACAAACTCTTAAAAGATTCGAAGTGCTATAGGGTGAAGCGCGGCGTCCTCACGGCATTTTAAATCTGTAATATCTCCGAAAATGTTCACTTAAATTACATGCTGTAAACGGCCATATTGATCTATATTAAATGAACAATTTATTTAAGGTACTTAATTGGATAAGGATTAATGCTGTATTGTATAAAAATTGCTTTGAACATAAGGCATTAGTTTTCGTAAAAAGTAAATGACAAAAAATGTTTTTGTGGGTTATCCATAAGAGATAGACATATACCATCGCGGACTTTTCTGTAGACCTTTTCAATGTGTACAAATACTTCGTACATCATTTTGATAAATCTCGTAGGGTTTAGCCTGCGTTTGCAATGTAAGCGGAAAAAAATGTAATTATTTACAGAAACCTCAAAAATTACAGTATTTCTCTACTCCATATTGAATATTATTATACGTACAAACCTTCCTCTGGAATCACTCTATCTATTAAAAAAAACTGCATCAATATCTGTTGCGTAGTTTTAAAGTTTTATGCGTACATACGGAAATATGGACTTTGTTTTATAATATGTAGTGATGTAAACAAGTCAAGTTAAAAAGCTTTTGGGCAGCGATGGCCTCCTTCTGCGAGGACGTTATCTCGCGGAAGGAGGCGGCGGGGCGGATCCGGGAAGTCGAGTCTTTGGATCCAATCCGCCGCAGGCGAGCGGGGCGCAGGCGACTCGCCGAAGTCCGTCGCATGCCGCCCTAACGGGGACCTCCGAGCGATCCGAGTGGGGTTTATCGGACGCTCGCTGGAGTTAGGTCCCCGAGGCGTTCGATGCATCTGGTGCTCCCGATGCATCGTCCAGCGGAGGGAGGGGCCACTTTTAGAGAGGCCCCGACCCAGAGGTGGCGCACTCTGGGGTACAGAGTTGCTGCTGGCGGGGATGAGGGTAATGTCTTTATAGGTACCCTATCCCCGCCACCAGCAGCGTAGTGGAGCACACAGGTTATTTTAGTCGGTGCGAGTCCGACATAACCGCCGCCTGTCCCCATCGGGCGGCGGAACCCATAAGGGGTAAAAAAATTCGTCGGATAGTTAACTGGCAAATAAACTAAGTAACAGATAAATGTCCCTAAAAAAAGAAAATTATCCATACTAATCATATAAGTAATAATATAAATGCGAAAGTAACTTAAGTAAGTAAGTATAACGTAAATAGTCTATTATTTATTTTTCGTCGTAATAAGTTTTATGATAATTTGTATAAAGATGTACTTTGTAACGTGGACATAGGGTCCAAATAATAATTCTTTTCAGATGAAATTGCAAGTACAAAATCTAGTATTGAAAAATGAATGCTATTATACCTTTAGACGATGCACACGTGTATCGTGTGAAATTCATAAAAGTAGATATAAACACTGATCGATTGTAGTAATTAAAAATATTGCGTTGAAAAGATTAATACTGCCATTACCAACAAGCTTGCCAAATTCGGTTCAATACTTAGAAGAGACTCAGGGCTAGCTGTGGACTTAAATAGAATTATCATTGAACCTATTATGTTAACTTGAAAACAAGGTAAACGCACGTTTTCGAAATGTCGAGTAAACCACTTTAATTGATAAATATATGGGCCATTACATAAACGGAGTCCTTCCTCAAAGTAACCAACTTAATCATCATCTTCACGCCCTTATCCCACTCTAAGTGGGGTCGGCACAACATGTTATAAACATGCTGTCACATGATTTGGCTGCGTTTTTACGACCGGCCGCCTGCCTGACGTAAACTTACTTCAGTCGTATTTTACGGCCCCTCGGTAAGAAAGAGGGTGGTCTATTCTACTAAGCCGGATATCACACTATGGGTCAACTTACCTTAGTCACCTTTTGCGACACCTCGGTAAGAAATGAGGTTGGTCTATTCTACTCAGCCGGATACCACACGGCGGAAAGTAACCAACTTAATACTTGTCTTATTTAATTATATACATACCCATATATACAAGCTGTGGTAGCCCAGCGGTAACACCGTGCGACTCTTTCGACGAGTTCACGGGTTCAAACCAGGGCATACATCAATGAGTTTTTCTGTTAAAACTTATGTGTCTAATTGATAACTGCAATTTATCACACACTTTTCGGTGAAGGAAAACATAGTGAGGAAACCTGCATATCTCTAGAGAATTCTGGAGATATGTGTAACCTACAAATCCGCACTGGAGCAGCGTGGTAGGTCTTAGCTACAATCCTTCTCTCCAAAAACGGAGAGAAGAGGCCTATTCTCAGCAGTGGGATAGTAACAGGCCGCTACATACTTAATTTTATATACACCGATACTGAGGGAAGCAAGATGTTATTTTTAAAAATTTGGGCCAAACGCAACGCAAAAAAGTCACATTGACGGTGACAATGTTTTTCATATTATTGACGTAACCATTTGAAGGATATATTTGAAACATGTAACAAATTTAAGTGTATATTCACTTATAAAATGTCAAGTAGTCATGTCGCCAATTAATGTAGTCAATTACGCAGAGGTTTCCTGTCTTAGAGCCTAATATAGTCCATTATCGACTAGTCTTTCCAGTTCGGCGGAGGTCGCTTCGGTTGACATTGAAAATTAAAGTTGCTAGTATTGAACTTAAGCAGCTAAACCACAATAAATCTCTACATAATTTCTCGTAAATAAATAATTAAATTGTGAAATATGAATTATTGAATTACATCAAGTTTATAGTTTTATTCAAACTTACAAAGATAACGTAATTTTGCACGCTTTAGTATTAAAATGACCTAATTAAAAGAAATGTTTTGTGGCAAATTGCGATAAAGCGTAGCGTAGTGCTTGCACAACTCGTAAGAAGAGAGAGATCCATAACTTTGAAGGGCAACATTAATAGTTCGTAGCGAGATGGCATTGAAATAAGGATTGCAATTTTGAATTAGGTCACTTTAATACTAATCATGCGATTTCCGATGACATTGAAATAGTACAACGTTTCTTAAACTGTGTTCCGCAGAGATCACTCAGAATTCCCGCTGTTTACAAGTTACGAGCTCTTTATTAACATTCAATGGAATATTATAAAAAAAGTTTTTTTTTAAATATTAGGTATATTAAATCCGTGTGGTATTCGGCTGAGTAGAATAGACCACCCCCATTTCTTACCGAGATGTCGTAAAAGGCGACTAAGGTAAGTTGACCCATCGTGTGGTATCCGGTTGAGCAGAATAGACCACCCTCTTTTTTACCAAGTTTTCGTAAAATACGTTTAATTTTTTTTAATTTAAGACTGGTTGGCTGGAAGAGATTTTGATTCCGGAATAAGCCCGCCTTTGCACATTATGTTGTTTATTTATCATTTTGATATTAACTTAAATTTGTGCAAAAAGAGATTGCAACTAATAAACAAACATCAAAAAAAGAAAAAAAAGAAATAATATAAATCGTGCTGCATACGCTATCTTTAGAGACAGCATATGCAACTAATAATAAGTAAATTTAATAAAGGACACTTAAAATTACTAAAATCTATACTACTAATATATAAAGCTGAAGAGTTTGTTTGATTGTTTGAACGCGCTAATCTCAAGAACTACTGGACGGATTTGAAAAATTCTTTAAGTGTGAGATAGTCCATTTATAAAAAGACTATAGACTATAAAACATCACGTTAAGTTGAATAGGAGAGGAGCAGCAATAAAAAATATTGTGAACGGCCAAATTAAAAGCTTTCCTTGCGTGCGCTAAGTAAACAGTGAAAATTATTTTAAAACAATGTATTACAAAATTGTTCCCCGCTAAAAGTTCTAAGTAAAAGATCGCGACAGCATATGTCTACCTTCTAAGGTTAACCCACTTAAACTATTTTTGTGGTTATCAAAATACTATACAGTTTTAATCTTTCCACGCGGGCGGAGCCGCTGGCGATTGCTAGTCATTTATAATAACATTTTATAACAAATAAATATTGCGCATTAATGCTTGTCATTCTTAAGATTTTATCGAATTAAAATACAAGGTTCATAAAACAAAGTGCTAATGATAAATTAAAAAAAGCATAAAACCATTTCATAGGTCAGCAAAATTTAAATGCATTCCTTATCAATACAAAAATAGAGGTCAAATACTGACATTTAATTATGAATATAGAATTATGTAGGATAACCATTTGCCAGAGTTTTCTAGGATGTTTCCTATTCTCAGAATACCTTACAAATGTTATCCATAAAAAGTATTAATATTGCATTAGGAATTATCTTTCCAACGCACATGCAAAATATAAATATTTTTAGCACTTTTTATCCACTATTACATCATATCACACAACAAATAAACCTTACTTACTTGTCAAGGGTTTTTAAGAATGTAACCTTGTAGTTTTCTTAATAATGCATCGGTTTTTATATTTTCGATAAATCAGGCTTATAAAAAAGACGCCCGTGACCCATAAAAGAATCGTTCGTACTTATGGATTTTCTATAAGAAATAATGAACTGAAATGATATTTAGAATTCATCATGTATTTTAAAGTCACCGCCGTGTGTTATCCGGCTGATTAGAACAGACCATTGTCTATCTTACCGAGGTGTAAAAGGCGACTTAATTTAATGTAAATATAAATATATTTATACATTAATCTTATTAAAAATACATAAATAACAAGGATATCAATTAAAATGAGAAAATGTTCTTATTTTTAGAGAATTTTTGATTTTATCAAAATTAAATAGAGGTCGGATTCTAACATTGAATTTAATGACATATCCTATTTAAATAGGGTTGTCAATTAGTTAAGTTTGATAGGATTCAATTCGTACTATCGTTATTAATATCATAAAATCTGTCTGTCTGTCTGTTACGTTTTCACGGCAATATAAATTGCAATTTAACTTCTGGATTTTAATTGAAAATGGAAATCAACCGAATAGATCTGATTTTTGTTACGAGATATTTGCAGGATTGGAGAGTGTCAGAAGTTACTGTTTATTCCATTACTACGGTCCACGCGGACGAAGTCGCGGGCACAAGCTAGTATAAAGTATTTTGTAATTCAAATTGTAATTAACACTCAAGTAATTCTAACAATAGGAACGCTAGCATATTAACTACTCAAAGTTGTGAAAAAGTTTCTAATCATTGTTAATACTAAAACTACTATCCTATATTTTATGGTCGCAATGGATCTTATGAATAAAACGCCAGTTGTATTGTAATTGTAATTTCACTAATAGTTTTTTTTTATTGTATTTTATTATTTTTTATATTTTTTATTTAAGATGCTCGTTTTTGTTGTTGTTATATAATAGTATATAAGAATATGTTGAATAGTTTTCTAGTTATTAAATATTAAGAGTTCGTAAGCATGTCCATTACGTCACATTAGGTTCACCCTGAAAACCAGCTTTGCAGCTTCGCTGCAATCTTTGCGCTGAGGGCGGACCTATATTTGACCATCATTCTATTTGTTATCTTGGTCAAATAAAAATTATTTCTATTTCTATTTCTAATATTATAAACGCGAAAGTTTGTGAGTATGGATACATGTTTTTTATTCTCTCTTACGAAATTTGGCACAATAATTCATTATACACCAGGGTAACATATAGGCTATAGAAATCCTGTTAATACTACAGGAAAAGAATGACATTGAAAAGCGCCATCTAATATCAACCTATCACGCGAAAACAGTCCACGCAAACGAAGTTGCGCGTTAACGGTAGTCCTACGTAAAAGAAATAATGGTACGAATACTGAGACATGAATTTGATCATATCTACTCTTTTTCAATTTTATCGTACCAATCGAAATTGTAAATAAAAACTTTATAATACCATTCAATATTGTTCAATTGTATTTAATATGCTTATATATAATCTAGTTTTAATGCTTTAAGACGTTTAAATAAATAAAGTCCATTCCAGAAACATATAAAAAGAAAGTGTAAACTTAAATGTCGAATTTTTTTTTGTGATAACCCTATTTGGTATTGGGATTATGTCACTCAAAACATTTTTTACATTCAGCAACACCGAGGTCAAATACTCTTTGATGTATTAAATGAAGGTTTTTAATTTGCTATTCTGACTAATGATTGTAATATTAGTTTTTTGTTTTACAAATATTAGTATAAACTTACGCCGTGTAGTATCCGGCTGAGTAGGATAGACCATCCTCATTTCTTACCAAGGTGTCGTAAAAGGCGATTATGGTAAGTTGACCCACCGTGTCGAATCCGGTTGAGAAGAAAAGTCCACCCTCTTTTTTACCGAGGTGTCGTAAAAGGCGACTATGGTAAGTTGACCCATCGTGTGGTATACGTTTTATTAGAAAAGACCACCCTTTTTTTCCGAGGTGTCGTAAAATACGACTTAGGTAAGTTGACGTCAGGTAGGCGGCCGGTCGTAAAATCCGTACCCAAATCATATGACAACATGTGTATAACATGACCCGACTCCACTTAGGGTGGGATAAGGGCAGGAGGATGATGAAATATTAGTATAAACTCCATTTTTTAAATATCATCCTATTAAATAATTACTGGCTACTCTTTGCAACTTCTGAACCGAGATAAAATGTCACTTTATATACTTCCAGCTTATTCCTAAACAAAAATTACATTACTATTCGATGCTTTATTCTAACGTCAAAGATGGACAAAATATCAGAAAATATATTCCTTGCTATCTGTAATAATAATAATTGTTAATCATCATGCAAAAGTAAAGCAGTAGTATTTCTTATTACCCCACTCCTGGGCATAGGCCTCATCTGTCCGTGTTTTGGAGATAAGAGGTTAAAACCCACCATGCTGCTGCAATGCCGATTGGTAGGTTACACACACACACACACACACATATATATATATATATATATATATATATATATATATATATATATATATATATATATATATATATGTGTGATTCTTTGTTTCTGAAGTTTCTTTCTTTTATTATGTAAAAAATTACTGTGCAAGGCTCAGTCACCCAGGTATTTTATAATATACACGCTATCATTTACATATATAAATGCTATTTGTACCCGCGATTACGTTTGCATCAACTTAAGCGTTTAACTGTCAATAAGACCCTATTGTCGAATAACAATAATCTTATAAAATACTATTAGCAAAAATCTGCAATAATTTAAAACGACGCGGCGTATTATGCATTGTGCGTAATTCATCAATCCTATAAAATGACTATCAAAAATGCTGATCTCAAGTAACGTGATTAATACAATTAGGCCTTCAGCACGTTTCAAGAAAGATAATGGAAATGCAAACAAACAAATATGTTATTTTAGGTTTCTTAAGAAATCCATTGTCTATTGAGTAAAAGGAAATGTTAAAATATTCTATAATCACACAACTCTAATATAGATATAAAAACTTCTAATACAGCAATATAAAGTCTTATCTGCTAATGTGCTAATGAATAGATGATCATCTAAATAATGCCTGACGTCAACTTATTTTAGTCGTATTTTACGACACCTCGGTAAGAAATGAGGGTGGTCTATTCTACTACGCCGGATACCATACGGCTTACGAATGTCTATTAGCGAAATATATAATAGAAAATTTAATGATAAACTTCGAGTTTCAAAAACAGTATTTTAAATGAGTTGGCTGGAAGAGATTCCGGCATAAGCCCGCCATTGCAAATGATGTTGTTTTTTATTATTATTTTTATTTGAATTATAGCAATAAAGAGATTACAAACAAACAAACAGTAAGGTATTGTTATCTTATTCCACAGAAAATGAATTTCTCCTTAAGGGAATCGCCGCTAGCCTGCACGAAGTTAACAGGTGAAAAAATGAATCAATGGGTAGAAGCTCAGAAAAAGGGGGAGAAAATCGAAATAGATGTATACGGCAAGCCCACAGACAAACAATTGAAGGAGTTGAATAATGTCAGATTGTTGAGCAAGGAGTTGCAGGATAATTTACAAGTAAGTTTATTATTTTTGTAGGAAAGGTGTTCCTACCTAGCCAGCAAGAAACGCGATGGTTGCTCTAAAATATAATTCAAATTATTCTTTATTCAAATAAACTTGTAAACAAGTGCTTTTGAATCGTCAAGTCTACTGCTGATTCCGAAAGCTATTCCTACCGAGAAGAGCCGGTAAGAAATTCGGCGGTTGCTCTTTTAAAAATACAATTCTTAATACTAATTACATTTAATCGTTTCGATCTTGTCATGGTACGAACAATATCTATATCCACGCATTCTTATTGCCTAAATAATCCTTAACAGTATAGTAGGCTTTTTGTATCAGCCTGTCTTTAATAGTGTTTTTAAACTGCTGTAATGGCAAAGTTAAAATTGATTGCGGAATTTTATTATAGAATCTTATTCCCAAACCTAAAAACGACTTACTCTACTTTTGTAGGGCGCCAAACAGAAGCCGCAAGCTCATTTTGGTTTCTACTTTATCTATTATATACATCGCCATTTTTTATATTATTATGGCCAAAAATTGTGTATATTTTTATTCATAAAAAATAAATTACTAAAAATATATTGTGAAGCCAATATATAAGAATACCTGTTTTATTAAACTTCTCTCGAGGGAATCACGTGGACTTAAATCTGAACCTATAATATTCTCTTATCGTGTTCAAAATTTTGTATTATTTAAAATAAACTTAACAAAAAACATTTTTTATTGTATTTTTAATATCAATTTAATTTTTAATATTGTATTATTATTAATATACTACATTTAATTATTATTCAACCACCTATGGTCACGCTTTGCTTGTAAGTGTTCATTTACATTTTGTTTATTTTAATAACAACACTCGTTCAATATTGAAACGTAAATTTACCTACTTTTCTGATAAATATAGGTATTTATTAAAAAAAAAACAATCTTTATTGAAAAAACAGTATTATAGCCGTATGGTATCCGGCTGAATAGAATAGATCACACTCATTTCTTACCAAGGTGTCGTAAAAGGCGACTAAGTTAAGTTGGTTCGTTGCGTGGTATCTAGCTGAGTACTCTAAACCACTCTTATTTCTTACTGTGGTGTCGGAAAAATGACTAAGGTAAGTCGACGTCAGGCAGGCGGCCGGTCGTAAAATACCTAGCCAAATCATGTTACAACATGTTGTACCAACTCTACTTAAAGTGGGACACGGGCAGGAGGATTGATAAAACAGCGTTACAAGTGCGAAGACTCTAAAACAATAGTTCTAATAAACAAAAAGTAATAAATTTATAGCTTAGCTCTTGTTCTGCAGCTCATATTAGGCTTCGACAAAATTAGCCTAGCGTTAAAAATACGTTTTTAACATTTTATTGCCATATAAAAAAGACCGTCCTCTCTTTTAGTATATTAGGCTAATCATTTCAGAGACTTATTTAACCAAAACTTTTATTTAAAAAATATATTAAATTTTACAGGAGCTAGAAAATACAGTGCGCATAGATGAAGTGGAAAACCAGGCTATGAATCCTACAGCACCAATCCTTGACTACTCGGAAGACCACGAGTTCGTCTCGGCGAACCAGCTTGATGACTACTACGCACATGAAGATATGGTAGACGCAAAGGAGGCTGAGAAACAAAGGCTTACAAAGGGTAAAGCGTCTAAGACAGACATACAGAAGTTTTACAAAGATCAGTGTGTGTTTTTGACGGGTGGTACTGGGTTTTTGGGTAAAGGTGAGTTGTGTTTTGTGTGTTGGCTTATTTTTTCGACTTTAAATCACTTTAAAAAAAACTTAATTATAAAAGAAATTCCTCGTAAGTCTGCAACAATTTTGTATGTAGACGTAAATGTAATTATATATTTTTAACTCCAGAATTTCCAGTCCTATAGCCTATAATCGTATATACACTTAATACTATATAATATATACTTTGTAAACTATTTACTATAGGTATAGGTTATAGAGACCGTAAATATAATAGGTAAATCTATCTTCTACTTAGCATCATATTTAAGCTTATAACTTTATACTACTGCAATCAAATTTAATTTATCATTAAACAGTCTACGTTTAAATGTATTTTTAAAACTTTTGAACCAACAGCTTTAAAAATCATCAACTCTACTTTAATACGTTCATAAAAATTACATTTACAAATAAGAGCCAGTAAAAATTCGGCGGTTGCTCTTTTCAAAATAATCTTTCTTATCAAATTTGAAATCGGATCGAATTTGGATCAGAGAGGTGCTCTTATCGAAAAGAACTAGCAAAAAACTCGGATGTCGCTCTTTTCAAAAATAAATAATAATGCATTATTGTTCACAAATCAAAAATTACAATATAATCAAGTGCGTATCATCCCATAATAAGTGTATTTAATTATATTTGCACTTGACATCAGTGGTGTCAAGTGCAAGTGTAATTAAATTCACTTATTTTTATCATGTTTATTCCTAACAAACGTTTTAGTATATAATTTTTTTTTTTATTGTCACATAGTAAAATGTTAAAGTCGCGTCAGGACACGTGATGTGATCGAAAATTCGTGAGATTTGATTTTGTTTAGGCGGCGCAGAGCGCTTACACGCATTGGATTAAATTTTAATAGATCTGAAGTGTTAAATTTAATTTGTCTTGTTTGTATACAATAGCGCAGTAAATGAATATTGTATTTTATCTCATAAATACTGATAATCAAAATAATTTGTCCAAAATTATTCCCCAAACCATTCCAAAATATCAAGTGTGCTCAAAAATCCAAATTTAATATACCAGTTTCCACATCTGCCTGCATTCCCAGAGTGCAACCCCTTGATTTTTATTTGTAACTTTCTGACAAATAATAATTCTGACAAATAATAAGAAGTCACTGAGTTTTTAAGTTTCTCATAAGATTACGTCTTACGGAATATATTCATAAACAAGTTATTGTCATAGTAACTTAAATTGCAGATATATCAAATCAGATTCATCACTATCGGCGATGATCGTTATCGCGTGATCGTCAATCGGCACGATCATTGTGCACATGTCCATACGATCATTCGTATTATCATACATACATATAAAACCGACGAAGCCCGGGTCGTAGACTATGATTGACGAGCCGAGTATGTTCTCTATACGATCGGACGCTTGCTTAAAGCAACCGCCTGTTAATATCCCACTGCTGGGCATAGGCCTTCTCTCACCATTTTTTTTTGGAGAGAAGGATTGAAACTTAAACCTACGACGTTGCTCAAATGTCGATTGATAGCCTAAACATATCCCTAGAATTCTCTAGAGATATACAGGTTTCCTCACGTTTTCACTTCACCTTTGTTCTCCTTTACCGAAAAGCGTGTGATAAATTGCAATTATCAATCAGACGCATAAGTTTTTGCATGCTCTTGCTTAATCGTTTGTAATCGCCTATTATGACCTCTTCATTATAATGTATTCCATGTATATTTTTAGTGAATTTTAAACATAGCATATTGTGTTATTGGTTTTAGTGTTATGCATGGTGTTGTTTGAATTATTTTAAGAGTTTGTATTTTATATTTATACAAGGTAAGTGATTTTTGTGTTTGTTTTAGTTTTGCTTTATATTAGGCTTTGAGGTTATCATCACTTAAAGTAATGCGTCAATATTGTAATAATCTTTTAAACCATCTTAATAAAAGAGTTTTTTTGTTATTGTATTTTTAAAAAATCGGGAATTTTATGGGGCATAGGTCTATATTTGTTACTGTTGTTCTGTAGAAGACAAAATGTTGCAAGCATAAAATAAGTTATGAAAAGAATTTCCACTTAAAAGAATATTGAAGTCTTACATAGATATTCCATTTAAGATTTGTTTACTTTTTCTTTTTAGAACTGTTTCATAGTGTTAAAAACTGGTAATAAAAAATATTACTAGTACTATTGTTATTCAACCGTCATCTATTAGTTTTGGTAATAAGTATAGTTTAAAAAAACTTTTAAGGTAACGGACTTTTACTATCCTATTTCTGGGCCATAGGCCTACAACCCTTTCTCTGTTCTTAGAGAGAAGATTTGAAACAAAGATTTACTACATTGCTCCAATGCGGATTGGTATGTTACACATATCTCCAGAATTCTCTAAAGATATGCAAGTTTCCTCACAATGTTTTCCTTCACTGAAAAGCGTGTGATAAATTGCAATTATCAAAGAGACACATAACATAAACTCATTGGTCCTGCTCGGGGTTTGAACCAATGGGTTTTTCAAGGTTCAACAATAACAAAAAATTTGCAGTCTATTTTAATATTCGTTTGTGTCACCTAAGAAATATTTATGCATGTACAATTTATAATACTTTGGGTTTTTTTTTAATGTGTTGTGTGTTTTCTGCACACGGTGAACAATTTCAAATTAATTAATTTAATATGCATCAATTAAATTTAATTGCATTGAATGTTAAGGTAAGTTATCAGTTGTATGTTTTTTGCTTCTGGTTTTGGTATTTACGTTTTTCTTTTAATGTATGATTCATTATTTTGTTTTTTCCCGCAGATGGCAGAATAAGTTTGAAGGCGAGTCGTGTAGTGGAAAAGGTGCAGCTATAACCGTACTGTATTACCATAAAAACATGGTTTTTTAAATTAAACGACCAAGGTGATTGTTTAGTTAAGAATTAATAAAAGGAAATTTATTGAACGTTGTTTTTCTTTATTTAATAATTATAAAGGCGTTGAGTCTTTGTTTACCCCTAAATTGACTATATTTGGTTGAGGAACTAACAATTTCAGATACTGGCCCGTTGGAGCAGTGGTTAGTGACGCTGCCTTCAGCTCCGCGGGTCGCGGGTTCAAGTCCCGCCGAGAGCTAACATTTTCTATAAATGATTTTGTTGGTATTTGAGCCTGGGTGTATATTTGTATTTAAGTATGTATTTAAAAAATATTTAAGTATATATTCACCAGTTGTCTGTCACCTATAACACAAGTATTAAGTTACTTACTTTGGGGACGGACGACCGTGTGTGTGTGTCCCATATATTTAAAAAAAATCAGATACAAATAAAGAATAAATAATTATATCATCATGATTTAAATATATTATCAGTAAAACAGTATGCATATATAAGGGGTAAATTACGAATAAATTGACGAATCATCGGAGAGAGTGGAATAGAAAAATTCTTGTCCTACCCCACTTAGAGTGGGATAAGGGCAGAAGAATGATTATGAATATAAAAATAATAATGCAAAGTCGCATGGAGACGTTATGTTTATCTCTGTATTAATTTATTATTAAACTTCGTGGACGTCTATAGTCATCGACAAACAAAAATTTTTCCAGTCGCTACATTAGTTAAATGGTCGAGCTTTAAGTAAACATAGACTTTCATCTCATAAAATAATTAATTAATGGTATTTGACTAGGATTAGTATATAATTCTTTTCAAATTATGCCAATATTGCAACACTATTACTTATATTAGATAGAAACATTAAATGTAACTAGTATTAAGAATTGTATTTTTCAAAAAGAGCAACCGCCGAGTTTCTTGCTGGCTCTTCTCGGTAGGAACAGCTTTCCGAACCAGCAGTAGAGTTGACGATTCAAAAGCACTTGTTTACAAGTTTATTTGAATAAAGAATATTTTGAATTTGAATTTGAATATACCATGAAAAATAAAATGCCAGGTTTATGTAGTCGAATACCGTTTCAAGATATGTTTAATTTAAAGGATTATAAAGTCTATATTAATATTAAAACTTGGCCGGTCCTTGATGCTTTCATATCAAATTCACTATAGCAATATACAAAGTAAAAATTCTTTTAATCTTTCCTATGTTGACACAGCGGGTTCCGTGGTGTAGTGGTTATCACATCTGCTTTACACGCAGAAGGCCGCCAGTTCGATCCTGGCCGGAATCATATTTTTGAATTTTTATTTTTTTTATATAAATTTAAAATGACTTTAAATAAAACAATTTAATGGTATAAAGTGTGTACATAGGAGATAAAAAATTAAAATTAAAACGATATATCATTGTTATACGGCATGCTTTGGCGCGGCAAAGTGTGTTACTACGATAAATTATATAACTGAAGAAAGTCTCAAGGAAGTTAATGTATTAAATCTTTATGGGTCTGGATATAGAAGAGGTGGAAAATGAAATATAACACTTATATATATTTACATATATGAGCACTATCCTTGCATATTTTTTTAGTTTAATATAATTTTTTGTCTTTTATACCAAATCTCAGTGCATGAGATTACAGCAGCACTACAATATATTATGTACTTATAATTCAATAATAATATGTACATGTTAATATAATTCTTACATTTCCAACTATTCGTCGTGATAAACAGAAGTTATAAAAAAGATGAAATGAAAAAATATGTGAGGGACTTTAATTTGGTACCTGTAAGTAACTTACTGTTTGCATTATTTAAATATTGGTCTTATTAAAAAGTATTACGAGATGCTACAAATACTTTTATAGATTAAAGTTCAAAACAAATGACGCCTGTAAATTTTTTGATGTGTTTATTCTTTTCATTGTTCTGAACCGTGCACTTTATTTATAAATACATACACACGCATATTACTCTATCCGTACAAAACTTATCGTTGTTTCAGTCTTGATTGAGAAATTGTTGAGGTCTTGTGGTGATTTGGACACTTTGTACGTGTTGGTACGATCTAAGAAGGGAAAGGATCCGGCTACGAGACTCAACGATTTATTGGATGATATTGTAAGTAGAAGATAATTTTAAATCGGTAATGTTTGTACCAGAGTTACCGACATTTATCGGACGCCCACCTGATAAGGTCCCCGAGGCGGAGGGAGGGGTCACTTTCAGAAAGGTCCCTTCCCAGAGGTGGCGAACTCTGTTGGTGGCGGGGATGGGAGCAACGTGTACAACGGTACCCTGTCCCCGCCACCAGCAGTGGGGTGTCAGGTTTTTAGTCGGTGGGTTTTCTTGACATAAAAAGGAATTACCGTTAGGAGTTTCCTGATGGACATTGGGATCTCAAGTCGCTGGAGTTGCGACCCCGCACCGGAAAACGCAGTGTAGGAAAACCTTCCACTAGGCGGACGGACAACCTTAAAAAGGACCTCACGAGGAGCCGTTCGATTCAGGCGGCATCTATCGTTATTTGAAACTTTCAATAGACCTATGTTCAGCAGTGGACTATTGGTTGAAGAAAGATAGAAAGAATGGTTGTACAAAAATATAATTTTCCTTTTGCTGCATCGGAACCGATACAGATGTTCAATGCCTGATATATCTTGCTAAAGACCTCTTGCTATCATCCGTCAAGGAATTATTATAACATAGTCTTCCATTATTGGTGCTCTATTGTAACGTCCTAATTCAGGCTATATTTTTACATGATCATCGCGAATTTTTGGACTAGACGCTAGTTCGCTTTTTCGGTGTGCGAAAAAGTACAAAAAGGCCAAACAAGCAAAATTTAAGGGCTTCTTTTTAAATCCTTAATATAGGATTATGTATTTTCACAGTTATTCCATAGAGCTCATAAAGAAAATCCTAAAGGAATACATAAAGTGGTACCAATTGTTGGGGACATGGAGCTTCCAGGGCTTGGCCTTAGTGACGAAGATAGAAAAACGCTTGTATCTAAGGTAATCTAACGCTTATGTCTACCTATTTTGAATTTTTTTTACAATTCCTAAATTTTGGAGAGCTTTTTGGTTTAATAGAGCCATTATGCATTTTAACTAGGAAGTTCTAATTTCGACCCAGGTTTGTAAATCCATGGATAAGTCGACAGAATTTTTGACAATTATTATATTGAATTGTTATTAAATTCAATAACACCGGGTAATTTTGACCCATGTATCTAATTGCTCTTAAAAAATATACATTGTTGCGAATTCTAGGTGATTTTAACCATGACTATTCGCCGTGTGGTATCCGGTTGAGTAGAATATATCACCCTTATTCCTTATCGAGGTGTCGTAAAGGCGACTAAGTTAAGTTGACCCGGCTTGTGGTATGCGTTTGAGGATAAACCACCCTCATTTCTTGCCAAGGTGTCGTTAAGGCGACTAAGGTCGGTGGAGGTTAGACGGCCATTCGTAAAATATCTAGTCAAATCACATCACAACATGATTAAAACATGTAGTGCCAACCCCACATAGAGTGGGATAAGGGCAAGAGATTGATGATGATTAAAGAAATGAATATATGATTTTTTTGTTTACAGGTGTCAATTATAATCAACGCTGCGGCAACTGTTAAATTCGATGAGAAACTGTCTATCGCAACTGGAATTAACGTTCGCGGTACCAAGGAAGTGCTGAAACTCTCAAAAGAGTGCAGGAACTTGAAAGCTGTTACACACGTTTCAACAGCATTTTCCAACACGCACATGCCGTATATAGAGGAGAAGTGAGTTACTGAGATTCAAATAAGTGTCAAAGATTTTTGCACGTCACTTGAATGCCATATTACTTATAACTTTTACGTCCTTCAGCTTACGTCTTTTAGTTAAACGCTTTCAAAAATTCTCGTAAAGGAATATAAAAAGGGATAAAGTCGCACTAATTTCACATCAATTGTAAGTCATAACATTATATCACTGACAGGTATATTGTGGCCAATGTTATAGTTTAAGTGGATCGGTCAGTGCGTCGGGCAATTATTGTTGATATCGCTGTTCCACATGACGATAATCTCATAAGAACTGAAAAAGAAAAAATAACTAAATATCTTGACCTAGCTCATGAGATGTTGCCATGTGGGATATTCAACAATAATTGTTCCAATTGTTGTCGGTTAATGGTCTTATCGCGAAGAGTCTCGACAAACATCTTAAGAGGCTCTCACTTAGTTGTTGGATCAAGCGTAGGATACAAAAGGCATTTTTGCTTAACACGGCACGGATTGTGAGGAGGTTCCTCTGTCTGGAGCCCTAACCACCGCTAGCTTGAGTAATTTCTCCGCTCCCTGTGGTCAACAATTTTTTTATATTTTAAAATGTTTTTTTTGTATTTATTTTGTATAGAAAATATTCAAAAATATAATGTAAATTTGTATATAAATAAATTAAAGTATATAAATAGTACCTGGTTGACCGAGCTTGGTTCGTTATTTTTTTTAGAAGATACAATAAATGATGCAATATGAAAAAAAGGGATGATGATAAGGAACTTGATCCGGGGTATTCTCGCTTCAATAGTCCGCCAGATCCCAACTAAGCAATTATATCTTTTCAGATTTTATGAACCACCAATGTCAGTGGAAGCCCTAGAAGCTCTATCCCAGTTGGACGACGCAATCATAGCTAATATTTTATCCACGTTAGTATCGCTAAATTGTAATTATTAATTCATTACTAGTACCTGGCTGTCCGAGCCTTGCTTAGTAATTTTTGATTAAATAAAAAAAGATACTTCAAAAAAAAAAGATATAAATAATAGGGTAAGTGGGGCTCAATCCTAAGTAACTTCATTTCTCGCGACCACCCGTTCCACGAATAAGCTACGCTGACTTGACATTTAACGGCAAAAATATTGTTATATATATTCAATGTAAATTATAGTATTTTTAATGCCTAAAAATAGGCATAAAACGATTTTTTTTAAATAAAACCTAGCTAGATCGATTTTTCTCCCCAAAAACCGCCTGTATGCTGAATTTCAGGAAAATCGTTGGAGCCGTTAGATAGAAATAATAAATATAAATACCTAGGTATTTTTATTTCTATCTATCGAGCCCCCCTATCCAATTTTTTTACTTTTTTTTAACGTTTTATCTTTTTATTATTATTTGATTTTGTTTTTAATTTTTATATATTGCTCCTTCTGATTCTCTGTTAATATCTACGATTATCGTTCCAGAATTCTAGGTAATCGGCCAAACACCTATTGCTTTACAAAAGCTGTCGCCGAGGAAGCTGTGCGTGTATATGGAGCAGGATTGCCTATATGCATCGTCAGACCTTCTATCGGTAAGCTTTGTTTGGCAAATGTCTTATATGAATGATTATAAATTTTATCGATGATGCATTTACGAAAGTTACGTTGTGGGTTATGTATGTAATAAAATACGAGTATTTTACAATGTTATACGATTTAAGGTAAGGGCACTAGTAATTGACCATGTACTAGTAGTTAGTGACCGTTGATAGTTTTGTATGAAATTTTAAATTAATATAAAAATTATTAATAAAAATAAGCGTTTTGTTTTTTGTGGCTAATTCATTGAGTGCCCCACTTTTTTTTCACTTTAATACTGATATTTTTCGTGATTGTGCACTTTTCAGTTATTTTAAACTATTTTTAGTCATTTTACCTAACCTAATTAACCTATGTAAAATATCTTTTTTTCTATTTCATTTTATTTTAATTTCTCATATCCTTGATTATTTTCATTTGTTGTGTGTTTTAATTTTTAATATAAGTCTTACTTTTGTTTTTCTTATCTGTACTTAAAAAGTCAAGTTCGTATGTTTTTTATGTAACAAAAAAACACACAAACTGTGTTTTTATAACACTGTTGTAACAGTATTAATTATTAAACATGTTGTGTTATTCTGTAATTGCCACTTTACACTTAAGTCAATTTGTTAGAATTAGTTATTACGGAACTTTTGTGTGTACCTTTGTTGGAGTCCCTTTAATAAATAATTTAATCTAATAACAATATTTTCTAGTCATCTCCACGTACGATGAACCGATGCGAGGATGGAGTGATAGTGTCTATGGACCCACTGGAGTCGTCATTGGTATTGGGACCGGGGTAAAGTGTTTTTATCTCAAAATTTATCAAAATTATAATTCTTCGATCCACCACAGCAACACATTACTGTAATAGGTAAACCAAATAATAGCTCGAGTCAACATCTATACTAATTATTTATAATTTAAATGAGCTAATATCTATACTATACTTATAATATATAAAGCTGTAGAGTTTGTTTGTTTGTTTTTGATTGTTTGAACGCGCTAATGTCAGGAACTACTTAACCGATTTGAAAAATTCTTTCAATGTAAGATAGTCCATTTATTCAGGAAGGCTATATAACATCACGAAAAAGGCTACTCTAATCATTTTTATGGTTATCAAAAGACTATAATACGGAGAAACGTTGTACCCTGTAATGTACCCCTACAATATATGAACCTTTAATGTAGGGATCTGCGTTGAGACACTTGACATTTTCATTGATAGACCGTTCGCGGTAACAACACTGTTTCACTTTCATAGTAACAAATAACATCTTGTCTACCCTGTTCAAAAACTCTTTACACACCACTGTTTATGACTAGAGGTTTTAAATGAAGCTCTCGCATTTCTCTTTGGCACCAATGTCGGAAACGATCCCTCTGTTATTATAAAGTACTAGTTTTTGCCCGCGTCTTCGTTCGCGTCAAGTGTTGTCACGTGATAGGTTGATAATAGATGGCGCTTTTTAGTGTCATCCTATTCCTGTAGAATTAACGGGATTTCTATAGTATATTATTGTTCTGGTGTAAAAGGAATAATTGTGCCAAATTTCATCGATATTCAGTGGATTCACCGTGAAAGAGATACATCCATATTTACAAACTTTCGCATAATACTAGTACACTAGGACGTGTACAGAGTACTTTTGTGTTACATGCTCAGAAATTGTGGACAATAGGTTACTAGGGGCGTTCAAGGTTATCATACTATCGACTGGCCTGTTAGCGTAGGTGATACCGAGATGTCGTAAAAGCCGACGAAGGTGAGTTGACCCACCGTGTGGTATCCAGTTGAGTAGAATAGACCACCTCATTTCTTATCGAGCGGACGTAAAATCTGACCAATGTTGATGTCAGGCAGGCGGCCGGTCGTAAAGTGATGATGATGATGCCTAGCCAAATCATGTTACAACATGTTTAAAACACGTTGTGCTGACTCCACGTAGAGTGCGATAAGAACATGAACATAATAACATAAAGCAAGACGTCTGTCACTCATCAAAGAAAATGCTTACTGAATTATACTGTTGAATGTTTTGATTACATTAGTTAAAGTTCCTTTAATTTTCAGGTTCTACGCACAATGTTTATGGACGTAGATAAAGTAGCTGATATGGTACCTGTTGATCTTTGCGTGAACGCAATTATTGTATCTGCTTATCATACAGCCAAACAATATAAAGAAAAGTACGTTAAATATTTATATTAGCGTTTAATTACAGTGTGTTAACCTGTTTACTTTACTCAAACTCTTCTCCATCTTACTAAAAAGCTGCTTAAGCAAATAGTTTGCACTCATTCACTATTTCCGCGAACTTTGATACGTAACTGTTTAGTAAGAGTCTAAATTTTTGGGCTCATACCGGACCCTTTAAGTAATAACAATATTTATCTAAATAGTGCTATATTCGGAATTGAGGAGATCTACACACGCACATATCGCAGGCTTAGTATTAAAGTGACCGAATTAAAAATTGGTTTGATTTAGATACATTGTAATCCCTATTTAAATGCCATCTTTGACATCACGCTACGAGGTATTAAAAAAACTTGTTTTTGTTATTTTTAAGTTATCATTTGACACTCACGAGTTTTGTAGACGGTACTCTACGCTTTATTGCAATTTGTTACAAAACTTTTTTTAATTAGGTCACTTTAATATTAAGCGTGCGATATATTGTCCAAAGGGTCACGATGCTATAGAGAGGTTGTGCGTGGCTTATGTACGAAGAACAGATGAGTGTTGGTAATCTAATGGTTTATTATGGTCGAGTACCTAATAACGCAGTTGTGCAGTGTTCGCAATACAAAATAGACAGAAGTACAGAGGAATAGTAGAAGCTAAAGGGAATTTCAGTCTTTATGCGATTCAATTATTTTTTAATCGATTTAATTGATTTTATTGTGATGCCGAAATTTATTACTATTCATAATTTATTTCAGTCAAACTTCAGACGTACCAATTTACAACTTTGTATCTGGCGCCCAAACCCCTATAAAATGGGGGGACTTTATAGAATTTAATAGGAAAGTTGGCCTTCATGTACCGACCACGAAAGCTGTATGGTGAGTATGGGCGCTCACGTTTGTGAGAGTTTAGGACGTGACTTGAGCGTCTGTCCGTTTATGTGAAGTGTAAAGAAATTAACCTACCATAATAGTTTAGCACAGAAATAACTTGTTTTCGTAATTAATAAAAAAAATTTAATGACACAAAAATATTTAAGTAGGTACCGATATATAATACAAAGTGTTTTATTTCGCAATGCATAAAGTAGCATAACTTTAAAGAAAATCTTAAGGAACCTTAAGGAGATACCTTAAACCTAGAAAGAGAACCAGAATAATTTATTAATTACTTTTACGACACCTCGGTAAGAAATAAGGGTGGTCTACTCTACTCAGCCGGATACCACACGGCGGGTCGACTTACCTTAGTGGCCTTTCACGACACCTCTGTAAGTAAGGGTGGTCTATGCCCGGCGCAGTATTCCGGCTTTAAGCATAACCATAAGTCTTCTTCAATTCTGTCATCAAATGTTAACGCTTCTCAAATATCTACACTTACAACTTAATGTTAGCGTTAAGCACTATAATTGCCTTCGTCACGTCTACCTTCTGTTTGCCCTAAATTCGCGTACATTAAAGACATCACCGGGAAGATACCATGTTTGAGAATTTTCTAAATGTCCTATTAACATAGAGCGTTAAACGAATTGATTATTTTCAAGTAAAATTGTGTTTTTTCAGGTACTACGGCCTGACTCCCACGAACAATTATTATCTGTTTCTTTTCTTAAACTTTTTCTTGCACTACCTACCAGCTTTGATGGTTGACGTTTTTTGCGCGCTGACGGGAAGGCGACGAGCGTATGTAATTTTTTTTACATGTTTATTAGTCTTATCTACTTTATGTGAAGTTTCAGCAACTAGAAATAAATATGTCACCCTAATCGAAGAATGAAGTGACATTTTCTACGCTTATACATGGGACATGTGACTTTTTTCTTCGGATAAGACGATATAAGGCGGTAAAACGACGTCATATATTCCTTGTATGTCTTACAAGTCCCCCATAGAGAATTAGACATCCTAATCATAACTCAAATACTATTTTAACGTTAAACATATTCTTACTAATCTTCGATTTTAACTCACTACTTCGTTTAGCCTCCAAATTTTATTAGTTTTAGAGTGACGTAGTAGCGATCTGTTATTATCATAACGCTGAGTTGTAGAAACGTGTTTAAGAAGTTCAAACTCATATAAAAATCGCCTACTAAGGGTCATCACACTGTTCGGAAATCCTGCTTATCATCATCATCATCATTTTAGCCATTTTGTGGCCTCAACCATGTCCCTCCGCACCAGGCAATCTTGTGCCTTTATCATCCAGTCTCGAATTGCATATCGTTTGACGTCGTCTGCCCATCTTTTGGGAGGACGGCCACACGATCTGTTGTTAGCACTTATAATAAGCCATAAATTAAACTTAACCCGACTTAAACTTAGAGCAAACAAAGAAAGCAAGCAAAATTGTCATATAGTTTATTTTGTTGCTTAGGAAAAGTATTTTTTTTGCAGGATGTTACAATTCTATAAAAAAATAATGCGAATGGCAAACATTCTATTCTACTTTTCAACACAAGATTGGAAGTTCAGCGACGTCGGTGTTCAGGAGATGTGGAGATCTCAAACGACTGCAGACCAGGTCGTGTTTCCTTTTAACATTGGAGACATGTCTTGGGAATATATGGTGGAAACTTTCTTAGTGGGTAAGTATATATATAATACTTGTAGTTACTTGACTTACCGAGGCCATAATAAATAATTAATATTAAATAGGGAATTAATAGTACTAAATATAAATATAAAATAAAATAATAATTCATAAAATAGAAAATAGTGGTTACTTGTAAATGTAAGAACAGTTAGATTTAAGTCGTGAAATATATATTATAAATATTGTTACTGTTTCTTATGTTGATGATCCAAATAAATGGATAAATAGTGTCCGCGAGTTTTAATGAAATTATTTTGCTATAGTCTGCGATTAAGTAAATAGAAAATATATATAGGTAATGCTAAATATAGAGTCTACAATCCCTTTTTCATACCTGATACATGCAGGATTAGTAAAAACACATTCACACAAACCTCCACCACCGCCACCACAATACACAAGCACGACCTATGTTCACTGTCTCAAACTCAACAATCGTTTCGCCCCGCAACCGAAGTATAATGAGGCGATAGACTCCAATACAAAATCAAAAGCATCTATCTTTTAGTAAAAATCTTACCAAAATCTGTTCAGTAGATTTTTAAGAAAATCGATCACTTAGAGACAAACAGCTTTTAAGGATGTTTTATAAGAAGTACTAAAGATAACGTTGTTTTTAGGTTTACGAGTATACTTGCTTAAGGACGATGTATCATCATTGCCGGAAGCGAGGAAAAAATGGAATAGGTAATGTATTTATGGCTGACTATACTAGATAAAGTAAGCGTAAGCTGTGATAGCCCAGAAATCGCGCCATTATCTCGAGAGGTTCACTAGTCCAAACCCTGGGCAAAAATCAATGAGTTTTTCCGTTAAAACTATAAAGTCTAATTGATAATTTTACTTAACTTTTAATTTTACTCGTTTTTCGGTGAAAAAACATGGTGAAGAAACCTGCATATTTATATTTGTTGGGAAATGTGTAATCTACCAATTCACATTGGAGCAGCGTGTTTGGTCTTAGCTCCAAAACTTCTGTCCGATAACGGAGAGATGTCTATGCCCAGCAGTGGGATACTAACAGGCTGTTACTTTACGTATATAAGATAGAAATATATATTTCAAATTTGCCAAAATAATCTTTTAACAGTAAAAATAAAGAGCAACTGGATATCTAATGTTTTTACACATTATTCATAACTTTCTGGCCGTTCAAATGTAAATGATTTTTTTTTGTCATGCGATGTATTTATAATGCAAATTAAATTTTTAGATTAAATGTAATTTGATCTTGAAAAAATTCAAATCTTTATTTTGTTTCGTAAATAATTTGAATTTTTCCAAACAAATCGAACGATTAGTATTAAAGTGACCTAATTCAAATTAAAGTAGATACATCGTAATTATAATATGACATCACATTTTATAGTTCGTAGAACTATAAGAAGAACTAGTGTTTTCTAGCTCTTATAAGTTATCTTCTTTTTAACACTTACGAGTTTTGTAAGCGCTACGCTACGCTTTATTGCAATTTGCGACAAAGGAATCTTTTTTAATTAGGTCATTTTAACTGAGTTACTGATTAATGAAATTAATCAAATAAATTATGTGCTGTAATTAAACTTTTTTGTTTCAGATTATTCTACTTGCATCAGCTACTTAAAGTTATAACTTTTAGCTTAGTAACATACTTAGGTTACCTAATAATAAAAGGTTTAATATCTATTGTATTCGGTTTATAAAATATAGTTTATCTTTGCATAATTAAATGGGAAGTTGATAATATTTATATGCAGTATAGATTTTAAAGTCTACGATATCTTTAATATTTAAATGAGTTAATCTTGTATATATATATATTTTCCGAATCTCGGAAACGGCTCCAACGATTTTCCTGAAATTCAACATGTAGGAGGTTTTGGGGGAGAAAAATTGATCTAGCTAGGTTTTATGTAAAAAAAATATTGTTTTATACCTGTTTTTGGGCATTAAAAAACACTAACATTTATATTGAATTGAATTTTCGCCATTAGCTGTCAAGTCGACGTAGCTTATTCGAGTAACAGGCAGCCTCGAGAAATGTGAATGCCAAGGATCGATCCCCAACTAAATAATTATTTTTTCTTTTTTTAAGTTTTTTTTTTTAAATTACCGAGCGAAGCTCGGTCACCCAGATATTCAATATAATATGCGTATGAAATATGCTTATTGCATAATGATTGGAATTAAATAAGAAGTTGATAAATTCTCATATTTATATGAATTATAAACTTTAAAGTCTACGATATCAATATACTATAGGTATGCAATAGGCTTATTGCATAATAGCATATTGGGTATTCAGAAAATATAAACATAGACTCTTATATATCCAAACTGAGGTGCTAAAAAATATAATGTAATAGAAGAAAAAATGTAAAAAACAAAGCTTTGATTATTTATAGATATATGCTTTAACATTTTGGAATGTGTTTGATTACTTGTATCAAATGCTGTACAAATAAGGTTGAACGAGTATTTTCAAGGGATTCTCATACTACACGATCTTCTACTACTTGAATAAAAGGGCTTCTTTCGATCCCTTTAGTGTGAGAGTTCCAAATTAACATATATTAATCATTGATGTGAGATTTCTTTTAATATTAAAAGAATTAAGTATTAAGACCCGACTTGTAGAGCGGTCCAGTTTAGTCAATAATCGTATAGATAAAATATTTTTTATTGTAGCTATATAATTTAGCGGGTAGATGGTGTACTGCTTTTATACTGATGTAGTTTTAAGCACTACTACGCCGCGTGGTATCCGGCGGAATAGAATAGTACCACCCTCATTTCTTACCGAGGTGTCGTAAAAGGCAACTAAGGTAAGTCGACCCACCGTGTGGTGTCCGGTTAAGTAAAATAGACCACCCTCTTTCTTACCCAGGTGTCGTAAAATATGACTATGGTAAGTTGATGTCAGGCAGGCGGCCGGTCGTAAAATACGTAGCCAAATCATGTGACAACATGTTTATAATATGTTGTGCCGACCCCACTTAGAAGTGGGATAAGGGCAGGAAGATGAAATGATGATGATGTAGTTTTAACCACTACTCGATCCGCAGTGCTGTTCCGCAAAAAAAAATTGTGTTCCGATGCGATATTGTATTTTACTTATATATTGTAAAAAAACATGTAAAAGGATGGATCATCTTAGACTGCATTATATGACAGTAAATATGTAACGATAAATTAATAATATTCGAACTTCCCACGTGTAGAATAATTAAGAATTCAGTTAAATTAGACAAACAATAACGATCCTCAAATTACTGGATGTTGCTTGGATCCTTATTGGATATAACTAAAACAAATCATCATGTCAAAAATCTTATGAATGAAAAAGGACATCGTTAGCGTTCAGTGATGTTCCACTTTCTAGTTGTATTTTCTTTATATACGTGATATGTTAAGTTACTTAGTTCTTCTTTGGGTAATTTGAGATAAGTTATTGTATATTAAATATTTTTTAACAAAAAAATTGACTTTCATTATTTTTATAACCATCCCGCTATTTAACTTTGAAGTTAACTAAAAATACATTTTGATATTTACAGAAGCAGGCGTTACTTTTAAAGTAAAATAAAATAATAATTCTATTGCAACTTCTATATTTTGATATTCTTAATAATGGTTTCGTCTTTACATGGATTCCGTTTAAACTCCTTTAGATAAAAATATATTGTTTTAGTTTATAATTTGTAATAAGTAGTAAAAAGGGTAATTTATATTATACATTAGTAAAGAATATTAAGAAAAAAATTGAAATTTCTTTTCTTTTTGTAGCCCCTTTTATTAATTAAAAATTCCAACCACTTTTATTATATTTAACTACGAAACGGCAACAGAAACAGCAACGTGCTGACAAAAAGTAAATAAATTTATTACGAGGAAAATATTGATCACAAAATAGACTCAACAGAGAATCGAATCCGGAAGGTCGCGATCCTTTTTCGGCAATTTAGCTGGCAGTAGAAACCGAAAACTAAGGTCGCTGACTGGAACTTGCTTACCTGATACCATATAGGGTTTAATAAAACAAAATAATTTTAAAAGCAGTTTATTTACCTTTAATTTACATGGTACAAGATATTCGTTCAATCTCTTGACGTTACATTATCTACTCTATCCAAAGTTTAAGAGCAGAAGATATTTTTTGAATTTAAACTTTGTTTTTTTTAACCGATAGATGTCCACTGCTGGACATATGTCTCTTCACGGGATTTCCACACTACACGATTCTGTGCCGCTTGGATTCAGAGAATTCCCGCGAACTTTTTGATGTTTTTAAAACAAAGTACAAGTCCTTGCTCATGGACTTGCAGAAAGAAAAATTGTATATCCGTTTTCTGACTTCATTTGGTCGTCACCAACTATAAAAGTATATGCTCAGTGGTAATAAATCAACACGCTCGGTTGCCCTTTCTTTCTTTGATTTTCTATTATGTATATGTATATCAAAGTCTTTCACACTTCTGTAACTGTCTGTCACTGTCGTTTTTACTGTCGTTAGATTCAGTTTTAGATTTAAGTAACAATGGTCGCCATTGAAAACCAGCGTTGAGCTACTCCTCAACTTAAGCTGAATGGTGGTCCAATTCGTAACGTTACATTTCTGTATATTTTTCTTATTTTTATTGTTATCTACTTTACTGTGACGTTATTAATAAAAGTTTTTTTGATTTGATTTGATGTCATTCCTTCCTCGTGGGATGTCTACTGACTTTCTGCTGCGTTTTGCAGTACGGGGTCGCCATTCTAACACTTTAAGACCCTAACGCCCATCGGTTCTCCGCACTATGTGCCCCGTTCATCGCCACTTCAGCTTCGCGATACGCTGAGCTATATCGGTGACTTTGGTTCTTTTACAGATCTCCTCATTTCTAATTTGATCACGTAGAGATAGTCCATAGCTTGCTTCATCGTCCGCTGAATGACTCTGAACTTTCTTTTGGGGCCCATAGTGAGCGACCAAGTTTCAGATCCGTAAGTCACTGGCAACACGCACTGTTCGAAGACCTTGATCTTCAGGCTTTGAGGTATTTCTTTGTCGGTGACTTTGGTTCTTCTACGGATCTCCTAAATTATGAATTGTTTCCGTAGAGATACCCCTCTACCTGAGTGACTCAGCTTTCTTATGAGGGCCATAGTGGGCCTCGTGGGTGGTATTCATAGTTAATGTATACATCCAATGTTCACGTCTTATTATATCGGGTGAGCCCGACTAGGAGGTAATCTGTCATTCGGAATAAACCTAACCCGGGGCGTGGTCTCTTAAAAGAAACTGGTTGAAAGATAATAGAAATAAATATTAAACATATAATTTTGTGGAATATTCTATAACACATATTATACCTTTATTTCTTACCAAAGTACCAATCTGTGTCAGTCAATCGCAAGATATTTTCTTTCATAATAACTATTTTTTTTTTATTACGTAGAAATTCTATATACATAAGCTACAAGAACATACACTTATATTATTTAATACGAATAGCTCTTTCCGATTATTAAAACTTAAACCCAAAATGATGAAAACAATCAAAATCTATATACACTTAATAATAAATCTCACATAAAATCACATTTTTCAAAAACATGAACAATACTTATTTTATTTTTTTATTTTCTTATCCTTCATATAAGTATATCTGAAAATGTTTCAATATATTTGTTACACCCAAGGGCTTTTACAACGTCATTGAACAGCGAGCGAGCGCCAAAATTATTTATACATAGACAAAGGAAGCTATAGTAAAATATCGCTAAAAAGTGGAATGCGGTAACTAGAACACAAAATAACAAAATGCAGTTTTGTTTTAGGGTTCACTAGTATTAAAGTTAGGATTTGAGTCTAAAATAAGACTGCTTCAGTCCTTGGAATATCCTCTATAACTTTAACTCTCGGTGGCCCTATAAAACCCTTAAGGCCTAACAGCAATTCGAAAAAAAGGACACTACTCTTTTGTTCTAAGACAACTATATCATATTAGGCAATATGCACAAAAAGTCGACGGTTAAATTTAAAATCGTTCAAACTTACAAATGTATATATAAAAAAAACTGTTTCCTTAAACCTATAACACAAATTGTGCTATCACTCTTTAATATTATTGCTATTCCAATATATACACACAATTATGGACATAATATTCATTCTACATAAATTTTATTAATAATAAAACATTTACAGGCATAAAATTTCATATACTGTTGTATATTATTGTAAAGCAATATAATATAATATATCAATAACTGAATGCAATGAAAAAGATGGATTAAAGAAGAGTGAATGCAAATAAGATGAGAATGTTAAAGTGGATGTTGGATGTGACAAGATAATATACGAAATGAGTATATAAGGGGAAGTCTAAAAGTTGCGCCCATTATAGAAGAAACAAGAGATGCAAGATTAAGATGATATGGACATATAATGAGGAGGGATGAATCATGTTACCAAACAATTGGTAAATATGAATGTGGATAGATATGTAAATAGAAGGAGGCCTATAGAGACGGTTGGATTGTGTGAAATATGGATATTTAACAGGAGTAGCGCCTGTTGAAGAATGATAGGAGAGAATGGAAGAAAAAACATGTAATAAGGGCAGGAGAATGATGATATCAATAACTATAAAATTCTATAAAATTATACCAGAATACGATTGCCATTACAAAAATACCGCGTTAGTCAATTTCAATAAGTTTAAAGTGATATCAATTACTATATAATTCTATAAAATTATAGCAGAATACTATTGCCATTATAACAATACCGCGTTAGTCGAATTCTATAAGTTTAAAGGGAGTTTCTTATGGAACATGTTACAAACAATTAATAAGCTTGATTTATGATAGAGATTTGGATATTAAGAACCGCAAAAAGTTTAATTGCTGCGTGCGATAAAAAAATCAATCCATTAAAGTATAAAAAGGGACGTGGGCATTTCTCAAAATTTGCGGTATTTTTATAAAACCAATCCTATATTGTAAGAAGTATAAAAAGAGCCTAAATCTTAATGTGAACGATACAATGGTTTCTCTTCATCATATTACATTACTAAGAAATTATTCCTAAGTATTTATATTTCTGGGCGCTTCAAATCAAACACTTTTTATCATTAAAATATATTTTTTTTAAATATGAAAATTATAATCTTCATTCAAAAAAAGAACTAAAAAAACGTAACATGATGACGTTTTCTTTCAATAGGAATGTCTTATTTTCCACTATAGGAAGATTATTTAAACACGCCATTTTAGTTTAAAATAATCAAGTCAATAAAATGAATATTTATAGAAAATTATAATAAATTCAGAATTTATGTATTTATAATAATTAATTGTGAGATAATCTTGACTATTAACGCTTATTTTACAGACATTAGGCACTTTTATTTAGGGAGCATTGTCTTATCAGATTGAGCGTGGCGCCATTTTTTATTCGTTTAATTTTTACTCTGTTATCATATTAGTCAAATTGTAACTGTATCAAGCATAGAGTTATTATACTAGAGTAGGGGAGCCATAGACAGGCCTGTAAATGAGAGTTTCGCAATAAATAATGAGAAAAGATGAAACTCGTATAGATAAAGACAGATACAGTCTCATTTGCTTTCTCCTTATTTTATTCCCTCCCCTCTTCTAGTGTAATAACTTATATAGTATTAGGTTGTTTATAATTACTAAAAATCGATTGTTTATATTGCTTATAAAAACTAATAGCTGCGGTAGTCGATTGAAAAAAACACTAACATAGATTAGGCAACAATCGAAGCACCGAAGTTTTTGTTCATTTTTTAAATATAACGTTTATAACATCCCATAAACAACTACATCTATGGAAATGATAGAATAAACATATAAATTTCAGAGATGTTAAACAAAATTCAATATATTTTTTGTTGTAATTAATGTTCATCATTTCAACAGATTGTCAATTAATAATTCAAATGTGGCTTACAAAAAAAAATACTGTTAATGTTCATGGCCCATAGTCAATAATACTGGCAACATTGCGCCGACTGTCAGAATTATAACTTCACATAATTGCAATCCCGCGAAACCTTTTTTCGGCGGGGCGCCATCTTGAACTGGAAGTAATGTATGCGTGTGGGAATGTGGGTGTGTGAGTTCTGGGAGCACGTGTACCGTTGCTACGTATAAAAACGTACCCGCTGAGAATAACATTGCTATACCTGAAAATAAATCATAAATTTCTTGACATTAAAATTTTATATTTAACATAAAAAGAAATAAATAATTTATATTCAAAATTAATCTCTATTTCCCATTTTTTATTTGTGTTTGTCCCTATCATTATGCGTGAACGGATGAAACAATTTTGCTAACTCTTTTTTGTTGTGTTAATTATTGTTAGGAAAAGAATCTTATTCGTATCCTTCTCTCCTACTAATATTATAAATGCGACAGTTTGTGAGTATGGATGTACGTTTGTTACTCTTTCATGGCAAATCCGTTGAACCAATATCGATAAAATTTGGCGCAATTATTCCTTATACACCGGGGTAATATAGGCTATAGAAATCCTGTTAATTCTACAAGAATAGGATTACATTGATAAGCGCCATCTATAATCAACCTATCACTCAACAACAATCCACGCAAATGAAGATGCAAATTTAGCGGAACATGAGAAAATTTTAAAAATATATATTTTTTCGTCTGTAACCATCGCTATCAGTAGCCATCTTGCTCTTAATGCGTTTTAACCTATTTGCCGCGGGTAGTAAATAATAAAATATATATGGAACAGTTACATACGCGGTCATCCGTCCCCAAAATGACTAAATACTTGAGTTATGGGCGACAGGCGTAAATAATTTAATACATACTTTAATATTGAAAAGCACCAAATTTTTTATAGAAAATGTTGTCCCCCCCCGCCACCTGCACTAACGGTGTATAAAGAGTTAGCATAAGAAATAACTATAATAAAACTCGTAGCTTACCAGTAGCATTAAAATCGCTTAAAGTTTGTTTGCTATCGTTGCCAATACCGAAATACGTCATCAAAGCGAGTAACGGCGCAGCACATGAGAAGATTAGAAGGTGCTTTCGTATCCGATTTCTGGTAAAGAATAAATTTAAATACAACAATTGCAGAGTCAAAACACACTATCCAATCAAAATAAATAGATAATCGTGTTCAATCAATAAACACCTAGATATTATTCACTTAAATTAATATTATGCACCCCAGTCTTTATGACTATGAAGGCATTGCCATAATAATTGACCTGCACCCATAAACAAACGGACTTTTCTATGCATATTCGCCCGTTTTAGTTTTTTATCAGGTCTATGGTTAGAGGTACATATAGATGTTACAACAACATAACGATATCGTATACTGGCAAACAAATAATATATACATATATCTTCCTGCCCTTATCCCACTCTAAGTGGGGTCGGCACAACATGTTATAAACATGCTGTAACATGATTTGGCTGCGTTTTAAGGACCGGCCGCCTGCCTGACGTCAACTTACCTTAGTCGTATTTTCCGACACCTCGGTAAGAAGGAGGGTAGCTTATTCTACTAAACCGGATACCACACGGTGGGTCAACTTACCTTAGTCGCCTTTTACAACACCTCGGTAAGAAATGAGGGTGGTACTACTCTACTCAGCCGGATACCACACGGCGGGTCGACTTACCTTAGTCGCCTTTTACGACACCTCGGTAAGAAATGAGGGTGGTACTAGTCTACTTAGCCGGATACCACACGGCTAACTGCCAAACAAATAAATCTGTCTTAAATTTACATCATATGTTTGTCAAAAGAGTAATTCTTAGAAAAGACAATTTATGGCAAAAATAGTGTTTTATATATTCAATATAAATTGTAGTAATGCCCAAAAACCGGGATAAAAGATTTTTTTTAATAAAACCTATCCAGATCGATTTTTCTCCCCAAAAACCTCCTGCACGCTGAATTTCAGGAAAATCGTTGCAGCCGTTTCCGAGATTCCGAAAAAATAAAAATACTTAGACAATGAGTGCAATATGTGTTAAAAAACAGGACAATCTCACGTATATCATCCAACCCTTACCACCTTAATTTTAAGACACTTTAATATATTTTAAAATTACTATAAAATACGTTATAATTAAGATCATTTTATCATTTTTAGCTTTTTGTTATATTCTTGAGATGTACTCCTAAATTTTATTTTACCTTTTTATTCTTAAGTTCAAGTATTGTTATTTAGTTGGTTATCCTTTAAATAGGTAACCAGTATTTGCATTTGTAATTGTTTAACGTTGTTTATTAATTTTGAAATGTTATGTGGTATCCGGCTGAATAGAATAGTACCACCCTCATTTCTTACCGAGGTGTCGTAAAAGGCGACTAAGGTAAATAGACCCGCCGTGTGGTATCCGGCTGAGTAGAGTAGACCAACCTCATTTCTTACCGACGTGTCTTAATAGGCGACTAAGGTAAGTTGACCCACCGTGTTGTATCCAGTTGAGTAGAATAGACCACCTCATTTCTTATCGAGGGAACGTAAAATCCGACTAATGTAAGTTGACGTCAGGCGGGCGGCCGGTCGTAAAAACGCAGCCAAATCATGTGACAGCATGTTTATAACATGTCGTGCCGACCCCACTTAGAGTGGGATAAGAGCAGGAAGATGATGATGATGATGTTTATTAATTTTGAAATGTTGTGTAGGCCTGTATGTAGTGTGACATACCGTATTAGAAATAACACTAGTTTTATTTTGCTATGTATTTATTATGTACATGCTGTTGGCTTTACCTTATAAAAATAAACCCACCTTTCTAAGCCAGCATGCATCAGAAACGTGACCAGTCCAAACGCAGCAGGAGCCTTATGTAACATTATAGCAAGGAACACTATTATCTCTACATCGGCATGAGAGGTCGTCGCAGCTGCACCGAGCGCTATTCCGTCAGCTGTAAAAGTTTTTTTTTTTAACAACAATACCTTAACTTGAATCAGACAGGTGAGACTTATTCTAAATAAAAAGTATTCCTCTCATTCTACAAACACTACAAACAATTCCAAATATTCGAACAAGAGAAATTTGGAAATGTAAAAACCTCCAACGCCAATTGATGCAAAACAGATAATTGAAAAAACCATTAATATTCCCTTATTTAAATACCATATAAGCAAACTCTTCACCGCCGTGAGTCATCCGGCTGAGTAGAATAGACCACACTCTTTCTTACCGAGGTGTCGTGAAATACGACTATGGTAAGTTGATGTCAGTCAGGCGGCCGCTCGTAATATACATAGCCAAATCATGAGACAACATTCTTAAAACATGTTGTGCCGACCCCACTTAGAGTGGGATAAGGACAGGAGAATGAATGGTAAGCTAACTCTTGAGTTCTTTACAGAAGGATGTAGTGAATAGCAATCGATCGAGAAATCGAAAGAGATTAACATTTTTGAAACGATTTGAACAGATAACTATGTGCGGAGACGGCTCATTCAAGATTTTTAACAACAGCTTCTTTCCTTTTTAGGGGTCTCGGCGCGCATTTAGCGCGTATTTAAGGAAGTGGCCTTGACGCGATTTGGATAGTTTGGTTGTTTGGTTTGAAGAAATGTCCTAGAACGGTACTTCTAAATGGAAGCTTGATTCACTGTATGTCCCCACCAAAAACCGCGGGGTAACATTGTGATTTCAGCCGTTATGAGTGAAACATAACTATTTAAAAATATATGGACCTCCGTGCTCCGCGACACGTGCTTCTTATCAATAGTGACGGAAAAATAAAAAGACATTAGCTAAACTGTTAATTATTTTTTTACTTGAGCTACATTAACTGACATTATGCACAATTTATGAAGCGAATTTCGGAGAAGAAAATATAGTTAGGGAAGCTGCATATATCTACAGACTAACTAACCTACCAATAGCATTGGAACAGCGAGTTGGATGTAAGCCTTTTTTTCTTAAAGCATAGCTAAAGAATATGGGATTTTTTCCAGCAGTTGGATTGTAAAATACCGATGCTTTACTTTTGAAACTTTTTTTTTCAAAATATGTAACATTTCTAATAATTCCTCATAATAATATGCGAATTTTGAGTACAACCGACTTATTATCTTGTTATTATCACGCGTGGCTAAGCTGATAAACGTTTTAATTACCCACATTATGTAACGTGGTAAAAAAGTTACATTACTATGTTCGTGGTAATTTGTATCGATTAAAACATAGACCAAATAAAATGGTTTGGAAATTTGAAAGATAATTTTTTATGGTTATTGTATTATATTTAATCGGCTGTCATAGCTGAACGGTACGATCGTATGACTCTTTTCAGAAGATCAGAGGTTCATATTCAGGGTACCAGTTACTTCGAGTTTCTCTGTTTAAACTCATATGCGTAATTGATATGCAATTTAGCACACGCGTTTCAATGAAGAAAAAATCATCCTACTCAATATAATAAATGCGAAAGTCTGTGAGTATGTGAGTATGGGTGTATGTTTGTTACTCTTTCACGATGAATCCGATAAACCAATATCGATGAAATTTGGATCAAAAATTACTTATACACCGGAACAACATATAGGCTATAGAAATCCTGTTAATTCTACAAGAATAGGATGACATTGAAAAGCGTCACCTATTATCGACCTATCTATCACACGACAACAGTGCACGTGAACGAAGTCGCGGGTAAAAGCTAGTAATATATAAATATCTCTCATATATTTAATATCTCTGGAGAATTATTGAGATGCTTTTCATCTGTTCTATAGATAAAATATATTTTATTTATTTTCTTCCACTTTACATTTTAGTCTATTCTAGTATATAGTCCTTACCAGCCGCGTGAACAACTAAACCAACAGTAGCTGTAATATTTTTTTCAGTGGGGTTGCTGGCATCGTTGTATCTCGACGACATTTGATCCACTATTAGCATGAAAACGAAACCTGTAAAAAAAACCATTAATGTATTTTTATCATCACCATTCTCCTGTCTTTATCCCACTCTAAGTGGGGTTTGCACATGTTTTAAACACGTTGTTATGTGATTTCGCTAGTTATTAATTCTATTGTGGTGGCGGTAGTGAAATCAGCATTCAGCACTACAGATGGAGTGCGTGTGTTTTTGGGAACCATGCGTGTATCTTATAACTTTCTGTTCATTTTACCGCGGATTATACCAAAATCATTTTGTTAAAATAGATCGATTAATAAACAAGAGGAGAGATCCTCAGTGTTTAACCTCTACTGTTATGGGTTAGGAATGTGTTTCTTTTAAAGAAAAATAGAGTATCATTTGTTCGGTAAGGACAAAAATATATAAGGAAAAAACTATATTTAAATTTCAATTTTTTTTATTTCCTTAAAGCAAATTTAAGTAATCGATTGTAGTTCATTACCCTTTTTTTTAATTATTATTTCTTTATTATTTCGTTCACGCAAAAGTTTGATTATTATTATTAAGTATTGACAACCCTTACTACCCAGTAGTATCCCAATTTTTTAAAATTGGAACTTGACAAAACTGTACATAACTCGCACAAATGCGGAAATCTATTTGTGTAGTCTGGTTCGTGAACATGCGAGGCGTTTTCAAATTAAACTAATATTTGTACGATTTAACCGTCCAAGCATAGATGAGCTAAAAAGATAATATTATACATTGCACGCTTGTTATATGAATCGGCGCAGTAAAGATTCTAATTTTTTTTTTTATCTAAATCTTTTTATTCGCGATATTGGTCTTTGATTTTCAGATTCTTTGTGCAGAAAGAAATAGTGTTTTCGCTTTCTGAACATTTTTGTATCTACATAGAAGATAGTCTATTTAAAGAAATACATAACGAGAATAAGCAAATCCTGACTATATACCCGAAATAGGCCCATAGGTTGAATCATCATCTTCCTGCCTTTATCCCACTCCAATTGGGGTCGGCACAACATGTTATAAAACATGCTATCACATGATTTGGCTGCGTTTTTACAACCGGCCGCCTGCCTGGTGTTAACTTACGTCAGTCGTATTTTTCGACACCTCAGTATGAAAGAGGATGGTCTATTCTACTAAACCGGATACCACACGGTGGGTCAACTTACCTTAGTCGCCTTTTACGACACCTCGGTAAGAAATGAGGGTGGTACTATTCTATTCAGCCGGATACCACACGGCGTGGCCCCTAGGTTGAAGAACTACTAAAATATATTTAAATAAAGACTGTTCCGTTCTCATATACAGATTTCTATACATAAAAACACGTGCGAATAAACTGGTTACGTATAGGGAAAAAGTCTCGATAACCAACATTATAAACTGGTATGAATTTTGCACAACTGAGATTTTTATATCACGATTTCCAAGGTAATTTTAATGATAATATATCACCTAATAAATTAACAAACAAATAATAAAATAGGGCGTTTCTATAACCGATTGAAATTGTATTACTGAAGTAGAAACAATTTATGAACGAAATTGTATTTAAAATATTTTTTTCGAACCTACAGCAAAGAATTTCTCTAATCTACAGTAAAATAGAAATTACGTTTCATTTTGTTGCATTTCGTTACCGTCACTTTATGGTGACAGTTATTGCGTGCTTTATCTTTCGAATGGTTATGATTTCAATAAATATTTTGTAATCGTTGTGCTGTATGTAAAGCTTATTATGAACAGACCTCAAAATATTATTTATAAAAAAATTACGAAAACGTTTTCTACTTGATACCCTTTTTTAAAAAAAATTTAAAGGGTTATGAGTAATTGATCGTTAATTTTTTTTTAAACATGCAAGTCCTTCACATGGGAAGACAGCCTTTAAATATTTATATTTTTTTTTTTTTTTATGGAATAGGAGAGCAAACGAGCAAGCGGTGCACCTCAAGTGATCTCCGCCGCCCACGACCTCTCGCAGAGCGAGTGTGTTGCTGTCCTTTAAAAAGGTGGAAAATACGCTTTTTGATATTAGCAGATAATTATAAATTAAGCACTTAAGTTTAAAAGACAACTTTCCAAATGCTCGAATTTTCGAGTCCCTGAGCAACGCATTATATTCACTGAGGTATCACAGCTTTTATATTCTAAATAAAGATATATAAATGATACGAATTTTCATTCAACAATTAAATTAATGTTTTTTTACCAAAATGGGACATTAAATTTATTAAAAAAACTTTGGAATTCATATTAATATTTATAAGGCTAATTAAAGCTTCATCTCTGTATTAGCAATTTACAAGCTTAGAGGTAACTATTATTAAGAATTTTAAAGTAATGTTTTAATGAGTCATGTTACATTATTCACATTTTCGCAAACTGAATAAGGAGTTAATAAGAATTTTAAAGGACCTTGAATTTTATGCCTACTACTATAAGAAGTTACTTATATATTTGTATGCAGAATTATCAGTGAAACTTTACTGTTAAACTTTAGTAAATATTTATATATTATCAGTTAAACTTTAGTAAATATTTATATTTTTGATATTTTAATAACATATTTCCATCATGTGGCTGAGTAAATTATTATTACCGTTGTAAAGGCGACTAAGGTAAGTCGACCCACCCTGTGTTATTCGGCTGAATAGAATAGCACCCTCATTTCTTACCGAGGTGTTATAAAAGATGACTAAGGTAAGTTGACCACCATGTGGTATCCGGTTTAGCAGAATAGACCACCCTCTTTCTTACTGTGGTGTCGCAAAATATGATTAATGTTAGTTGGCAGGCGGCCGGTCATAAAAACACAGCCAAATCATGTGACATGTTTATAACATGTTATAAACATGCTACATATGACCCCACTTAGAGTGGAGCAGGAAGATGATGATAATACTTAACTACATTAAATACATATGGTGTTATTTCAAAATACATGTAGTTATTTCCAAATTACACTCTTCCTAGTAAGTTAAGTTTTTTGAAATGCATGTTTTTGTAAAATATTGTTGTTTAGTTTAGTAAATAGTTTATATATAAAATATTTTATAGTATTAAGTGTATTATATTATAACATTTTGATCTATTACTTCAAAAAATTTATGAAAATCTTACCTAAAACTAAAGATATTCCAATAACTGAATGTAAGTCATCGATTCCTTTTGGCTCTGGTGTATAGTCTTTTGTAACAAGAACTGTTTTCTCCTCAAAAAGAGCTCTAACGCCTTCAGGTATTATGACTGCTAATGCAGTACCAACAAGTAGGCCAGCTCCAAATACTGTTACTTTAAGAAGTTTCTCCTAAGAGATAAAGAACTTTTAAGTTATACAGTTATAACACTTACAATATGGAAATGCAAATTGTATGGTAGTAGGGTTATTATTAGAAACTTATTTTACTCTTATGAAGATTTTTTCAATTTTATCTCTTAATATATAGGTTGTCTATAAAAAATATTTATGATTCATCATCCATCATATCATAAGCTATGGGATACATAACTTACAAACATTCAGTACAAAACAGAAATAACCATACTTTCTGAGTTATTGCCATTCCATAATTTATGGATATGGTAACTGCTGCTGCGACTTATAATATTTAAAAGTATCTTAGAATGACAATTGATGGCATTTACAATTTAAAAGCATAAAATACAATCAATACTCAAATCAAAAACCTATACATATAGATATATAAATTTTAATAGGATATAATCTAGAACTAAGTCCAGCTGATGCCTCTTATGAGGTAATAATTTAAAAAACCTAAATTAAATATAAATTTATTTTGATTTTAATTAACAAAAAATTAAACAAGGGAAAAACGGAAATGCTTTTAACGGAATTACTTCTAAAATACATCTATTTGTAATAGGAAGTAAATTGCTTAAGGCGAAATTGGGCAATTGTTTACATCACAATCATGAACCACAGCTGGTCTATAATTCATTAATTAAGATATATTAAAAGCTCTTAAAAAACTTACCTCAGACATGCTAACATTTAGAGGAATGCTACCAGCCACATAGGATCCCACTAGCATCACTATAGACAATAAAACAAGGAACAGTGTTTCATCCATTTTTTGAGAAAATTTGTGTTACAAGAATATGAAATTATGTATATGTATAAATTGTAACAGGACTAGATAATATGTGAACTACCAAAACTTATTTATGACTCATGGTTTTCGTAAATTACACTACAGGCTGTTATATATTAAATTAAAAATACTACTAAAAAAACTAGAAAGTCAACTGCGGATTTTGATTTGACAACACGACAGCCGAAGTGCAAACAAGACATCAAACGACAAACAATACGTCAAATGTCAATGTCAAAAGACAAAATGGTTAATTTAATTTATCTGTGACTATTACTGACACACACAGATTGTCATAGAGTTATGAAATAGTAGCACAAAGACAAAAGGTTGAATTCTTGTCCTTTAGTTTTGCAATAGGCAACAATACAAACTTTGACGAAAAATAGTGGAAATTAATCCCCCATAGTACACAGCTGAAAGTTTGTATAAAACTTTTTGTGCTTTTTAATCATATATTCGTAACCGTGTAACACAAATCGTAAGTAATCAAATGTAATAGAAATTGATTATAGAATCGTATATTCTAAGGTTAAATGATTATTCCAGCTAATAAACTTTATAATACAAACTGAGATTATACTCATAGTAAAATTACAAGTCTATGATACTAATATTATCCTCTTATCATATTATCAATCCTTTAAACTAACTAAACTTAATTAAAATGTAGTCGCATTGAAATTTAAAATGCTTTTTAATTGATAGAATTAGGTGTTAGTTTGCGGATGTCTACTATAGAAAAGTAATAACAATATTATTTTGTTATAATAAACCGCCGTCACTCGCGGATCCAAGCGTCAATCTATTTAAGAATAATAAATGGTTATTTTTTGTGTAAATCATAAAAACATTTCAACTAAAATAGATCAGATAATAAACAACTGAATAGTAATTGGGACAGATACTTGTACAAAATATTAATTTGAAAGTGAATAATTTTTTGAACTATTGCAATATGTATTGGAATTTGAAATGAAAATATCATAATGTTGCCAATATAAATCTGATATTTGGCGGAGTCTGTCGACGTTTGCAGCTCCATGCAATAGATTAATTTTAAATAATTTGTTTTTTATTTAACTAATTCCTTGGCTTCGTTTCCACATGCCTATACCGAAAATTTTTAATAAGTAATATAATAATTAATAAATATCATTGTAAGAATGGACACTTTTGTAAGCTCAGAAAATATTATCTAACAATTTGACAATCGGGAAACGCCAATTGTCTATGAATACAGGTTTTGGCGCACGCGGAAGTGGGTTTACATTTCCTTTTCCTAAAAAAATTTCAAATAATATTTATGTAAAAGTTTAGAAACAAGTTTTCCGAGTTAAAAATTAATTTTTTATCTTAAATAAAGATATTTGAGCCTAAGTGTATTGTGAAGTGCTTATATATTTTTAAATAACAATGGAGGTGACAGACTTAAATGATTTATTAAATGTTAGAGGAATAAAAATGGAAACTGCTGAAAACACCTTCGTTGATACCGAATGCGTTGAAACTTCAGATCCGCTGTCTATTATCCCACAATATGTAACTGAGTCTGATTTAGGTAAGCGAAACACCATCATGATATTTAGAGGAAACGGGTGTTACGATAGTGACTTCCTGTATCAACATCGTAAACATAAATACTCTAATAATATGTTGTATACATATTATTGGAGTCTTAAAAGTTACATCTTATAGTTTAGTCCACATAATTTTTATTAAACTAGTATTAGAAAGCTTTTCGATAAGATTTACTCAGATATTTTGCATCCAATTACAAAATTTAACAATTAGCTTTTTAACAATGAGTGATTTATTATTTAAACAGAATACCAACTATCATTCTTATCAACGAAATTGCTAAAAGTAGCTTTTGAATACTTCAAGTATTCAAAAGCTACTTTTAGCAATTTACCTATAATTTCCTCACAATCAACTCCCAAAGGCCTAGAATATATGATAAAGTGTTAACACTAGTTGAATACTTATGTTTTTGTATATGTAACAGTAATCTGGGGTTGTAGCTTAAATTAATAGATAAGTGAATACGGTCAAAATATATGATACATTTTTCAATTTAAAAAAATTAGAATATTATATTGCTATAATCCGTGATAAAAGAAAATATATGTAATGCTAAATGTAGAGTGTACTATTCGTTCCCATACCTGATACATGCAGAATTTGTAAGAACTCATGCACTACCCAACACCGATAACACAACAATACACAAGTACTGCACACATTCACCACCACAATCCCAACAGTTATTTCTCCACGAAATAGACTTCACGACAAAATCGTAAAAAGTAAGTGGTGGGGGTGAATGTGTGCAGTGTGTATTGTTGTGTTATCTGCATCGAGTAGTAGTGCATGAGAACGAATAGTACACTACATTTAGCATTACATATTTTTTGTTTTATCGCAGATTATAGCAAAATAATATTCTCTTTAGTTTTGTATTATGAGCTCCGCAAAGTAATGCCTAATTGTATAACTTATTGTTTTTATTTTATTAGGGTGTTATATATAATGCAAGCTTGTTTTACAAGCTACGTTCATAACTTAAGTTTTTGTACTTTACTGTAATAAATATTTTAATATGGTAATTGTTACAGGATTAATGCAAACTGGTACAGAAATCCTAGAAGCTCCACTTGCAGTGTTCACAGACACTCCAGATGATGATGACACCATGCAAAGCACTGATTCAAGTGGTATATGTGTTTGTATAATATAAATAAGTCTTTTATTCCGAACTACATGAATTGTTTTTTTTTAATTATATGAAATCTCTTAGCTTGGTTGGCCTTTTGACATAGGCCTCCTCCAATACATTCCATTGACCCTTATCTTGAGCCACTCTCGTCCATTAAGGCCCAATATGAGGTCGTCCTCCTATCTTCTCACTGGCCACCCTCTAGCTCTTTTTCCATCCCTGGGGTACTAGAGAGTAACCTTTTGACCCAATTTATTTAGTGAGCAGCGTATTGTGTGACCTGCCCATCTCCATTTGTGTATTTGGCGAGAAATGGTATTTAGTGACTTCTATTTACGGTCTATTTTCCATGTAGCCAAATGTTAAGGGACTTCAAACTTTCTTTCTTATTCTAGCTAGAGCGATAGTTTTTTCTAAATTATATAAAATGATGTGGTTGATACACTGCAAGCTTATTAAGAATAATACGAGCTTGGTTTTTTTTTATAGATTATTAAGAATAATACGAATAGAGATGTGCAATGATGAGCGAAGAAAGTAAACACTATGGTAACTCGTAGAGCTTATTTTCTTCTTCTGAATATTCCTTATGTAGAATAGTAAGCAAGTTATTTATCAATTAAGTTACTTCATAGAATATAGGAACTATTTTTCAGAATTACATAGTGCATAAGTAATGATATAATGAGTGATTCTGATGAGTGATAATATGATGATAATTTTATACTAAAACCATTTTGAAAATTTTTAGAGGAAGTTATAGTCCAACTAATGGATATAAGGACAAGATTGTCACGTCTCCGTTCCATGCTTGAAAGAAGGCTTAATACTGATTTGTCAGAATATACTTTTTGGCTGCAAGACGCTAAGATGGTAATTTAGATGATATCCTTATTTACTTATTTTTTCTAGTTTTAATATAAAATATTGATAATTAAATTAGTACAATTTTTCATAGAATTAGATGTTACTTTGTGCACAATAAAATTATTTTGCTATATGAAATCGTGGATTATAGCAAAATAATGTTATTATTACTTTTGTCATACAATTTTGATTAAAATAAATTTATGCAGTTAAAAAGAGTTGTGATTCGAAGATCGTGAACTGTGAATCTATTCCCTGGAAAGGACCTATATATTTTGTATGAAAATTATGCGCATAATTGATAGGTACGAATCATATTTGTTTTATGGTTAAGGAAAGCTATTTCTAACATACCAATTTGTAACAAAAGCTTTCGCATATAACATATATTCATAGTTTTAAGGAGGCGGTTTTGCTATGGAATGATAAAATGTTTCTCCTTCTACATACTGCTAATAAGAATAGCCCCTAGATTCTTATTTGAAAAACGATATTTGTTTGTATATTTGTATTTATAATTAAATTTATAATTCTCATTTTTTTTAATCATAATCCCTAACATTTTTAAATATTTTTATAAAAAACAAAATAACTAAAAAGACATTAAAAAAATATAAAAAATTGTCGTCCGCCGGGAGCGGGGCAATATCCCGAGCTGCCGGTAGTTAGGGATCCAAAGTGAGGAACTTCCTCATAATGCGCACCGTTTCAAGCAATACTGCCTTCAGCATCCGACACTTGATCTAACTGTTAAGCGAAAGCCTCTTAAGATGTTGGTCGAGGCTCTTCGCAATCAGATCGTTAACCGACACAACAATAGGAACTATTATTGTTGAGTCAACATTCCACATGGCGGTTATCTCATGGGAAAGGTCTAAATATTTAGTCAATTTTTTTCCGCTTTTATGAGATTATCGTCATGCGAAATAAAAAATAATTAAATTTATAATATTATTTATTAATATTATTTTAGTTAGAAAATCATAAAACTCTGGTGGAACAATGCATCCGAGGCTCCGGTGTGGTGCAAGTAAATATACAAGTCCGAGCCTCGCAAAAGAAGATCAACATCATGGATGTGCTTAAACCTGATGAAGAACTTCTTCAACTGCCTCAGGATGAGGATTGTAAGTTATCATTGGATTGTGAATCCAAGAAATATATATTGCCCAATCTGAAGAATAAAGTTATGAGTACATAATTTATAGAATTAGGCTTTACTTTGCGGAGATCCATAATACAAAAGTAATAATAAAATTATTTTGCTATAATCCGCGATGAAGTAAAATACAAAATATATATAGGTAATGCTAAATGTAGAGTGAATAATCCGTTTTCATACCTGATATATGCAGGATTCGTAAAAACACATGCACAAACCTTGACTACCGCCATCACAATACACAAGCACTACATACGTTCACTATCACAAACTCAACAATCGCGACAAACATCGGACTCCATCTATTGATGATGCTTTAGTTGGGGTGCGAAACGCCGAAGCTGCCGGCACAGATATATGTAAAAGAGATATGTATCTGTGTTTCTTATAAACTCCGAAACCGCTGGACCGATTTTAATAAAATTGTTATATAATCTTTCGATTGACAAAGTGGATAATCTTGTAGAGTTTGGTAGCGATCGGACCAATTTGAATTGTCAATGAAAGTTTTCCAGTGAAAGTCGAAACTGAGCAACAACAACTATTGGCCACACCGATAATATTACATAGAACTTTGTTTTTTTTTTCATATATTGTGTTTTTTGTTCCCCAAGGCATAGAACAAGAAATAGTGACTCCAGAACCCCAACCGATTAATGAAGTCGACCCACTCCCGGATATACCACATGCCGCTGCCGTTAAATGGGTGGTAGATGCCAATTTCAGGAATGACCACAGCCGAGCTAGAATACCGGATGACCCCGCACAATGGTATGAAAAAAAAAATTAATAAAGCCTTCCAAAAATTCGCAAAGCCTTGTGATTTCAATCGCATTGCGATTAATCAAATCGAAAAATCAATTATTTATAAACTATTCAGCAACTTTTGTAGCAGTAAAAAAGCTTTTTTACTACTTCAAAGTTGCTTTTTTAACATTAATATTTAATTAGAATAAGACTAATTAAAGTAGATTAGTATAAAAATCTGTTTTTATCACGCTAAAACGGTTAAATTTTGTAGTTTCGCTACACTGATGTAAACAACGCATATCTTAAAATAATAAAAAAGAAAAAGAGTAAATAATATATCGATATAAAACACATACTGCTAAAACCTTTTTAAAGTATGTAAATTGTTATTTAGATAATAATTAAAATTAATTTCTAACTTTAAATTTTAAATTATTAAATTTTTCTTACTGTTTTTTATATACTTACCTATATCATGTATGCGTTTTGGCTAGATCTGTAAGTGTACATGTGAAATTTAATAATAAATAAATAAAAACATTGATTTATAATCGACTGGCCCGTTGGAGCAGTGGGTAGTGGCCCTGCCTTCAGCTCCGCGGGTCGCGGGTTCGATTCCCGCCGAGGTCCAACATTTTTTATAAATGAATTTGTTGGTCTTTGAGCCTGGGTCTATATTTGTACTTAAGTATGTATTTAACAATTATATATGTATATATTCACCAGTTGTCTGTCTACCATAACACAAGTATTAAGTTACTTTGGGGACGGACGACCGTGTGTGTAAGTGTCCCATATATTTATTTATATTATTTATTTATTTATAATGTTTCGAAAATCGATTATAATCGTAAAATAATCGATTATTTTTTAACATGCTGGAATCGAACCCGCAACCCTCGTAGTTAAAAGCATGGTTACTCCCACTACCAGCATAATTTATGAAAGATTTTTCTTTTAAGGTCCATACAACACGTTAAGCTGTGGATACAATGGGCGGTCCGCCAGTTCAATTTAACCGGTGTTAAACTATCTGATTGGAACATCAACGGTGTTGAACTTTGCGGGATTAATAATATAGATTTTAAGTAAGTTTTTAACTTATAGTAGTATTTCCTACGTGGTGGTCCCCATAATGGGGGAATTTAATCGTTAAAGGGGGGCAACTCCATAATGGACTCGATTTTAAACCTTTCGCTCCGGACCATTTAAATACAATTCTAGATTTCAGTGTCAAATTTAATGATGAAAGGCTGATATAGAAGGCCTACTATACTCTTGATTATTATTTAGAAGATAAGAATGTGTGGATATAGCTCTCTTTGAACCTGTACAAGACAGTAACGACATAATGTAAATAGTATTAAGAATTATATTTTTAAAAGAGCAACCGCCGAGTTTCTTGCTGGCTCTTCTCGGTAGGAACAGCTTTCCGAACCAGCAGTAGAGTTGACGATTCAAAAGCACTTGTTTACAAGTTTATTTGAATGAAGAATATTTTGAATTTGAATTTGAATGGAATTTTTTTTTCTTAAAGTTAAAATAAGTGTTAAAATACACATTCTTTTAAGCAGCAATACCAGAATAATTTAATATTAGGCCTTTCGTTTATGCAAACAAACCTTTTTATACATTTGCCTTCGCAATGATAACTTTGAACCCATTTATCTTAAAGCATGATTTTGTGAGTTGTGCCACTATTGCAGCCCCTGAGAGATATAATACCAAATCAAAAACGGTGAGAGATTCAATAAAAAAACTGTTTTGCTAAATTCTCTGTATTAACGTAATAACACAGTTTTCCAAATAAAACTGCTATTTATGGGATTGGCGCTTAAACATTTTTTTTTCCTTCACAGAGAAAAAGTTCCTTCTGATCCAGGAGATCTATTTTGGACGCATTTCGAATTATTACGGAAATGCAAATTTATAGGTAAGTTGAATATATATATTAAGATTTAAAATAAGAATTGTAATTATCGAAATTCAAATATATATTTATATATAAATATATTATATATATTTATTTTATTTACATTGTTAAATTAGGAAATATATATATATATATATATATATATATATATATATATATATATATATATATATATATATATATATATATATATATATATATATATATATATATATATATATATATATATATTTATATATTTATGAATTAGAATCACCTACTAATAATTTCCTAATTTAACAATGTAAATATAATATATATATATATATATATATGTATATATATATATATATATATATATATAATTCATAATGTTTGATATTTGCGTACCAACTTTTTCTATAATATAAATTGTCTCACTTCGTAGGTTAGCTGGCAGAGATCTCTCTCATAGGGATAAGTTGACCTTTGTACACTTTTTTTTACGAATAATGTTTTTTTTCCAACATTTTTTATGGTACATAAATAAATTAATAAAATAAATAAATAAATAAGCAGAAATTTGTGTTAAATATAACAGTAAGTTCTCTACAGAATATACAGTTTTTAATACGATGTTTCTCCTAACGGAACGCGCGTAGGTAATGAATTTTTAAGTATCAAAAGTAATGAGAATATTATTTTGCTATAATCTGCGATAAAAGAAAATATATGTAATGCTAAATGTAGAGTGTACTATTTGTTCTCATACCTGATACATGCAGAATTTGTAAGAACTCATGCACTACCCAACATCGATCAAACAACAATACACAAGCACTGCACACATTCATCGCAATCTCAACAATTGTTTCGCCCCGTAACCGAAGCATCGTCAGGAGATAGACTCCACGACAAAATCGTAAAGCGAAGCATCGCCCAAGCAAGCAGAGTTATATAGTAACAAGTTAAACCCCCCACCATTTAGTTGACTTTGTCTTTGAACACGTGTAGCAAACTGGAACTTCCAGTTTGAAGTTGAAAGTGCATGAGTTCTTACAAATTCTGCATGTATCAGGTATGAGAACGTATTCACCAGTTGTCTGTCTACCATAACACAAGTATTACCTAAGTTACTTACTTTGGGGACGGACGACCTTCTGTGTAAGTGTCTCATATATTTATATTTATATCATATTCAACAATCACAATTTTTCGCTGTCAAACGTAATGTCATGTTGGTTCATTTAAGGAACGGGCGGTCTAGAGTGGTGAAAATACCTAGGATCGAGCCCCACCTGCCCTATTATTTTATAATTTTTCTTTTAAATTTTTAATTTTTTTTTTGTTTTACATCATTTTAAAAATTACCCAGATATGTAGTACACATATCTATACAAATATATTATGCATCTATTGTATATAAACGTATAAATTGTTAATATCTGGGTGACCGAGCTTCGCTCGGTAATTTTTACAAAAAAAAAAAACTTAAAAAAAAATAAAAAAACAATTATTGAGTTGGGGATCGATCCTTGGCATTCACGTTTCTCGAGGCTGCCCGATACCCGAATAAGCTAGGTCGACTTGACAGTTAATGGCGAAAATTCAATTCAATATAAATGTTAGTGTTTTTTAATGCCCAAAAACAGGGATAAAACAATATTTTTTTATATAAAACCTAGCTAGATCAATTTTTCTCCCCCAAAACCTCCTACATACTGAATTTTAGGAAAATCGTTGGAGCCGTTTCCGAGATTCGGAAAATATATATATATATATATATATATATATATATATATATATATATATACAAGATTAACTCATTTAAATATTAAAGATTAATATATTGTTGACTGAATGTCATGTTGCCTTGAAACTTATTCCAGATTTTCTTTTCAGCGGTTATACAGAACGAAGAACCTGTAATAAAAGATGAATTGGAAATGCCACAATCAGCTATTAAGAAAAAACCGAAGGTATGAATTTTGTAATAAAAACCATTTGTTTGTTCTTTGAATCTGGGTGTATTTATGTTATCGTTCCCCTGCCCTTATCCTATTCTAAGTGAGGTCGGCACATGTATTAAACATGTTGTGATATGATTTGGCTAGTTAATTTACAACCGGCCGTCTGCCTGACGTTGCGAATGACTGGCCCGTTGGCGCAGAGGGTAATGACCCTGCCTTCAGCTCCGCGGATCGCGGGTTCTATTCCCGCCGAGGGCCAACATTTTCTATAAATGAATTTGTCAGTCTTCGAGTCTGGGTGTATATTTGTATTTAAGTATGTATTTAAAAATATATAAGTATATATTCACCAGTTGTCCGTGACCCACAACACAAGTATTAAGTTACTTACTTTGGAGACAGACAACAAATAACAAAAATCCTTACCTTAGTCGCTTTTTATGAAACCTCGGTAAGAAAGAGGGTGGTCTATTCTACTCAACCCCGGTACCACACGGTGGGTTAAATTACCTTCGTCGCCTTTTACGACACCTCGGTAAGAAATGAGGATGGTATACCTTTTAACAGGTAACCCTTTAATAGATTTTAGCTTTGCCATTACAGCAGTTAAAAAATACGATTAAAGAGAGGCTGATACAGAAAGCCTACTATACTGTTGAGGATTATTTAGACGACAAGAATGCGTGGATATAGATATTGCTTGACCCTGTACAAGATAGAAACGATTAAATGCAACTAGTATTAAGAATTGTATTTTTAAAAAAGCAACCGCCGAGTTTCTTGCTGGCTCTTCTCGGTAGGAACAGCTTTCCGAACCAGCAGTAGAGTTGACGATTCAAAAGCACTTGTTTACAAGTTTATTTGAATAAAGAATATTTTGAATTTGAATTTAACTCCAACTCATTGGTATGCCCATACGTTTTCATATTTTTTATATTTGATGAAATTAGTATTATTATACTTATATACTTGGGAATTATGGGAATTATATACTGGAAATTAGTATTATTATACTTATTACTTATATATTATTATACTTGGGTCCGCCGTGTGGTATCCGGCTGAGTAGAATAAACGACCCTCATTTCTTACCGAGGTGTCGTAAAAGGCGACTAAGGTAAGTTGATGTCAGGCAGGCGGCCGGTCGTAAAATACGTAGCCAAATCACGAGACAACATGTTTATGACATGTGCCGACCCCACTTAGAGCGGGATTAGGGCAGTAGAATGATGAGTACTATTATACTTGGGTATTAGTTATATTAGGAATATATTTTCAGTTGATAATCCGTCAGTCGACGGATGATGACTCGGGTCAATATTTCACATCGCGCAACGGTAACAATGGTCAAATACAACTCTGGCAGTTCCTTTTAGAGCTGCTGACTAGTGCTGAATATTTTGATGTTATCCGATGGCATGGTAAGTTTATCTTTATTAACTTATTGTCTAAACTGACTCAGTTATGGATTTTGATGCCGCCCATAATGTTAGAATAAGTTGTATTAATTTTCGTTTCGTTGAAATAAAATTTCCATACATACATAAAATAATTCATATATATAAATAATACAAGTAATAAACATAAATGAAATAAATGTTTTTTTAAATTTATTTATTATTCATATATGTACAATTTGTTATTTACTTTTTACATTTTTCCCTATCTATTTTATTTTTACAATTAAGTACAAAATGTCTTTATATACAACACAGCTTTCTTTTCATTCGACAATACAAACATGTTTTTTGTAGAGGTCATATAGAGCGACATATAATTGGCTATTGGCTACGCTATACCCTGCATTTTAAATCTGTAATATCTTCGAAATTTAATTTTAAATAACAAAAAAAAATGTTTTTTTAACCCGTTAGCTTGTCTGGCAGGGGTAGGAACTATCTAAAATGGCTGGCTAGAGGGGAAACATCATCTTATTCTTATCCAAGTAATATATATTAAAATCAACTTTTATACTACGACGTAAATAGCAGTCAAATTTCATGAACTTTAAGGATGTCTGGCAGGGGTATGCTAAGAGTCTGGCATTGACTGACGTGATTTTTAATATTATTCTAAAGGTAATACCAAAAGATCAAGCTTTAGACTATGACGAAATTAATTTGGTATTTTGCAACGTTGAGTACCTCGTATCTCCCAAAGCCACTATGATCCAAATTCCATAATCTCCCATCGTTCTTACCTGTGTTGGGAGCATGCACTGACAAAGTTTCAGCTTTTATAAAATGACAAAGGTCTGGGGTCCACTTCATCATTACTCTGAGAATGGCGTTTGGCGTAAAAACAACTCTTGTAAAAGTCTTAATTAATTTTATTCTTTCTTAAATATAGCGCCATCTTGAATCCATCATTTGAATTTTATTTGTATTTTTCTATATATTTTCAACAATTAGGTATAAGATTTATATTGTTTTTTTTTTTTCGCTTTTAACTTTTTTTTAATATGTAAGTTTCTTTACTACATAGTATAAAACAAATACATTCTTTGTTTATCCCTATATCCCTATGTATTCTTAAATCTTTAAAACTACGCAACAGATTTTGATGCGGGTTCTTTTAATATAGGTATAGAGTGATTCAAGAGGAAAGTTTATATGTATATAAAATTCAATACTGTATAGAGAAATACTATAATTTTTGAGGTTTCTAATGTGATGTCGTAAATAATTACATTTTTTTCCGCCTACATTGCAAACATAGGCTGAACCCTACGAGATTTATCAAAATAATGTACTAAGTATTTGTACACCTTGAAAACGTCTACAGAAAACTCCGCGATGGTATATGTCTATCTCTTATGGATAACCCACACTAGCATTTTTTGTCATTTATTTCTTACGAAAAATAATTCCTTACTTTCGAAGCAATTTTTATACAATACAGCATTAATCCTTATCCAATTAAGTACCTTAAATAAATTGTTGATTTAATATAGATCAATATGGCCGTTTACAGCGTGTAATTTAAGTGTTCATTTTCGGAGATATTACAGATTTAAAATGCTGTGAGGAGGCCGCGCTTCGCCCTATAGCACTTCGAATTTAGCAGCTATATGTCGCTCTTTCAGGAGTTTGTTTAATGACAAGAAAGCTGTAAATGTTGTATATAAAGACATTCTGTAATTAATTGTAAAAATAAAATTCATAGGGCAAAATGTAAAAATAAATAAGTAAATATGTAGTATATGAATGTAGATATTCCAAAGATAGCAGAAAATCTTTTTAGTATAGGTAGAGGGGAATTGTTTTTCGCCAAATTTAAAAATTAAAACTACTGGATCGATTTTAGTAATTTTTTTACACTGAGTGACATGGGCTATATATTTTATACCCGTGCGAAGCAGGGGCAGGCCGCTAGTAAATAATAAATTGTAAATGCTTCAATGTATGTAGTTGTAAGTAAACCTTTTAAATAAAGTACCTGGGTAACCGAGCCTTGCTCGGTAATTTTTAAAATTATGTCAAAAAATTAAAATGAAAAAAAATGAAAATAAAAATGAAAAAACAATAGGGCAGGTGGAGCTCGATCGTAAGTATTTTACTTCTCTAGACCGCCCGTACCCTTAATGAACTACCATGACTTTACGTTTGACAGCGAAAAATTGTGATCGTATTCAACGTCAATTTCAAAAAAATTTTAGAGCCCAAAAACAAGGGAGAAAAGACATTTTTCTGAAATAAAACTTATCTAGATCGATTTTTCTCTCCCAAAACCCCCTACATGCTGAATTTTAGTAAAATCGTTGAAGCCGTTTCCGAGATTCCGAATATACATATATATATACATACAAGATTATGTAACTCATTTAAATATTAAAGATAAATAATTTTATCTCGCTTTCACACTGCTTCTCTCACTCGCTTTCGTTCAAAAACATAAATCATAATTTTTTTTTCCAGGCACAGAAGGGGAGTTCAAACTCTTAGAACCCGAAAGGGTGGCTCGACTTTGGGGTAAAAGGAAACATAAACCGGCCATGAACTATGAGAAGCTTTCAAGAGCCCTTAGGTATTATTACGATGGGGATATGATATCGAAAGTCGCGGGAAAGAGGTATGTATGTTTAATATAGACTAATAATTATATTAAAATTGTAACACCGTGTGGTATCCGGCTGAATAGAATAGTACCACCCTCATTTCTTACCGAGGTGTCGTGAAAGGCGACTAAGGTAAGTCGACCCGCCGTGTGGTAGCCGGCTGAGTAGAATAGACCAACCTCATTTCTTACCGAGGTGTCGTGAAAGGCGACTAAGGTAAGTCGACCCGCCGTGTGGTAGCCGGCTGAGTAGAATAGACCAACCTCATTTCTTACCGAGGTGTCGTAAAAGGCGACTAAGGTAAGTTGACTCACCGTGTGGTATCCGGCTGAGTAGAATAGTACCACCCTCATTTCTTACCGAGGTGTCGTAAAAGGCGACTAAGGTAAGTCAACCCGCCGTGTGGTATCCGGCTGAGTAGGATAGACAAACCTCATATCTTACCGAGGTGTCGTAAAGGCGACTAAGGTAAGTTGACCCGCCGTGTGGTATCCGGCTGAGTAGAATAGACAAACCTCATTTCTTACTGAGGTGTCGTAAAATAAGACTGAGGTAAGTTAACGTCAGGCAGGCCGCCGGTCGTAAAAGCACAGCCAAATCATGTGACAGCATGTTTATAACATGTTGTGCCGACCCCACTTAGAGTGAGATAAGGGCAGGAAGATGATGATGATGTATTTGTCGTTGATGGTTTTAAAAAATAAAAATAAATAAATGTATATTGTTCCAGGTTTGTATATAAATATGTTTGCGACTTGAGGCAGTTATTAGGGTACGGTGCTGGGGAGCTTGCGGAGTTAGTCAAAGAGGTCTACGATGCAAAAATTATAGAAGAAACATCAATGCCATAAAGTTAGCTGAACTCTCGATTTTTAAATTTAAACTATTGTGAGAAATATTCATAATTAATGTATAGTAACCGGATAGTTTAGAAATATAACGTGAGTATAGCCGGTTTCTATATATTAACCATGAACTCTCGACATATTATTCAACCAAAAATCATCTTCCTGCCCTTATCCCGCTCTAAGTGGGGTCAGCACAACATGTTATAAACATGTCACATGATTTGGCTACGTATTTTACAATAAGCTGCCTTCCTGACGTCAACTTACCTTAGTCGTATTTTACGACACCTTGGTAAGAAAGAGGGTGGTATAGTCTACTCATCCGTATACCACGCGACGAGCCAACTTACCTTAGTCGTATTTTACGACATCTCGGTAGTGAAATGAAATGAATAAAATGGGGGTGGATTATTCTACTCAACGGGATACCACACGGTTAGTTTCAACCAAAAGGAAATAATTTCAAACATTCTACGATTAGAAAAAAATCTATGTGACGCTAAAAGTACTTGATTGTACACGGATGTTTTTATACCTTATGCGTGCAGGATTCACTAAAATGCATGCACCAAAAACCACAACTACACAGATTCATTACAACAATCTCAAAAATTGTGTCTGCTTTCGTAACTGAAGCATCATCAAATAGACATCACAAAAAAATTGCAAAATTTGCAATTACCGGATGATTTACGTGGCGTAACGATTGTTGAGATTGTTGTAGTGAATGTGTAAAGTAAATAAATAAATTATAACAACGATATTTTTCCTTTATACTTATTCAATGAATAAGAAGCAATTTTCTCAAAAGTCAACCAATTTATTCTTTTTTAACAACTTGTCAACTCCGCGCATAAATGACCCGGCCCGTTGGAGCAGTGGGTAGTGACCCTGCCTTCAGTTCCACGGGTCGCGGGTTCGATTCCCGCCGAGGGCCAACATTTTCTATAAAATGAATTTGTTGGTCTTTGAGCCTGGGTGTATATTTGTATTTAAGTATGTATTTAAAAAATATATAAGTATATATTCACCAGGTGTCTGTCACCCACAACACAAGTATTAAGTTACTTTGGGGATGGACGACCGTGTGTGTAAGTGTCCTATATCTTTATTTATTTATCTATGTCGCTATCACTCATCTCCGCACCGCACCGTTCCTCTCCCCCCTTCAGCAAACCTCGCTACAGCTTCCTTCCGTTTGGATACTTTAATAAAATATCTTGTTAATTTTTTTTTTGTAGTTCTCAAACGGTCGGTACAACCTTTTCTGTATGTTATATTATATGGTACAATATATGAGCGAGTTTCCTTAGTAATGTGCATATGTTGCCCAATTTGTTAAACATATTGTGAATATATTCTTTGTATTTTTATACAATACATATTTTGATGTTAACGCAAAACTTGAAATATAAAAACAATTGGCTCTATATAATCATAAATATGATCAATTAACGAATAAATCAACATAAAAATTTATTAAATAATTAACAATTAAAAATAACATTATGACAATAGCTTAGGAATAACAATAATAACTTAAGGAAACAAGCAGCGCGTTCAGTAATCGACGTTTTGACCGTTATGGGATTAGTTCCGTACGTGTAGATTGTAAATAATTTTATATCTACATTTTGAAGCAGGATTATCGTTGTGGCCGGGTTAAATTGCTAAATGTTAAAGGTGAGTACAGACATGGCGAAGCGTGCGCTACCAATGGTTCGTCTCGCATGCCTCGATCTTTGTGGTCTTGAGTGCTCACCGTGTGCATTCGCGTGAAACGATCGTTGCGACTAGGGATGTGACATAGAGTAGAAAAAATAGATTAATAAATAATCGATTATTTTGTTACGAAATAATAGATTATAAAATCGGGTTTTTTCTATTTCAAAAGTTGCCTTTTTATATTAATAATTAATGACAAAAGGCTAATTAAAGTGGACAACTACCAAGACACAATATCAGATGCGCTGTTTTGATATAATAAAATTTGTAGTTTGGCTAAATTTGTTTCATCCAACAATGCATATCTAATCTTAAAAAACAAGAAAAAGAGTAAAAACAGAAAAAGGGGATACCTAAAATAATCGATATAAAAAAACGATTTTTGATGAAAATAATAATCGATTATTAAAAATCGATTATTTTATTCTAACATCGCTAGTTGCGACTTGCGATTGAGTTGCGAACGCTTCTTCAGTGTGAGTCGTGCGCTTCGTGGAAACAGTCGTTTTGTATGCATTGCACATAAGTCATGGAGCCCTTGTATTCCAAAAATGTAATCGGTTCATAAAAAACATTTTGTCTACCAGCGTCTTTTCTCCATTTTTCTACTGACGAATACCACGCGTGTCTGTGTGCTTAGCTTGAGCATGTTATTTGGGGCTCATGTATAAATGTACCGTCCTATGCCACAGGACGTTGTCACGTGGACGTTGTTAGGCGTTACACGCTAATGAGTCATGGAGCCCATGTATTCTCATAATGTAATCGGTTCATATAAAATCGGTTTGTCCACTAGCGTCTTTTTCTTTTTTTTATATTTTATGAATATAGGCCGCAGCTGCAATCTGCATGACTCGCCTTGTCCCAGCCATTTTTCTACTGACGAATATCATGTAGTAGTTTGCGTGCTCATCTTGAGCATGAGTCATTCGGGACGCATGTATAAATGTACCGTCGTATGCCTCAGGTTTAGGCATGCGTGACGAACTATTCGCGACGCACGCCTCGTGATATCTGAACGCGGCCTAAAACGTTAATTCCACTAGATATTGTTTTTTCAAGCTTTGTATAATGAGATAGTGTTTTCATTAAATAAAAATTTGAATTAAACAAGGTCATTCAATTAGCGCTCGGAATTCGTTAGAGCAATTTCAAATTATCCCAACGGATCCAAAAATAATCAATACAAAATTAATTTTTGATTTTATGCATTTATTATCTTAGTTATTCACGATTTCAAAAACACGTTTCGTAGAACCGGTTATATAAATAGGTATATTTAAAAAGTAACAAATAACTCTAGATGAGTTTAAACTAGAACGTAGTAGCTCCCAAAATTTAATAAGATTTAAATTATATTAAACTTATTTATTTTCCAATTACTTTTCAAAATTTAATTGTAAATAATCATTATTATTTTCATTCTCCATGCCATTATCCCACTCTAAATGGGTCTTCATAAAATGTTTTAAATACGTTGTTACGTGATTTGGTCAGTTTTTACGACCGGCCGCCTGCTTGACGTCAACTTACTTTAATCGTCTTTTACGACACCTTTGTAAGAAATAAGAGTGTTCTATTCTACTCAGTCAGATACCACAGGCTCGTCAACTTACCTTAGTCGCCTTTTACGTGGGGTAAAGAAATTATGTAAGTGTAGTAAGTAAGAAATTATGATGGTTTATTCTACTCAGCCAGCCATACTACACGGCGGTTAATTGTAAATAATACGATTTCAAATTAAATAATAAGATTTAGCCTCAGTGCTGCACGATTTAAATTTGAGTAATCATTTTCTTTAAATTTTTTAATATCAACTTATAACGTCATTACACAATTTTTATGATATAAACGTTGTGATGAAGTATGTTTGTATGCGTCTTATTGTAAGGTATAATGACTTTTATAAATGAAATTAGATGGAATAATACGCCAGAACGCTCATTCGCATATGATGACGTTATGCTTATTTTTTTGTATCTGTATAAAGAAAAACTTTAATTAGCTTTGAAATCTATAATTTTTAACACCGTGAATTTTTTGTTTACCTTTTGAGGCTGCAGACAATAACAAATGCAGTTTTAAATTGATAAAAAATGATATGAAGCTATTCTGAGATATACCTGTAAAACAGTTATCGTTTTTATTTTAGTATTGTAAATTTTATTTAGTTATAATTTAGTAAATAATGAATTATATTAGTACTAAGAATTATTGTACAAATAAAGTCTATTAACGTTTTTAATATGATTTTTATTACCTAATGCCACTAATGCCTTATTCGAAGTCAAGGGTAAATGCTTGCCAAATAAAAGGTCGAAAATGTTATTTAAATATATAACACAACTTATAAAGTCTTGGGTTGGATTCATAGGACAAGGTCAAGGTGATTTATCGATTGCTACAGATCATTTGATTAACGCCTAACCTATGGACACAGTTTTTTCAATGACGTTTATTTGCGATGTATCTATGCTAATATATAAAGCTGAACAGTATTTGTTTCTTTGAACGCGCTAATCTTAGGAAGTACTAGACCGATTTGGAAAATTATTTGAGTATAAGATAGTCCATTTATCGAGGAAGGCTATAGACTATATAACATCACGCTAAGATAAATAGGAGATGAGCAGCAATAACAAAATATTGCGTAAGTGGCAAAATTAAAAGCTTCCCCTGCGTGCGCTAAGTAGACTTAAGTTATTCAAAAATCTCTTATAATTAACTCACGATAACTATTATAACAAAAAAAATAATTTCTCCTTTATTCTTATGCAATAATAAAAAGCAATTTTCCCAAAGTCAACTCATTTAATCCCTTTCAACTCACAAGAACTCAATGACATATATATGACAGCCACAATGCTTTTTCATATTAATGACCAACTCTATGAAGGAGGTGCGGCTTTTTCGAGGAGATCACGGGTTCAAACCCGGGCAGACACCAATGAGTTTTTCTGTTAAAACTTATGAGTCTAATTGATTGCAATTTATCACACGCTTTTCGGTAAAGGAAAACATCGCGAGGAAACCTGCATATCTCTAGAGGATTCTGGAGATATGTGTAACCTACCAATCCGCATTGGAGCAGCGTGGTAGGTCTTAGCTCCAATCCTTCTCTCCAAAAACGTAGAAAAGAGGCCTATTCCCAGCAGTGGGAGAGTAACAGGCCGCTACTTTTACTTACTAACTATTTTACTTTTATGTTAAAAATTTCAATCCGGGAAAAAATTTGTGATACTATTTATCATGCGGGCGAATACACACAGCTAGTATTATACAGTATTGCATAAAAGTCGATATTAATTAAGAATTAATACGAATTTAGTGGGAAATAATCCGAATTCGACTGTATTAATAGAATTCTTTATAAGGATTGATGACAAATAATTAATCATCCTTTCCTTCCTTTGTTGAATTGTGGTGATATAATTAATAACACCCATTGGTAGTGTACGTGTCAATGCTATGGAATTTGTTACCAAAAATGGCGACTGTAAACTTTTTTAATTTTCTTATTTGTGTGTGCCTACAGGGTAAGCCGTCCTATACATATTTTTTACAATTTCATAAATATTAAGAGACTAGGATAGGGTTCTAGTCAAAACCTTGTAAAAAATAAACAAAATTTTGAGTATAGTTATAGAATTTGTCTTTATATCTTGATTGTTAAAACAAAAATCGCTTTCGAACCAGAGTGCGTAATTTATACAGCGTTAGAATGAGTATAACCTTTTTATTGCGTTTTTTAGTTTAAAATATATAAAAATTGTGGTAGATATGTTATGTGTGATTTAAATCAAGGTGAGTTAGTTTTTTTATATAATACGCTTCGTTAACATACAGATTGGCAGATAATAAAATATTCGACTAGAGGTCATTATCAGAATTGCCTATTAAGAATATATAATACATTTAAGGAGGTAAAGGAGTTATACTAATATGTTCATATGGATCGAGATTTTGAAAACAATGAATAAATAAAGCTTTTTCACATCAAAAATAAAAAAATTTCTTTTGATATAGAACAATGCCAGTGGATACAAAAGAATCTTATCTTTTAAATTCCAACTAACTATACGAATAACAATACAAAGTTACTAGAACTATTATTTTTCTACTGGGCAAAGGCTTTTTCTATCCTTAGAGAAAATATTTATTTATTTATTTACTAACGGCCCGCCCCGGTTTCGCACGGGTATTAAAGCCCATGTCACACAGTGAAAAAAATGATTAGATCGATCCAGTAGTTTTGATTTATTTATTACTACCCGTAGACAACACGGGTTAAATTTCGAGTAAAACAATTCACCTTTGCCTATACCATGAAGATTTCCTGCTATCTTTGGAATATCTAAATTCATGCAGGTACTACATTTTTACTTTTTACATTTTTCCCTATGTATTTTATTTTTACAATTAATATATTACAGAATGTGTTATATACATCGTTCACAGCTTTGTTGTCATTAGACAATACAAACATGTTTTCTTTAGAGGTTACTCTTGAAAGAGCGACATACAGTTGGCCATGTGAAAACATAAACGCGTCCGATCGCTGCTAAATTTGAAGTGCATAAAGCGTACAAAGGTCAACTTATCTCTATGGCAGAGATCTCCTGATACTGAAATGATTATTTTTTTATATTTCAGTTGCACTCAACAGAGCGCAGGATATCAAAACTATTGAATATCACAACAGAGAAGATTTTAAAATTCATGCTATCGTTAATAATGTGCCAGATTACATAAAATATTCTTATATTAATTTTGATAGTGAGTATATAGTGTGATTTATTTACGTAATGTACCAACATTCATAATAAGTATCCACGATCTAAATAATCCTCCTAAGTATTTTTGAGAAAATTGTACTGAGTATTTTTGAATATATTGAGAATAAACAAGACATAATAAGACAGGGAAGATGAAACTCTTGTACTTATCTATGTTTTATCACATATAAAAAATCTCTTTTTTATTTGTGACGGTTAATAAGTCTTATTTGCTTTCTCTTTATTTTATTAGGGCACAGTTTAGGCTTGCTTCACTACTTTAGTAGGTATAATAATTTTATGGTTTTTTCGAACTAGTTACAATAGAATTATTTCGCGTTTGTGAAGTGAATATATGTTATGCTAATTGTATGAAGCGGGTATCATTTACATACCTTATACATGCAGGGCAAGTCACCACACGTATCACAAAATGCTGCCAACATCAACACTCCACACAAGCACTACAATCCCAATTGGCCCGAAAATCGTAATGCATTACGATTTTGTTCGTGGAGCCTATCCTCCTGATGATGCTTCGGTTTCGGGGCGAAGAGATCGTAGAGGTTGTGGTAATGAGTGTGTGGAGTGTTGGTGGCGTTTTGTGATACGTGTGGCGACATGTTCGGCATGTATGGGGTATGTTGTTGCCTGCTTCATACGCTTAGCATTAGATGTATTCTCTTAACAAACGCGGATTACAGCAAAATAATTTTATTGTATATTTTTTGCAGCATTTCATGCAAGTCAATTATCTTTTTGACGGATAATTCTTATCCAAGCTGTGGTAGCCCAGCGGTAACACCGTGCGACTCTTTCTAGGAGGTCACGGGTTCAAACCTGGGCAGACACCAATGAGTTTTTTTTTGTTAAAACTTGTGTCTAATTGATAATTGCAATTTCTCACACGCTGAAGAAACCTCCGTATCTGTAGAGAATTCTGGAGATATGTGTAACCTACCAATCCGCATTGGAGCTGCGTGGTAGGTCTTAGCTCCAATCCTTCTCTCCAAAAACGGAGATAAGAGGCCTATTCTCAGCAGTGGGATAGTAACAGGCCGCTACTTATTTTATTTCTTATCGTCGGCGAAGCTTAGCTTATGAAGTTTCAAGCTCAAATGTCTCCAAGTACTGAGAGATCTCAGTTTCGATTCCTATTTCCCATTTCAGCTTTGCCATTACAGCAGTTTAAAAACACTGTTAAAAAGAGGCTGATACAGAAAGCCTACTTTACTCTTGAAGATTATTTAGAAGATAATAATGTGTGGATATAGCTCTCTTTGAACCTGTACAAGACAGTAACGACTTAATGTAAATAGTATTAAGAATTATATTTTTAAAAGATCAACCGCCGAGTTTCTTGCTGGCTCTTCTCGGTAGGAACAGCTTTCCGAACCAGCAGTAGAGTTGATACAAAAGCACTTGTTTACAAGTTTATCTGTAGAATATTTTGAATTTGAATTTATTTACAGACGCGTGTGAAATAAACAGAATGAATGACGAGACAGTTACAAAAGGTAATCGGTTGGAACGAGATATACAATTTTTAACGGACACTCTTACTTTAACAAGGGGATATAATGCTACATTTATTTACGGACATTTTATGAAACAGGACCGTCACTGTGAAACGATACCAATAATTAAATTTGTATTAGTTACAAGTAGTAATTCAGGTAATATTTAATACCTAATAATTTTTATAAAGTCATACGCCGTGTGGTATCCGGCTAAGTAGAATAGACCACCCTCATGTCGTACCGAGGTGTCCTAAAAGGCGACTAAGGTAAGTCGACCCGCTGTGTGGTATCCGGCTGAGTAGAATAGACAACCCTCATTTCTTACCGAGGTGTCGTATAAGGCGACTATGGTAAGTTGACCTACCGTGTGGTATCCGGTTGAGTAAAATAGACCACCCTCTTTCTTACCGAGGTGTCGTAAAATACGACTACGACGGTAAGTTGACGTCAGGCAGGCGACCGGTCGTAAAATACGTAGCCAAATCAGGTGACAACATGTTTGTGACATGTTCCGCGACCCCACTTAGAGTGGGATAGGGGCATGAGGATATATATATATTATAATTTTATAAAGTCGTCATTTCTCTCGCCTTGTACAACATGTAATTATGTTTTTGCTAGTTATTTTACGACCAGCCGCCTGCCTGACGTATATGTCTGTCTACGTCTGTGATGAGGGTGGTCTATTCTACTCAGGCGGATACCACACGGCATAAGCGTTTTTAAAAATAAAGACCATTTTTATTTACATATTATTTCAATTAAATGTTACAAAATAGTGTTCAACATTTCATGTGTTTTTATTTAATCTTTTTATTTACTATTAGTTCCATTAAATGTTACAAAATAGTGTTAAACATTTCATGTGTTTTTATGTTATCTTTTTATTTAGGTACTATTTGTTTAATTAAATATTACAAAATAGTGTTAAACATTTCATGTGTTTTTATGTAATCTGTTTTTTTAGAACAGAAATATAATTCGACTCATAAATGTACAATAGAATTTGATTGGGAAAAAATTGTAAACAAAACAAGTGATATCGAAAATCCAAAAAATGTAAACAATAAGCAAAAACCGTTTCATGCAAAAGAACGGTCTGAAACACTAAGAATGGCAAAAAATAGTGAAAATAATTTCACGACATCTGTAGCGGCAGGGAATAGAGAACATGGAAAAAAAGTTCCGAATCCAGGTAAAACACAGTTATTATTATCCCACTCTAGGTGGGGTCGTCACTACATTTTACAAACATGTCACATGATATGTCTATTATTTTACGACCGGCCTGACGTCAACTTACCTTAGTCGTATTTAACGAAACCTCGGTAAAAAAGAAGGGTGGTATATTCTACTCAACCGGATACCAACGGTGGGTCGACTTACCTAAGTTGTCTTTTACGACACCTCGTTAATAAATGAGGGTTGTCTATTTTACTCAGCCGGATAGCGCACGGCAGAAAAAACATAGGTAATAAAAGTTATATCTATAAAGTGACTGTTGCAAGTGGATCACAACACGAATGAGTTTTTAAATTAAAATTTATGTATCAATTTGATATTTGCATTTTATCACATGCTTTTCGGAGAAGGAAAACACCTTAAGGAAACCTGCATATGTCTAGAGAATTTTAGGGATATGTGTAACCTACCAATCCATATTGGAGCAACGTGGGTCTAAGCTCGAACTTTTCTCTACATCACCCTCCCTGCCCTTATCCTACTCTAAGGGGTGTCGGCACAGCATGTTATATACATGTCACATGATTTGGATACGTATTTTACGACCGGACCGCAACCTACCTTAGTCGTATATTAAAACACCTCGGTAAGAAAGTGTAGTCTCGTCGTAGTCTATTCTACTCAACCGGATACCACACGTGTCAACTTACCTTAGTCGCCTTTTACGACAACACGGTTAGAAATCCAAACTTTCTCAACCAAAAAAAAGGTAAGGGAGGGAGGGCTATAAAATAAATAAATAAGAAATCAATATATGGGACACTTACACACACGGTCGTCCTTCCCCAAAGTAAGTAACTTAATACTTGTGTTATGGTAGACAGACAACTGACGAATATATACTTATATAATTTTTAAGTACATACTTAAATACAAATATACACCCAGACTCCAAGACTAACCAATTCATTTATAGAAAACTAGCGGCCTGCCCCTGCTTCGCACGGGTATAAAATATATAGTCAACCCAAGTCACTCAGTGAAAAAAATTTATTAAAATCGATGCAGTAGTTTTGATTAGTCATTACTGCCCGTGGCCCGCAAGCGTTAAATTTAAAGAAAAACAATTCCCCTCTCCCTATACTAAGAAGATTTCCTGCAATCTTTGGAACATCTAAATTCATATACTACATATTTATTTTTACATTTTTACCTATGAGTTTTATTTTTACAATTAATTACAGAATGTCTTTATATAAAACATTCACAGCTTCCTTGTCATTAAACAAACTCTTGAAAGAGCGACATTTAGCTGCTAAATTCGAAGTGTTATAGGGCGAAGCGCGGCCTCCTCACGGCATTTTAAATCTGTAATATCTCCGAAAATGTTCACTTAAATTACATGCTGTAAACTGATATATTGATCTATATTAAATCAACAATTTATTTAAGGTGCTTAATTGGATAAGGATTAATGCTGTATTGTATAAAAATTGCTTTGAACATAAGGCATTATTTTTCGTAAAAAGTAAATGACAAAAAATGCTATTGTGGGTTATCCATAAGAGATAGAAATATACCATCGCCGACTTTACTGTAGACCTTTTCAAGGTGTACAAATACTTAGTACATCATTTTGATAAATCTCGTAGGGTTTAGCCTGCGTTTGCAATGTAAGCGGATAAAAATGTAATTATTTACGACATCACATTAGAAACCTCAAAAATTACAGTATTTCTCTACTCGGTATTGAATGTTATTATACATACAAACCTTCCTCTTGAATCACTCTATTTATTTAAAAAAACCGCATCAAAATCTGTTGCGTAGTTTTAAAGATTTAAGCATACATAGGGATATATGGACAAACAAAGAATGTGACTTTGTTTTATACTATGTAGTGATGTTGGGCCCCAGCGGCTTCGGCTATGCCCAACTCTAGGGTCGTAACGTATTATCTTTAATTATTTTTTAACGGCTTTTACAGATCCAGGTCAAACTTGGCTTGCGATAGTGCTTCCTATAGTTATAGGCATCATTATTTTAATTGTGGGGTATTTTATATACCAACATTATAAGATGAAAACTATTGATGAAGGTGCCGATTACACTTATGTAAGTTTTCTTCGAGTTTTTACTTACTTGACTTTACTTAACTGATCGTCCACTGCTTGATCTTGAAGTGTATAAATAATAAATAAATATATGGGACACTTACACACACGGTCGTCCGTCCTCAAATTAACTTAATACTTGTGTTATGGGTGACAGACAACTGATAAATATATACTTATATAATTTTAAATACATATATACACCTAGACTCTAACGGTCTAGACGGTAAGAAATGGTCTATTCTATTTAGTCGAATAACAAATGTTTGTTATGAGTATGTACTCGTGAGATATTCCAATAATTATTATATTTTTCATATATTTATTACTTATTTATTTCATTATTATTTTTATACTGCCTATGTTGAGAATTATTCACATTCACTTTTTGTTCGAGGTGCTATATTTTTTTTTATTGAAAGCAAAGAAATAAAGGCATAACAATATTATTATCTCGTATATAGTAAAGTTTATTTTTATAATAATATAAAATAGGTAAAAAAGAATCTAAATTTTTTTTTTTTAAATATATGGGATACTTACACACGTTCGTCCGTCCCCAAAATAACTTAATACTTGTGTTATGGGTGACAGACAACTGGTAAAAATATGCTTATATAATTTAAATACATACATATATACACCCAGGCTCGAAGATTCAACAACTTTTTTGTTAGAAAATGTTGACTCTCGGCGGGAATCGAACCCACGACCGGAGCTGAAGGCAGATTCACTACCGACTTCGCCAACGAGCCAGTATAATATGTTTCTACGTCGCAAAACCTTGAGTGGATCTAGTTGAAGTTTACATAACCACCTTGTAAGGGTCTATTCAAGCTTCGATCTTTGGAACGTCGTTCTATTAAAATATTTTGAGACTCCAAGCCAATCGTGACGTCGTATTGTGTAACCTGCTAATTTTCACTTTAGTTTTGTTATACTCTAAGTTATTTCGGACGGGTTGACTTACCTTAGTCACCTTTTACGACACCTCGGTAAAAAGTGATGGTGGTATATTCTATTCAGTCGGATAACAAACGGCGTACTCATGAGATATTCCAATAATTTTTATATTTTTAAATTCAAACTATCGCGAGTAGTATTCATGGTTAACGTATAGAAACGGGTGATACTCACGTCTTATTCTATCAGGTTAGCCCGAACTGATAGTTCCCGCCGCGATAACGTCGTGTAAAGTGCTCATAATTAGTGACCCGGATGGGTTCGAAACTAGTCGGGCTAACCCGATAGAATAAGACGTGAGTATAGCCGGTTTCTATACATTAATTTCATTTTATTTTTTTATTTCTTTTATTATTATTTTTATTCTGCCTATGTTGAGAATTCTTCACATTCACTTTTTGTTCGAGGTGCTGTAATATTTTTTTATTATATATATTTTATTGAAAGCGACGAAACGAAAGGCATTACAAGATTATTATCCCCTAAAAATACGGGATAATAATCTTTTTCTTAAGTTCATTAGAAAGTTAAATTATTTAACTGATTGATTTATTAAAGTAATTCGTACCTATAAAAATAAGATGATCGTTAAGATGTAACGATGAGAAAAAATGTAGAGATGGTTCAGAGATTACAGGTTAGGTTAGGTACATATATTTTTTACTTGAGGTAGGTGTCACGCTGTAGCGGCCGCTTCTCACGGTTTTATGTATAATCTTTAACCGAACAATCTTTGACGTCAATATCTTGTTGACGTCAGTAAATTGCCTGGCTTTGCGTTAAGTGCCGGTTCTTCGCAATGTGCACCTAATTATTATGCAAAATTGAATTACAAATTGCAAGTTGGTATAATTAAACGTATCAAACATCTTATGGTCCATATAGCTGGATTGAATCACCGAATAATGAATTCGAACCAGTGGTAAATTGGGCCATAATATAGATAAGTTTTATTTTAAAAAAATGTCGTTTTATCCATGTTTTCGGGCTACAAATTTTTTTGAAATTTACTTTGAATATAATCACAATGTTTCGCTGTCTAACGTAAAGTAATGGTAGTTCATATGGGGAACGGGGCCCCACTTGCCCTATTATTGTTTCATTTTTCTTTTCAATTTTTTATTTTATTTTAATTTTTTTACATCATTTCAAAAATTACCGAGCAAGGCTCGTCACCCAGGTACTAAATACTAGATGAGTAATGAATAATTAATTAATATACATAGTGAGTTCAAGTAATGGAAAAATGTAACCAAACCGGATAACAGTTAGCAGTGCGATATTATGAGTAAGTTGGGGGAATTCCAATTTAAATTTGCTTTAAATTTTGTAAAATAAGATAGTAACACTTTTTTAACCTTGTGGTATCCGGTATAGAATAGACCACCCTCATTTCTTACCGAGGTTTCGTAAAACGGGACTAAGATATATTGACCCGCTGCGCCGTGTAATATTCGACGGAGTAGAATAGAATGCCCTCTTCTCTTACAGAGGTATTGTAAAATCATGTAACAACATGTTCATAACATGTTGTGTCTACCCTACTTAGAGTAGGATGAGTGCAGGAGAATGATGACCATCTGATGGACTGAAGAGTGCAAAATTTCAGTACTGAAATAAAAGCTTATTTCAGTACTAAAGTATTTGCAAACTAATTTGCGAATATAAGCTAGCAGCACATAAGTATAGAAAAATAATTTATATAAGTAGGCACTAGTTTTGCGGAAATCCATAGTACAGAAGTTACAATAAAATGATTTTGCTGTAATCCGCGTGTGTTAAGATAATATATGCAATGCCAAGTGTATGAAGCAGGCAACAAAATCATACCTTATACATGTAGGACAAGTCACCACACGTATTACAAGACACTGCCAACACACTCCACTCAAACGCTACACACACACACTACCACAACCTCTACGATCGTTTCGCCCCGAAACTGAAGCATCATCAGGAGTTAGGCTCTACGAAAAAAAAGTAATGCGTCGTAGTCGTCGTGTGGTAGTGAGTGTGTGTAGTGCTTGTATGGAGTGTTGGTATTGGCGGCGTCTTGTGATACGTGTGGTAGCTTGTCATGCATGTATAAGGTATGCGATTGTTGCCTGCTTCATACACTAAGGATTGCATATTTTCTCTTAACACACTCGGATTACAGCAAAATAACTTTATTGTAACTTCTGCATAGAATAAATAGTTATATTTTAAATATAAAGGAAATTTGAAGCACCAATCTTTAAATTCAATGACCTTACTTTTATCAGCTTTGTACAATGAATTTTATGTAAACAAGCTGTATACATTTAACTAGAACTTTATTATTTATTTATTTAAAGCTGTTAGGGCTCAGCGGTCAGCGTGCAACGCTTTTAAGGAGGTCACGAGTTAAAAACTCGGGCAGGTACCAATAAGGAGTGAAATTGATATTTGCTATTTTTCACACTCTTTTCGCAAGGAAACTTTAATAGCTCTGTAGCATTCATATTTGTACCCTACCAATCCTTCCTTTGCCCAGCATTGGGATAATAACAGGCTGTTACTAAACTGTTACTAATACTAGAAAAAAGCAACTGCATCTTCGTCAACGCAAACTTAAGCGTTAAGTACCCTCAATAAATAATTTATAGAGTTAGACGTTACTTCGGGGAGATCCATAATACAAAAATAATAATAAAATTATTTTCCTATAATCCGCGATGAAGTAAAATATAAAATGTATATAAAAATATATACATATATATAATACATACTAGATTAGCTTATTTTAATATTAATGAATATATATATATATATATATATATATATATACACGACGGATATATATATATTTATATATATATATATATATATATATATATATATATATATCCGTCGTGTGGTATCCGGCAGAATAGAATAGTACCACCCTCTTTTCTTACCGAGATGTCGTAACAGGCGACTAAGGTAAGTCGACCCGCCGTGTGGTATCCGGCTGAGTAGAATAGTACCACCCTCATTTCTTATTGAGGTGTTGTAAAATACGACTAAGATAAGTTGACGTCAGGCAGGCGGCCGGTTGTAAAATGCGTAGCCAAATCATGTTACAACATGTTTATAACATGTTGTGCCGACCCCACTTTAGTGGGATAATGGCAGGAAGATGATGATATATATACACACACACATACATACATACAAGATTAACTCATTTAAATATTAAATTGTTTTATTAATTTGCAGGCTTCTCAAATAACATACGCGGAGTTAGATTTGGGCAGTCCGGAATTATATGCAAATCCGGAGATGAATCGGACATATTACGCCCGCATCATTGGTGTACTTAAGCCGAAGCCGAAATAAAGTTGTTGTTTCACGTAACATATTAATTATTTTCACGTCAAGAAACCTTAAGGAGTAACTTTGTTGCACAAAGAAAAATACAAAAAAGTCGTCGCACTTGTCGTCTTTTGGTGTAGAATAAAGAGTATTAAATAATATAAATATACAAAATCTATGACTATCTAATCAAATCTATTGACTGGCCCGTTGGCGTAGTGGGTAGTGACCCTGCCTTCGGCTTCACGGGTCGCGGGTTCCATTCCCGCCGAGGGCCAACATTTTCTATAAATGAATTTGTTGGTCTTAGAGTCTGGGTGTATATTTGTATTTATGTATGTATTTAAAAATATATAAGTACATATTCACCAGTTGTCTGTCATCCATAACACAAGTATTAAGTTACTTACTTTGGGGACCTATGACCGTGTGTGTAAATCTCCCATATATTTATTTATTATTTATTTTATTTATTTATGATTACAGATACAGTAAAATGTGCAAATGTCTTATAAGTAGTGACCTCTTCAAGACAAAACTTTTGAAAGAGATTCTTTTTACAGAATTACACACGGGTTAGCAAATTGCACATAGACAAGCAAGTAAAAGGAGTAAAAACGGAGAAAAAATATATAATAAAAAAACTTTCTCACAGCGCTATACAAAAATCCTTAACACGTATCTTAAGTATGGTTAACGATGGTGATTTTCGAACATGTGCCGTGTGGTATCCGGCTGAGTAGAATATACCACCCGCATTTCTTACCAAAGTGCCGTAAAACGCGAATAAGATAAGTGCCGTCTGATACCGGCTAAATAGAATAGACCACCTTCTTTTTTTACCGAGGTGTTGTACCTAAATGGCGACTAAGACAAGTGTCGTATGGTATCCGCCTGCGTAAAATAGACCACCCTCATTTCTTACCGAAGTGCCGTAACACGCGACTAAGATAAGTGCCGTGTGGTTCCGGCTGAATAGAATAGACCACCCTCATTTCTTACCGAAATGCCGTAAAAGGCGACTAAGGTAAGTTAAAGTAAGTAAGTCAGGCAGGTGGCCGGTCGCGAAATACCTAGCCAAATCACATCACAACATGGTTAAAACATGTTGTGCCGACTCCACTTAGAATAGGATAAGGGCAGGAGAATGATTGTGTTTCGAAATTCAAATTAGAATTTCAAATTCAAATGTTTTTTTTTCAGAAGTCGTTACAGAATCAAATCTCAGTTAGTTCAAAATTATTCGCACATTATATATAATACTAGGCTTTTACCCGCAACTTCGTTTACGTGGACTGTTGTCGCATGATAAATTGACAATAGATATCGCTTTTCAATGTCATCCTATTCCAGTAGAATTAACAGGATGTCTATAGCCTTTATGTTATTCCGGTGTATAAGGAATAATTGTGCCAAATTTCATCGATATTGGTTTGGCGGATTCGCTGTGAAAGAGACCTTCGCATTTATAATATTAGTAGGATTATATATTGCTATATATAATAATTTACTCGGTATTTATATAATCAATTTGCCCGTCTATAAATGATAGATATGACGTCATATAGTAACGGTAACAAAAGAAGAATAAACAAGTTATATGACGATAATTGATTTCACGTATGTGTATCCTGTTTGAATCGTTGCGTTGTTAAATCATTTTCCTATGTACATAGCTTGACTAACTAGATTAATTATCTTAGTGACCGAGCCCTGATCGAATTTTTAAAATTATGTAAAAAAAGAAAATTAAAAAAAAAAATAGAAAAGAAAAATTAAAAAAAATAAGGCAGGTGGGGCTCGATCCTACGTATTTTCCCCTCTCTAGACCGTCCGTTCCCCAAATGAACCACCATGACTTTTCGTTTTGACAGCGAAAAATTGTGATTGTATTCAACTAAAATGTAAAAAAAAATTTAGAGCCCGAAAACAGGAATAAAACGACATTTTTTTTTTAAATAAAACTTATCTAGTTCGATTTTTCTCCCCCAAAACCCCCTACATGCTCAATTTCAGGAATATCGTTGAAGCTATTTCCGAGATTCCGAAAATATATAGGTAAGGTATATACAAGATTAACTCTTTTAAATATTAAAGATATACAAGTTAGTTTTAAAGACCATACAATAGTCAATACGTATTTCAAGCGAGTTTAAAGTAATCTATAGAATCAGGTGCTACTTTTCAGAGATCCATAATAAGTAATAATAAAATTATTTTCCTATAATCCGCGATAGAGTAAAAAGAAATTATATATAATGCTAAGTATAGAGTGGACTATCCGTTCTCATAGCTGATACATGCAGGGTTCTCAAAAAGACATGCACTATAAACCTCCACCATCGTCACCACAATATTTAAGCACTACACACATTCACTATAAAAAACTCAACAATCGTGTCGCTTATAAAAGCTTCAACCGAAGCATCATCAGGAGATAGACTACACGGCAAAATCGCAAAGCGACGAAATTACGATACGACGAGCCAAATTAACATAGTTATATAGTAATTAGTTTAGCCCTCACCATTATTTTTTCTCCGAACACGTGTAACAACCTTGAACTATAATAAATTAATGGAGGTGCCATTGTTATGTTTAATGATGTCAAGTTGCTCTAAAATATTTAATCAGAGGCTATAAGCTAGTAGTGGAGAAGGTGTACAGATGTACACCTGCATACATGTATAGCAAAATAATTATATTATTGCTTTTGTACCCTCGCTTACTTACGTATATACACATTATCATCCTCCTGCCCTTATCCCACTCTAAGTGGGGTCGGCACAACATGTTATAACGACACCTCGGTAAGAAATAAGGGTGTACTATTCTATTCAGTCGGATACCACACGACGGGTCGACTTACCTTAGTCGCCTTTTACGACACCTCGGTAAAAAATGAGGGTGGTACTATTCTATTCGGCCGGATACCACACGGCGTACTTACGTATATACACATATTGGAGCAATAAGTACTTCTATTTATCCACGATAAGGGTAAATGAATGTTGAACGTTTTAAAAGAGAACGTATGTACTAGAAAAACAATAATTTTATAAATATTGAACAAAAAACGTCAATACTATATTATGATAATAATTTGATCATGATATTTTAATAATACAAATAATATTTTTATTGTTTTCTGCTATATGTTTCAATTTTAATTTCTTTTTAAATGTATATTCAAGCTAAATAATACGAGTATTAATGTATTTATATATTCCCTGTATTTGATTTTATTAAGCGTTTTTATTTAACCTTTGCATACTATTCTTTGTTTTATAATGACTATTGTTAAATGAATTTAAATTTAGATTATAATAACAAATTAAATGCATACATTGTCACATTATATGCACTGAATGAATTTGAAAATATTTATAACAACGGTATTTTTCCTTTATAATTATTCAGTAGATAAGAAACGATTTTCACAAATACAATCAATTTTATAACAACTTGTTAACTCCGCGCTAGAATTACGACTACCTCAACTGGCGCTGCCACTCTCTTCTCCGCACCTCTCCTCATCGCACAGTACCTCTCCGACCGTCACCACACCTCGCCACAGCTATCTTCACGTCTCCATGCTACAACATCCGCTCTCCTCCTTTTCCTTCCGGTATATGATTTAGTAAGAAAATTAAAATTTTGAGATATTTTACATTCCCTGAAAAGAAATCAGCTGGGTAATCGTCAAAAAGTTACAAGAGATTTCTTCGTTCGAATACCTAAAGTCTACGAATTCTACGTATTACTAGTAATGACAAACTATCCAAAATGATTATAGATCTATACTAATATTATTAAGAGGACAAATTTGTATTTATGTTTGTAATGTTTTCATACAAAAAATACTGGACCGATTTCAAAAATTCCTTTACGATTAGAAAGCTGCATCTTTACTGTGCAACATAGGCTATATTACATGTGCAAAAAGGGATATTACTAGTCTTATAAAAAATACAAGTTTTCTCTATTATTCTCTATTTAAACTGGAGAGAGGAATTACTGATGAGACTCAACGATTGTTTGGCTGAACAGGCGTTAAATTCACGGTACTTGATTCCACGTTAGAGTCCCAAAATGTTCCAATGGAGATTCCATAAAAAACACGACTCAGAAGAGCCGGCACATCATTAGTTAGTCCAGGCATTTTCTTCAAAATTAAAATAATATACAAAAAAAGTTTAAATTAAGTGAAAGAAACATGCTAATAAATAAATCTTATATAAGCCGAGATAAAACGATGAATAGTGATGGTAAAGGATGCAATGACTAGATTGAGTAACCTAAATATCTCAAATAAAAAAATGTGTAGCAACACTTATATTCACCATATTTTTATACTGCGTAGAAACTTGGACTATTCGCGCAAGATAGAGACAAAGAATTGATGCATTGTTAAGTCTGCGCTTAGCGTTATTTTTATAAACACGTATGTAGTTTAAATAAGTTTTGAATTTAAAATAAAAGAATTACTTGATAAATTTATAATTATTGTATCGGAACACGTATTACTTGTTAAAGGCCGGTATGCGAAAAAGAGCTGTCAAAAATGACAGTTGTCATAGATTAATTATAGCATAGACTACTGTTTGTCTCTAACATGCATTCGAAATGTGGTGTTGGCGGTGAATGCTACGTTACCCATGGACGGCCAAACGCCCAAATGCATCAAAGTAAAATTTTTATGTGCGTTTGGAAAATTTGTGCGTTTATTTAAAATTAGCCGTGTTGTATTAAGTAGAATAGATCATCCTTATTTCTACAGGTGTAGCAAAAGGCGACTAAGGCAAGCCTACCCGCCGTGTGGTATCCGGCTGAGTAGAATAACCATCATCGTTTCTTACCGACGTTTCGTAAAAGGCGACTAAGGTAAACTAACCCACCGTGTGGTATCCGGTTGAGTAGAATAGACCTCTTTCTTACCGAGGTGTCGTAAATTACGACTAAGGTAAGTTGACGTCAGGCAGGCCGGACGCCGGACGTAAAATACGAAGCCAAATCATGTGACAACATGTTTATTACATGTGTCGACCCCACTTAGAGCGGGATAAGGACAAGAGAATGATGATTTCCATCGGTTGTAACAAACGAATTATTTACTCAAATAGGATCGGGTAAAACCCTACATCAAAGACTATCGTAATTACTATTACAAATTATAATAATTGCTTACACTTATATAATAAGGATGTATTTTATGTATCGTCGAACGAACAAGGTAATTAAAATAATAGCCATATATAAAAAGCACAATATTCAAAACAATCGTTTTTTTTGTTTTGTTAATCTGCGTTGAATATTATTTTTTTTAATTTTTTAATTTCCGTGTTAGGATAGAATCAGAAAAGTGCACCTCACGATAAAGTTTTAATTTTTTTTAAAGAGTTCCGCACACGTCAACTTTATCCCATACTAAGTTCATTTTGTTTCAGTTACTATAGAATTCTATAAAAACCTAAGCGATACCTAAACGAGTATTTAAGGCTATAAATTTTGTTTATATTTTTCTTGTAACTCATAAATGGTGTTTTTAGTTACATTACCATGCATTTATGAATTGACGAAAAAGCAATTATTTATTCATTTGTTTTTATAATCCGTTTACGTTTTTTATGATGCCAATGTTTATATGTGGTTATAATATTTTTTTTTAAAGAGTTCCGCACACGTCAAATTTATCCCATACTAAATTGATTTTGCTTCGGTTACCACAGGAGTATATAAAAACCTGAGCGATACCTTATAAAACGAGTATTTAGAACTATAAATTTTGTATTTCTTTTTCTTGTTAGTCATAAATGGTGTTTTAATTGCATTACATGCATTTATGAATTGACGAAAACGCAATTATTTATTCGTTTGTTTTTATAATCCGTTTTTTTATGATGCCAATGTTTGTGTGGTTATCAACCTTAAATTAAACATCAGAATAAAGGTGAATAAACTTAATACAATGTTTAAAAAAACATTAAGGCTCATTACTAGTCTGAAGTTAAAATTTTAGTACATTTATAAATGATGAAAGCCCATAGAAGCCTATATTCGGTGATCGTCCATTCTGCAGCTATTACATAAGTTCGAAATACGTGATTGTTAGGAAAAAGAAAGAAAAAGAAAAACAGCACATGTAGATACATATGCGGACTTATCCCTAAAAGAGATCCCTTCGAGTCAACCTTTAAGTAACAGAAGAAAAAGGAAAGTTAAATTATTGTATACCAGCGTCGAGGTACCTGCCCTTATCCCACTCCAAGTGGGGTCGGCACAACATCTTGTAACATGATTTGGCTACGTACGAGTATTTTACGACCGGCGGCCTGCCTGACGTCAACTTACCTTAGTCGTATTATACGCCACCTGGGAAAGAAAGAGGGTGGTCTAGTCTACTCAACCTCATGGTGGGTCGACTTGCCTTAGTCGCCTTTTACGACATCTCGGTAAGAAATAAGGGTGCCGGATACCACACGGCGTAACGTCACATTTTTGTATATTTTTCTTTTTTTTTTTTACTGTGACGTTATTAATAAAGGTTTAATTTGATTTGATTTGCGGATTAATACTGGTATATCATTCCACAGCTTTAACACCTTGACAGCTAAATGATCTTGAGTATTTTAGTGAGGAGAATTTAGGGAAAGCAACATCTAAGGTATGAACCTTCGTTCGTACCTATGGCTTTCGGTTCGACCACAGAAACCGCGACGTAATCATAATATTGGACTGTGAATAGATTAGTTTTCTGTTTTGTTCAGACATCAGTGCAGTTAAAGACGGCGCGTCGTTTAGTCCTGCGCCAGTTAAAACGAATCAAGTGTTGCCTTTATATTGAAGTGAATAACAAAAAAGTTGCAGGTACGTTATCAATTATTAAATAATAATATTTTTTTTACAAAAAGCTGTTTTCGTTGAAAAATATTTTTTTCTTATTGTCAGATTTTTATTAAAAATAAACAATATTAGATAATTTAATTAAAAAATTAATTATTTTATTAATTATTATAATTTTAGTAAGTCTTACAATAATCAAATATTATATATGTATATATATTAGTTAGTTAAAATATATTTACAAACATATAACAATCACGTTTAAAATAAATATAACTGTATTGTAATTTTTACTAATTGATATAAAAAATATTTTACTTAATTATTTCATTTATAATTTATTTATAATTTATTTATAAAATTTGATAATTTATTATTTATATAGAATAGAAAATAATTTAGAAATAATTTTATTTGACCAAAATATAAATAAAAGAAATACAAAAATAAAAAACAACAAATAGAATGATGGAAAATTTATATGAAATATTCCTTTAAAAAAATACTTTAAAAACTATAGTTTTCCGCAAATGTTATTTTCTAGTAATTTATTAATTATTGATTAATATAAAATTAATTTATGTTATAAATAAATAATACAAAATAGAAGATTTCGGTTTCTATTTGATATTTTTATTATTTTTTTGATAATATTTATTTATGATAAATTCCTTGTAATATATTGTTTTCCCTAAAATATAAAATCTGGAAAGTATAATTTCAACACGATATTAGTTTCTTTCTGGTTTTTTATATAATTATAAGATATTAAATTGTAATTAATTAAGTTCACTAGAATCGACTTGTTTTTACTAAATGCCAGCTATATTATCGTTAGGTCAAATTTAATCCGTCCGGAAAATGTATTAGCATAATTAGCATAGTTAGTAATAAATTTGGTAATCAATTCCAAACTTAGTAACCCCTGACTGAACCTGATTATTATTTTATCTTTCCAGAAGAGATTTACTGTCATTTCTTTTAAAGGAATTATTTTCTTGGTTATTGTAATCTTAAACTTTAATTTCTATAACCAAAAGTCTACTGGTATATTTGATTTTCTTTCAATGACTTTCATTAAAATTGCCATTAAACGCCGTGTCAAGGAATTTTACTTGATGCAGTGAGATGTAACGCTAATACTAACGTTCGCAGCAATGTTAAATGTGCATTATGTTTTGATTTCTTTGTATTATAATTATTATTATTTTTTCTTTTTTCCTTTCTTTTTTATGGTATACTTACCCACTACACTTTTTTTTTCTATGTGATTTATTCGCTTAAAAGACCGCTAAAAAAGATAAGACCGCCCTTTGCACGCTTTACATTATTATTAGATTTAAAGTCTGCTATTTGTTTTTCTGTTTCTTATTTATAGTGTTATTTTGTGCAATAAAGATAATCTATCTATCTAAAATTGTTAGAAAAAGTTTGTGTCAAAAGATTTCGCTTTTCAAGAAATATATAATTATAAAATTTATGAAGTTATTAAATAAATTAACAATAAATTCTCTACACAAATACGAGGGGTCAGGGTTCCAATAAATTGGAATGCTGGCACGTCTCGTGACAACTGTATGCTATAATAAGTAAAATTATTATTTAGTGTAACGATCATTTCTAATTTAAGATATTTTACCATCGGAATCCGCCTATAATTTTTGATAATAAATATTTATCTTCCTGCCCTTATCTCACTATAAGTGGGGTCAGCACAACATGTTATAAGCATGCTGTCACATTATTTGGCTGCGTTTTTACGACTGGCCGCCTGCCTGACGTCAACTTACCTCAGTCGTATTTTACGACACGTCGGTAAGAAAGAGGGTGGTCTATTCTACTAAACCGGATAACACACGGTGGGTCAACTTACCTTAGTCGCCTTTTACGACACCTCGGTAAGAAAAGAGGGTGGTCTATTCTACTCAGTCGGATACCACACGGCGGGTCGACTTACCTTAGTCGCCTTTTACGACGAAAAATGCGATTTTCGACAAATCTGGAGAACGTCGAATTCGGAACATGGCGAATACGGAATCGAAACGATTTTAAATGGTTTAATTAGGGACCTTCCAAATTTTTTGCCTAAGGGCCTTTGCTTACCTACGAGTAGTGACGCCACTGGAAATGTTACTAGTGATCATCCTCCTGCCCTTATTCGACTCTAAGTAGGGTCGGCAGCGGGCGGCGGTAAACGTATCCAATAGCGGAAGCCGTCACCCCTGACCTGTAGCGAGTTTGGCCACAAGTTCGGCGTTTCTCGCCAGTGGAGTAAAATATATAAAATAGTAAAAAAAAATAGTAGAGTCGGCACAACATGTTATAAACATGCTGTCACATGATTTGGCTGCGTTTTACGACCGGCCGCCTGCCTGACGTCAACTTACCTTAGTCGTATTTTGGGACAACTCGTTAAAAGAGAAGGTAGTGTCTACTCAACAGGATACCACACGGTGGGTCAACTTACCTTAGCCGCCTTTTACGACACCGGTAAGAAATGGAAATGTAACTAGTATTTATAAATAAAGGCCTATCAAATGTTAAGGTAAACAACCAAAACAACTTGCGATTTCTTAGACAAGTATCGATTAACAACAAGTAGTAGGTCAACCTGCTTATAATATTAGATCATTAATTTTGGTGGCCCAAAAGAATTTGTTTGCATGTTATTTCGCCACTGTTTTTATGACCTTGAATTTCTGCCTATAAATTTATTGAGGCCGAATTATTTTTATATAAATTATGTATACCTAAACTACCGGTTTATTTTATAATATAATAAACATACGTGAAATAGAAATCAAAAGCTTTTTATGTTATTTTTTAAATAAAAGTTTCTTATAACAACCATACGGGGGGAGCGTTAGTCCTAACAAATAAGATACTATAGCAGCCCTGCTAAATATTACATATCATTTATATATTGTATATGTAAATAACTCTATTAAGAGTTTGAATTTCCTTCTCGCTTGAGCTTTGCGACACGTTGAACTATATCCGAAATTTTGTCTCATGAATGGATTCGTCATTGTTAATTTGATCAGGTAGAGCACGCTCTATCGCCCGTTGAACCACTCTAAAAAGCCTATAGTTTACAGCTAAAGATGGATTTTGTATTGAAACAATACTGAAAATTACTGCCTGCATAACTGATTCTTTGTATTAAGCAAAAGTGCGAATAAAATATTCGGATATTACTAGAAATTCTACCACCAGTTCTGAATATCGTCGAATGGAAAGAAGTAGTTATTGTGTCGAGTCAAAGCTTAGGGACCGAAGTCTTTACAAAATATTTAATTAGTAACCCATTACTATTTTCAATTATCACTCCCAGGCGTATTTCATTCCTCTGCTAAACAACTAATGCAACCAAATATCATCTTTTTCGTAGCTAACAAATAAATTTGTGTTCACAAATTGTAATTTTAATAATAAAACAATATCTGAATAGAATATGTAGGGACATAGGCATATCTGATTCAATTTTTATGAACCTGAAATGATTAAATAAATCGCAATGCATTTAAACATTGTTTTCTAAGTTTATGCGAAATAAAACGCTCGATTAGGTCGCTATAATGGGAAACTAGTTACTGAGGCCTTTTATTAAAAAATCCTAAAAATATATGTCTAATTTATACATCTAGCAAGATTGGGCATTCATATTGATGACTATATAATATTAAGATCTAAAACCAAATAAATTCTTAGTAGTGTTTGCCAATAATAAAAATTTATAATGGAAATATTCTAAACTAATGGAATATTTCGCCTAAAAACATACATCAATGTTTTTTTACGCTACTACAGATAAAAATATGTTCGATGTTGCGATTGCGGTTGAAATTTGAATACTAACATTGCTTCAAGGTAATACAAGGCCATTTTATAAATAGAAAAATAAAATTTCATTCTAACTCGTAACCAGTGATGTATAAATGGTGGGCAGGGATCGTGGGCAACAATGATCTCCTTCTGCTCTGTGGAGGAAAGCGGCGGAGCGGTTCGCAGAACTCTTGTTCTGGATCCAATCTGCTGCTGGTGAGTCCAGGTGTTAGCGATTTGCCCAAGCCCATCGTCTGCCGCCCTAACAGGGGACCTTCGGGCGATCCGAACGGTGCATATCGTCGCCTGGCTTACATGTCCCCAAAGCGGTCGGTGCATCTGGTGCTCCCGATGTATCGGTTAGGGGGACTTCTCTTTGGGGAAGAGGTTTCTACCCAGAGGAGGTATCTCTGGGATCAGAGCGGCTGCTGGCGGGAATGGGGGCAATGTGTACAACGGTACCCTGTCCCCGCCACCAGCAGCGTGGTGGTGCACACAGGTCGTTTTAGTCGGTGCGAGTCCGTCATAACCGTCGCCTGTCCCCGTCGGGCGGCGGTACCCATAAGGGGTTTTTTCCTGTATAAAAAAACCAGTGACGTATATAACAAACACGCAGCACCGCGTCGCTGGGGGGCTCTGCATGTCAAGGGTCACGACCCGGGAAGATGAAAAATGAGATTAATGAAATTAGTAAAAATGCAGTACAGTTTTACCATGTTACTCTTTTATACTATAAATATCATTATAATGCTAAAGCTTCCAACTTTAAAGCTATAATGTATAGAATGATACGAGTAGGTCCGAAGAGGATGGGGCGGAGGTACTGGAACAGATAGGAATTTCACTTCCGGAGGCCGCCATTTTTGTCTAGCTACGCCACTGCACCGTAATATGTATTACATTATTTATATTTAATATTTTCGCAATATTTTTTATAATAATAATAGCTTATAGCCTTCCTCGACAAATGGACTTTTTACTATTACTATTTACACTTCCCTACATAATTTTTCAAATCGGTTCAGTAGTACCTGAGATTAGCGCGTTCAAACAATCACACAAACAAACTTCATCTTTATATATTACTATAGATATATATATTTGGTCATATATATATTAATATTTCCGTTATATATTTCATAATTGAGCATATGTATTAAAAGAATGACTTGCAGTTGAAACTACGACGACTTTCGAAGGTTAAAAAATATTTGTTAAAAAGCATTTGTCAATGGATATTCGGATTCAGAATTTTAGAAAAATAAGCTTTTGTTGATAATAATAGGTGGACCGGAAAGTAATGTCGTTTCTGTGAATGTCGATATTTGGTCGTCATTTCTCAACTTACTATATATTGCAAAGAGGTTCCTAAGTTATTTTAAGGTTATTATGACTTGTTTACTTCTGAATAATTCAATATTAAACTTTTTTATTAGTAATTTGAGGAAAAATGGCCAGCCAAATACCAGAAGAAAGTATCCGGCATTGTATGCTTTTTAGTTTCGCAAGGGTAGAAACGCAACAGTTGCTACCAAAAACATTTGCGATATTTATTCAAGTGCATTAGACGTTCGTAAATGTCAAAGATGGTTTTCCAAGTTCAGATCTGGTGATTTCGATCTTTCTGACTCCTATCGATCAGGAAGACCAACAACATTAGTCAACGACGTGCTAAGGGCAGAAGTGGAAGCAAATCCATGTCTAACAATCGAGGAACTATCAAACACACTTAACCAACCTTGGTCAACTACTCAGGAATATTTACAGCAGTTTCGGAAAATAACCAGTGCATGTGTTTGGGTCCCTCAAGAAGAGGGTCTGAAGAAAAGAAATTCAACCGCTCCATTACATGCAACGCATTGCTTCAACGGCACCAAAGTGAACCGTTTTTTGGTCGTTTGATCACTGGAGACGAAAAATGGGTCCTATATGATAATCCAAAACGGAAAAGCCAATGGCTTTTTCGAAATGAATTACCAAGAAGTACTGCGAAGCCGGGTTTATATACCAAAAAAACGCTTCTCTGTGTGTTGGTGGAATATTCACGGAATTGTCCACTTTGAAGTGCTAAAACCTGAAAAAACTGTTAATGCAGACCTTTATTGTGAACAATTAGATCGCGTGAACCAATGTTTAATGGCAAAGTATTGAGCAACTGTCAACAGAAAGGGAATCATCCTGCAACAGGACAATGCAAGACTACACTGTGTACGGCGACCACTCTAAAAAAAAAATGAATTGGGGTGGGAGGTACTGCCTCACCTAGAATACTCGCCCCAAATCGCACCTATGGATTTCCATTTATTCCGATTCCTGTATCATTTACTTAGTATGAAAAAAAAATGAAAATTTCGATGATATCCAAAATGCCACCTCAAGATATTTTTCTCAAAAATCAATTAATTTTTATCAATCCGGGATTACAAAATTTGCACACTAGACAGCAAAAGATTGTTGATAACGAGGGTGATAATATTATTGATTAGAAATAAAGACCTATCAAAATATATTATTTTGAATTTAATGTAAGAAAGCGACATTACTTTCCGGTCCCCCTAATATTATATTAAAATTTACATCAAACAATTCACAAATATTGTTAACGATATTGAATTAATCAGTAATATGTCATTTTTAATTGCAACGATGACAACATGATTTTTGCAACACTTGATATATGGGTATAATTTAGTGAGGCGACTGTATATGTATATACAATATATGTATGTACAATATATGGGTGTATATAAAAAAAACCTTGTTATTTAATCGATTGGATCGCGTAATCCTTATTTGCTACCCTTGTTGAAGACTTAAAACAAGGGTTAGAGTTTTTAGTTTGCAATTAAACTATTATTTATAATGGATAGTTAATGCCTGGTTATCTACATGTTATAAACATATTGTTACATGATTTGTTACGAATTTTAAGACCAGCTGCCTGACTGTGTCAAATGACCTTAGTCGTATTTTATGACACCTCGATAAGAAATGAGGATGGTCTGTTAAACTCAACCGGATACCACACGGTTGGTCAACTTAGTCGCGTCTTACGACACCTCGGCAAGAAATGGGGGTAGTCTATTCTACTCAGCCGGATATAACACGGCTTTTGTAATCACCCATTATAAAGAGGCGCCATAAAATACGATGTTTGAATTTGACTTCGACCACGAAATATATTTTTTCTCACCATAATATAAAGTATATCAGTGAAACTCTATTTATTATTTGTTATGTCTCCGTTTTACGTAAATACATTTTCAATACATATTATAAGTTATTAAAAATAAGTAGTTATTGTCTTGAACGTCCACAGCTATAAAATCTAAAGTACAATTTACTCAATGTAACTCAATAACAATAAACCTGGTGTTACGAACATCTATAAAATTGCCTTAACAAAGTAACCTTTAATAAAATAGTAAAATCTTTGTTGTTATATTTAGTCATTGAAAGCAGTATGTAGGCTTGTGTTAATTTTACTATATCGCTTAATATTACACATAACCAGAAACATTTAATAGCGAAATAATTATTCTGTTTATGAATTTTATTTTAATTTTAAAAACAGACACCTTAGTCCATATAAAAGTTAATAATATTACTTAATGACTATGTTAGTGCAAAAGTAATGATAAAATTATTTTGCTATAATCCGCGATGAGGTAAAATAGAAAATATATATAATGCTAAAGTAGAGTGGACAATCCGTTTTCACACCGTTGTATTATGGATCTCCGCAAAGTAACGCCTAATTCTATAAATTTCTATGTTAGTGCTTACTAACTAAAAATGATCTAGTCCTTTGCATGAGTTTCTACACCAGAGATCTTTTATATTGTTCAGAATATGGTTACTGCTACCACGCAACCCGTTCAACAGAAAGGCTGTCTTTTTGCGCCAAACAGCATCAAAGCCATCGGTCCGCACTTCGGCAAATATCGCCGAAGCACTATATGAATCGGTTCCCTTAATAAAGCGTTTGATCGTTATCATTTTTCTTCAAACCATAATGTTTTTAGAGGTCAGATAGCTTAGAATTATTGTTTAAATGTGAAATCCGAAGTAAAGGATAGATTCTGTTATAATCAGTGTTTTCCATAAAACTTTAAATCAAATCAAAAATCTTTTATGAATAACGCTACATTAAAAAGTCATTTCTTCAAAGTAAAATTGGTCAAGGCTTAAGGCGAAATGGTGGACGGCTGGTGGTATAGGTAACAAACTTTGAGCTCGTCTTCTTCTTAGTGAGGTGTTGTGTGTATTGTGTGCATTAGGCATAATTTGATCGTGAGAATCATAACATATATCGATGGCCTCCTTCTGTGTGGACGTTATTTTGCAAAAGAAGGCGGTGGGACGGATCCGAGAAGTCGAGTCCTGGCATCCGATCCGCCGCAGGCGAACTGGGTGTAGGCGGCTCGCTCAAGACCATGGCATGCCGTCCTAACGGAAACCTTCTGGGCTCTCCGAACGGGGTTTATCGGACGCCCATCCGAAAAGATCCCCAAGGCAGTCGTTGCATCTGGTGCTCCCTATGCATCGTCTAGCGAAAGGAGACGCCACTTTTAGAGAGGCCCCGACGAAGAGGTGACGCACTCTGGGGCTTACAGTTGCTGTTGGCGAGGATGGGGGCAATGTGTACAACGGTACCCTGTTCCTGCCACCAGCAGCGTGGTTGAGCACTGTCAGGTTTTTAGTCAGTGAGAGTCCAACATATCCGTCGCTCGTCACCATCGGGCGGTGACGATCCATAATGGGTTTTTTGACATAAAAAAAGGCTGAAGTAAATAAGTAATGATCGCGGTTTGGACGTACTCGTATCTCTGCTTTCTCTAATACTGTCAAGGTCAGTTCTGGATGTACTAGGTTTACGGAGGTTACAGACCCGTATTAACCATGCAGCCAGTGACTATTTATATGAATTCTTAAGCCTTTGGAGCGTGAGCATTCCAAATATAAGACCATGCGTGAAATTAACACCAGCTTAGAACATTAACAGTCTTATGCAAACTTTCGACTAACACTATATTACAGAGCAATTCTTTTAAGCATACGTGACTTCAAAGCCTACAGAAGTCATTTTTTTCATAAAAAATTGTAATTTAAATGATATTTAAAATTCACAGCACGTTTAACAATGAAAAAACATCGTGCTTGAACTTGTATATTGAGGTAAAATTTTCCAAAATATGTCCTAAGTACTTCTACATGCGCTGTATTGTTAATATAAATTATCAAGAAATGGAATTTTCCATCTGAACAAATCAAAATAAAAAAAACCTTTGCTAAAATAGGGACCTTGAATCATATTATTCTAATATGTTTTTACAACTACCTTGAATTGATTTATCTGCCTTATATAATTATAACCGGAAATGGTAGTGATTGCAGAACTAACGGTTAAAAAGTAGGATTTTATTCCACTGCATGGAAAAAGTTGTGATAAAATCACATTAAATTGAAACACGCGTTTTACACGCATAAAGCGTTTCCTTTGACAAAATGGTCGTGCATTATATGAGATACCCCTTTTTTCACGTTTTTAGCCGTTCAATGAGAAGGGTACGGTTGCGTTGGACTCCCATCGACTAATAACTTGACATTGCTCTAAGATGGTACTAGTGACAAGGATAGGGTAACGTTTGCATATAGCGTCTAGACCAGCAATAGCTAGAAACACTGGAGAGCGTCTCATCCATGTCGAAGTCTCACTAGACAGTGACCAACCCCGCCTCGGAGTCGTACGCGAACTAGGCGTCCAATTAATATGAGGCACCCCTAAGATGACGTTTCCCGACGATAATAAAACTGAGTTTAGACTAGAGATGTTAGGGGTTTACCTGAACAGGAGATTTTGAGTTATAGTAGAAGTCGAGGTAAAAAATCTAGAAACTGTTATGAGCAAGCGAATTGATTATTGATATTCAGTTCTCTTTGATCATTCAAATGACAGTCATGTTTTAAACTAAATAAATCAACTATATTATATAATTATATTATAAATATAGTACATTTTAAAATTTGTAATTATAATTCAAAGAAATAAACTAGCAATTTATTAATTATACCATTTAGTTGGAGCAGAGATGTAATTCAATCGGAAGTTCTGACTTTTTTGGAATCAGAGTCTCAGGTCCGTAACATATCTTCTTTTCACTTTATTCAGCCTCGACAAGTGTGCGTAGTGCGAGTTTTTTTAACCTACTCAATCATGTTAACGTAACTTAATTTGTATGTGTATGACGCTGCAATAGCGACATCTAGTGACCGCTGTTCCAACGCCAGACAAGCAAATGAGCTACGCTATCGCGATCGAGTAGGTTAAAAAAACTCGCACTAAGCACACAGCTGTGATAGCCCAACGGTGACACCTTGCGATTCTTATAAGGAGGGTGTCGAAGGTTTATGGAAGGTTTACGAAGGACTTATGTGTCTAATTGATAATTGCAGTTTATCAAACTTTTCGGTGAAGGAAAACATCGTGACGAAACCGGCATATCTCTAGAGAATTCTAGGGATATGTGTAACCAACCAATCCGCATTGGAGCAGCGTGGTAGGTCTTAGCTCCAATCCTTCTCTTCAAAAACGGAGAAAGGAGGCCTATGCCCAGCTGTGGGATAGGAACAAGCCATTACTATCAGCATACAGGTTTCTACGTGCGCTCGTTCATCTCAGTGCCAATGTTAAGGCCATTAGCGGTTACAGCATAACGTTAATAAAAAAAACATGCTTTGTGATTTACTTACATAAAGTTAGTAATACATGAGTATATAATTAATTAATGGCGTATAAACTAGCGCGTTAATGTGACCAGTCATTACATTATTATGTAAATACATGTATGTATTAATGATACCATTATAGAATTTGTATAACCTTAGTGTCCATTATTCGAAATCGTATAATTGTATTCGATTCGTATATTGTAAACGAGTATATTAAAATACAGGCCTTGTTATAAAGTCAGTGTCAAGCTTATATACATCATATTAACCTTTGTTTATTTAATGCGTCTTACGGTTATATAAGATTACTTATTGTTGTAGAAAATCGAGTTTTTCTTGTTTTTTTTTTCTAGGATCGTGTGTTTTTCATTATAAAAACTTAAGTGTTTGTCTAGTTGACCTACCTGTACTTTGCAATTTCTTATTTCTTTCAAATTTTCCATTTTCTTATTTGTATGTTTTTATATGACCTTGAAGATTAAAATTTTTTTTTAAATGTTATTCGAGTTAATTTCTTACAGCATTATTTTATGACATTATGTATCATCATTCCATTGACCTTATCCTACTCTAAATAGGGTCGGCACAACATGTTTTAAACATGTTGTCACAATATTTGGCTAGGTATTTTATGATCAGCCGCCTGTTGACCTACCTGTACTTTGTAATTTCTTATTTCTTTCAAATTTTCCATTTTCTTATTTGTATGTTTCTATATGACCTTGAAGATTTTTTTTTATTTTTTTATAAATGATTACTAGCAAAAACTTCTTAACTCCTCCAGCTAAGCTAATTGCTTGTGTTAGGAGTGGGTTCCCTTTGTAAGTATAATGGCCGGGATTCGAACCCACGACCTCTCGATCGCAATTCCGTTGCCATAACCATGCCGCTACCGCCGCTTCTGAATTTTTATATTATATTTCAAAACGAATACTAATTAAAAATAATTATTTATACAGAATTGTATTAACATATTGGTATGTTATTTGAGTTAATTTCTCACAGCATTATCTTATCACATTATGTATCATCATTCTATTGCCATTATCCTACTCTAAGTGGGGTCGGCACAACATGTTTTAAACATGTTGCCACATGATTTGGCTAGGTATTTTATGACCGGCCGCATGCCAGATATGAACTTACCTTAGTCGCCTTTTCCGACACCTCAGTAAGAAATGAGAGCGGTCTATTCTACTCAGTTGGATACAACACGACAATTACTTTAATCGTCTTTTACGACACCTCGGTAAGAAATGAGGGTGATCTATTCTAGCTCAGCTGGTTACCACACGGTACTTACCTTAGTCGCCTCTTACAACACCTTGGTAAGAAAAGAGGGTGGTCTATTCTATTCAGCCGGATACCACATGGCATTTCTTATCTCCTTATGTAATCGTTAATACAATCAGATTAGCTGTGCCCGTGGCTTCGTCTGCGTGGAAATTAGTGTGTCGATTAAAATTCCTATCGAAATCGGTTAAGTCATTCTGGAGAACGTACTATTAGCCTAAACCTTCCTTAATTGCATTATATTTAAGTAATACCGTACATAAATCCGTTTAGTAGATTTTGAGAAAATCGATTACATACAGACAGATAGCTTTTGGGGAATTTGTTTTTATAATACTCGTAGGTAGTCCAAGTCTATGAAGAACATGTGTAAGTCCTTACGCGCACGCCAGTATTTCTCACAACTGGCGCAAGGCGAAAATAGCATCCGTCTTACTCGGCCCTGGAATAAAACCGACTGATTCCTGGTTACCTTACTCTCCTCTCTCATTCTTCGCTCAGTTACTTTCTCCCAAATTTTCATACTGTGTGATATGAGCTTTATAATCATAACGTTATCTTAATATTTAAATGAGTTAATCTTGTATATATATATTTTCCGAATCTCGGAAACGGCTCCAACGATTTTCCTGAAATTCAGCATGTAGGAGGTTTTGGGGGAGAAAAATTGATCTAGCTAGGTTTTATGAAAAAAAAATATTGTTTTATCCCTATTTTTGGCCATTAAAAAACACTAACATTTATATTGAATTGAATTTTCGCCATTAACTGTCAAGTCGACGTAGCTTATTCGGTTAGCGGGCAGCCTCGAGAAATGTGAGTGCCAAGGATCGATCCCAAGTAAATAATTGTTTTTTCTTTTTTAAAGTTTTTTTTTTGTAAAATATTACCCACAATCACCAGAATTTCCTTCCAGAATAAGAAAAATCACCCAGATATTAATTATAATTTGAAAAATAAGAAAAAAGATTTAGGTTAGAGATTACCTATATTTTACTGATACCGTATACAACATAGAGTAAAGGACTAAAATATTGTATGTATCTTACTAACATAACAAACAATTTTAAATTTTTGGTACACATATTAAATTCAAATTAACAGTCTTCAATCCATGAAACCCGAATCCATGATTCTAAGTTTTTTAATGCGTTTCTTTTTAAGCAAAGACAATGTGAGAGTTGCCATTCGTGTAACAAAGTAAATAACTACTGATGACGTAATCGTCATCTAGACTCCCCTACCCCCCATGTCATCCAAAATAAGCAAAGCAAAGACCCCCGTCCCCCCATAGTGCTCACGGAATACTTGAACGGCCCTACTCGTATTTGATATATCGGTATATGATATGATCGTCGATGTTATTCTAAAGCATATTTTTGTGAACTCAATTAATAAGTATTGTGAATTTTACAGACGCGTGTTCAATGTGGTAAATGATTTGCAAATTTTTTGTAGTAATCATCAATAAATTATTTTTATTTTTATATGTGAACTAGCATCTACTTGCGACTTCAACAAAATAAACTACAGATTAAAAGTAGCTTTTCGGTGAAGGTAGACATCGTGAGGAAATCCTCCTGCCCTCATTCCACTCTAAGTGGGATCGGCACAACATGTTATAAACATGTCACATGATTTGGATACGTATTTTACGAACGGCCTGCCTGACGATGTCTTACCTGAGTCGTATTTTATGACACCGGGTAAGAAAGAGGTTGAACTATTATACTCAACCGGATACCACACGGTGGGTCAACTTACCTTAGTCGCCTTTTACGACACCTCGGTAAGAAATGAGAGTGATCTATTCTACTCATCCGGACACAACATGGCGGGTCAACTTACCTTAGTCGCCTTTTACGACGCTTCGGTGAGAAATGAGGGTGGTCTAATCTACTCAGCCGGATACCACACGGTGGGTCAACTAACTTTGACGCCTTTTACGACACCACGATAAGAAATGAGGGTGGTCTCTCCTACTCAGCCGGATACCACACGGCGGTAAAAAATCAAATAAATCTGTTTTTCCATTCGGACGGAAAGTCAAACAAACGGACGTTTTAGAATTCATTGTATATTGATATGGGTTGTTTTTATACTTTGGGTTTTTTGTACGTGAATAATTATTTTATTAATCTTTCATACGGTTTTCTTATAAATTTAATGACAAAGCAATTTTTATCAGACAAATCAAACACGAATACTCACCACTGCAGCTTAAATATTTTTTTTCAAAAAACACAAAAGCTAAAAAGCTTTTCAAAGCTTTTCAAAGCTAGTAAATTACTAGCTTTTACCCGCAACCTCGTTCGCGTGGACTGTTGTCGCGTGAAAGGTTGATAACAGATGGCGCTTTCAATGTCATCCTATTCCTATAGAATTAACAGGATTTCTATAGCCTATTATATGTTACCCCGGTGTACAAGAAATAATTATGCTTTAATTTCATCGATTTGGTTCAGCGGATTCGCCGTGAAAGAGTAACAAACATACATCCATGCTCAAAAACTTTCGCGTTTATAATGTTAGGATAGGATAGGTTAGTAGGATAGGATAGGATATAAATAATTGCAATTAAAAAATAAACAAAGAAAGAAAAGACTGAAAATACCTGGAATCAAGATGATTTCAGGTATTTTCAGTTTTTTATTTCGCCCGTTGCCAACTGAGCTAATACAACTTACAAATGACGGCCAAATTAACCTTTGCATTCTATTTATATTTGAACGATTTACCAGTGCCCAAAAACAGAGAAAAACATTTTTTTTAATGCAACTTAGCTAGATCGATTTATCGTCCCAAAAACCCCTAGAAACAAATTCGATGAAAATTCTTTTAAGGATCAAGGAAATATTTTAACTTTGTTTTTCACATATTTTTTGTCCATCGCCCCTGTCATTTTGCTTTGCAACTTCGTTACATATGAGTGTACCTCGGAATATAAACCTACTTACTAACTATAAGATTGGAAATAAAGCTCTGAGGCTCTCAAGGTTAGCGCGATTATCTCAGAATGCAAGTAAATTCATGTCCACTCTGGGGAATCCCTTATAAGGTTTTTTTTAAAGTCATCGTGGTTAACTATTGGTGTATCATCATATAAAGTTATGTATCTCCCATTTTTATACTTCTAAAATGTTTTACTCGAATGTGACTTCAGTGACCAGTGAATTTCCAGTAAGATAGTCATCTTCTTCCTTACGCCCTTATCCCACTCTAAGTGGGGTCGGCACAATGTTATAAGCATGTTGTCACATGATTCAGCTAGGTTACGACCGTCTTTTCTACTTAGCCGGATACCACACGGCAGTTTTTAAAGTCATCGTGGTTAACTATGGTTGTTACATGGTCATAAAAAAACTTTTCCATTTGTCATTTTTATCTTTAATATTTAAATGAGTTATTCTTGTATATATATATTTTCGGAATCACGGAAACGGCTCCACCGATTTTCCTGAAATTCAGCATGTAGGTTTTGAGGAAGAAAAATCGATCCAGCTAGGTTTTATTTAAAAAATACAATTGAATTACAACACTATTTTTGCCGAAAACTGTCGAGTCAGCGTAGCTTATTCGGGGAACGGGTGGTCTCCAGAAATGAAATGAAAATCGATCGACCTAGGATCGAGCCCCACCTACACAATTATTTTTTCTTTTTTTTTGAAGTTTTTTTTATTTTGTAAAAATTACCGAGCAAGGCTCCGTCAATCAGGTTAAAGTAAAAGTAAAGTAGCGGCCTGTTATTATACCACTGCTGGGAATAGGCCTCTTCTCTCCGTTATAAGAGAGAAGAATTGGAGCTAAGACCTACCACGCTGCTCCAATGCGGATTGGTAGGTTACACATATCTCCGAAATTCTCTAGAGATATGCAGGTTTCCTCACGATGTTTTCCTTCACCGAAAAGCGTGTGATAAATTACAATTATCAATTAGACACATAAGTTTTAATAGAAAAACTCATTGGTGTCTGCCCGGGTTTGAACCCATGATCGTCTTTAGAGATTCACACGGTCGCACCGCTAGGCCATCACAGCTTCAATCAGGTACTAGTTCTAAAATGTTAACGGGAATGTTGAAATAGGCATCCAAACATGTCATTGCTCTAGTAGTTACTTGTAATTATTACTACCTTTCACATTTGATATATTATTCAACTATATACTCCCTTCGAACGATTAGAGTTGCATTCTATATATAAAATGTGGTTTTAAGTGAGGAATTTTCCACTTATACTTAATTTTATAGAATCCGCCGTGTGGTATCCGGCTGAATAGAATAGTACCACCCTCTTTTCTTACCGAGCTGTCATAAAAGGCGACTAAGGTAAGTGACTCACCGTGTGGTATCCGGTTAAATAGAATAGACCACCCTCATTCTTAACGAGGCGTCGTAAAATACGACTAAGATAAGTTGACGTCAGGCATGCGGCCAGTCGTAAAATACGTAGCCAAATCATGTGACAACATATTGTGCCGACCCCACTTATGGTGGGATAAGGGCAGGAAGATGATGATGCCTTAATTTTATAGAATACTAGCGATCCCCAGCGGCCCCGCCCGCGTAGGAAGATTAAAACCGTAATATAGTATGTTGATAACAATAAAAATGGTTAAAGTGAGTTAACCTTAAAAGCTAGACATATGGTGTCGCGGACTTTTATTCAGAACTTTTAAAGGGAATCAATTTTGCAGTACATGTTTTTTTTAATAACCATTACCGTTTAGTCAGCGCACGCAAGGAAAGCTTTAAATTTTGCCGTTTTCGTAATATTTTTTATTGCTGCACCTTTTCTATTCATCTTAGCGTGATGTTATATATCTTATAGCCTAAATCGATAAATAGACTATCTTAAATTGAAAGAATTTAAATCGGTCCAGTAGTTCCTGAGATTAGCGCGTTCAAACAAACAAACCAACTCTTTAGCTTTATATATTAGTATAGACTATTTAGTAAAATCATGAATAATATTAATTTAAAATTCCTGGAGTGTGAGACGCATTACCATATTTTAAAAATGTTCTTTTCTGTTTGCGTACTTTAAAATAATTCTTTAATTTTAGGATTATAAAGGATTTAGTTTTTCTCGGCATTAAATAAATCCTGAATAATAATAATAAGTACTTCAAATTACCAAAAACTCTTTAACAGTCGCAGTTTTTTTCGCAAGATTAATAAAAACTCAAAACTCATAGAATAATTTAAGTATTTTATTAAAATTGATTTTAATACAGCATATGAGTATATTTTTATCCATCTATGAATGTATTAAATCGATAGAACTAATAATTTTGATCACATTGGATGGTAAGTATTTCTGTTTAAGATTGAATAACGAAATGTAAACAGAACGTTGCTGTGTTTTTTTTTAAATTTATTTATTACATTTAATATATTTGAAAATTTATTCCTTCATATCCATAAGACTTGACGGCTTGTCTGGATATTGCACATTCCTCTTAACCATTAGTTATCTTAATTTAATTTAATTTATTTATTTTAATTTAGAACAGACATCTTAGTCCATATGTAATGTTACGAATATTACTTAATGACTACCATGTTAGTACTTAATAACTAAAAATGATACAAAAACATAATTACATTGAACATAAGGATCACTTCAATGATGATGAAATGTATTTATTGATTGTAAGTAAGTAAGTAAAAAGATTTAAATGTTCAGATAATAATTTTTGTGTGTTGTTCTTTGATATTATACTTTATATTGTTTAGTTAATGTGGAAAAGTAATAAGAATATTATTTTGCTATAATCCGCTCCGGATTATAGTAAAATAATATTCTTATTTTGCTATAATCCGCTCCGGATAATCCGGATTATAGCAACATAATATTCTTATTACTTTTGTATTATGGACCTCCGCAAAGTAACGCCTAATTCTATAAATTAGTTAATGTAGATTTAACAGAATCTTGGAACCAAATTGTTGGAAATACGTTCTCCATTAAACTATTTGCATTGTTTTTTTACTTCTTAAGGAGATTAGTTATTTTATGGTGGCGTATTAGTTATGTTAAGGTAACTTTTTTCGCATCAGATACCTGTCTGTACAAATAATCAGCGGTGATGGAGTAATAGTCCTAGACAGAGAAGTACGCTAACCTGACCCGTGAGAGTAAGCGAAACGGCACAATATTAAGTTTATTGACCCTTGTAATGTACCTAAGTAACGAGACTATAAAATACCCATGTGGGTGAATTTGTCCCAATCTTGGACTTTTTTGGCTTGCAGCGTGGATATTCAAATTACTAATGTGTACAAACCTTTTACCCGCAATTTAGTTCGCGTGGACTGTTGTCGCTCGATAGGTTGATATTAACCATTTCAATGTCATATATATATACATACAGGATAGGATATATCACTACATATTATAAAACAAAGTCACATATATCGTATGTACGCATAAAACTTTAAAACTACGCAACCGATTTTGATGCGGTTTTTTTTAATAGATAGAGTGATTCAAAAGGAAGGTTTGTACGTATAATAACATTTAATACGAAGTAGAGAAATACTGTAATTTTTGAGGTTACTGTAAATAATTACATTTTTTTCCGCTTACATTGCAAACGCAGGCTAAACCCTACGAGATTTATCAAAATGATGTACTAAGTATTTGTAAACGATGAAAAGGTCTACAGAAAAGTCCGCGATGGTATATGTCTATCTCTTATGGATAACCCACAATAGCAGTTTTTTTCATTTACTTTTTACGAAAAATGATGGCTTATGTTCAAAGCAATTTTTATACAATACAGCATTAATCCTTATCCAATTAGGTACCTTAAATAAATTGTTGATTTAATATAGATCAATATTGCCACATCAATATAAGTTTACAGCGTGTAATTTAAGTGAACATTTTCGGAGATATTACAGATTTAAAATCCCGCGAGGAGGCCGCGCTTCGACCTATAGCACTTCGCATTTAACAGCTACCTATATGTCGTTGTTTCAAGAGTTTGTTTAATGACAAGAAAGCTGTGAATGTAGTATATAAGGACATTCTGTAATTAATTTTAAAAATAAAATACATAGGGGAAAAATGAAAATATGTAGTACCTATATGAATTTAGATATTAGATATAGCAGAAAATCTTCTTGGTATAGGGAAAGGAAATTGTTTTTCTCCAAATTTAACGCTTGCGGGCCACGGGCAGTAATGAATAAATGAAAACTACTGGATCGATTTTAATCATTTTTTTTACACTGACTGACATGGGATATATATTTTATACCCGTGCGAAGCAGGGGCAGGCCGCTAGTATATGATAAAAAAAAAATATAATGATATGAAGAGAATTTGCTTTTTTCATTATTTGGATTTGCATTGCATTCAAAGGGCCCGGAGCAAAAAGGTTAAACTCGTGGCGAGTCATTTTTCTAATTGCCCCCCTTAACAATTCTAATTGAATTGTTCAGACCCCCCCCCCCCTCCTTTGTGGGGCGTGGGTCCCACGTTGAGAAGCACTGGTCTAAAGAATTATTTCCAATGCAAGTGGCACATTAAAATATTCGCTTAATCTTATTTATTTAAAGTTTTTACAGTTATAGAAGCTGTTTGAACTTAATATTTGTACGTTGAATGAAGGATAAACACGCTAATACCAAAATTTGATTGCACAACTCATATAAACAGCGTGAGTTTATGTAAATAATTTTGTATTGTTATATTTCAAATGTTTTACAGCTAGGATTTGCAAGGTTTTCTTGATCGTGTATCCTTAAAAAATATGCCTGGAATCATATTTGTGACTCTTTTGCATCTTAGAAAAATATACGTCCCATGTCTATCTTCTTCTTTAACGTGCCATCATTAAGGCAATTTTAACTTTCGATACCGCTGCTCTGAATAGGAAATGAGTACTTTTGCCGAACCAATGGCGTAGATTTTTTTGCCAAGATATTCTTCGTCGACCCACACTCCGTGTTCCTTGGATTTTGTATGATAAACCGCCATCCATGTCTATATCACGCTTTATTAAAAAAAACTGAACTGTTCCTTTGAATGAACTTATTCGTCGTTAACTTCGTTTATTTTTTAGTATTGTGCTTTTAATTGTTACCTATAATATCATTTCAATAATTTTTGTTGCATCGATTTATTAAACCAATTTAATTTAATATGACCATGCGATAGAATCTTAATTAAATAAAGTTAGTTATTAGCCTATTGGCGCAGGTGGCTGGGACCCCGGCTTCAGCTCTGTGGGTGGTGGGTTCGATTTCCGCCGAAGACCAGCAATTTCTTTAAATCATTTTGTTGGTTCTTCGAGTCTGTGTGTATATGAATTTTTAAAACTTTAAAAGTCGTCTATCATCCATAACACAAGTATTAAGTTACTTTAGGTATACGCGCCCGTGTGTAATTGCCCTATAGGTATATATTATTATTACTATGAGTCTAATTGGAAGGCAATCAAACATTAGAATTAAATATAAATTTACCTATTTATTTATTTATGTGATAAATTTTTTCGCAGCATATCAAATATTTACAATTTCATTTCTTATTTTATTACTATTAATGTGACTAATATTCAGAGTGGGTCCGCGCTGGTTTGTGGTCTGCAGGAGATTATAAAACGAACAGCTCATGCACTATTAAGATTTTACTTAGATTAAATTTTAATTTTACTTGGTTTAATTAAATTTAAAAACACAATGTTGGCAGCATTGGTACAAGGCGTGGGCTGAAAAGCAGCATTTAGCTGAGTCCCACGACCTTTTCACGATATCATTGTTATTTAAGTAATTTTAAGTATAAAATGTAGTTTTTCGTGAATAAAGTTATTATTATTATTATTATTATTTCTTTTATTTATTTATATACAAATTTACATTATATTTTTAAATATTTTCTATATGAATACAAAAAAAAAACATTTAAAAATATAAAAAAATTGTTGACCACAGGCAGCGGAGAAAGTACTCAAGCTACCGGTGGTTAGGGCTCCAGACTGAGGAACCTCCTCACAATCCGTGCCGTCTCAAGCAAAACTGCCTTTTGTATCCTACGCTTGATCCAACAACCAAGTGAGAGCCTCTTAAGATATTGATCGAGGCTCTTCGCGATAAGACCATTAACCGACACAACAATCGGAACAATTATTGTTGAATAGAAGAGCAGGTTATAAGTCCACGTTTGATTTTATTATCTTATTAATCTAGAAGAAATGTAGATTTTTACTGTTTATTAAGTAAAGTAAGTAGTAAAGTTAGTAATGTCCTTAATTTCCTATAATTATAGATAGCTTTTTAACGGTTTTATTTTGAGATTTGTTTTATATGTCAGATCATTACCACACAATCAGTTTCGACCGTCCCTAATGTTTTATCTGTCACATATTATTTATTTTATCTTATCTTTTAATCTTATCTAACACGTAATAGTGTGTAGGGATCGTCTTACGTCATTACGAGTATGTATAACTGATAAAACACACGTTAAGAAAATTGTTGGGTATGCTACGGATAGGAACCCTTGGCTAACGTATCATCTTCATGCCCTTGTCCCATTCCAAGTGCGGTCGGCACAACATGTTGTCACATGATTTGGCTACGTATTTTACGACCGGCCGCCTGCCTGACGTCGACTTATCTTAGTCGTATTTTACGACACCTCGGTAAGAAGGTGGTACTATTCTATTCAGCCGGATACCACACGGCGGATGTACATTAGACTAACATTCAGGAAGAAAGAAATCTATATAGTTTTATACATGACATATTACATAACTCAACGTCGACGACCTACGACTAAAAACATCTATATGTGTATTTTATAACTTTTCTCTTCTGTCGGTGGTTGATAAATTAAAGTCATAAATATGACATCTCTCTTCTGTATGTAATCTGTGGTAAAAATACATTTTCTTGTATGCAATAAACACAAAGTACAAAACGCGCGTATTTTTACATCATCTCGCTTGGTCACGGCCGAGGACGTATGAGGACAATCAAAATTGGTTCTAGGGTATATGAAGTCGACCAGTCTTTTTATAGCCATAACAACAGTTGCGACAAAAGACAATTATTTACCCTTAGATACATTATATTATAATTTTAAATTTATCTATTTATTTCAATTAACATTGAGAGAAAAATATACACAAATATTACAGAGTTAAAGCAACTTTTAACTAGATTCAATATTTAATAAAACCAGATCTTTGATAGAAGCTATTTGAAAAACAGTGAGTTATTATACTAGAGTAGGGAAACTAGACTAAAATGTGCCATGTTACGATAAAGAAAAAGCAAATGAGGGTGATCTATCTTTCTCATTTATGTGTGATTAGACAAAGATGGAATATATCTTCCCTTTCGTTGTTTTACACTTATACGCTCGACTATGGTTTTTTTTAAATTTATTCTTGTTCCTCTGATATTTAAGATCAGAGACTTTATTTTTCTTTTTTGTATTATTTACAATTTTACATGTGTTATATAGGCTTATTCTAATACATTGGTAGACTTAGTATATTTACATTGTACCATATAAATTAACAATTTTCTCTTATAACTATTTACAATTATACATTTGACTTAGCTATTAACAATTGAGCTTATATTTACATTGTTAGATTTTGTTTTTATTTTATGTTGTGGGTCAGGGTTATAGGTTAACTGTTCTTAAAGTGGTATTTTCGCTTTTTTACATATAGCTCGACTATGGTTTCCCTACACTAGTATTAATGACACTATGGAAAAAATAGTATTTGTTTTTAAATTTAGAATAATTCGGGTTTCAGTACTTTTCGTAAAACTATCAAAATGGAAAATACATATTCTTTATTCGAATAAAGTCGTAAACAAGCGCTTTTTAAAATCTCACCTTCTTGATGGCATCGATATTTATGTGGTAATGAAGCCGGTGTTCATGAACTTCAGAATGTCGTTTAATAACTTTATTTCGAAGTCCATCTGAACCGGATGTTCGATGAATTTTTTGATTTCTCACTGACCAGGGCACTTAAACAATCATTATTACCTTATTTTGAAGGTGTTGGAGTTTTGCTGTCATTTTGTCGGTTGCATTACAATAAATACTTGTATTAGGACTCGCTTGTATATTCAGAAATGTTGTTTTCATTTTTTCTGCATTTTCATTATATCCAATTATTATATTAGTCTGTTTATTTTTTGATATCTCGCATCTAAATCCTCTATATTCTGTTTTATGTGAAGTTTCTAGTGAGAATTATAACAAGATATCATCCAGTGTAGGGCGCCCACCGTCTCGCTGGACCGACGATATCCGGAAGGTTGTCGGGGCCAGGTGGATGCGCATTGCGGAGAACCGGGATGTCTGGCGCAGACATGGGGAGGCCTATGTCCAGCAGTGGACTGCGAAAGGCTGATGGATGGATGGATGGATGGATGATCATCCAGTACAAGGAATTGGTTTGTTGATAAAGACAAAAAATATTTTTTTTATAAACAACTTGTTGGTTTTTCGAGTCAAATTTTAGTCGAGTCGAGTCGTTGGTTTTTTGGGTGTATTATAATATTTAAGTAAAATTTTATATATTTTTTATTTAAGTATTTATTTAAAATTATATATGTATATATTTACTAGTTGTCTGTTTATCAACTATAACGCAAATATTGAGTTACTTTAGTGACGAACGACTTTGTGTGTAAGTGTCCCATATACTTATTTATTTCTAATCTTGGATCCCTCCCCGTTTTAACACCAAAGTACCAAACTTGGATGCTGAAAATGGACTTTATAAAGATTAAATGCAAATGTAGCATAATTTTACCAAACTGGGAAACTTTTGTTTCTTTAAAAGCATGTCAAAAAATCATTTTTAATCATCTTTACAACGAATCTGACTTCTATCAAGCAATAATAAGGATCCAATGACTCAACGAGGTTCATCACTTGTTCATTATCAACCAATGGACCTCCACTGCTCCTTTTGATGTCGTCAGTCCACCTCTAGGGGGGCCTACGCTGCGTTTTCCGTTGCGGGGTCGCCATTCCAACACCTTATGAACCTAATGCACTTAGTTTCTCCGCACCAACAGGCACACCTCAGACAGTTTATGATAAGCCAAAGGCCTTGAAAGATTAAATAAGTACGTTCTTGTTGTTTCAGAGATGGTACTGTTAGAACGAACGGATCAAATAGCGGATGATATCATACGTAGTGATATTATCAAGGACGAGAAAATGGAGGAGTCGCAAATTCATAAACTCTACGCCGGATCGTCGGTGTTTATTACTGGAGGCACCGGCTTCTTGGGAAAGCTACTAGTTGAAAAACTACTGAGGTGAGTATTAGAAAAATAAGTACTTTATTAATGCCTTTATATTGTATTAAAAATGAATAGCGAAGGGAAAGTCTGAATAACCAGATTTTATCATAAATTTAAATGATTTTCGTTTAGTAGAATTCATTTATTGATTAGCACATCATATTTACTGTATTGACAATTTTTAAAAGCTTTTGTTCAACATGCCGTGTATGTATGTGACGGTGGAATTTTGAAAGATAATTTTATACTTCTGCCCGGTCTCCAATTGAGCTGATATTTTGTATACTGGTCCAGTCCAGATGACAATGCATGTTTATGATAAGCATGACCTGATGCTGCTGCCAGGATTTCCTTCAGCTCAGAGAACCTCTCAACGGTAACACCCTTTAACAGTAGGGACATACAATTTTGTAAAAGTGTATTAGAATTTTTTTTACTTTATTTGTCTATTTGCGTGTAAACTAATGTACCCAATATATAATTTTTAACATCTATGTATGTATGCTCCGGCCTAGAATTTATATCAAATAGTATATCCACAAATTATTTGATCTTTAAGTGAAAGATAAGAGTAAAATTAACTTCGTTCCTAACCACAGAATCACAAAACTCGTTACATTATATTTTACTTAAGTTCACTAATGCGGAAAGTGATATTCAAATTAAAAGAATTCATCTAATATAATTTATTGGATGTCTTATGTAACATTCAAAAATACATTATTAAAAACAGTTTAGATGGATTTTATACTATCTTTTGATCATTACTGCATCACACTAAGTTCATTATTTACGACGTTGCTTTAAGTTCTTTTCATCTTTATATTAAGTTCATTTCAATATATACGACGTTATATTGAGTTCTATTTTGAGTTATAATTATATACCAAGATATATAATTATTCTATATTGACTTATAATTATATACCAAGCTATACAAACTTCGTTACATTATATTGCTACGTTAAATTGTTGTATTATACTATTAACTTTGCATTTAGTTCATTGTATTATATTGTTTTATACTATGTATTATACTAGCTGAGAAAATCACGAGGAAAATTTTCCCTAATTGAAATATTGAACATAAAAGTTAGTATAGCGAGTTAACTACAAGAGATATTGACATGATGTCGCGGCTTTTTTATTAATTTAGTACATGTACAACTCGTTGGTTAACTCACGCGTTCCCAGCAGGCTATTTCTGTGTTAACTGCGCGACCTCTTAAACACAATTTTTATAAAACTGTAATACACTATGAACCTGAACCTTCCGGAAGAATTGCATTACCTTTTAGTAAAAACCGTCCAAAAATCCGTTCTGTAGATTTTGAGAAAATCGATCACATACAGACAGACAGCTTTGGGGACTTTGTTTTATAATAATTATAGATTATCTTTAGAGGACATAAAATAGTTTGGCAATCTTCAATGCACAATTCTTTCTGGTTATAATTTAGCTATCACTCTGTTTCTCTGCTTAGGAAATGTCCTGATCAAATTGTTATATTGACGAGTATTTCTGATGCCGTGTGGTATCCGGCTGAGTAGAATAGACCACCCTCATTTCTTACCGAGGTGTCGTAAGAGGCGACTAAGGTAAGTCGTCCCGCCGTGTGGTATCCGGCTGAGTAGAATAGACCACACTCATACCTTACCAAGGTGTCGTAACAGGCGACTAAGGTAAGTTGACCCACCGTGTGGTATCCGGTTTAGTAGAATAGACCACCCTCTTTCTTACCGAGGTGTCGTAAAATACGACTAGGGTAAGTTGACGTCAGGCAGGCGGCCGGTCGTAAAAACGTAGCCAAATCATGTTATAAACATGCTGTGCACATGTTGTGCTGACCCCACTTAGAGTGGGATAAGGAGGATGATGATGAGGAGTGTTTCTGATGGATCTTTGCTTCTTTAATCGGTTCTTTTTACTGTTCCAAATATTCGCTATATGAAAATGTATTCATTAACGTATGTATGCTATATTTCTACATTTAGAAGTGTCAACAAGAAAATCCCATTTAAATCCTTTATTGTTTCTGTATATTATGACTTACCAAAATAGGTTTATTATTAAGTGTATGTTCAAATTGTACAATTATTATATCTGATTTGTCATATTTAGTTAGGTGTAGCTAATTCTTAGTAGTAGTAAGTAGTAAGTAACGGCCTGTTACTATCCCACTGCTGGGCATAGGCCTCCTCTCTCCATTTTTGGAGAGAAGGGTTGGAGCTAAGACCTACCACGCTGCTCCAATGCGGATTGGTAGGTTACACATATCCCCGGAATTCTCTAGAGATATGCAGGTTTCCTCACGATGTTTTCCTTCACCGAAAAGCGTGTGATAAATTTTAATTATCAATTAGACACATAAGTTTTAATAGAAAAACTCATTGGTGTCTGCCCGGGTTTGAACCCATGATCGTCTCTAGAGATTCACACGGTCGGACCGCTAGGCCATCACAGCTTAATTCTTAGTACTTCTGGGAAAACTTAATGTACCAAAATAATTTAAATTTAGCTCTAAAGCAAATTTTATACTGCAGATGTATATCTTAGTCGTACACCTCTTATGCTTTAGCATAATTAAATTAAAATGTTATTAAAAAATTAAATTTTCTGCTCATATTATATCTGAGTTGGTGTCATTTACTCTTTAATATATTCTTAGTTTTTTTGCGCGCAATCGGAATGAACCCAGAAAATATCTACAATACGTGTAATTTTTGAATTTAAACTATCGTAGGTATTCATAATGAATGTATAGAAACCGGCTATACTCACGTCTTATTTTATCCCGCCGCGATAACACTGCGTAAAGAGCTCATGAGCCCCGTATGGACTTGTTAAACCAGTCGAGCTCATCCGATAAAATAAGAGTATAGCCGTGAGTATAGCCGGATTCTATACATTAATTACGTGTAATTTGCTAATCCGCATTGTAATAACCTGTTAGGTGCAAGCTTTATATTCCTCTAGTAGAGAGAAGAGGTACACTAAACCGTCTTCTTTAATGTTTTATCAAAGGCCATAGAATCATCTGGGCCGATCTTCGTCTTTATATTGTCTTCATCGGTTAAGTCTATCAACTTTAGCTTTGACATAACAGTAGTTTAAAAAACTATAAAAAGAAGGCTGATACAGAAAGCCTACTATATTATTAAGGATAACCTAGTTCCAACATGGGGAAATGGGTGGAATAAATTCAAATTCAAATAATTCTTTATTCAAATTAGCTTTTACAAGCACTTTCGAATCGTCAAATTACAATGAAGCTACGACTGGTTCGGAAAGATGCTCTTACCGAGAAGAACCAGCAAGAAACTCGGCGTTCACTCTTTTCAAAATTGAGTATTACAATAATGGCTTAATTAATTAAGAACAAATTAAAAAAATTACAATATAATCTAGTGCGTAGCTGGTCGCAATTTAAAATCAAGCGATCTTATCAATATTGTCCTTAACAGTATAATAAGCTTTATGAATCAGTGTCTTTTTAATTGCTTTTTGAACTTGTGTAAAGGCAAGTCCAAAATAGATTGTGGAATTTTATTACAAAAATGTATATGTATGTTATATATCTTATTGCTTTCATCAATAAATGGACTATCTTACACTTAAAAAAAAATTCAAATCAGTCTAGTTCCTGAGATTAGCGCGTTCAAACAAACAAACTGTTCAGCTTTATAAATTCAAATTCAAATTCAAAATATTCTTTATTCATGACTGTTTACAGTACTTTTGAATCATCAAATGTTTTAAAGAAGCTACCACTGATTCGGAAGTTTGCTCCTACCGAGAAGAACCAGCAAACTCGGCGGCAAATCTTTAAAAAAATTATTACAATTTGATGGTCGCAAGAATCGTTGCAGCTGGATGCGTAGCTGATTGCAGTTAAGATATGCTATCACTCAAATAATCCTCAATAGTATAGTAAGCTTTATGTAGCAACAACGTTTTGAGATAATTTCTAAACTTGTGTAAAGGCAAGTCTAGATGATGTTGAGGAATTTTGTTATAAAAACGTGTACCGAGACCGACAAATGATTTTTGGACCTTTTGGAGGCGTAACCTAGGCGTCATTAGTTTATGTCTGTTTCTTGTATGTCTGTCATACCTATCACTATTTTTACTATACGAGTGAATATTTTTACGTACAAATAGTATATTACTGTAGATGTATTGTGAAGCTACAGTCATAACGCCAATTTTGAACTTTTCCCTAAGAGAACCACGAGGTTTCATATTATAAATACCACGTATAGCTCTTTTTTTGCAAAACAAAGACCCTGTGAATATCAGCCGCTGTATATATTAGTATAGATAAGAATGCGTAGATATATTATAGCTACTCTTCGACCATATGCGAGATAGTAATAACAAAATGTTATAAGTAATTTTTTTTAAAAGAGCATCCTCTGAAATTTTTGCTGGCTCTTCTCGGTAGGCCAGCTTTCCGAGCTAGCAATTGAGGGATTCCAAAGCACTTGTTTACAAAATTTACTTAAATAAATAATTTAGGGAGCAGATGAAGAGAAGATCCAAATGAGCTAAAGAAACAAAATATCTTATATAGCTTTATATGATAGGATTTATGATACAAAACACATTAACGGATCATGTTTAATCCGATGCCGTTGCTAGTTAAACTTGTAATTTCACAAACAATTTATATCCTGTTTTTTTTGTGATTTGTACCCATTTTTTGCTTTATAACTTCTTCATAATTCATAATTGACAATTGACGTCAGATAGAAAAAAAACTTGACAGACAAAAACACTACATATAATTTAACAGAAAAACTAAACTACTTTATAATAGCAATAACATATTATAGTGAAATAAGTGTTTTTTGGGCTTGCGTCATCGCCAAACAGACGATTCGGCGTATTTTTTTTGTTATAAAATATATAAGATAATAAAAATGTATAAGATTTATATTGTTAATAACCTATAAGCTATTAATATGTTTGTCTGAGTTAACTGTCCTTAGTATGTATCCGTGATTTTATATTTTGAGTTTAAACTTACGTTTCTTAGTAAACATAATTATATCTGTTTGGGATGAATAAATGTGAAAATTTATTTTTTAATTATTGCTTATTCAAATGGAATTTAAACGATTTTTGTTGTGGAGATAGTCGAAAAACAAAACTATGACAAAGGATATTTTTATCTTGGTACTGTAGTGATTTAAATTATTCAACCATAAAGAAGAATGATATGCTATTAACCTATGCTTCAAATTAAATTAATTGTTATAAAAAATATTAATTATAGTTACAGTTATAATGAGCATAAAGAAACATGTAAATATTAGATAGCAAATTAATTTATTTCACGAGTAATTACCCCGACAAAAATTATCATTTAGTTACGTTAAGATAATATCAGTTCATGTGGAAGTAATCATGTGACCAAACGTGTGTTAAATTTGAATGTGGATGGATATGTGCCTAGAGGGAGGCCTACATAGAGATGGTTGGATTGTGTGAAGTATGGTATGCATATAAAAGGAGTGGCGCCAGAGTTGACGAAAGATAGGACAGAATGGAAGAGAAAAACATGTTGTGCCGACCCCACTTAGAGTGGGATAAGGACAGGATGATATAGTGGAAGTAACGATGTCTGCAGACTTCTCAATAAATATTGAAATTTTGTCTTTTTGAAAGAAAACTCTTTTATGGATTATGGATAGAGCTCGAACCATAGTTTTGCTTGGATACTAAACTCCCGCGACAATGTACATGAATTTGAAATTCTTCGAGAGACAAGTGATTGCGATCTTCGAAATTATGTGTTGCTGGTAATAACATAAGGACCAAAAAAGAGGATTTCTGAACTTTCTCTTAAGAAAGTTAGTATCTCAAAGTTAGCGATGAGAAGAATAACGCTTGAAATGTCTCTACGAATCTAAACAGAAATAAGCAGATATATAGAAGAACCAATATAGTGCCTTAAAACAGAAAGACGGTGATTGACGGAGCTTTGTTTAAAAAATAGATGTATTTTCAGATAGAAAGTGTATGTATTTTATACACCAAACAGTTGTATAAAAAAAATATACCTACATATGTTTGAGAATTGTAAGAATCTTATCCATCATCTTCCTGCCCTTATCCTACTCCACTGGGGTCGGCACAACATGTTGCAAACATGTTGTCACATTATTTGGCTACGTATTTTACGACCGGCCGCCTGCCTACGTATTTGACGACACCTTGGTAAGGAGAGGGTGGTCTATTTTACTCAACGGGATACCACACGTCAGGTCAACCTTCCTTAGTCGCCTTTTACGACACCTTGGTAAGAAATGAGGGTAGTCTTTACTACTCAGCCGGATACTACACGGCGCGGCATGTGTGGCGGTATGTGAACCTTTACTGATGAAATTTGTTAAGATTTAAGCTTATAAATGGTACTTACATAGGACTTATATAGCACAAAGTTGAAAATATAGTAAGTTAAAGTGAACATAGTTGCGGTTATACCTATAATCATAATAAGGATATAATCTAACTTTAAAAGAATGATATTAATCATGATCAACTGCTAGCTAGAACATAAGCTACAGCTATAATCAATACTAATTATTCTCCCTCACAAGAAATAATGAAATAACATTTTGCAATATTGTTGTTGAGACTGGTATTTTCAATCACTTATTTAATAACTCATTTATATAGTAATTAGTAGGTTTATTTATATTAAGGTCACGACCTTGTTTAGCCCCCGACATGTATTATCAATATCAAAGATTAGGACTCTCAAGAATAGAATAGAATAAACCAATTAGAAAAGATATTAAGTGATTTATAGAATCAGCCGTTAGTTTGCGGAATTTCAAAGCACAGAGGTTACAATAGAATTATTTTGCTGTAATCCGCATTTGTTAAATCTATGTAATGCTACGTGTATGAAGCAGGTAACAGTTACATAGCTTATACATGCAGGACAAGTCACCACACGTATCACAAAGTGCTGCCAACATCACTCCACTTAAGCACTACACACACTACCAAAATCTCTACGATCGTTTCGCTCCGAAACCGAATCATCAGGAGGATAGGCTCCACAACAAAATGGAGTCGTCGTTGTAGTGGAGCCTACCCCTGCTTGTGTGCATGTGCCTCTTTCGAAGAGGTCATGTTAAAACTTTAACCTTAAAACTTATGTTCCTAATTGATATTGGCAATTTATCACACGCTTTTCGGTAAAGGAGAACGTACAAACTGCATGTCTCTGGAGAATTCCTGGGATATCTAACCTACCAATCCGCAGTGGAGCTGGTTAGTGGATCTAAGCTGCAACCTATCTCTCCCTTATTAGGAATAATAAGGCGTTACTTTTTGCTATTAGCCCTAACGGTTTTTACAGCGTCATTACGCAAAAAGATACCTGATATGATATCTATACTAATATATAAATCTAAAGAGTTTCTTTGATTGTTTGAACGCGCTAATCTAAGGTACTGGACTAATTTGAAAAATTCTTAAAATAGTCCATTTATCGAGGAAGGCTATAGGCTATATAACATCACGCTAAGATGAATAGAAGAGGAGCAGCAATAAAAAATATCAGGCATACGGCAAAATTTAAAGCTTTCCTTGCGTGCGCTAAGTAAACGGTGTAGGTTATTCAAAATCTCTTATAATTAACTCACGATATATGTTAAAAATTTCAATTCGGACACACTGGTTTCCATGCGTGCGAACCAACTGGCACAGATAGTTTGATATAATTGACATACTCCTATTGGATTCATTTGTAACAAGCCGATTATTGTCAACAATAGCTTAATGTAATCAATAGAATGATCAAAATTAATTTAAAAGATAATTATATTTATAGTGCGCTGTTATAAGTTATTGAACCTATTTTGTAAGCCGCTTAAACTACATAATACTAATAACTTTACAAACACGGTCACGCTTGTACTAAAGTTGTGAAAGTGGTACCCACTATATTTCGATCCGCGTACTGTATGTTACGTAATGCAAATTATGGGTTCGACGTTAACTGGACGCTATGTTGATGTTATTTCAAATTCAATCGCAAAATAAACACTTTACATTGATTTTTGGATCTTTATTTGTAATTATAATTCATGTTTAATTTGAATGAAGAAAGTTTATTTGGCTATTTTCTTGCTTCACATAGTTAAGCTGTACATACGAGTTTTTATCCGTAACCATATATAACTCTAATAATAGGTATATTATTTGTTTTTATCTTGTTTCTGAAGGAAAAACAGGACTTTTTGTAATCCTATATGTGAGCCCGATATAAAGCTTCAATTAAAAATAAAATTTCATTAATATTGCTAAGCGTGAAAGATTTATAGGCAGACATTCACATTTATTATGGGCTAACCGTTTAACTCAGACTTCGCCTACGGGGTACAAGGGTACAAGAACGAGACTGAGCGGCCGTAGCGTGATGTACAAGAGATGACCGCTTTCTTATATTTTGAACAATACTTTAGGTTAGGTTAGCGAAATCTTCTAGTGAATATCAACTTTTTCACTCATTTCTTAACTTGTTTTTTCAACGAAGCTCAACTGATGAATAAGTCTGTTCAAAGGACTTCCACACCTTATCATTATGTGATTTTTGAATTCTGCCCTGCCTTTCCTATCCTTAAAACCCCATTCATGGGTTGTTTATCCATTGTTGTTTGTGCTTCGCCACCACCTTTGCGACACGATAAGCAAACGGTAATTATGTTTCTTCTACAGATATCGATTTGTTTGTTGGATTGTTATTTGTAAGTGCATTTAATCATTGCGTGTACCGGAGATACATGTACCTATGCGTACCAAGTTTAGATCTTTACAATAGGCTTTATAAAAATGCGCAATCCGAAATTAAATCTTGGATCGTGCAAAACAATATTATAGTTACTTTAATTTATAATGTTTTATCTAATCGAAATTATTTACACTAAAACTTTTGCATTATGTATATCGCCTTTAATTATGGATTACGCCTAATTCTATAAATTACATCCAAAGTCCATTTTGTATATCAAATAACAAAAATTATTATACAATTATTTAGATATAATCCGCGTAAATATGGAATTTTTTAATTTAAACTATCGTAAGTGTTATTCATAATTAATGTATAGATTCCGGCTATACTCACGTGTTACTTTATCGGATGAGCCCAACTAGTTTCAAGTCCATACGGGGCTCTTATTCATGAGCTCTTTACTCGGCGTTATCGCGCAGTTCCCGCCGCGTGAATTGAAACTAGTCGGTCTCATCCGATAAAATAACACGTGAGTATAGCCGGAATCTATACATTAAATTCAAATTCAAAAATTCAAAATATTCTTTATTCAAATAAACTTGTAAACAAGTGCTTTTGAATCGTCAACTCTACGGAAATATGGAAATAAATTAAAATAAATTAAATATGGAATTCCGCAAAGTATTGCCTACTTCTATAAATTATGTATATCAAATTCTAACTAGAATTAAAAATTCAGATTTTTAGAGAATTTTGAATATCTCTTCCGCATAGTATATATAATTCCGTATATTTATTCTAATTGTTAAAATGACCTTCTACTATTTCACCTCGTGGTTTCTAAATGTTCATATTAAACATCTGTAAAATTACTTTATATAATAATTAATTAGATTTAATCTAAAAATGCATAATACTCAAGGATACTAGAAAAAACAAAAAGTAGATTTAAATTCTAGATAATTTTATAAATATACGTATTAAATTGCAAGTCTAGAATTAGTTTTTCCAGCTAAAAATATTAAATAAAATAACCTTGAGGTTAAGAATATTTCTTTCGAAACAGATTTTTTTTTTCAATTATGTGCTTGAGTTTCTTATATCCAGTATTTAAAATTGTTTTTAAACATTCTTAATTTTTGGCGTACATTTATTATGTTGACAAGTTACATTGCAAACTAGCAACCCTTTTCTTTTTTGTTATAATAAATATAATACGGTTTACAGTGTAGATAAAAACATATAGCAGAAGCTGTGATAGCCCAGCGGTAACACCGTGCAACTTTTTCGAGGAGGTCACGAGTTCAAACCCCGGGCGTCTGCCGGTTTGTACTCGTGACCTACCATTAAAAATCTACTGAACCCATTTTTGTGCGGTTTTTAGTAAAAGATAGCGCAATTATTCCGGAAGGTTTAGGTAAATAGTGCATTACGGTTTTATGTAAATTGTGCTGAAGAGGTCACGCAATTGTAATAAAGCTCGCCTGCTAGGAGCTTTAGTCGCGTGCGCCGCGTAAAGCAACAGAGATATACTAAAGTAATGTACTAGAGAATTGCAGATCTATAAAAATACTACAAAAAGTCCGGGACAGCATGTCTCTATCTGTTATAGTTAACTCACAATAACTTAAACTTAACAACTTTTACAAAATTTCAATTTAATATTCTGATTTCCACGCGGGCGAAGCCGCAAGCACATCTAGTATTAATATAACTTTGATATCACTCTTAAATTATGTTCCTTTTAAGTTGACCAGCTGCACTTCACGGTATTTATAAGTACAGAGTGAATATATGTTTACTATAAAACAACTTGGTATGTTTATTGTTTGTGTAGTTGTAACATATTTTTCCCATAACTGAATTAATTATTATAAAAATGTTGATGTTCCTACTAGGGTTGCCACCCGTACTATATTATATACTATCGTATTATATTTTGGTCAATTGTACTATATATTATAGAAGAACAATATAGGACGCAAAATACTATATTTTTATCACTAATTCAATTGGCGCGCTTTTTTTGAATCAACTGTGAATGGAACGCACCCGCAGGACTGCATAGGGGATGTTTGAACGAAACTCATTCATGTATTTACGGGGCTTAGTTAGTTAGTAACTCTAACTCCTTTCTCATTGTCCAGCGAAAAGTATTAATAAATAATCATGGAAAAATAAATAATGATTGAAAATAGATATATATACTATTTTTTTTCCTGAATTTCCTAAAAGTACTATATTTTTTTGATTTAGAAAGAAAAATACTATTTTTCTTAAAAAAAAAATGTGGCAACCGTAGTTCCTACCAACATCCGGTTTTCCGTTTTATATATTTTTTTAACATCCTATATAATGTACAGTAATTAATTTTTTAAAACATATAAAAAAATTATTAAAAAAAAGAAGAAAGTAGACGCCGACGACATGTGGATTTCGAACACGTGATTTGAACATTTTCAGTCCACCGTTACCTATATGCTATCGCAGCATTAAGTTTGACAACTAAAATTATCCTTTGCTTTCAATTCTAGAATTAAGCATTATTTTAATTCCCAAAAACAGAGATAAAACGAAACTCAGCGGTTGCTATTTTCAAAATATAATTGTTCGAAATTTAAATAGTGTACTTAATATAAAAAAAGTAGTAAAGTAAAGTAAACGTAGCCGATTCTCAGACCTACTGAATATGCGTATATTCATAAATTGCATGAAACCGTTCAAGCCGTTTACGCGGAGTATGGTAACTAACATTGACACACGAGTACAGATAAAAAAAACCTAGGTTATTTTTAATTCCTGTAATGGCAATGCTTAAATTGACTGTGGAATTTTAATATAGAATCGTAAGAGTAGCAGATATCAGTAATGGTAACATGTTATAAGTGTTTTGCAAACGTTCGTGCGTATTTTTCCTCTCTTCACACTAAGTGCAATCAGCAAACCTGTTAGGGATGAATCACGTACTGATGTCAATGATAATAACCAGGGCCAACGCCATAGCAAACTTCAAGGCGGTTTTCTGAACTTCCCAGCAATAAACAATTATGATAACTTTACTATGAGAAACTCGCAACTTTGTTCCATAGTATTAATATTTAAGAGATAGCGGAGAAAGATTATATAAAATCATAAATAAATAAATAAATCTAAGAGACACACACACTAAAGTAACTAATTTAATACTTGTGTTATGGTAGACAGACAACTGGTGAATATATACTTATATATTTTTAAATACATACTTAAATACAAATAAACACCCAGGCTCAGGGAACAACAAATTCTTTTATAGAATATGTTGGCCCTCGGCGGGATCGAACCCGCGACCCGCGGAGTTGAAGGAATTATATATTTTCTATTTTACTTCATCGCGGATTATAGCAAAATAATTTTATTATTAATTTTGTATAAACAGATTCATAAAATTAATTAAACATTATAAACGACAAAGCGTGCAGTAAAACCACCTGTTATAAGCGCGTTACATTTTCTGCGTAATTTTGCGGTTGTGTAATTACAATAAAATTGTGATCAATAGTTTATTATTAAAATGATATGATCAAATCATCATCCTCTTGACCTTATCCCAATCTAAGTGGGGTCGGCACAACATGTTATAAACGTGCTGTCACATGATTTAGCTACGTATTTTACGACCGGCCGCCTGCCTGACGTCAACTCTGTCGTTTTTACGACGTACGACACTTCGGTAAGAAAGAGGGTGGTCTATTCTACTAAACCGGATACCACACGGTGGATCAACTTACGTTAGACGCCTTTTACGACACCTCGCTAAGAGATGAGGTTGATCTATTGTACTCAGCCGGATACAACACGGCGGGTCGACTTACCTTAGTCGCCTTTTACGATACCTCGGTAAGAAATGAGGGTGGTACTATTCTATTCAGCCGGATACCACACGGCGTTAAAATGATATGATCAAATATTGATGGAAATTTTAATTTTTAAACTGGCTACAAACTATATCGTAAAAAATGGACGGTTACAATGGATGGTTATGGTGATGGTGTGAATACATTCTTACAAAAGTTGAAATAAATAAATAAATAAATAAATATATGGGACACTTACACACACGATCGTCTGTCCGCGAAGTAAGTAACTTAATACTTGTGTTATGGTAGACAGAACAAGACAGGTGAAATATATACTTATATAATTTTAAATACATATATACCCAGGCTCGAAGAACCAACAAATTTTTGCTACAAAATGTTGGCCCTTGGCGGGAATTGAACCCATGACCCGCGGAGCTTAGGGCAGGACCCAACCGGGCCGACCAAAAAAAGCCAGTGAAACAAAAAAAATAATTTAATTCATCTTAACAAATATATATTTTTTAAATAAAGTATCTATTGTTTAATGGATTTTTACTTTACGATCCGGCTGAGAAGAATATACCACCCTCATTTCATACCGAGGTGTCGTAAAAGGCGACTTAGGTAAGTTGACCCACCGAGTGGTATCCCTTTGAGTAGAATAGACCACCCTCTACCTTACAGAGGTGTCGTAAAATACGACTAAGTTAGTTGACGTCAGTTGGGCGGGCGGTCGTGAAATACTTAGCCAAATGTGACAACATGTTTATAACATGTTGTGCCGACCCCACTTAGAGTGGGATAAGGTCAGGAAGATGATGAGTGTAAAATATACAGCCTAATTCTTACAAATATCACATGATTCCAAGGAATTTGACCGGTAATTATGGCAACACTTAAATTTGGTATTCTAAGTATGCTATGACGGTTCAAACCTGTTATAATTGATATCAATGAATTAATATATCTTCTTACAAGCTTGTTATGGAAATTGCCTTGAACCTCTTTCCGGTTCTAAATTTGAAATCGAAAATACTGAATGGTATCATGAACTAATAATTAATAGTAGATTATGATACTGTTGCATAATAAGGGTTCTTTTATAGTAACACACGAGTGTTGGAAGACCAAGTTATGTACAGTGTCATACACTACTTTATTTACTCTCATACTATAATACGTTAAACAATATTTAAAAAAAACAAACTTTGTTCAAATATTGAAAAGCTTTTTTAAATGTCGAATGTTAGCGCCAAGGCGGAAACATCGATTGCGCATGTGTTGCGTCGCCGCGGACTCGTTCATTGAAACCTTTTTTTAAGGTAGAGGTTCAACCTCCTTGGTCCAGCTGGAGGTTGTATAGGTGTATCGTTATGATTCAAAAGTTATATTATGATACAGGTGTCCATAAAAGACCTGTATCGTAATAAAACTTTTTAATTTTTGATTTTTGGCCTGTACGTAATGTTTGTCATAAGAATTTTGGTTTCAGTTTTATAATCTTTGTATTATAGTATTAGAGTAGATAAAAGCTTTTATTTAACTTGCCGCATATGTATGTGAAGGAATCTTTCAAGTTAAATTTGAGCCACTTCCCGCTGCCCGTTTGAGCTGAAATACTACATACTGGTCCAGTCCCGATGACTATGTATTTATTATAAGCAAGACCTGATGCTTCTGCCAGGATTAGCTCCAAACGAGAGAACTACTCAACGGTAAACAGTAGGGACAAGAAGTTTTGTAAAAAGCTTTTTTTAACTTGAATTGTTTTTAGGATTATTAATTATTTACTGAAGGGCAGTCGTAGCAGGCGAATTAGGTGGGTTGACGTTAGACAGGCGGCCGGTCGTTAAATAAGTTGCCAAACATGTAACATGTTTAAACATGTTGTGCCTACTATTTAGAGTAGGATAAGGGCAGGAGAATGATGATGATATATAATGTCACAGCCCTTGATATAGAAGTTGCTATGCCTGTTTTTTTAGAGAATCGTACATCGTTAAATGTTTCTTTATATTTAGTAACTAACTAACTTACTTAACTACCTGTGCCAGCAGGCATCGAAATCAGTGTGACAAATTTTCCCGAAATTTTGCATATAAAAGTAGTTATCGTGAGGTAATTACAAGAAATTTTTGAATTACTTTTACCGTCTACTAAGCGCACGCAAAGAAAGCTTTGATATTTTCCGTTTTACGCAATATTTTTTATTGCTGCTCCTCTCCTATTCATCTTAGCGTGATGTTATAGTCTATAGCCTTCCTCTATAAATGGACTGTGATACCAAAGAATTTTTCAAATCGGCTAAATAGTCAAACAAACAAACTCTTCAGTTTTATATATTAGTATGGATTTCATATGTTTCATTAACCCTTGGTACCAACAATTATGTATAGTAACTTAATTTAATAGATTGGCGAGATGATAATAAAGGTTATGGTATTATTTTCATAGAGCAGGGGAACCATAGGCAGACCTGTAAGTGAGTATGTCACAATAAATAATAAAACGGGATATGAAACTCGTATTTTTCATCTCTGTCTAATCATACATGAGAAAGAGATAGATACACCTCATCGCCCCACAAACGTCACATCCTCATTTGAACTCTATATTTTCTCTTATATATTATGGTATATTTTAGGCTGGCTTCCAAATTCAAATTCTAAATTTTCTTCATTGAAATAAATTTGTAAACAAGTACTTTTGAATCGTGAATTCTACTGCTGGTTCGGAAAGCTGTTCCTACCGAGAAGAGCCAGCAAGAAACTCGGCGAACTCTTTTTAACATATTACTTATAATTAGTTACATTAAGTCATTACTATCTTGTACAGGGTCGGACAGTATCTATATCCACGTCCAAATAATCCTCAACAGTATAGTAGGCTTTTAGTATCAGCTTCTCTTTAATAGTGATAAATAAGTGAATAACTCTCTGACCGCCGTGTGGTATCCGGCTGAATAGAATAGTACCACCCTCTTTTCTTACCGAGGTGTCGTAAAAGGCGACTAAGGTAAGTCGAACCGCCGTGTGGTATCCGGCTGAGTAGAATAGACCACCCGCATGTCTTACCGAGGTGTCGTAAAAGGCGACTAAGGTAAGTTGACTCACCGTGTGGTATCCGGTTAAGTAGAATAGACCACCCTCTATCTTATCGAGGTGTCGTAAATTACGACTAAGATAAGTTGACGTCAGGCAGGCGGTCGGTTGTAAAATACGTAGCCAAATCATGTGACAACATGTTCATAACATGTTGTGCCGACCCCACCTAGAGTGGGATAAGGGCAGGAAGATGATGAAGTGAATAACTCTCTGACCATTCTACAGTCATATGACCTTTAATAATGAACTTTAGTTTAACTTTGACAGTTCACAACAGAGACGTTTTCCTTGGACTACTGTTATCTGTCGTTTTAAATAATTGAGGAGATTACCTTAAGAATTGTATTTCTTCCTATTTGAATTAATATATATTAATATAGTAAATACAAAATTTGTCTGTCTGTAAAATGTTCATGGCCAAACCGTTCAACTGATTATGAAAATTAGTAAAGCTTTTATACTAGGCTAAAAGGAGACTGCTAGAATTTTATACAACTTTGGACCCAGACGTTACAGTGTAGTAGTGTAGTGTAGTAGTTATATATATATATATATATATATATATATATATATATATATATATATATATATCACTGTAACGTCTATATGTATATTATATTATAGCCTTCCTCGATAAATTGACTATCTTACACTCAAAGAATTTTTCGGTCCAGTAGTTCCTGAGATTAGCGCGTACAAACAAACAAACGAAATCTTCAGCTTTATATATTACTATAGATAATTTTAGGTTGGAATCGTTTTAAAACTTTTTGTTCCATTGACATTTGTTCAAATTATTAAACAAGAATGTTTCATTCAAATTAATTAGGTATATCATTAAACACACGCAAATGGAAGGTGCAAAAACCCAGCGGGATGGAAATTTCCTATCTTTTTAAATTATTTCCATTCCGTTCACTAGATATTGGCGTCATTATGACGTCACGATCTCTAGAAATTCTCCTATAGATTGCTTCTGGATTCTCATATTAGCAGTGACCTTGATTTCGCTCGTGTTGGAGGTACTCAGTCTGTTACTTTTTTACCGCGTAAATACCAACCCGCGGGAATTCTAGGATAAACTTAGTTTTGACTGACTTGTTGGCGCAGTTGGCAGTGACCCTGCCTTCAGCTCCGTGGGTCATGGGTTCGATTTCCGCAGAAGTCATTTTATCCTGCTCTCAAAAGAAAAACGGGGATATATATTATTTAAATTCTATAGAATTTTGTCTATAATATTGCATGTACATAACAGACATACATAATTTGCATATAATATTATAGTACCTTCTACATCTGTGTATAAAAGGCCTAATTTGTTAATTGTGGCATTAAAAAAAGTTTCAACTAATATACTTTTAGTCGGTTTACAAACTCTCTTAAAATAAAATATAAAGTAAAGTAAGTTACTGTCCCACTTTTGAGAATAGGCGTCCTCTTTCCGTTTATGGAGAGAAGAATTGGAGCTAAGACCTACCACGCTGCTCCAATGCGGATTGGTAGGTTACATATATCCCCAGAATTCTCCAGAGATATGTATTCCTCACGATGTTTTCCTTCATCGAAAAGCGTGTGATAAATTGTAATCATCAATTAGACACATAAGTTTTAATAGGAAAACTCATTTGTTCCTGCCTGGGGTCTGAACCCGTGACCTCCTCGAAAGACTCGCACGGTGTTACCGCTGGGCTATCACAGCTGGGCTATCTTAAAGTACAAGCTTAGCTTATTTTTAAACTATTCTTTACTTATAGCCGTGTGGTATCCGGCTAAATAGAATAGTACCACCCTCATTTATTACCGAGGTGTCGTAATATACGACTAAGGCAAGTTGACATCAGGCAGTATCCGGTTGTAAAAACGCAGCCAAATCATGTTACAGCATGTTTATAACACGTTGTGCCGACCCCACTCAGAGTGGGATAAGGGCAGGAGGATATATACTTACTTAGTCATTTGATCCATTTGTGTGCTCAGCTTAATTTCCGCAAAATAAAAAAATTAACTATAAGGCAATAGTTATCTTTTTGTTCGTTGAAATTCTTTCTATAGGTTAAGGGTAAGGTTATATTACAAGTAGTGTGTCAGGGCCTTTTTTATTTTTTTTTAACTTTTATATTTGTAAAAATGTCAAAAGTGTAGACCTTGCCTTTGTTGTTACTTGCCTTAGTGGTTAATTTCCGCGTATTATACAAAAATGCATTAAAATAAACTGACATACTTTTGCTTGAATAATAATGGAAGGCAAAGGTTAAGGCTTTTGAGTCATTTATCGGGTATTGTACTTTTAAATATTCAAAGAAACGTCACTCATATAGGTATATGTTAACTATGCGTTCGAAGTTGTAAAACAAACTTTAATATCAAGTAATTTCCGGATTAAGGGTGTACTTAAGTTGTTTCTTGCCAAACTTGAGGATTTTACTTCGAAGTTCTCTTATTCTCTTAGACTGGCTCGTTGGAGCAGTGGGTAGTGACCCTGCCTTCAGCTCCACGGGTCGCGGGTTCGATTCCCGCCGAGGGCCAACATTTTCTATAAATGAATTTGTTGGTCTTCGAGTCTGGGTGTATATTTGCATTTAAGTATGTATTTAAAATATATATATATATATATATATATTCACCAGTTGTCTCTCACCCATAACACAAGTATTAAATTACTTACTTTGGGGATGGACGACCGTGTGTGTAAGTGTCCCATATATTTATTATTTATTTATTCGTCTAGCAGAACTTACAGTGAGATCTACTTCGAGGATGTACTACGTTTGTAATGATTACTACGATCCAGTAGCATGATTACTCCCTTAGGGTAACTGTAGCAACCTTTCCTTGCCAGAATGTTTGATAGAAAACCTGATTTCAGAAAAAATCCTTCATACAGTGAAGCAAGGTCTACGGTACATTAAATTTATCCACTTAGCTATCTTACATTCAAAGAATTTTTCAAATCGGTCCAGTAGGTTCTGAGTTTAGCGCTTTCCAACAAACAAACAAACTAACTCTTCAGCTTTTTTATATTAGTATAGATACTAATATTATAAATACGAAAGTCTATGCGTTTCACGCTTTCATGACTAACCCGCTAGACCAATATTGATGAAATGTGGTGCAATTGAAGTCTAATTACCGAGCTAACATAGCAGGATAAAAAAGTTTCTGTTTTTTCCTTTTTATATTGAATAAAAGAAAAATCAAAAGTCAAAATATTTTATTGTGCTAATATTGTAACAAACAAATTTTCTACCGTTAACTCCGGATGAGGTTTATAAAAATCTGTATCTCACTGTCTCCGTCCTTTCATATATAATATATATTAAAAAAAATACATTTTCGATGAAATACGCCGTGTGGTATCCGGCTGAGTAGAATAGACCAACCTCATTTCTTACCGAAGTGTCGTAAAAGGCGACTAAGGTAAGTCGACCCGCTGTGTGATATCCGGCTGAGTAGAATAGACCAACCTCATTTCTCACCGAGGAGTCGTAAAATACGACTAAGGTAAATTGACGTCAGGTAGGCGGCCGTCGTCAGGTTGTGCCGACCCCACCTAGAGTGGGATAAGGGCAGGAGGATGATGACATTATTGATGAAATGTTAAAACTGAATTCGATGCTAACGTAGTATTAATTATCACTTGTATATAACTCTGTTGCTATAAAGTGGAAATCGTCATAACAAAGTCATCCATTAACATTTAATGACGAAAAATACACGCTAAAAATATTACAATCAGACGTCTTTACTATACTAACGTACTAAATGTACATTGTCAATACAGACGTGAACTCATATTGTCAATATGGAGTTTACGTTGCGTGCTTATATGTTTATTATGCACGAGCTAATAAAGTACTTTGATAATCAAGTACCTCAATAGCACAGTATTCCATTTACTGGATTTAATAGCAAGGTGTTATCCTTCGATCTATCGTTTGTTTGTGTTACGAGTCGATTAGAATCAGGTCTCTTCAAATAATTTACACTATTATTATCTTTAATATTTAAATGAATTAATCTTGTATGTATATATATGACGGCGCGTGGAGTAATTATAAGTTGTGAACTAAGTTATTTGATTAATTATTACAAATAGTTATGACATTGTTATTTTATCAATGATTATACTAGGAAAAACGTACTAAGGAGAAATTAACATTAAGAGCGGGTAACCCCGAATAGAGTAGTAGTTCGACGTTGGCATGGTAACGTGGGTTGTTATGTCAAGACGGGCGTAATTCTAATCTATTGGCTCTTGATCTTATTAAATCTGGCGTTAAGTATTGTATTGCAAAGTATATTGTATTGAAACTAAATAACTAATTGTTGCATCGTACAAGCGTGGTTTTATTTACGAGTTACTGCCACTATCGCGCCCACTTTGAAGGACGATAGCCTAGACCGTCATAAAAGACTTCCTGACGCTTCTATATATATATTTTCGGAATCTCGGAAACGGTTCCAACGATTTTCCGGAAATTCAGTATGTAGGGGTTTTGGGCGAGAAAAATCGATCCAGCTAGGAATTATTTAAAAAAAATTCGTTTTATCCCTGTTTTTGGGCATTAATATTATTATATTAATATTAAAATAATACTAAAATTGAATTTTTGCCATAAACTGTCAAGTCAGCGTAGCTTATTCGGGGAATGAGTGGACTCTAGTAATAAAATTACCTAAGATCAAGCCCCACCAACCCAATTATTTAATTTTTTTTTAATTTGTCAAAAATCACCGAGCAAGGCTCGGTCAATAATCCGCGATAAAGTAAATAGAAAAATGAATGAATAAAATGCTGAATGTAGAAACTATCCGTTTTCATATTCTATACATGCAGGATTCGTAAAAGCACATGCACAAACCTACACCACACAAGCAATATACACGTTCAATATCATAGACTCAGCAATCTTTAAATGACACCTGACACCGAAACATCAGGAGATAGACTTTACGACAAAATCGCAAAGCGACGCATCACCCAAGCAAGCATAGTTATATAGTAATTGGTTTGACGCCCACCATGTCTTTTTTTTCACCACCAACATTCCTATAGTAACTAGTTTAACCTCTATAATTTATTTCCTACCTCGATATTTCACGTTTTATGACTTTTTGCTATATGAACTGTTTAGGTTGTCAGCTAACATCGAAACTCGTGTTTAAATGGGAAACAGGAGTGTGCTTTTTCTGGTATAAGAATTTTAATGCAAATATAATATTTCGTTGTTTTTATTCAATTCAAGAGTCAACATTTTGTATACATACTAATAACTGAATATTTTTAGCTATACATATTGGTAATAACAATTAGGTTTTTTATCGTACTGTTATCCGTAGTTAAGCCCAAATCATTCTTTATACAATAGGCGTTTACAGCCCATTTTATTATTGTTTTAAATTAACATGCTTTACTGATGGAAATATTGAACTAATCGTGTACATATCGACTGATTGCATACTTAGATAATAGCCAAAGGGAGTAAATGACCAATAAAATTAGCAAATGTAGCGCCTTATTAATAAATTAATTAACTAAATTGACTGGCCCGTTGGAGTAGTGGGTAGTGACCCTGCCTTCAGCTCTGCGGGTCGCGGGTTCGATTCCCGCCGAGGGCCAACACTTTCTATAAATGAATTTGTTGGTCTTTGAGCCTGGGTGTATATTTGTATTTAAGTATGTATTAAAAAAATATATAAGTATATATTCACCAGTTGTCTGTCACCCATAACACAAGTATTAAGTTACTTACTTTGGGGACGGACGACCGTGTGTGTAAGTGTCCCATATATTTATTTATTTATTTATTAAATGATCGTGGAATTATTGCGAATACAACTTTACTTATCCAGCTTATTTTACTTGAAATTACTGTGTAGTGCAAAAAGACACGAAAATGAATTCAGGTAGAAATTCTGATGTATTTGGAGATTAGTTAATCGCCAAATACATTTTATGTAACTTTTTGGTCTTAATTTCTTTTGGTAGAAACATATTGAGTTAATCTCATAATCCTAAAAACGTTGGCATTTAATAATTTATTCTTGTTAAGGCAGACATTATGGATTTATAAAACTCCTTCAACCACATCGACCTACAAATATTTGTTAACCTTCATCATTGCAAACTGTTTGAGTCTTGAGAAAATAGTGGTCGTTATTAAGTCCATGAAGGGATTGCAAACACATGATTGCGTTGTTAAAACAGTTTTCCAAGCAACTGAATTAATGTTCGCTATATGGAGGTTTGCAAGCTGTGGTAGCCCAGCGGTAGCACTGTGCGCCTCTTTCGAAGAGGTCTAGGGTTCAAATCCCGGGCAGGCACCAATGAGTTTTCTAGTAAAACTTATGTGTCTGTGTATGTGTAACCTACCAATCCGCATTGCAGCAGTGTGGTGGGTTTTAGCTCCAACCCTTCTGTCCAATAACGGGGACAGGCCGCTACTTTACATTTTGAGTTCCTTGACTCTAGTTGAGTATTTTGCATACAACGTTGCAACAAGCTGTGATAGCCCAGCGGTGACACTATGCGTCTCTTTAGAGGAGGTCACGGGTTCAAATGAGGCAGGCACCAATGAGTTTTTCTGTTAAAGCTTATGTGTCTAATGGACAATTGCAATTTATCACACGCTTTCCGCTGAAGGAAAATCGTGAGGAAACCTGCATATCTCTGAGAATTCTGTGGATATGTGTAACCTACCAATCCACATTGGAGTAGCGTGGCAGGTCTTCGCTCCAATCCTTCTCTCCAAAAAAAAACGGAGAGAAGCAGCCCAGCAGTGGGATAGTAACAGGCCGTTACTTATGGAGGTTTTAGCTCACATTATGGCTATGTGCTTTTCAATAGTATCTCGCATACAACGTTGCATACAACGTACAACAAGCTGTGATAGCCCAGCGGTAACACCGTGAGACTCTTTAGAGGAGGTCACGGATTCAAACCCCGGTTTTTTCTATTAAAACTTCGTCATCCTTCTGCCCTTATCCCACTTTAAGTAAGATCGGCACAACATGTTTTAGAAATGTTGTTACATGATTTGGCTATGTATTTTACGACAGTCCACCTGCCTGCCGTCAACTTACCTTAGTCACATTTTACGATACCTCAGTAAGAAATGAGTGAAGTCTATTCTAATCAGCTAGATACCACACGGCTTTTTCTATTAAAACTTATGTTGAAGGAAACATCGTGAGGAAACCTGCATATCTCTAGAGAATTCAAGGGATACTGTAACCTACCAATACGGAATGAAGCAGCGTGGTGGGTCTTAGCTCTAATCCTTCGCTACATAAACGAAGAGAGGAGGCCAATACCAGGAGGAAAAATTCGAAAACCGATTTCTATTAGGGTCTGAGGCATTGGATTAGCAAATTCAAACCTGTTTATATATTTTGAAAGGTAATACAGCAAACGGTATCGCAATGGGCCATTAAATTACAGAGTGGAAATCTTTTGAATAAATCTATATCAATACAGCATAATACAGTACAGTTATCAATTGAAACAATTACTAGACAATAATTTATAGAATTAGGCGTTACTTTGCGGAGATCCATAATACAAAAGTAATAATAAAATTATTTTGCTATAATCCGCGATGAAGTATAATAGAAAATATATATAATGCTAAATGTAGAGTGGACAATCGGTTATCATACCTGATACATGCAGGAGTCGTAAAAAACACATGCACAAACCTCCACCACCGCCACCGTGATACACAAGCACTATATACGTTCACTATCACAAACTCAACAATCGTTTCGCCCCGCAACCGAAGCATCGTCAGGAGATAGACTCCACGACCAAAATCGCAAAGCTTTGCAAAGTTGATTTTATATATTGCACGCTTAGTATTAAGGAAACCAAATTCAAAAAAGGTGTTTTATAGCAAATTGCAATAAAAGCGTAGCGTAGGGCCTACAAAAACATCAGTCTCCTGTCCTTATCCCGCTCTAAGTGGGGTCGGTACAACATGTTATAAACATGTTGTCACATGACATCGTATTTTACGACCGGCCTGCCTGACGTCAGCTTACCTTAGTCGTATTTTACAACACCTCGGTTTATTATACTCAATCGGATACCACACGGCGGGTCAACTTACCTTAGTCACCCTTTACGAGACATCGGCAAGAAATGAAGATGGTCATTCTAGTCGGCCGGATACGACACGGTGGGTCGATTTACCTTAGCCTCTTACGACACCTCGGTAAGAAATGAGGGTGGTCTATTCTACTCAGCCGCATACCACAGGCTAAGCACCTACAAAATAAAATAAAAATGAAAAGCAAGAACACATTGGTTTGTCGAATAATTTGTACCATTGTCAGAGATGACATTGAATTATTTAGAACTTTTAGAGAAGAATAATTTTGTAATACATATTTTTTGAATCACTTTCACCGTTTACTTAGCGCACCCAAAAATACTTTAAATTTTGCCGTTTTCGTAATATTTTTTATTGCTGCTCCTCTCCCATTCATCTTAGCGGGATGTTATATAGCCATCGATAAAGGGACTATCTTACACTCAAATAATTTTTCAAATCGATCCAGTAGTTCCTGAGATTAGCGCGTTCAAACAAACAAACTCTTCAGCTTAATATATTAGTATAGATTGTATTCTGCGAATAATATTTACAATATTACTTAAATTTATTTCCGCCGTGTGGTATCCGGCTGAGTAGAATAGACCACCCTCATTTCTTACCGAGGTGTCGTTAAAGGCGAATAAGGCTAGTCGACCCGCCGAGTGGTATCCGGCTGAGTAGAATAGACCAACCTCATTTCTTACCGAGGTGTCGTAAAAGGCGACTAAGGTAAGTTTACCCACCGTGTGGTATCCGGTTTAGTAGAATAGACCACCCTCATTTCTTACCGAGGTGTCGTACAAGGCGACTAAGGTAATTTGCAGGCAGGCGGCCGGTCGTAAAATACTTAGTCAAATCATGTGACAACATGTTTATAACATGTTGCGGGATAAGGGCAGGAAGAAGAAGATTACTTAAATTTATTTAATTTGTGTTCAATTCTAAATGTATGCGTAATGCATGAAAATAAATGTCAAAAAAAAGTTAAAACAATAATTTCCTTTTGGTCAGTCGGAGGTCAGTGAGCTTTTGAAACGGTATCTTTTCTATGTAATTGCTTAACTAATAATGCAGTAATGTGTATTATTATTTTAGACGCGTACGGCCTTTGTCACGCGGGTACAGCCTTCGTTCCTTGTGTAACAATTGGACAGATTAAAAATAAAAATGTACAGTGACACAGCGTCTTTCTGTATATATAACGTTAAAATATATATCTATTTTTTAGATAAAGTAATGTTGTAAACATGTTATCACATGATTTGGCTACGTATTTTACGATCGGCCGCCTGTCTGACGTCAACATACTTTACTCGTATTTTATGTCCTCGATAAGAAAGAGGTTGGTCTATTCTACTCAACGTGATACCAGACGGTGGGTCAAATTGTGTAAGTCGCCTTTTTCGAAACCTCGGTAAGAAATGAGGGTTGTCTATTCTATTCCGCCAGATCACCAATAACGTCGTTTTGGCATAATTAATATCGTTTTGCCAATAATATCGTAAATCCAAAATGGCTGCCACCATAAACAGCGGATTATATTTTTAAATATCCGTTCTTTTCGATATCGTTATCGAGTAAGGGCATCTAATAGAACGAGACTAAAAATAAACGCAATAAAAATTTTCATTGTTTTTTTAATTTATAATATTAGAGCATTAATCATTTTAGATTTCCTTTATTAAAGTTTGAAATTAATTTTTTATACACTTCTACTTCACTCTAACTCTTTTTTGTGATCTACTTTGTATAAATTTATGTTTAATAAGAATTTAAGAAATATGAAGACAAATATTTTTATAGTGTAATATTATATTAGTATCTTTAGGTCTTATATAAGGAAGTTGGACATTCACCTTCACAAACATAATCTTCTAGAAGGCTAAACGCTAAGCCAGTATTAAAGATGCTAATTATATAAGCTAAGAGTTAATAATTGTTTACTGTACGCTATATGTCTGGTCGTGTTTGAGATATTGTCATACTTCATACTTATTTCTGTTGTACAAATTTGCTGTGGGCATTTTGCTGTTATGATGCTGGTAATAAAGCCTGATCTTCGATGCTTCAAATTCCATACAAAATCGTTTTATGTTAACTTATTTTGTCTTTAATATTTAAATGAGTTAATCTTGTATGTATAGAATAATTCAAAAAATAATAATATCCCAAAAATAGTGCTAATTTTAGGGAAATAATAATTTTTTTATAGCAAATTTACATAACATGCATCTTTATAAAGGAGCGAAGTGAAACTCATATATTTATCTTTGTCTAGTCACATATATAAAAGACAGACATCATTAGTCTCGTTCACTTCTATTTATTGTCGATGGGCAGATTTTAGACTGGCTTCTTTACTCTAGTTAATAACTCTATGAATGTGAGCCCTTAAGCCCCTTATCCCTTAAGCGTGTGGCTACACTATAAAACTAGTATTTTGTTATAGTCCACTTGGTATTTTTACACTATGTACATGTATGTGGTTTTATTTTTTGTAGAATATAAAAATCTGCATCATCATTTTCCTGCCCTTATCCCACTCTAAGTGGGTAGGCACAACATGTTATAAACATGTTATAAACATGCTGTCACATGATTTGGCTGCGTTTTTACGCCCGGCCGCCTGCATGACGTCAACTTACCTCTGTCGTATTTTACAACACCTTGGTAAGAAAGAGGGTGGTCTATTCTACTAAACCGGATACCATACGGTGGGTCAACTTACCTTAGTCGACTTTTACGACACCTCGGTAAGAAATGTGGGTGGTACTATTCTATTCAGCCAGCGACATAATTCTAGGTGCTAAATACTGATGTTCCGCGCTGGGCTCCTCCAAATAGTGCTAAATCTAGTACCAAAAGTGCTAATTTGGTAGCACTAGTCACCCATGCTGTAGTGTTTTATCACACTGATTCTGAGGTGTCTGAAGTCATGGTTAACTACAATATGATATATTTTGCCGCCACGGCTGAAGGCGACGCGAGTTCAATGTTACTATACTATACTATGACAACTGCACGCATAGCTATATACATATAAGTGAGGCCGCACAAGCAATACGATGCAAATCACCTAATTTAGCCCGGATATCTTTATCACGGCTAAATTAGGAGGAGGTTTAATATATATTAGGTCCTTACATATGAAATTGGCGTTTTGTCGTATTGGCCACTTTGATCTCAAATATTACCTTTATGGTTAGGAATTTCAAATTCAAATTCATACAGCTATTTACTCATGCATTTGTGTTTCAAACCCCCTAATTCATTTGTTTTTTCTTCTTTTGTTTTTTTATTTGTGTCACTCTGTTTACAAAATGGAAAACATGAAATATCGCGTTATTTACGAGTATGAGTTCCACCGTGGCACCAGTGCTGCAGAAACGGCTCGAAGGATTAATGATGTGTATGGTGACGGTGTCGCAAAAGAAAACACAGTGCGTTTTTGGTTCCAACGTTTTCGTTCTGGAAATTTTGACCTGCAGAACAAGCCTCGTGTACGGCCGGAGACCAAAGTTGATAATGAAGAATTGAAGGCTATTGTGGAAGCGGATCCATCGCAAACCACGTCCGAGTTAGCTGCAGGCTCCGGTGTTAGTGATAAAACTATTCTAATCCACTTGAAGCAAATTGGGAAGGTGAAAAAGCTTGAAAGGTGGGTACCTCATGAATTGAGTGAAGCAAACTGACAAACGCGCATCGACTGCTGCGTTACGTTACTCAACCGGCACAATAATGAAGGAATTTTAAATCGAATCATTATCTGATATGAAAAGTGGATCCTCTACGATAATCGGAAGCGCTCATCGCAATGGCTGAACCCTGGCGAACCAGCCAAATCCTGCTCTAAGCGAAAATTGACTAAAAAAAAGTTGCTTGTAAGTGTTTGGTGGACTAGTGCCGGTGTCGTTCACTACAGCTTTCTTAAATCTGGCCAGACGATTACGGCAGATATCTATTGTCAGCAACTGCAAACCATGATGGAAAAGCTAGCTGCTAAACAACCGAGGCTGGTCAATCGCTCTAGGTCATTGCTGCTTCAGGACAACGCTAGACCACACACTGCACAACAGACGGCTACCAAATCAGAGGAGCTTCAATTAGAATGTCTTAGACATCCACCGTACTCTCCGGACCTTGCTCCAACAGACTACCATTTTTTTCGCAATTTGGATAACTACGTGCAAGGAAAAAAATTCAACTCCGATGGGGCAGTCCAAACCGCCTTAAAAAGATTTTATTTATTCCCGCCCGAATGATTTTTTAGTAAGGGGATCAATGAACTACCTATGAGATGGCAAAAGTGCATACATAGCAATGGTACATACTTTGATTAATTAAAATTATGGCAAAAAAAGTGTTTTATATATTCAACTGTATTTATTAATACCCAAAAACAGGGATAAAGCGTTTTTTTTAAATAAAACCTAGCTAGATCGATTTTTCTCCCTCAAAACATGCTGAATTTCAGGAAATTAGTTGGAGCCGTTTCCGAGATTCCGAATATATATATATATACATACAAGATTAACACATTTAAATATTAAAGATATTACTGACCGTAACTGGTGACTTGCATTTTTTTTTAATTAACACTTGTGATTATCCTTTGCCCTTTCACATATGAATTTTTTTTTCAAACATTTAAACAATGACATAGACATTGTACTACTGAGACTACTAGACTGTTACTAAAAGTGGAGCTGTTTTACTTTTCTGTGTTAATTTGAAACGTTCATTAAACTTTCGAAAAGTGTATAATAATTTATTACGTTCTTTAATTTATTAATTAATACTGCTGATCGTAGCTGGTGACTAACATTTTTTTTATTTAAATTATCACCTGCGATTTGCCTTTGCCCTTTCACATTCATATGAATTTTTTTTTGAACTTTTAAACAATGACATATACATTGTAAATGACGCAATTGTATATACATTGTTTCCGTTTGAACAAATTAAATACTACATACCTATTATGAACTATAAAGTAAATTTAAATTTAATAAAATTATTTTTTTTTCCGTGTGGTATTCGGCTAAGTGTATAATAATTTATTAGGTTTTTTAATTTATTAATTAATACTGCTGACCGTAGCTGGTGACTAGCATTTTTATTTAAAATTAACACTTGCGAATATCCTTTGCCCTTTCACATATGATTTTTTTTTTACATTTAAACAATGGCATAGACATTGTAAATGACGCAGTTGTATATACATTGTTTCCGTAGGTATAAATTTAATGCTACATACCTATAATGTACTAAATTTAAATTTTATAAAATCATTACCTATTATTTTGCCGTGTGGTATCCGGCTGAGTAGAATAGACCACCCTCTTTCTTACCGACGTTTAGTAAAATACGACAAAGGTAATTTGACGTCAAGCAGGCTGTTCGCAAAATAGGTAGCCAAAACATGTTTATAACGTGTTGTGCCGACCCCACTTAGAATAAGTAAGAGTAAGGGATAAGGGCAGGAGGTTGATGAAAGTTATTATTATTATTAGTTTTGCGACTTAAACGAAATATACTACGAGACATAATTATTGATATATAAGCTATGTCCATGACTTTGATTCTCCTACGGATCTCCTAATTTCTGATTTGATCACATAAAGATACTCAGAGCTTAGCTCGCTCTATCGCCTGCAGAGTGACTCTGAGCTATCTTTTGAGGCTCAAGTAAGTCTACAGATCGTAAATTTCTTCTCAATTGCATTTATTAGGTGTTTACGAACCCGGTTAGTGAGGCTCCAAATTTCTTTTTCCTTTTTTTTTTTTTTTTTTCTCTTTATTAGGCTTACCAGCAGTTAATATAATCTTACATACTTATAATAATATATACTAAATTAATGCTAATTACTTAACTATATTAAGGTAAACACAACATGCAATGCTTTCTTTTTTTTTTTTTTAGACAAAGTATATTAGAGTTGTCGATTGATTTTATTCTTAAAGGTAACAAAAGAATCACCGAAGATGTCGGTGATGCTTTGATACTGTCGTGGAGTCTATCTCCTGACGATGTGTCGATTGTTGAGATTGTGGTAGTGAATAAAGATAGTCCATTTATCGAGGAACATCATCAACATCACGCTAAGATGAATAGGAGAAGAGCAGCAATAAAAAAATATTGCGAAAACGGCGAAATTTAAAGCTTTCCTTGCGAGCGCTAAGTAAACGGCGAAACCACAACAACTATTTGGAGGATAAAATATGGCCAACAACAAAGATTTATTTAAATAATTATAAAAAGTATTTTTTTTGTATTTACAGCATACTGACTATTAGCGCTAACAAGTTTCTAAAAGGAATCGATCGACGTATGTACTTGTACTTCCTATTTATATCACATCTCTTTAGGCGAACTGTACTAAGATATCTTATTGTATTCAATAACAATATTGGTATCCATTGTATTATAATAGCTGGTTTTCCCTCATTGAATTTTACAATCGCTTGACAGATTTTATTTTGTGTCTATGTTAGGATCTTGTTTAACTATTTATTCACAACTAGCGGCCTGCCCCTGCTTCGCACGGGTATAAAATATATTATCCCATCCCAGTCAGTGTAAAAAAAATGATTAAAATAGATCGAATAGTTTTGATTTATTCATTACTTACTGCCCGTGGCCCGCACGCGTTAAATTTGGAGAAAAACAATTTCCTTTCCCTATACCAAGAAGATTTCCTGCTATCTTTGGAATATCTAAATTCATATAGTACATTTATACTTATTTACTTTTACATTTTCCCTATGTATTTTATTTTTACAATTAATTACAGAATGTCTTTAAACAAACTCTTGAAAGAGGGATATAGCTGCTAACGTCGAAGTGTCATAGGGCGAAGCGCGGCGTCCTCACGGCATTTTAAATCTGTAATATCTCCGAAAATGTTCACTTAAATTACATGCTGTAAACGGCCCTATTGATCTATATTAAATCAACTATTTATTTAAGGTACTTAATTGGATAAGGATTAATGCTGTATTGTATAAAAATTGCTTCAAAAATATGGCATTATTTTTCGTAAAAAGTAAATGACAAAAAATGCTATAGTGGGTTATCCATAAGAGATAGACATATACCATCGCGGACTTTTCTGTAGACCTTTTCAAGATGTACAAATACTTAGTACATTATTTTGATAAATCTCGTAGGGTTTAGCCTGCGTTTGAATGAATGTTATTATACGTACAAACCTTCCTCTGAATCACTCTATCTATTAAAAAAAACCGCAACAAAATCTGTTGCGTAGTTTTAAAGTTTTATGCGTACATAGGGATATAGGGACTTTGTTTTATAATATGTAGTGATGTATGTTCTCTGTGACTTTACTCGCATGTTTAAACAATATAACAATATGTATCATAAAACCCCATGCTCGATGAATTCCCATTTACATGACATGCCTATAGTATGCTGGTATATAAGCGCAAAAAAACTTTACGTTAACAAAAGAACTTTGTCGACAGTTTCTGTCAAGTTTGGAGATTGGATCCAGGCAGTGGTTAAGTTTTAAGTGGTGAAGTCTTTAAAGTAATAGAACATTTAGCACAGATTTGTACTTTCCGAGTGTAAAAGAGAGTATGGTAGTAATAATTTGTAACTAAAATTAACATAAAGCACTAGTGGTTTGGGCAGACTCTATCTTTCTACAGAGTAGACCACCTTAGTAATTTTTTTTATTATATTATATTATAGTTATATTATAGTAATATATAAATGCGGACGTTTGTGAGTAGATGTATGTTTGTTACTCTTTCACGGCGAATCCATTGAACCAATATCGATTAAATTTGGCAAAATTATTCCTTATACACCGTAATAGCATATAGGCTATAGAAATCCTGTTAATTCTACAAGATTACAACGATATTGAAAAGCGCCATCTAGTATCGATCTATCATACGACAACAGTCCACGCGAAGGAAGTCGCGGGTAAAAACTAGTATTTTTCATGTTTTGACAACATAGCACTGCGTTGTACGTTGTATTTTACGAATCCTGAATGTATAAGGTATAAAAACTGATATAACATTCTAAATTTAGCATCACAATATATACATTATATCATCGAATATAGCAAAATATTTTTATTATTGTATTACGAGTTTCCACAAAAGTACCCTTCCGACTCTGTCTTAAACTATAAATTGAAGTAGCGAAAAATTATCAAACATTCGGTATATAAATAAACCAGAGTCCAGAAACATGTCTTTGATTATTTGAATTAATTCGATTATTTAAAAGAATACAGGGAAATTCCCAATATCTTGAGTTTGAATTTGGAACACGAAGAATACCTATTATATTTTAAATAGTTTAGTTTGGGCCCTACTTTATTTTTTACCCCAGGGCCTTTACTAGCTACGCTTCTGATTGTTGCTATGAATCATCTTCATTTATATGTCGCTCTTTCTTTTCTTAAATCGGCTTAAGGTGTGTCGAATTAATATTTCTATCACAGAAATTACGCAATCCGCTTGTAACTGTGCGTGACCGCATCAATATTCGAATCGCGGATACTTTGATACGGCACTGCGATTTACACCATGGTTTATACTTTCTCATAGTTAAACAACAATAGAAATGACCGATATGGGAGTACAGGTGGTTTTTTTAACATAACAATAATTTATAAAGTTTTGCCGTATGGTACCCGGCTGACAAGAATATACCACCCTCATTTTTTACTGAGGTGTCGTAAAAGGCGACTAAGGTAAATTGATCAGCCGTGTGGTATCCGGATGAGTAGAATAGACTACCTTTGTTAACGAGGTGTCTCAAAATACCACTAAGGTAAGTTGACGTTAGGCAGGCTGCCAGTCGTAAAATACGTAAGCCTTAACGCCTTATACCATAAATTGTCTCTCATTACTTTTATATTACGGATCTACGCATAGTAACGATAAATTATCTCTTAATTATTATTGTAATAATATCATTAATGTTTATTTTTGTTCTAGATCGTGTCCGGATATAAAAAAATTATATCTTCTAACACGGCCAAAGAAAAACAAAGACGTACTAAAAAGGCTACAAGAACAATTTGAAGACCAGGTTCGTACCTCATCTATAGACAAGAGACTCTATTTCCACTCTATATCTATGGACTTTAATGACATCATACATGAATAAGGATTGAACCATTTAGCAATTTTTTTTGTTATTGTGTTAGTTAATATCAGGAGAAGCATCTTTTGAAAGTAAATTGTAAGTTTAGCGGAACATTCAACTCTATAATCTATTTATTACCCATCTTGCTCTTAACGCCCATTCGCCCAGTCGCAGGGCGCAGCAAGTATCAAATAATATTTTTAGTAAAAAAATTGAAAGTTTAGCGCAACATTAGAAAATTAAAAAACTCTATTGTCCCTCTATAATCTATTTATCATCCATCATCAAATCAAATTTTCTTATAAGTGTCAAATAATATTTTCTAGACAATTAAAAATGTAAATTTTTAACTGAAAATAAAGATAAACGTTTTAGTATAGCTTTAGGTTTAAAAACAATTTTAGCAGAGTTTTTTTTTATTAGTATACTTAATTATAGTCAAATACACAAAAGTCACAAGGGGTTTCCATTGTTACATCTTTTGCGACATCTTTTGACCCCTTTAAATAATTTATAGAATTAGGCGTTACTTTGCGGAGATCCATAACACAAAGTAATATTATTATTTTGCTATAATCCGCGATGAAGTAAAATAGAAAATATATATAATACACAAGCACTACATAAATAGACTCCGTCGACAAAATGCTTTTTGCCGTGGAGTCTATCTTCTGATGATGAAACGATTGTTGAGTTTGTGAAAGTGAACGTATGTAGTGCTTGTGTATTGTGGTGGCGGTGATGGAGGTTTGTGCATGTGTTTTTACGAATCATGCATGTATCAGGTATGAAAGCACATTGTCCACTCTACATTTAGCATTATACATATTTTCTATTTCACTTCATCGCGGATTATAGCAAAATAATTTTATAATTACTCTTTTGACCACGAAAAATTACACGTAGACGCGTTTAAATAGTTTTTTTAAACTGCTGTCTAAAACACTGTTAGAAATGATTTCATGATTATTCAAAGCTGAAAATGATTGCGGAATTTTTTAGAATCTTATACTCAAATCCACAAACGATTTACGTACTTATGCAAGGCGCAACGCAGTAGCCGCAAGCTTATGTCGGTTCCTACTTTGTTATACACATCGCCAATTATTAAAATTGTTATTTTTTCGACAGCTCTACGATAAATTAAGGAAACAAATGCCAGACTTCATAAAAAAGATCGATATAATTGAAGGTGATGTCGGTTTTCTCGAATTGGGCATCAGTGAAGATGATAGAGCGAAAATTATCAAAGAGGTATTTTAATTTGTGTTCATTAGCGTACGCCGTGTGGTATCCGGCTGAATAGAATAGTACCATCGTCATTTCTTACCGAAGTGTCGTAAAAGGCGACTAAGGTAAGTCCACCCACCGTGTGTATCCAGCTGAGTAGAATAGACCACCCTCATTTCTTACCGAGGTGTCGTAAAAGGCGACTAAGGTAAGGAAGGCACCCACCGTGTGGTATCCGGCCAAGTAAAATAGACCACCCTCATTTCTTACCGAGGTGTCGTTATAGGCGACTATGGTAAGTTCACCCATCGTGTGGTATCCTGTTGACTAAAATAGACCACCCTCTTTCTTACCGAGGTGTCGTAAAATACAACTAAGGTAAGTTGACGTCGGGCTGGCTGGTCGTAAAATACGTAGTCAAATCATGTGACAACATGTTGTAACATGTTGTGCCGACCCCACTTAGAGTGGGATAAGGGCAGGAGGATAATGATAGCAAGAAAATCTTATTCGACGGCTAAATAAGGATTCTCACGATTTATTGTAATAAACGTTAGACTGTTTTTTTACCGTTTCGAAATCCGGGATGAATACCAATTTTGCGAGTTAGTTAACAGCCGTTGTCGTTTTTGTATGATATTTTCACTTCTTTATTCTTTATCGAGACGTGGTCTGATGACTTTTAAAAGCCGTTAGGTCTTTTTATTGTCAAATTTAAAAAATATATCGGAATCTGACTCGCTTTTGCAAATTAAATGTTCTGTCAGCAAAGGAAAAAAAATTGCTAAAGTTATTATTGCCTTTGGGATAACGACCTTTTTGAAAGCCGCGATTCACATAGTGGAGGGGAGGGGGTACTGGGTGCTGATTTTGAATTACGTTTATTAAAATGTCTTCTTTAATACAGCCTGATTGTAACTATAAATTTATTGTCAGTTTTTTACATCTGTCAGAATTTAAAGGTTCCATATAAAACGGAACTGTCTCTCTCGTTAAGTTGACTTTTGGTTTTTGAGTTATTGTGAATCACTTATATAATAGTGCCCATATAAGTGATTCACTTATATGGGCACTATTATATACACATGCGGCTATAATAAAGCCCATAAAGATAAGAAGAAGAAGAGAACAAAACTTAGCATAGGTTATTATAGGGAGGATTTGAATATTAAGTTGATTCGAACGCAGTCGCGCGAGTGTTGTCAGTTAACCATAAAAAATAGAGACATGCTATCGCTGACTTTTATGTAGTATTTTTTGTAAATCTACAATTCTCTAGAACATTACTTTAGTTTAATTATGCTAGTTTAAGCGGCGCACGCGCGTAAAGCCCCCAGCAAGATTTTCACAACCGCAACGTCAACACAATTTACACAGAACCTTCTTTCGGAAAATTATACTATCTTTTAGTAGAAACTGAATTCTTAACAATTTGCACTTTTTAAATGCAATTAAAATGTTTTATGTATTCAAAATAACAATATAATTGCAGGTCGATTTCATTTTCCACGTTGCAGCTACAGTTCGTTTTGATGAACCTATAAAAACAGCAGTGAATATAAATGTACGCGGGTCAAGGGAAATGCTGAATCTCGCACGAGCCTGTACTAAACTAAGGGCTTATATTCATGTATCAACTGCATACAGGTAAGATATATCGAGATGAAAATAAATGTCAACACAATCAATGAAAACCATACTTCAATAACATGGACCAATAGCGTTATAGTTTTAGTAAAAATCGTAAATAGTATAAACTTCTCGATATAATTTAAAACAGTCATACTTCTAATAACACTTTATTTCTTTCCACATCTTGTTACGAACTGAACTCAAATATCAATTACCAATATATAAATACTCAATAAAATACCAATATAATAGCAATTACCAATATTATCATTTACCAATAATCAATTACCAATATAAAATACTCAATAAAATACCAATATAAAATACTCAATAACCGTTAACCGATACAAAAATTGTTCCAATTGTTGTATCGGTTAATGATCTTATAGAGGAGAGCCTCGACCAACATCTGAAGAGGCTCTGGCTTAGTAGATCAAGCGTAGGATACCGAAGGCAGTGTTGCTTGAGACGGCAGTAATTTTGAGGAGGATTCCAAAGTACCTAAATTCCTGAAAATATAATTTATTACATAAATAAATATAAATTCAACTTGTATTCCCGCACTCGTAATTAATACCAAAGCAAACGTCAGATCACACAAGATGGCTTGTTCGATCCGTTGCCATCAAAACCTATATTATATATTGCGCATTACGCCGAGCACGTCATCGGCTGTGTTCGTAGGACGCTCGGTGACGGAACCGCGGCGAGTTTGTTATCCGTCAGCTGTACTCACGATAGCAGCGACCTCTTGTAATATCCTTATACTATACATGATACCTTAGACGCCTTTTACGGTACCTGGGTAAGAAACGAGGGTAGTTTATGGTGGTCCCTCAAAAACGCTGTAATGTCTCAACAAATGAATGACATGGACAATGTAGTAACACTCATAGGAAATGTTCATGGTTTTTAAATAATTGTTGCAGCAATTGCCTATTGAAAGAAATTGACGAGAAATTCTATGATGCTCCAATAGCTGGTGATAAACTAATAGATCTAGTAGAGAATATGGACCTAAAGACGTTAGATAACATCACGCCAGGGTAAGTGTTTGACGGCAATAATTAATTTATCACTTCAGTTAAACAGTGTTTTAAAATTGTTTTGTTCAAAAAAACTAAATTTTGAAACAAATGTTAGCGTCGCTGTTTCATTCATTTTTAGTTGATTTCAATTTTTTTGTACATACAAAAGAAATAGTATAAATTTTCTTTTCATCATCGTTATGTACTTATGATACTCTAAGTAGGGTCGACACAACATGTTATAAACATGTTGTCACATGAATTGACTACGTATTTTACGACCGGCCGCCTGCCTGACATCATCTTACTCTAGTCGCCTTTTGCGACACCTCGATATGAAAGAGGGTGGTCTATTCTACTGAGCCGGATAGCCACACTGCGTTTACCTCGTTCACGTTGTTACAAAAGACTGTTTGATATTATAAACAGTACATGGGTGACCGGTCCTTTGTCGGTAATTTTTTAAAAGATGAAACTTGAAAAAATTAAAAAAAAATAGTTCGGCAGATGGGGCTTGATCCTAGGTATTTTCACTTCTAGAGAAGTAGAAGAAGAAGAACGGGTGGTCTAAAGACCACCTGTTCCCCGAATGAGCTAACCTAACACAACTTTACAATTATTGTCTGCGAAGATAGTCTTTCCTCTTTAATGTAAATTTTAGCATTTTTTCAGTGCCTGAAAACAGGCATAAAACGACTTTTTTTTAAATGAAGCCTAGCTAGATAGATTCTGAATTTGTCATGGTTATAATAATGTATTGTGCAATTTTTTTTCAGATTGATAGGAGACTTTCCTAACACATACATCTATACAAAGTTGGTGGCTGAAGATATAGTACAGAAATATTCAAAGGGACTTCCGGTGGCTGTATTTAGACCGTCTATAAGTAATTTTTTTATTTTATTTTATTATTAATTAAATTAAAATAGACACAGCTTAGGGTTTATAAGTTTACACCTAATGCCATTTTTGCATGACACAGCATGCAACTTAATTAAACATTATATTATATTTTTAAAATTAGAAACTAAGTATGAGAAAACTATATAAATAAAAATTAATTAAAAAGGATTTGAAAATAGATATTAATAAGAAACTGACATTACAAATATGATAATTAAACTATTTTAGATAATTTATTTCTAAAAACGTTGAGGCTGTCTTAAATTCAAATTCAAATTCAAAATATTCTTTATTCAAATAAACTTGTAAACAAGTGCTTTTGAATCGTCAACTCTACTGCTGGTTCGGAAAGCTGTTCCTACCGAGAAGAGCCAGCAAGAAACTCGGCGGTTGCTCTTTTAAAAATATAATTCTTAATATTATTTACATTAAGTCGTTACTGTCTTGTACAGGTTCAAAGAGAGCTATATCCACACATTCTTATCTTCTAAATAATCTTCAAGAGTATAGTAGGCTTTCTGTATCAGCCTCTTTTTAACAGTGTTTTTAAACTGCTGTAATGTCAGTGCTGAAATTGATTGCGGAATTTTATTATAGAATCTTATACCAAAACCCACAAACCAGTTACGCACTTTTGCAAGGTGCAAAGCAGGAACTGCAAGCTTATGTCGGTTCCTGCTTTGTCTATTGTATACATCACCTATCGTTTTATAATTCTAATTGTATACATCACCTATCGTTTTATAATTCTTTGTCGATAGTCTTATCTTTCGATACCAATGGGTACGTTCGTTTGTAATAAAAAATTTAAAAAGTTTTTTCGAGTATTCCTAATTATCTTTTAAACATATTTCTCGTTTTTATTCAAAAAATATAAATAACTTAACTTTATCCTAATCTTTCTGGGGTCGGCACAATATGTTTTTCTTTTTCATTCTGTTCTATCATTCGTCAAATCTGGCGCTACTCCTTTTATATGCATGTCATACTTCACACAATCCTAACCATCTTTTTTTAGGCCTCCTTCTAGGCACATATCCATCCACATTCAAATTTAACACTTGTTTTGTCACATGATTTTCGTCCCTCCTCATTACATGTCCATACCATCTTAATTTTGCATTTTCTCGTCTTTTCTATAATGGGTGCAACTTTCAGACTTAAATACCTTTATATACTCGTTTTTTTTTTTCCAGTTTTGTCACACCACACATTCTCATTTCATTTGAATGTACCCTACTTACAGAAATTATTTTTTTTTGTGATAACTAAATCACATTAGTAAATTGCGGTTTAATAAACTTTTTAGCGATTTTATTAACTTCATCGAACTACCTCTGTAGGTTAATGAAACTATTTACTTTTTTTCAGTTATTGGAACTGCGAATGAGCCTCTCAAGGGATGGATCGACAATATCTACGGACCAACTGGGGTAAGATATCCAGTAAACTTATTTGTTATAGTATCATCGAATTTAATATGTACAGGATAGATAATAATGAATTAAGATCTTGACACGCAAATATAATGATTATTATATATGATCGTATATGATTATAATGATTTTAATATTTAAAAGATTTTCATGAAATTCAGCAGTGGGTTTTGGGGGGAAAAATCGACCTAGCTAGGTTTAATTTTAAAAAAATGTTATTATATCCCTGTTTTCGGGCAATGTAAATGCTAAAATGTTGAATAGAATGTTAATGATATTTTAGCTGTCGTTTGTAAAGTTATAGCTCAGTGGGTAACGGACATACTAAAGAATTAAATTAAACCTGGGATTAAGCCCCTGATATTACCAACCATTTTTTGTTGTTTCACTATTGTTTCACTTCCACGTGCGCTATAAAATAAAACAATGATTTACATTGTATAAAATGTACCATATCCACTATTAGCATATTTTCTATAAGACTATAATTATAAGCAAATGTAGTTATAACAAGTCATAATTTAATACAATGACCGGAATGTTAATTATTTATAAAAGTCATTCAGGTTGGTCATAAGTTTATAGGTATAATGCATGTTGCATGCAATTTTGTTATACAAAGTAATATGCGTTAGATTTAAAGTTTTAACTATTTAATTTATAGAATTAGGCGTTACTTTGCGGAGGTCCATTATACAAAAGTAATCAGAATATTATTTTGCTATAATCCGCGATAAAAGAAAATATATGTAATGCTAAATGTAGAGTGTACTATTCGTTCTCGTACCTGATACATGCAGAATTTGTAAGAGCTCATGCACTACGCGACACCGATGGCACAACAATACACAAGCACTGCACACATTCACCACTACAATGTCAACAATTGTTTCGCCCCGTAACCGATCGTCAGGAGATAGACTCCACGACAAAATCTTAAAGCTTACGATTAGCTTTACGTTTTTTTTGTTAATTTCTGCATGTATCAGGTATGAGAACCAATAGTACACTCTACATTTAGCATTACATATATTTTCTTTTATCGCGGATTATAGCAAAATAATATTCACATTACTTTTGTTTTAACTATTTGACAACAATATTGCGCAGACAAAAAAATATAATTATCTTATCATTATCTTATTTCGTAAATGAACTGTGATAGCCCAACTCTCGACGGGGTCACGAGTTTAAATCCCGGGTAGCAATGAGTTTGTCTATTTAAACTTATGTGCCAAAATTATATTTGCAATTTATCACACGCTTTTTGGTGAAGGAAAATACTGTGACGAAAACTGCATATGTCTGGAAAATTCCGGGAATATGTGTAACTTACCAAGCTGCATTGGAGCAGCGTCTAAGCTCCAATCCTTCTCTTGTAATGAGAAGAGGCACAGCAGTGGGATAGTAAAAGGTAGAGCTTGTCTAATTTGAAATAAGTAAAGTAAGTAATAGCTGCTTGATACTATACCACTGCTGAGAATAGGCCTCTTATCACCGTTTTTGGAGAGAAGGTTTGGAGCTAAAACCCACCAAGCCGCTCCAATGCGGATTGGTAGGTTACACATATCTCCAGAATTTTCTAGAACTATGCAGGTTTCCTCACGATTCTATCCTTCACCGAAAAGCGTGAGATAAATTGCAATTATCAATAAGACATATAAGTTTTATCAGAAAAACTCATTGGTGTCTGCCCGGGTTTGAACCCGTGACCTCCTCGAAAGAGTCGCACGGTGTTACCGCTGGGCTACCACAGCTTAATTAGAAATGGCACGCCCTAACTAACTAGTGCTATAAATGTGATAGTGCTAATGTTTATAATGACATTTTGTCTGTTTGCGAACTTTGTGATTGACTAGTTGCGTGATAAATCTGGCAACGCTCTCTGTATGAAGATGCGCTGGCTTATTGTATGAAACAAGACGTTGAACAAATGATTCAAGAACAACCGTCCCTTAGCAACTACTCTCTCCTTACCAACTAATTGATTGTATTGTGTATACTATAACTTTGTGGTGTACAATAAAGTATATAAATAAAATTGAGCAATACATTTGTATTTTAAGTGTTTTTCGTACATATTTTAAATTTACTTGAGTGGTTAAATACGAGTGTGAGGCGCGTCGTTTTAGCCTACACGAGTTCTAACTAAACGGTACTATATTGTTTTATAACTCCTGGTAAGGTAAAATAGCAAATGTATATGACTTCGCAATCTAATTTAATCACGGTAGTTTCAAAATACTCTATTTGCTATAACTTTGCCCTCAATCATAACCGATGCGAATGCGATGGCCCAAAACCCGGAAATAGTCAGTTTTTCAGACACGTATCAAAGGGAATCGGAAATGGGCGATACGAGCCATAAGCAGTTGCCATCAAAAATGAAAGCTGTACTTTCTTAAAACTGTAGAGCTGCCTGCTAACAAATAAAAACTTGCAAAATGGTTACATTATTGCTAATTTTAAATTCCAGGTGGTAGTAGGTGCAGGCGTAGGCCTCTTACATGTCCTGAACTGCAATCCAAAAGTTATAGCTGATCTAATTCCTGGTGACATGGTCGTGCATGGCTGCATTGCCGCGGCTTGGAAGACTGCGAAAGATTACCCTGGGAATCACGAGGAAGCACCCGTGGATCAGTTACCGACTGTGTATAATTATATATCTTCAGAGCAAGTTCCAATTTCGTGGGGTAAGGTATTGTGTGATTAATTTATTTAAATAGCTCGTCTTGGTTTCAAATTGGGGTACAATGTATAAAATATTGTCAGTAAATCCAAATTAAACAGATCGTTCTCTATGCTTTATGGGTATTTCGTTATATTTCTTCCAGCAATAGACGTCCACTGATAAACATAGATCTCTTTAAAGGTTTTCCATAACACACGAATTTGTGCCATCTGAATGCAGCCGTTCCTTGCGATTTTCATTTCTTCCATTCGGTTTATAGTAATTGAATATCATAACTTTTAATGAACTTTTAAAAGTCTTTACTTTTAATCTTTTAATCATCTTTTAAACTTAAAAAAAAATACTCTTAATCTATCGCAGAGACATTTGATTTTTTGTAATAGAATCTCCAACTGCAGGTGTATTTTATATACATTGGAATCCTTTTGGGATATGCAGGATTACTTACAATTTTGAATAATGTATAGTTACCACTCTGGAACTAAGCGAATGTCTAAGCTCCAGCATACATCTAATTTATCGTTTATTTTCAGAAAACTTCATGAAATACAATGAAGTCCACGGACTAAAGGTTCCATCACAAACAGCGGTATGGGTTTATTTACTGCTATTGATACCTTCCAAATTCATGACCAACTTTTACACTTTCTTCTTGCATTGGATACCAGCTTATATCATAGATGCTGTTCTTATGTTAATTGGGAAGAAACCTATGTGAGTATGGAGTTAATAGAAATGTACTTTACATCGAGAATATGCATTTTATTAAAATTATAAAGGCTTGGTAATTTAAAACCTTATACAATGCAACGTAAATCTAATAAATTTTTACAGACGCCATGTGGTATCCGGCTGAATAGAATAGACCACCCTCATTTCTTACCGAGGTGTTGTAAAAGGCGACTAAGGTAAGTTGACCCACGGTGTGGTATCCGGCTGAGTAAAATAGACCACCCTCTTACTTACCGAGGTGTCGTAAAATACGATTATGGTAAGTTGACTCCAGGCAGGCGGTTGGTCGTAAAATACGTAGCCAAATCATGTGACAAACATGTTGTGCCGACCCCACTTAGAGTGAGAGAAGGGCAGGAAGATGTAACAAATTTGCACAAATTTGTAGTTTGAAATCGCAAAGTTGACATTTTTCTTTCTTTTTTCTGATACAAAATTTGCTATCGATTCCTGAACCTTAACTTCCTATTAAGCTCAAATTTAGACAATTCGTGTATTTTGACACTAAAGATGATGATGATAATAGAGTCTGATCAGATCAGCATTGGGATAGATTAATCGTCATGTCATCATTGTTCCCTTTTGTTCTTAAGTATGGCGCTATTTTTGGAATTTTATATTTAATGACCAGTTTTTAGAAGTTGCAGCTATAAAAATGTTTTCAATTTTTGATTTAAAAACTTTAATTTAACTTGCCGAGTATGTGTGTTTGTGAAGGTGGAATCTAGCAAGTTAAATTTGACCCACTTTACGGTGTCCGATTGAACTGAATTTTTACATACTGGTCCATTCCCGATAGCATGACCTGATGATGCTGTCAGGATTGTTTCCAGATGAGGGAACTCCTTAACGGTTTACAGTAAAAACATGACATTTTGTTAAAAACTTTTTTACTTGACTTGTTACAGGTTAAGAAAAGCGTACAAGAAAATTGAAAAGTTTTCAGAAGTGATCAGTTACTTTGCTCTCAGGGAATGGAAGTTTCATAACACGAATACCCAAAATCTACATAAGATACTTTGTAAAGCGGATAAAGAAATCTTCAAATTCAATATGGAGTCAGTTAACTGGAACGAATATTTTAAAGCTTATATAAGCGGCGTAAGAATATATTTACTAAAGGACCCATTAGACACACTTCCTCAAGCTCGAATTAAGTACTACAGGCTACGATTATTAAGCTATTTTGTAGTTGGTTTGCTTTGTTTTGTTTTTATGAAGCTATTTATTTATTTAACGAGGTTGTTACTTTAAGTAAGATGAAAAGACTGTTTGTTATATCATTAAGACTTTTTTGGGTAAATGCTCAATTTAATATATTATTTAAGGACACAAAACTCGCAGCCATACGTAATTTTATGTTTCTTTTTATTAGATTTAAGTTGCGTATAATACGCTTGGGTATCTGATATTTATGTATTTTATTTAAAAAACTTATCTAGGTGTTTTATATTGTTTGTGTTTTGTAAAAAATAATGTTTTACTCATATTAAGACAATGTTACAATGGTATAACCCTCTATCGTTTTTTCTTTCTTAGGTTTTGCGTTTTGTAAATATGTCTTATATATCCTGTACATTAACGCAAAAATTTAAGCGATTCAGTTTTCCATAAGATTGGGACAATTTTGATGCTGTTGTCGTTTGGAAGTTAGTATTTTGATCCGAACCATCCCACGTTATCACAAAGTAGTTTAACCAAGGTTAGACACATATCTCGAACTTAGACGCATAAGGTCGAATGTCAACATAAAACCAAATTTACTTTTTACACAGCCAGCCTAAGCTCGTCAAGTTCTTCCTAATGATCTTGGAATGATGTTTCTATCTAGATTATTTTCGAAGATACAGAGTTGCGTAAGGTCGTATGTCATCACATATTAGTAGACATTTGAAGATACGTTATATAGTACAAAATATAGGCATTATTGAGTCATACTTATTCTTGTTGGTTTCTGCATTTCGTCAGTAAGCTGATAAATTTTATAGAATTTTTAATAGACCGGCTAGATATAAGTCTCTCTCAGCTAACCGGAAACTATTATACTATAACACATTCAATGTCACTTTCCCCATAAGATTATTTTCTATAGCTATCTTTTATTCTTATTCTATTCTATTTCTAGCCAAACAATTAAAGTTCATAAAAATATATACTTTTCAAATGTCCGTATTTAAAAGGCTAATCGCGCGTATCCGAATCCAACACTTGTTTTATATAGAACGATACGTCAGGTAAATAAATAAATATATGGGACACTTACACACACGGTCGTCCGTCCCCAAAGTAATTAACTTAATACTTGTGTTATGGTAGACAGACAACTGGTGAATATATACTTATATATTTTTTAAATACATACTAAACGTGTACGTACGTTTATATACTCTTTTTTATACTCTTTATATTCTATATATAAAGAGTATAATGTATATACTTTTTATTTTGTACTCTTTTTCATTGTTTGTTGAGATTAGATATGAATTTTTAGATGAAACCAATGTAGCCAAATTAAACATTTTAATCTCATTTCACAAACATCGCATCTGGTAAAATTTATTATTATGTCCATTTTTATTATTGATTTTTAAAAAGGCAACGTTTCAAATAGTAACAAAAAATTTATTATTAATAATCGACTATTTAGATACGAATTAATCGATTTTATTCTACTCCAAGTCGCATCCCTACCGTGTACTCGGCCATGCACGTCTCCACGGCACTGTATATTTGACATTGAATGTGTTTCCGCAACGACTCCCGAAAGCGAGCCGTTACTTCCCACTACCGGAGAAGAAGTCCGAACCATAATTAAAAACCTCCGCTCCAAAAAAGCTCCCGGTCCTGATTCCATCTCCAACAGGGCACTGAAGTGCCTTCCCGACCAAATCATCCACCTACTGGTACTGATTTTTAATGCCCTCCTTGCCGGATGCTCCTTTCCTGACGAGTGGAAAGAAGCTACAGTGATAGGTATCCCCAAACCGGGAAAGCCTGGAAATCTCCCGATTAGCTATCGTCCCATTAGTTTGTTAAATAGCTTAGGAAAAATATACGAGCGAATTATCCTTGCCCGATTAAAATCCGTAGTCGATACTTATAATCTCCTTCCCAACGAACAGTTCGGATTTCGTTCAAAACACACCTGTGTTCAACAAGTGCACCGCCTCACGGAGCACATATTGCAAGGTTTACAAACCAAGCAGTTTACAGGTGTCATATTCTTCGATGTCGCCAAAGCCTTCGATAAGGTCTGGCATGCAGGCTTAATCCACAAGTTGCTCCTATTAAATATACCTGACAGACTCGTACTTATCATACGAAACTACCTCACCAATCGTACCTTTCGGTACCGCGTAGACGGCACTCTATCATCTCGCCGCCCTATCCGTGCCGGTGTCCCTCAAGGATCTGTGCTGGCACCCTTATTGTACTCGCTCTACACGAGTGACATTCCACGGGCGCCTATTAAAGAGCGCACTCATCTTGCCCTTTTCGCGGATGATACCGCTGTATTTACCACATCTCGCCAACCTCAAGTTATCACTAGACGTCTCCAGAAAGCGGTAGACAGCCTCGGACGCTGGTTCCGTCGATGGAGAATCGAAATAAACCCTGATAAAAGTGCAGCTATGCACTTTATCGGTAATCGCTTCCGATCTCACATAGACACACCTACGGAAATTTCCCTTTACGATACACCAATTCACTGGCAACAGAAAGTCAAGTACCTAGGTGTCACCTTCCAACCTTCCATGACCTTCCACGAGCACATACGCATAGTCTGCAATAAGGCTGCGTATGTCATGGGACGACTTTATCCGATGTTATGCAAGAAAAGTAAAATGTCACTCCGCAACAAAGTGACACTCTACAAAACTTGCATAAGACCAATAATGTCCTATGCGAGCGTTGCGTTCGCGCACGTTTCAAAGGTCAGATTGCTCACGCTTCAAAGAATGCAAAACCGATTTATGCGGACAGCCACTGGTTGTCCGTGGTTCATGCGGAACGTTGACCTCCATAGAGACCTCGACCTCCCTACCATTACTCACCTCTTTAAACGTTTTTCGAAGTCTTACTTCGAGAAATCCGAGGTACACCCAAACCCTCTCATTTCAGTTGCTGCCACTTACATCCCAGTTAGGTCTGACCACCGAAAATATAGGCGTCCAAAAAGCGTCCTATATGACCCTGACGATCAAATAACGATCGCAAACACAGAAACACGTAATACACACACACAGCGTCTTCGCCGGCGAAGACGAGGTCCCAGATTTCTGACATCGGTTGGTCGTGGCTTCTTGCCACCCTTCCGTCGTCGTATTGACTAATCAAAGTCATACTATCAGCCCTCCACTACACGTCGCCCTAAGCCGTGGTCCGGCCTCACAGGAGGCACCCTTAGGACGACGTTCCCCGACGCTAGTAGAGCTTCTGCGCTCTACTCTACGCATTTCGCAACCTCGGCGATGCTTCTGCGCTCGCCCGTCCCGCCCGGTGACGCTGTAAAAGCCGTTAGGGCTAACAGCATATTGTCAATTCGAAAAAAAAAAAAAAAAAAAAAAAAAAAAAAAAAAAAAAAAAAAAAAAAAAAAAAAAAAAAAAAAAATGAATGTGTATAAACGATATAACGAGAATATAGAACAATAATTTTAATAATAATCAGCCTGCTATAAATTCTTTAAATACGCATTAAAAAAGCAACAAATACCCGTAAAACTCGAAGTTGTCTAACTTGATGAATATTTATGTCTGATCAGTTTTATACATATCTCTCGCTCAGGATTAAAATGACTGAATTCAAAATTAGTCTTGATTGAGTTAGATACATTATAATCCTTATTTTAATGTCATCTATGAAATCTCGATACGACCTATTAAAAAACTAGTGTTTTCTTGCTCTTCGAAGTTATGTCTCTTTAACACTCACGATTGTACAAAAGTAATGAGAATATTATTTTGCTATAATCCGCGATAACGCGCGTTTATCGCGGATTATAGCAAAATAATATTCTCATTACTTTTGTATTATGGACCTCCGCAAAGTAACGCCTAATTCTATAAATTACTCACGATTGTTTTAGGCGCTACGCTATAATGTCATCTATGAAATCTCGATACGACCTATTAAAAAACTAGTGTTTTCTTGCTCTTCGAAGTTATGTCTCTTTAACACTCACGATTGTACAAAAGTAATGAGAATATTATTTTGCTATAATCCGCGATAACGCGCGTTTATCGCGGATTATAGCAAAATAATATTCTCATTACTTTTGTATTATGGACCTCCGCAAAGTAACGCCTAATTCTATAAATTACTCACGATTGTTTTAGGCGCTACGCTATATTCCAATTTGCTACATTACAACTTTTTTGAATTAGGTCACTTTAATACTAAGCATGTGATATGTTGTTTAAATAAGGATATTTTTTGAATACACATTTTTTTCTGTTTATAAAACCTGTTGCACTGTGGTGGTTTTGAGTATCAATAAATTAGTAATGTTTTAGTGCCCTTCGATAACGGATCATTGATATTATTATATTTAATAGTTTCTTATTGTTCCAAGATGTTGAAATTAAAGTTGTTATTGCAGGTTTGTAGTATTTGAAAATAATGGTCTTTGGGTATTTTTTAAAGATTATAAGTGTGTCTGCTAACAATATTTGTTAACAATATTCTGTGAACAATATTTATCAGAATTATTTACTGACTGCAACAATGTTCTAACATATGTCTTATGTAAGATCTATTGGAAGAACCGATAATAACAGCCTGATCGACGACAGTAAAGTTTCTTGTTTTAAAGAAATAAACTATTTTTATAACAGAGAAGTTGCTATTTTTAATCAATATTGTACCTTATTATTCAATACGTCGTGTCGTATCCGGCTGCGTAAAATAGACCACCCTCTTACTTACCGAGGTGTCGTAAAATACGATTATGGTAAGTTGACGCCAGGCAGGCGGCCGGTCGTAAAATACGTAGCCAAATCATATGACAACATGTTTGTAACATGTTGTGCGAACTCCACTTAGAGTGGAGGATTGCATGGAGGAGGCAGGAGGATGATTGTACCTTATTATTCAAATGACAGAGATTTATATTAAACATCACAGATGAGATGCTGAAGAAAGGCAAGAAACTCTATACTTAATTTAAAGAAACGGAGACTTTTGGGGCCCTATTATAAAAGGTATAAAGGGAGATAGGGCTTGAAAAAAAGCGATATTTTTTATGTTTCAAAATTTACAGAAATTAGCGTAATTTGCAAGCTGGAAATTGAGGAAATCTTTAAAATGTGTTATCGATTACGATAATCGATTAAAGTAAACGAATAATTAAACGTACAACTAAGATGGTGTTGATTACATGACTATACTTACTAATATTATAAATTCGAAAATATGTCTATCTGTCTGTTATGTTGTCACGGCCAATCCGCTGAACCAATGTAATTTGGCACAATTATTCCTTATACACCGTAAAATATATGCTATAGAAATCTTGTAAATGCAACAGAAATAGGATGACATTTAAAAACGCCATCTATTATCAAACTAACAAAAGTTTTTTATTCACGATATGTCAAGAGGCTAGTCAAATCTGTAATTTAAAGAAGTTTTTATTCTGTTGTTTGGCTAGCATGTCATTTAGAAATGCCATCTATAGCCAAGTCTGTAAATCAAAGAAATAGTTTTTATATCACGATGGAGAGGCGAGGAGACGAGGCGGCGGAAGTTCGAGTATAGAAGCCCGACCAATATATAACCCCAAAGGCGTCCGCCTCAAAAGCGGACTCCTGGCCACCTAGGCCGAATAAATTACCCGGGCGATGATGATCGCCCGAGAGGACAAGCCCGGGTAAAGAGGTACAACCTCGAGGCCCGTAGCCCTCCCGTCAAGGGAAGAAGACCCACAATATATCACGATGTTTGCCTTACATCGAAAAAGTTATTTTAAAATTTTTTATGTTTTATATTTTGGTTTCTGTTATTAGCTAACAAATTTAGGTAACGTAAACTAGGACATATATCCTATGTGAGTCTACATAGACAACTTCGATTTAAATGATATTTCAAACCTTTCTTATGAATCACTTTATCTTTCATAGAAAACTACGTGAAAATTAGTTCTTAATATAATAAGGCTCAATATGTCCTCTTGCATTTCAAGTATAACGAACAACTGCTAGCAATATTATATTCATCCTAATCCCCCACTAATTATTAATTATAACGTAAACTTTTAAGCAATTTAAGTTTTTGCACATTTAATTCAAGCAATTATATCTAATTATCCATTTTTGTACCTCTCGTTTATCGTTTTTTTTGGTATATTTAGTTAAAAATTAATTACACTGAACAAATTACTTGGTAGAACCATTAGATCAGAATCTTGTTACGGAATATATCCGTCAACATTTATAAAAAAGTCTAAACAAACTCAATGTGACACAGACAAAATATATAGTACTAGTTACTATAGTATCTACTAATGGTAGATGGCGCATTTCAATGTCATCCTATTCCTGTAGAATTAACAGGATTTCTATAGCCTATATGTTAATCCGCTGTATAAGGAATAAATATGCCCAATTTTATTGATATTGGTTCAGCGGATTCGTCGTGTAAAAGTAACAAACATACATCCATACTCACAAACTTTCGCATTTATAATATTAGTAAGATAGTAGGAAGTAGTATAGGATAAGAAGTAGGATAGGATACGATTGGATAGGATAGGATAGTAGGATAGGATTGGTGGCATCTATTTGGTTCGGCAAACACGGCATCATTACTTCGCACATCATAATAAAGTAGCGGCCTGCTACTCTCCCACTACTGGAAATAGGCCTCTTCTCTCCGTTTTTGGAGGCAAGGATTGGAGCTAAGACTTACCACGCTGCTACAATACGGATTGGTAGGTTACACATATCTCCAGAAATCCCTAGAGATATGCAGGTTTCCTCACGATGTTTTCCTTCACCGAAAAGCGTGTGATAAATTGCAATTATCAATTAGACAATTTTTACAGAAAAACTCATCGGTGTCTGCCCGGATTCGAACCTATGACCTCCTTGAAAGAGTCGCACGGTGTTACCGCTGGGCTACCACAGCTACATCATAATAGCACGCTTTAATTACGTTGTAATTACGTTATTGTAATCAGTTGAGCGGACATCTTAGAAACGACAAGAAACTCAGCTCCTGCTCTTTTGACGCTCTTCATCCTCCTGCCCACATGATTTGGCTACGTATTTTAAGACCGGCCGCCTACCTGACATCAATATACCTTAGTCATATGTTACAACACCTCGGTAAGAAAGAGGGTGGTCTCTTCTACTCAGCCGGATATCACACGGTGGGTCAACTTACCTTAGTCGCCTTTTACGACAGGTCGGTATCATGCTCTTTTGACGCTATTAAAAATACACAGCACAAGTTATGGCTGGTTATATTTTAATCATAACTATTTTTTTTTCTCATTGAACATAGATGTAAAATTTTGTATCAGTGGAAACTTAATTGATTTCTGTATACAACATAAGTTAGATATTTAGGTAAGTATTTTCATAATTGTTTATTTTTCCCCAAAAATAAATAAATTAATAAAATAAATTAATGACTTGATTAACCTCTTAACAGCAATTTGCGTCTCGATATTACCTCATCTCATACTTACCAGTGCCATGATATAACACATTTAATTACTACTGACAGCTGAAACACTCAAAAACCGACTCCCAACCTTAAAGAATAATCATCTCTACTTGGCAGAATCTAACAATTTAAACAAACGTCAACAGGAATCCAGAGAACAATCGTTATTCTGGGTGACCGTTCCTTTGTCCTTTGTGGGTGTGGAAGATCTCGTTTCGAGAGCTGGAGTGGCCGATGCTATGGCCGAAGCTGGTGGAAGCCTTCCCGGAAAGGAAGGGAAGGAAGGAGAAGTTAAGTACAATACTGCTGGTTATTGCACGATGCGATGTCTGGTGTCTGCGGCGTTGAAGTTAAGCTCCTTGAAAAGCATATACAATGTTGCTTTTGCTGTTTGGGGGTTGGTCACTTTCTTGTTATATGTGACTCGAAAGTCCATCGAAGCACTGAGTTCTATTGTTGCGACTAGGTCGACAACATCGCTGCTCGATGCTCGCAGGCTTCTAAGTGTGGGTCATGCGCTAGTGCTGGTCTGCCGGCAACTCATAGGATGATGGGAAGGCTTTGCAACCCCATCAATAGATCCAGCGGGTTTCAGAGGGGCCCTACTAGTAGTTCCACTTCGGAGCCTGCAGTCGTTGCTGCGGTCGATATCCGATCGTTCATGGCGAACGGCGATGTGGAGATACTGGACAGAAAGAATTAGTATGTAGCATTAATAGACAAACAAATCCGAGAACTGATATGCAAGAGTTAAAATTGTCAAAAATATGCTCCGATTATGTTGGTAGGCGTATTAATTCGAAGAATTGTGGCCCGAGCGCGAGTTAAAGTCGCTTAGCCACTGATCCGACCGCTATTATGAATGAGTGAGCATTATGTGACCATATTTCTCACATCTATAAAGATAAAAGCTCGTTAATACTAACTGACTGACTGACTGACTGATTGTGGTGGCAGTGTTAGGAACTAAGCGAGTTTGCAATGTATTTCAATGGCAGTTTCATTTTCGAACGACATTCGATTATTTATAAATTTCGGCCTAAAGTTGTGAATAGCTCATGCGCAGTTTTCTACACTATTATCCGTGTAATCACGTGTAAGGAATGGAAAAGTTACAGTCGTCAAGTTTTAATTAACGAGGACGCAAATTTATCTAATTAATTTGAATCTTATTAAAATATATTACTAATTAAAGTTAATAAACATAATATTAAAGGTAATAAATGTTTAAATCTAGGAAAACTGCTGTTTTGGTGTATTTCTTGTGCACTTATAAACGACATTTTTTCTATCTTCAACGCCAAGGCCTAGTCGTAGATGATATATTTTATACGATAACTGGTAAATTTTCTATTTTATTCAGCAATCAGTGCTGTTTAGGATCGCGTATAGAACAGAGCTGAGTGATAAATTAAGCGTCGATTTTTCAGTAAGCTTTGAAAGAAAATTACCGGTACGTTTCTCAATCAATACAAATAATTTAAAAATCCATTAATAGATATGGTTTAATACTATTATTTGTTTAATTAAATAATATTAATTTATTATTAATACTTATTTTAATAAAATAAAATCTTTGTTCGAGTTGTTACAAACTCTTTCGAATCGTCATATTTTAATAAAGCTGCCTATCTCTGTTTTAGAAAGATCTGGTTTGTGAAGAACCAGGGAGAATCACGGCGGTCACTCTTTTCAAAATAATTATTTAAATAATAGATCCTTTTTTAAAATAACTTTATTTTATTAGCATACTATTTTGTTATTATAATATCTTCTTTATATTAAATGTTATTTAGTGTTTGTTTTTTAACAATGAAAAACTGCTACAATAAAATTAAAATACGATAGCTTAGCTGGGTTTTCAAGCGATTCCATAATTAGATTACCCGATTTTATTATCGAGTTTCGATATTACAAATCTGGTTATTTTTCCCTTTTTTTTTCAAGTACCATTCTTTGAGAGAATAAATATTTCTGGGAACCCTTTATTTTGACACATCTAATTCATATTTAAGTATATCATCCAAAAACCTACTGAGCGAAGCTCGTGCAAAGGTTGTTATATTGTATAGAAAATATTTAATAAAAGTTAATCTGTACTTAATTTCGGAATCTGTCTTTACTTATTCGTCTGTAAATTTATTGCATTACAAAAATTTCGCCTCCCCTCAAATCACATCGCCCGATCCTCGAGCCTAACGGGCCTATCTGTAAATCCAGCACTGGTTACAGATATTAGAAATAAAAACTGTTCATTATTATAAATTTGTAAATAAATGCTTTAAAATTTGTATTTTTACTAGAAAAAGATAGTATTAAAGAAGGATTCATAAATCTTGTCGTCATTTTCTTCTTCAACCGATGGACATAGGTCTCTTCATGGGGTCTCCAGAATACACGATTTGTGCCGCTTGTATCCAGCGGCTTTGAGGCTTGTAACTTTTTGAGGTCGTCAGTCCATCTAGTAGGGGGTCTCCCGACACTGCGCTTTCCGGTGCAGGGTCGTCATTCCAACACTTTGAGACCCATGGGTTCTCCGCACTATATGCCCGCCCGTAGCCACTTCGGCTTCGCGACCCGCTGAGCTATGTCGGTGACTCTGGTTCGTATCACGTAGAGATACTTCCGAGAACAGCTCGCTCCATCGCTTGCTGAGCGACTCTGAGTCTTCTTATGAGACCCATAGTCAGCGACCGTCGCTGTCGTCATGAGCTAAACTAATTTAACGTAAACACCGCATGCTATTCAACAACAATAACTTTTTAGTCTAGTTATTAATAATTTATAGAATAAGGCGTTTCTTTGCGGAGATCCATAATACAAAAGTAATAATGAAATTACTTTGCTATAATCCGCAATGAAGTTAAACAGAAAATGTAAAGTGGACGATCCGTTTGAAAACTGATTGTCCACTCTACTTTGGAGTAATACGACTTCGGTGTAAGACGTATATATTATTACTTATATAATTTCATTATTACTATTGTATTGTGGATCTCCGCAAAGTAACGCCTAATTCTATAAATTAATAATAACTAGACTAAAAAGTTATTACTCATCTAAGTGTTATTGTTGTAGACATGGTTTTGATAGAAAAAATTAATGGTAACGCTGAAAATTTAATAAATGGTTATACTGTTAAGGAAGACAAAATGGGAGAATCTCAAATTCAGAAAACCTTCGCTGGATGTTCAGTATTTATTACTGGAGGCACCGGCTTCTTGGGGAGACTCCTTATTGAAAAACTACTAAGGTAATTATAGAGATTACATTTAAATTATGCTCCTTACAATTTCAGAACCTATTTTGCTAATTAAATATAAATTCAATATCAATTTTCATATTTAAACGAACTTTTTTTACATAAAACCTAGCTAGATCGATTTTTCTCCTCCAAAATCCCCTACAAGCTGAATTTCAGGATCAGCATGTAGGGGATTTTGGGGGAGAAATATCGATCTAGCTAGGTTTTATGTAAAAAGAAACGTTTAACCCTGTTTTTGGGCATTAAAAAATACTAAAATTAATATTGATTTGAATTTTTGCCATTAACTGTCAAGTCAGCGTAGCTTATTTGGGGAACGGGCAGTCTCGAGAAATGTAAATACCTAGAATCGATCCCAAACTAAATAATTATTTTTTCTTTTTTTTTGTTTCTTTTTTTTATTTTGTAAATTACCGAACAAGGGTCGGTCAACCAGGCACTCTGACTTTAATCATCACGCTCGCATAGGCCATTATTGGTCTAAGACAAATTTTGTAAAGAATCACTTTGTTGTGTAAACATTAGTTTTATTGCTTACCATCTGATAAATTATATCTCTAGATCGTGTCCGGACATAAAGATGCTATACCTACTTATAAGGTCCAAGAAAAATAAAGACGTTTCGAAAAGGATACAAGAACAATTCGATACTGAGGTTTGAATTTAAATATATTATTTACAATTATATTATATTTTTGTACACAAGATATTTCGTGCCATTAAATTTTGAGTTTTAAAGCAAAAATATTAAATTGCAATGGCAAAATCTTGTATATTTTGAAAAATAACATATTTGATACAACAGTAGTGCCACTGCTGGATATATCCCTTTTGCCTCCGTTTTTGGAGAGAAGGGTTGGAGCTAAGACCCACACTGCTCCAATCTGAATTGGTAGGTCACACATGTCCCTCAGAAAATTCTAGAGATATGTACGTTTCCAAACGATGTTTTCCTTCACTAAAAGCGTCGGATAAATTGGATATAGTTTCAAATATATAAATAAAACACTACACTTTTTAATCGAATGTTACAAACAACGCATCTATTATTTTTATTGGTAGTTGTCCACTTTAATTAGCGTTTATTCTAATTAACTAATTCTAATTAATTATTAACGCCGCGTGGTATCCGGTTAAGTAGAATAGACCACCCTCATTCTTACCGAGGTGTCGTAAAAGGTGGCTAAGGTAAGATGACATCAGGAAGGCGGCCGGTCGTAAAATATCTAGTCAAATCATCAACTTACCTTAGTCGCCTTTTACGACATCTCGGTAAGAAATGAGTCTATTCTACTCAGCCGATTTTTCTCGCGTACATGGATAGATTTAACATTTACGAGCAAAAAAGTATGGATTGAGTCTTGCACTTTTTTCAGTAAAAGTCAAATTGAACTTTTAGTTTAACTTGAAGTTGTTGTTGTTGAAAGTTGAAAGTTGTTGTTGAAGTTGTTGTTAAGTCTCTCAAACTTTTATTATAATTTTTTTGTCTACAGCTTTATGATAAATTAAGGAAAATGATGCCAAACTTCATAGATAAGATATCTGTGATCGAAGGTGACGTCGGCCATCTTCAATTGGGTATCAGTGACGAAGACAGAGTGAAGATCATAGGCGAGGTAGGGTAATATCCGAAGGTAAATTATGTGTAGGTGGCTTTTGTCGGTATTTGATGTACTAAAAGTGACAATTATGCTAAGTATACACTTCGTCTTACAAATCGTCAAGGTAGAGTGAAAATCGCAATACCTTTTGTGGCAATCTAATTTGATATAATAAATCATCATCTTCCTGCCCTTATCCCACTCTAAGTAGGGTCGGCACAACATGTTATAAACTTGCTGTCACATGATTTGGCTGCGTTTTTACGACCGGCCGCCTGCCTGACGTCAACTTACCTCAGTATATTTTACGACACCTCGGTAAGAAAGAGGGTGGTCTATTCTACGAAACCGGATACCACACGGTGGGTCAACTTACCTTAGTCGCCTCTTACGACACCTCGGTAAGAAATGAGGGTGGTACTATTCTATTCAGCCGGATACCACGCGGCGTCTAATTTGTTATAAAAAATATTACTAAAAATGATTAAGACTATTTTAGTGATGTTTTTTAAATATTAGGACAAGCAAAGAGGCCGGGTTCTATATACTTTTCCATAAGGTCTAAATGTTGTCTAAATAAATCTTAGGCACTACGCCTAAGATTTATCGAAATCCTACTTGGTTAATAATGTAAAACCGAATTCTTGATGAATCTCAAAAAATTTACCTAAATAAAATCTCATTCATAGTATTATAATAAATAACAGATTAGTAACTGGACTTATTCTTAGATATAAGTTAATTTATAAGTTAAGGTTAGCTTTAATTTGCTTAGTAGCCTTTTGGCTCTTCGTAACATCAAACTTCAAAATGCCTATTATTAAATAATAGTATTTTACAGGTTGAGTTTATATTCCACGTCGCAGCTACAGTTAGTTTTGACGAATCGTTAAAAACAGCTGTAGAAATTAACGTACGAGGCTCCAGGGAGATGCTGAAACTCGCGCGAGCTTGTGAAAAACTACGCGCATACGTACATGTTTCTACTGCATACAGGTAAAATAAATAAATTTTATAATACATACCGTTAGGAATCCAGATCTTCAAGCTGTTTTTTTTTGTTTCTATATCTCTTTATTGCATACGCCGTGTGGTATCCGGCTGAATAGAATAGTACCACCCTCATTTCTTACCGAGGTGTCGTAAAAGGCGACTAAGGTAAGTCGACCCGCCGTGTGGTATCCGGCTGAGTAGAATAGACCAACCTCAATTCTTACTGAGGTGTCGTAAAAGGCGACTAAGGTAAGTTGACCCCACCGTGCGGTATCCGGTTTAGTAGAATAGACCACCCTCTTTCTTACCGAGATGTCGTAAAATACGACTGAGGTAAGTTGACGTCAGGCAGGCGGCCGGTCGTAAAAACGCAGCCAAATCATGCGACAGCATGTTTATGGCATGTTGTGCCGACCCCGCTTAGAGTGGGATAAGGGCAGGAAGATGATGATATCTCTTTATTGCATCAATGAATATAAAAATGAGAAAGAAACAACATAAAGTGCAATGGCGGGCTTATTCCTGAATCTGTAATAGCCTATATAAGGCAATGGTTAACGTCACAAAAGACTATCCTAATTCGATCTTCGATCATCTTTCTCGATTTTTGTTTGATCAAGTATTATATAATTAGATCAAGTATTATTACATCCATTGACATTTTCGCATATACTTGATAAATTTTTAATAAAATTTTGACTGCATGCGACAACTAGATATAATGTTTATTTAATTTATTTATTAAAAAGTTGTTTAATTAATAAAGTTTGTTATAGTAACTGTCCATTAGAAGAAATCGACGAGACTTTCTATGATGCTTCAATAGCTGGTGATAAATTGATAGACCTCGTTGAGAATATAGATCAAAACACGCTCGACAAAATCACACCAGGGTAAGCATTTATTAAACTTTATTAAAAGGAATGCAGTTTCATATAAAACTTAGGGTCCGACCACGCGCTAAAGCTCAGTCTGTTTTCAAAAGCATCCTTGAAAATAATGCAGTCGTTATAAGCTCTCAAAGGCTAGATTTACTCCTACTTCTTGATTTAAAGCCGTCTCGATAAATAAAAGGCTTTATAGAACGATAGCTGACCTGGCAAACGTTGTTTGCCGTATATATTACTAGCTATCGCCAGCGGTTCCGCCCGCGTTGTAAGATTAAAACCGTAATATAGTATTTTAATAACCATAAAAATGGTTAAAGTGGCTTACCCTTAAAAGCTACACATATGCTGTCGCGGACTTTTATCTAGAACTTTTAGAGGGGAATAATTTTGTAATACATGATTTTTTAATAACTTTCACCGTTTACGGAAAAAATTAAAACTTTTAGCGCACGCAACGAAAGCTTTAAATTATGCTGTTTTCGTAATATTTTTTATTGCTCCCTCCTTCTTCATTTGTCTCCTCTTCTTACTCTCTTTTTCATCTTAGGGTGATAGTCTTTAGCCTTCCTGGATAAATAGACTATCTTACATTAAAAGATTTTTTTGGTTTAGTAGTTCCTGAGATTAGTGCGTTCAAACAAACAAAAACTCTTCAGCTTTATAAATTAGTTTAGATTTTTAGGGTATTTTAAGTGTACGTTATAGAAAAAAAATTGTAGTAGGACAACCCTTATCACGTAGGGGTATGAAAAATAGATAGTAGCCGATTCTCAGACCTATTGAATACGCATATAAAATTTCATAAAAATCGGTCAAGCTGTTTCGGAGGAGTATGGTAAATAACATTGTGACACGAGAATTTTATGTATAAGATTTGTTTTCTACCTTAGTTGAATGTTAAAGTACTTTGTACTCTTTTTTATGAGTAACGTGTGTTATTTGTTATAATAAATTTTTACTCTCTTTTAGATTGATAGGAGAATTTCCAAACACATACACTTATAGTAAGTTAGCAGCTGAAGATATAATACAGAAACAATCAAAGGGGCTCCCAGTGGCTGTATTAAGACCATCTATAGGTAATGAATAACTTAAATAATAATAGGACTGGACCGTTGGCGCAGTTAGCTTCAGCTCCGTGCTCAGTTAAATAAACAAAATATAATACATAATTATATTTTTAGCATAACTTTAGTCGCGTGCGTCGCGTAAACCAACAGATATATTATTCATCATCCTCCTGCTCTTATCCCACTCTAAGTGGGGTCGGCACAACATGTTACAAACATGTTGTCATATGATTTGGCTACGTATTTTACGACCGGCCGCCTGCCTGACATCAACTTACCTTAGTCGTATTTTACAACTCCTCGGTAATAAAGAGGGTGGTCTATTTTACTCAATCGGATACCTTACGGTGGGTCAACTTACCTTAGTCGCATTTTACGACACCTCGGTAAGATATGAGTTTGGTCTGTTCTACTTAGCCGGATACCACACGGCGGGTCGACTTACCTTAGTCGCCTTTTACGACACCTCGGTAAGAAATGATGTTGGTCTATTCTACTCAGAAGTATACCACACGGCGGTCCAACAGAGATATTATTATTACTCATTATATCATAAGATTCGGAAAAAATTTGAATCGAATCAATACAAAAACTAATATCGAAAACTTTCCACATCAGAGTAGTTGGAAAATGATTTGGTTAGATTAATTGAATATCTTTATTTAATTCTCGTTAAATAAATATTACGCACATGACGCTCTTTCTTTCAGTAATAGCAACAGCCAAAGAACCAATCGAAGGATGGATCGACAACATGAATGGACCTACCGGGGTAAGAATCTAAATCTTCCTGCTTTACCTAACCCCTTCGGACGTCTTGTGCAGAATTACGCACATAATCTTTAAAGTCTTATTTTATTTTTATTTCACTAAATGTACTCATCTGTGTGTGCATATTCAAATTCAAATTCATAATATTCTTTATTCAAATAAACTTCTAAACAAGTGTTTTTGAATCGTCAACTCTACTGCTGGTTCGGAAAGCTGTTCCTACCGAGAAGAGCCAGCAAGAAACTCGGCTGTTGCTGTTTTCTCGTTCTTTATACTAGTTACATTTAAACTTTTCTATCTTGTACAGGGTCGAACAATATCTATATTTACGCATTCTTATCGTCTTAATAATCCTCAACAGTATAGTAGGCTTTCTGTATCAGCCTCTCTTCATCTCTTTAATAGGGTTTTTGTTGTTTTCATAATTCTAAATGTGCCGGAAAAATCGGAAAACTTTATAAATATGTATGATTTACACATTTATTTTTATAATGTCCTTAAAAAAATAATTTAACTATCCATTAACAATAATTCTGATCTGAAGAGAATAATATTTAATTACTTCCTAGCACAAAAGTAATAATGAAATTATTTTGCTATAATCGGCAATTAAGTAAATAGAAAATATATATAATGCTAAATGTAGAGTGGACTGTCTGTTTTCATACCTAATACATACCTGGTTCATACCTGGATTCGTTTTAGTTCATATTCAGTCATTATCTTGCCCTTATCCCAGTCTAAGTGGGGTCGGCACAACATGTTGTCACATGATTTGGCTATGTATTTTAAGACCGACCGCTTGGCTAACGTCAACTTACCTTAGTCGTATTTTACGACACCTCGGTAAGAAAGAAGGTGGTCAATTCTACTCAGCCGGATAACACACGGCGGGTTGACTTACCTTAGTAGTCTTTTCCGGACACCTCGGTAAGAAAGACGGTGGTCTATTCTACTCAGCCGGATAACACACGGCGGGTCGACTTATCTTAGTCGCCTTTTACGACATCTCAGTAAGAAATGAAAGTTGTACTATTCAGCCGGATACCAGACGGCGTAAATCAAGAGCCAAGAGTGTTTCAGACTATTTATTGTTCATTAAAAAGGTACCAGAAAGTAATCATTAATCGAAAACTAATAAGAATATTATTTTGCTATAATCCGCGATAAAAGAAAATATATGTACTGCTAAATGTAGAGTGTACTATTCGTTCTCATACCTGATATATGCAGAATTTGTAAGAACTCAAGCACTACCCGACACCGATAACACAACAATACATGAGCACTGCACACATTCACCAACACAATCTCGTCAATTGATTCGCCCCGTAACCGAAGCATCGTCAGGAGATAAACTCCACGGCAAAATCGCAAAGCCGCAAATGTATTATGGGACTCCGCAAAGTAACGCCTAAATCTATAAATTATTTAATCATCCATCCATCCATCCATCCATCAGCCTTTCGCAGTCCACTGCTGGACATAGGCCTCCCCATGTCTGCGCCAGACATCCCGGTTCTCCGCAATGCGCATCCACCTGGCCCCGACAATTATTATTATTTAATCATTAATCGAAAATTAAAGGTGACAGCAGCTGCGATGTTGGGCTTGGCACATGTCGCGAATTGCGGTTCCAATTTTATAACGGATTTAGTTCCTGGTGATATGGTTGTGAATGGTTTGATCGGAGTGGCTTGGAAGACAGCTAATGTCTACTCTCGACACAACGATGAAGCACCCGTGGATCGGATACCAACTGTGTATAATTATATATCCTCAGGGCAAGCTCCGGTAACTTGGGGTAAGACATTGTAATTGTTGACTTAAAGCCTGTTTCACAAGTCACTGATAAAGTGTCGGATAGTGAACCGACAAATTAACTAAGTAGCATATAAATATCTCTAAAAAGAGAATCTAAAAATTGAAAAATTAAAAAAAAAATTGCGGCCATTTTGGAATAGGTATTTGCTATCGGGCAGATAAACAAAATAACAGCCACACGATCTACCTGTTAACTTATTAGGGACTTTAAGTGTTATAAGCCTATCAGAAAACTGAGAAACGCAAAATTCCGAGATATATGTCAGATATGTTTCGAATAAGCTAACTGACAGTTTATTGGTAACTTGTGAAACAGGCCCTAGAGCTTTTATCCATCTTTGAATCATATTATGCCAAATTCTTTCGTACAAACCTTCGCCGTCTTTCTGTATAATGTATGTGCAATAAATAGTTATGATATATTATGTATATAAAATTCTCATGTCACAACGTTAGTAACCATGTACCTATACTCTTTTGAAACGGCTTGACTGATCCTGTGACAACGTGTTTATAACATGTGACGACCCCACTTAGAATGGGATAAGGGCAGGGGGAGGATGATAGTAATGAGTAGATTGTTAACGGTGATATACCGGAATTGTATGTTTTTTTGTCGTGCACAGTCATACCTTATATTTCCTGTTACAGTGACATCAAAGTGTTGATATTTCGCTTTGTAGAAATTAACCACGATATCATGTCGCGCCACATAGTCACATCTTTACGAAAGATTTTGCATGTCGTAGTCAATTTTTGAGCAATCAGTTTTCATAATATCTATTATGTAACTTATTATCAGATTGGTTGGTTAACTAATCATAACTAGCCCCATCGCGCGAGACAACGCACGTGTCCTTTTCACAGAGTACAGCAGTGCAGCACCATACAATAATAACAGTAGATGAGCCCGGGATGCTAAATTTTCAGTAACTAAAGCGTCAAGGGAACCTATAGGATTGTGAAGACTAAGTCCTAAAAGGAAGAAAGTTTATGTTAAGTTTATGTTAAGTGTGGAGGAAAGCGTGTAAAAAATTAAAAAAAAAACCCGTTACATGGAAATACTTGAGCGCGTCAGTTATTCATAATGTATACACGCTATGTCCTTCTGATAACTGAGCGACATTAATCTGACGAGTAATTAGTGGAGGGTAGCGCAATTATTGTCGACGTTAGTCGTGCAACTGGTCGAGCAACAAATTCATGGATTTGTTTTTGTTTTACAGCCGTTTCACGCACTCCTCAGCGCACTTTTCTGCGTTGCAAATCTTAGTGGTGCTTTATAAATACTTTGAATTTTGGCAGAGGGGTGCGCCATGTTATCGTAGTTCATCTAAACATGTATTAGATTTAGGGAGGATCGTATCGCCTATATGTATATTAATATGTTTGTCTACAGGAACATTTTTAAAGTACAACGAAAAATACGAACTACGGTATCGAACGTCACGAATAAACTGGATGTATTTTCTTCTGTTATTACGTTCGAAATATACAGTAAAATTTTGCGCTTTCTTCTTACATTGGATACCGGCTTATATTATAGATGGTGTTCTTATACTGATCAGAAAAAAACCTATGTAAGTAAGATTGTTATGGTGTTATGTTACGAATTCCTTCGCGCCATTATTCTATTATTAGGTTTGGTAGGAATTGTGATATTGTTTATGTAAAATGAATGAATGCACAGATGCTAAGAAAGTAGGAATAGACTAGCTCAGAAAAATTCATAATAAATATATTGGATAATTAAACACACGGCTGTCCCTCCCCAAAGTAAGTAACTTAATACTTGTGTTATGAGTAATGGAGCACTAGATAATATATAAATATATCATTTTAAATACATACTTAAATACATTTATGCAACTGTATTGACCCTCGGCAGGGTCACTGCAACTGTGCCAATGACCTAGTCAATAATATAGAAGTAAATATATAAATGTATTAAAGGAAAGATTTGCAAATTGTAAACTTGTAAACAAGTGCTTTTGAATTATCAACTTCTGGTTCAGAAACCTGTTCCTACAAAGAAGAGTGAACGAAAAATTCAGCGGTTGATCTTTTCAAAATATTATTCTTATTACTAGTTACATTTAGCCATTACTGTCTTAAACAGGGTAGAAGAGAGCTATCTCCACATTCTTATCACGTAGGTAATCTTCAACAGTATAGTATAGTAGACTTTCTGTAATAAAAATATATTATTTATTCGCATAATGTTTAAGGTGCAATTTATAGAGCTAAAACTTAGATGCAGTAAAAAGAAAAACATTATTTTTGCACAAAGGCTTTCTACGTATAATTAAAAACATGTGAATTAAAACAAAAGTAATAGTAAAATTATTTTGCTATAATCCGCGATGTAGAGTGGACAATCGGTTCGGACTTTTGTATTATGGATCTCCGCAAAGTAACGCCTAATTCTATAAATTACATGTCAATTAGTTCAAATAGTCTTTATATATATATATATATATATATATATATATATATATATATATATATATATATGTAGACTCATCAGTATCTTGGGTATTATTCTTAGACATTGGTGGGCGTAATTAGGGTATCGTGCATATGGAAAACTATAACGCTTATCTTCAACTTTATATTCTTCTTAACAATTTTCACAACTGCGCCATGACAAGCATCTGTCTTCATCTCACACATGCGCCGTCTGCATTCTGTCACCGCTGCGCCTTCTATTTTCAATGTATTTTCAATATATTTTTAATGATGGAATGTTGGTTGCCAGGATGCGACACGGCCATCCTGCGAGACACACGTCCCCGTGTGTTGATCTGTAACAAACAAATGAACCCAGAAATTCCGTTCGGCCTATCCTACAACATCTGGGTCATTGAGGTCTAGATCTTCTTAATAAACGAACAAAACAAGGAAAATTATATTTCATCATAAGTTGATCATTGAACTATGAAACCCTACAAATAAAATATAAGGCCATGCCAAACCCATAATGCATACGAATAGTACTGAGGCAGAGTACCATTGACTGACATTCACCATGACATTACAAAAATAAACAGAAAACCTATCAGAATTTACTTCAAAAACAACCCAGGTATCTTGTTCGTGGTCTACCGCTTCTGTCTCAGCAGAAGGGTCTTCCCTCAGGGATAACGAGTTCACATGACTCACGGCCATCGCTACACAGCTAGACCCGACTATACCACCCAGAGCTATCGCTCCCTGCGTACCCACGGACTACTCAGAGCAGATACCGATTTCTACCGGGCTACAGACGATACCCTGGTGTCATCGACCCCCAGAGCTATCGCTCACTGCGTACCCACGGACCACCCTGAGCAGATGCCGATTTCTACTGGGCTACAGACGATACTCTGGTACAGTCACCGACCCACCGAACCAAGAACCCGTCTGTATAAACATCAACACAAATTACGTTAACACAAATCTTGTCATTATCAATAGGTACTTGACTCTCAGGTAGTTTTGTAAAACAATAAGACACATTATGTTTTTGACTAAAAGAGCTGGATTGGCAAAAGGTGAACAGTTCACCCTCTTCTTATAATTTCAGTTGCAAAACCGATTACTTTTACTTGACAATTATTTGAAAGATACTATAAACATTCTTGTTAGCCATCCCTATTAATGACAACATTATCAATTATTTCCGAACTAAATTTATTAGCTATAGTCTCTTTTATAAGAGAACATCCAGGCCCAGAATCAAATCAAAGTAATAACACATACCAAATTGTGTGAAAGCTCCTGATGGCAGTTTGACCAGACATTGGTCTACAGTCTACACGTCGCTGTACTGGTACCTCAAAGAGCAGGTCCATTGGCCATGCAGCGACTCGCGACGTGGCCCAGTCTGCTACACCTGTAGCACACAAATAATTTGTAATCTGCTTGCCGTCGTTGTTTAGAGCTTACCACAGTACTACAGACAATAGTCTTTTGGTTCCAAAATCCGTTTGCGACACTCCATTTTTCTGTGCACTGCTGATCGCAACTAAGACACTTGAATTGGGATCTTGTTGAATCTGCGATCCTCTATAAATATATTTCGTTTCAAATAGGAGTATACTTGTAGTTCCTGGTGCAGCTTTTGAAGCGAAGATATCTTCGTTGTGAATGCAAGCCATTGCAGTCTTGTATCAATTTTGTACCAAATGCGCCATCACCGTTCATGATGCAATTTGCACTATATTTAAATTCTTCTAACAATTCATCAAATACGTAACACGAAAACAGGCATATACAGAATGATTTTTAATTATCCATTGATCTATCATTGCTGAAATTAATAAGTGCAGCCGCAGAAATTTCCAGAAAATGTATCTTCTTTTGTTTTTCCGTCCAAGTATAAGTCAGCTGTAGTACACCACAATTTTACGTAAAATCATCGCTTATCAGGATTAAACTCCGGCAAATTGATATTATTTGTCTCGCTTGGAATTTTTTTTTTTTTTCTTTTCTTTTTTGTTGTTTGTATTGTTTTCTTTCGGAACTGTTGTAGTATCCGCCATTGTGAGTCATCATAGTCTCTTCATACTATCCATCCATTTGCACGATTGAATCCCACGACTGATGTAGACTCATCAGTATCTTGGGTATTATTCTTAGACATTGGTGGGCGTAATTAGGGTATCGTGCATATGGAAAACTATAACGCTTATCTTCAACTTTATATTCTTCTTAACAATTTTCACAACTGCGCCATGACAAGCATCTGTCTTCATCTCACACATGCGCCGTCTGCATTCTGTCACCGCTGCGCCTTCTATTTTCAATGTATTTTCAATATATTTTTAATGATGGAATGTTGGTTGCCAGGATGCGACATATATATATATATATATATATATATATATATATATATATATATATATATATATATATTCTCTCTATATATTTATATATAGTCTTTCTATATATTTATATATTCTATATAAATATATAGAATATATTACGTTAGACACGTAGACACTTACGTTAAGTGTCCTATATATTTATTTATTTATTTTATTTATAAATAGTCTTTCGTTCACCGTTGAGTTTAGTTTATTCGTTAACCGTTACTGTATCAGAAAAAAACCTATGTAAGTAAGATTGTTATGGTGTTATGTTACGAATTCCTTCGCGCCATTATTCTATTATTAGGTTTGGTAGGAATTGTGATATTGTTTATGTAAAATGAATGAATGCACAGATGCTAAGAAAGTAGGAATAGACTAGCTCAGAAAAATTCATAATAAATATATTGGATAATAAATAATAAATAAAAAGCTTGAATCACGGAAATAAATACTGATCCTCTTTTACAGGTTACGAAAACTTTACAAAAAAATCGATAAGGCAAATGCGTTATTTTCTTATTTCGCCATGAGACAGTGGAAATTTTTCAATAAAAATACAATTAATTTATATAAAGAACTTTGCAAAGTAGACAAACAAATTTTCAACTTCGACATGGGGTCATTTGATTGGGATGTATATTGTGAAGCTTATGTCAGAGGCGTCAGAGTATTTCTTTTAAAGGATCCATTGGACACGATTCCTCAAGCTAAAATTAAAAGTTACAAACTAAAAATATTACATTATTTTACAGTAGGTTTAGTTTGTTCTGTTTTATCAATGCCATTTATTTATGTAACACGATTTATTTAAATTTAAGTTAAGGGTAAAAAAATACTTTCATATTGTTTTATATTATTACATTAAATTGACACATAATTAAAATTACCTGGGTGACCGATCCTTGCTCGGTAATTTTTAAAAGTAATGGAAAAATAAAAAAGTGGGATTCCGATACAGGGTATTTTAACTTTTATAGTCAGCCCGTTCCCCATTGAGCTATCACAACTTTACATATGACGGCAAATTTAAGCTTCTATTTTTATTTCGGCAGTTTTTTTAGTGTCCAAAAACAGTGATAAAACAAATTTATTTTTAAATGAGACCTAGCTAGATCGATTTTTCGTCCCAAAACCCTTTACATACTAAGTTTCATAAAAATCGTTGAAGCCGTTTTCGGAACTTAGAAAGTATATTTATATATACATACAAGATTAACTAAGATATGCTAACTTTCATAGAGACGTCACATTCCAAAATTAAACTTCGAGAAAGGTGAAGTATATCTGACACCTACGTACATCCCAATATGGTGACCTACTTATATAGAGGCATCCAAATAGCGTCCTAAACGACACTGACGAACAAATTAAGATTGCAAATACAAATCTATTTAAAATATATACACCCATAGCAAGACCGTCACACGCATCCACACATACATACACACACACACACACTGACACGCGCGCGCACACACACTTCGCCGGTGAAGACGCAATTCTACTGAACAAAAATAAACGAACATCTAGAAGCGAGAAGAGAGAGACAATAAATAGAGAACGATAATAAGATCGGATAATACAAACTGGGATAAACTGAGAAGTTACAACGCACATATCATCAACCTTTTGTTGCAATGAATAAAAATTCGCTTGCTGTCATGTAAGGACAGAAGGATATGATTATCTAAGGGTGTAATGACTAAATTACTAATATATTTACTTTAAATAAAATGTTTAACATATCGAGTTTCATTATTTTATTATCTAAGACATTCTATAAATTAAAAGCTAATAGCTTTTATCAATTAAATAGCGACTTGCCACTACCGGGTAGAGGCCTCCTGTTTTTGGAAAGAAGGCTCAAAACTTAGACACACCGCTCCTATACAGATTGGTAGATTTTACATATTCCAGGAAACTTGCATAGATATGCAAGTTTGTTAAAGACGTATCCTGCACCGCAAAATGCGCGTGCAAAGGTTTTGAACCCGCGATCTCCTGCTGAAAGTCGTGGCCAGTAAAACCATGTGGTCTGGAGAAGACGTTCGAAGTAATGTTTAGGTACAACATGTTTCAAATACAAACCTTCAAATAGTTAGGTCAATAATATGAAAAAAAACATTGTCGCTGTCGATGTGACAAGTTGTTGAAAAAGAATAAATTGACTTTTGAGAAAATATATTCTTATTTAGGTATTTAGGTATTGAAAAAGTGTAAAGAAAAAATATTGTTCCTATATTCAGAAGTGGGGTGCTTTACCTCACAAATAGAGTGGAAAACAGCAATATCCGGGCATTTTAAGTGATGGTTACGATGTGCGGCTGCTATGGAAAAAATTATACCAATCATTATTGGAAATATGAATGATGATAATTAACGATATTCGGTTTATTAACTCTGTGAGATCAACGTGTCGATGTGCTATGTAAGGACTTAGACGCCCTGTGACTTGGTTCGATGGAACTGTCAGCTAGAATGACGATTGTTCTCTGGATTCTTTTCAATTGTAACGATTGTTTTTAGACTGTGGCCATCTGCAACAACTGTCAGCTAGGTTCTGCCTAGAAGTGGTGATTGTTTTTTGAGCGTAAAAATTTGCGAGTCTGTTTACGAGTGTATCTTCTGAGTTGGTTGCCATTAATTGTGCTTTGTTATGCCATGACAGTGATTGAGTGTGAAATGGGGTAAACTTAAGGCGCGAAATGGTTAGAGTTTTTTAGTCCTGTCTGTCCTGTTTTGTTTTATAGTGTTAAAAGAGCTAGTATTGAGTTTCTTGCCGATTTTTCTCAGTACAACCAGCATTCCGAATCGGTGGTAGGTTAATTCCGTTATGTTATTAGATTTGCGGGGTCGCAAATGTTGTCAGGATGGTCGACTGATATGATGTTTCAAATACAACCTCCTTTAAATAGTTAGGTCAATAATAGAAAGAAACATTCGCCGTCAATGTGACAAGTTTTTGTATTAAGGATCTCCGCAAAGTAACGCCTAATTCTATAAATTATTTATGTCAAGTTGTGTGATTATTTATGCTTTTTGTATATTAAATAAGTGTAAAGGAAAAATATCGTTGTTATTATATATAGCATTGGCGGCATGTATTTGACTCGGCATCACTACTTCACACATCGTATTAGCACACGACATAAATTTAGATATAAACCATCTAAAGCCTATATAGGCATATAAAATAATACTCATTGTATGTTAATTCTTTTTTATTCATCAACAAAACCTTGCTTCCTCTTTTACAATTTCGCAATTCACCTCTTTAAATATATCGAATTTACACCATCTGATAAGGCCTTATTTTTCTTGAATGCCAGCACAAATTCTTTATATCAATAAATATTTTTATACAATTCAACCTTTTTTGAGATATTCCATTATACGAACAATAGAATACAAAGAACAATATTTGAATTAGAATATTTAACACATACCAGATAGTTTTTATATCGTATCGAAAATTGTTGTAATAGTCCACCATCCTGACAAAATTTATCATTCTCCTGCCCTTATCCCACTCTATGTGGGGTGGGAACAACATGTTTAAACATATTGTTACTTGATTTTGCTAGTGTTTTTTTGCGAGTAATTTACCTTAGTCACCATTTACGACACCTCGGTAAGAAATGAGAGTGGTCTAGTCTACTCAGCCGGATACGTCACGGCGGCAACCTATCAAAAATTGTATTTGGAGAATTTTATAGAGATAAAACTGCACAGGTTTAGTGTCCGTTAGGAGTAATAGCAGAATGACAATTCTAAAATCGATAAAAACAGTAGGTTTTGTTTATTCAATGTCAATGATTCAGTCAAATAGTTCAAGTATAACCGTAATAAATGCACATAAACATTTAAAAATTCTTCCAGAAGTAGTTTTTTAAAATGTTAATAAGTATTTAAATCGTTTGTGTTAATGTAAAGTGCCTACTGCGCCAATTACCTACTATTTGAACGAATAGACAATGGCAGGGTATGGTATACAACAAATAATTTTTCAGTTTAAATTTTCAGCTTATAATTTACTAATTTACCCGCCTAGTACGCCATAGTGAGATTCGTCATTTATTGATACCCGCTTATTAATTATAATGTACGATAACTTTTGAGATATTGATTAACATTACATTATGTCCTTCACAGTGTTAAGCATGAAATTTTTAGTGTTAATGTAATTAAGTTGATAAAGGCTGATACTGTAATCTGTATGAATACTACTGCATTGTACATGAATATTTCATTATACTGGGACTACATTAGCGGGCCACGGTGAATTTTCGGGCTGCGGCAATGTATGTGGCCGGGTGCATCTTTACAACGCGGAGTATTCGGGCGTAGACGATGCATCTTCACTCGCTAATGTAGCCCTAGCATAAGATTTGGTCCTGCTGCGGTATCAGCCAGCCAATTCGAGGTCACTATTGCAATACCAGCCAGCCAATGAACTTCAGCCGTGCCGTCATATCTTTCCACTACCGATCGCGCTGATCGGAGTGTGGGATGTGATATGAGCTACATTAGCGGGCTGCGGCGAATAATCGGACTACGGCAATGTATGTGGCCAAGTAATTTATAGCAACGCGGTATATTGGGGCGCAGACGCTGTTCATCGCATCGGGGCACTGTCGGTAACCTAGCGCGCATCAAAGGGATTGTCGCGACAGTATTCGTTTGAGTGGCCACACCTATGTCACTTGTAGTCACACACTCACAGAGTTGTCGAGACTGACATTCGGTTTCTGTGAATAGTATTCATCCACCATCTCCTCTTTCGGCTCATTTTCATATTATTTCGTACCTTATACTCGTAAAAGTGTAAAAAATAATAATTTACAGACATATGATGTAAAGAAACCGATCGTTTCGGACGCATATAACTAGACAACGATTATTTGCCGTAGACCGCCAGCCATACTTTCGTTTTGTCCTCGGCGATTAAATAAACGTTGTTAGCTAACACGTTGTGTTATTTTAGTACCCACCGCATTCCTTAGGTGCTACAATACAATCGCGGACTTTTCTGTCGACCTATAAAAAAGGAATAATACCACCACACATTGTCTTAGCTTTGCCATTACATCAGTTCAAAAATACTTTAAAGAGGGGCTGATACAAAAAGCCTACAATACTGTTGAGGTTACAATTTACATACATGTAAATGATAAGAATGCGTGAATATAGCTACTCTTCGACCATGTACAAGATAGTAATGACTAAATGTAACTAGTTATTAGAGCTATATATTTAAACATACAATATCCAGTAGCTGTCGTCTGACGAAAGATTGTTAGAATGGGAAACCTTGAAAATATTATCGAAAATTATATTACCTATATTACGAAATCTGAAGAACAGGAGAATAAATAATGAACTTGCAGTCCGGTAATCTTTTGTATGTTAAAGAGGGACCAAGAACAAGTGGTATTGGATTCATAATCAACAAAAGACTAGAACACCGTGTTGTCGAAATTGATAGTATTTCAGATAGGGTAGTATATATAGGGCTTAACATATCTAAAACACACAAAGTGAACATAATACAAGTCTACGCACCAACTACAGACCATACAGATGATGAAGTATAAAAGTTCTATGAAGGTATCTC